>JAFJYJ010000010.1:7897500-9192500 GCA_019022615.1 Acacia melanoxylon
GCTTTATTTTTGTCCTAGTTGATCTGATTCGACATTAGAAGTATATTGATTTTTCCCCAATCTCCGAATACTTTTGTCGTAAATGCGCATATTTAATTCCATCCATAAATCTATTTTCTTCCCTATCGGTTCTAGTCTCAATAAGAATTCTTGTTCTTACTGTTCATATGTTATGATATGAATATACTACACCGATTAGTTTCGATTTCTTTGATTTGATTAGTATTATTTTCGATTTCTTTGACTTGATTAGTATTATTTTCGATTTCTTTGATTTGATTAGTAAAAGTTTCGATTTCTTTGATTTGATTAGTTTAGATTTATTTTATTTTATTTTATTGGAGGGTCCCATTGGCGTGCATCCAGTAGGAATTGAACCTACGAATTCGCCAATTATGAGTTGGGCGCTTTAACCATTCAACCATGGATGCTTAGCGGGGATCCTCGTACATGGTGAATAACCAAATTCCAATTGAAATGCAATCTTTTGGATAAATCAATGCAATTTAGGAGGACTCTACTCTATGAGAGGGCATCCCTTGACCTTTTAAAAAAAGTTAGCTAGCTATTATATTTAGAACTAAAGGGAGAATATCAATTTTATCTAAACTAATTTCTATATCAGTTTATAAATTAGAAAAATTAGCTTGAAAAAAAATGATAAATAACAATACTTTAAATAATTTAATTAATTTTCTAATCTCTCCAAAAAAAAAAAAGTCATATAGTTTTTATATGTTCGGAGATGTAGTAATTTGTTTTTGGCAATGTACTACTCCCTCCATTCCCTTTTTATAAGACACTATTATTTGAATGGCTATATTCTTTTTTTTTTTAATAATATTATCCGATTGGAGGTTCACGACAGCCTCTTTGAACATAATGTCTCCTTTGGAATTTAAACTCGGGATCCTATAAGATCTAGTAGGGCCTAACACCGCTTTATATTGGTGGCATGTTCCTTTTTATACCCTTTGGAAATGTTTAAATATTTAAAGCATTTTATTTGTTATTGTTACCCTTAGTTAATTATATGCATTTCTCCTTGTTTCTCCCTCTTTCTCTCTCATCACTTTTTTCATTTATTCTCTTTCTCAGCACCTTATTTATAAATAAGGGGTGTTTTAAAAGAATGAGTTATATGATTTAGATATTTATTGTCTTTAACTAATTTTAATTAACATGATAATCTACTATTATTGGTATCATATAAAAAGAAACGGAAGGAGTAATATTTAAAATAAGGGTATTTTTGTAGTTGCACATTTACAGAGGATCACAATGAGGTCCCATGGGAGTTCAAATATATTTGATGATTTTGTAAAGTTATTAAACTCGAACCGATCACTAAACCAATTGAGATAATAAGTCAAAGGACAGTGAGTCAGTCAAACTAGAGATAATCCAAAGCTAAACTAGGTGAGAAAGCGAAGATTCTAATGACGGTTAATACAAAGTTCTAAATAAAATGAATGAATTATTTTTTAAAATAAAATACTGAACCAATCGAACTAGACCAATTAGGAGACTAGTTTGCCATGTGATTTTGTGGTACCTGACCATGTTACTTGGGGAGGTGTAATGAAATCCCCTAATCAAAATCAAGGAACAATTATTATATTTTTAGTTTGTATGTTATCATAAATAATTTTTTAATCAGGTTAAAAATATTTTTTTGAAAAAATATACCTTTTAGAAATTTTATTTTTATATTGTATGACAACATAGTTATCGTGTTCATATGAATCTAATTAACAGATTATAAACATATGATTGATACTTACAATTAAAGAAACTGAAATAAATCATACTATTTATTAAAATATACTATTTTCTTACCAGCATTATTACTATTTAAGTATTTATTAAAATCATATTTACCATTTTTCAAATTGTCAGATCTATAATTAAAGAAAGTGTTAGACTAAGACCAAATAAAAGAGGGGAAAAAAAATAGAGGGACTAAAATGTATAATTAGTTAATTACAGGCAAATTAATTTTTCTCGATAACAATGGCGGAGTCTTTTCCTCAAAAGTAAAAACAAAATGTTTTGCTCAAAATGATTCCCGCCATTTCCTTCTAGCTCCCTCTGCTTCTCCCCGCAGAGAATTTAATAGGGCTGTGGCCTGTGAGTGGAGTACTACATTCATTCCATGTCGCAGCGTTCAGCTCGAAAGAACCGGTAAAGGAGAAATCATAATCAAGAAAAGAGTTGACAAAAACAAAATGGGTATACAGGGTCTTTTGCCTCAGTTGAAATCGATTATGGTCCCAATCCATATTAAGCAATTCGAGGGTTGCTATGTAGCGGTCGATACATATTCTTGGCTCCACAAAGGTGCCTTATGTTGCAGTACCGAGCTTTGCAAGGGGATACCAACATCCAGGTCTCGATCTTTTTCACCATTTCTTCATCTCAGCTTGTTTGAATGAACGTAACTAAGTTTTTGTAGCATTATAGGGATTGGGGCAAATGGGTTTCGTATAGGTTTATTAGATTGATAAGCTGCTGTAATGTTTCAGTTCAAGCTTTCAATATTTGCAATATACTGATCAATGGGTATGGGCTCGGCAGACAAAAGGAAAATGGGTCATAATTTTATGATGTTGTTGGATTATGTAATCATCCATTTATTTGTATATGGTCCATTAGAATGTTAGCTGCTGCGAATTTTCAGTTGAAGCTTTCAATATTTATGTTATACTGACCAATGGGAATGGGTTCGGTAGACGCAAGAAAAATGGATCCTGGTCTGGTGATTTGTTATGTATTTTATCCAATTAGTGACATGCTAGTTGTAATTTTATCTGGAAAAACAACGCTGACTATTTCTGGACACAAAAAACCAGCGAAAAGGGAATCTTGAAGCGGATGGGCAAGAAAGTTTTGCACCAATATAAGGAAGCTTGCAAGTGGGGCAATTTGTTTTGGCATAAGTTTTTTCTTCTTTTTTGCATGAAATTCAAGTCTTGCGTTGTTTCTGAATATATAAATCTGATTGATTATAGGTAATCACCAATATGAGATTATGGGCCATTTAAAGTTGACTCATCCGTTTTGTGCTACTTAAAGTAATTCAAATGTAACTCATTTTTCGCTATTTTCTTTTAAAAGATTTTGTCCCCCACTTTTTGAAAAGGTTTGATTAAAGTAACATGGCCCAAAAGACTTCACTGATGGGTAGCTGTGCTGTTTGACATACATAGCTAGAAAGAAGCAATCGTATCTGCTACAAAATTGTTCTAAAACCATAGCAATGTTTGCATTTTTCTGATGATGATCCCAGAAACTCGAACACGTTAAGAAAAAGAAGCTATGTCCAAAGGAAATGGAAGAGATCTTACAAGTAATGGTTTTATATTCTAAGAAATCGAATAATGGCTGAACCAAAATTCATTTCTAATCTTTCAGACACATTGAGTATTGCATGCGTAAAGTAAATTTGCTGCGGCACTATGATGTTAAGCCTATTCTTGTATTTGATGGAGGCCTTCTACCAATGAAGAGTGAACAAGAGAACAAGCGTGCAAGGTACTTCACGTGTCTTTAAATCCTTAGTCCTTACTTTATTATATTTGTATATTTTTTGCTTAACAAGTCTTGTTCAAGCATCTATATGTTTTGTTGAGTAATGTGGTGCCTGATAGCAGTATAGCATAGATCTATATTTATTTTCATGCTTTAAATCTTCGGATTGTAAGTATCCAATGAAATTTTTTCCTTTAAATAATAATTATGAAAAGCATTAAATATAGCTTCTTTTGCATGCCTTGTTGCTCGTAGCCTTGTACCTCAAGTCTACATTTGCATCCATACTCTTTTGTAGTTGTTTTGCCTTCATAGTGCAATGGGCCTGCATGTAAGACTACTCTCCAACTCGATACAAAACTGTTATGAAATTTCGTGAACCTGTTTCTACAGGGAGTTCTGGTGAACAATTGGAATTCGTTGAACAAATGATATTGATAGCAAATTTATAGTATTGAAGTAGGTAAACTAAAAGTTTCCCTATTTGAATGAAAACTAGGAATTCTTTGAGTTTCCTATGTCTATACTTAATGAAACAACTTATACCTTGCTGCTTGGCCCTAGTCTGATTTATTTGTTGTTTTGGGTATTGAGGTAAGATGGATTTGATGTCACATGTAATGTGGATGATGGAACATTCCCAAAGATTTTGGTAATGGAATTATTAGTAAATACGTCGTTCACCAATATATATTTTTTTTTTTTGCAAACTAAGCAATTGAATTACCCAACCTAAAGATCCCAGTAATGTGGCCTGAAGCTTTTACTTATTTTCTAATCTGGTATTAAGCATTTGAGGGTAGAAGTGTAGAACAGCATCACCTAGCATACCCTAGAATCTAACCTCTTTATTGCTGTTGCTCATTTACATATTGAAAAAATACTTTGTATTATTTAAATTATGGCAGGGCGAGAAAGGAAAACCTTGCACGTGCTGTTGAACATGAGTCACGTGGAAATTCTGCTGCTGCTTTTGAGTGCTATCAGAAAGCTCTTGATATCTCACCTCTGGTTGCATGCGAACTAATTCAGGTAGAAAAATAAAGTTGAATATATCAGGATCACTGTTATGGTTCTGAATGAGTCAAACCTATTTAGTTATATTACAATATTTATTATATTCAGTAATAGCTGTGTCTTAGGCCTGTTAACCTTGTTTCTTGTGGAAGGTGTTGAAGCAGGAAAATGTGGATTATCTTGTAGCTCCTTATGAGGCGGACTCCCAGATGACATTCTTGGCAGTTAGCAAACAGGTTGAAGCAGTTATAACTGAAGACTCTGATCTTATACCATTTGGTTGTCCAAGAGTGAGTTGATCAGACGTGAATTATATTTAAACTACATATTTCATTGCTTTGATTCTGTCTTGGTTTTCACTGGGTTGTTTTTCTTTTAAAATATAGATCATTTTTAAAATGGACAAGTTTGGTCAAGCTGTTGAGTTTCAGCATTCCATGCTAGAAAAGAACAAAGAGCTTAGTTTTGAAGGGTTCACCCGCCAAATGCTTCTTGAAATGTGTATATTGAGTGGTTGTGACTATCTGCAGTCCTTGCCAGGTATGGGTCTCAAAAGGGCTCATGCAATTATCAAGAGGTTCAAAAGTTATGACAAGGTGAGTTTTTTATGCGCTTGGCAGCAAAATTGAGTAATAAGTGCTCGTGGTTTTTTGGCGTTCAAAGTACACACTCATGCATACCCCCATACACTTCAAAGTTATGCCAAAAGTTTTTTCTTTCTTTCTTTTTAAATAATGTTACATCTTTTAAATCCTTCGTATAGTTCTAGTGTTCTACATGAATTAATTGTCAACTTTTAAGTTGTGATCCTTATGTGAATAGCTATGTATCAGGCTCTTAAGCATTTGAGGTTCAATGGAGTTTCTGTCCCTTCCTCTTATGAAGAATCATTCCAGAAGGCTATATTGACTTTTCAATATCAACGAGTTTATAATCCAATCACTGAAGATATTGTTCATTTATCTGATGTGCCGGCTGATATTGGTGATGACTTAGACTTCTTAGGACCATATCCTTTATTTTAAGCTTTCTTTATTAAATTAATATCTATATAGCTCAGTTGTATTTTGTTGAATTATTACCAATCTTACATGAAGTTGTACCTTAACCTTGAATACATCAATGCCAAAAGAAATAGCACAAGGAATAGCAAAAGGGGATCTTGATCCATTTACCAAAATGCCATTTCAGGTCCATTATCTATTTCTTTCATATCTTCATATCTGATGGCAACAGATGATCATGCATTATGTGCATATTTTTTTATTAATAAATTAATTTCAGTTCAACTGATATTTCTTTTGTTTTTCTGTCTACATGTTCAATTTAATTTGAATTGTGTTCGCTGAGTTAATGTTAAAAATGTTTTATATATGGAACATTCAGGGTAATAAAGAAGATAGATGTTGAAAATGACAGGTTGCTGAAGTGGAGAATACAGTAAATTGTCACATAAATAACTTTTCTTTAGTTAATTGCTATGAGAAAGATTGACGTATAACTGGAGTGTTCATGCGGTTCATGTGTTTATGTGACTTTCTCCGTTTTATACATGCCAGGTAGTCTTTTCATTTCTCTTATAATGCTCTACTGGGAATTATGAACATGGTACTTGCATGAAGATCACAATAATGCCACCTTTTAGATGATGTCATTAATCAGCAAGATAATATCTGATGCTTCAATGAGACGCATGCTTGTATGCTCTGCAACTACAAAATATATGTTCAGATACTTTTCACCACTCTACACTGCTTCACATGAAATGTCCCCCCCCCCCCAAAAAATAAATAAATAAATAAATAACACAACAACAACAAAATCCAACTAGCTTCTTTTCTCAAAGTACTCTGGTTTAGCAGGTGGAGAATCTTGCTGCTGGACTGGCATTGGAGAGGGCTTCAGAAATAAAAACACCACATTCCAAAGCCACAAAGAAAAAGATAGATTTACCTGTGCAGAAGAATGTTTTAACCAAGTATTTTTGTATCCTGCTAAGAATTATTGGTTGCTGTCAGTTAGTTTAGCTTGTTTTAGTTATCAGCTTGAAAGTGGGATAAAGAGCTGCATTCCACCTGGTACAGGGACACTACCTGATGCTGGAAAAACTTTTTCCAATAGATGTAACATTAAAATAGTCATGATGACTCAAAGCTACAATATGTTATGGCGGCATTTAATCTTTCTTTGTGACATACTGCCATTGGTGTTGATATCTCCTTCTGCTGTTCTAAATTCTACCTTAAGCAAGTTTTCCTTAGCCTTGAAAGGTTTTGCATCTCTTGAAGCAAAAAGAAAGTTCATAGCACCTCGGATGTCACCTTCTGCTACAGATCAAAGTACACCGGGTTCCTCTTCTGTCATTTCCCAGGACCATGAGATTTTGGAAACTGCTGCTGCTAAAACAAACAGCTCTGCTTCTTCCTTAGTTGACTATAAAATTTTGTCCAATGTACCTCCTGTTAATAACCATGTAAGTTGTCTGAACTACCATACAGTTAAAAATCTGTTCATTGTTGGTACATGCTAGTTATTTATAACCTTGAATTTGGTGGTTTGCTTTTTCTTCTCATCTTTTGTTCTTCAGGATGAAAGCGGGCTCTCTGCCAAATTTTCAGAGTTGTTGGAATCTTCACGTTTCAGTAAGGGTATGAATTTGTTGATTTGATTTGGATGAGAAATTTTAATCCATATTGTCTTTGAGTGGTAGTTGATCCTCGCTTCCTTGTGTACCTTACCTTGATGAAGACATGGCAGGTGAGAGGCGGAAAAATCCAGAACATACTATACTGCAAAAGCCCATAGAGCCAATTCATAAACCTTGTCTGGGATTGTATAAGGAGCATAAGGATTCGAATGTCAAAGATACTAGTGAGGGAAAGACTACGGAGGCAACAAGAAAGGTCCTTGTAAGGAGTCCTTATTTTCAGCATGAACAAGTAGAAAAGGATAATTGTGACCAAAAGCCAGATTGTTTGATCAAAGATGATTTTGCCATTGATAAGCATAGAAATACTATATCTGACCGTGCTTTAGGAAAATTTGAAGATACTATTGAGAGAAAGACTCCACCGGCAACAAGAAAGATCCTTGTAAGGAGTCATTTTTTTCAGCATGAGCAAGTAGAGAATAATGATTGTGACCAAAAGCAAGATTGTTTGGTCAAAGATGATGTTGCCATTGGTAAACCCAGAAATACTATATCTGACATTGCTTTAAGCAAAGTCGAAGATAACAGAAAGACTCCGCAGGCAACAAGAAAGATCCTTGTAAGGAGTCCTTTTTTTCAGCATGAGCCAGTAGAAAAGAATGATTGTGACCAAGAGCAAGATGGTTTGGTCAAAGATGATATTGCCATTGGTGAGCCTAAAAATACCATATCTGAAAACCATAGGATGAATAAAGTTCTGAAAAGGAAGATTTCACCTGCTGACAGTGTTCAAAGAGTAGGGTTCTTTTACCCTTGCTTTTCTTTTTCAAAAAAAAAAAAACATTTCCTTTAATTTTATTTATGTTCTGATGGTTTTGAATTCCTTCAGGAAAACTTGCAGCCCGGCAACATGCATTCTGCCTCAACTCTTCCTGATAATGGTATGAATAAAATATAACATTTGATAACTCAGTCTTAGCCAGTATATTCCTTTCACTGTGAAATTGTTCCATTTTTTTAAAGCAAATTTAGTAAACTAGACCTTGAGTACTTAATACCAGTTATATATTTACTGTCATAGCAGGTACCATTTGTCTTGCTTGTTCAGCAATTAAGTTCTTTGCATTCATTGTCTTTTTTCCTTTATCTGTTTATAATTTTGTCTACCACTGCTTGTTATTATTGTATCATGATGATATCTTTGCAACTCCAATAGGAGAGTCTTTACGTATGCTGATTTCTTCTTTAGGGTATCAATGTTGTTAAAATGTTCAGATCACAAAACCTGATATGTTCAAGCATTTAGCAATATCAAACCTGAGGCTGTAGATGGATTATTAGACAAATGATCTTAAAGAAACATGTAGGAAATTAATCAATCAGCTAATTTTTATGCATAAAAAATGGACATTAATTAATGTACATTTCTCTTGCTTCTTTTAAGGAGGAAAAGTATTTAGATGAAGTTTCTCTGACTATGTTTCCTGGATTTAGGTGGCTGTGATCAAAATTCTGATAGAACATTTAAAGAGGGGAATTCTGAGGAGAAGTTTGGTGCAAATATTTCCCACCTAGGCCACTACTCAAAAATATCAGAGGAATCTTTAGAAAAGTTTACCTCAATGTTATCATCCTTCAGATACACCTCATCTGGTTCTCGTGCCAGCGGCCTCCGTGCTCCTCTGAAGGATGTTCAGAACACTTGTAACACGAGGTATTGAACTTCTGCCACAACCCTGGAATTTATTTCCTCTGACTTTAGTGTAATATCATGATCTGTGACTAGCTATTTTTATCATAGGCCAAAACCTGTGGACTTTGAACAGTTTGCATTTGTGCCAAAAAAACAAAAGACTGATAGAGAAAGTCGATGGGGCTGATTCAAGTTTAAGCAGAGCAGCAGAGCTGTGATTGGCTAAGGTTTATGCCATCTATGCAGCCATGGCAGTGACCTATGTCAGCTTTTGGAAACAGTAAGTTAGATTGCTGATCTAACCTCCCAGTTGAGTGATTTTTTTGGGGAAATACTATGAGGTACCAAGGAAGGAATACAATCACCAAAACAATTTCAATGAGCAAACAATATGGACCTGTTGTCATTTCTTATACTTGAACTCGTTTTTTAATGTCTATATTCTTTCCTTGGGACATCATGGTGATTTTCTATTTTTTCCATATAATCACACATTTTTGAACCAATTTGGCTTCATCTCATCATTAAAAGTGGGAAGTATTTTATGTCATGCTTCCTCCCACCTTCCTGATTGGTTGTACTCAGTGTCCACAGTTTCAAGTGTACATGTGAGTGATGTTGCCCTCTCTGTTGTATATTCATTTATCAATACGCACTGATGATTGGTTTAAAATTGAAGATGAAGTTAATTTTCCTTTCATTAGTTGTTGTCAGTAAATTTCCTAGAGGTTATATGAGAACATTTTTTATTTTTTGAAAGAATTACTATTAACTGAGGTCAATAATACCTGAATCTGATATAATATAATTGGATCTCAGATAGTTGTATAGAAAAACTTAAAATTGATAATTTTGTTTGCTTTTGTGACGAATATAAAAAGATATGTTGTACATAATCCAGGTAGTACATTGAAAAATTATTCATAAAGAAAAGGAAAAGAAGGATACGTTAGGAAAATAAAATAAGAGAGAGGAATGAAACGATACTGATACGTTCCATAGTTGACTAAAAGATGATTGGATAGAAGTGAAGATGCCAAATAAGTAAAGACAAATTAAAACTCAACATTCACATGATACAATCAATCATAGGATGTGGTGGATTGGATAATTGAAGGGCTGGAAACGTACAGATGTATACTACCAATGTCGTTTTTAATTATCTTAGTTAAATTATTGTTATTGTTTGTAAAGGAAATAAACTTCCTAATTTATTCTTATTAAATGTAGCATCTTCAAATACATTATCTCTCTCAAATGCCGCGTCTTACTATATATACGTATGTGTGGGTGTGTGGGGAACATATTACTTTATTAATAGAAAATAGAAAAAGGGTAAAATTGAAAAGAAAATAATAAATTATCTATCTTTTTATGAAAAATGATTTATAATAGGGACCAACAATAACTAAGGGGTGGGAATAGGTCAGCCTCTATCGTACGCTTTTCTACAACCCGACTTGTTTAGCGCGATTCAGGTCAAAGCTGTTTGTTTGTTAAAAAAAAATTTTTATTTAAATCTTTTATATGGGTAAATGAAATTTAGACTTTATTTTGTTAAAGCGCGGCATTGTAAGCCTTCAAACCTAATGTTTATACATTATATATATATATATATATATATATACACACACATATTTATATTTATATTTATATCATAGAATAACACTATTTATATTTTCATTCTTATATTTATATAGATTTTGTTAGGCTCAAAACGTATGAAGCCTACTTATGGCCTTCAAGGCCTACAATATAAGGTTTTTTTTTTTTATTTATAAAAGGCCTATATTATAAATAGGCATTTAAAAAGGCTTGAGCCAATGCGCTTATGAAGACTGCGCCTAAACTTAAAGAAAAACATGTATTAAGCTTCAGGTCCAAGTTCAAGTCTTTTAATCTCATAACAAGCTCAAACCTATTTTATTAAAGCATGACGACAAAGTATTTTGAAAGGGGCATACCGCATATACCATATCGCTTTTTGTTGAAGAGGTCCTCAAAATTATACTTTTTATGTATATATATTGAAGTTAGAAAAAGAGGAATGGACCAAAAATTTCATTAGACCCACACGCGCGCACGGTTTAAAAGTGAGATACACTACTTTATTTCTTCTTCTTTTTCCCTCTAAATATAGTTAGGCTAGTTAAATACACACATACGCAATATCCAGTCCTTAATGTAAGAGTTAATTAGAGTTTGGATTTAGTCATAAATATAAGAGCCCAATTCACTTAATCTTTCAAATTTATAATTTTAATCAAAATAAATCCCTGTTGATTGCAAATACTTGCTCCGGTCTTAATTACAGGACAATATTTGAGAGTTCATCTTGGTCTTAATTATAGGACAAAGTTCTAATTTTTGTTAATTTCTTCCCAAAATACTCCTATTGATACTTTCTCGATAATAATTAAACACAACAATAATTTAATAATGCATCTATATATTTTATAAAGTGAATAATGCTTGCAACTCATTAATGTCACATACTCCTCAATGCTCTGTTATTTATTTTTTAAATAAAAAAATTTTGAGCAATTTTTGTCATATTTAATAATAACATCACTATTAAATTACACTTACAACCTCCAAGAGTAGACCGGAAGTTGTTGAGGGAAATCGACGACACCGGACTATGTAAGAACTCAGAGAAGTTGTGTATGAGATAGGAGAGATCCCAAAAGAAAACCGAGAATCAAAATAACTAGATGTCTTTTTAAATTTTAAATAAGGGCATTTTGGGAAAAAAATATAATTAACTAATTTAACTACTAGCCTTAATCTCTCCAAAATTAGATAAATATGTCTTATTATTATGACCGATAGAGTATTAACTATTAAGGAGTTTTTATCTAAAGGTATTTTAGGCAAACCAACATTTATCTGTTATAAATAACTAATATACCTAAATTTTTTAATATACATAAATTAGTCAACCAACTCTTATATTAAAAACTAGAGGTAATATTTATATTAGTGAAAAGGATTTATATAATCAATTTTTAAAATTGTGAGTTAAGGATGTAGCGTGGATAGACTCTTTTCCCTATGAAAATGCCTTCAAAGGTTAACACAATTAAGATGTATAGAAGTAGCACCAAGTCTTTGGTGCACCTCTCTGACCCACACGAAACTCTCTTTATGTTTCTCTCTCACCATCCATTTTTTTCCATGGCTCATTTTTCCAATGAATTATACTCCACCAATTTAATGATTCCAAATCCGATTTCTCCAAATTCTTTTGGCCAAATATGTATAGAGTAACGTAGCATCCACTACTTTGATAATACTCCCTCACTATTTAATGTTGACATTTTTACCTGTTTGGGTAGATTAAAAAGGTTAGTTAAGATGTTTAATATCATATGTTTTCTTTAAAAAAACTTATTTTTTTTTCCTTAATTGCCCTAATATCTTTTTAACTTGATTATAGTTGATGGAGCATTAAAAGGGTAAATTTGGAAAAAGATTGAAAAAAAAATCTTATATTCTGAATAAAGATCAACTTTTCAATTAAATAATGTGTAAAAGAGTGGAGGGAATATTTCATAGTAGCATCTAGCACCTTAATTTTATATATGATGCATCCATTATCCTTGATGTTATTTTTCTGATGTATATCCAACACTCTCTAATGTTCTTTTTTTTTCTTTTTTAATGGAGTCTCTGATGTTATTTTTTTTATTACATCTAGCACTCTAATCTTATCTATATTTTAAGCTTGTTGGAAAAGTACTAGAAAAATAATATTAAAGTGTTGAATATTATTTTATCCTATATATATTTGATATTATTCATTGAGGTTAAACTCGCAAACTCTTACTTAAATTAAAAGTTAAGGAGATATTTGTTCGTTGAGATAAATGGCTACCTCTACCTCTACCTTTTATATTTTCAGAGCTCTACGCCTATCTTTCTTTATATAAATAAGAAATTATATTAAATACTGAATTAATAAAAGTTCAGATCAAAGACGTAACTAAAGGATAATTAATGGCATTTTAAATGATTTTTTCCACGTCCACATGCAAAAAACAAAGTTCAGAATCTGAAAGGAAGTTAAGTGATGAATAATTCAATATGAGAATCAATAATTTAGAAAGTCAATGAGTAAATTATGATTAAAATAATAACCTTACTTAAAAAGCAATTCCAGAGCGTAGACTTCACTAACATCTCCCACGTATCTCAAGGTCGGTCACCTATTTTTTTTGGGGCCAGTACGGTTACCTCCTTTTTTTTATATTATTTAAATTATAAAAAAGGGTTAAGTATCAATTTTTTTGAAAAGACGCGTCAAGAAAGTAATTTTATCCTCGAAGTTAGCGTAAGAATGTTGCCCCGAAGTATAAAAAAGTAGAATGTTTCCCTTCGTTAAGCGCCTAATAGTCAACGTTAGGGTTTTAACTGCCCCTTCGTTAGTTGATCGTTAGGGTTGTTATGCAGAGGACAACATCTTACTGCCGAAAACTTCAGAAGCAAAATTGTTCCTGAATGCGTACTTCATGGGTAAAATTGATATTTAACCCTATTAATAATATATTGTTTCCACTTTCCCGTGTGAATCACATTTTCCTGGGGAATTAAATAAACAAGGTGTCAATATTAATACTCAATTATACTCTGGGAAAAATGGGTTTTATAGACCTGGCAAGGTCATTAATCACGGTGGAAGAATATCAAAAAAATTAGAAATTGTAGAAAAGGACTAGGATCCTTAGATGAAATCATGAAAGTAAGGGTTGATTTGGATACTAGTGATAGAAGTGACTTTTGTCAGATAGGCTTTTATAAATGAAAAATAGGATAAAAGTCAGATTGTAGATGTGATTTGTGTTTGGGATAGCGGTAGCATAAGTGATTTTTTTTTTTAGATGGGCTTTTGTTTGTATCATTATTTGAGATTGTTACGGCCCTACCTAACGGCCCAACGCCTGGACGGCCTAGCACGAAATATATCCAGATGCACCTATAATCAGGGAGGATCTATCATATCTATCATCAAGGGATAAGATAGATCCGACAGCTGAGATACCAAGGCATACCCTATATATACAAGGGGAGAACTCTAAGGTGCACACGTTCTAACTAAACCCTATTTACATTTGGCATCACTGTGCACAATTCCACTATATACATCCCCCATCCCCCTTGGCGAGGAGCCTCTCGTGTACCGTGATCATTCGCTCTCCCGGATATCTACCTCTTAGATACTCCGGAAGGGCTATTCAATCCAAGATCAAAGCACTAGCCCACCGGGTTAGACATCTGTGTTCTACACTAGAACAGAGATGAAAAATGACTGAAATTGATATAAATCTTATTGAATACTACACACACACACACATATATATATATTAGCTGAAATATTGTTAATAATTGAATATAAAAAAATAAATTTAAATTTGATAAAATAAATAAATTATTATTAAAAAATTAGAAAATTTTGAAATACCTAATTAAATATATTCTAATAGATAAATTAGAATACATATAAATGTATATTTAATAGTAAATTGTTTATTAGATAACTTGTATATCTCTAACATTCTTTTCTAAAAGCTGAAAAAAAAGTCACTCCAGCATCTGATTTTTTTTTTTTTTTTTTTTTTTTTTTTTTTGGAGAAGCTCATCACTCATCGAAACTATCTCAAACGCCTATTTTTCCCTCGTTGAGCTTTTTTTATTCATAGAGGTGGATATTTCCATATTAAGATTAAGGGTATTTTTGTCCACCTATATATATATATATATATTTTTTTTTTAAAAAAAAAAACTCTTGCAGCCATACCAAACAGGCACCAAAAAACATAGAGGTAGATATTTCCATATTAAGATTAAGGGCATTTTTGTCCACCTATTTTTTTTTTTTTAAAGAAAATCATATTGGGATCCTAGTCACCTTTTTTAGAATTTCTAGCATCTGTGGTCTTTTCTTGCCAAGGATTTTCCTTAAAGGGTTTGTAAATGTCATATTCCCTCCCTATAACTATATATGCACGATTGGGGGAAAGAGTTGAATTTGAAACATAAGAGTTTTCGTATGAGAGAATTATATACCGATAATTAATTCTTTGATCAATTTAAATGATTGATTATTAATCCAATTAAGGAGTAAATCTATGACCAATCTCAAAAATAATGTTGTAACTAACTCAAACTCAAATAAAGTCTATGTTTTTTTTAAGCACATATATTCGTCTATTGAAAGCAATCCTATTTAAGGTACTTTAGTTTGTCACGTTATAAGAGATTAGAGATCTCCATTAAACCCAACCATCATTAGCGGTGGTGGAACCAGGAAATTTTTAGCTTTCGAGCCAAAAAGTAAACATATTAAACTACGCTCTTTAATTCTTATTATAAGGCACCAACTAACAAGTATATTTTGTTTTTTTTTTTTAATAAAACACTTGCTTGTTTTCAAATAGCATTAAATATTTTTTTTTCCATGTATACCCACAATTAAAAAGGTAGTGAGTGAGAGTAATAATTAATAAAAATTAATTATTACTCTTTTTGTCGAGAAAAAAGAGAAAGTAATAATTAATATGATATTAGAGTTTAGTGTAATTAATAGAGATAATATTAAAAATTACTTAAATTTCAGGACAAATTTAATAACTTTAACTGTTTTTATTAACTTATGAGAATTGTTAGTTGGTTCGCTTAAATAAGGATGAGGAGGAGTATTTACTAAATAGTATCAAATAACATGGAAAACACAAACAAATAATAACAGATAATTATAAATCAAAACAATATATAAAATGATACTAATCTTTTTCGGTATCTCAAACAAGAATTTTACTTTTCTCTCACAACCTAATGAGTAATGAAACAAACATTATCCTTACGAGAGAAGATAAAAAATTATTTAAATGCCAAATTTGTGGACAAATAAAATATCATATAATAAATATATATATATATATTAACAAATTTTATAAGATCGTACAAATTAAATTTGAGCTAAGGCTCCTGGCCATCAAGACCTTCCGCCCCTGATCATTAGTAAAGTCTTTGTTTTTAGTGAAAAAAGGTGTATTGATTCCACACTGGAATTAAAAAATATGTAATATAATATAATTTATTTTGTTTATTTTCTTGGTTTCTTCGTGAAAGTGAAAGTGAAAAGGAAAATGAAACAAGAAAGATCATGTGGTATATATGTCCTCATAAAGCTTATGTGAAAAAAAGATTAATTAGCTTGGAAAATGAAATTAAAATAAATTTGCATCCCAACAACCACACACATGGGCCCTAAGATTAAAATATAAACTTGGAGATTAAGTTAGAGTTTACTTCCATAAACTAGATTATCTACTTGACTTTAACAACTTTTTTTCTTCTAGGTGACAAAAAAAAAAAAAAACTGAGATATTCTCATAATTCTATCAATTGTAGAATCAAACAAGCACATGCACTATTTCACAGTTATAGAATAATAATAATTAGAACAAAATAATCGATGGATATCAATATTAATAGTATATTTATTATAGGAATCATTATGTTTATGATTCACATGGTTTATGTAATTAAAGAAGAGAGAAAAATAAAAAGAAATATTTGTATCAAAAAATATAAAGAAATATAGCGTCTATTTCATTTTCAAAGCTTATTTAATTTACACAAATTATGTAAAATTATTTTAAAGTAAATAATTCAGTTTATATACTCTTTCTTACAAGTGTTTGTCAATCATATGTATATGTATGTGTGTGTGTATATATATATATATATATATATGGGTTTAAACTTCTACCGTTTACGTAAGAAGAAGAAGATTCTACAGCGTGAAATGGTGGGATCCACATATATATAAAATACTAATTATATATATGTGGGTCCCACTATTTTATGTGTGTGTGACATGAGAATATACTTCTCCTACAACATGAGAAGTGTTTTTCCCATATATATATATATGAACCAAAAGATTCATTTGGAATTTTAACGTATTTCCAAAGTAATTGAAGTCATATACGTTACTTCTCACATTAATTCAGCTTGTCTGAAATAAGTCGTTGAACGAAAAATAAAAATAAATAAAAATTTAATTTATCCAGGTTGGCCAAATTGGATAAGATCAAAATTGCTCTTTCTTCCTTCTTTGCTTTTTTTAAATCTCAAGGACAAGTAACTTGAACACGTTACTTAATTAATGTGACAAGAACTTTGGACATATATAATAATAATTGACTAAGTAATTCCGCGTTATCTAATTAAATTTAATTACTCTTTCTTATCCTTATACCATAACACAATTTTATCCTACTATGGCCCTGGAGATAAGATCATTTGTATTATAAAACATTATTTTTGTCGTAATATTTCTTAATTAACTACTCCACATGTTTAATTTAAGGGCTGCTTAACTAGTTTAGGTATATTACTTAATCATAATAAATGTGATTTAATCCCCTTAAAATACTCATATATATAATATTAGATTATATATCAATTTATGAGTTAGGTAAATTTATTTGAAAGAAAATTTTTAATATATAAGATAAAAAATATATTAGGATATTACATTTAGCATCAAAACTAATATATATAATGTTAGAGATTGGAAGTAGTATATACCTCTTTCTTTCTTTCTTTCTTTTTTCCCCCTAAAGTAGTACATACCACTCTTGTTATTATTACAAGTCCATTTTAACTAATTATGGTATGACAAAGAATGACACTTGAATTATTAAATTTATTTTATATTAATCAAGTTTACCCTTATTTTAAAATTCTCTCTCTCACACACACTATACATTTACAAAACCATTTTCACCTCTAGCTCTTTTTTCTCTTTTTCCAATAATAATTAAATAAAAGTAAAATTGGAAAGCAACCGTTGTTAACCCTCTAAGTGAACTTATATTATATTATCAAAGATTTTTTTTATCGTGGATTTATAGTAAGGATCAGAGTGGTAAGATCTTAACTAACTAAACATCTTCCTTTAATTATTTTAAAATTGGTTAAATTACATAAAATTCTCCTTATATAGCTTTTCAAAATTAAATAACCCCTTATTAACTTTTAAAACATAATAATGAAATCACATAAACTTTTTTTGGACCATATAAGAAGTGACAGTTGATACTTGATATCCTTATATTTGTAGTAAAATGTGTGAATTTTCAAATTTATCGTTCATTGAAATTAATGTCCATAATTCAGGTAAAAAAAATTAATGTCGATGATAATAAAATAATATTGTTTAGGAATTCGAAGCCTGAAAAAAAAGGAATTAAAAGCATGTTAACAACTCGTTTGCAAATAATGAGGCAAAATTGAAAGAAAAAAAAAAAAACCCTACATTTAAGAGTTAATAGGGTTTTAAAACTTTATTCTATAAATATTCAAAGCTAGAGCGAGTAGTAAAACACCATTACATTTGTTAGAAAATTAAAATGAACTTCCAAAATTACTCATATAAAAATTTCAGAAAAATACCTTCAAAATATTAAAATCCCAAATCAATTGTATTTTCTACAATAGTTTTATTATTGATTACACTTGATTAAAAATACATAACTCATTTTAGTAGAACATTATTAAGATTTTCCTATATTTAATACCATGAATTAATTCAAAACATTATAGAAGTTGTCATTAATAATGTTTTGAGTAAATACCTTTTGGGAAAAAAACACGGACCCCATTTTGGTCCTCACACAAAAAATGTCATTTTAGTCCGAAAAGGACGAATAAGGTCGATTGGTGAACATTTTGGTCCTTCAAATTTTCAAAAAAAAGTTCTTTTAATCCATAAAAAAGTCTCATAATGAGGTCCGTGTTTTTGTCGAGATAAAAAGGGTATTTACTCTAATTTTTTTATTTGCTGAAGGGTACGGTAGCCTTTTTAGAAACTTAAGTGCAAAATGATTTTATGATGTACTTGTAATTGAATTTCAAAAATATATTAAAAATAAAAATAATTAGAAAATGTGACTAGCTAGCTGGCTTGTTTGTTTTTCTGATTTGGTACAACACTTTTTCCTGCTAATATAACCAAAAAGAATGAAACCTACTCTTCTTATTTAAGTACTCTAAATATTTAAATTATACAATTTTTAATGGTTTAAAATTCATAATTTTTTACATCAATAAATGCATTAGACTGATTTCTTTTCTAAACACTTAATATATATCTAATTATGTTTATACAATGTAATAAAATTAATTGCCACATTTTGGAACTTAGTTTTTTGAAAGTTTAATTTAGTATCATTTTTAGGATATTAATTTTGGTCATGTTTCAGTTTTATGAACTTTTTTTATTCATAAGATAGAGAAGGATCATATAATAATTTTAGCATCTCTTTTTCTTACCTCAAATTTTAGCTTCTCTTAGAAGTCAAAGAGAGTAAATAATTCTTCATAATGTAAATTTTGGTCAAAACAAAACAGAATAGATACAAAGATTGGCAGGATTAAAATGGACTGTTTACTTGGTTAAGTTTAAATTTTCATTTTTTTTCATATTAACATCATGTATATATAAGATAAAACAATTTAGGATCACATGAACCAAAAAAAAAAAAAAAAAATTCCATTTTGGTACCATGGTCCTATTTATGTCTACTTTAACCAAATCATCTCACATATAAGGAGAGGTAGTTGATACAATGATTTTTAACTTTGCCCTCATTTATGATTGAATATTTTTCAACTGTTTCTTCTCTCTCTATCTTCATGGGTACAATTAATATGAGTAAAATTGTCACAATCTCATTTATTACCTAAAACTAGACTTATAAATAAGACCAAATTTCGTTGGTCAAAATGAATTTATAAATACAACCAGAACCATTTTGGTAGCTTCCACAGAAAACTAGAAGCTTATTAATGAAACCTATAATCTACAAATCGACAAGCAGATTCTAATAATTAAGCAAATCCTCTAAGAAAGGGAAATCCATTATATCAAAGTGAAGCCTCAAAGATCAAGGAACTAATTAATTAAGCAACTATAATCAGTTCACCTTTCTTCTAATCTGAGTAAACTCAAATCAATAATGTATCTGTAGTATTCTTTTTCCTGTCACAATCTCTAGAAAACTTCAAAACATTCTCATTCTCATTTTAATTTGTACCCTATCGCCAAATTAAAACACAATTTAGGTAGCAAAATGAAACAGTTACGCTTCCAAAAATCCAGTCATTCTCAGAATTGAATTCCGAACTTGGCTCAAATCTCGTCCCTTCAAGGTCCTTCCGTTGCCGGTACACACCGAGAACGCCATTTTCCCGGCGACTCTCCGATTCACGATCACGTACGGCGGCACCATTCCTTCATCCTCCCATTCCTCCTCCAGCAGCTCGTCATCGGAATCCGTTCGCCGGAAAATCCTCTCTGGTATATTCACTGGCATCGAATTCGCCATCTCCTTCTTCTTCGATTTCTTCTTCTTACTCCTCTTCAACTTACTCCGTCGCGAATCCAGCTCCGTCTGCAAAATGTCACTCCTATGGTCATCCACACCGTCTGAGGTGGCAGCACCCGGATAATTTTGCCGATAACGATGATCGGAGAAGACGACGTCAGCTTCTTGGAACTCTTCAGCCATGAGAGAGAGAGAGAGAGAGGCTTTTCAAGTTTGAATGTTTTGGAAATGAAACAGTGAAAGAGTTGGCATTTTATAGGGTGAGGGTTTTTTTTTTTTTTTTTTGCCCAAATATAGGGTGAGGGTTGGAGAGTCTTTGATTAGAATATGTTGCGAGATGGCGTCATTACAAATTGTGAAGACTTTTAATGGGCAAAAAATGACTTTTCAATGTGGTCCCCACTCCTATTTCATTTATAATAATGCCCCACGAACTTTCTTAATTACTTGTTTTTTCTTTGAAAATTTAATATTTCCTTTTCTAACTTGTATCATTGGGAATGTAATTCCTTGTAGATTAATAGTAGTAGCTTAGCCAAGTTGGTTTGCAGCTTTATTTAATTGGGGCTTTTGGATTTATTGGTTTATTAAGTCCTTTTTCTTTTTTCTTTTTTCTTTTTAATAACATTAATGAGTGCTCTTTTTTACATGTCCAGATTCATAGTATAAATAGTCACCAATTAAATAGGTAAATTTATTTTCATGTTCTTAAAAAAGTGTACCTAGACAGGAACTGAACTTAATTAGATGCCGTTTTGCTTTACTCAATTTCCATCGTTAATTAGGTTCATGTCTTGAGTCGTATCATTCTCGTCATATTTATAAGTCAGGTTTGGCCACCAAATCTTATATCAAAGAAAAGTTAGTTAGCACTTGATGATTATGGGGTAAATTTTCAACTTTGCCCTAATTTATGATTGTGTATTTTTCAACTATTTCTTCTCTCTCCATCTTCATAGGTGCAATTAATATGGATAAAATTGTCACGATTTCATTTATTACTTGAAAATGGACTTATAAATAGGACCAAATTTTTTCAAACCGAACTTATAAATAGGATCGAGTGGTAAGAGTTAAGACCATCATGATTTTCAAATACATTATGTAAATTAATTACTATAATTATTAAAAATCAATACTCTTTCTTATAAAAACAACTAGTTCTAAGAGAGAGAAAATTACTTATAAAAAAGACCATAGGGAGGAGTTGGTGAAAGTTTATTGTAGAGATATAATGAGTAATACATATTTAATGAGAATAAAAATATCAATTTAAAATTTCAGTCAAATAAAATTTGTTCCTTGTAAAAATGAACACTCTTATGAGAAAGGAGTCCATATTAGGTGTTTAGGCATATGTCTTTATTACATGCTTATACCTCGATTAGAGGTATGAACATATTTTTTTATATTGTATTTATTTATATTTAAATTATGTGTTGCTTTTGAATTTTTTTTGCACCCAAGTATCTTAAATTAATTAGTTTCCATGATACCGGTGTTACTGACAAATATTTCGAATGTAGGATTGGAAACTAAATAATTTGAGATCTAGATCAAAAATCATTGCGAGAAAGTTGTACATAATTTAAATATAAATGAATACAATATATATATATATATATATAATATGTTCATACCTCTAATTGAGGTATAAGTATGTAATGAGCACATAAGGTCTAAGCACCTAATGTGGACTCGAAAGAAAGAATATTGAGAAAATCCATATGGGGGCCCAATTTAGCAACAAAAACCCAAAAAAGGCCCTAACATTCTTCAAATCTCAGAAAAGGCCCCAGGGCCCTTTTTGACATCTAAATATTAAGTAAAATGAGAAAAACACCCTAACTTTCCTCTATCAATATTCTCTCTCTCTTCTCTTGCTCTGTTTTCCGGCAATGGAGGAGGAATCTGTTTTCTGACGAAGGAGGAAGAAGTAGAAGAGTGAAAGGAAGAAATATCTATGCTTATTCTTCCATCCAACGTCCAAGGGGGCTGTT
Organism: Acacia melanoxylon; assembly: GCA_019022615.1. Classification (NCBI taxonomy): domain Eukaryota; kingdom Viridiplantae; phylum Streptophyta; class Magnoliopsida; order Fabales; family Fabaceae; genus Acacia; species Acacia melanoxylon. The sequence continues at coordinate 7,919,791 of JAFJYJ010000010.1, forward strand.
TCGTTTTTAATCACCATGCTACTTCGTTTTTAATCACTGTAGGGTTGGGTTAGTAAAATCTTGCTCTGTTTTTTGGCATGGAAATAGAGGGAAAGGTCTGTATTTGAGTGGGAATGGTTGAAAGTGATCAAGGAAAGAAGACTGAAAAAACGCTGAAATTTGATAGTTGTTAATATTTATAGTTTTAATTGTTAACACCTTCAGTTTTAGTTGTTAATATGGTTGTTTAACTTGTTAATATAAGATGAAAGTGAAAACGTTGTAGGGTAGGTTGCTCTGTTTTTTGGGCATGGAAATAGAGGGAGGTTTGTTTGATAGTGGAAATGATTGAATGTGAAAACGCTTATATGGGATAGTTGTTAATACCTACAGTTTTCGTTGTTAATATGACTGTTAAAGTTGTTAATACTAACTTTATGTTGTAGATCATAATTAAAGATGGCTACTACTTCAGGGAAGAACCTATTATGTTTCTTCCATGTAGGGGGTAACTTTGTACATGGGGGAGGACAAGAAAGTGATTATGTTAGTGGAATGTTAAGAACAAGATGCATCAAGGAAGGAACCACATATGAGGAGTTGCAAAGAATAATATCATGTTAAAGGGTGTTGATATCGTTGTTATTTTTTGCTGATGTAGTTGTTATTTTTTGCTGATATTGATGTTAAAGGGGTCTGATTTAGTTGTTATTTTTTGCTGATATTGTTGTCAAAAGGGGTTGATGTTTTGTTAATGGGGACTGATGTAGTTGTTAATGGGAGCTGATATGGTTGTTAATGGGGGCTGTTTTAGGTTTTAGAAGGGGTTGATGTAGTTGTTAATGGGGGCTGATATAGTTGTTAATGGGGCCTGATGTTGTTGTTAATAGGGGCTGATGTAATTTTTAATGTTTGCTGATATAGTTGTTAATGAGGGTTGATTTGGTTGTTAATGGGGGTTGTTTTCGTTGTTAGAGGGGGCTGATGTAGTTGTTAATGGGGGTTGATGTAGTTGTTAATGGTTCCTAATATTGTTGTTAATGGGGGCTGACGTAGTTGTTAATGGTTACTGATATTGTTGTTAATAGTGGCTGATGTTGTGGTTAATGGGGGCTATTATGGTTGTTAGTGTTTGCTGATATAATTATTAATGGGGGCTGATGTTGCTGTTAATGGGGGCTGATATAGTTGTTAGTGTTTGCTGATATAGTTGTTAATGGGGGCTGATAATGTTGATAAACGGGTACCTTATTATATCACATTTTCATGCTTCTGCACACACTACTAACAATGACCAGGAAACAATTGTCGTTCTCATTTATATTAAAATGTCATATCACCTACATCAGAAAATTTACAAAACTTTGTCCTAAATATGAACTCAAGTGTTCTGCACAGTTGCTATAATAAAATCTGTCATACAACAACTGAAATTTAGATACACTTAAAAACAAGTCAGCTTATGTACATAAAAGGATTGCTTCCTAACGGCTCATTTTCCGCTTGTCGAAGTCCTCGATCATCGAATTTAAAGATCTTCCAACTTCCTCGAATTTAAAGATCTTCCATGCATGCCCCAGCACATTAGTGCTCCTTCAACTTGATTACTCACATTTTGATGGGCATCTCAACTATGTTTTGTTTTCCCTGTGTCACAAGGAAACAAAAATCATGATAAGACTTAATTATAGTAGATGGCAGAATCCCCAACCAAGAGGAAATGGAAATGGGCCAAATGGTTATACAACACTACAACAAACTCAATTCTATTTATATAGCTTAGTTAAAAAACACACACAATGGTAAAAAAGAGGAACTAATTTAACAGAACCATTTTACCTGCATTGATCTCATTCATTGCCGAGCGTACAACTTTACCAGGTATAATATCAACCATCAATATTTGTTCTATGCTATATCCATATTCTCCCATTACCTGATACATGGATTTGAGATTTTACAATACAATAAGTTACAAACAAAATTAAGTAAAAGGAATTGACTGAATTCACAATGTTATCACTATACATAGACTACATAATTTTCCTGCCCATTGCAGACCACATCATATAAATTTTTTCTCGCATATAGGCACCATGAAACAGAGAATGAACCCAATATGAGGGACTCTTATGCCCAAACAATCAATGGAAGAATTATTTAATAAAAGCTATACCTTTCCAAGTTCCTCCAACACAGCTTTGGCAACTTCACATTTTTGTTCAAAGAGTTCATCCAAATTCATTCTAGGAACATGGGCACGGACCACTTAAACAGCAACCCATATAATAGATTGTCAGAATTTAGGAAAGGAAAATCCAATTCTAAGAAAAATGAATAGTCATTGTTAGAACTAATGATAGATTAGCTAGTAATCAGGATTAGTGTTTATACTCTCAGCATATTCCCTTGTATATTCCTGTAGATATTGTATAGGACTACCCAGAGGAGTAGCACTCATTCTCTCTCTTAAGTCGTGTATAATTCCGTAGTACTCTGTAACAAATTCATGTACGGTCTTTGTTTGAATATTTGCTATATAAAGAATACAAAGGCTAAGGATTAGTATCTCGGTCAATTCATTTCTCTGAGCCCTGAATTCTTTCTTGGTATCAGAGCTATTTCACTGCCTTCCGCCATGTCGCAATCGACTCAAACTTCCGATGAAACTCTACCTTCATCTGCTGCTGCCAAGCACTATTCCCTGTTTCATTCCTCTAGCCAAACAACGTCTATCAAGTTGGATAGAACAAACTTTTTGGTTTGGGAGTCTGTTGTCCTCCCTCTCATTGAAGGAAACAAACTTCAATCTCACATCAATGGTAGAGACACTGTTCCACCCGAGCAGCTCCCTGTTTCTGCAACCTCTGGTTCATCGACGTTATAGTCAAACCCAGAATATGAGGAGTGGTATGTGGTGGATCAGATGCTCGTTGGAAGGCTCCGCAATACCATGACTCAAGAGGTTGGAGCCCAATTACTTCACTGTCGTACTGCTCTTGATCTGTGGACTAGTGCTTGCATCTTGACCAGTGCCTTCTCAAGGTCACGAGTTATGATCTACCAATCAAAACTCCATCGACGAGGAAAAATGGACTCAAAATGGATGAATACCTTGCCAAAATGAAGAACATTGCTGATCAACTTGTTCTAGCTGGAGCCCCGATCTCAACCGATGAACTCATCTTGCACACTTTGAATGGTCTCGATGGAGAATACAACGCCATCGTCGTTCGATTGATCGATCAACCTGGTTTAACTTGGATAGACACTCAGGTCTCCCTGCTCGCTTTCGAAATCCGTCTGGAGCAACTTAATCATTTTGCCTCCATGACTATCCAACCTTCAGTCAACCTTGACTAATTGCAATGTTGACATTCATGTTAATGAGAAATTTATTTGTGCAGCCTATCAATATGGAAAATCCAAACGCTTACCTTTTCCTATTTCTTTATCTTGTGCTTCATTACCGCTTGAGCTTATTCACAGTGACCTCTGGGGTCCATCTCCAATTCAATCAATGCATGGGCACCGCTACTATATATATTTCGTTGATGACTTTAGCAGATATACCTGGCTATATCCTCTTAAACATAAGGGAGAAGCTGTTAATGCTTTTAATCACTTTCGAAGCTATGCTGAGAATCACTTTAATGCCAAAATCAAAACACTTCAATGTGACAACGGGGCTGAGTATAAACCTTTTGTGCCTATTGCTAACAAAGTAGGAATTCTCATTAGATATACATGTCCCTACACCTCTTCGCAAAATGGAAGAGCTGAAAGAAAACAACGGCACATAGTGGAGACAAGCTTAACTTTGTTAGCACAAGCAAGGTTACCTCTGAAGTATTGGACTGAAGCCTTCCAGATGGCTGTACATCTCATTAACTGACTCCCCACACCGGTCATTGGCAATATTTCACCTCTGTTTTGTCTCTTCAAAACAGAACCCGACTATCAAGGTTTTAAAACTTTTGTCTGTGCATGTTACCCATATTTGAGGCCCTATAATGCTCATAAGCTACAATATCACAGTCAGCAGTGTGTTTATCTTGGACCATCTTCACAGCAAAAGGGATATAAATGTCTCAGCCCCTCAGGTCGAATATATGTCTCCAGACAAGTTGTTTTTGATTGCTCTGTTTTTCCCTATGTTACAGGTTTATCTTCAGAAGAAGCCTCTGTAATGTCTTTGAGAAATGTAGATATACCTCTCTTAATTGATCTACCGCCAAGTCCACCGTCTAGACCGCCGATCATGGATTCTAATCTCCAAGTCCAGCCCCTCGGTTCAGTAGCGATTCACCAAGACCGCCTGAGTCTCATGCTGGTTCTCCAAGTCCGGCTATGTTCACAACTAATGAATCCACTCAGGCCCAACCCGAGGCCCAAACCATGCCCACTACCCAAGACCTATCTCTTCCAAATACTCACCGAATGATCACTAGGTCGAAAGTCGGGATCATCAAACCCCGACACCCCTTCGTCGATCTCCTCTACACTGAGACTCCGGCGGCTCTAGCTCAGGCGACTCCACCCCAAACCACGGCTGAGGTTTTCTCTATTACCCACTGGCAACATGCTATGAAAGACGAATACGATGCCTTGATTCACAATCACACCTGGCATTTGGTACCCTATACCCGATCCCAAAAACTTGTTGATTGCCGGTGGATCTTCAAAACAAAATTCTGTTCAGACGGTTCCATTTTCAAATACAAAGCTTGCCTTGTGGCAAAGGGGTTCCAACAAGCACCAGGCATCGACTATTTTGAGACATTCAGCCCTGTGGTCAAGCCTACTATGGTACGAACTGTTCTTACCTTGGCTGGTCGATTAGGCAACTAGATGTAAACAACGCCTTCTTAAATGGATACCTTCAGGAAGACGTATACATGCGTCAACCGGCAGGTCTTTGTGATCCTAATAGGCCTACTCATGTGTGCAAACTGGTAAAGGCAATCTATGGCCTTAAACAAGCACTACGTGCTTGGTTTGATCGATTACGACAGACTCTGATTCATTGGGGATTTCAAAACTCCAAGTCTGATATTTCACTCTTCTTTCTCAAGACTCGATATCTGGTTGTGTTTGTTCTGGTGTATGTCGATGACATAGTGGTTACAGGTAGTAGTTCTAGCTACATACAAAAATTCATCCTTAAGCTTAACAATGTTTTTGCCCTGAAAGACATGGGACCCCTTTATTATTTTCTTGGGCTGGAAGTTTTTCATGACACCTCTGGACTCTACCTCAACCAAGGCAAATACATAATGGATTTACTACATAAATTCCATATGATTAATTGTGCCCCTGCTCCTACTCCTATGGTAACCAGAAGACATTTTTCAGTTTCTAATGGGAGGCCCTTGGCCGACCCTTTCACTGTAAAGGCAAGCCATAGGATCCCTTCAATATGTCACCACTACCAGACTGGACATTTCATACTCAGTAAACAAACTCAGCCAATTCCTATATTGTCCAACAGATGAACACTTTAAAGAGGTAAAATGGATTTTTAGATATCTTAAAGGCACCTACTATTATGCTCTACACCTTAAACCATTTCGCTCCACTCAACTAATGGCCTACACTGACGCTGACTGGGCGACTGATACTGACGACAGACGTTCAGTGGCTGGGTTCTGTATATACCTAGGTGGCACCCTTGTGTCCTGGTCTTCTAAGAAACAAAAGGTAGTGTCAAGAGCAAGCTCTGAGTCAGAATACAGAGCATTAGTAGATGGATCTGTAGAATTAAAGTGGCTATACAATCTGCTTACTGAGATTGGTCTGTTCCTCAAGAAACCTTCTATCATGTGGTGTGACAACCTCAATGCTCAAGCACTAGCGTCTAATCCAGTCCATCATGGAAGAAGCAAGCACATAGACTTAGATGTGCATTTTATAAGGGATCAAGTGCTATTTGGAGATATCAAAGTTGCATATGTTCCCTCTCAATACCAAATAGTAGACTGACTTACAAAGGCTCTGTCACACACACAATTCTCCTATCTGAGAAGCAAACTTGGTCTGTGTCCCACACCCTCTCGTTTGAGGGGGAGTGTTAGAACTAATGATAGATTAGCTAGTAATCAGGATTAGTGTTTATACTCTTAGCATATTCCCTTGTATATTCCTGTAGATATTGTATAGGACTACCCAGAGGAGTAGCACTCATTCTCTCTCTTCAGTCGTGTATAATTCCGTAGTACTCGTAACAAATTCATGTACGGTCTCGTTTGAATATTTGCTATATAAAGAATACAAAGGTGAGGATTATTATCTCGGTCAATTCATTTTCTACGAGCCCCGAATTCTTTCGTCATAATTGAGCAAATAGAAATCTTAACACTTCCGGGCAAAATTAAGCATACCATCAAAAACATAAGCCTGGATCTGTTCTTTGGGGTTTTGCAACTCATAGAATGCATCATCAACATTTTCATTGACCACTCGGTCGAATTGAGCAAAGCAAGCGCACAAAGACATTATCTGCGGCATGAACAAACACTTTCATATTAGGAGTGAAAATGACAAAAAATTATAGTACATAATTGCGCAGTTTCCAACAAAGTTAAAAAAAAAAAAGTTAGAAATAATTAAATCAATTCATGCTTAAGTATAAGATACGTAGAAGCATTTTCTCTTTCCAAGACTTTGAAGTTTTGAAAGAGCCAAATATATTCAAATTTGATATGATATACCCCAAAAAAATTAAAAGATTACAAGTTCAAAAGCGAGTAGTCCGGAACATTTCTTCTTAGCTGATCAGCACTAGCATGGATTACATTACTACTCACCTCTAACCTAGAACTTTAACAACGATGACACGATAAATTCATGAATTTGAAGTACAAAGAACATGGCTGCATTCTCTCAAAGTATGAATGATCCATATGAGCCATTCAAAATGAAATTGTTTTCCTATCACAACTTTGCTACAAAATAGGACTCATCAATCAACGAATCAAGCAAAAACAAAAACGATAAATAAATCTTCTTTCTTGAATTTCCTCATAGATAAAACCCACTCACAATGGTTTACTTCAACCAAAATAAATTAGTGCAAACCAACTTACAATTACAATACAGAAAAATTGAAAACTGATAAAAAAGGAATTGTAAATTAGCATCAAGGAATTGAAATCAAGAACTGAATTGTGCAGAAGGAAACCTAACATAGACAGGTGGAGAGAGAGAGAGAACCTTGGTTTTGGTCTCAACGCGGACGTCAAGCGATGAGGCCCTGGTAGAGAGGAGTCCGGCGAGGCATTCACCGGCAATTGGATTGAAGAAGTGGAAACCGGGCTCGGCCAACTTGTAGAAACGACCCCATCTTTCCACAACTCCTATATTTGATTCGAACGCATCCACGGAATAGGCAAAAGGTGTTCCCCATCTCTCTCTCTCTCTTCTTCGTCCTTCTCTGTATATATATACCTAAACAGCAGAAACAAAACAAAGGACCGAAAAAACCTAATCCCTAAACATTTTCCTACCTTTGGCAAACCGGCGACGGCGAGACTTTCGATGGCAAGACTTTCAGCTTCCGACGGCGACAACGAGACTTTTGACGGCGAGACGAGAGTGAGAGTCGAGTAGGCGGGAGAGATAACAGGGCAGAGACACGATTGCGAGTGAGAGACGAAGTGAATTTGGAATTTCCCTTCTCTCATTTGTGTGTGTTAGTTGAGGGCATTTTTGTCATTTTACTTAATATTCAGATGTCAAAAAGGGCCCTGGGGCCTTTTCTGGGATTTGAAGAATGTTAGGGCTTTTTTTTGGGTTTTTGTTGCTACCCTCACATGGATTTTCCCAAGAATATTCCTTATAAAAAGGGTAAGAGAGAGTAATTGTTAGTGCATGCATGGGCGGTCCCAAGGGGAGGCTAGGGGTGGTCCCCGCCCCCTAAATTTTCTCTTTAAAAAAAATTATGTGTTTGTGTATATATCTGTTCATATGGAGTTATAAGGATTCAGATTCCCTGCCTATCCAAAGATAGGTAGGGAGAGCTCTTCCCCTGTGCACCGTCCGGATCTAACGGACGGTCCAATTTTTTTTTTTCTAATTTTTCAAAAAATATATTTTAATAGGTAGATAATTTAAAATAAAGATAATCTCTCAACTAATATTTTTTCAAAAAATGATTTTTTATTTATTTAAAAAATCATTAAATAAAAGAAATTAAATCTGGACCGTCTAGATCATTTGGACAGTCCACAAAGGAGGAGCTCTCTCTGCCTATCCAAAGGATAAGCAGGGAAACCAAGTCTGGAGTTACAAGTGTGTCTATATATATTCATATATATATGTGTGTGTGTAAATATATGTGTGTGTGTGTATCAACTGGAAATTGAAAAAAATTAGTCAGTGGCTAACAAGAACTAGAAAGTCATTCATTTACCGTCTTATTGATAGAGTAATTAGACTTGTACTCACTCTTCCAGTTTCTATAGTAACTACGAAAGATCTTTTCTCTACTATGAAGATAATCAAACAGATTTTGAAATAGAATGAAAGACCAATTTCTTGATAATTCTTTGATTACATACATCGAAATAGAAATTGTTTTGAGTTTTAGCACGGATTCAATTATAAATGAGTTTAACAATATGAAAACACGTAGAGTAAGAGTCAAATGAAGTGATCTTAATTTCTGTAATAGATTTTTTTTTTGGATATTATATCTGTATTATATTTCAAGTACTTTTATATATGATATAATTTTTTTTACCCCGCCATTAAAATTCCTAGGTCCGCCATTGAGTGCATAGATCTCTAAGAGGAATTTATCTAGTTTTCTGTGGAATTGATGAAAATAGTCACCATAGTAATAAAGTGATGACATTTGATTAATCTAAAATCTTATAGGAAATTAGTTGTCTACCCCATTGTAGCTCAAGCTAAGATCTGAGCTAAAGATGCTAAGGGAATAATATATAGTATTCGAATTTGCAGGTTTTTTTTTTAAATAAAATAATAATAATATAATTATGTGATATTTGATAATGTTGATTAAGTGTTGAACATTGTGGGTTCATTGGTATATTTACCAATAAGATTTTCTCCCTAATTCACAATGTTAACGTTTAAATCTGTGAAGCTTTACATGCCTTTAATTTATCTTCCTTAGTAATGTATTTACTAATTTGTTTTGACAAAAATACAAGAGTTGATACTCCTCTGATTCTTATTATAAGGCACCAACTAACAATTTTCACAAACAAATGAAAATAGTTAAAGTCAATAAAGTTATCTTACAATTTAAGTAATTTCCAATATTACCCCTACTAATTGCACTAAACTCTAATATTATATTAATTATTACTCTCACCCACTACCCTTATTAATTAGGGGCATACATGGAAAAAATAATTAATGCTCATTGGAAACAAGCAAGTGTCTTATAAAAAAGACTAAATATACTTACTAGTTGGTGTATTATAATAAAGACTAGATGAAATATTTCGGAGAGTATCCCTGTAACTCGTCTCGAATTATTGAATGTTTTAATTTTTTTTAAAAACAATTATATACGGGCAAGCCCAAGCTATAATCCAATGGTATGCCCTTAACCCTGTTCCATATTACTTCATTTGATCTTAAATATGAGACAAAGTTGACTTTTTTAAAGAAATTAAGAAAGCTAATTTAATTACTTTAATGTATTTTTTTTTTATTTTTTTCTCCAAACTAATTTGTTTAACTTATAAACTAATATATAATCTAATTATACACTACATATGATATGATTAAATAACTTATTTAGGTTCCTTAATTTTTCCAAAAAATCAACTATATCTTATATTTAAGATCGGAGGGAGTATTAAAATATTTGTCTGTTTTAGCCTATCCATTTTGGGCAAGTCCAAATTAAAGTAGTGTGATTTGAACAATAATTAAGAACGATCGGTTATATATCAAGTTAACGTGCGGTTTACTTAACCCTAATGAATATGAAAGGCTTAAAGTTTTATGTAGCGTGTAAAAGCATGAATAAATTAAATGAGGCAGAAAAGCTTCACAAAATAATGTCCTACAAATCTTAAATTCTTTTAAATGTGCACTTGGAATAAGAAAGAAAAAGGAAGACAAATAAATATATGTCATTAATAAAACTAAGGATTGTCATAACATTCATCAGCATGGGCAACTAAATGGATAGAGTTGTTCTTACCTTTTACTAAACTTGAAATGATATGGTTTTGAGTGTGGTTTATACATAAATATTTTATAAGTTAAGGTGAAAATTTAGCTTAGAAAATTTTACTCATATGCTATGTTGTCGTGCAAATTTTTTTGGGTTTAAAGTTATCTCAAAAGTGTTAAAATAGAGCAATATTGTCTCTTATTGTTACAAATATCAACGTTAGGTTTTTAATAAGGCGGGTCAACATTGCGCTATATTTTGAAACTTTCCGATGATATTAAACACAAAAATATTTTTAGGGTAACATTCTTTCTTAGTGAAAATTTTTAAAGTTAATTTGCAACTTAACTCCTATTTTATTTATTTGTGAAATCATGATTATGTTGACCCCAATTCAATCATGACTAGATCATTATCCTTATACCAAAACTTCAATAATAAAAAAAAAAACTGCTTTTCGGTGCCATAATCATATCCACTTTGATTTACGAAGTCTAGTGTGTAGTTTTTGGAAATTGGATAATTTAATTAAGAGGGAGAAAACTTAAGAAAGCCATCATTAGAGTTTGTGGGATATTTTACTATTATAGTCAAGAAAGGCCAACAGAAATTCCCTGAGATCAAGTCTTTGGGCCGCCAAAAAACCAAGAATAACTAATTCATAGGTTAGTTTTAACTTTTGCTTTCTTTGACAAACCTTTGCTCAATTTTAACTAATTCATATATCATTCTGGTTTTATTTATAAGTCCATTTTGATTAAAAAAATTGATCCTATTTATAAGTCATCTTTTAGGTAATAAATGAGATTGTGACAATTTTGCGCATATTAATTGTACCAATGAAAATAGAGAGAGAAGAAATAATTGAAAGATATTCATTCATAAATAAGGGCAAAGTTGAAAATTTACCCCATAATCATTGAGCTAACTATCTCTCCTTTGTATATGTGATTTAGTTTAAAGTGACTTATACATATGATGGTATATATCTTAATATTTGAGAAGTCCAATGGGGACAGCAATTGAGGATAAATTTATTTTTAACATCACAAAATTATGTATTCTTACCTGCACACACACACACACACTTCACACATCTACTTATACAAAACATTATATGTGTGTGTATAAACCAATCTATTTACCTATATGCAAAGTAAAAAATAGAGGTTGTTGGAAAAAAGAAAAGACAATAACACAGAGATAAGTTTTATCGTAAATCTCATAAAAAATCATAATATTATTATTTAATATACAATAACACTAAATTAGATTCATATAATGTGATGTGATTCAAAATATGGTTTACCTACCAATGACAACTATTACTTCTAAATAAACCTAATATACCGTAAAGTGATTATTCATGTAAATTAAGTATGTTTGGGATCACTTTTAAAACCCTCAAAGTGATTATTCATGTAAATCGAGAAATTTATCTTACATATATACCTTATATCTGTAAATCGCGATTGAAAAATTACTTTTAAAAATTCCAATTGCTATTTCAAACGAGCATGTAAATGGTGTTTTTTTATATAGTTTGAATACTTGATTTATTAAATTAAAGAAAATCAAATCATTTAAACTCAACCTAATTTGCCTCAGTCTGCTCATCATATGCCATCACTTGTTTTAGACACACGACTTTATTATGAATGTAAAAAAACATATATTTTATAAACGTAGAAGAAGATAAGGAAGGCACATTTTAAGAGCAAAGGCAAAGGAAAGTTTTAAGTTGGAGATTGGACATGGTTAGCAATGGCGTACTCCAAAGAAGAGGACAAATTTTTTACTATTTGTTTTAAGAAATATCTCAAGTAGTCGTTGCTTAAATCACAATAAATAAATTAACAAGAGCAAGTTGATTATTCACCAACTTTTAATTTGTTCTTCCTCCAAGCCACTAATTGCCTCATCATTTCAACTTCAAACATTATATGGTAGGGTTGGCAACACAGCCTTTATGAAAAAATGATGATGATGATGATGATGATGATGATAAGTTATGAGTAATAAGAATTATACTTAAAAAACTAACATCAACTACTTATGTTTGTTAGTGGATTGTTAAGATATATTTTTTTGTTCAAGTGAATTCAAGTTTTTGAAATTAAATAATATCTACGTTTTAGCTTACTTCATGGATTCCTTTCTAGGTTTCTGATTGTAGTTCTTCCTTCGTTAGTATGTTACTTTGGTTTCACTCAGTTTTTCTCACATAAGACTGACAATTTCTGGTTCTCTCGTTTGTTATTGTTTATCTTTATGTTTTCCTTAGTTTTTTCGGTGTGGTCTTGGTTTTCCACTACTTTCATTTTTTAATATAAGATCCACTTTGTAGTTTAATAATCTTTTGTTTTTTTGTTTTTGTTTTTTTTTTGTTAAAGTGAATATCATATTAGGAACCCGATGTGTTATCTTGCATTATATTCCATCCATCCTGCAACAAGAAATGTAGATCTTTCCCTACCGTGGGCGACATTTCTTGAGGCTTATTTAGAATATTGTCTGGCAAGATCAAAAATGGTTTTGTTATGTACTATCTCTCCAATCCAAAATATAAAACTCATTTGACTTTTTAGAAATATTAAGGAAATTAAATAAATTACTTTAGAGTATTTATAGTTATCTAATTTATATGACTTATAAACTGATATATAATCAAATGATATACAATATATGTTATGATTAGCTAATTTACTTAATCTCTCAAAAAAAAATCAATTGGATTTTATATTGAAGAACATGCTCAGGCCGGGGTAGTATTATATTATTTGGTGATAACAGGGACAGAACCATGACTCTCAACCAAGTGACATGAATGTTGCAAGGTTTTTACTTGCTGTGTATGAATGTGATTTGGCTCACCAGGAAGAGGAAGAAGCTTCAGGCTACAGAGAAGGAAGTAATTATGAAGCTAATTAAGAAGAGTTTCTGATGACCTTTGAGTCAATCTTGTTGCTCCTGTGGGGTTTTCTCTAGTTGCAGTGTCTGTATCCTATGGGATATTTCAGACCTTAGTGGCCTTTTCAGGTGGTTTGCATTGTGCACTTTTCAAAGTGCTTGTGATGCATGTGCTCTCTCTCCTTACCTAGTGCTAGCTTTCTTTCAGTATATTGTTGGAGTTTTTTTTTCCCCTAAGCACATGTATTCTCCTATTGGAGACAATCCTCTTCGATGCACTTTTAGGCATTAAATATATGCACGTCTCTTCTGGGAATTTGAAGTTTGATTTACCAAGCTATAAAAGACTAGTCTCTTCTACGAGACCAACACTTATTAGTTACAACGGCTTTAGTTACATAGCAACTTTTTTTTTTTCTAAGCATGAATATCCTTCTATTAGAGGCAATCCTATTCAAGGCGTTGTCGGCTACTAAGGACCTGTTTATTACTGAGAGAAAGCGCGCAATGGAAAGGGAAGATAGCGAGTTCCCACGCAAAAATGTGTTTGGTTGTCTCATCTTCCTTCGTCTAACATTCCCGCCTGCGAATCTTCCATCATCCATTGGAATGTGCTTTCTCTCCAAAAGAGGCGGGAATGTTGAAATCTTCCGGAAGAGGCAATTGATGGGACGAAAAAGCCCCCTGACCGGCTTATAACACCTACGATGCGAACGAGGATCTGCGACAAGGACGAATTTGAAGGCCTTAAACGAGTCGAAGGACAAGTTTAAGGAAGGGAGACGATTCTCGAATCGGGTAAGTCGAAATGGGTGTTGATTTTGTGTGAAATTTTGCCCGATGGTTTATGTTATCGTACCCGCTTCTTGCAAATTTTCAAAAATTTGGTTTATATTACTCTACCTGCTTCTTGCAAATTCTCGAAAATTTGGTTTATGTTACTGTACTTGCTTCTTGTAACAAACAAACATAACACAAGCTTGGTTGTTGTCAAGTATTGAATTTTGGTTACTTTCGTTCTGCTTTGTTACGATATGAAATTATGCGAAGTTTGGTCCTTATCAAAATTTTGGTTCGATCGCGTTCGTTTTTAGTTACTTACGTTCGAACGTATTTCTAAAGTTTGAACGTCTTATTTTTGGCTGATATGAAATTATGCGAAGTATTTTTTAATTTAGGGACAATCGGGAATTTCACCTAATCTTCCCACTTAACCAACACTCAATTCTTCATACCAAACATTACATTTTCCCTCAACTAACTTCCTTTCCCTAGTATACCAAACAACTCACATTTTTAAAGTTCCTTCCTAATCTTTCTTTCCTTTCCTTTCTTTTCATTTTCTTTCTCAAATCTTCCGCGTAACAAAACGGGGCCTAATTGTAGACTCTTCTTTCAATGAGGATTCAGACCTTGATTTGCCACGTTGTGAGGAACTAACCCCTTCCACCAAGCTTAAACCCCCTTTGGTTGCATAACAGCTTTTGTTCCTTTGTTTTTCTTTTCTAGTTGTTTGGGCTTTTGTGTGTGTGTGTGTGTGTGTGTTTTTTTTTTTTTTTTTTTTAATGTCTACTTGTAGCTTTATGCTTATATATGGGCTCCCACGTATTTCATTTAACTTGTATTTTAATATTGTAAGAAAGCCACAAGGATGCAGAGGATGCGGGGAATGACTTCATGGTTTGGGGAACTTGAATATGGTAGGTTTTCTATTAGGAATACTTATTCCCTTATTGAACCAAACCCCTTATACTTAAGGGATAGATTATACAAAGTCATATGGAAATGGAGGAGTTGAAAGAATTAGGGTGATGTGGAAAGTCTTTTTGAATAAATTACCAACTAATTTATGGTGTAACTTGGTCTCAAGCGCCGGCTTTATGTGGTCATTGTGATTCTGAACTGGAGGACATCTTACATGTTCTAAGAGACTACCATTATGCTAGAAGTATCTGGGTCAACCTGATCCATCACAGGTAT
The DNA here is from genome assembly GCA_019022615.1 of Acacia melanoxylon. Taxonomy (NCBI): domain Eukaryota; kingdom Viridiplantae; phylum Streptophyta; class Magnoliopsida; order Fabales; family Fabaceae; genus Acacia; species Acacia melanoxylon. The sequence continues at coordinate 7,934,816 of JAFJYJ010000010.1, forward strand.
GTCTCTCGTTTTTCCTCTGTGAATCTAAGGGCCCGTTTGGTACAGTGAACTTAGTAGAGGGAATGTGAACTTAATTGAATTCCTCGCCGAAAACACGTTTGGTGCGCTAAGTGCCCAGGAACTCTGATTCCCGCCAACCTCCAAGATCCCACAAACGTGGGAAAGTGAGCTCCCTCAAAAAGTGGCGGGATCTGAAAAGTCTCTTATTATTTTGACTAAAAAGCCCCGTGAAATTATAAACTAGAATCGAATCGAGCTTCGAGGTGGAAGGAGTAGATGAAAAAGAAGCTTGAGACGACAAACGGCGAAAAAGCTTCAATCGATGGAGTAGGCAAGGAAGATCAATCGAGGTAAGAGTGTGAATGACTTTTCTTTGTTCATTTTGCGCTGTGCGTGGTAAAAATGGCGATGGCCTGGTGTGTGGCTTTTTTCTTGGCATTCATACTTACTTAGGCCGTGTGTGGGTTGCGTATTGGAGAGGAAGGAAATGACGAAGCCATGGTTGTACAGTGGCGGAAAATTCTTCTTCTTCTTCTCTTATGAACTGTTTGCCAAACATTATGGTCACATTTCTTGTCTTTGGTTGACATTTTGTACTGTGAGTTCGAACTGGACTGTTTGGTTCGAACTTGACGACTTGGTTCGAACTTAAATATGTTATTTTGCAACTTCATTGTCTAACTGGTTTTGTAATTACTTTTACGCAACTCTGTTTTTTCTTACCAACGTCTTCATTTTATTTCATCAACTTCACAATTTCAGGGGTTTAGCATTGAAAAATTTCAAATTTTGTTTTTTTCCCTATCAAATAAAAGACTGGGTTCAATGTTCACTGATTTTCTTCGCTATTCCTCTTGCAAAATTCATGTCGCACCAGATTGGTTCATTTGGTATTGTCCCCTCTATGTCCTTTCATGTCCGTCGTCCTTTGCACCTCCGTGTAGCCGTTATGATCGTCGCAATTTCAAATCCAATCAAGGTCTCGAACAATTTCTTTCTCCAGAAGACACGATACAGTTTGCCTCTGTTTCTGTACAATTTGCAACCAAAAAAAAAAATTGTTCTCTGCCTTTTTTGGGGGGGCATTGTGGGAATTTTATCTAACCTTCTCACTTAACCAACACCCAATTCTTCTAACCAAACAATTTATCTTCCCTCAACTTACTTATATTAAAAGATTCTATCAAACAAATTTCAACTTTTTAAAGTTCTCTCTCGATCTTCCCTTTCCTTCCTTTCCTTCTTAAATGTTCCTCGTACAAAAGCGGGCCCTAAGGGATTGGTTAGATTTAAATCTTAACAAATCCTCAGGCATTTTTTTGGGGGGGGTGTGATGGCGTTTGATGTTTGGTGTAGCTATTTGGAAGATTTGGGAGTGGAGAAACTTATCTATTTTTTATAGTAATTTTGTGAGGCCTAGATACCCTGCTATTGTTATTCTGCTGTGCTAGCCGAGCTTCGCTATTGATGATGAGTCTGAGAGGATGTTAGAGGGGCTGGGAAATCCAATTAGTCTGGGTTGGAAAAGACCTCCCAATGGCTGGGTCAATGTTGATGGGGTTGTAAATTTGTACTCTCATGAGGCAGGATGTGGAGGAGTGGTGAGGGAAGGGTCTGGAAAGTGGATTGCTGGATTTACAAGGATGATAGGTCATTGTCAAGCTCATATTGCTGAAAAGTGGACTATTCTAGAAGGGCTAAAGTTAGTTTGGGATTTGGGGTTGAGGAAAGTCATTTTAGAATTTATTACATGGATAGCTGATGATACATTTAACTCTGTAAGCTCAACTGTTTTGACAATAAGAGAACTAATTAGCAGGATGGCAGGTTAAGTTATGGACTATCCCACATGAGCTTCTAACAGAGTTACTGACGCCTTAGCAAAAATAGGTATCAATTTTAGAATTTTGTCTCTCTCATCTGAGGACATGGGTTGATCAAGAATGTTTTGGATTAATTTCCCTGTTAGAGTAATTTATTTCTTTTGTAATGTAGGCTTTTTAGCCATCGATCTCTTATATCAAAAAAAAAGCCACAAATAAAGGTTGGTTCAATTAGTAAGGGGTTTAGCTCATAACTATAAGATTGTGAGTTCAAATCTTACTAATGTAAGAACTTTATTGGAACTTTATTGGTGGGCGATACTTTTATAAGACTTTTTTAAATCTAGAGGTATGTCTTAGCTCAGGTGAGCACCGACCAACTCACTGAAACCTTTTTGCACCAAAAAAAAAAAGATGGTAAGAAAGCCCAACATGTTATCCGGTGCAATGCTTTAACAAAACTATTATTGCTTAAACAGATGAATATTAAAAATTGAAAAGTTACATTTTGAACATAACTTACATTTCCTCTTTTTTTAAAAAATAAAAATAAAAAATAAAAAAAAAATCTGAACGGCACCTTAATTTTGTTTATAAGCAATTATTATTTATTTGCTAAGAAAGAAATATTCTTTCTCTTCTTTTGCCATGAAGAAATAGGCTTTCTCAAATCACACATTTTCGTCCTTGTTTCAAATCTCAATAAACATAAACTTTTCTTTGTAAAAAACATTTACATTAACTTTTTTTTTTTTTCACCATGCACCACCGCATACATCGATCATCCGTCACACAGCTATCTCTTATTGGAGGCGTAGGGTATAGCATTCATCTATGAGAGGGGACACATAGGGTGCCAATTGAGTTATGATGCGTGGAAATAAGCTAGGTTTTATAGGTTTTTTTTAGCTGAGTCTTCAAAAGGCATAACAAGGCCCCGAAAAGCCTATTTAAAGGCTACCTAAATGTAGGTCTTTAAACAAGTTTAAAGCGATGCTTCTAAATTCATATCTAATTAGATCAAAGCTTATTAAAAAAGCGCGCATTATGTATTAAAAGTTTATGGATTTATTCTCAGATGAAATAAAAGAGTTACTAAGAGAAAGAAAACAACACTTAGTGGCAACCATTGTCTTAGTAATTAGTAATTGAATAAGAAAAATCAATTATCTATCGACTAAGGAGATATATTTTTAGAATCAACCAAATACAACAAGTGACATGTAAAATCAGATTTAACCTCTTGATTTTCTTGTAGAAAGTGAGACAAACTTCTCTTATTAGAATCGTTTTCATTTGGGCATCACTCGGATAAACTTATTGCAATTATTATGTTTTATCAAATGACACACATCAAGGAAAGGTAATGAGCAAGCATTGCCATCTCGAGCGATTAAAAAGAAGAGAAGTAGATGTGATCAATTGATGGGTGAAAATGTTTAAGCTCATGTGTAAATGATGAAATGTGATATTTAGGGTTAAAATTAACTTATTAATTCTACAAATAATTTACAAAATCAATTTAGATTAAATTATATATATATATATATATATATATATATATATTTATGCATAATAATACATTTTTTTTTTTAAAAAAAACTAAATAGGTGCTTATAGGCACCGTAGGTTAAGCTCGATGAAAATAAGCTTAACTTGTTTACCTAAATAGGCCTAAGCTTGAGCTTGACCTATATAATAGGCTAGGTTAAGCTTGAAGTGGGCTAGGTCATAGGCTCCTGATAGGGGCCTATTTTCACCCCTAGTCAACCCGTAAACTTTTATTTATTTATTTATTCTGGAAAAAAAAAGAGAATTGCATAGAATTTTTAAATGAAAAATTATTTACACATAAATTTTAACTACTTATAAATATAAAAATTTATCATATAAACATAGGTCAAATTATACAAAACCCCATAAACTTTGCATTAGTTACATATAATACCCATGACATTTCAAAGTTTGAATTTGACCTCTCGACCTTTCATCTTTTTAACTATTAACCACCTATTGTTAAGTGATGCATTTATGTTTTTAATGAAAAATGTCATGTCGGATTATGAGATTTCACTTGCCATCCTGTACAAATTATTAATTTTATAATATTCCTTGAACACTTTGAACAATTGCAAAGACCTCTAAAACTTGATCAATTATAAATAACCTCCATGACGTTTCACAATTTAAATTTAATTCATTTAAAATTTTGATTTGTAATATCAAACCACGTACCGTTACTTTATATCATTTAATAAATGTATTAAAAATTTTACTATCATTTGTCAATTAAAATAAGGCAAAAACTAGAATAACAATATTTAGAAAAATAAAAAATAAATGTTGAACCTCTAATTCAAGAAAAAATATGTATTACTAATAAAAAATTAATGAGGACAAGATATCCTCTAACAAAAATGTAATATTTAAACTATCAATGCTAAATCATCCCAATAATATATTTAACACAAATGTTGACAATTTTATACTATCAATGCTCAATTAACCCAAAAAAATAAGTAAATGTTATATAAATGATGAGATTTTTTTTATAGATATTTTTATTTTTATTTTTTCAATACAAGAAAACCATTTTAATAGACAAATGATAGTAAGACACTTAATCAGTTTATCAAAATAATTAAAGTAACAATATGAGGTTTATTTATTACAAATCAAAACTTTAAGGTAAATTTTAAAATGTTAAGGGGTTATTTAATGATCAAAATTAAAGGGTTATTTGCGATTGTTTAGAGTTCAGGGGTTTTATGAAATTAGTAATTCACAAGATGGTACGTAGTATGACATATGTCATCTCATGTCTGACATGACTATTTGCGTTAAAACTCAATGGCAAAGGGTTAATAGTTAAAAAATGAAAGGTTATGAGGTTAAATTTAAACTTTGAAATGTCACCAAAGTTATACGCAACGTGACTTAAAGTTCGGGGGTTTTATAGAATTAAGTCCTAAACATATAAACAAATTATATTTAGATTGAATTTATAATGAATTTCTAACATACTTAAATTATATTTTTAACTGAAATTTTGGTTTAATTCTAACCTATTTATATATTAATTTTATAAACCATAATATAAAAAAAAATCAATTTTATTAATTAATTTGATCTAAAATCTATAATCCAAACACGAGACTTCCCAGTTCCCAGCATCTCTGCGGCATAATTTCCAGCTGCGAATTTGCTGCTGATTCCGTGCCTCGCTTCATCTTCTCCCAGCTCGAACCTCTGGGCAAGCTGTAGTTGCTGAAAAAGCCGCCTACTCCTCTTTTCACTCTGCTTTTAAGGATACGAAGCCTCACTGCTTGGTTATTGTCTCTGCCTTTTCCTCTTATTCTGCCTCTCCAAGAATTTCTGTTTGAGGTGGATTCTATCGATAGCAATTTGGTTAATCTGGGTTTCCTTTGCATTCTCTAGCGCGTAGATTTTCATCTCTGTTCGCCTTCCGGGGTATCTATCTCCTTGTTGGGTTTGTTATAAATTCTGTATTTTTCTTTTTCAGCGGTGCTTCGTGGATTGTTATTCCTTTTTAGTGTCTAGTCTATGATAGCTTCGTTGATATGATACTGCTAGTGAAAAAATAAAATAAAAGATCTTGAGAGATGTGATGGTTCTTGTGAGAAGGAGTAGCACTGGGTGATGTAAAAATTTATTTATTTATTCTGTTGCCGGTTCGCTATTTTGTTCTGTTCCTCCTTTTTCTTTATTTATACTACAGCAATTAGTTGGCACTTTATTAAGACTATTGTTGTTTTAATGTTTTTGTTTCAATTATGTTTTATGGACAGGTATGTTCTCTTGATTTGTCGAGGAATTCTGTTCATGAGGTTTATAATTACGAAACCATTTTTGTTTAATGTCATCTGAGATATTGAGTGAGCTTAGTCTAAAGAGCAACAGAATTATGATGCTTATTAAATGTGGAAATTCAATTTCTTGTCCGATTCTCTCTTCAGTTGAATACAAGGTAATGGTCTGTACCATATGATCTTATATTCTAGTTGCTCAGAAAAACCACTTCATAATATAATGCTTTTGATAGAGTATGGACAGTAATTGAACATTGCTTCAGACCAAGGCAGATATCGGAGCTCTCCCGTTTGGTTAAAGAATCTCAAAACCCATAGTATATGTCTCACACAAGGTAAAGTGTTGATCATTAATGAAAAGACAGGATGTATCATTTTGACTTAATTTCGATCTGAAAAATTCTGATTATACTTGTTTTCATTGTAGAAAAATTATATCAGAAGTGCATTAGCTGTTCCTTTGATCCGATCATCTCTTAGCCATAATGGAAAAGCACTGGCAGACCCAGAGTGCTGGAAAACTAAGTTATCCATATAATTCATGCTTCATCATTTAATGCTACAATATATGACAACCTGTATAGGTCAAACAGGGTGTATTATCATATTTCGATGATTTCTTAATGTACTTGGAAATTGGAATGCAGTAAAGGGAAAGGAAAAGTTGGAAAGAAGGAGCACCGCCTATGGCAAAGAAGAGATTCTGCTAAGTCTGGGCAAAAGGCCCTTAGTCTTATAAGAATTGTATGCTTCTCTAGCCTTTTCATTTGGTTTAGAATATTAAAACTATTATCCTAAAAATGAATGGTATTTTCCATTAATAGACAGTGGTAGGAAAAATAAAGTTCTGATCTTTCTGTGTAATTTAATTTATAATGCATTGTTAATTGGGAAATCACAGGTGTCTGAACTCACTAATGAAAAGGAGGCTGTTTATGGGGCATTGGACAAATGGATGGCTTGGGAGACAGAGTTCCCATTGATTGCAGTTGCTAAGGCTTTAAGAATCTTAAGGAAAAGGGGTCAGTGGGTTCGGCTAATTCAAGTATGACCTTTGTTCATGCTATATTCTTAAGAGTTCTTTTCGTATGTTTCATCAGTATGATTTCAGTAGTTTTGTTTTTTTCTTATAATTGTCTATGTTGGCTTAACTTAGTGTTCTGTGGGCCTTGACGTTAGATGATTTTTCCTGAGATTGAACAAAAGTTTGTTGTTGGACCCTTAGATAATTGAATAGGTAAAAGAAAGCTAAAATTAATTAACTTGATGATTCAGATTTAGGATACAGGATAAGACTCTATATAAATATTTACTGCAGCTCGTCTCATCAAAATTTGATTCCCTTGATGTAGCTTCTGGTTAAATCAAATGCCTAGATGGTGCTACTCTTCACATGAGAAAATGGTCCAGTTTGTGTTCTTGTCGAGCTTTTAGATCTAGATCTTATGAATGTTTTGTATATTAATATACAGTACTTAAAAAAACATTAAATTTTTGTTTTCTCTTGTGAATAAAAGAAATGTCATCTATTATTATTAATGAATGTAGTTATGTACTGGTCGTTCTTTAGGATGTCATTATTTGCTTATGAACATAAGAAGACAGACTTTGTTGGTGAATGGTATCTCTTTCTCTCGTTAGGCCTGGTTATATGTTGTCTATATCGATACTCAATTTCGATTACACATGGGGATGGAAAGAAATATCACTGGTTACTGATTCTCAACACTACTCAGGTGGCAAAGTGGATGTTAAGCAGAGGTCAAGGAACAACAATGGGGACTTATAACACTCTTCTTCTGGCATTTGATAGAGATCGGAGGGTTGAGGAAGCAGAATCATTGTGGAACATGATTATACATGCCCATACGCGCTCTGTCTCCAAGAGACTGTTTTTGAGGATGATCGCGTTGTATGATCATCACTATATGCCTGATAAGATTATAGAGGTATCATTCTTTCCCACCTTTTGCATGAATTATCGTCAAGTTTGACTCATTGTACGTTTGTGTAACTTATGTTAACTTTAACATAATGAGCTTTATTGCTTTCTTGTTTGTTTGTTTGTTCAGGTATTTGCTGACATGGAGGAGTTGCGAATAAAACGTGATGAAGACACAGTCAGCAGAGTGGCACGAGCATTCAGAGAACTCGGCCAAGAAGAATAGAGGAAATTGGTTATAAAAAGATATGGGCTTAAGTGGAAGTATATTCATTTTAATGGTGAACGGGTTAGAGTGAGAACAACAACATGGGATGAAGATGATGAATCAACAAACTGAAATGGGATTCTGTTTCAAACGAGGAAAGTCTCATCTGGGTCCGAGATACTTAGAAATGTAAGATTCTAGTGTAAGTAAAGATAAATGTATATGCAAAAATTCATTCATTTGTTCTATGTTAGTTAGATGGACGGTGAAAATTCCCAAGGAGCGAATTGGAATTTTGCTTTTGGACCAAAATGAGTCCATTGGAATAGTTAGATATATCGCTCGTGGCTAGTGGCTAGGGATAATCCTTGTATGAATTAGGGATACTCTATGTTAAATAAACTACTTATAAATTTAAAAGTGTTTTTACTTACTATATTTTCATACTTTTTTCCTTTACTTAAATTTATGTCAGTAACTCAATTCTTGCAACTCTGTCCCATTTGTTGGATTAGAAAACAAACTGTTCGGCAATGATATGTTTTTAGATTTAAAGTTGGGAAATTCCTTTGACAGTAGGAATTTGAGGTAGGTGATATGGTGTACCTCAAGCAATAACTAAGCACAAATTGGCTGCTCGCTATTTTGGCTCAAGCGCATCTCCAAGCGCAACAACTTCCCTGTTACTCAGGTGTTAAACCACTGAAATCATTCCAAGGTTGAAGATGCTACTTGGGATGATCTTTCGGCTATGCAGCATCAATTGATTCAATTCCATGATTTCTCTTTTGATGCTCCTCCTTCTTCCACCATCCTTGTGGAGGGAGTATATAAAAACGGGAAACAGGGGGAAAACACAAGTACTCTCTCCATTCCTAACTAAAAAAGCTTCAGTATATCCAAACAGTGTGTTTGTGAGAGAGATGAGTGAGAATTACAATAAAATTGTAGATTTGTTTAAAGAAAATGGCAATAATTTTAAAGCAGCTGGTTTAGAATATAATGTGAGAGACAGAGAAAGAGAATAATACTTGCAAATATACATAACTTGCTACGCTTCATTACTTGGCCGAAGGTAGAATAAGAAATATAATTAATGGAAGACTTCATGGTTTCCTTGTAAATTTTAAATAAGCAAAATTCACAGTAGGCTCTTACACGAAACCAGAAACAAATTACAGAAGATCCAAAGAATGGAAGGAAAAAGAGAGGATTTAGAAATTTTTATTACAAAAGATTTCATAACATTACCCTGATACTTAGTATAAGATCTACTTAAGTAATTTGGATAGTTTAAAGAAATGAACTAAATTGGTTATTTATTAAAATTGTGTGTTGTTTTCCTTAAAATGCCATCTTAGATCATGTGCATTGAAACTAGCCACTGATATATGCAAACTCCTTTAATATGTACGATTAATGGAGATAATTTAGAAAAAATGATAAATATGAAGAGATAAAATGGGGGTGAGGCCTTATATTTCAAATTGAATTCAACCCAACCCCATCTAGTTCTTATATTAGAAATCGGGAATTGCATCTAGAAATCAAACTTTTGTTTGATTAAAAAATTCATATATCTAAGTGAAAATCCTTTCCAGGGCCTCTTTTTGGCGTGAAAATCCCAAAAAGGCCCGCAAAAATCAAATCTCGAGAAAAGGTCTTAGGCTTTTCATGGATTTTTAAAATCTGCGGAAGTTGTTAACGGAGTGATATAATTGTTAAGAACAACTAAATCAAATTTCATTAACAACAATTTTTTAACAACTAAATCAGCCCATTTAACAACTATATCAAGATCTCGTTAACAACTATATCGCGCCGTTAACAACTCATGAAGATTTTCAAAATCCGAAAAGGCTTTAGGGCCTTTTCGGGATTTTATATTTTTTGCAGGTCTTTTTGGGATTTTCACGTTTAAAAGGGCCCCTAAAAGGATTTTCCCTATATCTAATTGCTTTTCAATTTTTTTATGATTTGAAATTTTTAAAAAAAATTAAAAATAAGATAACGACACCACGATATATGGAGGTCGGATCCAAAAATTGAATCTTACATCCTTTCCCCAAACATGAAGCTTGGGATTTTATAAGTGATTGGTACTCGCAATACAATACACTCTATTCATCCTAACATTTATTCACCCAATAAAGAAAATCATCATATAAAGGTGTATCACACACTTTCACCAATGTGTCTTTTGGGAAAAAAATAAATAAATTAATACATGAGTCACACGAAGAACACCCCCAAAAAATCAAAGTGTTTTGTCAAGAAGATTTATGAACTTGATCATATTATGATGAACTTTTATTCTCAGTGCAGGTTCAAGTCTACAAAGCTCTTATTGTCTTTCTTGCTGATGCTGCATTTTAAGTATATAAAAGAGAAGTAAGTTCAGAAACAAAACAAGCAAGGGAGGAAAAAGGCAAAAAAGAAATGGCAATCAATTAACCTCAAGGAGATTAATTAGAGCGCTAGACTTTGTGAAGAAGAAGCAGATCAGCAAACCATGTTGGACTCTACCTACAACAACCCCATAATAGAAAAAAACTAGAAGATAAAATATAATGAAAGGAAAAAAAAGCTAGAAATGTTATTTGTTATAATGACAGAAAATTGTTTAGATAGGTACCTTCATTATTACTTTTTAGAATAATTCCTCATTATATGATTGAATAATGCATGAGCCACAAAACACTAATATACCATATTACCATTGTTAATCCCCTCGAGTGAGATATGATCACTGTTAAATCTAAGTGGGTTAAATTGTATATTTTAAAAAACTCATTTGTTATTAATAAAGATTCATCTTGATTTTATTAACCTGGTAGCAGAACTTTCAACTTCCAAAGTTATAGTCTTAACTTTCAATTTCCAAAGTTATAGTCTTACCTGTCAGATTCTTCACAAAAATTTGCATACCACCATGGAATCACAGAACCAAGTGCAGGGTGGATTCTTTCTGAATGTTGTAATCAGCTAGCATTCGTCCGTCCTCCAATTGCTTGCCGGCGAAGATGAGTCTTTGTTTGTAAGGAGCAATCCCTTCCTTATCCTGAATCTTAGCCTCAATGTTATCAATCTTATAAGAGCTCTTGATCCTTAATATATGATCTACTCAAATAATTTAGGTAGGTTAAGAAAATTAGATAAATTGGTCATTTGCTAAAATTGTGTGGTTTTCCTTAAAATGCCATATTATATCAAGTGCATTAAAACTGGCCATTGATATTTTTTTTAATATATGTGATTAATAGAGATAATTTAGAAAAAATAATAAATATGAGGAGACAAAATAGGTTGAGGCCTTATAATTTGAACTAAATCCAACCCTATATTAGGAACCGAAGTTAGCATCTAGAAACCAGACTTTTGTTTGATTAAAAAAGTCATATATCTAATTCAATCATGTAATGAGGAATTTTGCCAAAAAGTAATCATGGAGGTAACTATCTACAGGTTTTTGTCTTTATAACAAATACTATTTCTTGTTTTTTAAATTATATTTTATCTTCTCTCTTTGAGTCTTTCTTATTATGGGGTTGTTTCAGGTAGAGTTCAATATGGTTTGTTGGTTCTGATTGATAAGACAAGCGCTTCTTCTTCGCAAAGTCAAGTCTAATGCTCTAATTAAAAGAGATTTCGATTTTAGAGAGATTCGAACTGAACCAAAACCTAAACCTTTAATTTCTTCTTTCTCTTATAATCTACTTGTTTAATTATTGGATTAACCTGTAAATTGGCCAACAAGATTTTATTCTGGGATCGCCCAATACAAAAAAAATTTAAGTGAACCTAAAATATCAATTTTTTTAAAAAAATATAGTTACCATGACGCGGTTTGAAACAAACCACCAAAACCAACGTCCGTTGGTGGGCCTAAAGTGGAATTGGAGCCGGTTGCTGATTGGTCGCAAAGAAATGAAGAGCAGCTCTATCCGTAATCTGGAAGATTTCAAGGATCGATAAATCGGTGGATGGGATTTGAGGGATTTATATAACTTTGATTCATTGTGTTAAAGTGTGGTGGGAAGTGGGAAGTGGGAGCTGCTCGAATAATACTAGCAATAAAACGATTCACTGACTCATCCTAGCAGTCGCGACTCAGTTTTGATCAACCCAAGCTGACGGGGTATTTCTCCTCACTCTTGGTCACCAATGGATATTGATTTTTGGGAAAATGGCAGTCAGATCCTAGGACTTTTTTGATATTATTTGTATTAAAACAAAATCCATATTTTAAAATTTTGTTGTAAATATAGCACTTTCTGTTGTGAATAGTTAGGTTTAAATTTTGTTGTGAATATCGGTGTTGTTAAAACGTCGTTTTGAATCGTTGAAACGTACGTTTTTACGTTTTTGCGGAAAATCGTATCAAAATGGTGGTTGAGATGGAAAATGATGCGAAACGGTTGAAACGCCGTTTCAAATCGGTAGAAACGGTTGAAACGTCCGTTTGCGCTTTTTCTTCTTTCTTCTTCTTCGCGAATCGATCGGCGGACGTTGTTGCTTCTTCTTTTGAATCGATTCACGGCAATGGTGGTGCGTAACGGTCGGATTCACGACGATGGACGCCGCTTCTTCTTCTTCTTCTTCTTCTTGAATCGGGTTCACGGCTCAGATCTAGGATCCCTCATTCTCTAATGTTGACGGTTTGAGGGAGGGAATAGAGGAGAAAACTCAGAGAAGACGATGAAGTGATGAAGAAGAGAGAGAGACTGATATGGTGAAATAGCCAAATAGGACTGTTCGTGAGAGAGAGAGTTGAAGGTGAGAAGCTCTGCTATTTTACTGTTTTTGCTCATACTAATTCTGACATCCCAGGGTATAGGCAATTAGGCATAGCGTGTTTTTTTTCTTGGCTCAGTTGCACAGCGTGTTCAGTAGAGAGATCTTCAAGATCTCTTTTTTAAAAAAAGTATTAATATAATATTACATAGAATCATATCACATCCTCTTATATTTTAATTATAAAATTATTTTTTATTATTAAAATATGAATATTTTATCTATTTTAATATGTATTATGATGTTTGAGTTTGAACTTAATTATTTCTTTTAGTGTTTAGACTTAAATTTGTGATGACTTTAATATATTTGTGTGTTTTGATTTTATATATATTGGATATTTTTTTTGTAGTATGTAGTAAACTCTTACGTTTTCCAATTTTACGTTTTGCTCACCCTTATCATTTCTACGTAGACTCTACGTCTTAACAACATTTATGAATATAACATTTCTTTTTGTTGTAAATATAATTTTTTACGATGTGAATGACCAAATTTTTAAATTTTGTTATAAATATAACGTTTTTTTTAAATAAATATAAAGACTTCGTTGTTAATAGAAATTGATTTTTTTGATATGTGAATTTCATTTAGCTTTTTTATAATTTTTATGGTTAACTGTTATTTTCCCTTTATATTATTCCAATGAAAAGACCTCCATAAAGGCAATATGGTCCCACACGGTTCAATTCAGTAGATTTTTTTTTTTGCTAGCTGTAATCAATGGAAGGAGGTGACCGCACAATAATATTACTGGTTAAAGTTTGAAGTCAATGAGTCGATAATTTTGCGCGATCCCTTCGTGATTTTATATTATACTATTTGAGGATATAAAGAAACATCTTCCACTAGCTTTCGAAATCAAATAAATAGAGCCCACCTGTATTATTTCATCTCCCCTGCAGAGCATTTTCAGAGTTTTCAGAAATATCAGTCATTCAGAAAGAGATCATATGGCTGCATCAGTTGTAGGTGGAGCTCTTCTCTCTGCTGCCTTCAACGTGCTTTTGGAGAGGTTGACGCCTGAACTGATAGATTCGATCAACTTCATCGGAGGAAAGAAGCTTGATGCCAAGCTGCTTCGGCGTTTGAAGCCATCCTTGAAGGCTGCAAAAAGTTGTTCTCAGTGATGCTGAACTCAAACAATTCAACGATCCTGATGTGAAAGATTGGCTGGATGAACTCAGAGATGCTGTCTATGAGCTGGAGGACTTGGTGGATGAAATTGTTACCAGAGCTGCCACTCAGAAAAAGGTGCGTGGTTTCTCCTTGGCTTCTCTTGATTTGCGTGATACAAGCATGGCAGATAAGTTAGAAGAAATAACTGCGACAATTGAATATATTGTGGGACAAAAAGACGTTCTTAATTTGGAGAAGATTAGCGGAACAGAAACTTTGTCATGGAGGCCTCCTGTTACATCTCGTTTGGAAGCCTCTGAAGTGTATGGAAGGGAGAAAGAAAAAGAAGATATAATTAAGCTCATGTTTAATGGTGAGGGTGGTCAGTTGTCTGTAATCCCCATTGTGGGCATGGGCGGGGTTGGGAAGACCACCTTAGTTAATTTAGTTTATAATGATGAAGATGTGAAGGGAAAGTTTGATTTCAATGTATGGATTTGCATCTCTGAAGTATTTGATCTTTTAAAAATAGCACAGACTATAATAAAATCTATTAGTCCTAGTTTTGTTTGCGATAATATGGATTTAAATCTTCTTCAACTTCATTTGGCGGAGAAGTTAAAAGGAAACAGGTTTTTAGTTGTTCTTGATGATGTTTGGAGTGACAAATACACTGACTGGGATGCTTTGAAGAATTTGCTTCACAATGGAGTGGAAGGATGTAAAATTCTCGTTACAACTCGCCTAGAGCGTGTTGCCTTGATGGTTAAAACTATCACATCATTTTATCATCTAAAAGTCTTGTCCGACAAAGATTGTTTGTCAATTTTTGCTGCGCATGCTTTTCATTTGAAAGATTCAACCATGGATTCATGCTTAGAAAAAATTGGAAGAGATGTTGCTAACAAATGTAAAGGTTTGCCTTTAGCTGCAAAAAGTAGTAGGGGACTTTTTAGATCAAATCCTGATTTTCAAGATTGGAATAGTATATTAAAAGATGTCATGTGGGATTCATTGGACAATGAGACCATTCCAGCTTTGAGAGTAAGTTATTATTATCTCCCTCCCCATTTAAAACAATGCTTTGCATATTGTTCTTTATTTCCGGAGGATTATGAATTTGATAAGACTAAATTAGTCTTGATGTGGATGGCAGAAGGCTTTTTGCAGCCATCAAGGGGAACTCAACTTTAGAAGGCGTTGGTTATAGGTACGTTGATGATTTGGCTTCAAGATCATTCTTTCAACCCTTACTTAAAAAGGCGCACTTTGATGAGAAAAGTAAAACAGTGGAGTACTTTGTCATGCATGACCTCATTCATGAGTTAGCAATTCATGTTGCCGGAGACTTCTACTTTAGACTAGGGAGAGTGGAGACAAAATTGGCAATAAGACTCGCCATTTGTCTTGCAACTTTCAAAATTATCCACGTTTAGGCAATGAGGATTTTCAAAAATTAAAAGGCTTACGAACATTTATAGGATTGAATTTTTCCTATATCCCCAAATCTATTGGAAATGCTTCTTCTGATATTGTATTATCAAATCTGAGCTACTTGCGAATGTTGTCGCTTGAGGGTCTATCTGGATTAAAGATAGTTCTGAGTCAATTAGGAAATTCATCCATTTGCGTTATTTGAATCTATCTCACACATCGATAACATGTTTGCACGATTCAATTTGTAAGTTGTATAACTTACAAACATTGGAGTTGCGTGGTTTTAAGTTTCTCAAGAGTCTACCAAGTGACATGCAAGATCTTGTAAATCTTCGATATTTGGATCTTTCACATTCAACGATTGTAAGTTTGCCTGACTCATTGTGCAAATTATACAATCTACAAACATTGAAGTTGTGTTCTTGTGATTATCTTAAGATTCTGCCAAGTGATATGCGAGATTTTGTAAACTTGCGACATCTTGATATAAGTGGCACCCGTTTGAAAGAAATGCCAAGGGGACTAGGTAACCTAAAAGATTTGCAATTTTTGAGTGACTTCATTGTTGGCGAAGAGCAAGAGACGGGATTGGGAATTGGGAGGAATTTCACATTTAAGGCGTGGCATTGAAATTAGTAAATTAGAGAATGTCAAGAGTGGGAATGAAGCCTACGACGTGAGAATGATGGAGAAGAAGCACATCAAAGATTTAACATTATCATGGTCGAACGATGGTGAAGTGGAAGATTCAACAATTGAGAGAAATATTTTGTCCAACCTTCAACCTTGTTGGGATTTAGAACAATTGACCATTGAATGTTATAGGGGCACAATATTTCCAGATTGGTTGGGAAGTCCCTCCTATCACAACATGACTTCGTTGCGACTGAATGATTGTGTTAACTGTTGCATGCTTCCCCCTGTTGGGCAGCTCCCCGCTCTAAAGGAGTTATGGATTTGGGGATTAAAAAGTGTAGTAAGCATTGGTGATGAGTTGTTGAAGGGCAATAGTTGTGCTTCCATGATTCCATTCCCATCCCTTGAAATTCTTCTATTTTGGCGTATGAATTCCTGGGAACAATGGCATTCCACTGACATGGAAGCTTTTCCTAAACTCCGACAACTCATAATATCAGATTGTGAAAAGTTACTTGGAAATTTACCTTGCCAGTTGCTTTCTTTAGAAACTCTGATTATTGGAGACTGTTCATTGTTGTCTTCTTGTATTCCAAGGTGTCACAAACTTCAGAATTTAGTGACATATGGAAGAGTAAACTTGGTATGGCAAGAGCATGAGTTGCCTCCTTCCCTTTGCAAGCTGGAGATTACAGGACGTCGGATGTTGGAATCAATGGTGGAGGCACTCTCTAAACATTCACATCTCCAACAATTAACTATCAGGCATTGCTCCAATGTGTCAACTCCAATGATTCATTTGCCCCCGTCATTGCAAGATTTGAACATAAGGAGGTGTGAAAAAGTTGAATTTGTGATGAGTTCAACTACTCCTCTTCAAAATCTCCAATCTATTTCTGTTGAAACATGTAATTTTGTGAAGTTCACGTCAGATGACATGGAAGGTCTTCTCCCAAATTTAAGAAAGCTACATATACTTTGGCATAAGGTGCGAGCATTTCCCGAAGGGATCCTTGTGCCAAGTTTGAGGAACTTCAAATTCAACACTCTGACAATCTAGTATCCCATCATGCAAAGTGGCACCTCCCAAATAATATCACTTACCTTTCTTTTTATGGTAGTGATGTCCAGTGTTTCCTAGAGGGCTATTCTCTTCCAACCAGTCTTACAACCCTTGAGCTTATTCACTTTAGTTGCTTGGAGACATTGAATTGCACAGGACTTCAACACCTAACCTCTCTTCAACAACTCAAGATCATGCAATGTTTCAGGCTGGAGAAATTGTCAGGAGAAAAGTTGCCTGCTTCTTTAAGAGAAATTCACATTTGGAGTTGTCCGTTGCTTGAAGAAAAATACCACAACAAGGATGAACAACTTTTTCGCCAAATATCCCACATCCCACACATCAATCTATTCCGCAAATAAGATACAATTATCCACCAGGTATTTATCATCCACTCTCTTCCTCCCAAGTATTGCATTTTTATAGTTAATAAATGGATTTAGAGAGACAATTATGCTTCCGCATAAATGTTTGTCAATATCATTTGACTTTTACATTGTTGGAATCGCTTCTTACATTGGTTAATCTTTTGCTAATTTATATGATATTAACAAACTTATTTTGTTGTGCAATTATTCCAACTCTCTCTTTCTCTGTTTTGTTTTCCAAAACATACTTTAGCTATTTTTCTTAAATTATTTGCCTTTTCGTTTCCTTTTTTGTTTTTCTCATAAATTCACCATGTTTATAAGTTAACTCAAATAATAATTTAATTGACTTTTTATATATTGAGAAAATCAGTATGATTATTATCTTTAAAGATTTTTAAACAGTTATTTTTTCAGAAATTGTTGCACAACGATCATTTGACTTTTACTAATTAAGGTGGTTGTAAGCATTTCTTTTCTTTCCTTTTTTTAAAAACTAAATGTGCGATTGCTTTAACCTGCAGAACTGAAAGTGCTCATTGATGATTTTGATCTTGACATAAGTAATTATTTTTATGAGTTTGAATCATGAAAATGAACAACAATTCTAACTGTCTTTTCTATTAATAATTGTGTTTAGTTTTTCATTTTATAATTTAATATGATATATATGTTTAGCGACCTTATGCTCTGTTTTTGTCTATTTTCTAATGAAATTCAGGCGACTATAAGAGTGTGATTTTTAGAACTAACTTAAAGTACTATAATTTGCAACTTCATGGATGAAATTGAGATAGCAATCTCTTGAGTTTATATTAAATTATCATAGATATTTGATGAAATAATGAGGAATTTGTTTAGAGTAAAAGGTTCTCACATTTCTTAACAGTGTGACTTAGGGATTTGAGGAAGTGTTTTTTTCTTATAAAGGTGAGGTTCCATACCACCTCAACTAACAACTTATTGATATTACTTTAGCTATTCTTGTTACTTATCCTTCTCCAAAGCATAATACGATTTAACATGTTTACATAGTCCATTTTTATTTTTACATTTTCATTACTTCAAAGATTAGTGAAAGTAATTCACATGGTCTCAAAATTATGCAGATCGTGCAGAATCTACAAAGCTTATATCAATAGCACTTCTAAGAAGAAATGCTTCAAAAAAGTTTTGTTTGATCTCCATCAGTGTTTAGTGGCTCATAAATGATTGAATCATGTAATGAGGAATTATTCCAAAAAGTAATAATGGAGGTACCTATCTACAAGTTTCTGTCTTTATAACAAATACCATTTCTTGTTTTTTAAATTATATTTTATATTTTCTGAGTTTTTCTTATTATGAGATTGTTTCAAGTAGAGTTTAATATGGTTTGTTAATTCTAATTGATAAAACAAACACATCGCTTCTTCTTCACAAAGTCTAATGTTCTAATTAAGTGAGACTCCTATTTTAAAGAGATTCGAACCGAACCGAACCAAAACCTAAACCTTTAATTTCTTCTTCTTCTTCTTCTTCTTCTCTCTCTCTCTCTCTCAATCTGCTTGTTTAATTATTTTACCTTATATATGATTTGTTTGTGATTAACAAGCATCAAAGTAAGTTAGCTAGCTACTTGAGGTTAATAGATTGCCATTTTTTTTTTCTGTTTTCCCTCCCTTCTTTGTTCTATCTTTGGACTTACTTCTCTTTCAAATACTTAAAATGCAGCATCAGCAAGAAAGAAAACAAGGGATTTGCAGACTTGAACCGGCACTGAGGATAAAAGCTCTTCAAAATCCAACCAAGTTCATCATCTTCTTGACATAATATTTTCTGATTTTCTTGAAGTGTTCTTATCGTGTGACTCGTGTGCATTTTGTTTTTTTTTTCCTGGAGCTACATTGGTGAAAGTGTGTGTGATACATTGTTGTATGATGATTTTCCTTGTTGGGTATGTAAATGTTAGGATGAATTGTGTGTATTGTATTGTGAATACTAATCACTTATAAAATTCTCAAGCTTCTTGTTTGAGGAGAGGATGTAGGATTCAATTTTTGGATTCGAACCTCTATATATCGTGGTGTCATCATCTTATTTTTAATTGGGTTAAGTAGCAAAGCTACCCCGGGAAGTATATCCAAGAGTAATTTTGCACTGCAGAAGCACAATGTAGTTTTCGGAAATTTAAAAACGTAGATATTGTCATTTTCCATTAAAAAGTTAACAGTTAATATCACTTTTTTAACGATTAACGTTAGTTTTTTAACGAATAAGGCAAGATTGCTACGTTTTTAGACTTTCGGGCTACATTGAGCCAAAAAAAAAAATTTCGAGGCGAAAAATTCTTAAGGCGCGTCTTACAGGGTAGATTGCTACTTAACCCTTTTAAATTTTATAATTTCAAATTATAATTTTTTTAAAAAAGCAATTAGAAGGGAGGGAAAATGTAAGGAAAAAATGGTAAAGGTGCAAAAATACACACGTATTTTTCTTAACGCATTTTCAACACCAAATGTTTTTCTTTAGGTGCAAAACTACACATGAGCTTCCAAAATTGGGGCAAAAATACCAAGACCGTTAAATCTAACTAACGTACACCGTCACTTTTTGGTAGGTCCCACACTATTTTAATAGAAATACCAAAATACCCCGATTCAAAAAAAAAAACACAGGAAACAACCCCTACTCTCCTAAATCGGATCTCGGATAACCCTCCGAAGTTGCAAGCTAGTTGGGGTCTTCACTTTATTTTATATAGGGTTAAGGAAGCAATAATACGGTGAGGTTTTGCCCAGGATGCTAGCACCACGAGGTTTTTTTACGGACCAAAAATACACACGTGGTTACGTTTTGGGAGCGCCAAAGACCACGGCCGTTAGTCAACTAACGGTCCAACGTTAACTTTGGATTGAAGTGAACAAGTAACTCGGGTGAAATTACACTTTTGCCCATAGTTTTAAGTGAAATTACACTTTTGCCCCCTAGTTTTAAATATTATCAAAAAAATCGAAAAATAAATTAAAAAATTAGAATTTTTTTTTTGAAAAATTAGGAAAAAATTAAAAAAATTAGAAAAAAAATAAGGAAAAATTCAAATAATTAGGAAAAATTTAAATAATTAGGAAAAAAAATCAAATAATTAGGAAAAATTAAAAAAATTAAAATACCCCCGCTTGATGGGCCCCACTCGTTCTTAGTCGACTTCACATCGATTAGATTTATCTCCGTAGGAAGAATTGACAAGAAGATTATCTTAATTAATTAATAATATTTTTTTTTTTCAATGAATGCCTTACCTAGTGCATCTTCAACAACCGCACCGGCCGTGTATATACAACTCCTCCTCCCTTTGATTGGTTATCATTAGCGCCCGCCGCAGACGGCAGCCGCATACATGGCGACGATGCTGTTTGCAAGGGCCTTGGCGGAGGTATTTTAATTTTTCCTTAATTATTTGAATGTTTTCTAATTTTTTGAATTTTTTCTAATTATTTGAATTTTTTAATTATTTAAATTTTTTTCCTAATTATTTGATTTTTTTTCTAATTATTTGAATTGTTTCCTAATTTTTTGAATTTGTAAAAAATGTTCCTTATTTTTTTTTTCTAATTTTTCAAAAAAAAAATTTCTAATTATTTTTTTTTTTTCGAATTTTTTGATAATATTTAAAACCGGGGGCAAAAAGTGTAATTTCACCTAAAACTGGGGTAAAAGTGTAATTTCACCCGAAGCATCGCTCACTTCCATCCAGGCGGAATTGGGGGCTAGAGGTGGCCCCGCCCCCCCCAAAATTACTGAGTTGAACCCAAAAGTATAGGGAACTATGCTTTAATTTCATAAAAATTTCAACATTTTCACTTTAGTCCTTATTAAAAAGTCTCATGGAGGGCCTAAACTGAAAATGTTGAAATATTTATGAGGCTAAAGATAATTTCCAAAAAAATTTTGGGTCCATTGTAATTTTCCCCCTAATTTCAAATACCGATTCTACTGGGTTTTATTCCGTAATTTCGCCCCCCTAATTTATATTCCTGGCTCCGCCCCTGCTTCCATCCAAAGTTAACGTTACGTTAGTTGTTACACTAACTAGTGGTGCCAAGGCGCCCAAAACGAACACGTGTATTTTTGATCCGCAAAACCTCGCCGTGGCCAAAGACTTGCGCAAACCTCATGACCAGTGTATTATTGCTTCCTTAACCTTTTTATATAATATGATCTTGATCCACAACATATTCAATTTATACGGATTCTTGAATTTGGTGATAGGCTACCAGGGAAATGAACCAGGGCTCAAGTACTTGGGATTCGTTCAAGTGGCTGCTATTCACGCAACATTCTGGCCTCCTCAAGCCTAGCGTTGAGAGCGTAGAGGGAACCGTTAAAAGTGTGGTTCGACCTGTGTACGATAAATTTCACGATGTCCCTGTCCAAGTCCTCAAATACGTTGATTGCAAGGTTAGGGTCGAATGGAGAAATTTGCATAGATTTTGTCCTGCTTGGCTGCCTGCTATTGTTTCTACTAAAGTTTAAAAAAATCAAAATCAAAATTACATGAGAGTTTTTACTCAGACTTGATTCAATATTACGGCTTCATTGAAAATCAAAAAGCGAAAGACGAATCTGTTGTTACGTTTGCCTGCTGATTGAAGCTCTTGAGATTTATGCTGCGCTTGATATTCAGATCCGATTTGGGAGAGGAGGGGAGGGGTTGTTTCGTGTGTGTGTGTGTTTTTTTTGTGAATCAGGGGTATTTTGGTATTTCCATGAAAATAGTGTGGGACCCATCACAAAAAGTGACAGTGTTAGTTAGATTTAATGGTGATGGTATTTTTGTCCCAATTTTGAAAAGTCGTAGCAGTTCGCGCACCTAAAACAAACATTTGGTGTTGGACACTCGGAATAAAACACAGCGGGTGTATTTTTACACTTTCACCAAAAAAAAAGAAAAAAAAAAAAGAAATGGCAATCCATTAACCTCAAGTAGCTAGCTAGCTAACTTTGATGCTTGTTAATCACAATCAAATCATATATAGGGTAAAATAATTAAAAGGTTATAGTGTAGATTGACTAACAAAGTTTTTACTCAAAACGCAAAGACAAGACAAAAAAGTTTTAAGTGGACCAAAAAATACCAAAAAAACTTTTAAAAATGTAAAGTTAGTACATTTGAAAAAAAAATCAAGGGAAAATGTGATCAAGTTCCAAGGACCATAAAAAATTACAAAAAAAGTCTCAACAAAAATTCACATATCAAAAAAGTCCCTAGAGACTTTTTTGATATTATTTATATTAACAACGAAGTGCATTTATATTTACAAAGAAAGTGTTATATTTACAACAAAATTTAAAAACCTGGTCATTCATAATATATTTACAACAAGAAGTGTCATATTTACAATAAAATTTAAACACCTGGATTTTGTTTCAAACTCAAGTCCCTAAGCGTACAGAAGTCATTTACAACAGAAAAATGCTAGATTTACAACAGGAAGTGCTATATTCACAACAAAATTTTAAATCTGACCATTCACAACAGAAAAAGCCATATTCACAACAAGAAGTGCTATATTTACAACAAAATTTAAAAACTTGGATTTTGTTTCAATAGAAATAATAGGACTTTTTTTATATGTGAATTTTATTGGGACTTTTTTATAATTTTTTATTGTTCTTGAGACGATTGTCATTTTCCCATTATCTTTATCACTTTTGTGATAAGAATTTTTTATTTTGTCTTCTCTACAATTCCCTTATTACAGTAATTTCTTTTTTTTTCTTATTTCTTATCTCCCCCTAAATAAAGGTATTTTTGTAAAATCATTAACCAACACACTAGTGCAAAAAAGGGCTTTAGGACCGGACAAAAGAGGCATCGTAAGATCGACCCGACGGTCTTGTTCCCCGGTATAAAAAGTCCACATTTAAGACCGGACTCGAACCGGTCTTAAAGAAACTCTTTTAGACAAGACATTTAAAACATTAGGTCTTAAAAGTCGTACTAAATAAGGCTGAAATATTTTTTGTTCGGTCCTAAAACTCAACTTTTAAGTTCGGGCAAAAACTCAGCCGCTCTTAATAGATCAAAATTATAAGATTTGGACAAAAATAAATCCGATTAAGTAAAATAGCGGCTTCTAAGACCGACGACTAATTATACGCGGTCTTAAAAGACCGACTTTCAAGATGGATGGTAAATTCGTCAGGTCTTAAAAATTGAATTTTTAGACCGAACGTATATACACCGGTCTTAAAAGACACACTTTTAAGACCGGCTTAATATCAAATATGTACACATGACCTTTAAGACCGGACATATTAATACATCCGATCTTAACAGTTGAACCTTTAAGACCGGCCTTTTTATTACCTACCCGTATTTTCCCGAATTTTTTCCCTGTTCGTTATGCTCCCTAATCAACCTTTGTTCGGTCATTCGATGATTTTCTTTCCTTACAACTTCTTTATGTGCGGCTATGCTATGTCGGC
This sequence comes from Acacia melanoxylon, assembly GCA_019022615.1. Classification (NCBI taxonomy): domain Eukaryota; kingdom Viridiplantae; phylum Streptophyta; class Magnoliopsida; order Fabales; family Fabaceae; genus Acacia; species Acacia melanoxylon. The sequence continues at coordinate 7,958,507 of JAFJYJ010000010.1, forward strand.
TTGAACTTCATCAACATTATTCGGGATGTATAAGTGGACTTGTGACAATTCATCGGATCCACACTCTTTACAGAAGCCCCTCGTCTACGCCCTTCAACATGCTGACGTTTTGGACGCCCAATATGTCTTACTTTGGCCAAATAATTTTGACAAAATTCCATGGCTTCTTCAGAAACATATTTCTGAACAATTGATGCTTCTCGCCGGTATGCGTTCTTCACATACCCTTTTAGGAATTTCATAGATCTTTCAATTGGGTACATCCACCGTAAATGGATAGTCCGCACAACTTTATCTCCTCACTAGATGAACAATTAGATGAACCATGATGTCAAAAAAATGTAGGAAGAAAAAGCTTCTCAAGGTGGCACAAGATAAGATATCCTTCATTCTCCAATTCATCCAACTTTTCAATCTCGAAAACTTTACTACAAACCGCATTGAAGAAGACACAAAGTCTAATCAAAACGACCCGAAGATCATATTCGGGGATGCCTCGAATAGCTACTGGGAGTAGCTGTTGCATCAAGACATGACAATCATGAGACTTTTGGCCTACTAATTTCAAGTCCTTCATCGATACAAGCCTCTTAAAATTTGAAGAATACCCCGAGGGAACTTTTGTGCCATGTAAACACTCACAAAAACTTCGTTTCTCATCATTAGACAAAGTATGAGAAGCCGGGGGACAATAAGTTCTCTTCCCATATGGCCTTGGATGCAAGTCTTCGCGTATTCCCATTACTTGCAAATCCAATCTTGCCTTCACACCATCATTGGAACTACCTTGTATGTTGAGAAGCGTGCCAACAATACTATCACATATGTTTTTCTCCACGTGTATGACATCAATACAGTGTCTCACATCAAGATTGCGCCAATATGGAAGATCGAAGAATACATATCTCTTTTTCCATATATTTGTTTCTTTTCTACTCTTTGCAGTCTTATCGAAGATGACAACGATATTTTTCACCTTTTCATAAACTTGCTCCCGATCAATGCCACGGGAGCATCTTCATACTCCCTGGCCACCAAAAAAGGCTTTCTTTAATCGACGATATGGGTGGCCCCGTCTAAGAAATCTCCCAAGTCCAAGATAAACCGTCTTTCTTCCATGTTGAAGTTGATGGTAGCGTGTGCCTTCTTCACAAACCGGACATGCTTTATGGCCTTTTACACTATACCACGACAAGTTACCATATCTTTGGGAAGTCGTTTATAGTACGAATATCATGGCTCACAATTTAAACACATCCTTCTTGAAATAGTCAAAAACATCGACACCTTCTTCCCACAACTCCTTCAAGTCTTCGATCAAGGGTGAAGGTAAACATCAATGTCATTTTCGGGTTGTTTTGGTCCCGAAATCAACATAGACAGCATGATGTATTTTCGTTTCATGCATAACATTGGAGATAAGTTGTAGATAATAAGGAGCACAGGCCATGAACTATGTATGCTGCTAAGGCTTCCATATGGATTCATGCCATCCGTGCAAAGGGCAAGCCTAAGGTTCCTAGGTTCTTCGCCGAAGTTTGGAAATAAATGATCGATTTTCTTCCATTGAGAAGAATCGAATTTGGATGTCGAAGCTTTCCATCGAAATCCTCTCATCCGCATGCCACCTCAAATTTTTTGCATCATTTTCATTCGTAAACAACCGCTTGAACCTTGGTATGATTGAAAGATACCACAACACTTTTGCGGGCCCCTTATTTGACTTGTACCTTGGGGTTTCACATATCGGACAATCCCGCTCGTCAAACTCTTTTCTATACAATACGCAATCATTCGGGCATGCATGGATCTTTTTGTACTCCATCCCCAAAGGGATGAGTATTTTCTTAGCATCATAGTATCGATGCGGCAACACATTATCATCATCGGAAGCATGTCCTTAAAAGCCTCAAGCATTTCAAAAAAACTCTTGTCGCTCCATCCATGACGTGCCTTCAAGCTTACCAATTTCAATACAGGGTTCAACAATTGGTATTTTTTACAACCAGGGTATAGCGGGGTCTCTGCATCACTGCACATATTACCATATGCATGTGATTGATGAAAAGCCTCTTCTCTAACATCACGAATAATGTCCTCTATGTGATCATCCATATCCGTGTCATTATCATCAAAGGCATGTTGAGACCCACTTGGTATTTTGTCACCATGCCATACCCATACTTTGTATAAGTCTTACAAAATCCTTCACAAATTAAATGTGTGTGGATAACTTCAGGACTTAGTCGCCTCTCATTCAAACATTTTACACAAGGGCAATAAAACTTCCTACTATCATCATGGGCATTTTGTTTAGCAAATTCTATAAAGTCTCTCACCCCATTCTGATATTCAACACTCGTCCGTAACGCAGTTATCCAACTGTGATCCATAGTAGAATTCCTATATACGGAAAGATTTAACATACATAATCCGAAAAAATTGACACTTGCATATAAAATAAGGCAACACCAAATGCATATTTATGCTCAATGTCGGTTATGTCAACTTTTTTTTTTTTACAGAGAAACTTGCCCATTAAATGCATAACGAAGAATCACTTTTGGTCATAAATGTATCACAGTGAATCCAAGAAGCAAAATAAAAGCATGACGATGAAATTAAATGTATTGCGTGGAGGTCTTGTGGACTCACCTGTAGCATATAAATTCAAATGCGTTTGCGGAGTCTTTCTTCTCCTGCCACGAACGTTGATGTTGCGCATGACAAAGAGTAACCTAAAAACATTTGTTGGTCGTTGGGTAGGTCTAAAGCGCAAATATAATCTTCAAAATACAATATTCATTAACAACAGAGAAACCCACAAGAACATTTCATCGATTTCGTTCAACCCGAGAAAACCATAAAGTTATATAACCGAAACACCTCTTACTGACTTGGTCTATAGACGTTTAGCTAAGGAACCGAGAAAGTGATTAAGGAGAGAGCAACGCGAAGCGATCGATGAAGCAACACAAAAAAAACACCGGGAGTAACCCGAGTAATCACTTTCGGCGCGAGAAGAGAAGTTCGAGAGGGAAATTTAATATTCAACATGACAGAGACATGTTTTATTAATTTGGATTTTATTAAGACCGGTTAGTTATAAAGTAGCCGGTCCTAAATATATAATTAAATTTTTTTGAAGGGTTAAGCGACTCCGGTCTTAATTATTTATTTTTCATTTAATTTTAAGACCAAAGTATTATTAAACATTCGGTCCTAAAAGTCCTCATTTAAAAGAAAAAAAAAAGAGGATTGGCTTTGGCGAGCGCAGCAGCAACTGAATGAATAAAAATTAAAGAAAAACTGGAGAATAAGCTTCTTTAATTACTGGAGAATATGAACAAAAAAAGACACAAGCTTAGTTCTTAATGATTCATACATTACTGGTGAATATGCACGTACACAAGAAAAAAAACAAAAGAAAAACAAGCAGAAAATTATAAAAAACAAGAATCTGACTAAACATCCTTAGCGATATCGGCGTGAAAAGCATTAAATTCCCGCCGGATATCAGCAAGTTCCTGTCTTATTTGCATCAGCCACAATGCATCATTAGAGGAAAGAGGAGAGGGGTCGCGGTAGGCTTTGGGGCCAACCGGTTGGAGAGGGAGCAGGAACCTCTTCATGGTCCGAAGGTGAAGGGGGTGCGGCAACCTCTTCATCATCCGAAATAACAATGGGTCCAACGACCCGAGACTCTTCCGTCACAATAGAACGCACTCTCGCGGAGGAGGCGCACCGTATAACGATCTACGGAAGGCATGAGCATCAGGAGTAAGAGTACCCCTACGAGCGGTTCTCTTGTATCTAACCATGGTTTAAGCAGTTGGGGCAGAGAGCCACGTAGTGTGGAGTTACGAGATTGTGAGGAGTTAATAAGGACATAGAGGTATGATGAGTTTATATTTTTAAGAGCGACGAAGTGTGGAGTTACGAGGTATGAGGAGTTTAATAAGGACATAGATGTATGAGGAGTTAATAAATATGCGGTCTAAAATTATATTATTTATTTTTTCCAATTCAATTGATTTTAAGACCGGCCTTTTATAATATATCCGGTCCTAAAAGTATATTATTTATTTTTTTAATCAATTCAATCACTTTTAAGACCGACCTTTTACCTTGTATCCGGTCCTAGAATTCATTTATTTTTTTTCAATTCAATTGATTTTAAGACCGACCTTTAATAATATATCCGGTCCTAAAAGTCTATTATTTATTTTTTTCAATTCAATTGATTTTAAGACCGGCCTTTTATAATATGTCCGGTCCTAAAAGTCTTTTTTTTAAAAAAAATCAATTCAATCACTTTTAAGACCGACCTTTTACCTTGTATCCGGTCCTAGAATTCATTTATTTTTTTTTCAATTGAATGATTCAGAGTTGTATCCTTACACTCTGTTCAAATGAATGATTCAGAGTCTCTTCGACTTCCAGATAAACTTCTCAACTAGGCGTCTCCTCGTATTCTGATGAACTATGCGTCTCCTCGTTATTGTTTCCGGCATTTCACATTGGTCAGGCAGGGTTCTCTATTTAAACCCGATGTTACTTTACTTCCTTCACATTCTTCTCCATCACTTCTGAAACATCCACAGTAATGGCTGCTCCACCACCACCACCAGGTCCTCCACCACCACGTGTCCTCCTCCTCCGTTGCCTCCGAATGCAGACAATCTACCGAGATGATTCAGCACATTCTCGCCCGCCTCGCTCATATAGACCGACGCCGCGACCGGTTGTTTCAGTCTATCACGCCGTCAACGACAAGCCGCGGGCGATACTCGACGCCCGGGACGTTGAGTACCATCCTTCGGATGACGACATCTCCGACCTCTCCGACGCACTCCCTCCTCCAACAACGATGGGGGGGAGTAGATGTTTTTATGTTTTTTTCTGTTTTTTTTTGTCTGTACTGCTGCTGCTCCTCATCACAGGGCAGCAGTAAAAAAAAATATAATAATTTTTTTTTTTGTTTCCATATTTGATCGCCATGTCCTTTTCATTATCTTCTTTCTTTTTCCGACAAAAAGGAAACAAACAAAACATTGCCCTCGTGTAAATCAACATTAAAAATTCGCAAAATACAGTTAAGAACATACAAAAAAAAAAAGATCGTTTTCCTTATTCGAATAAAAACAAACAAAGTGACTATTCTTCTCAAGGTTGGACCATCGTTGTCGTCGGTGTTACCTCGACCTGAGTTGAATATTTTCAGTTTCCTTTCAGTATCTTCCTTATTTTTCCGACAAAAAGAAAAGAGACAGCAAAAAGGAAACGATAATGCTGCTCAACATCAAGAGAGGTAACATTGAAGACAACGAGGGTCCTAGCTTTAGCGAACGCCGAACCTCGGTTGTCTTGAACCCTAAAAATTTGTCTCGAAAAACCGAGTCAAAAACTATTAAGAGCTAACAAATACACGGTCTAAAGGTTAAGCCATATTTTTTAAAATATTTTTAAGACTGAACTTTTAGGAGCGGACAAATAACAAAACTACGGTCCTAAAAATCTAGACATATTTTTTAGTTAATTAAACGTAGACTTTTAGGACCGGTCATAATATAAACATTCGGTCTTAAAAGTCTAGCGAATTTTAAGAAGACTTTTAGGATCTGATGTTTAATTAATATGCGGTCCTAAAAGTCTAGCCATGGTATTTTTAGAAATAAACGAAGACTTTTAGCACCGGAGGTTTAATAAATATGCGGTCCTAAAGGTCTCGCCATATTTTTAAAATAAACGAAGAAGATGGACTTTTAGGAGCAGCTATTTAACAAATTCACGGTCTTAAAGTGTAGACATATTTTTTAGTTAATTAAACGTAGACTTTTAGGACCGGTCATAATATAAAAATGCGGTCCTAAAAGTCTAGCATATGTTTAGAAGACTTTTAAGACCGGACAAATAAATACGTCCGGTCCTAAAAGTCTAGCCATAAGTTTTTTAAAAAAAAAAATAAACTAAGACTTTTAGCACCGGAGGTTTAATAATTATGCGGTCCTAAAGGTCTCGCCATATTTTTAGAAATAAACGAAGACTTTTAGCACTTGGACTTTCGAGATAGTCTCTTTTTTCTCATTTACAACATCCCGTACCTCAAATTTCAAGCACTAAATATCTAGAATGAATGAACGAATTTCTTCGAAAAAATATACAAATTTATTATTGAATTACACATTGTGCGTATATTTTACAAATGAATTTAGGACTTAATTAGGTCATACGAGATATTCACAAAACACATTGCGTATGTGCTCCACTTCATCATCGAAAGGAGCAGTCCGACAAACCTCTCGTAACATCAAAGACAAACCGAATTAACTTGCGTGCATATTTCATATGTAACATTAAGCCGTAAACCGAATTCAGCCATAATATGTAACATCAAATACATTTACCTTTGCAGTTAATTTTGTCGTTCCTCCCGTGATAACATCATACATATGTTTCATGACGTACAAGCCACATAAGTTGGACCCCGTTGGTTGCCGATGGGTCTAAAACGAACAAGAAATATATATAAGAGCTAACATATATAGCTTACTGACCAAGTTCACAAGGCAGTGTGCCGGTGTCCAAATATATACTAACCTCTCGGTTTGTACCATTTAGGATAAGTGGCCTGAGACCCACGCCTTTTTTTTTACCTCGACTTGGAATGTCTTCATGGCACTATCATCAAAATCAAAAATTTATCAATAATGATCACTGAAAATTCACAGTAGAGATTTCATACAAGAGAATCAAAATGACATGCTTACTTGTTGACGCTTTGCGTCAATATAGGCCCCGGCTCACTTTGTGAGTGGAGCATAAGAAGATAACTTTATGATCCTCCATGCACATGAGGACCAACTGCCAGTGGCGGCTGAAAATTTACAGCAGTAAAGTACTCAGTGATATATGTAGCAGAATTATATTAAGTGAATTGCATACAAGAATTGTGATATGTACCTGTGGTAGTATGGAAACACGTACACCTTTCTTATCACTTCACACACCCTGGTTGACATGTATTCTTGTCTCAACTCCAAGGATATTGTACTTGCATAGACTGGGCACAAGAATCCAAAATCATTGATTCTGCCCTGTTCAACCAAATCTTGATGCATGCACCTACAATAATGACATCGATCAGGGAATTAGTATATATGTATTAAACCAGTCTAAACGAGGCATTTAAATTATGTACTCATAGAAGAAGATACATACTTCATAAACATTTGAACAATTGCGGATGAAAGCTCTCGTCCGGCAAGCGACGGGACGTTACACCTACGCTGTCAAGGTAAACATCTTCAGAATGAGGGACGCCTACTACTTCATTGACAGACCACGATTTATCTTTAAAATATTTTTTTTTTCAAATCGGATATTTTTTCCTTGGCAGTCAAATTAGCAGTAGGGGATGGAACTTGAGGAGGAGGGGATGCGGCTTGACGGGGATGGAACCCGAGGAGGAGGGATGAAGCTTCGGGAGGAGTAGAGACATGTACAAGCTTCATTGGCCAAGAGATGAAGGTTCCCTTGAGATCACTCACAAGCTTCGGCTCATCGGTTGGGAGAGGGAGAGGTGCATCAACGGTCACCTTTTCAATCGACACTCGACTTCATCATCATCCATTTGTTGGTGGTGTACAATTGATCCCAAGTTGTGGATAGTCCCTTTTGCAACTAATAGTCTATGAGGTTTTTCCACATACAGAAACAAGGTTGCTCGGGTCGTCCAACAATGCAGCTCCCTTTAGTGCTCACGCATAGGTGCAGTGAATGTATGACGGGAACACCGCTCTCGGACGAGAGCTCAAAAGCAGCCTCATCTCGATTCATTTCCTCCTTCATCCGGCTCATCCGGGCTTGAAACATTGCTTCTTTAGCCGCTGCTTCCTCACTTAATTTGGCCAACGTCTGTTCCATCTGGGATTGAAACATTGCTTCTTTAGCCGCTGCTTCATCACTTATTTTGGCCAGCGTTTGTTCCATCTCCTCCCGGGTAACCATACTTTGTTTGTGGCGTTTGGATTTACCAAAGTATTCCTTCAGGCCTACCCATCCTCCAACCCCCCTTACACGCCCCGCGTGATCCGGTTCCGGCCGCAACGGCCGAACATCATTCCTCCCTTCCGACACAAAAAATCCCTCCGCTTCTTTCTTTTTAAGATCTTCCCGTAAGATACGGATAACGAAGCTTAGTAATGAAACATGTTTAGTAACTAAAAAATAATAATACCGATACTTACAATTCTTTCGGCAACTACACGAGTTTGTTCACTCGAGTAGGCGCCGCTTGGCTTTTTCTTTGAATATGCAACCACAACTTCTCGCGATATATTGGAGATGGCAGATCAACTATCGCAGAAGGATTGGATTCGGCTTAATCTTCCAATCTCTTCCGCTTGGCCGCCATCAATTCTTTTTCGGCCATTTCATATTCGCCGCGAGAAGCCCTATGCGGGCAATCATTCTTTCTCCCTATCTCCTGTGCTTGTTCCCTTCTTTTCTGTGAATTAGAATTGAAAAAAACTATTAATTATGAATTCCAGCCATCTCACTAACAGAAATTAGAGAACTTCGCTTCATATGAACGTCAAACATTAGTCAAATTCACTTCATCAAGTTTCAACATTTTATTTAAGAAAGATGTAGAATTGTAGAAGAAATTGGGAGAAACAGAGGAAAGGGAGTTTAAATGTCTTGTCAACTCGTCAATTCATTCATTCATCATAACCGGTTCTTACACATATTAGACTAACCTCTTACATATAGTTAGAGGCTTGACTCTTAAGGCCCAATAACAGATTGCACCGAAACCATTACCACGTTAACATACTAACTAACTAACAAACAATGTCTAACCACTACCTACTATAATAGAACTAAGACTATAATAATGACTTGACTCTTATGCCATTATTATTTCCCTAATTACCTTCTTAGTATTTTACCTTTTAGGGTTTACATATCGACTTGCATAGACAAAGACGGAAATGTATACTTCTATTCACACACCAAACCATTTAACTAACGGAGATTAGATAAACACAATAACATTCACATATCCGCAAAGGTTAATAAGCACACAAAAGGGCAAACAAAACTAAATATGAACTCACCGAGCTTCGAGGAGTGGTCCGTGAACAAATTGTTGCCAAGTTTGTTCATCAATAAATGTGTACTTGTCCCAAGGATTTTTTAGCGTAGGCCGAACCTCGGCAAAAATATACTTGTTAGCTAGAAAGGTCTTAAACTTCCTCCACCGATCAGCACAATAAGACAATGTCTTGTCTTTCAACTTCCGATGATCGGGACGGTGTATGTAAGCCGGATAGTGTCCCAAATAGAATCCTTTACCGTGCGAACGTCCACTTTTTCCACTCATTGTCAAGATGCTAACCTTGCCGCGTGCTAGATAGCCAACAAAACTAGTATATTTGGATTTCTTGGGACCGAAAGGTTCCAACTTTTCATCAAATCGAATCTCCGGCCTTGAGCCAGAAGTCTGACTTAGGGTTACATCCATCATTCGTATGCCTCTTCTACCACGGCGTGCGGGGCGGTTACGAGGCTCATTGTGAGATGAAGAGGGTTCGTTCTCACTCACACGGGTCACGATGGAATCGGCGTTCCGGAACACGAATAGAATCGTTTTCACCGTTCATTTTCGAGACGGGAAGAGAGGTAATGCAACGGGAAGGGTTTCGCAACGTGAACATTGGTTCTTCGGTGATAGTAACAAAAGCTTTCGCGGAAGAAATTTTTATTTGGCGGTTCATTTTTAAGACCGGATATAAAAAGAGACGGTCTTAATAATTAATATTCAAGACCGGTCATATTATGGTTCGGTCTTAAAAGTAATTAATTTTTTATCTGCACTCTTTTTCTATATTTTATACCGGCCGTATTTTATGTCCGGTCTTAAAAGAATAACTTTTAAGACCGGCTTTTAAATATGTCCGGTCTTAAAACACTATTACCTTTATATTTACATTTTTCCTTATTATTTTGGACCGAAAAATATTGGTCCTTTGTGTGAGATTTCTCCATAAAGTAATTGATATTTGAATATTTTTTAATAACATTTTTAAGACCGACTTGTTTTTTAACGGGTCTGAATAATATATTTAAGACCTATGAAAAAATGATCCGGTATAAGAAGTTCTTTATATTTACAACACGCCACCGGTCATACATAAGAAGTTCTTTATATTTACAAAATCGCCACCGGTCATACCTTTAAGACCGGTGCGTCGAAAGTCCGGTCTAAATGAGGTGGTCTTAAAACCCTTTTTTGCACTAGTGACAGTTTGATCTATATTATTGGTTATTTTTTATAAAAAGGAATTGAGTATTATTATATAGCACCAATGCACATTGAACAATGTCATACAAAAGCATTGTCTGCATCGTGCAGCGCAAAATCTCGTGACGAAGGAGAGTTGATACCACGAGCGATCGTTCGGAGAGATGTTAGTACAAGGGTCTTTTACAGAAAAAAAAAGTATATATTTTGAGATACATAATATATTCAATCAGGTTATAAAATTAGAGAATGATATAATTGTTGGATTTTAGGATCTAAATCCCATAGGTTATGAATAAGAAGTCCTATCGATTGGTCATGCCGGTTGCGTCGGTTCGCCAACGGGTATCCATTTGATCAATTACGTCATCTATAAATAGAATGTGCTAGTGACAGAAAATCTTAGAAAAATAGAGATCTCAAACACTCCTCTCTGCATATTGCATTATACAAATATAGTCTGTGCGATTCTAAAAGCAGACTCGTTGTGTTTGCTTGGGCTTCAGATTGAGAGAGCCATCATCCTGAAGACGAAAAATCTGTTCTATTCTGGGAGACAATTGCTTAGCAACCTTGGGCATCCATATTGAGGGAGCAAAATTGTCTTAAGGAAACAATATACATTGGGCCTGGATTCTTCAAAGTTCATTACTATATTCAGCTAGTCTTATGAGTTTGTTTATGGTTTTTTCATATTATACAGAATCGTTGCATGCTTACCGTATATGCAATATTAGTTATACAGATTCTTGTTATTTACAGTATATGCAATTTTAGTAATACAGATTCTTGTTATCGTTCAATTCCTACCTGTTTAGTATATTTTCGACAACAATCTTAAGACAATTTTTGTAACACCCCAAATTCCATACTACTTACTGTGCCCGTTGACACGTGATATATAGGAATACGGTGCTACAAGTCAAAGTAAAGCTGAATGGAGAGCATGCATTGACGTTTGGACAATGAGTAATCGATATAAAATGCCCAAGCATAAGCCGGTAAGTTAAATATCCTAAAGGAATATTCGTGTGATACAATAATCGTAACTTGTATAATTAAAACTCTTGACATAGTAATTATACAATCTTAAATCAAGCCTTAACTAGACTTTTGGTTCGAAACCCAATACGTTGATCACACCTATTGTCCAGGCTAGTGTTAGTCTGGTGGGACTCTCCCCGTCTTTCATGGTGACTAATTATTGAAACCACACTGACCAAACCTTTCTTAGTTTAAGCACCAATAATATGAACTACGCTCTAACGAACCTCTTCCAAAAACTACGCTCTGACGAACCTCTTCCAGCATTCGCTCTAACCAGCGCCTCTTCACATACTTCATCCATTGGTGCCTTTTTTCGGCTCCATCCATCGGTGCCTCTTCACGGCTCCTTCCACGTTGCATTCTCAGATCTCGGTTCCTTTCTTGAACCTTTAGTCAAGACTGAGATTCAATACCTATTGAATCTCAGGTAACAGTTAAGCTCTATATCAGATATAAACAGTATATGACAGATATCCATTACATATTAGCATCAACCGTACATAGCACACAACAGATGTAAGGTTACAGGAATACATAGCACCCAACACACAACATATGTAATGTTCACAACACAACAATACATTGCACCCAACACACAACAAATGTAATGTTCACAACGTTTGCACTCACCTTGTGCCACGAATCCACGTGTCCTCAGCGCTAGGAAAACAACCCTATGGCATTATTATGACTATAACCCGCACAAAACTAAATGTATATAAACATGTGACCTAAGGCCCATATCTTTGTCACGGTGCATGACCCAGTATCTAGTCTTGTCCACGACTTCATGAATTATTCTGTCATATATAGACACACAAGATATAGGCGATTAAAGTTACAGTACGCGAACGTACCTTCCACCGCTTAGTTAGCAATATGCCCGACCTTTGAATTTGACTCCAGACTTCCCGGATATCCTGTAATGTTACCGTCGGATTATTTCTTTTTTCATACATTATAATTAATATCATATTTCCTAGAATAATATCGAAAATGATATTTTCACCTATTTTGACATTTCTACCCTTGGTGGATTTGTTATTACAATTTTGCCCTTTCATTTCTTCAAAAACGCAATTTCAGCATTTTGCCTAGATTTTCCACTAATTTGAAAACTCGTAATTAATTCTACAAAAATTATTTTTGAGTGCTTCAAAATTCCTCATGACCCTTCACATGTCTATTTTCAAGGAAAAATATTCCCAGAAGCTAGAACATCAAGAATAATTCCTATTTTTTAAGTTTTCAAGCATTGTTCAGATTTAAATCCAGTAAATAAGGCTTATTTTCAAAAATTCATATCTCCTTGTCCAGAGCTCAAAACGTTTCATATTATATACATTTAGAAATCCCTAGATGTGTACTTTATTCATGAAAAATTTCATGATTTTATGACTTTGTTTGATACATAAAATAATAGCATCAATGTTCGCTGCCAACATAGGAAGTTCAAATACTGGAATCTTCCAACTTTCACAATTTTGATCTATTGATTATAAAAATTATTTCACAACATGCTTTTACCTCATTCAGCATTTTAAATGCAATGGAGGCTTAAAGACATGTAAAGGAATTTACTTCCTACTTTTCTAGATTAAATTAACATTTTACCAAAAATCACAAAGCTTAAGGCTAAGAACCTCACCTTGTGTTTTGAACTCCTTCTCCCTCCTTCAAGAATATTTCCTCTCACTCTCTCTCACTTAAGATAGAGGTGTTTGTTGTGTTGGTGTGAAGAAATGAAGACAAAAGTTAAGCCTCTATTTATAGGCGAATTGCCAAGGCTAAAATGGTAATTCATAAGGTTATCTAACTTAGCTTCTTTCATCCTCGCCATTAGATCTAAGTGCACTTTATCAAACTCAATCTCCACCTCTCCCTTGGCTGCCGACCTCCATGCTTCCATTTAACCATTTAATGTGATTTTCCATTAGCAAATTATCCTATTGTTCCATCCTCTTATTGGCTAGTTGAAAATTTTGACTTTTCAACACTAACTCACAAGGTTTATTATGTCTTCTCTTCCTTCCCATCAGCTGCACATTTTTGCTAAATTTTGGGGTAAGTTATGATGTCTTTTTGATTACTTAATTAAGTGTCTAAGCATCCTTTAATGTCAAATGCCAATGTACAATTGGTTGCTTATTTAATCAAGTATATTTATGCATTTATTAGTAGAGTATTATTTCATCATATCTTCTTTGGCCTTTAATTTTTCTTCAATAATTAGCCCTATTTTTATTTCGAAAATGATGGCTTTAATTTGCCTATAATTAAATTGAAGAATTATGCCACTAATCTCAATTAGTGCAAGCTTATTTGCCAATTTGCTAAATTGACACTTAATTGTTTTTTGTAGTCTTTCCATGGTTCTTTTAAACTTAAAATAGCCATTATTCTATGTGACTTTATGTCACATATGTTAACCAATTTAATATGGTAACATATTCCTAAAATACAAGATTTTCAGTAAATCAAAAATCGGGTATTACAATTTTTATTTGAATCGGTTTAGATTAATTTAAACAAAGCAGATTTCATTGTTGGTAGTAATATTGAATTTGTTGAATCTTTATTCATATTTTTTTATTTTGAAAATTAGAGTTTTTAAAATTATGATTTCTGTGGATATATATATGTCAATTTGTTTATGATATGCAATATATATATATTTGAGATTTGAATTCGTTTCTGGTATATGTCTATATACTTTATTGAAAATATCTCTAGTTCTTGTGTTTTGACTATTTGTATGATCTATATAAGTGAATGAAGCTATAGCATATAAAAGTTTAAAACTAGTAGAAACGAGAGATAGGGACTGCTAAAAATGACGTGGGTTCAGCCTTTGAGATTGGATTCTATGAAAGCTGAAGTGTTAGGGATACAAGTGAATTTCCAGAATTGCATTTGCATTGCTATAATATTTTCTTTAATATGAAATTTGATTCCCTTATATTCTGATTAAAATCTTCTGAGCATGAGGAAGCAGAATTGATCTTTTGTAGATTTGAAATGTGAACCATGGCATTTTTTGAATTCAAATTTAAGTCGTTAGTTTTGTAACTGTTTTTTTGCAAATTATGGTAGATGAAACGTTGTGAAAATAATGAACGTTTCTGGGTCTCTTCCTTGGCCATCTTTGTTTTTGAAATTGGGTCATGATAAAACAGTGTTTTGGGGCCACAACATAGGTTTCATTGCGTAGGTCTCGAAAAAACGAAGAGATAGACACAAAGAACGTGAAAAACAAACGTCGGAAACGTCAGTTATGGAGGAAAGACGAGACCGACCCACGGATCCACAAGCATTTGTGCGACCTAGCTAGAGGTAGGGGATGACACCCCAATCTAAAATGGCATTGTTTTTATTTTGGGAGTGTCACCTCCTTTCAGTGAAAAGGTGCGTCGCTCAACTAGCAGAATGCCAGTCTTCAGTGTGCGTTGCACTCATGAGTTTTGCGTTTGAAACCCCCAGGGAGAATTTTATGCTTAAAGTTTTAAAAAATAATTTGGGAGAGACGCACCAAGCTGGGGTCGAATCAGCATCACCATACTTTGGAATGAGACGCCCTACCATTAAGCTATGGACGCCTCCTTGGTGTCATATGGGTCACATTTATTAAAAAGAAATTAAACGTTAAGGTGGAGCTCATAAGTTGGGCCAGACTAGTTTCTGTTGGTCTGCGCGTTTTCTTTTATGAAATTATGAAAGAAAAAACGTTAGGCTCAACAGTTTTGTGCTGAAGGTATTGGGAATTAAAGAAAAGAAAAGGGTTATGGGCCAGCGTTATTTTTTTGGGGCTTGGCCCATAATTATTAAAGGGGGAAAAAAAGGTACTATGCTCAAATGGAATTTGTTGGGCTGTAACTTTTGGAGCTGTACGTTTTCGGCATGTATGTTTTTTTTTTGGCTGAATTTGTTGGGATTTAGAATAACAAAATTAATTTTGGGCAGAATTTAATTTATATTTGGGCCGAACTTCGGCTCTAATTTTGAATCATTTAGTTACCTATTATTGATGGCTTAGAAAAACAATCTTGCATTATTTTTTTCATCTTGCAATTTTTTTCTCTTTGGTTTTGAGGGTTTGAAAACTTTAAAGTTTGCTTTAAATATAATGGGAGTGACTTTGTTGGCTGAAAAATCATATGACAAAATGTGGATTATTGGTGTTGGAATCAAATAAACTTAATTCATACTGTTGGTGTCTAGGAAAGTTGTTCAAAGGCTAAGCCTTGATTTAGTGGTTATTTAATTAGTCACTGTTGCAATATCACGTAAAGACTCCCACTAGATTTGCACTTACATGGCCAATTGATATGATTAATGGAATTGGTTTCATGTATTGGTAGAAATGCGATTATAGCCTTAATTTGAGTTTTGGAATTAAGTATGGTGGATTTATTAATCACTAAAGTGGCCAATCCTTTATGAATTATTTTAATTCCAAATATTGTGGTAAGAGTATGGTGGATTTATTAGTCACCAAAGTGGTTAATTCTTTATGAATTATTTTAATTCCAAATATTACAATGATTACCCATAACCTTGATGCTATGAAGTTATGTTTGTGTTGTGGATGGATTAAAGTATGTTATTATAGGGCGTTTATGGATCATCCTAAAAGTTGGTTATTTGTCTTTATAATAATTGAACATAAATGCTGGTATTGTCCATTTAGACATCCAAAGATGATAAAGATTTATAGTTGAGGGTATGCATCACTACCAAATTATGTGAAATATTTATAGCATCATTATGGTGGAATGTTGCATATTAGTAATGAATGCAATACTTGATTATGTCCAGGTTTACCACGAATTTGTCGGAGAAAGCCATTTTAACGGCTAACTTTCTAATTAACATATTGCCTCACAAAACGATACAAAGCATACCATACAAAATATGGAAAGGAAAGAAACCTTCCTTGAAATATTTGAAAGTGTGGGGGTGCTTGACAAAGGTTGAGATTCCTAAACCTAAAAGGTTGAGAATCGGACCTAAGACAGTAGACTGTGTGTTTATTGGCTATGCACTTAATAGTAGTGCATATCATTTTCTAGTTTATAAGTCTGATGTATCATATATCCATGTGAATACAGTTATTGAGTCAAGGAACGCTACGTTATTTGAGAATGTATTTCCGTACAATAAGAGTAATGATGATAACAACACTGGGATATCTCAGGATACTCTGACTAATGATGATCTTGGAGAGGAGGAACCTAGACGTAGTACTAGACAAAAAGGTCTTCAACATCCTTTGGGCATGATTTTCTAACTTATCTATTGGAAAATGAGCCTCGAACATATGGAGAGGCTATGGGTTCTCTTGAAGCACCATTCTGGGAATAGGCTATCAATAGTGAAGTTGAATCCATTATGTCAAACCCAACTGGGACTTGGTTGACCTTCCTCCTGGCAATAAGCCTCTAGGAACTAAATGGGTCTTCAAAAAGAAGATGAAAGCACATGGCACTATTGATAAGTACAAAGCTAGGCTAGTAGTAAAAGGCTACAGACAGCGTGAAGACCTAGATTACTTTGATACCTCGCCAGTATTTCTCAATAGTCAAAGACTAGAATCTATAGGGTTCAACATAGGAGCTATGTTTAAACTCTTAAACTTCTCAAGAATTTTAGCAATATAGTGTGCCTGTGATAAAGCCAACCCATCAGATGTTCTATGAATTTTAATTCCCAAAATAACATCTACTAGACCCACATCTTTCATGTTGAATTAACTGGTAAGTAATCGCTTAGTAACTTTAATCATTTGATTATTACTACGGCTATCAACATGTCATCTACATAAAGACAGACACGGCAAACCCATTTTCGATTCTGAATATAGACACACTTGTCACATTCATGCCGTAATCGTCTTTATGTAGATGACATGTTGATAACCTAGGAGTAATAATCAAATGATTAAAGCTACTAAGTGATTACTTACCAGTAAGTTCAACATGAAAGATATGGGTCTAGTAGATGGTATTTTGGGAATTAAAATCCATAGAACATCTGATGGGTTGGCTTTATCACATGCATACTATATTGCTAAAATTCTTGAGAAGTTCAAGAGTTTAAACATAGCTCATGTATCGAACCCTGTAGATTCTAGTCTTCGATGAAGTTGTGTTATCAAATGGCTTTAGTATTAATGAATGTGACAAGTGTGTTTATGTTCAGAATACTAAAAACGGGTTTGCCAGAGTCTGTCTTTATGTAGATGACATGTTGATAACCGGGTAGTAATAATCAAATGATTAAAGCTACTAAGCGATTACTTACCAGTAAGTTCAACATGACAAATATGGGTCTAGTAGATGTTATTTTGGGAATTAAAATCCATAGAACATCTTATGGGTTGACTTTATATATCACAAGTACACTATATTGCTAAAATTCTTGAGAAGTTCAAGAGTTTAAACATAGCTCCTGTGTCAAACCTTATAGATTCTAGTCTTCGACTATTGAGAAATACTGGCGAAGTGAAAAACAAAAGGAGTATACTCGAGTGCTAGGTAGTTTTATGTATGTTATGAACTGCACTAGACTTGATATTGTCTACACAATAAGCATGTTGAGCTTCACAAGTAATCCAAACGAGCAATTCATTAGAGAGCTATGATAAGAGTTTTGAATTACTTAAAGCAAACTCAAAACTTTGCTTTGCATTATGAGAAGTACCTGCAAAGTGCTAGAACGGTATTGTGATGCAAATTGGATTACCGGCTCTAACGACACAAGATTCATAAGTGGATATGTATTCACCCTTGGTGGGGTGCTGTGTCTTGGAAGTCATCCAAGCATACGTGCATTGCAAGATCAACTATGAAAGCATAATTTATTGCTTTAGATAAAGCTAGTGAGAAAGTCGATTGGCTTCGTAATTTTATTGAAGACATTTCTAGTTGGCCAAAGCCGGTACTGGCAGTGTGTATACATTATGATAGTCAAGCAGCTATTGGTAAGGCTAAGAATGTCATGTACAACGGCAAGTCAAGACATATACGTCATATACATGATACCGTTAGACAACTATTTTTGAATGGAATCATCTCAATTGATTATGTGAAATCAAAAGAGAATATAGTGGATCCATTGACTAAAGGTATTCCTAGAGAATTAGAAATTTGTCAAAAGGAATGGGTTTTAGGCCGATCCATTGTTGATTATTGCGATAACTCTACCTAGAAGAGTGGAGATCCCACAAACTAGGTTCAAAGAGACAACTAAGTAATGATCGAATGTTAACACCGTGGAGTTTTAAACTCATACTCATTCCCGGACAAGACAATGCATATATATAAGGGTAAGCTTTTAGGCTTTTAATGGGTTCTTAATCTGATGTGTTCGGAAGATGTATGTTGATTTACATCACAAGGCATCACCTATGTGAGTGTGAAGTGTGGGCCGCTTCTTTGAGAATTTAAAACGGCCGATTCTCTAGAACACTCGTAGAATCAGGCAGGTATCTAGGGCCAAAATGGACACAACATGAGAACCAACGATGCTAGAGGAGCAATTGTGTGACTCCTATTGTCTTGGTATACACTAAAAGGTCGACAATTCAAGACAGCGCATCCACTGATTGACCAGTATATCCGATAGGTTTTTACTAGAGAAGGTTCAAAGGTAACCCTACCTTTCTCGATGCAGTTTTTGCTCGTAGAGGAATCACACTTTGCATACATGTTCATTTGCATTTGGTCATGATGGACTAACTTCTTATCCATGTGGGGGATTGTTAGATTTTAGGATCTAAATCCTATGAGTTATGAATAAGAAGTCCCACTGGTTGGCCACCGCCGGTCGCATCGTTTCACCACTGTAGTGTCGGTTCGCCAGTGGGTGTTCATCTGATCAATTCCATCATCTATAAATAGGATGTGCTAGTGATAAAAAATCTTAGAAAAATAAAGATCTCAAATAATTCTCAAACACTCCTCTCTGCATACTGCATTCTACAAATATAGTCTGTGCGATTCTGAAAGCAGACTCGTTGTGTTCGCTTGGGCTTCAGATTGAGAGAGTCATCATTCTGAAGACGAAAAATCCGCTTTATCCTAGGAGACAATTGCTCAGCAACCTTGGGCATCCATATTGAGGGAGCAAAATTGTCTTAAGGAAACAACATACGTTAGGCCCCGGATTCTTCAAAGTTTTTGAGATTATGTTATTAATTAATTACAATTTAAAATTTTTGAATATATTTTATTAAACATTTTTTTAATAAAAATAACTCAAATTTTCAATCAAGTTGTTAATATTTTTCACACAAAAATTATTTAATATTTTTCTAAATTTAATAGAAATATGAAATAGATCATTAATAAATATTAGTGTTAAGAGATAAATTAGGGATTTGGTATCATAAAGGGTAAATTAGTAAATAAAATTTATTTTAATATGATTTTTAATTAAAAAATATACTTACATAATCATCGTACAATATTCATTAACGATGTTAATGGTTTGGATTGAGGTGTATGTTTTCAAAATAGATGGGAGGTATGTGTAATTATTGCAAACAAAAAGGTGGTCAAAGTATTTTAGTCTTATTAAAATTATATATTAAAAAGCCTGTTTTAAATTATTAAATTTGAAAAAAAAATTGCCCAAGTCAATTTGCACAAAAATTAACCCAAACATCATTTTGGGACTTCAATGAGTTTCTTGCTTCTCAAAATGATGCTAAACAAAGCTGGAATTAGCTGTATATATAACTTCTTGTTTTTTTAATCTCATACTTCATGTCTTTTTTAAAGACATAAATGAAAATCCCTCGGGGCTCCTTTGTTAAATTCTTTCAATTCTTTAGTAATTAGGATTTCATCCCAATTTCTACTCCGTTTGGTTTAATCAGTCCTCATTGTCATGAAAATGCTAACTACCACTCTATGCCTATATGTAAATAACTTGCGCTAGGAAAGTTTGGTTATAATAAATATAAAGTCACTTATAAAGTAATTAATGATATATATATATTTTTTTAAATTTTATCTCTAGTTAATTTTTATTGAAAAAATAAAAAGAGAAGAGGGAGGTGTGAAAATAATTTGTAAAGTAGAGAGAGATAAAAAATGTAATAAGGGAAAATGTAGAAAATTTTATCAATTGAATGCATACCTTGATATGTAAGAATGATGTACAAATGAATTACATATATATGGAGTGATATTGAATTTCATGGTACCATGTTACTCCTCTAATCCTATTTATAATTCACTTCCATCATGTTGTACCCGAACAAGAAACAAAATCTCAAACTTTATTAACTCTACCTTAATATTCAACAACTTTTCAACTTTACCCTTGTTTAATATACATTGTACTTTCTCCGATTCTTATTATAAGACATCAACTAACAATTCTCACCAACCAATAAAAACAGTTAAAGTCAATAAAGTTGTCCTAAAATTTAAAGAACTTCCAATATTACACCTACTAATGCATTAAACTCTAATATTATATTAATTATTACTCTCACCCACGCCCTTATTAATTATAGGTCTGCATGGAAAAAAATAATTAATATCTTTGAAAAAGTTAAAGTCGCTTTATAAAAAAGATCATACACGATTCTTAGTTGGTGTTTTATAATAATGACAGGGAGTACCACATAAGAATAAAGTCTATTTAATATTAAATAAATTGTAAAATTATATATTTAAATAGAATTTTCTTTTTCTGCCTCATAAATATGACACACACAAAATTTCTTCCCTATGTGATATAAATAGGGCTAGAGGAGTACCTTTTAAAACCTATTCAAAGTTTCACACCCACTTCGTTTTCTTTTTCTATCATTTTTAATACAACAAGGAGGTTAAAGCATAAAACAAGGCAAACAGCTTATTAACCGGGTGGGAAATATTTTTATTTTTTATTTTTTAAGATAATCTCTCATTAAGACTCTACACTTGATAACTTAAGAGAAAGTTACGTGTGGTGGAAAAAGAATTTTAGAGAATACGTGGGGAAGTTACCATTAAAATAAGGGTTAAGGAGCAATTTGACCAACAAACTTTTTTACTTTGAAGGAGCCGCCAAGACAAATAACTTTTAACTAAATCTTAAATACTAACAAACTTTTTAAAAGGTTAAGTTAGCACAAAAATGTTAGTATACAGGCAACGTCCATTAGTGGGCCTGAATTGGGGGAACTAAATGGAGCTAAAATACATACGTGACAGGAGGGTCAAAGGCGACTCAGCATATGACTCGCCTCTAACCAACAAACTTTTACAGTGAAGGTGCTTCTACGGTGGGTGAGCGTTGCCTGAACCTTATGAGCATTTAATGGGATTTAACTTTCCCTACCTGTCCTTGCTTCTTCTCACATATGTGTGCTTAGCCACAGAAGTCAAATGTTGGAAGCCAGTGTGTTGCATGCGCTCGAGTCGCCGTTGGCTGTCCTTCTGTGAGCTTGAAACTCTTCGCCGTCCATCGATGGTTCGTCGACGGGAGGTGGTTGTTGTCTGATCTATGGCTTCTTGAGTTGTGTGGTGTCGGATGTAGTGCTGATCGTTGCCATTTGGTGGCCAAATCCATTTGTGGGTGTCTGGATTTGTGGTGGCCGGAACACTTTGAGGTCGCCGGGTCTTCGGTGTTTGCCTCCTCCCAGTCGGTCCTTCATTAGTCACTACGCCAGAACCAAGCCACCATCGGAAGCGTAAGTTTTTCTCTCTTCATCATCATCGTCACTGCTTTTCACCTTGGGTCATATTGGTCTTTGTTTTGAAAAACTTTCATGCTGCTTCGGTGTTTCACTCGATCTGCTTCCTAAAATGGCAGACCACTGGTGTGATTGTCATCATCTAAAACAAAGCTTTCAGATTTTTTTTTCTTCTCTTTTTACTTTAGTCAATAATGGTGTTTACTCACTTCATGCATTTATGATCCCGTTCTCAATTTGTCGTCACTTCTCCAAAACAGAGTCATATGCTGAGTCGCCTCTAACCCTCCTGCTACGAATGTATTTTGGCTCCATTTATTTCCCCCAATTCAGGCCCACTAACGGACGTTGCCTGTATACTAACGTTTTTGTCTTAACTTAACCTTTTAAAAAGTTTGTTGGTATTTAAGGTCAGGTTAAAAGTTATTTGTCTTTGACTCTCAAGTAAAAATTTGTCAGCGAAATTGCTTCCTTAACCCTTAAAATAAAACAGCAAAAGAACAATATTTAGAGGCAAGGATGGGAGCGGATGAAAATCTGATGACGAAGGAGAGTGGATGACTGGATGCCAAGAAATTAGCTGCGTAAAAATAAAAGACATAAATGGGAAACTTTAGGCTCTAGGGGCTCCTTTGTTCAATTTTTGTAATATTGAATTTTTTTTATAGGTAATTAAATCAATTTGATTAAAAGCTCTCCAATCCTAAATATAGATCCTAATGTGTAATAACAGTTTTATTATACTAAATCACTGGGATATCACTTAATAAATGGAATAAAGACATATAAGCACATTTAAAGTTTCAAAATTCCCCTTAGCATAACTTAATTTATATTTTGAAATCAAGTGCTTTTTTAAACTAATGTTAATTGCCTTCAATGAAATTGATTGTAACTGTGACTTACTTATTGTCCTTTGATAAATAAAAATTGTTACTTGTCAAATTGACGTCATCACTTTATTGTTGTTTTTTTGGAGCACATTTTGTCAGGTAAAAAAATGAGAGAAAAAGATAACTTTTCATAAAAATAAATTTATTTAAAAAATCATAAATTACAAAAATTTAAATATGAATCCATTCAGATTAAATTTAAATGGTTAAAATATCATCCAATAATAAGAAATTATATGCTCATTATTTTGCACCCAATGTGGACCCTTGTTTTTATGTTTTAGATTTCAGGTGGAGTATTTAGATAATTTTGCTTTAAAATTTAACCCCAACTTTAAAACAAATGAGGTGGGACGGGGAAAAAGAAATCAAAACAAAACACATTTAATTCTATATACTTTTGACGGAAACTTTGATTTTATGAAGAGACGTAGGAGTTCGGGCATTAACTGAACCGTGGGTTCCTTTCATTGAAAAGGACATAAATGGGAAACTCTGGGTTGTTGTACAGTTGGGAAATCGAGTCGAGTCCATCGGGTCGGTCCTTTTAAGTCCTGGCTCTATAAGGGTCGGGTTTGAAAATTAGATGAGCTTAATGAAATAAGCCCTATAGGGCCTCAGGCTTAAAAAGGCCGACCCTACAGGCCTTTTTAATTTATTATTATTATTTTTTGGATGCATGGATTTACATATGATGGTAATTCACTAATTTATATGGATTTTGTATTTGTTATAGAGTTATTTATCTATTTAAGACATATACAAAAATACATAATAACTATACTCTAATTTTATGATTTGGTTTATTATTTGTTGCAGATAAAGATTATGGATGTGTTCATAATAGAGAGAAGAAATTAAATGATAATCTTACTCGTAAGCAGGAAAACCTTACTAAAAGCGAAACATAATCAAATGTCGTTGAAATTGATGATAGTGGCGAAAATGACAACAATAATACCATCGATCGACATCTTGATGTTCTTTAGTGGTATCTTATGTTTTATGTGAAATTTGTGAACATAGTTTCTTTTGATTATAAATTAGTATTTGTCTTTTTTGTTGGATGATTTGTGTTGTTTTGATATTAATGTTACAACATTTATTTGATAAATTAACTTTAATTGTTGTAATTTATTAATTATATTCTTTGAAAAAAGCGAGAGAAAAAATAATTAAAATTTGGAATAGTAACTTACGGTCCCTACGCGATCTTTCTCAAAGAACTTTGAAAAACGATATTTTTCTTACCTCCAGGCCGTAGAGATCTAACGCCTTGACCATTCACAAACTAGCCCTATAAAACCAGACTGACTCTGATTCCTAACTCTAGGCTGTTGGTAATTAGGATTGCATTCTCTTTAGTAGAGGACAGTGACAGAACGAAGGGCAGATTATGAAGGTGGGGCAGCCTCTAAAATGTTGTACATTTATTCAAACGGCCATGTGGAAATGTTAGGCCTAAAACAAATGAGGTGGGGCAGAGGAAAAAAAAAATCAAAGTAAAAGACATGTAATTCTATATATTTTAACTTTTATTTTATCAAGAGACGTAGGAGTTAGGACAATAATTAAATCGTGTGGGACCATGTTGTCCTCTTGAAGGGTCCTTTCATTGAAAAGATATAAAAACAAGTGACTCTGAACTCTACATATTTTTATGGAGACTTTAATTTTTTGAAGAGATGTTGGCAAATAATTGTACCGTCTTTCACCTTTTTATTTTTTTCACCAAAAAAAAAAAAGAGATGTTGGACAATAATAAATAATTGAACCGTGTTTCCCCTCTTGGAGAGATTTTATGAATCAATATTACAAAAGCAATAATAATTTCTAATCTTGAAAATTGCAAACGGAGAATAATTATCAATATTCAGAGGGTTATACAAACAACAAATACAAATACAAAGTGAAGCAACTATATAACCACCAAGTATAAACTAACACAAGTGACAAATTACAATTACAATTAATAATATCTGAAGTAGTCGTTGTATAAATTACAATTAATAAATTAACAAGAGCAAGTGGATTATTCACCAACTTTTAATTTGTTCTTCCTCCAAGCCACTCATTGCCTCATCATTTCAACTTCAAACATTATAGGGTGGGGTTTGCAACACAGCCCTAAAAAAAAAAAATTGATGATGATGATCAGTTCCGTGTAATAAGAATTACTTAAAAAACTAATATAACTACTTATGTTAATTTGTTAGTGGATGATTCAAGATTTATTTTTTGGTTCATGCGAATTCAAGTTTGTGCAAATAATATATATCTATGAAGCATACTTCATGGATTCCTTTCTAGGTTTCTAATTGTAGTTCTTTCTTCACTAGGGTTACTTTGGTTTCACTCAGTTTCGTCAGATAAGACTTTGACTATTTCTAGTTCTTCCGTTTGTTATAATTTAATGTTTTTTTTCTTAAAGTGAATATTATATTAGGAACCTGATGTGTTATCTTGCATTATATTCCGTCCATCTTCTGCAACAAGAAATGTAGATCTTTTCCCTACCGTGGGCAACATTTTTAGTTCCTAAAAGTGACTGCTAGGAAGAAAGGAAGTTCATGCGTCTAAGCTTCTGTCACTCATTTCATATTACTGGCATGTTCGAGGCTTATTTAGAATATTGTCCCAGCAAGTTCAAAAATGTTTTTGTTATATAGTATCTCTGATCATTAATATAAGACCCATTTAGTTTTTTAAGAAAGATTAAGAAAACTAAATAAATTAGTTTAGAGTATTTCTGTTTATCTTTTTTTTTTTAATATATATATTAAACTAATTTGTATTACTTAAAAACTGATATATAATAAAATGATACGTAATATATGTTATGATTAACTAACTTACTTAAACTCTTCAAAAAAAAAGTCAACTGAGTCCTATATTAAAGACCAGGCCAAACGGAGTAGTATTATAGTATTTGGTGATAATATGGACAAAACCATGACTCTCAACCAAGTTACATGGATGTTGCAAGGATTTTCATTGGCTGTGCAAGTGATTTGGCTCACCAGGAAGAGGAAGAAGCTTCAGGTTTCTGATGACCTTTGAGTCAATCTTGTTTCTCCTTGTGGTTTTCTCCAGTTGCAGTGTCTTTATCTTAGGGTATATTTCAGACCTTAGTGGCCTTCTCTGGTGGTTTCCATTATGCATTTTTCAAAGTGCTTGTGATGCATGTGCTCGCCTTACCTATTGCTAGCTTTAATTTCTTGCAGTACTATGGTTTGAGATTTTTTGCCCCTAAGCATAAGTATCATTCTATTTGAGACAATAATCTTTGATGTATTTTTAGACACTAAATGTGTGTGCATCTCCTAATGAGGATTTGAACTTTGATCTACCGCGTTGTAAAGGCCTAGCTAGTTCCTTCTGCTAGAGTCAACCTTTGTTTATTTGTTTCAATATACTTTTATGCACTAAATTGTAAAAGACTAGTCCCTTCCATTAGACTCAAACCTTGCTTGTTATAATGGCTTGAGTTACATAACAACCTCTTTTTTTCTAAGCATGTATATCCTTTTATTGGAGACAATCCTATTCAAGGCACTGTTAGTCATTAAATGTAGATACCTCTTCCTACAGATTTTCAAACATTTACACACCCAACAAAGAAAAACATCATATACAAATGTATCACACACACTTTCAACAATAATGTATCTTTTGAAAAAAAAAAAAAATTTAATGCACATGAGTCACACAAAGAACACCCCGAAAAAAACAGAGTCTTTTGTCAAGAAGATGAAGAACTTGATCTTGTTATGATAAGCTTTTATTCTCAGTGCAGGTACAAGTATGCAAATCCCTTGTTGTCTTTCCTGCTGATGCTGCATTTTAAGTATATGAAAGAGAAGTAAGTCCAGAGACAGAACAAGCAAGGGAGGGGAAACGGGGAAAAAAAGCAAAACAGAAATGGCAATCATCAATTCACCTCAAGCAGATTAATTAGAGCACTAGACTTAGTGAAGAAGCAATAGATTTAGCAAACCATGTTGGCCTCTACCTACAACAACAACCATAATAGAAAAAACTCAAATAGAGAAGATAAAATATATATATATATATATATATTTAAAACTAGAAATGGTATTTGTTATAAAGACAAAAACTTGTCTAGATAAGTACCTTCATGATTACTTTTTGGAATAAATAATCATTACATGATTGAATAGTGTATGAGCCACAAAACACTTGATGAATATCAAACAAAACTTTTTGAAGCATTTCTTCTTAGAAGAGCTATTGGTATAAGTTTTGTAGAATCTGCACGATTTGCATAATTTTGAGACCAAGTGGATTACTTTCACTAATCTTTGAAGTAATGAAAATGTAAAAATAAAAATGGACTATGCAAACGTGTTAAATCATATTATGCTTCATGTAGGATAAGTAGCAAGAGTAGCTAATGTAACACCCTAAATTCCATGCTTGAAATCGTGTCGGTTGACACTTAATTTTAGGAAAATCAACAGAGTTTGAGTCTTGCTACGCTTAGAGTAATGCGGAAACGAGAAAGATGCACTAATATTTGGACAAAGAGTATCGATATAAAATGCCTGACATATGCTAATGTCCCGACATGTTTGGTATATTAAAAATTTCCCGAAGGAATATTCATGTGATACAATTATAGAGCTTTGTATAATTACAATTTTTACATGATAACTATACAATCTTCAACCAAGCCGTAGCTAGACTTGGGGCAATGAACCTAACTCAGTTAATCAAACAATTTGGCCAAGTAGGTGTCTATCGTGGAAGTCTCACCGAGTTCACGGCGACTTATTGACTGATCCATATAGACGAACCCTTTCTAGACACCAAAAGATTTGAAGTAACCTTATTAGATTCATGCCATAAGGTAGGCTCTGTTAAACTTCTTCCTGCATTTGCTTTGACCGGTGACTCTTCACGGCTCCGTCCATTAGTGCCTCTTTTCGGCTCCATCCTTCGGTGCCTTCTCTGATCCTGGTTCCTTTTCCTGAACCTTTAATCAATGCTGAGATTCAATCGAATTGAATATCAGGTAACAGTTAACCTCATATGAAAAGTATACGTAGTATATGTATGATAGATGTTCATTACATTACAGCAATAACCAACACATAAACACACAGCAGATGTAAGGTTAACACAACAACAGTACATAGCACACAACACATGTAAAGTCTATCCACGTTTGCACTAACCAGTGCCACGACAGCTCCTCGTGTCCTCAGCGCTAAGAAAACATCACTACAGTGTTATCAAGATTATAACCCGTACACAGCTGAATGTATATAAATAGTGACTTAAAACAGTAGTCTTAGCCACGTGGTACATGATCCAAGACATACCCCGTCCATGACCCTATGAATCATACTACCACATACATGCATACAAGACACATCAGAGTTAAATTTACTAGTACGCGAACGTACCTTTCACCGTGTAATTGCCAAACGTCCGGCCTTCGAACCTGATTCCGAACCTCCCGGATATCCTATACATTATCGTCGGATTATTTCATTTTTCCATGATATTATAATTAATATCATATTTCCTAGAATAATATCAAAAAGGATATTTTCACATATTTTGACATTTCTACCCTTGGTGGATTTGTTATTACAATTTTGCCCTTACATTTCTTTAAAAAACACTAATGCTGATTTTCTGGGCAGATTTTTCATCAACTTTAGAAAATCATAATTAATTCTAGAAAAATCGAAACAAGGATCCGTAAAATTCATTGGAATCCTTAGGATGTCTATTTTTGGGGAAAAATACTTATTTTTACCCAGAGTTAGTGAATCATTCCCAGTTTTCATTTTTCAACCTCTGCCCAGAAAAATTCCAGAAAAACGTAGCCTTTCTTTGAGAATTTTTTTCTTCTTACAAAAAATTCAAAATGACACTCTCGGTATATTTGGAAAGCCCTATATGTCTACTTCAACCATGAAAAATTTCAGATTTAATTAACTTCATCTTCAACATAAGATCATGGCCTCTATAAAATCGCCTTAAAAGTTCCAACCGAAAAATTTCACTGGAACTTCGTTACTTTGATCTTCGATCTTCAAAAATTTTGCTATATCATATTTTTCATCTAATTTTTTAAATGAACTCATTTTTAACCATAAAAACATGAAAACAAAATTGTTCTTGAATATTTAAGATCAAAGTATAAATTAACTAAATTTAAACTAGAACTACAAAAACTTAAGACTAGAACTTAAGAACTAGAGAACTTACCCTTGAAGAACCTTGCTACTCCTTCTTCCTTCCCACTAGCTCTCACTTCTCTCTACTCTCTTTAAAAAATCACCTCTTGGGGTTGATTTTGGTGTGAAGAATGAAGAGACCCAAGGTCTCTATTTATAGTGAATTTCCATGATTCCAAACCATTAATTGGATCATCTTTCTTAATCAAAGGTTCATATTGCTTGGTCTTTTTGAAGGCACAAAATGTGAAGAGAAATGCTCCCATTGGTTGTTCTTAATTACAAAGGATTAAGCCAATTATTTTTGAATTCTTCTCATTGGTTGATTTAACAAATATGGAATTAAATCAATTAACTTTTCTCTCTCACACACACACACACGTCCCTCATCTCTCTCTCTCACCTTCATCCATTTTCATCTTATCCCATTTCATGCATTAATGAGCCCATGTGCTCTTAAATAATTACATTATCTTGAATATTATCACAACTTTATCTTATATTATCCTCTTCTAAATTCATTAATAACCCTAGCTCAAGTACATGATCCTCCTCCAATTTGTCCCCTTATCCTCTTCTATTTTGTTGACTTTAATTACACCATGTGTTTGATTCAAAATAATATCTAGATTTTTAGAACTTCATTCTTCCCCTCCAAGCCATGTAAAACCGTCCCCCCCCCGCCTCTTGCTTTTGTGTTTCTTTGTCTCAAAATATCCCATGTTCAAAGCCTCCCATTGATCCATAAATTATTACAAGGATTAAGCTTAATTTGTGTGATTAATTAAGGCCATTAGATTTAGCTTTATTAGATTTAATCTTGACCCTTTATTTTGTAGAAAATCCTACTTACTATTGAAGATTTTTATCTCATATCACATGTGCTCTTATCTTATATTATTGTTTAATCTTCTCTCCTATAATTATAATGAATTTTGCCCCCTTAATTAACTTAGAAGATGATAGTTTAATCCTAATTAGTCTCCTTAATGTCGTGTCTTAGATGTTATTAGGTATAATTGTTAAAGTGTGATTGGTTCCTAGACTAATTATGATTTATCAATAATTCATTTTCTACTAATATTGAACCCTTATTGGTCCTTGATTTTTAATTAAGTTAAAATATCCCTAATTGATGCTTTTTAATTGCCACTATAATAATAATGGAAATTTATTCAATTATTTTTAATTAAGGTAATTTAATAGTCCATTAATTGTTGTTAATTTAATTGTTCATTAGTTGTTGGTAATTTCCTTTAATTGATTTATAACATTCTATGGCTCTTTATGATTAAAAATGAACTATGTTTTAATATGATAATTATAGGGTATTTTATGATCCCTAAATGAAAATTAGAAAATTTGAGTCTTTGGTTATTTTAATTCTAAGAGAAAACTCCCTAAATTAAATTAAATAAGCTACTAAATTTTGAGACCACATATTCACCTATTTTCAATAGGTATTATTTACCAAAATATAATGTTTATAATGGATAGGAATTTTTAGGGTATTACATTTCTCCCCCCGTTAAATAAAATTTCGCTCTCAAAATTTGACCGTATAATCTTGAAAGATTATCTAGACTTCTAGTCTATTCCCTTTCTGTGCATGCTTACCTAGCATGCACCTTAATCTCATTCATTTTGTACACAGGTATAGTATTCAAGGATCTATTGCTCCATTCTCACCGTGCTTGGTTACGCAGGTCTCACTGCCTGACCCATTCAGCCCCTCGGCTTAACACATGTTGGCCTTCCGGCTCAATCTATTACCAAAACACTTGAGATTCTAGCCTCACCACCTAGGAAATCATCCTCAGGCCTTAGGCATTTCAAATATTACCTGGTACAATGAATGTTTTGCTAGGCTTAAGATGTACTCTAGACACTAGTCTAAAGTCACCATGACAATCAGTATTTCACATAGTGCTTAAGTATCACCGGTCTTATGGCCTAGGGACATCGCCCTGTGCACACTTGCACACCAAGTCTTATTGCCTCGAGCATCTGCTCGTCTATTTCATCTTAGCCTTTCTCATTCAAGATCTCAGACTATTTCCACTTATTTAGCACTATAGCTGACAACTACTATCTAGCTTAACTAGTTCAGTGTTCTAGACCTTTCTAATAGTTCCTGTTCCTGTATCGAAATTTCCAACTACACCGCGTTTCAACACAATAGCATTGACAAACATGTCATCACTACTCAAAACTTATGTTGTCTCATTTTCAAATTTTCATACACTGAAAATTTTCCGTGGTCTTAGTACATTTCGTAATGCGCACTATACCAAAGAGTAATAGTGCTATCACATTTTTAAACTTAATTGCTCCCAACACAAATTCGTGAAAACACATTCACTGCCGAATCTTTTTCAAAAACCTTTACTACCGGCACATCTTTGAGGGAGATAATTCATTTTACAAAATTCTTTAAGAATTGCGAGCTCACGCCAATAGAGTTGTTTGAGAAATGTATATATCAGAACAAAGCATGGAAATGAAAAGATCCATTGATCATTATTTCACTGAACTTTTAGAAATTACAAACGTGACAATATTCAGATGCTCTTGGTGTGGATCTGAAATCAATATTGAAGAAAGTGCACTACAAAAGTTGCAGTACTGTATGATGTCTTTCGCCCCACAAAATGCAGGGCTTAATTTTTGTTAAAAAAATCCTTTTAATTTTCCCCCAGAAAAAGAGAGAAAGTCAGTTCAAAGGAAAAAATTAATAATAGTTGAAATGCATATTACTTACTAATAGATGATCCTACGTCACAAAACCCGATTATTGTCAATTGAAATGTTGGGAATGTGGAAAATTTTGAGGATCCGTTTTTCTCCTTTTCTTTTCCCATCCACTTTCATTCTTTACCTCAATATTCCACTGTTTTCAGGTAAAATAAGGGAAGATGAGCACTGTTTTTTTTAAAAGCATTCAGGCTTCTAAAATACCTTTTCATTGCATTCAGTATTCTAAATTAATTTTTTAGTACATTAGTTGTTGCAGTAAAACATTGCAAAATGTTGGGTGTTGGATATTGAATGCTACTTAAAAAATATTTTAAGGTGCTTAGTGTACTAAAATGACCCATATAAATTGCCATCAAATTAGTTGGCAAACTCCTCCCGTGAACACCCTAAATGCCTGGGCAATGACTTCAAGTTGCAGCATCCTTCTAACTTCAAATGAGTCATGGTGGCAGCTAACAAACCCTCTACTGGGAAAGATTCAAGATTGGGGCAATCAATTAGCTTAATATGATTGAGATACCAACAAGTTAGCTGCCTTTGTGTGAGATTTTGGCTAACCCAAACTCAAATTGAAATTGCGTTTTTGGAACAATTTATTTCTGCTAAATTGGCCTCTACCACAGAATATTTATGAATTAAGAGGATTTTAAATATTATGCCTTTTTCTGTGGCAAATTAAGGGGCGATAGAGATTTAAAAATGTAAAAGCAATGCTATATATTGCTTGCACGTCATAGGAAGACTGGAAATAATCTGGGAAAGTAATGTTCTATGTAGGATTTAGATATTTATTAGGAAAGTTTTGAAAAATGTTATGTTGTTCTTAGAAAAGGTCTCTGAAGGATCATCACATAGGTGGATATATACAGAATGCAACAAGTGTCCGAACGAAACTTGAAAGTCAATTCCATCAATGTTACACACCTACCGACCTCACCCTTTCGGGTGGCTGGTAGTGTGGTCCTTTACTTTTATTTAATTCTAGCTTATTTTTCCCAGATTAATTATCGTCACACATCAGAGTATAAGCAGCAGAGCACAAATCGGTTTGGACAAAAATATACTGATAATAATAAGGAAAGATAAATTTTTCCCCGAAGGCATCAAAATATACAGTTATCCGGAAAATGGTGCCTGACAGGCCAAAATAAAATACTATAGTCATCCGAAAATCAAAATAAATACCCAAAAATAACAAATCACCAAACGTCCTCCTCCACACTACTCAAAGCTCGGAGCCTTACCTCTGTCTCCCGCTTCTGGTCTCGATGAACCGCGATGGCTTAGAAATTTGGGATTCAAAATTTGAATCCGAAAGAACAGTTAATCTCATATAAAATGATAAGAGCACACTAGCAGTCCTAATAGACACAAGACAGATTGCGGTGGTCCTAAGAGCACACAAAGACAGACCACCTTAATACTCCTAGGATAATTATTTATTTTAAAAATTATATTTAAATAAATAATATGCCTTAAAAATTATATTTGAGTCAATATTACCTATTTAAATAGGTGAATTTTTGGTCTCAAATAATAAGTTATAATTATCTTATTTTCTAAGGTAATTTCTATAGAAATTAGAAGAGATAAAGAGCTAAAATCCATAAAATGCATTTATGGGGCATTAAATGGCCTGAAAATATTATGATAAATCCCAAAAGGCATAAAATATTTATTAAAAATTAGAAAGTATGTTGTCTCTAATTTTAAGAATTTTTGGAATATTTTCCTTGAAAAAGATAATGAGGCAAAATTTAATATTATTTTGAGAACCCTAAATGGCCCCATGATTTTTAATATAATACATGAACCATGACATACCAATGTCGGTGAAATAGTTGTGAGATAATAATTAATCCTAATTAAGGAAATTAGCAACAATTAGTAAGCGATTAATTAGGTAATTAAGGGCTAATTGTTTAAGCTTGATTAAGAGAATATTAAAGTAATTAAAAAATAAATATAATTGAAAATAAAAATAAAGGGGAGGGGCGAAAATTAGGTGTGAAAAGGGTTGTGGGTTTTTTGTAAAATAATATCTAGATATTTATAAATTAAATAATAATATAAATGAGATATTTTGTAGAAAGATCAGTTGGATAAATGAGAACCGATAGAAATTAAATCCTATCTCAAAATAGGTGAACTAAGTAGCTAACATCAGGACTTATTATAAACAAGTATAATTTTGTCCCGGAGTGGGCTGTCTCCAAAGTCATTTCTGAGACCAACGAAGTAATTAAGAGACAGGATGAAAAACATAAAGGGCAGATAGTAGAAATGAGAACCAATGAAAAATAAATCCGTTGTGGAAAACCATGAACTAAGTTTCTTAGGTCGGGACATATTATAAACCGGCGAATTTTTGTCCGTGGGTGTTACGGAAGTCATTTCCAGAATCAGTTGGCGTCTGTCAAAAATGTTAAGAGCAACGGAATACCCTTAATGGGATCAAAAATTTAGCTAACCCAAGTATTTTGAAATAGGATGAATAGACCTTCAGCGTTGTGTTGCCGGATTTTTGAGATTCTTTAAGATTACGCGATTAGAACACCGAACAGGGAACTTTATCGGTACAAGCACATAAAGCAAAAGGATGACATCATTGATGACATAGGGGGGAGGTCGGCACACACACATGAAGGGGCAAGATGAAGCCATGTGTAAAAGCAAGATCCGACGGTTGGAAATCGATCTGATAAAGCATGAATAAGTGTCTCAGAATTTCCTATAAATAGGCTTCACTTCTCTTCTTCTTTCCACACCAAAATTTTGAAATCTAGAGAGAGGTTAGAGAGAAGGAGGAGTCGGAGAAAGTGTAGCAAAGCCCCGGGTAAGTTCTTCGGTCCCTGGTCTTAAGCTTTGGTGTTTCTTTCGGTAGTTATAGTAGAAATGCTAGATTTATCTTTAATCGCGGGATAGTTTAAATATCATGTTTAAAGGGTAAATATGGTATTTATTTCGAAAATATATTAGGAGAAGAGATATGTCAAAATTTTGGAGAGATAGGATTAAAGTAGCGAAGCTCTGGCGAAATTTCGCCGATTAGTCAAACTAGGGGCAAAATGGTAATTTGTGCCTTAAAATGCCGTTATGATGCTAAATATTGAT
The DNA here is from genome assembly GCA_019022615.1 of Acacia melanoxylon. Lineage (NCBI taxonomy): Eukaryota > Viridiplantae > Streptophyta > Magnoliopsida > Fabales > Fabaceae > Acacia > Acacia melanoxylon. Next base: position 7,993,529 of record JAFJYJ010000010.1, read on the forward strand.
AAATGCGATATAATCCTTATAGGATATACTCGTACATCAGCCTGTTGTACCGATGTCGTCTTTTTGTTGTCCACTTTGTTGCACCGTCAAAATACCGTTTTCCGTAAAACGTACAGTAGTCGACAATGAAGGTACGTTCGCGACGTACTGTAACACTGACTCTGATGCTTGTGATATGCTTATATATGATTCTTTTGTGTTCCTATCGAGACTCGTCTCAATTGTTTTTGATACAATCATGAATACACGGGTTATGGTCTTAATAACACCGTTTAAAGTTTTCCTAGTGCTATGGACACGATTGTACATCGTGGCACCAGTGAATGTGCAGACTGGGATAACAAACATACTGCAGGGGCTGTGTATTGTTATTGCCTTACATATTTGATTATGTATTACCTACATCTGTTATGGGCTTTTGTAGTGAATTTTGTGAAAATGTCATGAATACCTGTCATACATATATTGTTTACATAAGCATGAGGTTAACCGTTACCTGAGGTCCGATGGGTATTGGACCTCAGTCTTAAACTAATAGTCAGGGAAGAATCATGGATCAACGAAGGCACCAGCGGATGGAGCCGTGGCAAGACGCCGATGGACAGAGCCGTGGGAAGGCACCGGTCAAAGTAAACGCTGAAAGAAAGATAACAGAACCTACCTTACGGCATGAATCTAATAAGGTTACTTCATATTATTTGGTGCTTAAACTAGAAAGGGTCGTCTATGTGGTTCGATCAATCGATCGCCGTCAGTAAATACTCGGTGAGACTCCCACTAGACCTACCCAAAGATGGCCAAATAGGATGATTTAACGAGTTAGGTTTCTATGCCCCAAGTCTACTCAAGGCTTGGTTGAAGAGGGTATAGTTACATAGAAGAATTGTAATTATAAAGTTTGTATTCTTTCGTATCACATGAACAATCCTTCGAGAAATTTATAATATATCAGTATACGTCAGGCATCAGCATATGTTTGAGTATTTTTATATCAGTTACTCATTGTTAAACTCGTTGTTCAAATTTTTAGTTCATACTCTTCATTTTCGCATTACGCTAAGCTGTAGCACCTCAAAACTCTGACAAATTTTAAAAAACCACATGTTACCAAAGACGATTTATTTACGGAATTTGGGGTGTTACACCACCGGCACAAAGACACAAAGAAAGCCTTTTATGCACACAAAGATGTATTCCGGTTCCATAGCGCTAGGAAATAAAATGATAACTAAATGTATGCAATTTCAAGGTAAAACATACATACACAAGTCACACAGTATATAAGGATTAAGGTTACTACCCTGCAGCCGATACGTTTAAAAATAATTCCTTCGGCGCAAAAAGATTACAATTAAACCTAAAATAATAATAAAATATAAATATAATTAATTCCACCTCAATAAATATTCCTTTGATAATTTAGAATAAGCCCAATTAATGTGTCCATATTTACTAAATTCCTTTTCTTATTAACAAATTTAATATGAGCTTATATTCTCTTAATTTTCGCCCCAATTATGAAATTTCCAGCAAACAATGACTGATCTTCAAAAACTCATAAGTAAATCTATAAAAATCACTTTGGGTTTATTCCAAACCTAAAATGACCCTTAATATGTCTATTTGCAACCAAAAATACTCATTTGGGCCAGACCATGTCGAAAATTCATCCATAGCCCAAAATACCCCTGCTGTCCGAAATCATTCCCAGTTTTCAGGGGCTGTTTTGCAACATTTATTTCTCTTAGCACCAAATTCATAAAAATACGAATTATATACCAAATTAATCCTTGAGATGTCTAATTTCTCACTGTACAATTTCATAATTTTATAAATTCATTTGCTAGGTCAAATATCATGAAGAAGGTGATTGACTCCGCAGAAATTTCCAGAAACAGCACTCCAACGTTTTTCACACTTCCATTTATGCTTCCAAAATTATGATCCAAGTTCAATCTCATACAAAATCTCATTTTAAACACTTTAAAGCCATCAAAAACACCAAAATCCATTCCCAAAACACTAGTATACCCAGCTGGACGAAAATCATTGTCTAACCAACAAAATGTCAAATTTCCATTCTAACACCGTAATCTAGTCTATACTCATTTCTAATTTGTTGTTTGAACCCTTAATCATACTCTAACCCCATTTAAGAATTTGAGCAGCAACTCCTCATACATTTAGGGTTTCCAACATTTCAAAAATACAAAAGAATACCACCATAAATCAATTCACCAACTAAAATCCACTATAAGGATGTTCAAGAATCACTAACCTTAGCTTGACCTTTGATGTTCTTGGAATTTCTTCTTCCTTGTTTACCAAAATTTTCAGCCCCCCCCCCCCCCCCTCCATGAACACCATAAGAAGACAGATTTTTGGGTCAAGAAGAGTTGCAAAAGGAAGCTTAGAAGAGATGGAAACGATTACCTAAGGTTTACCTATTAATTTCTTGAGTTTTTCCTTCTCCTTCTCCTAAAAATTTTTCACTCTTCCTCTTCTCCTTGTCTCAGCGTGATGGCTGACTCAAAAGTGGGAAGAAGAAGTGATTTAATGTCAATAAAAGGGGCCAATGCGGATGGAAAAATGAAGGGAAAAAATGACCTCCAACTAGCCCATTATTTACTAATTTGCCATCATGCAAAAATCCAACCATTTAGTTGGAATGTGTTTGGCCTTTTCCTTCTTCTTTCCCCATAGTTTGGGCCAAAATTTTAAGCCTCTCTTAGGATGATTTTAGTCCACTTTGTTAACTTATAACCCATGCTCATGTACCCATAAATCCTAAATAATTATGAGACATACGGCACAATTTCGTAGAAATTGAAATTTTAACCTTGCTTCAATTTTTCTCTTAATTCCTAATAATACTCATGCAACTTCTTCTCATTCCTTTTTGGCCAAATTTAATACCCATAAACAAGTAATTTCATGACCACATCTTATTCTATTTATTTCACACAATAACCCATATTCATTAACACATAACTTCATAAAAAAAAATCCATATATGCAAATGAATTCACATTGAGGCACATGAAAAATGGGGATGTTACAATCAAAGTAACATCTCTTTGTCCACTATGATTGTGACACTTGTTAATTAACAATTTACCCAACGATGAATGTATATTCTGGAATACTTGGATCATTGTAGAAAATCGAAAGAATGAAACGACTTAAAATTTCTCGTGTAAAAGTATTGATGGCATCTGTTATAAAAAACAAGCTTTTGTTTGATTAACAGAATTATATAACTAAACTTATCCACTAGGGTCTCTTAAGAAAACTCAAATGACTTCAAACACTTCAAAAAAGACAGAGAATCCTAAACCAAGAGAATGAATTTCATCAAAATCCAACGAACTGTTTTTTTTTTCAGTTCAGGATCAAAACATCCATCTGGAATTCAAATCTGAATAAACCATTCTGCGTCTCTTGATCTTGCATTTTAAGCCTCATAGAGGAAACTAAGTGCAGAAACATAGCATAAGGAAGAATACAAGAAAGAAATAAGAGTTTATTTGGCAATTTTTTACACTCAAGTAATATGTTATGGTGCTAGATTAGGAAGAATCTAAAAATTAAATATAAAACCAAAAACCACATTATAAATAAAAGAATAAGGACAAAAGACCTCAAACAAAGAAGATAAAAATGGGGGAAATGGTAAATACAAGAGTTTGGTTGTTTAAACAAAAACCAGTCTACAAGTGTCCCCAAAAAAATGTGGTAGACCGAGATGGATAGACAAAATTTCTTGAAATACCATTGCGTGATCATAAACGTAAAAGATCCATAGAAATAAGTTTCTTTATTTAAAATAGACGCTAATCAATTTTTTAGCCAATAAAATACCATTCGGTGATCCATAAACATAGAAGAGCTATAGAAATAAGTTTATATATTTGAATAGATGCTAATCATTTTCTTTTTGTAGCCAATAAAATTTCAATTTACGTGAATGTATACTTAAGTTATAATTTACTGAAAAAGGTAAAGAAAACAAATAAGGTGAAAAGAAAACTAGAAAAATAAGAATATGATCATGCACCGCAATGCAAAAACCTTTTGCAAGATCCAATAAAAATCATCAAAAGGGCAACTCGTGCAGAGGATGGTTCGTAACATGTAATTAGACAAATACGACTCAAAAGCAAGAATGGATTGATGAAGGGAATGTGAGAAATTTTGTGTCAAATTTTTCCATCCTTCTTGCGGTATAATTCTTCAAGAAGAGGACAATTCCAAATGTGAAGCTTTCTTAAACAAGTGGGCAGCTTTTCTGCAGATATTTTCTTTACTCTGGACAATTCTTAATCCTTAGCTCTTGAAGAGAGGTTATGTGCTGAAAGTACTTGAAAAAGTGGTGAGAGTTCGAGAGTCAAAAGAGTAGTGGGAAGAGAGCACTCTGGAAAACAGTAGTTGACACTTGAACTTCCATCACAGATACGTAGGTATGTGTTACTGTATACAATATGAATTTCTCTTAAACTTGGCAGAAGGATTCCTTCCAGAAATGCTTCCCATCTCGTGACAATTATTTATGCCTAGCTTCTTAAAATTTGGGAGAAGACCTTCCGTATCGTCTGACATAAACTTCAGAAAATTACGGGCCACAATAGAAATAGACCGGAGATTTTGCAGATGAGGGGTTGAATAATTCGACCCAAAAGTTACATTTTCATCACACCTTCCTATGAATAGACTTTTTAATGATGGGGGCAAATGAATCCTTGGAAGTTATGTGTTGGAACAATCATAGATACATAATTCACAGCAATGTGCAAACTTTTAGAGAGTGCCTCCAACATTTCACATCCCGAAATTACTAGCTCACAACCTTATTTGGATGTATACTTTTGTATTCATCTGCTCTGAAGCAAGGAGAGCTATTGTTACTTCATGCAAAAGCATAGAAAAATAATTTTTGTGTGCAAAGTTGTCCTCATACAACGGCACTTAAATAATGCTCCTATTATATATCCATATTAACAAGAAAGGAAAAAAACAATGAACCAAATAAAATAAAATAAAATATAAAGTATTCAATACCTATATTCATCTCTGGCAAAAAAAAAAAAAAAAACCCTGAATTCATTATTATATATAACATCACTAAATGGCATCAAAACCTTGCAAGTACATACATAATAAACTAAAATGTTTTCTACCGAAAATATTTAAACAAAGCAAATCTGCAACATAATAATAACAATTTAAAATCAAGATTCTTCTAAAATCTTTGTGGACATGTTTTTTATTAAATTAGGAGTATAATCTCTTTTGAGGCTTAAAATGCAAAGGGTTTTTTGCTTCTTCTAACAAATGCATTTCTTCATATTTAAACTTGTATTCTCCTCTTTACGGGTTAGACCGCTTACGACCTAAACCAATAACTTGTTGGTTATGACCTGTTTCTTCTACTAATCATCTTCTTTAGTTCCATCTATCTCGTTCTTACCTAATTATTGTTATAGAAGCATTAATATGGGTAAATTAAGAATTTTTTTTTGACAAATATAGAAAATATCTCTTTCATTAATTAAGAACTAATGTCAACTTCTCAATTAGATCCTACATATGTTAAGGTCATGAGGGAATATAAATAGATATTCTCTGGCATGTATGGTGTACATGTGAAAGATGCAAAAGGAAATACAAAAGAAATTAATGAGAAAAGAAGATACTCATTTTGAAGTGAAGTGCAATAGAACTGTATTAAATAAATTTGAGTGCTATATATTATAGGGAAAAAGGGGAAAATTTAACAATAAAAATTATATATATATAGGGATCACCTGGCACCATAAAATTTTCAAAGATGCAAAAAAAAATACACCAAGATGATGTGGCGAGTGATAACGGAAAAAAGGTAGATATTCGTCTCACAAAAAACAGAGAAAAAAGGCGACAGTTTTTCAATTGCTAAGATGGAGAGCTGCTTCGATAATCTTCAGGCGACTAGTTATGGTTTGGAATTGTCACGGAGACAAGCATAAATCGAGTTCGAAAGCAAGAAAGTGAGAGGAATCCAAGATTCTTATAGTGATCATGGCTGTGACTTTGGTGATGCAGAGATGATTGCATAGGGTTTAGTTATTCCTGTTCTTTCAATTTAGTGTCACTTTCCTTCTAAGAATTAAATGATTCATTCATTTGATTATTTTTTGTGTGTATGGAATGTTTATTATAAATTATATGAATTGAGACATTCTTTATTTCTAAAGGGTTGTTGTTCGTTCTCCTTTGAATTTGGCATTACGAGTTTACAATTTTCAAAACTGTTTATGAAAAGTGAAGATGCGTTTCAAAAAGTGATTATCATTTTCGAAAGAGGACCCTTCAAATTGGTGTCAATTTCTGAAAGTGTTGTCTAATTAATTAAAAATCTTGACTATATGATAAACAATGAATTAATTAATGGGTTAAGGTGCAAAAAATACACACGTCTTTTTACTGCGAGGCCCAACACCACGTGTCTTTTTTAGATGCGAAAACGCACGTGATTACAAATTATGTGTAAAAAATACCGTTTGACCAGTTAAGTTTTGACTTTTTTTATTTGGACGATGATGTGGCGTATGCCACGTGGCATCCACATCAAAGTTTTTCTAAAATCTGATTTACAAGCCAGATTTATAAAATAAAATAAAAAATCATACCTCATCTTCTTCCAAAGATCATCATATCCAGAAACCCAGAAGCTATGAAAAAAAACTCAGACCTCACTTTCCGACGAAAATATGGGTGATTCATATGCAAATCTGAAAAAAATTGACGATGGTCAGGGGAGAACAAAAGATGGAAGCTTGTGAAGAGAGGAGAGTGATTTAGATTTGCATCAGAGGCATGGCTTATGAGGCACGGCCAAGATCTGAAGTAGACGAGAAGTTGCCGGCTGCCGAGGAACGGGATTTGAGGGAAACGAGCCACGAGTCAGCAGGTTATGCCACCGCCCAATCTGGGTTTTTGAGAGATTTCTGGCTTTTAGGATTTGAACCCTCCATCTGAAATTCATCCAAATTCTAGGTTTTGAGCTTGTGGCGAATCCCACACAAACAGGTTCAATACCAAAGTCCGACTGACACAAATCAAGAACCGGGTCAGGCGATCTGAAGAGATGATCTTTTGAGAGCAATCAAGGGTCGCCGGAACTGAAAGGGCAATTGCAATGATGGTGCGATTCTTTGTCGTAAAATGATCTGAGAAGATTCTGATCAACAATCACAGTTTCAAGGCGATCAAGATCCGTCACGTTCTCGTCGAAGGTCGATTCCATCAGATTCAAGATCTCTGGTTGTATCTTTCAATATCGCTTTCTGCGTTTTTTGCCGTTTGCCTTCGATCCCCGATTTGTCCGATCGTGGGATTTCCATGCGATTTCAGTCCAAGAAACCCATACACTTCTAGAAGTTCCATTCGCATAGCATTTCCATAATTTCTCAAGACTCCCCAAAGGTTAGACTTCTCATTCCTCTCCAAAGATTTCTGTCGGCATTGCTCTATAAGAAGATTATTGGGTCAGATTCTTGTTCCAAGCATCGTCTTTTGTGTCTTTCAAGACCCAAGTTCTCGCATATGCCAATGGTGGTTATTCCTGTTCTGGTGCATCTATATTCATCTACTTAGCACAATGAAGCACTGGGAGTTGATTGTATAGTGTTAAATTAGCACAATTACTTAGCACAATTTTGCCCGTCGGATTTCCGCTTCACCTCTAGCACTTTGTGAAGTAGTGTAGTTCATAAAGTCAGATGATTTCTCCTGTATTTCTCTTGCACTTTGCTGTCTAGGTTTAATTGATGATGTTGGGAAGGAATCTCTGTTCATGTATTTTTATTTTTTATTTTTGCTCGAAATCTTTGTTCCTGTATGCTTCATATTACTGTCCAGGTTTAATTGATGATGTTGGGAAGGAGATGAAGATATGATTTTTTATTTTTTTTTAATAAATCTGACTTGTAAATCAGATTTTAGAAAAAAAATCTGATGTTAATGCTACATAGACATGTCACATCATCATCCAGTCAGTAAAAAAATCAAATTTAACGGTTAAAGTTAAATTTAACGGTCAAACGGTATTTTTTCACCTAAAAAAACATGTGTTGTCAAGGCTCCTCGATCGGGGTAAAACATATGTGTGTATTTTTGCACCTAAACCCTTAATTAATTGACAGCCGATGGAGATCCATGGTGAGCTTTTTCAACAGGTCAAACAATGAATTAATTAACTGACATGTGGACAGCTTTTGGGACCCACAAGTCAACAAACGAACGGAGTTTAAGAGAAGTTAACGGAGTTGTCCAACATGCCCCACTTTTAAACTTTTATGTATTTTTTTTTGCGACTTTAGAAACTTTATGGTGTTAGGGTCTCCTTATATTATAATAAAATTGCTAATAAATTTTTATTCAATCAGACTTTTTTTGCGTGTTTCTATATTATGGGAAAATTTTTGACCTAGGAGTTAAATAGATATCAGTACTAGCTGCCTTTAGAAAATATTTAAGATAGTAATTAAGTCGATAAAAAAGTATTTAAAGATATTTTAGCTTAATACTTTTATATTTCACTATAATTTATATTATTTAATTATTATTTTTGTCTAATGAAGTAGGACGCCAATTTACTCAAAAGTCATTAGAGTATAAGACAAAAGGCCAAATTACATCACTTCAAAATTAAATATTTTACCAACAAAAATTAAATAATACTCGTATGATAATTTTATCTAAATTAATACAAATGAAAAAAAAAAAAAAAAGTTGAGGTCCCTCATCCGACCACAAGGAAAAGAAAAGATCACGAAATGATGAAGTAAATATATTGGAGGCGCCTTTTAGAGGGATTTACATGAGAAAGATTAAAAAAAAAAACACGTGAAAAAGTGAATAAAGAAAAACATTGAAAACAAATTAAGAATTTAAAAACTTAAAAAGTTTTTTTCCCTTAAAAAAAATTTAAGAAAAAAGTCATTAATATTTTGTTAAAGTTAATTGCCATATGATTACAACTTATTAGGCTTCTTCATAATACAGTGATTATATAATCATATTTATTTACACATTTATTTACACGCACTTGAGATTGGTATGTTACTTTTTTTAAACTTATGCTTACGATATCATCTAGAAAATTCCAGTTGAGAGTGATTTTTGGGGGAAATACTGTGAGATACTAAGGAAAGAATATAATCACTAAAAAATTCAATGAGTGAACAATATAGATTTGTTGTCATTCCTTACACTTAAACTTGTCATTACATATTGTTTACTTGTTGTATGACTTTTTAATGGCTATATTCTTTCTTTGGGACATCATAGTGATCCCCCCCCCCCCCCCCAATCACACATGTTTGAAACAATTTGGCTGCAGCTCATCATTAAAAGTGGGAAATATTTCATGTCATGCTTCCTCCCACCTTCCTGATTGGTTGTATTCAGTGTAGGCCACAGTTTTAAGTGTACATGTTAGTGATGTTACCCTCTCTGTTGTATATTCATTTATCAATACTCACTGATGATTCGTTTAAAATTGAAGATGAAGTTAATTTTCTTTTCATTACTTCTTGTCAGTAAATTACCTAGAAGTTATATGAGAACTTTTTTTTTTAAAAAAAAAAAAAAGAATTACTATTAACTGAGGTCAACAACACCTGAATCTGATATAATAGAATTGGATCTCAGATAGTTGTATAGAAAAAATTAAAATTGATAATTTGGTTTGCTTTTGTGACGAATATAAAAATATATGTTGTACATAATCCAGGTAGTATTGACAAATTATTCATAAGGAAAAGGAAAAGAAGGATACGTTAGCAAAATACAATAAAAGAGAGGAATGAAACGATACTGATACGTTCCATAGTTGACCAAAAGATGATTGGATAGAAGTGAAGATGCCAAATAAGTAAAGACAAATTAAAACTCCCACGTTCACATGATACAGTCAATCATAAAGATGTGGTGGATTGGATAATTAAAGAGCGGGAAACGTACAAAATTATGTTAGTTAAATTATTGTTATTGTTTGTAAAGGAAATAAAATTCCTAATTTATTCTTATTACATGTATCATATTCAAATACATGATCTCTCTCATATGCCGCGTCTTACTCTATATATATATATATATATATATATATATATATATATATATATATGGAACATGTTACTTTATTAATAGAAAAAGGGTAAAATTGAAAGAAAATAATAAATTCTCTATCTTTTTATGGAAAATGATTTATAACAGGGACCAACAATAACAAAGTATATTGAAAGGGGCATACCGCATATACCATATTGCTTTTTTTTTTTTTTTTTAAGGTTCTCCAAATTATAATTTTTTTTTTCATATAATGAAGTTAGAAAAAGAGGAATGGACCAAAATTTTTATTACACCCATACGGCCACACGGTTTAAAAGTGAGATACGCTACTTTATATCTTCTATTTTCTCTCTAAATTTATGGGGCAGATCTGAAGTTATAAGTGAGATCAAACCCGCAATCTCCCACTTACCAGAGAGTTCTTATGTCACTAGGCTACCAGATCATCCTTCAATTTGTTAGAATGTTAATTGGAAGCAGATTTGGCTTAGTGTGAAGAGAAGTGTTACATCAAATATAGTTTGGCTAGGAAAATATACACACAACATACCACCTCCGATCCAGACAATAATATAAGAGCCACTATAAAAATAAAACTACCATTTGTCACGGTTCATCTGTTGCTGCCATAAATAACCGCTACAAATTCATGAATTTGTAGCGGTTATTGACGAAACCGCAACAAATTAGTAGCGGAAGCATTGGCGCCAAAGTGTAGGCTTGTTTGCAAAGATATTTGTAGCGGTTACCATAAAATAAACCGCTACAAATGTCGCCACAACATTTTAGCGTAATGACGTGAATGTTTGTGGCGTGGCATTTGTTGCGGTTTTTTGGGAATAACCGCTACAAATTTGGCGCCAGCGTTGGCACGTAATGGCGTGAACTTTGTCGCGGTGAATTTGTAGCTAATTGGAGTTTGAATTTGGTCATAAATATAGGAGCTCAGTTCACTTAATCACCCAAATTTATAATTTTTTTCTCAAAGTATCCCTATTGATTGCACATATTAAGGAGTTTTTATTTAAAGGTATTTTAGGAAAAAAAACAACATTTATTTGTTTCAAATAACTAATATAACTAACTTTTTAGATATACATATAAATTTATCTGTAATAACCCCACTTTTATGTAAATCATTGTATGAAGCTAATAAAGGCTAATTAATATTTTATTATGGGATTTTCATTAAATTTAAAGCAAATAATATGTGTTTCCATCTAATTGGCTAATAAGAGATAATTATTGTAAGAAGACATAAGAAGATAAGAGATAGTTCAAGAATATGGACAGATGGCATGTAGGGAGATTATTAGCAAATAAGCATTTATGCTTTGAAAATGACACATGTACACATGGCAAGCTTAAAGTGATTATTAGAGAAATATCTTTGACTTTTAAATAATAATAATAATAGCATTATTTATGATGCAATTATCCGAAAGACACATGGCATAACATTGGGTTCTAAGAGGAGGATATTAAAATCCCCATGTCTCTTGGAATACCACGCATGGGAGAGAGAGGAAAGGAGAAAATAGAGTTTATCACATGAGTAAAAGAAGAAATGTCTAGATAAGTCCACATGGCACCTTAATAATTAGAAGGGACACCTATGCTTGATGAATTAAATATGGGGGACACTTAAGCTACCAAGTGTCCAAATAATATTTGAAAAAAAAAAATTAAGGACACATATGCATCTTGAATTAATTACAAGGGACACTTGTGCATATTTAATTAATGGCAAGGGACACCTAATCTTCTTCTTCATTAAGCAAAGTATCTCAACCACAAAAATTAGGCATGTGATGGAAGAAGATATTCTTGACCAAAGAGGGCCAAGTGGCATGTTCATGGGAGAGGACGAAGAAAAATCAGATTTTTGCTAGAAAATGGAAGAGAGATCTAGAGAATTCAAAGGGCAACTAGCAAGGGCAAAAAGGTAAAATCACAAGAAGATATTCTAAGACCAAGGACCACTATAAATAGGACCATATTCTTCTTCATTTTAACACCAAAGAGGCACCACACATAAGGAAAAGGAAAGAGAGTAGTGAATTGAGAGTGAAAGCCAAACAAGAAGAAGAGTATAAGAGAAAGTTGAATCAAGGTAAGAAAGTTGTAGAATTTATTCTACTTCCTTCAAATTTGTTTAAGCTTCCAATTAATGATCTTGAATGATATTGTTGGGGTTCTAGCTATAACTACAAGGAGGTCAAAGTGAAGAAGCCAAGGAAGTTGAAACTTCAAGCAAGTAAGTTCCTTCTTTAACTTCTTGGGATTTCACAAAAGTTTAAGGAAATTTTGGTCAATAGCTAGAACTTGGTAATATGATTTTGTTTTGGTGATTTTGATAATCTAAAATTGATTAAAATGGAATTTTGTATGAGGAAGGGTATGGAGAATAATTTTGAAGGCATAAAGCATGAAAATATGCAAATAGGAGAGTTGAAAAACACAGAAGGGTATTTTCGGAAACTGGGAGTTTTTCACGTGTTTCTGGACTAAGAAAGTATTTTTAGACAAAAATAGACATGTCAAGGGTTATGTGGATTTTTGAAACACCTCAATCGGATTTTTCTACAATTAATTATAAATTTGTAAAGTTGGGTCAATTTCAGAAATTTTCCTGCACTATGTGCGAAAATAAGAGAATATTCATCAAGAAAGAAATACTCATTAATAAAGGAAATTAATGAGTTACAAAAATAGAAAGACCCTTTTTGCAAGTGTATAATTATAAGGAAGAAGTTATATTAGTAGTGACACTGTTGTATTATCTCATTTTAGGTTTATCATTCTTACATAATAGCTGGGTATTTGCTATTTCACTAATCAACTACCTGCTGGTAAGTAACCTTAATTTCATGTACTTTGTGTGACTCTGTATGTATGTTTTACCATGATTGGTTATGCATTTGATGTTATGTGTTCCAAGCGCTTTTTGGATACCGGAACCGCTGTGTGCGACCCCGGCATGGTTATGTGCCTTATTTAGCAGTTTATGTTATATGTGACTGCTTGTTCCGGTTAGGCTGTGTGCCTCGCTATGTGCGACCTGTTGAATGTTTTATGTTTTATGGTTTTTATAACATATTTTGTACATGCTTTGTATATGAAATTAACGGTTACTTTGAGATCCAATTATGAATCCCAGTCTGTAACATCCCAATTTTTACAGTGGATTTTTTTTTTCAATCAGAGTAGAGCATTGGAGCGAATGAGTAACTGAACCATAACAAAACATTAACCATAGTGCAATAGTATAGATACAGTCATCCTAGTGTTCAAAAGTAAATACATTGACGGTAATTAAATCTCCGTCTTGAATCCTACTCCGGCTGCTTGCCCCTGTCTCCAACTCTCGGTCCTCCGCACCCGTTTACTGTTGAGATCCAATTCCATTTGGATCTCGTAATGTAACTAACCTTATTCTCAAATAAAACAAGATATCGACAACGAGATATTCATAACAATACAGCAAAGATATCAACACATAAGCACGAAGCAGATGTATGATCAATACAATGACAGAACATAAGCACAAAGCAAGTATGTAAAGTCCCACAACATGTCCGCACATACCCCGTGCCACGATCACAACACGTGTCCTCGCCGCTAGGAAAACTCAAACGCATTACCAATACTATAACCCGTGTAAACCGTAAGTATGATTGACGACCCTAAACAGAGCCTCAGTCTATGAACGTATCTATCACATATATGTATATGAGCAGCACAGAGTTAGGGTTACAATACGTGTCCATACCTTCGTCAACGGTACTCCGGTACGTTTGACAGAAAACGGCACGTTTGACAGCGGTACGACAGCGGCGCAACAACGGTTTGTGATCAAAGATATCCTATAAGGATAATATCACATTTATCAACATTTAGCATCATAACAGGCATTTTAGGTACAAATTACCATTTTGCCCCTAGTTTGACTACTTGGCGAAATTTTGCGAGAGCTTCGCTACTTTGACTCTAATCTTTCCAAAATTTTGTCATACCTCTTCCTCCAATATATTTTTGAAATAAATATCATATTTATCCCTAAAACATGATATCTAAACTATCTTGGCAAAATAAAGATATGCATAGCATTTCTACTATAGCTACTGAAAGAACTACTAAAGCTTAAGACTAGGGACCGAAGAAATTACCCAGGCTTCGCTACAATTTTCTCCGGACTCCTCCTTCTCTCTAGAACTTCTCTCTATTTCGAATTAGGCTAGGAATTGGTGTGAAGAAATGAGATGGTTTGAAGGCTATTTATAGAGAAATTTGTGCACTATTCACACTTTATCAGATCAGTTCTCGGCCGTCGGATCTAGGGTTTTTGAGAGAATTCATCTTGGCCATCCCCTTGTGTGTGCCGACCTCCCCTTGCCCCAAAAGTCAAAAAAATGATGTCTTGCATGATGTCATCTTGTTGCTTTATGCGACTGTACCGATAAAGTTCCCTGTTCGATGTTCCAATCGCGTAATCTTAGCGAATCTCAAAAATACGGCAACACAGCGCTGAAGGTCTACTCTTCCTCTTTGGAAATATCTGGGTTAACAAATTTTTTGATCTCGTTACGGGTATTCCATAGTCTGCTGAAGATTTTCGGATAAACGCTGTCGGTTACGGAAATAACTTCCGGCTATGTCAACTTCTGGGTAAAAATTCACTGGTTCATAATACGTCCTGACCTAAGAAACCTAGTTCATGGTTTGTCACAACGGTCTTGTTTTCCATTGGTTCTCGTTTCTACTATCTGCCCTTTTCCCTTTTTATCCTGTCTCTTAATCACTCTGCCGGTTTCGGAAATGACTTCGGAGATAGCTCACTCCGGGATAAAATTATACTTGTTTGTAATAAGTCCATACGTCAGCTACTTAGCTCACATATTTTGGGATAGGATTTTATTTTTACCGATTCTCATTTAGCCAACTGGTCTTTCTACCGAATATATTATTATTTAATTATTTAAATGTTATAATATATTTTTGAAATAGCTCAAACCCTTTTCACACTTAGTAAATTTCGCCCCCCCTTATTTTCTTTTTTAATTAATTTTTAATTTCATTAATAATATATTTAATTTAAATTAGAAAGCTTAATTAAAGCCCTAATCCTACGATTAGCAGTCTTTTAAGACTTAAGGGTTTTCATGTACTTAACCTCATACATCTTTCTTAATCTTTGCCAATTAATTAGTAAGTATACTTTAGGCTAATTTTAGCCATAAACACCTAATCAAAGGGTTTTACATGATTTGCCTTAAATATTCTCTCGTTTAAGCTTAAACAATTAGCCACTAATTACTTAATTAGCCACTTACCAATTGTTGATAATTTTATTAATTAGGATTAATCATTATCTCACAACTATTTCACCGACATTGGTATTTTATGTTCCATGTAAAATATTAAAAATCATGGGGCCATTTAGGGTTCCCAAAAAAATATTAAATTTTCCCTTTAATATTTTCAAGGAAATAATTTATTAAATTTCCAAAATTAGTGACAATATTCTCTCCTATTTTTAATAAATATTTTATTGCCTCTAAAGATTTATCACAATTTTCTCAAGATGTTTTATGGCCCAAAAACGCATTTTTGGCCTTTTGGCTCTTTATCTCTTCTAATTTCCATAAAAATTACCCTAGAAGACAAGATAATTATAACTTATTATTTGAAACCATATATTCACCTTCTTGAATTAGTCATATATTTATCTCAATATAAAATTCCAGATAAATCAATATCCGGGTATTACACGATCTATTATAAAGATACAGGAAATGCATCTAGAGCAGGGCAGGAGGTAAGGCGGGAGAGCTTGACTGAAGATTTGTGAAGCATGGTGGCAACTTTTTGTTATTACCTCTTTAGTTATGGATGACTGTATTATAATCGTTATCTTTTTTTAATATTTTATCTAGATGACTGTATAATAACCTTTGGAGGGACTTTGGTTTAGTTATTTACTTTATCGGTAGTATATTATCCAAAATATTTTCCTTGCTCTGCTGCAATGCTTATCTCTCTTATTGATAGTAAAGGACACTCTACCCGCCACCTAAAAAGGCGAGGCCGGTAGGAGTATAACATTATCAGCCATCTCTTATATTAAAACTAGAGGTAATATTTATATAAATGAAAAAGGACTTGTATAATTGTAATTTTTAAAATTTTGAGTAAAGAATGTAGCGTGGGGTTGTGTTATTATCATCAGGCTCAGTTGAACATTCCTTCTTTCTGGATAGAGTGAAAATGCCTTCTAAGGTTAACACAATTAAGAAGTATAGAAGGAGCACCAAGGCTTTGGTGCACCTCTGACACTAGTGCAAAAAAGGGCTTTAAGACCGGACGAAAGAGGCATCGTAAGACCGGACCAGCGACCGGTCTTGTTCCGGTATTAAAAGTCCACATTTAAGACCGGATTACAACCGGTCTTAAAGAACATCTTCCGACCAGGACATTTAAAACATTAGGTCTTAAAAGTAGTACTACATAAGGTTGAAATATGTTTTGTTCGATCCTAAAACTCAACTTTTAAGACCGGGGAAAATATCGATCGCTCTTAAAAGATCAAATTTATAAGACCGGACAATTATAAAGCCGGTCGAGAAATATCGGCTTCTAGGACTTGACGACTAATTATACGCGGTCTTAAAAGACCGACTTTCAAGATGGACAATAAATTCTCCCGGTCTTAAAAATTGAATTTTAAGACCGGACTTATAAACACACCGGTCTTAAAAGACAAACTTTTAAGACCGGCTTAATATCAAATATGTACACACGACCTTTTAAGACCGGACCAATAATTACGTATGGTCCTAAAAGTATAGCCATAATTTTTTTATTAATATAAACGTAGACTTTTAGGACCGGCAGTATAATAAAGATGCGGTCCCAAAAGTCTAGCTCATTTTTAAGACCGGGCATAGAATTACGTCCGGTCCTAAAAGTATACCCATAATTTTTTTTAAATTAACGAAGACTTAAAGCACCGCAGGTTTAATAACTATGCGGTCCTAAAGGTCTCGCCATATTTTTATAAACAAAGACTTTCTCATTTACAACATCTTGTAACACAAATTTCAAGCATAAATATCTAGAATGAATAAACGAATTTATTCTTGAAATACACAAGTTGTATGTTTATTTACAAATGAATGACTTGTTCGAAAAAATAAACAAATTTACAGAAAATTATTTTTGCTACAACATATATTTACATCCACATTTAAGAATTAATAAGGCGATACGAGATATTCACAAAACACATTGCGTATGTGCTCCACTTCATTATCGGGACGGGGACCGGAACCTCTAAACATACGTAACATCAAAGACAACTAAACCGAATTAACTTGTGTGTATATTTCATTAAGCCGTAAACTGAATTCGGACATAATATATGTAATAACATCAAATACATTTACCTTTGCAAACAATTTTGTCTTTCCTCGCGATGATAACATCATACATGTGTTTCATGACGTACGTGCCACATAAGTTGGATTCTTTTGGTTGCCGATGGGTCTAAAACGAACAAGAAATAATATAGGATAAGTGACAAGAAATATATAGCATATATATATATATAGGTTACTGACCAAGTTCTCAAGGCAATGCTTCAGTGTCCAAATTAAAATATGTGCTAACCTCTGGGGTGTACCACGAAGGTTTAATAATGGCCTCTTTCCCACGCTTTTATCTTACCTTGACTTGGTAGGTCATCATGGCACTATTATCAAAATCACAAATTTATCAATAATTCACTGAAACCATTATAGTAGAGATTTCAGACAAGAGAATTTCAATGACATGCATGCTTACTTGTTGACGGTTTCCGTCATTATAGTATCTGGGTTATTGTGAGTGGAGCATAAGAAGATAACTTTATGATTCTCCATGCACATGAGGACCAGCGCACAAATGGCGGCTGAAAATTCACAGCAGTATTATATGTAGCAGAATTATATTAAGTTAATTACATACAAGAATTGTGATATGTATATACCTGTGGAAGTATGGAAACACGTAAACCTTTCTTATCACTTCACACACCCTATTTGACATGTATTCTTGTCTCAAGTCCTTCTCTGTTGTACTTGCATAGACGGGGCACAAGAATCCAAAATCATTGATTGTGCCCTGTTCAACCAATTCTTGATGCAAGAACCTACAATAATGACATCGATCAGGGAATTAGTATATATGTATGTGTGTCTAAACGATGCATTTAAATTATGTACTCATATATAGAATCAGATACTTACTTCATAAACAGTTGAATGATTGCATTACTAATCTCCTGTCCAGGAATCAGCAAGGACATTACATCTATTTTGTCAAGGTAGACATCTTCAGGATGAGGGACGCCTACTACTTCTTGGATAGGCCACGATTTATCAGTAAAATAATTATTGTTTGCCAAGTCGGTTATTTTTGCCTGGGTCAAATGAGCGATAGGGGATGGAACTTGAGGAGGAGGGATGCAGCTTGACGAGGGGATGGAACTTGAGGAGGAGGTTGCTCTGACTGCTATCCAACAATGCAGCTCCCCCTAGTGCTCTACTGCATAACCGCAGGTGAATGTGTGACGGGAACACTGGTCTCTGGACGAGAGCTCAAAAGCATCTTCAATTGATTCATTTCCTCCTTCATCTTGCTCATCCGGGATTGAAACTGTGCAGTCAATGAAGCTTCTTGAGTCGTTGCTTTGACCGCTGCTTCCTCATTTATTTTGGCCGGCGTCATTCCATCTCCTCCGGGTAATCATACTTTGTTTGTGGCGTTTGGATTTACCAAAGTATTCCTTCAGCCTACCCGTCCTCCAACCCCCCTTACACGCCCCGCGTGATCCGGTTTCCGGTTGCAACGGTCGAACATCATTCCTCCCGTCCGACACGAAAGATCCCTCGCTTCTTTATTTTTAAGATCTTCGTAAGATACGGATAACGAGAAGCTTAGTAATGAAACATGTTTAGTAACTAAAAAATAACAATAACGATACTTACAATTCTTTCAAAGCAACTACACGAGTTTGTTCACTCGTGTAGGCGCCGCTGGCTTTTGCTTGAATATGCAACCACAACTCCTCGCGACGTATAGGAGATGGCGATCAACTACGGTGAAGGATTGGATTCAGCTTCATCTTCCAATCTCTTCCGCTTGGCCGCCATCAATTCTTTTTCGCCCATTTCATATCCCGCGAGAAGCCCTATGCGGGCAATCATTCTTTCTCCTAGCTCTGTGCTTTTGCCCTTCTTATCTATGAATCGAAATGAAAAAAAAAACTATTACTTATGAATTCCGGCCATTGATGTCTAACAGAAATTAGAACACTTCTACTTCATATGAAGGTCAAACATTAGTCAAATTCACTTCATCAAGTTTCAACATTTTATTTAAGAAAGATGTAGAATTGTAGAAGAAATTGGGATAAACAGAGGAAAGGGAGTTGCAGAAATGCTGCCAACTCAGTCAATTAATTCATTCATCCTAACTGGTTCCCACACATATTAGACTAACCTCTTACATATAGTTAGAGGCTTGACTCATAACAGCTTGCACCGAAACCATTACACAGTTAACATACTAACATCATAACACCAACGTCTAACAACCGCCTACTATAATGAACTAAGACTATATAATTGAGACTTGACTCTTATGCCATCATTATTTCCTTAATTTACTTAATTTCTTTATCGTGGTCTACATATCGGACTTGCATTGACAAAGGCGGGAAATGTATACTTCTATTCACAAACCAAACCATTTAACTAAAAGGATTAGTTGAACACAATAACATTCAAATATCCGCACAGGTTAATAAGCACACAAAAAAGGCAAACTAAACTAAATATAAACTCACCAGAGCTTCATGAGTGGTCCGCAGCTGAACAAATTGTTGCCAACTTTGTTCATCAATATATGGGTACTTATTCCAAGGCTGTTCTTGAGGCAGAACCTCGGCAAAAATATAGGTGTTAGCTAGAAAGGTCTTAAACTTCCTCCACCGATCGCACAATAAGACAATGTCTTCTCTTTCAACTTCGGACAGTCGGGGACGGTGTAGGTAAGCCGGATAGTGTCCCAAATAGGATCCTTTACTTTAGAATCGTCACACTTTTCCACTCATCTATCAAGATGCTAACATGGCTGCGTGCTTGATAGCCAACAAAACTATTATATTTGGATTTCATGGGGACCGAAAGGTTGCAACTTTTCATTAAACCGAATCTCCAGCTTTGACCCAGAAGTCCGACTTAGGGTTACATCCTGCATTCATGTTCCTCTTCTACCACGATGTGCACGGCGGTTTTGAGGCTCATTGACAGATGAAGACGGTTCGTTCAGACTCACACCAGTCAAAGCAGTAGCTGGCGTTCCCGGAACAGGAGTAGAATCGTTTTCACCGTTCATTTTCGAGACAGGAAGAGAGGTAATGCAACAGGAAGGGTTTCACAACGTAAACAGAGGCTCTTCAGTGATAGTAACAAAAGCTTACGCGCGAAGAAATGTATATTTGGCGATTCATTTTTAAGAATAGGACATAAAAAGAGACGGTCTTAATAATTAACATTCAAGACCGGTCATACTACGGTCCGGTCTTAAAAGTAATTAATTTTTTATCCGAACTATTTTTCTATATTTTATACCGGCCGCATTTTATGTCCGGTCTTAAAAGAATAACTTTTAAGACCGGTGATTATTACATTCGGTCTTAAAACTTTATTACCTTTATATTTAAATTTTTCCTTATTCTTTTGGCCCGCATAAAATATTAGTTCGGTTGTGTGAGATTTCTCCATAAAGTAATTGATATTTGAATATTTTTTAATAACATTTTTAAGACCGGCCTTGTTTTGAACGGGTCTTAATAATATATTTAAGACCGATGAAAAAATGATCCGGTATAAGAAGTTCTTTATATTTACAAAAGCGCCATCGGTCATACATAAGAAGTTCCTTTTATTTACAAAACTGCCACGGCCATACCTTTAAGACCGGTGCTTCCAATGTCCGCTACGAATGAGGCGGTCTTAAAGCCCTTTTTTGCACTAGTGTGACCCACACGAAACTCTCTTTATGTTTCTCTCTCACCATCCATGTTTTTTCCATGGCTAATTTTTCCAAGGAATTATACTCCACCAATTTAATGATTCCAAATCCGATTTCTCCAAATACTTTACTACTTTGAAATTACTCCCCCAGTGTTTAATGTTGACATAGTTACCTCATTTTGGTATGTTAAAAAGGTTAGTTAAGATGAGTAATATAACAGGTTTTTTTTTTCTAAAACACTTAGATTATTTTCCTTAATTGCCTTCATCCTTTTTTAACTTGATATGGTTGAGAAAGCATCAATAAGATAAATTTGAAAAAGACTAAAATATATAGGAAACATATTTTACATTTAGAAGAAAGATCAATTTCTTAACCAACGGGGGTTGGCACAAGTGGTAAGTGACTTGTGTCGCTTAAGCAAGGTCTCGAGTTCGAGTCTTGTGAATGCAGAAAGTCTCCACTGGGAGACTCACCCACCATAACCAGGTGTGCGACCCGGGTCGGATTCAGATTAGTCGGCGGCTGAATTCTGAGATTCGGATGGGCAACCAAAAAAAAGAAGATCAATTTCTTAATTAGGCCCTGTGTTAAGGACTGGAGGGAATATTTCAGGGTTGCATCCAGCATCTTAAATTTATATATTATGCATCGAGCACTCTCTGATGTCTTTTTTTTTTTTTTTGTAATTACATCTAGCACTCCAATCTTACCTATGTTTTAAGGCATTGGAAAAGTATCAGAAAAATAAGATCAAAGTATTGAATATTACTTTACCCTATATATATTTGTTGTTAAACTCACAACCTCTTACTTAAAACAAAAGTTGAAAGGAGATATTTGTTGTTGGTTGAGATAAATGGTTACCTCTACCTCTATCTTGTTTTATTTTCAGAGCCCTACGCCTATCTTTCTTTATATAAATAAGAAATTATATTAAATACTGAATTGATAAAAGTTCAGAACAAAGACGTAACTAAAGGATAATTAATGGCATTTTAAATGAATTTTTTCCACGTCCACATGCAAAAACAAAGTTCAGAATCCGAAAGGAGGTTAAGTGATGAATAATTCAATATGAGAACCAATAATTTAGAAAGTCAATGAGTAAATTATGATTAAAATAATAACCTTAATTAAGAGCAATTCCAGAGCGTAGACTTCACTGGCATCTTCCACATATCTCAAGGTCGGTCACCTTTTTTTTTTTTTTTTTGGGGGGCGGGGGGCCGGTACGGTTGCCTCATTTTTTATATATTATTTAGATTATTAATAATATATTGTTTCCACTTCCCCGTGTGAATCACATTTTCCTGGGGAATTAAATAAAAAAGGTGTCAATATTAATACTCAATTATATTATAGGAAAAATGAGTTTTTTGGGTCATTAATCACGGTGGAAGAATATCAAAAAATTTAGAAATTGTAGAAAAGGACTAGGATCCTTAGATGAAATCATGAAAGTAAGAGAAGATAGGATAAAAGTCATATTGTAGATGTGATTTGTGTTTGGAATAGCGGTAGCAAAAGTGACTTTTTTTCCAGAAGGGCTTTTGTTTAGATGATTATTTGATATGAAAAATGACTGAAAATGATATAAATCTTATTGAATACTACATAAGTACATACATACATATTATTTATATATATATATATATATATTAGTTGATATATTGTTAATAATTGAATATAAAAAAATTAATTTAAATTTGATAAAAAAAATTACAAAATTTTGAAGTACTTAATTAAATAATAGATAAATTAAAATGTATATAAATGTATATTTAATAGTAAATTGTTTATTAGATAACTCATATCTAACATTTTTTTCTAAAAGCTAGAAAAAAAAAAGCCACTCTAGCAGTTGAAAAAAGTTTTTTTTTTTTTTTTTTTTTTTTTGTTTTGAGAAGCTCATCACCCACCGAAACTATCTCAAACACATATTTTTCCCTCGTTGGGCTTTTACTCACCTCCCCTGGTTTTTGTTTTTTGTTTTTTGTTTTCTACAACAGGCACTAAAAAACATAGAGGTGGATATTTCCATATTAAGATTAAGGGCATTTTTGTCCACCTATTTTTTTTTTTTTTTAAGAAAATCATATTGGGATCCTAGTCACCTTTTTTAGAATTTCTAACATCTGTGGTCCTTTATTGTAGGATTTTCCTTAAAGGGTTTGTAAATGTCATTTTCCCTCCCTATAACTATATATATATGCACAATTGGGGAAAGAGTTGAATTTGAAACATAAGAGTTTTCGTATGAGAGAATTATATACCGATAATTAAGACTTTGATTAATTTAAATGATTGATTATTAATCCAATTAAGGAGTAAATCTATGATCAATCTTTAAAATATATGTAATATAATATAATTTATTTTGTTTATTTTCTTGGTTTCTTCATGAAATTGAAAGTGAAAAGGAAAATAAAACAAGAAAGATTATGTGGTATACATGTCCTCATAAAGCTTATGTAAGAAAAAGATTAATTAGCTTGGAAAATGAAATTAAAATAAATTTGCATCCCAACAACCACACACATGGGCCCTAAGATTAAAATATAAACTTGGAGATTAAGTTAGAGTTTACTTCCATAAACTAGAATATCTACTTGACTTTAACAACTTTTTTCCTTCTAGGTGACCCCAGAAAAAAACTGAGAGATTCTCATAATTCTATCAATTGTAGAATCAAGCAAGCACATGCACTATTTCACAGTTATAGAATAATAATAATTAGAACAAAATAATCGATGGATATCAATATTAATGGTATATTTATAATAGGAATCATTATGCTTATATTCATAAGGATTATGTAATTAAACAAGAGAAAAAAATATAAAGAAATATAGCGTCTATTTCATTTTCAAAGCTTATTTAATTTACACAAAGGGTTTAATGTTTAACTTTTTTTAGAAATATTTTTTCTAACTCACTTTTATGTAAGTGTAATTTAAAAAATATTTAAATGAAAGATAAACATTAAACCCCACAAATTATGTAAAATTATTTTAAATTAAATAATGCAGTTTATAATAGGAATCATTATGCTTATATTCATACAAATGTTTGTCAATCATATTTATATATGTATGAACCGAAAAATTCATTTGGAATTTTAAGTATTTCCAAAGTAATTGAAGTCATATACGTTACTTCTCACATTAATTCAGTTTGTCTGAAATAAGTCGTTGAACGAAAAATAAAAAATTCAATTTATCCAGGTTGGCCAAAGTGGATAAGATCAAAATTGCTCTTTCTTCCTTCTTTGCTTTTTTTTTTTTTTTTTTTTTTTTTTAAAAAAAAAAAAATTCAAGGACAAGTAACTTGAACACGTTACTTAATTAATGTGACAAGAACTTTGGACATATATAATAATAATTGACTAAGTAATTCCGCGTTATCTAATTAAATTTAATTACTCTTTCTTATCCTTATTACCAAAACAAATTTTGAGATAAGATCATTTGTATTATAAAACATTATTTTTGTCGTAATATTTCTTAATTAAATACTCCCCATGTTTAATTTAAGGGCTGCTTAACTAGTTTAGGTGTATTACTTAATCATAATAAATGTGATTTGATCCTCTTAAAATACCTATATATAATATTAGATTATATGTCAATTTATGAATTAGGTAAATTTATTTGAAAGAAAATGATTAATATATGAGATAAAAAATGTTCGGATGTTATATTTAACATCAAAACTAGAACTTTCGGCTGGCTCTAATATATAATAAAGGGTTAAATACCATTTTTACCATGTAAGTATTGGGTAGGGACATTCAAGCACTGAAAGCTTTTTTGGTATCTTTTTTGTCGAGAAGTTTACAAAAAGAAGTTAAATATAGGAAGTTTTTTTTAGAAGCAAATTTTTGTAAAAAACAAGGCAAAAATGATACAAAAAATGATCAATTCAACGGTCAAAATCAACCGATGGGCAAGATTGCTACGTTTAAACTTAGGACAAAATTGATACCAAAAAACGTCCAAGGTCTTGGATCTTTCCAAAACCAAAACTTCCGTGGCAAAATTGTATTTATCCCTATAATAAAAGAGACTGGAAGTAGTATACCACTATTTTTTGTTTTTCCTAAAGTAGTGTGTATATATATATATATACACACACCACTCTGATGTGGTTATTATTATAAGTCTATTTTAACTAATTATTAAATGACAAAGAATGACACTTGAGTTATTAAATATATTTTACGTTAATAAATTTTTTCAAGTTTATCTTTATTTTAAAATTTTTCTCTCTACATTTATAAAACCATTTTCACCTCTAGTTCCTTTTTTCTCTTTTTCCAATAATAGTTAAATAAAAGCAAAATTGGAAAGCAACCATTACTAAACCTCTAAGTGAACTTATAATTAGGATCAAATATTTCTTTTACCATGGATTTATAGTAAGGACCAGAGTGTTAAGATCTTAAGTAACTAAACAACTTCCTTTAATTATTTTAAAATTGATTAAATTACATGAAATTCTCCTTCTATAGCTTTTAAAAACTAAATAACCCCTCATTAACTTTTAAAACATAATACATAAACTTTAAACTCAGTATGAATAAACATGAACCATTAATTATAAGACCTCTAAATTTTTAACATGCGTAGATAAGTAGTAATAAAAAAACTAACAATAAGAGAGTTATTTGTATAAATATGAGAGTTTATGGTGATTCATAGTAAAGTTTCAAAGCTTAAAAAAAACTACCTATACATCAAGTAAAATTCGTGAAAATTATCTATAATTTCGCCTTTAAAATTTTAAAAGAATTAACTAATTTTAATTAAACTTCTTAGTCGATATAAATTAATTAAATATATTCTTCTAATAAATACCGAACGAGTTGTTTATTATATCAATAAACACACCTTGATTGCCGCCTGTTAAAATTCCTAATCGCAAAACTATCACGTAAGTTTCAATATAAATTTCTTCTTAGACGTTAGTAAATTAAACAACAATTAGACCCCGAAATTACGAAGTTCGCCCTTAAGCAAAACCTGAAAATAATATTTAAAGAAGGTTGGAAAAAATAATAATAATAAAGGTGAATAACGTTAATTTTCCACAAAAGAAGCCAAAACAAAAAAGAAGACGTATAATTTTGAGATTTACGTTAATACAACTATAGAATTCGATTAATGAAGACTCTAAAATTGTCGCTTTCGATCTCTATTTTTTTTTATAACTATCTGCCTAATCATTATTTAACAAAACTCATGTTCCCGTTTCTGGTCTCGTTCCCTCTTTCAAAGCTACCTTCACATACATAGAATATCATTATATATTTATTATAATTAGTACTCGGATTTTAATCCAAAATTTAATTAATTAGCCAAAATTTAATTAATCTCATGATTTTTAAGAAGTGATTTTTTTTTGGGACCAAATAAGAAGTGACAGTTGATACTTGATATCCTTGTATTTGTAGTAAAACGTGTGAATTTTCAAATTTATCGCTCATTGAAATTAATGTCCATAATTCAGGTAAAATAAATAAATAATGTCGATAATAAAATAATATTGTTTAGGAATTCAAGGCCTGAAAAAAAAAGAGAGAAAAGAATTGAAAGCATGTTAACATCTCGTTTGCAAATAATGAAGCAAAAAAAAAAAAATTTATTGCCCTACATTGAAGAGTTAGCTGGCTAGTTTTTTTTTTTTTTTTTTTTTTTTTTTTTTTTTCACTTTTTCCTGCTAATATAACGAAAAAGAATGAAACCCCCTCTTCTTATTTAAGTTCTCTAAATCTTTAAATTATACAATTTTTAATGGTTTAAAATTCATAATTTTTTACAACAATAAATGCATTATACTGATATCTTTTCTAAACACTGAATACATATCTAATTATTTGTATACAATGTAATAAAATTAATTACCACATTTTGAAACTTAAATATTGTTTTTTGAAAGTTTAATTTAATATCATTTTTAAGATATTACTTTTGGTCATGTTTCAGTTCTATGAACTTTTAATTTTTTATTCATAATTAGAGAGGGATCATATAATAATTTTATTAGCATCTATTTTTTTATCTCAAGTCAGAGAGAGTATATATATATATATATATATATATATATATATATATATATATATATATATATATATATATATATATATTGTGATAAAGAGAGTAAATAATTCTTCAGAATGTAAATTTTGGTCAAAACAAAACAGATTAGATTCAAACATTGGCACATGAACAATTCAGGATCACATGAACAAAAAAATAAAAATAAAAATCCATTTGGGTATAATGTCTGTGAGGAACCATTTTGGTAGCTTCCGTAGAAAACTAGAAGCTTATTAATCAAACCTGAATATGCCAAAGCGAAGCCTCAAAGATCAAGGAACTAATTAAGAAACTATAGTCAGTTCACCTTTCTTCTAATCTGAGTAATCTCAAATCAATAATGTATCTGTACTATTCTTTTTCCTGTCACAATCTCTTGAAAACTTCTGAACATTCTCATTCTCATTTTTATCTGTACCCTATCGCCAAATTAAAACACAGTTCAGGTCGCAAAATGAAACAGTTATGCTTCCAAAAATCCAGTCATTCTCAGAATTGAATTCCGAACTTGGCTCAAATCTCGTCCCTTCAAGGTCCTTCCGTTGCCGGTACACACCGAGAACGCCATTTTCCCGGCCACTCTCCGATTCACGATCACGTACGGCGGCACCATTCCTTCATCCTCCCATTCTTCCTCCAGCAGCTCCTCATCGGAATCCGTTCGCCGGAAAATCCTCTCTGGTATATTCACCGGCAACGAATTCGCCATCTCCTTCTTCTTCGATTTCTTCTTCTTAGTTCTCTTGGACCTACTCCGTCGCGAATCCAGCTCCATCTGCAAAATGTCACTCCTATGGTCATCCTCACCGGCTAAGGTGGCAGCACCCGGAGAATTTTGCCGATAACGGTGATCGGAGAAGACGACGTCAGCTTCTTGGAACTCTTCAGCCATGAGAGAGGGAGAGAGATGAAAGAGAAAGGCTTTTCAAGTTTGGAGGTTTTGGAAATGAAACAGTGGAAGGTTGGCATTTTAAAGTGCGCACTCTTTGATTAGATTATGTTGCGAAAATGGCGTCATTACAAATTGTGAAGACTTTTAATTGGCAAAAAATGACTTTTCAATGTGGTCCACACTTCTATTTTATTTATAATAATGCCCCACGAACTTTCTTAATTACTTGTTTTTTGCTTTGAAAATTAAATATTCCCTTTTCTAACTTGTATCATTGGGAATGTAATTCCTTGTACATTAATAGTAGTAGCTTAACCAAGTTGGTTTGCAGCTTTATTTATTGGGGTTTTTGGATTTATTGGTTTATTAAGTTTTTTTTTTTTTAATAACATTAATGAGTGCTCTTTTTTACATGCCCAGATTCATAGTATAAATATTAAATAGTCACCAATTAAATAGGTAAATTTATTTTCTGGTTCTTAAAAAATTGTACGTAGACAGGAACTGAACTTAATTAGATGTCGTTTTGCTTTACTCAATTTCCATCGTTAGGTTCATGTCTTGCGTCGTAAGAGTTAAGACCATCATGAATTTACATTATGTAAATTAATTACTGTAATTATTAAAAATTAGTACTCCCTTCCTCTTTTTTACAATGAACAAATATCAAAATTATGTTGTTTAAAATGTTATTCCTTCCAGTCCTTTTTATAAATAATTTTTATCCTTATTACGCAAAATAAATTAATAGTTAAGATTAGTTAAAAATAATAAATGTGTCAAAAATATCATGTTTCGTTCAAATATAGCTTTATTTATGAAATGAACATAGAAGACAGAATGCATAATAAATATGAGAGAGTATGAATATAAAATATGAAAAAGAATGTGTAATAAATAATGTAATGAAAGAGAATTAGTGGTGAGTGTTGAACAATTAATATAAAGATATATATTTAATTAATAGGGGGTAGAAAAGAAAAGAAAAAAGTAGTTTAAATTTTAAGGCACAAGTATAAATTTCTTATAAAAAGAACCTATCCCAAGAGAGACAATTACTTATAAATAGGATCAGAGTGAGTAGTTGGTGAAAGTTTATTGTAGAGATATCATGAGTAATATATATTTAAGGAGGATAAACATAAAAATATCAGTTTAAAATTTAAGTCAAATGAGATTTGTTCCTTAT
Source organism: Acacia melanoxylon (assembly GCA_019022615.1). NCBI lineage: Eukaryota > Viridiplantae > Streptophyta > Magnoliopsida > Fabales > Fabaceae > Acacia > Acacia melanoxylon. The sequence goes on from JAFJYJ010000010.1 coordinate 8,022,903, forward strand.
AAAAAGGAATACTCCTATGAAAAAGAATATTCCTCATAAAAAAGATAAGAGAGAGAAATTGTTAGTGCATGCATGGATCTATGAGAGGAACTTATCTAATTTTCTGTGGAATTGATTAATATAGTCATCATAGTAATAAAGTGATGACATTTTTTTTTGGGTCAAGGAAGTGATGACAATTTTTTTTGGTCAAGGAAGTGATGACATTTTTTTCGGTCAATGGCTTTATTAGTTGTCTGCCCCATTGTAGGTCAAGCTAAGATCTGAGCTAAAGATGCTAAGGGAATAATATATAGTATTCGAATTTGCAGAATTTTTTAAATATAATGATGTAATATTTGACAATGTTGATTAAATGTTGAACATTGTGGGTTCGTTGGTATATTTACCAATAAGATTTTCTCCCTCATTCACAATGTTAACGTTTAAATCTGTGAGGCTTTACATGCCTTTAATTTATCTTCCTTAGTAATGTATGCACTAATTTGTTTTGACATAAAAATACAATAGTTGATATTTCGGAAGGTATATATGTCTGTAACTCGTCTCAAATTATTGAATAGGTTAATTTTTAAAAAAACAATTACTCTTCCGAACTTACATATAGGACCTAGTTGGTAATACAGTAGGACTATTACTCCTCCAGTTCTACAAAATATATCCGATATGTAGAACCGGAGGTAGTATATATGGGCAGGCACAAGCTATAATCCAATGGTATGCCCTTAACTCTGTCCCATATTATTAAAATATTTGTCTGTTTTAGCCTATCCATTTTGGGCAAGTTCAAAATAGTGTAATTTGAACAATTAAAAACGATCGGTTATATATCAAGTTAACGTGCGGTTTACTTAACCCTAATGAATTGAATACGAAAGGCTTTGAGCTTGTTTGGTTTTATGGGAGGGAGGGGAGGGAGAAATTTTTTCTCTCATCTTTACTAAATAGCCCATAAAAAAGTTTAAATATTCTAAAAATACACTCTCAACAAAAAACAATATTATTCGCATTAGTGACATTTTGATCAATATCCTTTCTAAGGATTCATCCCCTCCTATTCTCTTCCCTCAAACCAAACGCACCATTAAATAAATTTTATGTAGCATACGTGTGAAGGCATGAATAAATTAAATGAGGCAGAAAATTAAAGCTTCACAAAATGTCCTACAAATCTTAAATTCTTTTAAATGTGTACCTGGAATAAGAAAGAAAAAGGAAGACGAACAAATGTATACCATTCATAAAACTAAGGATTGTCATAACATTCATCAGCATGGGCAACTAAATGAATAGAGTGGTTCTTACCTTTTACTAAACTTGAAATGATATGGTTTTGAGTGTGGTTTATACATAAATATTTTATTAGCTATGCTGGGTTGAAAAAAAAAGGGGGTTCAAAGTGTTAAAATGAAGCAATGTTGCATGTTGTCGTTACAAATGTCAATGATAAACATTAGTTTTTTAATAAGGAGGATCATCATTTTTTATATTTTGAAACTTTTAGATGATATTGAACACAAAAATACTTTTAGAGTAACATTACCTCTCAGTAAAAACTTTTGAGGTAAATTTGTACCTTAACTTCTACCACTCGAATCCTATTTATAAGTCTCTTTTAGTTAAATCACACATGACAAGGAGATATAGCTAACTCAATGATTATAAGGTAAATTTTCAACTTTAACCTCATTTATGAATGAGTATTTTCAAACTCTTTCTTTTCTCTCTATTTTCATTGGTACAATTAATTAATATAGGTAAAATTGTCACAATCTCATTTATTACCCTAAAAATGAACTTATAAATAGAACCAAATTTTTTGGTCAAAAGGAACTTATAAATAGGATTAGAGTGATATTTTATTTACTTGTGAAATCATGATTATGTTGACCCCAATTTAATCACGATTAGATCATTATCCTTAAACCAAAAATTTAATTAAAAAAATCTGATTTTCAGTGCCATAATCATATCCACTTTGATTGACGAAGTCTAGTTTGTAGTTTTTGGGAATTGGATAATTTAATTAAAAGTGAAAAAACTTAAGGAAGCCATCATTAGAGTTTAGAGCAAAGGACTGCAGCGGATCCGAGGCAGCAAAGGAGGTAAGCCAACTCCAGGATATTTTACTATTATAGTCAAGGAAGGGCGACAAAAATTCCCCCTGATCAAGTCATTGGCCGCCAAAAAGTTAAGAATATATAATTCATATCACTTTTGTTTTATTTATAAGTTATTTTGACCAAAAAAATTAGTCATATTTATAAGTTCGGTTTCATATAATAAATGAAATTGTGACAAGTTTACCTATATTAATTAAGGGTTTAAACTTCTCATGTTGCATGAGAAGAAGAAGATTCCTACACATACATGAAATGGTGGGACTCATATATATATATAATGCTAATTATATATATATATGTGAGTCCCACCATTTCATGTGTGTGTAACATGAGAATACACTTCTCCTACAACATGAGAAGTGTTTTTCCCATTAATTATACACATGAAAATAGAGAGAGAAGAAACAGTTAAAAAATACCTAATCATAAATGAAAGCAAAATTAAAAATTTACCCCCATAATCATTGAGTTAACTACCTCTTCTTGATGTGTGAGATTTAGTCAAAATGAACTTATAAATAGAACCAAAATAGTAAGTTAGTTTTAACTTTTGCTCTCTTTAACAAACCTTCTTATCTTAATATTTGAGAAGTCCAATGGCGACACCAATTGAGGATAAATTTATTTTTAACGTCATAAAATTATGTATTATTACCTGCATATATCCTTTACCCATGTACTTATACAAAACATTATGTGTGTGTGTGTGTGTAAACTGATCTATTTACCTATATGCAAACTAAAAAATAGAGGCTATTGGGGAAAAAAAAATGTAACACATAGAGATAAGTTTTATATATAGTAAATCTCATAAAAAATCATAATATTATTATTTAATATACACTAATACTAAATTAGATTCATATCATGTGATGTGATTCAAAATATGGTTTACCTATCAATGACAACTATTACTTGCAAACAAACCTTATTGAGGTGGTGTTCGAACACAACTTAGTATTGTCTTATGCAATTAAAGATTACTATTTTAAAGTACTTTTTTATATAGTTTGAATACTTGATCTATTTTAAAGAAAATCAAATCATTTAAACTCAACCTAATTAATTTACCTCAGTCTGCTCATCATCATGCCATCACTTGTTTTAGATACACGACTTTATTATGAACATACAAAAAACATATATTTTATAAACATAGAAGAAGATAAGGAAGGCACATTTTAAGAGCAAGGCAAAGGAAAGTTTTAATTTGGAGATTGGACATGGTTAGCAATGGCGTACTCCAAAGAAGAGGACAAATTTTTAACTATTTGTTTTAAAAATTAAATATCTGAAGTAGTCGTTGCTTAAATTAGAATGAATAAATTAACAAGAGCAAGTGGATTATTCACCAACTTTTGTTCTTCCTCCAAGCCACTCATTGCCTCATCATTTCAACTTCAAACATTATATATATGGTGGGGTTAGTGTAACATCCCATTTTCAAAAGCAATATTTTTTTATCGAGTAGAAAGATCGTGAAAGAATTGAGAATCGATACATTTATTCAAATTACCGTAAGTCGATGATGGCTGATTTACGAAGCGGTACATTGACGAGAGTTTTTAAAATGAATAACAACAAGGAAGTCTTGATCGGATCGTAATACCCGGATTTTAGTAAATGGAATTTTTGAGATAAAGGAAATTAACGAATATTTTGATAAAGCAAAATCATGAGTTTAAAAATATTACAGAAAATTTTCATAATTATAGAGTAAATTGTTAAAAAAGTTACGGAAAGATCAGATGAACGTAATGACTAAAAATGAAATAATGGTGATAAAAGCATGTCTAAAAATATTATGATAAATACTTGAAAGATCATGAAAAATTATGAGAAAAATATGGAAGTGTTATCCCTAATTATGAGAATTTAATAAATTATTTAAGAGGAAATAACATGAAGAAAAGTTTAAAAAGCATTTTAACCATAAAGTAACGATGGGGTAAACATTGTTAATATTTTACATAGGATATAAAATGACAATGTCAAGTATAAAAGTTTGCAAGATAACAATATACTGTAAAATTGATAAAGATAAATATATGAAGAAACCTGATCCTAAAAAGATCACTAAACGAAGAAATTAGGTCCGATTAAGCCTTAACGAAGGTAGGGGTAAAACGAGAATTTTGGTAAAAAATATTATATTTTTAAAAAATGGAAAAAATTATGGAAAAATAATTAAAACTGAATTTTTAAAAGAGGGGGCGAAATTATGGTTATTTTTAATTAAAAAGAATTGTTTAAATAATTAGAATGATAATTAGAATAAAATAATAATATAATGCGGTGAGTCGAAGATATAGACGAATAGGGGGAAAAGTTAGAAATAAATTCTACAGGTAAACCGAGAAGTAAAAGTCTTTTCAGATCGATCAAATTAAGAACAAGTGAATTTTTACACGAAGAAAGAATTTACCGTGCGTTGTTTCCGCAAAAACCCTAATTTCAAATAAGACGAAAAGTTGATCGATAGAGTAGAGTCGAGATAGGCAAAGTGAGAACCTATAGAAACAATTGCGTCTTTTTAAACACGAGATTAAGTTAGGCAACAACCGGACGTTTACGATTGGCGAATTATTGTCCAGAAGTTGGTTCTATCGGAAGCGATTTCCGTAACCGGATGCGTTTGTCCGAATATCTTCCGACGCACCGGAGAATACCTGGATATGATCAAAAAGAGGATCCAAATAGATAATATGAAAGAGGATGAAAAGATCTTCAAAGTTACACGCCAGATTTTTGAGTTTGCGAAATCGCGAAACGGACGTCGACGGTAGTTTTATCTAGGAGGCCATAAAGCAAGAGCCATCATGGATGACAACTCATCCATTGACTTTAGGGATCTTAGATTTCGATCTTGACCATGGATGACCAAGAGTGTTTTGTCCTCAAAAATGCGATCCAACGCGGAATCCGATCGAAGACTTTTGTGGAAATTCCCACCTTGTCCCTATTTTTCCCTATAAATAGCAAGCTCTCTTGCTCTCATTCTTCACACCAAATCCGAATCCTAGAGAGAGGTTCTAGAGAGAGAAGCTCGGAAAAATTATGCCTTAGCTCCGAGTAAGTTCTTTCGTCCTTAGCTTTTAGTTTCCGTAGTTCTTTCGGTAGTTATAGTAGAACCGTTGTTTTGATCTAGGAAGTTTCGAATTTATTCCTATACTTGTTTTTAAGCCTCATTGCATTGAGAGATGCCCGACGAGGTAAAAACATAGTGGGGATAATTTTGAAATGGAATAAGGTCAAAGTAACGAAGTTCGCGAAATTCCGCCAAATAAGGGTACTAGGGGCAAAATAGTAATTTTCGCCCAAAACGTTATGATGCCAAATGTTGATAAACGTTGTCCTTATAGGATATCGAGCTAATCGAGCATTTGTTGTGCCGCCGTCATACCGCTGTTTTTCCTGCTGTCGAATTTCACGTTTTTCCGTAAAAGTTCCGTTGTACCGCCAAAAAGGTACGTTCGCGTACTGTAACATTAACTCTGATGCTTATTATATGCGTATATGTGTTGTTAGGTATGTACGTCGCGTACTGTAACACTAACTCTGATGGTTATTGTATGATTATATATGTTTGTTGTTGTAGCATACGTGGCTATGTTATATACACGGTTATGTCACATACGTGGTTATGTCACATACGAGGTTATTATTGTTGTATCATACGTTGTTATGTTACATACGTGGTTATGTGTTTTTAATCATACATCGTTATGGACGTTGTATTGATTCTTTTGCCGTCAGTGTATATGTAGTCGTATTTAATCATGAGGTTAGCAGTTACCGAGATCCAAATTGTAATTGGATCTCGGCTCTTATCATAGCGTCGGGTTCGGGAGAACCGAGAACCGAGGAGAAAGGCGAGCGGGCCGCACGAGACCCGTGAAGACTTTCTTCGGGTGTTATTCATTTTGAAAACTCTCGGTCAATGTACCGTTTTCGTAAATCAGCCCGGACTTACGGCATTTATAAATATATGTATCGCTTACTCAATCGCTCCAATGCTCTACTCGATGAAAAAAAAAAATTATACCGCTTTTGAAAATGGGATGTTACGGGGACTCATACGGCCGCTCGCCATTCTCCTCGGTCCTCGGTTCTTCCGAACCCGACGCTATGATAAGAGGCGAGATCCAATTGCAATTTGGATCTCGGGTAATGGTTAACCTCATGCTTAAATACGACTACATATACACGATAAACAAAGAATCAATACAACGAGTCCCACGGCGGATGTATGATTAAAAACACATAACCACGTATACAAGATAATAACCACGTATTTAACATAACCTCGTATGATACAACAATAATAACCTCGTATGTGACATAACCTCGTATGTAACTTACCGTGTATATAGCATAACCTCGTACACTACTACAAAAAAATCATATACAATCATTAGAGCTAGTGCTACAGTACGCGAACGTACCTTCGTTGACGGTAAACGACATGTTTTACGAAAAATGGTATTTTCTCGACAGCGGTACGACAGCGGTACGTTTATCTCAGATATCCTATAAGGATAATATTTATCAATATCTAGCAAGTATAACAGGCATTTTAGGTACAAATTACCATTTTGCCCTTGAACCCCTAATCGGCGGAATTTCGCGGAAGCCCATTGTTTTTCGCTCTATCTCTCCAGGATTTTGACAGATCTTTTCCCTCATCATATTTTCGAAATATATATCATATTTACCCCTAAATATGATATCTAGACTATCTTGAAAAATTAAAGATAAATCTAGCATTCCTACTATATCTACCGAAAGAACTACCGAAACTAAAGACTAGGGACCGAAGAACTTACCCCGACTTTCTCCGAGCTTTCTCTCTAAAACTCTCTCTAGGCTGCGTTTTTGGGGTGAAGAAATGAGAAGGGGAGGGCTTGCTATTTATAGAAGAAAGGAGGGACAAGGTGGGAATTTCATCAAACGTCTTTAGATCGGATTTCAACCGTCGGATCGCACTTCGCCATGTGGCACCATCTTGACCTTCCACATGTCCCGCTTATGTCATCCTTCTAGAAGAGGATGATGTCATCTTTGCTGACTTACCGATAAAGTTCGCTGATTGGTGTCCGAATTGCGTAATCTTGACGAATCTCAAAAATCTGAAAACAACGTTTTGAAGTTCCATTCTTCCTCTGTAGGAATATCTGGGTTAATGAAATTTATGATCCCATTAAGGGCATTTCGTTGCCTGCTGAACATTTTAGGACAGACACCAACGGTTACGGAAATCACTTCCGGAAGTTCTAGCTTCTTGGCAGAAAATCACCGGCTCGTAATATGATCTGATCTAGGTAACCTAATTCCGGTTTGAAAAACACGGTCCGTTTCCTATAAGTCACTTTTAGCACTATCTGCCTTATCTTAATTATCCGGTACTCCTAATTACGCCGTTGGTTTTAAACGACTTCGAGACCGCTCAATCCGAGATAGAATTTCACGGTTCATAAAAGGTCCAAGTGGTAAAAGACTAAATTTCTAAATCTTGAGGTAGAATTTTATTTCTATCTCGTTCTCATATCTCCCGTTGGCTCTTTACCGATTATATTATTATTTTATTCAAAATATCTAGATATTTATTTATTTTTCTTTTATTTTTTATTTATTTTTCTAAGCATAAAATATTTTATTATTTATTTATTATTTATTTAATTATTAATTTCGAATTTCTCCCTTAAATTAATTATTTACTAATTAATTTACTTATATCTTAATCTAAACAATTAGCCACTAATTACTTAATTAGCCACTTACTAATTGTTGATAATTTTCATAATTAGGATTAATTATTATCTCACAACTTTTGCACCGACATTGGTATTTTATATCCCATGTAAAATATTAAAAATACGGGGCCATAAAGTGCTTTTAATATTATTATATTTATGCTTCTCTATTTTTCAAGGAAATAATCCCAAAAATTAGAGACAATATACTTCCTAAGTTTTTGTCGATATTTGTTGCCATATGAGATTTATCATAATATTTTCAGGCCATTTTATGCCTCATAAATGCATTTTTCACCTTTTGGCTCTTTATTCACACTAATTTCAATAGGAATTACCTTAGAAAATAAGGTAATTATTACACTAGTTTTGAAACCACATATTCACATATTCACCTATTTCCAATAGGTATTATTTCTTGAATTTATGATATTTATCATAAGTCGATTTTAGGGTATTACGGTTAGCAACACAACAGTAGTTATAAAAAAAATGATGATGATGATGATGATGATCAGTTCGAGTAGTAAGAATTACTTAAAAAAACTAACATTAACTACTTATGTTTGTTAATGGATGATTCAAGATTTTTTTTTTGTTCATGCGAATTCAAATTTTTGCAAATAATATCTAAGTTGAAGCATACTTATGCTAATGTTACTTCGGTTTCACTCAGTTTTGTAAATTATTTTTTGTATTAAAAAATAATTTTTTATTAAATTAATTTTTTGAATTTCCGAACGTTTAAATAATTCCGTTGCACCTCTCTCGAGTTTTCCAACCAAGAATTTGCGTTTTTCGATCCGTTCGGATCGTTCGCTCCATCTTGGTGCGTACGTTCACGACGCACCCGGTTCGGCGGCAAAAGACGCAGTCACCTCTCGTTCGTTCCGTTATGGTGTGTCTCTTTGCACAATGCACCGGTTCGCGAAAGCAACAAACGAGTCCGTCGATCTTGTTTTTTAGAGTCTATAAATAGAGCGCCCTAGTCACATATTAAATTACGTTTTTCCGCATACTCTCTCTCTCGCATTCCGCATATACATTCCCGTGCGTTAAGCGGACTCGTTGGATTCGCTTGGGCTTCGCAGCAGACGAGCCATCTTTCCGGAGACGAATAATCCGCTCTATCCCGGGAGGCAATTGCTCGAAACCTTCGGCATCCGTATTGAGGAGCAATATTGTCTTAAGGACACAACGAAAGTTGGGCCGGATTTCTGCATTTTTTCCATTACCTTATCGCCGGTCTTGTGAGTTCGTTTAAAGCTTTTCTATATTATACATACTACTTGTATGCTCTTTGATTGCTCCATTTAATAAATACAGATTCTTCTTATACTATTTTTGTTCACCGTATATTCTATCTCTATCTACTCAATACATTTTGAACAACAATCTTAAGACAATATTGGGTAAAGATGAATATGTGATTTGATATATGCGATATATACATTTGAGATTTGAATTGAATAGAGATATCTCGGAAGCCAAAGCAATTATTAATACTATTTGTGTTCAATTTTAAGATTTTAGTTTTGATTTGGAAAATTAAAGATTCTAAAATTACAATTTCTAACGGACTAGAACCGAATGTCTATGGCAATTAAACTTGTTTATATATAAATATATATATATATATATATATAATATTTTTGAATCTGAATATTTATTTATTTCAATATGTGTGGATTGCAATATATATTATTGATATAAATTTTTGAATTTGAATATTTATTTATTTCAATATTTGTGGATTGCGATATATATGATTGATATATGCAAATAGTTTAAATATTCCAATATCCTTGGCATATTTTTAGGAAACTATTCCTTTGAATCTGTTATTTTGAATATTTATTTCTACAATAAAATATATAAGTGTATATATGCAATATATGCAAATAGTTTAAATATTCCAATATCCTTGGCATATTTTTAGGAAACTATTCCTTTGAATCTGTTATTTTGAATATTTATTTCTACAATTAAATATATAAGTGTATATATGTTTTAGGCCATGAAATCAGTTTATAGTAATTTATATCATTGCGATTTCATACGTTGGTAGTAATATTAAACTGAATTTGTGTTTAGTTTTTTGTGAATATTATTATTATACTTGTTTGTGGATTAATCTGTGTGATTAATCAGAGTTTCTATTTTTAACAACAGAAATGGCAAGTATAAGTACTAACTGATTAACTCGAGTGGTCCTGTTCCAATGCATGGTGAAAAACCAGAAAAGTTCAATGGAAATGATTTTAAAAGATGACAACGAAAATATTTTTTCTATTTAACCACATTGAACTTGGCACGGTTTCTCACTGAAGATGCTCAAAAATTGGAAGAAGGACAACCTACCGACAAGGAAAAGGTTGTGCGATAGATTCTTGGAAGCATTCGATTTCCTTTGTAGAAACTACATTCTCAATGGTCTAGACAATACACTGTATACTGTATATAGTGCTTTGGATACAACCAAAGCATTATGGGAGAGTCTAGACAAGAAGTACAAAAATGAAGATGCTGGCTTGAAGAAATTTATAGTTGGCAGATTTTTGGACTTCAAGATGCTTGATTCTAAATCTGTGGTGAGTCAAGTTGAAGAACTTCAATTGATCGTGCATGAGATTCACGCTAAAGGGATGTCTCTAAGCGAGTCTTTCCAAGTTGCTGCATTTATTGAGAAATTGCCACCATCTTGGAAGGACTTCAAGAATTACCTTAAGCACAAGCATAAGGAGATGTCACTTGAAGATTTGATTGTAAGATTGAGAATAGAAGAAGACAACAAGATTTTTGAAAAGAAACTTGGCATCAATCCTATAGTTTCAAAGGCCAACATTGTTGAAGATGGTCCAAAGCCCAAGAAACGGAAACGCTCTAATGAGGGATCATTCAAACAAGGCCATAGCAAAGGACATAAATTCAAAGGCAAGTGCTATAATTGTGGGAAGCCTGGCCACCGTGCCAAGGATTGCAAGAAGCCAAAGAATCTCAAGAAGAAGTACACTGAAGCCAATATGGTTGACAATACCACTGATATGATGGATAATATGAGTCTTTCAGCAGTTGTAATGCAATGTAACTTGGTTGGAAATACCAAGGAGTGGTGGGTGGACACGGTGCCACCAGGCATGTATGTGCAAACAAGTGGATGTTCTCTTCTTACACCCCGCGAAGCAAGATGAACAACTATATATGGGAAATTCTTCTACTTCAAAGGTTGAAGGTTTTGGGAAAGTGGTTTTGAAGATGACTTCGGAAAAGTTGTGACTCTCAATGATGTGCTTCATGTGCCTGATATTCGCAAGAATTTAATTTCTGGATCCCTCTTAAGTAAGAATGGTTTTAAGCTTGTATTTGTTTCTGATAAGTTTATACTTTCTAAGAATGATATGTATGTTGGAAAAGGTTATCTTAGTGAGGGCCTTTTCAAAGTTAATGTAATGACTGTCACCAATAATGGTGCTATTAATAATAATATTGCTTCTATCTATATGCTAGAGTCCTCTAATTTATGGCATCAAAGATTAGGACATGTTAATTATAAATCAATTAAAAATTTAATTCATTTAGAATTATTGCCTAAAGTTGATTGTTCAAATAAAGATAAATGTCAAGTATGCATTGAACCAAAATTTTCTAAGTTACCTTTTTCTTCGTTGAAAGATCAACCGAGTTGTTAGATTTAATATATCTTGATATATGTGATATGAAATGCGTACCATCTAGGGGTAATAAGAAATATTTTATTACATTCATTGATGATTGTAGTAGATATTGTTATGTCTATTTGCTTAATAGTAAAGATGAGGCTATAGTTGCGTTTAAACAATATAAGAATGAAATTGAAAATCAACTTAATAAGAAAATTAAAATAGTAAGGAACGATCATGGGGGAGAATTTGATGGCCCCTTCGAGGAATTCTGTATAGAATCTAGTATTATACATCAGACAACTGCTCCTTATGCTCCGCAGTCAAATGGGATTGCAGAAAGGAAAAATCGGACATTGAAAGAAATGATGAATGCTTTGTTAACTGCATCCGGTTTACCACAAAATTTGTGGGGGGAAGCCATTCTAACGGCTAACTTTCTAATCAACAGAGTGCCTCATAAAATGATAAAAAATATACCATATGAAATATGGAAAGGAAAGAAACCTTCCTTGAAATATTTAAAAGTGTGGGGGTGCTTAGCAAAGGTTGAGATTCCTAAACCTAAGAGGTTAAGAATTGGACCTAAGACAGTGGACTGTGTGTTTATTGGTTATGCACATAATAGTAGTGCATATCGTTTTCTAGTTTATAAGTCTGATGTATCAGATATCCATGTGAATACGGTTATTGAGTCAAGGAACACTACGTTCTTTGAGAACATATTTCCGTACAATAAAGGTAATGATAATAACAACACTGTGATATCTCAGGATACTATGACTAATGATAATCTTGAAAATGAGGAACCTAGACGTAGTACTAGGAAAAGGACTTCAACATCCTTTGGTCCTGATTATATGACTTATCTACTGGAAAATAAGCCTCGAACATTTGGAGAGGCTATGGGTTCCCTGAAGCACCGTTCTGGGAAGAGGCTATCAATAGTGAAGTTGAATCCATTATGTCAAACCATACTTGGGAGTTGGTTGACCTTCCTCCTGGCAATAAGCCTCTAGGAACTAAGTGGGTCTTCAAAAAAAAAGATGAAAGCAGATGGCACTATTGATAGGTACAAAGCTAGACTGGTAGTAAAAGGCTATAGACAACGTGAAGGCCTAGACTACTTTAATACCTATTCACCTGTTACAAGAATTACATCCATTCGGATGATAATCGCGCTAGCAGCATTGAATGGTTTGGAGTTACATCAAATGGATGTAAAGACAGCCTTCTTGAATGGTGAAATAGAGGAAGAAATTTATCTAGAACAACCCGAGGGATTTGTTGTCTCGGGACAAGAACGGAAAGTTTGTCGATTAATTAAGTCTCTTTATGGACTTAAACAAGCCCCGAAACAATGGCATGCGAAATTCGATGAAGTTATGTTATCAAATGGCTTTAGTATTAATGAATGCGACAAGTGTGTCTACATTCGAAATACTGAAAACGGGTTTTCCATAGTTTGTCTTTATGTAGATGACATGTTGATAACGGGTAGTAATAATCAAATGATTAAAGCTACTAAACGATTACTTACCAGTAAATTTGACATGAAAGATATGGGTCTAGCAGATGTTATTTTAGGAATTAAAATCCATAGAACATCTGGAGGTTTAGCTTTATCGCAAACACACTATATTTCTAAAATTCTAGAGAAATTCAAGTTTTTAAACATAGCTCCTGTGTTGACCCCTATAGAAACTAGTCTTCGACTGTTAAGAAATACTGGCGAAGCTATTAACCAAAAAGAATATGCTCAAGTGCTAGGCAGTCTTATGTATGTTATGAACCGCACTAGACCGATATTGCCTATGCAAAGAAGCATGTTGAGTCGCTTTACAAGTAATCCAAATGAGCTTCATTGGAAAGCTATGATAAGAGTTTTGGGTTACTTAAAGCAAACTCAAAACTTTGCTTTGCATTATGAGAAGTACCCGCAAAGTACTAGAAGGGTATTGTGATGCAAATTGGATAACCGACTCTAATGACACAAGATCCACAAGTGGATATGTATTCACCCTTGGTGGGGGTCTTTGTGTCTTGGAAGTCGTCTAAGCAAACTTGCATTGCAAGATCTACTATGGAAGCGGAATTCATTGCGTTAGATAAAGGCTGGTGAGGAAGCCGAGTGGCTTCGTAATTTTCTTGAAGACATTCCTAATTGGCCAAAGCCGGTACCCGGCAGGTGTGTATACTTTGTGATAGTCAAGCAACTTTTGGTAGAGCCAAGAATGTCATGTACAACGGCAAGTCTAGACATATACGTCGTAGACATGATACCGTTAGACAACTACTTTCGAATGGAATCATCTCAATTGATTATGTGAAATCAAAAGACAATATAGCGGATCCATTGACTAAAGGGATTCCTAGGAAGATAGTTAGGAAATTGTCCAAAGGAATGGGTTTAAGGCCGATCCATTGTTGATTATTGCGGTAACTCTACCTAGAAGAGTGGAGATCCCACGAACTAGGTTCAAAGAGACAACTAAGTGATGATTGACTGTTAACACTGTGGAGTTTTAAACTCATACTCATTCCTAGATAAGACAGTGCATATATATAAGGGTAAGCTTCTAAGCTTTTAATGATTCCTTAATCTGATGTGTTCAGATGATGTATGTTGACTTACATCACAAGGAATCACCTATGTGAGTGTGAAGTGCGGGCCGCTTCTATGAGAATTTAAAACGGCCGATTCTCTAGAACACTCACGGAGAACCGAGGCGGTGTCCGGGGCCAAAATGGACACAAAAGATGAGAACCAACGATGCTAGAGGAGCAACTGTGTGACTCCTATTGTCTTGGTATACACTAAAAGGTCGACAGTTCAAGACAACGCATCCACTGATTGACCAGTATATCCGATAGGTTTTTACTAGAGAAGGTTCAAAGGTAACCCCTACCTTTCTCGATGCAGTTGTTTCTCGTAGAGGGAACCGCACTTTGCATACATTATCATTTGCATTTGATCATGATGGACTTACTTCTTATCCATGTGGGGATTGTTAGAATTTAGGAGAAAATCTCATGGGTTATGAATAAGAAGAAGGATGGAAAAGAAGAGGAAGAAGGAAGAAGGAACGCGTGTGAAATAAAATATTAATTTTTAATTAAATTATTTTTTGTATTAAAAAATAATTTTTTATTAAATTAATTTTTTAAATTTCCGAACGTTTAAATAATTCCGTTGTACCTCTACGAGTTTTCCAACCAGCAGCTGCATTTTGCGATTCGTTCGGATCGTTCGCTCCGTACTGGTGCGTCTGTTCGTACGACGCACCAGTTCGCTGGCAAAAGACGCAGGTCACCTCTGTTCGTTCCGTTATGGTGTGTCTCTTTGCACAATGCACCAATTCGCAGCAACAAACGAGTCCGTCTGATCTTGTGTTTTCAGAGTCTATAAATAGGGCGCCCTAGTCACAGATTAAATTACGTTTTTTCTGCATACTCTCTCTCTCTCTGCATTCTGCATATACATTCTGTGCGTTCCGAAAGCAGACTCGTTGGATTCGCTTGGGCTTGAGACAGACAGAGCCATCTTTCTGGAGACGAATAATCCGCTCTATTTTGGGAGGCAATTGCTCAGAAACCTTCGGCATCCGTATTGAGGGAGCAATATTGTCTTAAGGACACAACGAAAGTTGGGCCCGGATTTCTACATTTTTTCCATTACCTTATCGGCAGTCTTGTGAGTTCGTTTAAAGCTTTTCTATATTATACAGACTACTTGTATGCTCTTTGATTGCTCCATTTAATAAAGTTAGAGCGGTATAAAGCTATATATGATTAATCATTATACTATTTTTGTTCACCGTATATTCTATCTCTATCTACTCAATACATTTTGAATAACAATCTTAAGAAAATATTGAATGGAATCAACTTAGATTAATTTATATTAAATAAAGTTGATTTACGTGTTGGTAGAAATTTTGGTTTGAATCGTGTTAGTTTAAATTTTGGATTCCCGACTTTTACAAGTTAGAGTTTCTAATATTATGATTTACGTGGGTATATATATCGTGTTTGTTTCGATATATATATGTATTAAAGTTTTGCTTTTACTAGTCACTTTATGCCTCTGTTAGATATAGTGATTACTTGAAAATTGAAACTTTATTAATCGATGAGACTAGAAGTCATATGTGTATGTAGAAAAGATCTCAGAATTCGATGTATATTTATTTTGATCGATGCGTTAGATTTTTGGATATTACATCGTGAGATATATTTTCTTTCTAGAATGATAAAATAATATATTTGATGGATAAAGATTGGGCCACCAATAAACCAATTTAAAAGGGCATGAAATTGGCTTCATGGATAAAAATCTTGAAATAAAGTAGAGATTGATAACGGAACATGTGAAACCATTGTCGCTCCGCCGAATCGGTGTGATTAGGCTGGAAGTTAGGGATTGACACAAAAGATACGTCATTTGTGTTAAGCGCTAAAAGGACAAGTCGTTTGTTTTAAACGATGTGTTTCTCATAATCCTAGCTTTTTAACGTCTTTGGAAGTTTCGGTATAGATGTGCCATAGAAATAAATATATTATTTAATTATTTATGCTAATTATTGATCACTTGCACGGTGAATGTGTATACTTTGTTGAAAATTTGTTTTAGTTAATAAATATATTAGATTTTATTGATAAGGTAGTTAATAAATCTCTTATTATCTCTCCTTATTTTAAGAAGGATTTAATGAATATTAAATTCATAAAATAAAGATAATATGTCGTGATTTCATTAGGAGATTTTATTAGTTTTATTAGATATTGTATGGATATGATTTAATTTCATGCTTCTAGTTGCGTAAATTAAATATATTTAACAATTAAATTATGAGCTTTATTAAAAGTCCTAAATTTTAGGATGTTATGTATTTGGAAAATTTCTATTAATTAGAATGGAAGGGAATTTAGTCCCTTTTAAAGATTTATTATTAATAGAGATATTAATTTGTTTGATAATTTTTAATCTCCTATAATCTCTCCTAAAATCTTGTGAAGCTTTTTTGAATTAATAATGGCGAAATAAAAATAGTGATATCTCGTGAATATCTTAGCCATTATTTAATTTATTAAAAAAGGATTTATTATTTTCTTTTGAAAGTAAATGTGGTGAAATTATTAAATATTTGTGGTGATATGAAAATTTAATCATTTATCTAGTGTAGAGATAAATTGCTTTAATTTTCATAGTATTATTATTTCATGATATCGTGAAATATTTAAATATAATAAGAATGACTTGCACGATATTAGTAGAAATGTTATTATAGCCTTAATTTTATAATCATGGATGATTTTGTGGCTATGATTTTATGGTGCTTAAATGTTGTGAATAGTATTTAAATAAATGCTAAATATTTAAATTTTGGAATTAAATATGGTGGATTTATTAATCACCAAAGTGTTCAATTCTTTATGAATTGTTTTAATTCCAAATATTATGAGAAGTTAAATATTTAAGTTTTGGAATTAAGTACGGTGGATGTGTTAGTCACCAAAGTAGCCAAATTTATTATTATTATTATTTTTAATTCCAAGTATGACGATGATTTTTCAATTACCCATAACCTTGATGCTATTATCTTATGTTTGTATTGTGGGGGAATTAAAGTTTGTTATTATAAGGTGTTTATGGATCAACTTAAAGGTTGATTATTTGTCTTTATAATTATTGAATATAAATGTTGGTAGTTTTATTTAGATACCCAAAGATGATAAATATTTTTGGTTGGGGTATGCATCACTACCAAATTATATGAAATTTTATAGCATCATTATGGTTGAATATTGCATATTAGAGGAAAAATCGGATTTTGAAAGAAATGATGAATGCATGATTAATTAAGTCCGGTTTACCACAAAATTTGTGGGGGGAAGCCATACTAACGGCTAACTTTCTAATTAATAGAGTGCCTCATAAAACGATACAAAGTATACCAAATGAAATATGGAAAGGAAAGAGACCTTCTTTGAAATATTTGAAAGTATGGGGTGCTTGGCAAAGGTTGAGATTCCTAAACCTAAAAGGTCAAGAATTGGACCTAAGACAAAGATGTGTGTTTATTGGCTATGCACATAATAGTAGTGCATATCGTTTTCTGGTTTATAAGTTTGATGTATCAGATATCCATGTGATTACGGTTATTGAGTCAAGGAACGCTACGTTCTTTGAGAACATATTTTTGTACAATAAAGGTAATGATAATAACAACACTGTGATATCTCAGGATACTATGACTAATGATAATCTTGAACAGGAGGAACCTACATGTAGTACTAGGCAAAGGACTTCAACATCCTTTGGTCCTGATTTTATGACTTATCTACTGGAAAATGAACCTCGAACATTTGGAGAGGCAATGGGTTCCCCTGAAGCACCATTCTGGGAAGAGGCTATCAATAGTGAAGTTGAATCCATTATGTCAAACCATACTTGGGACTTGGTTGACCTTCCTCTTGGCAATAAGCCTCTAGGAACTAAGTGGGTCTTCAAAAAGAAGATGAAAGCAGATGGCACTGTTGATAAGTACAAAGCTAGGTTGGTAGTCAAAGGCTACAGACAACGTGAAGGCCTGGATTACTTTGACACTTATTCACCTGTTACAAGAATTACATCCATTCGGATGTTAATTGCGCTAGCAGCATTGAATGGATTGGAGTTACATCAAATGGATGTAAAAATAGCCTTCTTGAATGGTGAATTGGAGGAAGAAATTTATCTAGAACAACCTGAGGGATTTGTTGTCTCAGGACAAGAACGGAAAGTTTGTTGCTTAATAAAGTCCCTTTATGGACTTAAACAAGCCCCAAAACAATGGCATGAAAAATTCGATGAAGTTATGTTATCAAATGGATTTAGTATTAATGAATGTGACAAGTGTGTCTACATTCGAAATACTGAAAACGGATATGCCATAGTCTGT
Source organism: Acacia melanoxylon (assembly GCA_019022615.1). Classification (NCBI taxonomy): domain Eukaryota; kingdom Viridiplantae; phylum Streptophyta; class Magnoliopsida; order Fabales; family Fabaceae; genus Acacia; species Acacia melanoxylon. Next base: position 8,041,382 of record JAFJYJ010000010.1, read on the forward strand.
CTTTATGTAGATGACATGTTGATAACGGGTAGTAATAATCAAATGATTAAAGCTACTAAACGATTGCTTACCAGTAAGTTTGACATGAAAGATATGGGTCTAGCAGATGTTATTTTAGGAATTAAAATCCATAGAAAATCTGGAGGGTTAGCTTTATCGCAAACACACTATATTTCTAAAATTCTGGAGAAATTCAAGAGTTTAAACATAACTCCTGTGTCGACCCCTATAGAAACTAGTCTTCGATTGTTAAGAAATACTGGCGAAGCTATTAACCAAAAAGAATATGCTCAAGTGCTAGGCAGTCTTATGTATGTTATGAACTGTACTAGATCTGATATTGCCTATGCAGTAAGCATGTTGAGTCGCTTTACAAGTAATCCAAATGAGCTTCATTGGAGAGCTATGATAAGAGTTTTGGGTTACTTAAAGCAAACTCAAAACTTTGCTTTGCATTATGAGAAGTACCTGCAGTACTAGAAGGGTATTGTGATGCAAATTGGATAACCAGCTCTAATGACACAAGATCCACAAGTGGATATGTATTCACCCTTGGTGGGCGTCTTTGTGTCTTGGAAGTGATCTAAGCAAACTTGCATTGCAAGATCTACTATGGAAGCAGAATTCATTGCGTTAGATAAAGCTGGTGAGGAAGCCGAATGGCTTCGTAATTTTCTTGAAGACATTCTTAGTTGGCCAAAGTCAGTACTAGCAGTGTGTATACCTTTGTGATAGTCGACGACTATTGGTAGAGCCAAGAATGTCATGTACAACGGAAAGTCTAGACATATTCGTCTTAGACATGATACCGTTAGACAACTACTTTCAAATGGAATCATCTCAATTGATTATGTGAAATCAAAAGAGAATATAGCGGATTCATTGACTAAAGGGATTCCTAGAAAGATAGTTAGGAAATTGTCCAAAGGAATGAGTTTAAGGCCGATACATTGTTGATTATCGCGGTAACTCTACCTAGGAGAGTGGAGATCCCACGAACTAGGTTCAAAGAGACAACTAAGTCTTAATTGACTGTTAACACTGTGGAGTTTTAAAGTCATACTCATTCCTAGACAAGACAGTGCATATATATAAAGGTAAGCTTCTAAGCTTTTAATGATTTCCTAATCTGTTGTGTTCAGATGATGTATGTTGACTTACATCACAAGGAATCACCTATGTGAGTGTGAAGTGCGGGCTGCTTCTATGAGAATTTAAAACGGCCAATTCTCTAGAACACTCACAGAACTAGGCAGTGTCTAGGGCCAAAATGGACACAGCATGAGTACCAACGATGCTAGAGGAGCAACTGTGTGACTCCTATTGTCTTGGTATACACTGTAAGGTCGATGGTTCAAGACAACGCGTCCACTGATTGACCAGTACATCCGATAGGTTTTTACTAGAGAAGGTTCAAAGGTAACCCCTACCTTTCTCGATGCAGTTGTTTCTCGTAGAGGAACCGCACTTTGCATACATGATCACTTGCATTTGGTCATGATGGACTAACTTCTTATCCATGTGGGGGATTGTTGGAATTTATGATATAAATCCCATGGGTTATGAATAAGAAGAAGGTTGAAAAAGAAGAGGGAAAAGGAAGAAGGAATGTGTGTGGATAGAAGTCCCACATTGGTTAGGTGGAGGAAAGTTTGAGAGTATATAAGCCTCAACTTTGCTCCTACTAATTGGGCCCTTGGGCCAACCCACTTTTGTCAAGGGGTGAGGACTTAGGTGACCATTGGTCCACCACACACACGCGTCGCTGTTCAGCCGGCTCGGTTCGGTCGCGTGCGCCGCTCGGTCTGGTCTGGTCCGCGCGTGTGAAATAAAATATTAATATTTTATTAAATTATTTTTTGGATAAAAAATAATTTTTTATTAAATTAATTTTTGAATTTCCGAACGTTTAAATAACCCGTTGTACCTCTCTCGAGTTTTTCTACCGGGAAAGCTGCGTTTTGCGATCCGTTCGGATCGTTTGCTCCGTTTCAGTGCGTCGTTCGTACGACGCACCCGGTTCGCACGGAATCGTGACGCTTGGTCGCCTTTGTTCATTCGGTTCTGGTGCGTCTGTCTACACAATACACCAGTTCGCAGCAACGGACGAGTCCGTCTGATCGTGTTTTTTCAGAGTCTATAAATAGGGCGCCCTAGTCTCAGATTAGAAATTTTTTTTACGCATACTCTCTCTCTCGCATTCCGCATATACAATGCGTGCGTTCGCAGCGGACTCGTTGGATTCGCTTGGGCCAGACGAGACAGAGCCATCTTTTCGGAGACGAATAATCCGCTCTATCCTGGGAGGCAATTGCTCAAAAACCTTTGGCATCCGTATTGAAGGAGCAATATTGTCTTAAGGACACAACGAAAGTTGGGCCCGGATTTTTGCATTTTTTCCATTACCTTATCGGCAGTCTTGTGAGTTCGTTTAAAGCGTTTCTATATTATACAAACTACTTGTATGCTCTTTGATTGCTCCATTTAATAAATACAGATTCTTGTTATGCTGTTTGTTTACTGTATATTCAATTTCTATCTACCCAATACATTCTAAATAACAATCTTAGGACAATATTGCTCCCTCAATACGGATGCCGAAGGTTTCTGAGCAATTGCCTCCCAGGATAGAGCGGATTATTCGTCTCCAGAAAGATGGCTCTGTCTGTCTGAAGCCCAAGCGAACTGGTCAATCAGTGGACGCGTTGTCTTGAACTGTCGACCTTTTAGTGTATACCAAGACAATAGGAGTCACACAGTTGCTCCTCTAGCATCGTTGGTTCTCATCTTCGTGTCCATTTTGGCCCTGGACACCGCCTGGTTCTGTGAGTGTTCTAGAGAATCGGCCGTTTTAAATTCTCATAGAAGCGGCCCGCACTTCACACTCACATAGGTGATTCCTTGTGATGTAAGTCAACATACATCATCTGAACACAAAGATTAAGAAATCATTAAAAGCTTATAAGCTTACCCTTATATATATGCACCTTGTCTTATCTAGGAATGAGTATGAGTTTAAAACTCACGGTGTTAACGAGTCAATCATCACTTAGTTGTCTCTTTGAACCTAGTTCGTGGGATCTCCACTCTTCTAGGTAGAGTTACCGCAATAATCAACAATGGATCGGCCTTAAACCCATTCCTTTGGACAATTTCCTAACTATCTTCCTAGGAATCCCTTTAGTCAATGGATCCGCTACATTCTCTTTTGATTTCACATAATCAATTGAGATGATTCCATTCGAAAGTAGTTGTCTAACGGTATCATGTCTACGACGTATATGTCTAGACTTGCCGTTGTACATGACATTCTTGGCTCTACCAATAGCTGCTTGACTATCACAGTGTATACACATTGCTGGTACTGGCTTTGGCCAATTATGAATGTCTTCAAGAAAATTACGAAGCCACTCAGCTTCCTCACTAGCTTTATCTAACGCAATGAATTCTGCTTCCATAGTAGATCTTGCAATGCAAGTTTGCTTAGACGACTTCCAAGACACAAAGACCCCCACCAAGGGTGAATACATATCCACTTGTGGATCTTGTGTCATTAGAGCGGTTATCCAATTTGCATCACAATACCCTTCTAGTACCTTGTAGGGTACTTCTCATAATGCAAAGCAAAGTTTTGAGTTTGCTTTAAGTAACCCAAAACTCTTATCATAGCTCTCCAATGAAGCTCATTTGGATTACTTGTAAAACGACTCAACATGCTTACTGCATAGGCAATATCAGGTCTAGTGCAGTTCATAACATACATAAGACTGCCTAGCACTTGAGCATATTCTTTTTGGTTAATAGCTTCGCCAGTATTTCTTAAAAGTCGAAGACTAGTTTCTATAGGGTTCGACACAGGAGCTATGTTTAAACTCTTGAATTTCTCCAGAATTTTAGAAATATAATGTGTTTTCGATAAAGCTAACCCTCCAGATGTTCTATGGATTTTAATTCCTAAAATAACATCTGCTAGGCCCATATCTTTCATGTCGAACTTACTTTGATCATTTGATTATTACTACATGTTATCAACATGTCATCTATATAAAGACAAACTATGGCAAACCCGTTTTCAGTATTTCGAATGTAGACACACTTGTCACATTCATTAATACTAAAGCCATTTGATAACATAACTTCATCGAATTTCGCATGCCATTGTTTCGAGGCTTGTTTAAGTCCATAAAGAGACTTAATTAATCGACAAACTTTCCGTTCTTGTCCTGAGACAACAAATCCCTCAGGTTGTTCTAGATAAATTTCTTCCTCTAATTCACCATTCAAGAAGGCTATCTTTACATCCATTTGATGTAACTCCAAACCATTCAATGCTGCTAACGTGATTATCATCCGAATGGATGTAATTCTTGTAACAGGTGAATATGTATCAAAGTAGTCTAGGCCTTCACGTTGTCTATAGCCTTTTACTACCAGTCTAGCTTTGTACTTATCAATAGTGCCATATGCTTTCATCTTCTTTTTGAAGACCCACTTAGTTCCTAGAGGCTTATTGCCAGGAGGAAGGTCAACCAACTCCCAAGTATGGTTTGACATAATGGATTCAACTTCACTATTGATAGCCTCTTCCCAGAATGGTGCTTCAGGGGAACCCATAGCCTCTCCAAATGTTCGAGGCTCATTTTCCAGTAGATATGTCAGAAAATCAGGATCAAAGGATGTTGAAGTCCTTTGCGTAGTACTACGTCTAGGTTCCTCATTTTCAAGATTATCATTAGTCATAGTATCCTGAGATATCACAGTGTTGTTATTATCATTACCTTTATTGTACGGAAATATGTTCTCAAAGAACGTAGCGTTCCTTTACTCAATAACCGTATTCACATGGATATCTGATACATCAGACTTATAAACCAGAAAACGATATGCACTACTATTATGTGCATAACCAATAAACACATAGTCTACTGTCTTAGGTCCAATTCTTAACCTCTTAGGTTTAGGAATCTCAACCTTTGCTAAGCACTCCCACACTTTCAAATATTTCAAGGAAGGTTTCTTTCCTTTCCATATTTCATATGTTATATTTTTTATCGTTTTATGAGGCACTCTATTGATTAGAAAGTTAGCCGTTAGAATGGCTTCCCCCCACAAATTTTGTGGTAAACAGGATGCACTTAACAAAGCATTCATCATTTCTTTCAATGTCCGATTTTTCCTTTCTGCAATCCCATTTGACTGCGGAGCATAAGGAGCAGTTGTCTGATGTATAATACCAGATTCTATACAGAATTCCTCGAAGGGGCCATCAAATTCTCCTCCACGATTGCTCCTTACTATTTTAATTTTCTTATTAAGTTGATTTTCAATTTCATTCTTATATTGTTTAAACGCAACTATAGCCTCATCTTTACTATTAAGCAAATAGACATAACAATATCTACTACAATCATCAATGAATGTAATAAAATATTTCTTATTACCCCTAGATGGTACAGATTTCATATCACATAAATCAGTATGTATTAAATCTAACAACTCGGTTGATTTTTCAACGAAGAAAAAGGTAACTTAGAAAAATTTGTTTAATGCATACTTGACATTTATCTTTATTTGAACAATCAACTTTAGGCAATAATTCTAAATGAATTAAATTTTTAATTGATTTATAATTAACATGTCCTAATCTTTGATGCCATAAATTAGAGGACTCTAGCATATAGATAGAAGCAATATTATTATTAATAGCACCATTATTGGTGACAGTCATTACATTAACTTTGAAAAGGCCCTCACTAAGGTAACCTTTTCCAACATACATATCATTCTTAGAAAGTATAAACTTATCATAAACAAATACAAGCTTAAAACCATTCTTGCTTAAGAGGGATCCAGAAATTAAATTCTTGCGAATATCAGGCACATCAAGCACATCATTGAGAGTCACAACTTTTCCAGAAGTCATCTTCAAAACAACTTTCCCAAAACCTTCAACCTTTGAAGTAGAAGAATTTCCCATATATAGTTGTTCATCTTGCTTCGCAAGGGTGTAAGAAGAGAACATCCACTTGTTTGCACATACATGCCTGGTGGCACCAGTGTCCACCCACCACTCCTTGGTATTTCCAACCAAGTTACATTGCATTACAACCTTTGAAAGACTCATATTATCCATCATATCAGTGGTATTGTCAACCATATTGGCTTCAGTGTTCTTCTTCTTGAGATTCTTTGGCTTCTTGCAATCCTTGGCACGGCGGCCAGGCTTCCCGCAATTATAGCACTTGCCTTTGAATTTTTGTCCTTTGCAAGGGCCTTTGCTATGGCCTTGTTTGAATGATCCCTCATTAGAGCGTTTCCGTTTCTTGAGCTTTGGACCATCTTCAACAATGTTGGCCTTTGAAACTATAGGATTGATGCCAAGTTTCTTTTCAGAAATCTTGTTGTCTTCTTCTATTCTCAATCTTACAATCAAATCTTCAAGTGACATCTCCTTACGCTTGTGCTTAAGGTAATTCTTGAAGTCCTTCCAAGATGGTGGCAATTTCTCAATAAATGCAGCAACTTGGAAAGACTCGCTTAGAGACATCCCTTCAGCGTGAATCTCATGCACGATCAATTGAAGTTCTTCAACTTGACTCACCACTGATTTAGAATCAAGCATCTTGAAGTCCAAAAATCGCCAACTATAAATTTCTTCAAGCCAAGATCTTCGTTTTGTACTTCTTGTCTAGACTCTCCCATAATGCTTTGGTTGTATCCAAAGCACTATATGCAGTATACAGTGTATTGTCTAGACCATTGAGAATGTAGTTTCTACAAAGGAAATCAGAATACTTCCAAGCATCTATCGCTGCAACCTTTTTCTTGTCAGCCGGTTGTCCTTCTTCCAATTTTGGAGCATCTTCAGTGAGAAATCGTGTCAAGTTCAATGTGGTTAAATAGAAAAACATTTTTCGTTGCCATCTTTTAAAATCATTTCCATTGAACTTTTCGGTTTTTCACCATGCATTGGGAAGGGACCACTCGGGTTAATCGATTGGTACTTGTCCTTGCCATTTTTGTTGTTAAAAACGAAACTCGATTAATCACACGATTAATCCACAAACAAGTATAATAATAATCTTCACAAAAAACTAAACACAAATTCAATTTAATATTACTACCAACGTATGAAATCGGCAATGATATAAATTACTATAAATTGATTTCATGGCCTAAAACATATATACACTTATATATTTAATTGTAGAAATAAATATTCAAAATAACAGATTCAAAGGAATAGTTTCCTAAAAATATGCCAAGGATATTGGAATATTTAAACTATTTGCATATATAACATATATACACTTATATATTTTAATGTAGAAATAAATATTCAAAATAACATATTCAAAGGAATAGTTTCCTAAAAATATGCCAAGGATATTGGAATATTTAAACTATTTGCATATATAACATATATACACTTATATATTTTATTGTAAAAATAAATATTCAAAATAACATATTCAAAGGAATAGTTTCCTAAAAATATGCCAAGGATATTGGAAATTTAAACTATTTGCATATATTGCACACGTAAATAATTTTTAATAATTCATATGCAAATCAGAAACAGGTCGACATATACACACCCACATAAATCATAATTTTATGATACCCATAAGCATATCATCAAAGAATCCAAAACAATTTCTTCCGCCCTAAATCCGAAAAATCATGCGTACCCACACATATTCAGATCCAAAAATTTATATATATTTATATATGAACAAGTTTAATTGCCATGGACATTCAACTCCGGTCCGTTATAAATTGTAATTTTAGAAACTTTAATTTTCCAAATCAAATCTAAAATCTTTAAAATTGAACACAGATTCAAAGCAATAAATAAATAGTATCAATAATTGCTGGCTTCCAGATATCTCTATTGAATTCAAATCTAAAATATATATATATATGGAAAAATCAACTTCATTCACAAAATTGATTTTCAAAATCAAGAATCAATTCAAATAACACAGATTCCTCTTTAGCTAATATTGTCTTAAGATTGTTGTTAGAATGTATTGAGTAGATAGAGATAGAATATACTGTGAACAAAAATAGTATAAGAAGAATATGTATTTATTAAATGGAGCAATCAAAGGGCATACAAGTAGTCTGTATAATATAGAAAAGCTTTAAACGAACTCACAAGACTGCCGATAAGGTAATGGAAAAAATGCAGAAATCGGGCCCAACTTTCGTTGTGTCCTTAAGACAATATTGCTCCCTCAATATGGATGCCGAAGGTTTCTGAGCAATTGCCTCCCAGGATAGAGCGGATTATTTGTCTTGAGAAAGATGGCTGCATGCATGTCAAGCCCAAGCGAATCCAACGAGTACGCTTTCGGAACGCACAGAATGTATATGCAGAATGCAGAGAGAGAGAGTATGCAGAAAAAACGTTATTTAATCTGTGACTAGGGTGCCCTATTTATAGACTCTGAAAAAACAAGATCATACGGACTCGTCATTCTGTCTTTGAAACAGTGCATTGTGCAAAGAGACACACCAGAACGGAACGAACAGAGGTGACCTGCGTCTTTTGCCAGCGAACTGGTGCTTCTACGAACAGACGCACAAGATGCGGGAGCGAACGATCCGAACGGATCGTAAAACGCATATGGCTTTGGTTGGAAAACTCGAGAGGTACAACGGAATTATTTAAACGTTCGAAATTCAAAAAATTAATTTAATAAAAAATTATTTTTCCCTCAGAGGATCTGGCTTTCCTCCTATACTCCTTACCATTCTTTTTCCTCCTTTTCTTTTTTCTACCGTTGGATTAAGATCTCAACGGTACAGATTTATCATATGATAAAAATATTATTATAAAGGAAAAGGAGGGGGAAAGTATGATAAGAAATGATGGTAAATCTGTACCGTTGAGATCTTAATCCAACAGTAGAAAAAGGAAAAGGAGGGAAAATGATGGTAAGGGGTATAGGAGGAAAGCCAGATCCTTTGTCAAATAAGATGCTAACTATTTCTGGTTCTTCTGCTTGTTATTGTATATCTCTCTGTTTTACTTAGTTTATTCGGTGTGGTCTTGGTTATCTACTACTTCTAGTCTTTAATAATATACGATTCACTTTGTAGTTGAATAATTTTTCATTGTTAAAGTGAATATTATATTAGGAACCAATGTGTTATCTTGTATTATATTCCTTCCATCCTGCAACAAGAAATGTAGATTTTCCCTACTTTTGTGGGTGACATTTTTTGCTCCTCAAAGTGGTTGCTAGGAAGCAAGAAAGTCTGTAACCGGTTTTGGTGCCTATCAGGCCCTTGTCCTATCTAGAGTGATCAAATCGGGATCTAGACGGTCCAAACTTGATTTTTTTAAAACCGGTGATTGTTTAATAAAAAAACTCATTTTTTGAAAAAAAAAAATAGTTAAGAGATTATCTTAATTTTAGATTTTCTACCCATTAAAATATTTTTTTAAAAAAATAAAAAGTAAAAATATCAAATACGGACGGTCCGGATGAGACGAGTGCTTTGGATTAACACCGAAACCGGTTCCAAAAAGTTCATGCATCTAAGCACGTCACTCGATCATCTCATATTACCGACATGTTTGAGGCTTATTTAGAATATTGTCCAGCAAGTTCAAAAATGTTTTTTAGAATATTATCATGTCCTTAATATAAAACCCATTTAACTTTTTTTTGAAAGATTAAGAACACTGAATAAATTACTTTAAAGTATTTATATTTATCTTTTTATATGAAACTAATGTGTACGACTTATTAATTGATATATAATCAAATGATATGTAATACATATTATTATTAACTAACTTATTTAGCTTCTTTAACCTTTCTAAAAAATAAATAAATTGGGCCTTATATTAAAGACTAAACCGAGGCTGGGGTAGTGTTATATTATTTGGTAATAACAAGACAGAACCATGACTCTCAGCCATGGAAGTTGCAAGGTTTTTCACTGGCTGTGTATGAATGTGATTTGGCTCACCAGGAAGAGGAAGAAGCTCTAGGTATCTTATAACCTTTGAGTCAATCTTGTTGCTCCTGTGGGGTTTTGTCCATCCAGTCGCTATTTTGTTGTGAGGGATTAGCCCCTTTCACCAAACCTAAATCCCCTTGGTTGCATAACAACTTTTGTTTTGTTTTTTGTTTTTATATAAAAATTTTAGGACAGGGGTTGGGCTCACCCACAGTCCAAGGGCAGGGCGCTTGGAGCCCAAGAACCCAGTGGATACTGGGCCAGAGAGTACACATGCCTCCACCTCCGCCCAGCGTTACAACCGGTATCCCAGACCCCTAGGATGCCTCCCCCAGCGCCTTGACCAACGCAGGGATCGAACCCCCTCCCATGTGGTGAGGAAGACCGACCCCCACGCCAGTTGAACCCAAGGACGAGGGGTCCTTTGTTCTTCTTTAATGGTTTGTTTGGGCTTTTGTGTGTTTGGTTTTTTTGTTGTTGATGTCTGCTCGTACCTTTAAGCTTATATGGGCTTCTCCCTGTTGCATTTAACTTGTATTTTAATATTGTGAGAAAGCTTTTTATCAAAAAACAAATATTGTGAGAAAGCCACAAATAAAAGTTGGTCCAATTGGTAAAAGGTTTCGCTCATAGCCGTAAAATTGTGGGTTCAAATCCTACTAACGTGAGGACTTTGTGGGTAGAAGATTCATAAGGCTCAGAGTAAGTACTCTTTAAGCCTGGAGGCATACCCTAACTCTAGCGAGCCTCAGACCTAACTCACCTAAACCTTTTTTGTACCCAAAAAAAAAATGTAAGAAAGCCCATCATGGCTATAATGTGGGGCAATGCTTCAAAAAACTATTGTTGATTTGCGGTAAAAGTATTGAGACTTCCTATAAATTTACAAGATAATTAGATGAATATTAAAAATTGGAAAGTTCCATTTTGAACAAAACCTACATTTCCTCTTTTTATTTTTATTTTAAAAAAATCTAAACGGCGCCTTGATTTTGTTTATGGGCAATTATTCTATATTGGCTAAGAAAGAAATATTCTCTCTCTTTTTTGCAATGAAGAAATATACTTTCTCAAATCTCACATTTTTGTCCTTGTTACAAATCTCAATATACATAAACTTTTCATCGAAAAAAAAAATACATAAACTTCTTTTTTTACAATGTACCACCTCACACATCCATCATCTATGGGAGGACACATAGGGGCAGTGTCGGACCTAAAAAATTTAATGACGGGGGACGAAAATAAAAAAATACTATATGATAAATAAAAGTAATTGAAATATAATACAGACCTAATATATAAAAATTGAAAGAAATCTATTATAGAAATTAAGATTACTTCACTTAACTTTTACTCTATGTATTTTCATATTGTTAAACTCATCTATAATTGAATCCTGCTAAAACTTAAAACAATTTCTTTTTCAATGTATGTAATCAAAGAATCATCAAGAAATTGATCTTCTATTCTATTTCGAAGTTTGTTTTTTATTATCTTCATAGTAAAAAAAAGATCTTTTAGTAGTTGCTGTAGAAACTGTGAGAGTGAGTATAAATCTAATTACTCTACCAATAAGATGATAAATGATGGACTTTTCAGTTTTGACTAACAACCTTATTTAGATGACTCTAGCAGCAATCTTGAGACATGTTCAGAATATGAGAACATGGACCTCGAGAACTTTGTGTATGGAAAGGTTTCAAAAGAAATTGAGGCAAGAAAGGAGGCCGGTGAAAAAGTTCCAATTCATCTTCATGCGCCAAAAAGACTTTTGGATTTAGTTGACAGTATAGGCATTTGATTTCATTCTCCTATTAACGTTTATATTATGGGATAAGTATTTTTTTTACTCTAGAAGTTTTGGCTGAGGAGCACTGGGTACCCGAAAAGTTTTTTATGGAGCAAAATTGCCCGAAAGTTAACAAAAGGTAACAATTTTGCCCTTCCGTTAAATTTAACTTATGTGCACACATGGTATGCCACCTCATCAATAAAAATAGAACCAAATATCATTTTTGCCCGAAAGTTTTCGCTAAGGAGCAATGAGTATCCGAAAGTTTTTTTTAGAAGCAACTTTGCCTTAGAAGTTTACATAATGTAGCAATTTTGACCTTCCGTCCCCCAATATTAAATTTGACTATTAAATCAGTCAAAGAACACACATGTTATGTCACATCATCATCCACAACACTTAGCACAATATGACATGGCATCACACCTCGTCATCTCTTTCTTGTTGAAGGAATCATCGGTATTAAGAGAATTAAAGGGATAAACAGACTCAACAAAATCGGATTGAACAACACAAGAAATCTCGTCTTCTTTGAGTTGCTGAAGGACGCATAGCCAATAATCGAGGGTGCAGAGGAAGAAATCTACCTTGGAAAGGTCGAACATGGAGTCGGAGAGGAGATCCTTGAGACATTGAGCTCAAGGTAGCCAGAATTTGTGAAGTCGAACTGGTTAAAGGGACTGAAAGGTCTGTCAAAAAACCTAGAGGAAGCATTACTTATGATTTAAGCAAATGAAATGCAAAATGAGATATGAATTGTCCCAAATTGGTTTAATAAGACAAATCAATAATGATAATATTCACCTTTGTATAGATTGATCTAGGCCACCCTCCCGTAAATTGCTAGAATTGCTACATTTTGTAAACTTTTGGGGCAAAATTATTTTTAAAAAAACTTCTGGATATACCCACTGCTTCTCGTCTAAAACTTCTGAGGCAAAAATGATACTTAATTTTGATTGCTGAGGTGGCAAGCATTGGTGCCACGTGTGCATATCAGTTGAACTTAACGAAGGGGCAAAATTGTTATGTTTTGTTAACTTCTGGGGCAATTTTCCTCCAAAAAAATATTTTGGGCATCCAGTACTCCTCAGCTAAAACTTCCAGGCAAAAATGATACTTATCCCTTATATTATTTGTCCTTTTGTTTAAGAAGTACAACTCGACTAAGACCGGTAGGATGAGATTGTGAATATATCAGAAAATTTAATTGAGAAATCACTAAGGTCCAAGGATCATAAAAAAGTCTCACAATCACTATCATGTGAAATGACAAAGCTACCCAAAAGCTTCAAACTCTTCTTTGCGTCTGAAAAGCTTCGGACTCTTCTTTCTTAGTGCTCGTGTCTCACATGGCAGAGAGTCATTGTGTGCTTCGGTCGTTGTCAGCTGAACCCATAGTCACCAGTGTTGGTCTTGTGGTTGACGATTGCCGTCTTCATCGTGCCCATGTATCGTTGCTCGCAAGGGAGTTGGTGCTTGCCGATTTTACTTTTCTTTCCCCATTTTAAGTTTCGGTTTTCTTTGAGAGTAGCTAATGTAGAAGGGCATCCATTCTTCAGAAACCATCAATCTCCTAAAAAAACACTGTATGACAAGAGTATATAATGGGAAAGGGAGGAGAGGAGCAGTTCTATTGTCATAAAGACAAAGAAATAGACTTGTAGCTTTATTGTAAAATTTTGAAACTTCTCATTTCATGTAATTCAGAAAACTATATGTGTTTCTATGATGTTATATATTTTGACAATGTATCCAATGGTTACTGAATGTGGCAATTCATGACAAGAGTATATAATGACAACTGAATGTGTCTTTTTTGACAAGCCTTCTGACAAGTTCTCATGCCTATTTTGGCAATATGAACATTAGGAACATTATACATCAAAATACATAAGCCGATGTTGTTAGAAACTTGGAGACTTTTTGACAACATGAAAAGTCATTTTGACAACATTAGAAACTATTTTTTACAAAAGTTTTTCATATGTGTAGAATTTTAGAAACCTAGAGAATTGTTGACAACATGAAAAGTTATTTTGACAACATTACAAGCAATTTTCACAACGTGATTTTCATATATGTAGAATTTTAGAAACCTGGAAAATTTTTGACAACATGAAAAGCTATTTTGACAACATTAGAAGCCATTTTCACGAGTTTTTCATGTGTGTAGAATTTTAGAAACATGGAAAATTTTTTACAACAAGAAAAGTCATTTTGACAACATTACAAACCCATTTTCACCACGAGTTTTTCATACATGGAGAATTTTTGAAACTTAGAGAATGTTTGACAACATGAAAAGCCATTTTGATAAGTTTTTCATACATGGAGAAATTTTTAAACTTTAGTACTTCATGATAAATTTCACATTAGAAGGTAATACGTATTTTAACAACTACTTATTTCTATTTTGACAACATGACAAACTATTTTGACAACGAGTTTCTGATACCTAGAAAAATTGTGACAACTTCAGTTCTAATTGTCCCAAGATGCACATTCAGTAGCTAATAGGCCTTTTAACAACTAATAAATCCATTTTGATAGTATGAAAAACCATTTTTACATGGGGACTTTTTTGTGAGGGGAATTCAATAGCTTCTTTCGTTTTTTATTAGAATGGGTGACATAGTCATTTTACATTCACAACTAATCATAAAAAAGTCTCTAGGGACCCATTTGTGAGGGGAATTTGCTATGATATTTTTTTGTAATTATGTTTGTACCTTGGGTCCCCATTTAAAAATATACTCATTACATTTGTGATTTTTTTTGTTGCAATTTACCCCTGTACCGGGCAAGTTCGAAAACTTACCACCCTTACTCAAAGTGAAATATACTCATTACATTTGTGATTTTTTTTTGTTGCATTCACTCTTCCTAACCTCAATGCACATAGTTGGGGCCTGGGGGGTTCGGGCAAGGATTTGCAATAGTCAGATTTTGGGTGGATTGTACATGGATTTTTTACGTGCTCGGCGCTTCTAAAGTAAAACTTTTTTGTGTTGGGCGCTCTTGGAGTAAAACTTTGTTGGCCAATCTGCACCTTAATCATTAAAAGTTTACATTTTAACGGACGTTGATTTTTTTTTCTAATAGCGTTGTGCTGATTTTACATTTTTAAAAGTTTTTTGTGTTGACTTTATATTTTTAAAAGTTTTTTTAGTATTTTTAGTCCACTTAAAAGTTTTTTGTGCTGGGCGCTCCTGGAGTAAAAGTTAGTTGGCCAATCTACACGTTAACCCTATATTGAACACAAGTGACAACAATTTTAAACTATCAATGCTCAATTAACCCACAAATGATGTGATCTTTATTTTTATATTTTTAAAATATTATTCTTCTGTTTTTTCTATACAAGAAAACCATATTTATTGACAAATGATAGAAAAAAGAGTTAATGTGCAAAAATACACATGTGCTTTCCTCAGAGGAGCGTCCAATAGCAAGTGTTTTTTTTAGGTGCAAAAGTGCACACGTGATTACAAATTAGATACAAAAATACCGTTTGACCGTTAAGTTTGACTTTTTTTTGTTGACTGGACGATGACGTGGCATTTCAAATGTGCAAAAATACACATGTGGTTTGTCAAAAAGAGCGTCCAACACCAAATTATTATTTTTTAATTTAATAATTTTACTTCAATTAAAATTATTTTAGGATCTTGAAAAAAATATTTCAGGTATTGATTGGTATACTAAAAGGATACGAGACTAATACGAAAAAAATATTTCAGGGTATGGATTGGTACTAAAAAGTACTTTGAGGATCTTTGGTGAGAAAATATACTTCATGATCTTGAAAAATTATTTTATGACCTTGAAAAAATATTTCAAGCTATTGACTAGTACTAAAAGGATCTTGATCGAAAAATACTTCATGATCTTGAAAAATTCTATTAAGATCATGAAAAAAAATTTTAAGATGATTGGTACTAAAAATATACTTCAAAGATATTTTTTTAAGATTCTAAAATAATTTTTCAAGATCATGAAATATTTTTTTGTACCAGCCAAAGTATTCTCAAAGTATCTTTTTAATATTAGTCAATAACCGAAATATTTTTTCAGATCTTAAAATAAATTTTCAAGATCATGAAGTAATTTTTCAGTACAGGTTATTATCCTGAATATCTTTTTAGTACCTGGTAGTAATTAAAATAAAATTATTAAATTAAAAAAAATGGTGTTCAATGCTCTTTTTGACAAACCATATGTGTATTTTTGCATCTTTGAAATGCCACGTCATTGTCCAGTCAGCAAAAAAAGTCAAACTTAATGGTCAAAGTCAAATTTAACGGTCAAACGGTATATTTGCACCTAATTTGTAACCACATAGTCACTTTTGCACCTAAAAAATTACTTACTATTGGACTCTCCTATGAGAAAAACACATGTGTATTTTTACACCTTAACCCTAGAATTTTTTTTAATAAACTTACTAAAATCATTAAAGTAACAACATTAGGTTTCTTTATTATAAATCAAAATTTTAAGAGAGTTTAATTTAAATTTTGAAATGTCAAGGGTTATTTGTAATTGACCAAAGTTTAAGGGGGTTATCTGCAACTCATGGAGTTTTTATGAAATCAATAATTTATACAAGGTGTCACGTAAAATAATACGTGTCATCTTATAATCTAAGGTGACTATTTTTGTTAAAAAGATAATAATCACTTAACGACAAATGGTTAATTTTAAAAAAAATGAAAGGTCGGGGTTTAAATTTAAACTTTGAAATGTAATGAGTTATATACAACTTATTTAAAGTTTATGAGGTTTTTGTATAATTTAGCCTTAAACATTATAAAGAAATTTAGATTGAATTTAGAGTTAAGGTGCAAAAAATGCGTGTGTTTTTGTCGAGGAAGGCCGCCGAAGAAAGTGCTTTTTTGCACATGTGAATTTTTGACAAACCACATGTCTTTTTTGCACCTTTGAAATGCCATCGTCATCGTCGGTCAAAGAAAAAAGTCAAACTTAACGGTCAAACGATATTTTTGCACCTAATTGGTAACCACGTGTGCACTTTTGCACCCCAAAAAAGACTTTATCGGGTGCTC
The DNA here is from genome assembly GCA_019022615.1 of Acacia melanoxylon. Classification (NCBI taxonomy): domain Eukaryota; kingdom Viridiplantae; phylum Streptophyta; class Magnoliopsida; order Fabales; family Fabaceae; genus Acacia; species Acacia melanoxylon. Next base: position 8,058,224 of record JAFJYJ010000010.1, read on the forward strand.
TTCTAACAAAAAAGTATACGCTATTTTCGCACCTTAATCCTTGAATTTATAATGAATTTCTAACACACTTACATTATATTTTTAACTAAAAATTTGGTTTAATTCTAAGCTATTTATATATTAATTTTATAAATCATAGTATAAAAAAAATTACTCTCTCCGGTCCTAATTATAAGAGCTAGTTGACTTTTTTGGAGAGATTAAGGAAGCTAATTAAATTAGCTTAGAGTATTTTTATTTTTATTTTTTTCTTCAAACTAAATAGTTTGACCAATAAACTAATATATAATTTACAAAAACACAACATATGAAATGATTAAGTAACTTATTTAGCTTCCTTAATCTCTTTAAAAAAAGTCAACTAGCTCTTATAATTAGTACTAGTATTAATTAATTTGATCTAAAATCTATAATCCAAACACGAGGCTTCCCAGCATCTCTGCAGCACAATTTCCAGCTGCGAATTTGCTGCTGATTCCAAGCCTTGCTCCATCTTCTCCCAGCTCGAACCTCTGGGCAAGCTGTAGCTGCTAAAAAAGCCGCCTCCTTCTCTTTTCACTATGCTTTTAAGGATACGAAGCCTCATTGCTTGGTTATTGTCTCTGCCTTCTCTTCTTATTCTGCCTCTACAAGAATTTCTGTTTGAGGTGGATTCTATTGATAGCGATTTGGTTAGTTTCCTTTGCATTCTCCAGCACGTAGATTTTAATCTCTGTTAGCCTTCCGGGATCTATCTCCTAGGTGGCTTTGTTATAAACTCTGTATTTTGCTTTTTCATTGATGCTTCCCAGATTGTTATTACTTTTTAGTGTTGAGTCTATGATCGCTTCGTTGATATTATACTGTGTTAAGTAGCAAAATAGGACCCTATACATATTGACTTCGAGAGAAAAATATCCTTTTATTGAGAACAAATATTCTGAACTTACACATAATGAGTCCATTACACATAATGAGTCCATTACATATATATATATATATATAAAAGATCTAATTACCACACACAATTACTAAAATGACCCTAAACACAATGACTGTTTTTACACTCCCCCTCAAGTTGGAGGTTGAAACAAATTCACAATAGACAACTTGAACAATAGTCTTTGTTGAATCTCCTTTCCCACATCCTTAGTCAAAAGATATGCTTCTTGATCTTCAGACTTAACATGCTTTAGATCAATTAAACCTTTCTTCAACTTTTCCCTCACAAAGTGACAATCCACTTCAATGTGCTTAGTTCTTTCATGAAATACAGGATTCTTGGCGATGTGAATTGCCGCCATGTTATCACAGTAAACTCTTACAGGATTGTGATGGCTAATGTTTAGGTCTTGAATCATTCCTAATGTCCATACCATTTCTGATACAGCCATACTCAAAGCTCTATATTCTGCTTCTGCTGAGGACTTTGAAATTGTAGGCTGCTTCTTAGTTTTCCATAACACTAGAGATCCCCCAAACTTTATCAAATAGCCGCTAACGGATCTTCTTGTGGTAGCACATGCTGCCCAATCAGAATCACAAAAGCATTCGAGATCAAGGTCTCCTGTTGAACTCAACAACACTCCAAGTCCAGGTGTTGCTTTCAAATATCTCAACACATTTAAAGCAGCAGCCATATGCTCCTTTGTTGGCATTTGCATGAATTGACTTAGAAGCTGCACAGAAAAAGATATATCAGGACGAGTCATAATTAAATATATCAACTTACCAATTAATTTCCTATAACGTTCTGGATTTGGCAACAAATCATCCACAGCATTCCTTTCTTCATCATATGGCATTAGTTTCTGATTATGTGCCAAGGGAACTCCAAGTGGTTTGCAGCCACTCATTCCTGTTTCAGCTAAAATATCCAAAACACACTTTCTCTGACATAGAACAATTCTTTTTTGTGATCTAGCAACTTCTATTACTAGAAAATACTTCATAAAACCAAGATCCTTGATTTTAAAATTATTATGCAAAAAGGATTTGGTTTCATTTATCCCTTTTATATTACTTCCAGTTATCAACAAGTCGTCAACATAAACAAGTATTAAAACAACATCATCATCAGAATTTTTAATGAAAAGAGAGTAATCATGCTTACTCTGTTTAAATCCAGCATGAATCAAAGCCTTTGAAAGCTTGTGATTCCATTGTCTTGATGCTTGTTTCAAACCATACAAGGATTTTGTCAACTTACATACCAATTGATCCCCCGTACCTTCAAATCCTTGGGGAATTCTCATGTACAATTCTTCATTTAAATCCCCTTGTAAAAAGGCATTACATACATCCATTTAATGTAATTCCCATGCATACATCGCTGCCAATTTGAGGACAAGTCTAACGAGTTAACATTTTAACAACAGGAGAAAAGGTTTCATGATAATCTATACCTTCTCTTTGACTATATCCTTTGTCAACTAATCTAGCCTTAAATTTATCTATGGTTCCATTTGAATGATATTTAATCTTATATACCCACTTACATCCTATAGCTCTCTTCCCTTTAGGTAAAGGCACAATAGTCCAAGTTTCATTATCTTCTAAAGCCTTAATTTCATTATTCATGGCGTCTATCCAACGTTGATCTTTTATAGCATCCTCATAATACTCAGGTTCATGCATAGAATCAATTGAATGTAGAAGGCACATATGAGATGGAGATATATAATCATAGGAAACATATTTATGAATGCTATAAAGACACTTATCTTGCTCAACTCGAACTAGAGAACAAACATAATCTCTTGACCAAATTGGTGCCTGTCTTTCTCTAGTGGGTCTGGATAATACCTTAGTAGACGTTTCAGGCAGAGTGATAGACGATTCCAGCCTTGAATCTATCATGGTTCCATCTTGGGCATTTCCATCAGATGGCCGTGAATCTGTTATGGTTTCATTCTGGACATTGTCATCAGCTGGCTTGTGAAGATCATGTGCCAAAAAATCATAATCAAACCAAAACATATGCTGAAATTCCCTGCAATCTTCACTCAAGTCATATGGTTTAGTTTCTTTGAAAGGAAATTTGGTTTCAAGGAAACACACATGCCTACTAACAAATATATTTTTGTTTTTCAAGTCAAGCAACATATATCCTTTTTGATTATCAGGATAACCAAGAAAAACACAAGGAATTGATTTTGCTTTCAGTTTATCATTACCTCTTAAGTTTGTTGCAAAAGCCAAAGAACCAAAAACTTTCAAGTCATCAAGATCTAGAGGTTTCTTATACACAATCTCAAAAGGGGTTTTATAATCTAGAATTCTAGATGGCAATCTATTAACTACATAGGTAGCCATTTTGACACATCCCCCCAATACTTAATTGGTATCCTAGATTGCAATATGAGACCCCTAGCTACCTGAATGATAGTTCTATGTTTCCTCTCAACTACCCCATTTTGTTCTGGAGTGTAGGGACATGAAGTTTGATGAACAATTCCTTTACTCCTAAGATATTGCTTTAGCTCGTTGTTTGTGAATTCTGTACCATTGTCACTTCTAAGCATCTTAACGGAAAGCGTAAATTGAGTGAGGATATAAGCAATAAATTGTTGAATATAGGTTGTAACCTCAGTTTTATTCTTAAGCAATAGAGTCCATGTTGCCCTAGAAAAATAATCAACAATTGTCAAAAAATAGGAATATCCTTGATGTGTTGGAGTCCTATATGGACCCCATACATCAAGATGCAATAGCTCAAAACAACGAGTACTCTTAATGCAACTTGAAGGAAAAGGAAGCTTAGTTTGTTTCGATTGGACACATATCTCACATTTATTATTGATGATGCTTTTATCACTACATTCGAGACCTAGATATCTCATTACAGTAGGAGGAGCATGCCCAAGTCTATGGTGCCACATGCACATTTGATCTATATCAAGATTTCTAGCACTGCTTTGAGCAAAATTCAGCATATTACATGTTCTTTCAATAGAATCAACCGTATTACATTGTCTATTAATAGTTCTCAAAATATACAGGCCTTCAATCAGCTTACCAGTCACCATCATCTTGCCATCCTGAAGGCCCTGCATCAAACAGAAATGAGGAAAAAATATAACAGAACACTGTTGTTCCTTTGTTAATCTAGCAACAGAGAGTAGGTTGAATTCCAACGATGGAGCATATAATATTCCATTCACAGTGAAATTGTCAGTTATGGATGCACTACCTATATGTGTTACCTTTACCCTTGTCCCATCAGGTAATCTAATAGTTTTAATGGGACCCTCATATATTTCATATGTATTTAAAAGATTCAAATTTCCAACCATATGAGTAGTTGCCCCGAATCAATAACCCAACAAGAATATGATTTAGAATAGAGAGAGGAACGCCCAAAACCGTACTGTGAGAGCATGAATGGCAGGCTCAGAATCCTTTCTGAGAAGCTCCAACAATCGTTGGTACTGCTCATTAGTGAAGGTTGGTCCCACTGTAATGGTAGTGTTAATGAGTGCATCTACAGGAAGAGCTGGTTCACTAGATACCTGATTAACCAATTGATCAACCCCTTGCTTTGGTCGATTGCCTCTTTAAGTTTGTGGGTAACCCACAATCTGGAAACACTGTTCTTTGGTATGCCCTCTTTTTCCACAATGAGAACATTCTATAGTGGGATTCCCAGTCCACGACCTCGGCCACCACTGCCACCACGGCCACGGCCTCGAATAGCCATAGATATCCCTTCAGTGACAGAGGGCTGCTCAAGATTCGTAAGGGAGCGTTGAGCTTCATCCTCTAAGATCATTCCAAAAGCTTGTCCAACAGAAGGTAAGGGAATCATAAGCAAAATATGACTCCAGGCTTGACTGTAGGATTCATTTAATCCCATTAGAAATTGCAACAGCCTCTGTTCTTTGAATTAACTTTGCATAGTCCGTGGAGGTGGAACATTGACAAGAGGGGATCTTGACTAGAATGGACTGCTCTTCCCAGAGTTCCTTTAGTTTTGAAAAATAACCAGAAACAGTAGATGGACCTTGTTTGAGAAGACTGATTTCCCGGTGAAGAGCAAAGATCCGGGAACCCGTCTGCTTGTCAAATAGCTCCTTTAGATTAGTCCAAACACGATGAGCTTCTTCATGAAACATGAAATCATTGGCTAATTCCTTTGATACATAATTAAAAAGCCAAGAAAGAATTACAAGCATTACAAAGATTCCCTTTGGTCTTTGAGGTTGTCTGGTTGATCTGATTTCTTGCAGGAGCCATCAACAAACTCAACCTTGTGTTTCCCTTTCAGTGCAATGGTCATTGAACAACTTTAGATGGTGTAATTTTCAGCACCAGTCAAAATTTGAGAAATAATGGTGGAACCTTGTGTTTCATATGGATGAATGAACAAGGGATGAGAGAAGGGTAAATTTGTTGGATCAGTGATTTTACCATCAGCCATGGTGAGTGGTCTCTGTCTCATACGAGTTCAAGAAGAAGAAAAATTGCAAATCACCTTTGACTATGCGAAGAGAAAAAAAAATTGCAAATCACTGACCCATGCGATTTGAAGGTTGGGAGAAGAATCTGGGATGGATCGATCAAAGATATAGTCGCTGGTCAGAATCTTGGACAGAATAGGGACGTCTTGGTCTTTTGTCTCGTAATCTGGGAATTTATCACGGTAATCCTTGACAAACCGTGATTCTGGTCGGAGCTCGCAGGGACGACGGTGATTCTGGCCAGAGCTCGCAGGGACGACTGCGCCGTCGTCTTTCGTGCGTCTTCCAGGTTCTGTTCTTGGCGGAGCGTGATTCTCGCCGGAGATCACAGGGACGACTGTGTCTGTCGTCTGGCGTGCGTCTTCCAGGGCGGATCTTGGCGAAGCTCAGTGGGTCTCGCCGGAGATCGCAGGGACGCTGTTGTCTTTCGTGCGTCGTCAAGGCGGGATTCTCGCCGGAGCTCGCAAGGACGGAGGCGTCGTGGGTCTGAGTTCAGGCGTTCTTGATTCACGACGCGGAGATCTTTGTCGTGCCGGGAGAGAGAAATTGGTCAAAGGGTCTTCGCTGAAATCATGGGGTCCACCACCAAGTAATGGGATCTTGGTTAATGGGCTTGGATCTTGACTATTGGCTCTGATGCCATGTTAAGTAGCAAAATAGGACCCTATACATATTGACTTCGAGAGAAAAATATCCTTTTATTGAGAACAAATATTCTGAACTTACACATAATGAGTCCATTACACACATATATATATAAGATCTAATTACCACACACAATTACTAAAATGACCCTAAACACAATGACTGTTTTTACATACTGCTAGTGAAAAAAGAAAATAAAAGGTCTTGAGAGATGTGATGGTTTTTGTGGGAAGGAATAGCACTGGATGGTGTAAAAATTTCTTTATTTATTCTGTTGCCAGTTCGCTATTTAGTTCTGTTGCTCCTGTTTCTTTATTTATACTACAGCAATTAGTTGGTACTTTATTAAGACTATTGTTGTTTTTATGTTTTGTTTCAATTATGTTTTATGGACAGGTATCTTCTCTTGATATGTCGAGGAATTTTGTTCATGAGGTGTATAATTACGAAACCTTTTTTGTTTAATGTCATCTGAGATATTAAGTGAGCTTAGTCTAAAGAGCAACAGAAGTATGATGCTTATTAAATGTGGAAATTCAATTTCTTGTCCGATTCTCTATTCAGTTGTATACAAGGTAATGGCCTGTACCGTGTGATTTTATATTCTAGTTGCTCAGAAAAACCACTTCATAATATAATGCTTTTGATAGAGTATGGAAAATAATAGAACAATGCTTCAGACCAAGGCAGATTGAAAAACAGGATGTATAATGCTTTTGATTGGAGCTCTCCCGTTTGGTTATAGAATCTCAAAACCCATAGTATATGGCTCACACAAGGTAAAGTGCTGACCATTAATGAAAAACAGGATGTAGCATTTTCACTTAATTTTGATTTGAAAAATTCTGATTATACTTGTTTTCATTGTAGAAAATTTATATCAGAAGTGCATTAGCTGTTCCTTTGATCCAATCGTCTCTTAGCCATAATGGAAGAGCACTAGGCAGTAGGCAGACCCAGAGTGCTGGAAAAGTAAGTTATCCATATAATTCATGCTTCATCATTTAATGCTACAATATATGACAAGTTGTATAGGTCAAATAGGGTGTATTCCAAGTCCTGAATATCATATTTCCATGATTTCTTAGTGTATTTGGAAATTGGAATGCAGTAAAGGGAAAGGAAAAGTTGGAAAGAAGGAGCACCACCTATGGCAAAGAAGAGATTCTGCTCAGTCTGGGATAAAGGCCCTTAGTCTTATAAGAATTGTATGCTTCTCTAGCCTTTTCATTTGGTTTAGAATATTCAAACTGTTGTTCTAAAAATGAATGGTATTTTGCATTACTAGACAGTGGTAGGAAAAACAAAAAAGTTCTGATCTTTCTGTGTAATTTAATTTATTGTGCATTGTTAATTGGGAACTCGCAGGTGTATGAACTCCCTAATGAAAAGGAGGCTGTTGATGGGGCACTGGACAAAAATGGCTGGGGAGACAAAGTTCCCATCGATTGCAGTTGCTAAGGCTTTAAGAATCTTAAGGAAAAGGGGTCAGTGGGTTCGGCTAATTCCAGTATGACCTTTGTATCATGCTATATTCTTAAGAGTTCTTTTCGTATGTTTCATTAGTATCGTCTTAATTTTGGTGTAAATTTTGAGTGAAAATGGAACAACTGATGATATGATTTCAGTAGTTTAGTTTTTTCTTATAATTGTCTGTGTTGGCTTAACTTAGTGTTCTGTGGGCCTTGACGTTAGATGATTTTTTTGTTGGGTCCTTAGATAATTGAATAGGTAAAAGAAAGTTGAAATTAGTTAACTTGATGATTCAGGTTTAGGATCCAGAATAAGACCCTATATAAATATTCACTGCAGCTCGTCTCATCAAAATTTGATTCCCTTGATGTAGCTTCTGGTTAAATCAACTACCCAGATAGTGCTACCCTTCACATGAGAACATGGTCCAGTTTGTGCTCTTGTCGAGCTTATAGATCTAGAGGTTTTTTTACCAATTTGCCCCTTATAAAATAACTATTTAACAAAATGCTCATGTTTGCAAACTATTTAACGATTTGCCCCTGTTTGCCCCTTTTAGTCGACTAAAACGTAGGGCCATTTTTTTTTTTGAATATCCCCGTGATTTAGTCTACTAAACCATATAGTTTAGTCGACTAAATGGCAACGGGCATTTTTTTTAAATTTCCCCGTGATTTAGTCGACTAAATTACAGGGTTTAGTCGACTAAACCAGTCCATAGGGGTTTTTTAAAAACCCTACTTGCGCATTTTGGAACCTAATCAACTAACCTCCCTCCCCAAACCTCTCCCCCTCTATTTTTTTCACCAATTCCTTGCCGAATCCGTTGGTGGGTAGCGAAGGGAACTTCATTCTAGTGTCATTTGCGTCGATTTCGGTATGTTCTGATCTCCATTGTGTAATCTTTGTAGTTTAACTTTGTTAAGCTTTTGTTTTTGTTTGTAACATAAAACCATTCCTTTTAGAATTCCCAAATTCGATGTAAAGGATGAGTTCAAGTCCAAACACGCACGTTCATGTAATCTACCATAGTGGGAGGCATTTTGTAGGTCCGATGGTGTTCGGGACCTAAAAAATTTCCTCCCACTATGGTAGATTACAGTAACGTGCGTGTTTGGACTTGAACTCATCTTTCACACTAGAATTTGGGAATTCTAAATGGAAGGGTTTCATATTACAAACAAAAACAAAAGCTTTAAACTACAAAGATTACACAATGGAGATCAGAACATATCGAAATCGACGCAAATGACACTAGAATGAAGTTCCCTTTGCTACCCACCAACGGATTCGGCAAGGAATTGGTGAAAAAAACAGAGGGGGAAAGGTTTGGGGAGGGAGCTTAGTCGATTAGGGTTCCAAAATGCGTGAGTAGAGTTTTTAAAAAACCCTCTGGACTGGTTTAGTCGACTAAACCCTGTAGTTTAGTCGACTAAATCACGGGGAAATTTAAAAAAAAAATGCCCGTTGCCATTTAGTCGACTAAACTACATGGTTTAGTAGACTAAATCACGGGGATGTTCAAAAAAAAAATGGCCATGTGTTTTAGTCGACTAAAAGGGGCAAACAGTTAAATAGTTTGCAAACAGGGTCATTTTGTTAAATAGTTATTTTATAAGGGACAAATTGGTAAAAAAACCTAGATCTAGATCTTATGAATGTTTTGTATATTAATAGTACTTTAAAAATGTTAAGTTTTTGTTTTCTCTTCAAAATAAAAGAAACGTCATCTTTTAATATTAATGAATGTAGGTAATGTACTGGTCCTTCTTGAGAATGTCATTATTTGCTTATGAGCATAAGAAGACAATCTTTGTTGGTGAATGGTATCTCTTTCTCTCGTTAGCCTTGATTATATGTTATTTATATCGATACTTACTTTCGATTACACATGGGGATGGAAAGAAATATCACTGGTTACTGATTCTCACACTACTCAGGTGGCAAAGTGGATGTTAAGCAGAGGTCAAGGAACAACCAGGGGCGGAGCCACACTAGTGCTCATGTGGGCAAGTGCAGACACAAACATTTTTAAAATATATATATAATTTAAAAGAACTTGAGGACAATGTATCTGGGTGGTGTAGTTGGTTAAGCTTCTTCACACTTAGTCCCAGGTTGCCGTTTCGAACCTCTCGTATACCTTTTATCCCTTTCTTTTTTTTCCCATTCTCACCGTTCCAGATCCCCCGTGTCTCCCAACTCTCCAAATCCCTCCGTCCCTTTTTTTTTTTCCATTCTCGTCGTTCCAGATCCCCCGCGTCTCCCAACTCTCCAAATCCCTCCGTCCGCCGTCGCTCGCCGTTCCAGATCCCCGTCTCGACGGTTCCCCAAATCGTGCAGCCATGCTCTCCGCTCTCGTCTCCCAAACTTTCCCTCCAACCGCCGTCGCTCTCTCAGCAGGTTTGTTTCCCTTTCATCTTTTCACGCTCTTGCTTTTCCTAGATTCGACATCGATGTTGCCCGATTATTCCGAGAATTATGTTGATCGAGTTTTGATTTCATGCCATATTTACTCTCGATGTAATCTTGAGTTTTTCCAATAAAATGCGGACTTCTTTGATGGAATGCCACTCCGTTGAATTATTAATTGGAAGGAAAGTTACTTGTATTACTCATACCGACTGGTTATTATCTCCATTTCGTTTGCCTCGTAATTTGGAGGCATGTGCCTGGTTTGCGCGAGAAATGGAGGAACTATGTTAAGCAAATTGTTTTGTTTACTGTATTTACACCGATGCTTCACGGTATAATTGTTTTGACTCGTGTGTCTCTCTTTGCGCATACACGTGGATTAGAACATATTTCTTTCCTATCCAGAGAAACTGAGCAATTATAATCTTTGTTGATCTTATCTTATAGCTTTTATCAGTTAAACAAGCAGGTCTCTGCTTTTTACTCTTTGCTGGTTTCTTTCTTTTTGACTTTTATGTCCATTTTACATTGTGTTGTAATGCTTTTATCAGTTAAACAAGCAGATCTTTGTTGATCCCTGTTTACATTGTGTTATAATGCTTTGCAAGTCTTATATATCTCTAATGGAATTCAATTGCCTTTTTGTTCCGCGGGAGGATTATATATATAATTGGATATTGGTTCTTTGTTCCATGGTTTGATTTCTTGTGATGGCAATTTACTCAATTGGGCTTCCTTGCAAGCCCGTGTCAAAGCTTTACTGCTAGCTAATTGTATGTCCTGGTGTAGGCTGGCCGGCTGGAGAATGTTGTGGGATGGTATCATTCTCATCCTAACTATGGATTCTGGCTTTCAGGAAGTGAGTAGTTGTTGCTTTAGAAATCTATAGCATATTCTTTCATGCACAGAAATAGCTTTACTTTGAGTTTTTTTGAAGTGTTCATGTATAGGAATCTTAGATCCATACTGCTTTTTTCCCCCTCCAAACCCAGTCTCTTCAAATTTACTTGAATGATTCTGTTTTTTTTTTTTTTTGGTTATCCCCTCAGGTAAATTTTATTCTATTAGCCTCCTAATAGAACATTAGAGTGGACAAGATGAGCTAGCTTATAGCTTATAGTTTTCTTTTCTTTTATTGTTTTTATTTTTTTTTTATTTTTTTAATGCATTTAAAACTTTTTTAAAAAAAAAAATCGGGGGCGCTGCCCCCGAATCCTACCACTAATTGTGCACCCACAAACATTTGAAATCCCTCATTTCACGTCATTTGGGAACAACAATGGGGACTTATGGCACTCTTCTTCTGGCATTTGACAGAGATTGGAGGGTTGAGGAAGCATAATCATGGTGGAACATGATTATACATGCCCATACGCGCTGTGTCTCCAAGAGACTGTTTTCAAGGATGATCGCATTGTTTTCTAACTTATGTTAGCTTTATTGCTTTCTTGTTTGTTTGTTTGTTTGTTCAGGTATTTGCTGACATGGAGGAGTTGCGAATAAAACCCGATGAAGACTCAGTCAGCAGAGTGGCACGAGCATTCAGAGGACTAGGCCAAGAAGAATAGAGGAAATTGGTTATAAAAAGATATGGGCTTTAAGTGGAAGTATATTCACTTTAATGGTGAACGGGTTAGGGTGAGAACAATAGCATGGGATGAAGATGATGAATCAACCAACTGAAATGGGATTCTATTTCAAACGAGGAAAGTCTAATCTGGATCCGAGATACTTAGAAATGTAAGATTCTAGTGCAAGTAAAGATAACTGTATATGCAAAAATTCATTCATTTGTTCTATGTTTAGTCAGATGGACGGTGAAAATTCCTGAGGAGCGAATTTGAATTTTGTTTTTGGACCAAAATGAGTCCATTGGAATAGTTAGATATATGGCTCGTGACTAGGGATAATCCTTTTATGAATTAGGGATGCTATATGTTAATTGTTAAGTAGCAATTACACCCAAACCCCGACCCCTAAAAGGCACCGACAGCGATCACGAGTGTGGTAGGACGGCGGCGATGGAGGGAGACCGGCGATTGAGCGTGGTAGGACAGCGATGATCTCAGGCGCTCATCGTGCAAATCCCCAATTTCAACTTCTCAGGCGATCTCCTCGTGCAAACCCCCAAATCCCAATAGCAAGTTGAATTTCTATGCAGCCTGAGTTTTGATCTCCTTTTGGCTTGTCGATTAGTTATAACTTGTTGTCTTAGTTTGATCTCGCAGACACATTTAAAAGCTATAAAATGCACTAAGGCTAATAATGAAATCATGGAGATCTGAGACGTTTGTTTGGATTTTACCATCTATCATTGCTTTTTTCACGCTATTTTTGCTGTCATGACTTGCAAGCATTAATACACATATAGAGCTTGAACTTGTAGCAACTTTTAGAATCAATTATTCTTTAATTAATTTGGAAAAGTTTGATACGTTGCCTTGAACTAGCACAAAATAGTATAACTAGTACTGATTTCTTAAAAGATATGAAATTGAGCGTGAAGGATTCTCACAACTCTTGCAGAGAAGTTCAGGCATGCTAGCTAGCTATGTTGGACTCTTCTACAAGCTTAGCATACATCTCATATATGGTTGAGTCACAAATTCCCCTTGTTTTGCTATATAATGCTGTTTTCATTGCTTTGATTTGGCCTCCTCTTAAAATATTGTTGCTTACATAATAAAAGTTTTGAAGAAGGATGTGTTAGTTTCTTTATATCACTACAAGTCTCATTTGTGTAGCCTTAATACATACAGATACTAAGAAGGATGTGTTAGTTTTTTATCACTACCGCAATTTTATTTTACCTTGGTATTTTGTTGGTAGAATACCACTTTTTTATTTTTTTTCCCTTTGCATCTTGAAGTTAGCTATGAATCTCTTAAATCCTCTGGTCCTTTATTTTGATGCACCATTTCTTACTAAAAATTTGCGGAGTTTAACTTTTGAAATGAAACTACACAACTATTTATTTGTATTGCATATGTTATTCTGAGAAGTTCAGAGATGATAAATTTTTATTATTATTTTGTTAAAAGAGCTTATTAGAAAACGTTTGAAGTAACATGCTATTTTCGTTCCATCATGACTCAAAAGTATTTCGAACAAGGAATAAGTTTGCGGCTGGGCCATTTGAAATAGAGCCTATCAGCATGCTAATTTACGCAGACAATTTTCATTGGACTTTTCTTCAGGGAAGAGATAATTTTGGTGCATATTGGAATGCCTTGATGGTTCAAAGGCTAGTAGTAGTAATATATAGTTTCTTGTGTATATTTTGAATTTTGATGATGTTTCTCTAAGAAGTATATAAGTGCCTTTGAAAATTGTACTGAAGAAAACAATGCCACAATCTAAAAACATTACTTACTTCAATTAACTAGGGGAGAATCTCCAGTGCAAAGGTAATTCAAAGCATAAGACACTTACTGCATTATTACTACTGCTAGAGTTTGTTGCAGAATCTTCAGGACGTGCTAGAGTTTTAGGATTGCCACTGAGGGATTTAAGAACCAAAGGCAAAGTTAAGATATACATAGAGGACCAATGTCAGAACACGTTAAGAAATGGGATGATGTTAAGAGAACACTGAATGGAACTATATATTACGTTGGTTTAGATTTCATCTGCAGATATTATTCGATGGCCACGTGTAGCAAATTGAAATCCTGTAACTAGATATTTTTGTACTTCTGTTTCTTGTTCAGATGGCCACTTGTAGCAAATTGAAATCCTGTAACTAGATATTTTGTACTTCTGTTTCTTGTTCAGATGGCCACGTGTAGCAAATTGAAATCCTGTTAAGTTTAAGCTGTGAATAGAATCTGGAAAGTACAAGCCTTGTTTGAACTTTTGTATGTGATTGTATTATACAGTTGAATGTTTAGTCTGTACAAATTCGAATGTTTAGTTCTATGTGTTTGAATCTGTGTATTATACAGTTCAATGATGTTTAGTCTGTCTAATTCAAATGTTTAGTATGCATGATTTCAATCTAGTGTCGCACAGATCCTCTGTTTAGCTCTATCTGAAGTTACTTGAATAAGGGATTGTGGAGGGGGAAAAATATGTAGTTCTATTTGCTTTAATCTTAAACGTTTGCTTTTACTTGAACGGTTACATATATGATATTGTCTGTTTGTCGTTCTCAATTGCAATCACACAGATTGCCTTTACAAAAATATAAATATATATGGGGAACAAAACTCACCCACCCACCAAACTTCCTAAAAGATTCAGAATAACCCAATAAATATTGGACAGACTTTTAAAAGATTCAAAATAACTCACACTAATCTATGTTCCCAGCAATACCCATAATGAAAGAAAAGAAAGTGACACTCGCACTTGGTAATGAAGTTTTACTTAGCCGTGCCACCCAGGGAATAACGTAAGCTAGCAATTTCCCCTGTGCTAGCAGAAATGATCCTTGCACTTGTTCACTTCCCGGAAAAACGATGGAGAGAGTCACGGTCCAGGTGAAAGCCAGTGGCTGAGGTGGTGGGGCGGGTCCAACGAGGAGGAAGAAAGGAAGGGAAGGAAGAAGATGATGAGGTGGTGGTGTGGGGTCCACATGTAAACTCCAATGTGGTTGTCCAACTTGGTATTCTATGTGTCAATTAATCCTATGTGACAGATGTCATTCTTCCACTCGTTAGCGGAAAGCAGCAACATTCTTTATGATTCAAAACTTTTGAGGTAACATTGAAATCAAAAAAACTTCCAAGACAACATTGCTCTTGGACGTGTACTTCCAGGACAAATTGCTACTTAACCCTTAAATAAACTACTTATAAATTCAAAAGTGTTTTCACTTACTGTATTTTCATATTTTTCTATCTACTTAAATTTATGCCAGTGACTCAATTCTTGCAACTCTGTCCCATGTTTTGGGTTAGGAAACAAACTTTTCAGCAATGATATGCTTTTAGATTTAAAGTTGGGAAATTCCTTTGACAGTAGGAATTTGAGGTAGGTTATATGGTGTACTTCAAGCAATAACTCAACACATCACAAATTGGCTACTCGCTATTTTGGCCTTTTTCCAGTTGTGAACAAGGTTGGCAAGTTGCTGCCAAATTCGCGTATGCATCCGGTCTTTCATGTGTCCTTACGTAAGAAACATGTGGGATCAACTTTTGTCTTGGAACCGTTAGCTGTTTTGAGTAGTCGCATCTCTAAGCGCAACAATCAAGAATGTTTGGGATTTATTCCCCTTGCTATGTACTCTGTTTTTAGTTTTGTTCCTTGGCTTTTGCCATCTCTTATTTATTAAAAAAAAAACAAAAACAAAAACAAAAACAAAAATCCCTGTTACCTAGGTGTTAATCCAGTGGAATCATTCCAAGGTTGACGATGCTACTTGGGATGATCTTTCGGCTATGCAGCAACAATTCCATGATTTCTCTTCCTCCTTCTTCCACCATCCTTGTGGAGGGAGTATATAAATCCAGGGAAACAGGGGAAAAAAACAACTACTCTCTCCCTCCCTAACTAAAAAAGCTTCAGTATATCCAAAAACATACATGATCAAGAAAATATTGAAGTTTAGTTCATATGTAACGAATTTTTTGTTCTTCCACAGTTTTCCCTCAATTTAACGCCATCATTTTTTACACGAACTAAATTCAAATATATTCCTGAAAATCAAAATACTTTTTTAAGCCTAAAAACATATGAAAAAAAAATCGCATGTGGGCCCATTTTGTTGGGACTTGAGACCCATGTTACTGTTTCTTCTCCCTCCAATCTTGTTACATGATATAGTAAAAAGTCATATAATTTTGAAAAATCAGTAAAATACCCCTTGTTCAAAAAATTGCAATCAATAAATGTAAAAGACAGAGAAATAAGTGTGTGTGCGTGCGTGTGTGTTTGTGAGAGAGATGAGTGAGAATTACAATAAAATTGTAGTTTTGTTTAAAGAAAAAGGCAATAATCTTAAAGCAGCTGGTTTAGAATGTAATGTGAAAGACAGAAAAAGAGAATAATACTTGAAAATATACATAACTTGCTACACTTCATTACTTGGCCGAAGGTAGAATGAGAAATTAATGGAAGACTTCATGATTTCCCTTGTAAATTTTAAATAAGCAAGATCCACAGTAGGCTCTTACACGAAACCAGAAACAAATTACAGAAGATCAAAAGAATGGAAGGAAAAAGAGAGGACTCGAAATTTCTATTACGAAAGATTTCATAATGCTAGCTTGATTCTTAGTACAAGATCACTCAAGTAATTTGGGTTGTTAAGGAAATTAACTAAAGTGGTTACTTATTAAAATTGTGTGTTGTTTTCCTTAAAATGCCATATTAGATTATGTGCATTGAAACTAGCCATTGATATATGCAAACTCTTTTAATATCTGCGATTGATAGAGATAGTTTAGAAAAAACGATGAATATGAAGGGATAAAATGGGGGGGTGAAGCCTTATATCTAGAATTGAATCCAACCCAGCCCTATCTAGCTCTTATATTAGAAACAGGAGATTGCATTTAGAAACCAAGCTTTTGTTTCATTAAAAAGGTCATATATCTAATTTCTTTTCAATTTTTTTCACGATTTGAAATTTGAAATATTTTTTTTTAAAAAAAAAGAAAGAAAGATGATGACACCATAATATATAGAGGTTTGGATCCAAAAATCGAATCCTACGTTCTCTCCCCAAGCATGAAGCCTGAGAATTTTATAAGTGATAAGTACTCACAATACAATACACACAATTCATCCTAACATTTACACACCCAACAAAGAAACTCAACATATACAGTTGTATTACACACACTTTCACCAATATTGTATCTTTTGGGGAAAAAAAAAATTAATGCACATGAGTCACACGAAGAACACCCCCAGAAAATCAAAGAGCGTTTTGTCAAGAAGATGAAGAACTTGATCATATTATGATGAGCTTTTATTCTCAGTGCAGGTTCAAGTCTACAAATCCCTTGTTGTCTGTCTTGCTGATGCTGCATTTTGAGTATATGAAAGAGAAGTAAGTCCAAAGACAGAACAAGCAAGGGAGGGAAAACAGGGGGAAAAAAGCAAAAAAGAAATGGCAATCAATTAACCTCCAGCAGATTAAATAGTGCACTAGACTTTGTAAAGAAGAAGCAGATTTAGCAAACCATGTTGGACTCTACCTACAACAACCCCAAAATAGACAAAACTCAAATAGAGAAGATAAAATTTAACAAAAGAAAAAAAAAAAAAAAACTAGAAATGGTATTTGTTATAAAGACAGAAACTTGTCTGGATATAACAAAACACTTGATGGATATCAAACAAAACTTTTTGAAGCATTTCTTCTTAGAAGAGCTATTGATATAAGTTTTATAGAATCTGCTCGATTTGCATAATTTTGAGACCAAGTGGATTACTTTCACTAATCTTTGAAGTAATGAAAAAGTAAAAATAAAAATGGACTACGTAAACGTATTAAATCGTATTATGCTTGGGTGTAGGATAAGTAACAAGAGTAGCTAAAGTAAAATCAAAAAGTTATGGGTTGAGATGATACGTAGCCTCACCTTTGTAAGAAGGAAACAAGTTTAAATCTTCGGAGAAACGCACTTGTTAAAAAAAGTGAGAACATTTTACTCTTTAAGCCTTGAGGGAGAAACCTTGATCATAAAAATATTTTAAAAAAAAAAAAAAAAAAAAGAGCAGCTAAATCAATAATTGTTTATTGAAATTCCTCATTCTTTCATTAAATATTTATGATAATTTAATATAAATAGAAGAGATTTCTATCTCAATTTCATCCATGAAGTTGCAAATTATAGTACTTTAAGTTAGTTCTAAAAATCACATTCTTATAGTCACCTGAATTTCATTAGGACAAAAAAACAAAAACAGAGTATAAGGTCGCTGAACATATACAACATATTACATTACAAAATGAAAAACTAAACACAATTATTATACAAAAGACAGTTAGAATTGTTGTTAATTTTCATGATTCAAACTCATAAAAATAATTACTTATGTCAACATCAAAATATCAATGAGCACTTTTAGTTCTGCAGGTTAAAGCAATCGCACGTTCAATTAAAAAAAAAAAAAAGAAAGAAGGAAATGCTTACAGTCACCTTAATTAGTAAAAGTCACATGATCGGTGCGCAACAATTTCTGAAAAAATAACTGTTTAAAAATCTTTAAAGATAATAATCATATTGATTTTCTCAATATATAAAAAGTCAATTAAATTATTATTTGAATTAACATATAAACATGGTGAATTTATGAGAAAAACAAAAAGGAAACGAAAAGGCAAGTTATTAAAGAAAAATAGCTAAAGTATGTTTTGGAAAACAAAACAGAGAAAGAGAGAGTTGGAATAATTGCAAAACAAAGTTTGTTTGTTAACCGATGTAAGAAACAATTCCAACAATGTAAGCCAAATAATGTGGAGAAACATATTCGGGGAATATAGATAAATACCTGGTGGACAATTGCATCTCATGACGGGTCATACAAACTGATGTGTGGGATGTGGGATATTTGGCGAAAAAGTTGTTCATCCTTGTTGTGGTATTTTTCTTCAAGCAACCGACACTTCCAAATGTGAAGCTTTCTCAAAGAAGCAGGCAGTTTTTCGCCTGACATTTTCTCTAGCGTGGGACAATACATGATATTGAGCTGTTGGAGAGAGGTTAGGTGTTGAAGTCCTGTGCAATTCAATGTCTCCAAGCATCCAAAGCTACGAAGCTCAAGGGTTGCAAGATTGGTTGGAAGAGAATAGCCCTCTGGGAAACACTTGACATCATTACCCCAATTAATAGAAAGGTAAGTGATATTACTTGGGAGGTGCCACTTTGCATGATGGGATAATAGCTTGTCACAACAGGCAATATGAAGTTCCCTCAATCTTGGCAAAAGGATCCCTTCTGGAAATGATTCCATCTCGTGAGAATTCTTTATGCGTAGCTCTCTTAAATTTGGGAGAAGACCTTCCATGTCATCTGACGTGAACTTCACAAAATTACATTCGTCAATAGAAATAGATTGGAGATTTTGAAGAGGAGTAGTTGAACTCATCACAAAATCAACTTTTTCACACTTGCTTATTTCCAAATGTTGCAATGACAGGGGCAAATGAATCATTGGAGTTGACACATTAGAGCAATCTCTGATAGTTAATTGTTGGAGATGTGAAGGTTTACAGAGTGCCTCCAACATTGATTCCAACATCCGACATCCTGTAATCTCCAGCTTGCAAAGGGAAGGAGGCAACTCATGCTCTTGCAATACCACGTTTACACTTCCATATGTCCTTAAATTCTGAAGTTTGTGATACGTTGGAATACAAGAAGACAACAATGGACAAACTCTAATCTCCAAAATTTCTAAAGAAAGCAACTGGCAAGGTAAATTTCCAATTAACTTTTCGCAAAATTTTATTGAGAGGTCTCGGAGTCTAGGAAAAGCTTCCATGTCAGTGGAATGCCATTGTTCCCAGGAAGTCATACCTAAAAACTGAAGAAATTCAAGGGATGGGAATGGAATCATGGAAGCACAACTATTGCCCTTCAACAACTCATCACCAATGCTTACTACACTTTCTAATGCCACAATATATAATATCTTTAGAGCGGGGAGCTGCCCAAGGGGGGGAAGCATGCAACAGTTAACACAGTGATCCAGATACAACCAAGTCATGTTGTGATAGGAAGGACTTCCCAACCAATCTGGAAATATTGTGCCCCTATAACAATCAATGGTCAATTTTTCTAAATCCCAACAAGGTTGAAGGTTGGACAAAATATCTCTCTCGGTTGTTGAATCTTCCACATCACCATCCTTCGACCATGATAATGTTAAATTTTTGATGTGCTTCTTCTCCATCATTCTCACGTCATAGGTTTCATTTCCACTCTTGACATTCTCTAATTTACTAATTACAATGCGACCCTTTAAATGTGAAATTCTTCCCAATTCCCCAATCCCAGTCTCTTCCTCTTTGCCAACAATGAAGTCACTCAAAAATTGCAAATCTTTTAGGTTACCCAGTCCCCTTGGCATTTCTTTCAAACGGGTGCGACTTATATCAAGATGTCGCAAATTTACAAGATCTCGCATATCACTTGGCAGCATCTCAAGATAATCACAACGACTCAACTTCAATGTTTGTAGATTGTATAGTTTGCACAATGAGTCAGGCAAACTTACAATTTTTGACTGGGAAACATCCAAATATCGAAGATTTACAAGATCTTGCATGTCCCTTGGTAGACTCTCAAGAAACTTACAATAACACAACTCCAATGTTTGTAAGTTATACAACTTACAAATCGAATTAGGCAAACATGCTATCGATGTGCCACATAGATTCAAATAGCGCAAATGGATGAACTTCCCAATTGACTCGGGAACTATCTGTAATGCAGACAGATTCTGAAGCGACAGTGTTCGCAAGTACTTCATATTTGATAATATAATATGAGAAGAAGCATTTCCAATAGATTTAGGGATACAGAAAAAATCCAATCCTATAAATGTTCGTACACCTTTTAACATTTGAAAAACCTCATTGTCTAAACATGAATAATTTTGAAAGTAGCAAGACAAATGGCGAGTCTTGTTGCCAATGTTGTCTCCACTCACCCCGAGTCTAAAGTAGAAGTCTCCAGCAACATGAGTTGCTAACTCATGAATGAGGTCATGCATTACAAAGCCCTCAAATGTTTCAAGGAAGGGTTGAAAGAATGATCTTGAAGTCAAATCATCGATGTACCTATAACCGACTTCTTCTAAAGTTGAGTTCCCCTTTGATGGCTGCAAAAAACCTTCGCCATCCACATCAAGACTAATTCAGTCTTATCAAATCGATAATCCTCGGAAATAAAGAACAATAAGCAAAACATTGTTTTAAATGGGGAGGGAGATAATAATAACTAACTCTTAAAGCTGGAATGATCTCATTGTCCAATGAATCCCACATGGCATCTTTTAATAAACTATTCCAATTTTCAAAATTAGGATTTGATCGAAAAAGCCCCCCAAGTACTTTTGCAGCTAAAGGCAAACCTTTACACTTGTTAGCAACATCTCTTCCAATTTTTTCTAAGCATGAATCCATGGTTGACTCTTTCAAATGAAAAGCATGCGCAGCAAAAATTGACAAACAATCTTTGTCGGACAAGACTTCTAGATGATAAAACGATGAGATAGTTTTAACCATCAAAGCAACACCCTCTAGGCGAGTTGTAACAAGAATTTTACATCCTTCCACTCCATTGTGAAGCAAATTCTTCAAAGCATCCCAATCAGTGTATTTGTCACTCCAGACATCATCAAGAACAACTAAAAACCTTTTCCCTTTTAACTTCTCCGTCAAATGAAGTTGAAGAAGATTTAAATCCATATTATCACAGACAAAATCAGGACTAATAGATTTTATTATAGTCTGTGCTATTTTTAAGAGATCAAATACTTCAGAGACACAAACCCATACATTGAAATCAAACTTTCGCTTCACATCTTCATCATTATAAACTGAATTAACCAAGGTGGTCTTCCCAACCCCGCCCATGCCCACAATGGGGATTACAGACAACTGAGCACCCTCACCATTAAACATAAGCTTAATTATATCTTGTTTTTCTTTCTGCCTTCCATACACTTGAGAGGCTTCCACACGAGATGTAACTGGAGGCCTCCATGACAAAGTTTCAGTTCCACTAATCTTAATCTTGTCCAAATTAAGGAGAACATCTTTTTGTCCCACAATATATTCAATTGTAGCAGTTATTTCTTCTAACCTATCTGCCATGCTTGTATCACGCAAATCAAGAGAAGCCAAGGAGAAATCACGCACCTTTTTCTGAGTGGCAATTTCATCCACCAAGTCCTCCAGCTCATAGACAGCATCTCTGAGTTCATCAAGCCAATCTTTCACATCAGGATCCTTGAATTGTTTGAGTTCAGCATCATTTAGAACAACTTTTGCAGCCTTCAAGGATGGCTTCAAACGCCGAAGCAGCTTGGCATCAAGCTTCTTTCCTCCGATAAAGTTGATCGAATCTATCAGTTCAGGCGTCAACCTCTCCAAAAGCACGTTGAAGGCAGCAGAGAGAAGAGCTCCACCTACAAGTGATGCAGCCATATGTTCTCTTTCTGAATGACTGATATTTCTGAAAACTGTGAAAATGCTCGCAAGGTCGCACTGCAGGGGAGATGAAATAATACAGGTGGGCTCTATTTATTTGATTTCAAAAGCAAGTTGAATATGATTCTTTCTATCCTCAAATAATTTACTCCGGTTTTCGATCTTATAAGATCAAGTTGACTATTTTAGGGAAGTTAAAAAAATTAATTAAATTACTTTAATTTTTTTTTATTTAAACTAATTAGTTTGATTAGTAAATATATAATCTAAAAATACACAATATATAATATGATTAAATAACTCATTTAATTATTTTAATACCTTAAAAAAAAAATCGACTCCTCTTATAATTAAAACTGGAGTAAATGAGTAATATAAAATCACAAAGGGATCGCACAAAATTATTGACTCATGAACTTTAACATTTAATATGCACGACAGGGGAAAGGAAATAAAGTGTTAGCTATTCCCAAAGAGGTCCCTCCAAATTGATCGGTCACCTTCTTCCATAGATTACGGCGAATCTACTGAATTTAAAATTCAATTTGTCGCCCAATTAAAACATAAACTTTACTTTAGACTTGTAATGCGTCTGATACAAATTATTATAAATATATAGGATAAGATATTGTCATTTCACACTAATTTTATGTCATTCAAATTCTTATCGTTTTTTTACCGTTAGATTTCTCTCCTATGAGATTATGATCTAACGGTAAAAAAATGGTAGTGGCTTTAGTAGTGGCGTAAATAAAATCGGTAGTGATAATATCATATCCCTAAATATATATTATATTTGGTAGTAACAATATCATATCCCTAAATATATATTACATGCTACTTTTTCTTAAGATAGTGTACACCTATTGTGTGGTCAAACCAAACTTAATGGGAACACAAGGACGAGTGGACTTTTTCAAAAAGATTTAAAAAGTTATTTAAATTATTTTAAAGTATTTATATTTAACGTTTTCTTTTTCTAAACTAATTTGTTTAATTTATAAACTGATATATAATTTAATTGAATATAACATATCATATGATTAATTAACTTATTTAACTTCTATAATCTAAAAAAAAAAAAATCAACCAATCCTATAATTAAGACATGAGGTAGTACGCCTTATCCTTTAAATATTACTATTCATCCTATTTATAAGTCACTTTTAACAAAAGACACGTGATCGAGAGATAGTTAGCTTTAATAATTATGTGGTAAATTTTCAATTTTGTCTTCATTTATGAATGAGTATGTTTTAACTTTTCTTCTCTCTTTATTTTCATTGGAATAATTAATATGAGTAAAATTGTCACAATTTCATTTCTTTAGTAAAAAAAGACTTATAAATAATACCAAAAAAATTATCAAAAAAAGTTATAAATAAAATCAGAGTACATTTAACTAGAAGCTAAGCTTAGGATACGTCTACGTACATGTGATTGGAGGATTGGAGAATTTAAGATAATGTATACATAAGAAAGTCGACCTCAATTCTAATCATAGTAGTTAAAATCTTGATTTATCGCTGCGATTTTATGTTTTTACGATTGTTTTTTCATTAAAATGATTTTACTAATTTTCCAAACACTTTTATTTTTTTACGTTACAATTTTACGTTTTACAATTTTTTATCCCTCTTTTAATTTTACATAAAATCTCAATTTTAACTAATCCTAGTAACAATCGGCAGAACCTTGGTGGTTATAATTTGGATAATGACGGAATTCTTTGGCCAAAAAAAAAAAAATCCCGAAATTTGGCGTTTCTAGATTCTTCTGTCATTCTTTCGACCACACAAACCGACCATTGTGGGGCCAACTCGCTTTATGCCGGGCTCCATTCTCACGCCTTTGTGGGCCGCGTTCAACCCACGCTTCTCCTCCTTTTTTACTCTAAAAAGAAATAAACTAATTAAATTATTTTTCATTTTCTCCTTTTTTTTTTTCTCGGTATTTTCTCTCTTCACATACTTTTTTTTTGCTCGATGAAGAATTCTATTACCACTTCAAAAAGATAGGAAAGCAGATACAGGGAGCTAATAAACAACCACAAAATAGCGAAATAAAACATACAGTCAAAGACCAAAGCAGCCTAAGGTACAAATGGAAATAATTAAATAACTGAATAAAATCATCACCCCTCACAGAACCGGGTTAAGAACCAAAGATTCCTGAAGAAGCTCGCTTAAGATCCAAAGTTAGAAGAGATAATAAAAGAGGTGTTGGTTGTGACACCCATCCCACAGACACACCCTTATAAAGAATTCTTTGAAGATGATCAATGAACACGATTACCCCCACGAGGAGTAAAGGAAATAGAGAACCCAACTTTGGAAGAAAGAAGACTAATAATGTCATGAAGAATGCCTCTACAACGCCAATCATATAAAGCGGTGACTTTGAATCAACACAATTAATCAGCATGAGACAATCAGATTCAAATATAGCTTTATCAAGCCCTAAGTCCATGGCAATCAGCAAAGCTCGTTTTAGCGCTAAAGCTTCGGTCATGAATGCAGAAATGGATTTCAGTTTGTCAACAAAACCCCACTGAAAGGAGCCAGAGTAATCTCTGCAAATTATACCGATGGCTGCCTCCTTCTTACCTAGATAGAAAGATCCATCACAATTTATTTTCACATTATCAGCCACAGGTGGAACCCACCAAGCAACACAGCGAGGAGGTCGAACATTTGAATTCAGATCTTGCAGCCTAGATTCAGCATTAACCAGAAACTCAACAGCACTAGTTCTAGCCATCTCAAGCACCACAAAGGGGTTTGGTTCAATAAAGTTAAAGACCTTTCCATTTCTTTGCTTCCAAATAAACCACAAAATCCAACTAATCAAAGAAATATCATGAGCGCTTAAGGAGGACATACTGGAAATGTGAAGCCACCAACTGTTAAAATTGGTTACAAATGTAAGATCAAATCTGCCCCCTAATTGGCTGCCAAACCATATACAACGCTTCCATGGACAATGGAAAAAGAGATGCTCAATGTTTTCCATCGCCTCCTCGAGATGGGGCATTGACGATTCAAGGATCTTCTCCTCCTAAAAAGGGCATCATTAGTTGCAATTGCATTATTTAGAATTCGCCAAATGAATTGTTGCACACGCGGTATTATCTTGATTTTCCACATCGACTTCCAGCAAGAGGGAGGCACAACAATGGAAGATCCAGCCTTGTGAGTACCCAGTAAATGCTTATCAGTCTCCACTTTATACCCCAATTTAACCAAATACTCCCCATTTCTAGCATTGTTCCACACAAGTTTATCCTCCAGTCCATTGGTGCAGATGGGAATACTATAGATTGCATTTTTACCTCATCCGTGAGAAATTGTGAAATTGGGGCTAGATTCCAGGCACCATCATTAATCAGATCAGACACGCGCCCATGCTTGACATAGAAGTTAACACAATTCTTGGGTTGAGCAGGTAAGGAGACTCCGAGGAATCCATGGGTCACCCCAAATGCGAATCGCAGTACCCGTACCAACATCCCACCTGAGGTCATGCTTAAGGATATTCCTACCATCAAGAAGACTCGACCAGCACCAAGAAGCTTTGTAACCTTTGACTGCATCAAGGAAAACTCCTTTAGGGAAATAGACACTTTTCAAAACCCGAACCCATAAATCATTAGGGTGCAACAAGAGCCTCCAAGCTGTTTTAGCCAACAAGGAGTCATTCATAACAATAAGATCTCTAAAGCCCATACCACCCTTATCCTTCCCAAAAGTAAGTAAGTCCCAAGCCCTCCAATGAGTGCGATGCCCAAAGGCATTTCCATCCCACCAAAAATTAGCAACCAAACTATGAATTTCCTTGCAAGTTTTAAGGGGAAACTTGAAGCAATTCATTGGGAATATAGGAATAGCTTGGATGACGGCTTTAATCATCACCTCACGGCCAAAGAAAAGGAAAGCGAAGAGAGGCCCCAACTTTTCAACTTGCTTATGACTCGTTCCCGCACATAGGCCAATGCTTGATGCTTGGTCTTGCCCCAAATACTTGGAATACCCAGATACCTTCCCGGATCCTCAGTTGCCGCAATGCCCAAAATGTTGCCCACCATGGTTCTTACCTCAACTGGGGAGTTCGAGGAAAAGAAAATACTTGACTTGTCAAGGTTGATGGCTTGACCCGAAGCAACACAATAGAGATGTAAGATTTGAGCTAGATAGGAGCACTCCTCTCTACTGGCTCTCATATATAGGAGGGAATCATCCGCAAAGAAACTGTGAGTAAGCACCGGGCAGCTTTGACTTAATTTAATCCCCTTAATACGTTTAGCCCTTTGACTCTTGCTAATCATTAGAGAGAGAACCTCCGCAACAAGAATAAACAGATATGGTGAGAGGGGGTCCCCTTGTCGTAGCCCACGACTTGGGGAGAAGGAACTCACCTTGTCTCCAGATACACACACGTTAAGCTTAACTGATTGGACACACTCCATAATTAGAGATACCCATTTAGCACAGAAGCCAAAACGCAATAACACTTTTTCCAAGAAAGTCCATTCAATTCGGTCGTAGGCTTTGCTCATGTCCATTTTCGTAGCGAATTCATATTTACCCCCATCCTTCTTTCTTCGGAGGTAGTGGTAGACCTCATGAGCAATGATAATGTTATCATGAATACACCGGCACGGAACGAATGCACCCGATTCCGAGAGATGCAAGAATCTAACAAGGGCCTCATTCGATTAGTCAAAATCTTGGAAACAATCTTATACGAGAAGTTGCATAGACCAATAGGTCTAAAATGTGACACATGCTCAGGCTTTTCCACTTTAGGAATCAGAGTAATATTTGTATCATTGATAGCGAGCAGGATTTACCTTCAAAAATTCCTTAATCATAACAAAGATAGATTCCCCTACCTCACACAGGTATTATGATAGAAAGTACCGGAGAAACCGTCGGGACCGGCGCCTTAGAAGATCCTAGGCTAAAGGCGGTGCTTTGACCTCCTCTCGTGTAGCGGAAGCATAATCCTCTCGGTTCATATCATACGAAATTTTGGGGTCTATAAAATTCAACACCGTATCCATATTAGATGGGTCCGAGGAAGTGAAGAGTTCTTTGAAAAACAGAGCAATATTCGTGAAATAGCTGATTTCTCCACTAGCCAAGTACCCTCATCGTTTTTTATGCACACGATACTGTTTCTATGTCGTCTCTTGAGAGTAGACAAATGAAAAAAGCGAGAGTTTCTGTCCCCATACTGTAACCAATTAATCCTTGAGCGTTGCCACCAAAATTGCTCCTCAAGAGAGTACAATCTATCCAGTTCCAGTTTTAAAGCAGCCATAGTCCGAGAAGAAGCAGCATCACGGTCACCCTGACTAATTTGAGCAAGATGAGCCTTCAAGCTCTCAATTTTTCGAGCATTGTTAGGAAACTCCTTATAACTCCACTTAATGAGTTCCTGCCTACATCTTATCATGTTTTGAGCAAAAAAATCAGAAGCAGCCAACTCCACATCAAACTGTATTTGCCAGCACTTTTTAATCAGATGGAGAAAATTAGGATGGGTAGACCAGTAAGCTTCAAACCGAAAAGCACGTTTTTGTCTCTTACCTTCGGGGTGACATTGTACCCACAGCAAATGATGATTAGATCCATCTGGTTCAACATGAAGAACGAGAAGATTCGGAAATTGCTCCTGAAGTATGATGTTACCCAGGGCCCTATCAATTCTTTCTCGAATAGTGATTGGGTACTGTCGATTATTACACCATGTAAATTTAAAACCTTGAAATCCCAAATCATTCAGCCCACAGTCAGCGACAAATAGTTAAGTAAGTAATGCATTGTGGGCCTAACCAAGTGCATGTGATTGCACAGAAGCAGAAAATTGTGTCTAAATATATCAAAAGAACCATTAAAAAATTAACTTGTCTAGTCCTCATTATATTGTTGTAATGGTAATTTTCCCTTAATAAACACCTCTTTCAAAATTTTTTCTGAATAAACATGCATACAAACATACAAAATTTAGAGAGAATACTTGCCGTAGGAATACTGGTAGTATGAAACTTTTCATTCCCTTATTGAATACTTTTTTTAAGAAAAAACAAATATATACTTTTCTAGTCCTATTTATATTTTATTTCTTATTTGCTTCACTACCGCAACCAAAAAAATAAAATTAAATCTCAGTAATTTTATTTTAAAATTTAATAAATTTTTAACTTTACTCCAATATATAAAGGGAAAATTCCGTTCAAATCTAAGGGACCAAGAAAATCTTAAAAAAGTCCTACGGGACATTCCCTTCCTTAGGCTTTTTGAGATTTTCTTGATCCCTACTTACGATTTGAATGGAATTTTCTCAAATATTAAATCTATTCAATAATATATGAAAAAGTAAAATTATACATTTTTATGGAAAACTTATTTGGATAAAAAAAAAAATCTTTCTAGGGCAAGAGGAGCATTTTTTTAAATAGAATAATAGAAGTTTGAAACTGAAAAAAATTAAAAATATATTAGCGGTGTTTAAAAACTAAAAAATCTATTGTTAAAAATTAAATATACATCTTTATTGGCCAAAAATAAAAATTGTTGTCATTGATTAGCAAAAGTATAACCCACATTCTTGCAAAGAGTAGGTAAGCCGTTAGGCCTGTGTTGTCTTTCAAACAAAAATTGGTGAGAATACGATATATATATATATATATATCCTCACAATAATTGATCAGTGTGGGAACTCCATTGCTTTTTTGAAAGAAGAGCACGCTAGGTTTTGGCACGCTTGTCGCCATTATATTGGCTTTTATAAAGCATAGTACTGTTCTCTTTAGATGCTGATATGAGAACCAGCTGGATGTTGATATGTTTGCTATTGTATTGAAATGAAATAATATGAATGATGATCGTTTATTCCCAACGCATGTTCAACTATTTATATTACCCCGCTTTTTCTTATGATAAAATGAAAGTGGTTAACTGTAAAGCGTTAAGTAGTAAATTTGTCTTGAAGTTTTAGTGAGGAGTAATGTTATTTTGAAAGTTTTTCTTGTCTCAATATTACCCTGGAAGTGTCAAAA
Source organism: Acacia melanoxylon (assembly GCA_019022615.1). Lineage (NCBI taxonomy): Eukaryota > Viridiplantae > Streptophyta > Magnoliopsida > Fabales > Fabaceae > Acacia > Acacia melanoxylon. Next base: position 8,087,373 of record JAFJYJ010000010.1, read on the forward strand.
CTTAGCAATGTTGTCCATTTTTGTTAAAAAATGTTAACGGTCAATATCAATTTTTTGATGGTTAACGTTAGTCTCTTAATAGAATAAGGCAACATTGCTACGTTTTGAAATTTCCGGGACAACATTGAAACAAAAAAACTTCTAAAGCAACGTTGCTCCTGAGCAATGACGGAGCCAGGAATTTTAGTGATGGGGGGCGATAAAAAATATATATTATATCACATAATAGCCTCACTTGCATTAGCTTGGACGCCCCTAATCCACCAAGAATAGACTATATATATTCCAACAAATTACTTCCTGTGATCTATAATATAAGACATATAGGAGTTGATTTTTATCCTAAATATAAGACATAGTTTTCATATTTATTAACAATAATCAAGGAAGATAGTGAATAAAAAAATTAGGGAAAATGATAACTAGGGTGTTTTAGAAAATACATGTCAAATTAACTTACTTAACCAACTTCCTTAATCTATCTAAATTACGTAAATATGTCTTATATTTAGAACCGGAGGAGTATTAACTAGATTTTTTAAATACAAATGATGAAATATAATAGAATCAAATAAGCTTAGCTTATTAAGCTTGAACATACATATAGATATCTCCTTATATTTTGTTAAGGTACGACAATTTCAAACTCAGAAGTTAATGATCAAATGCAAGAAGATTATGCAAAACTACTATATTGAGATCAAAATATAAGCAAGTTATACATAATAAATTTCTCTTACATGTGGGTTTATTCATGTATAGTCAAAATATTAAAATAAGCCTCAGACAAAGAAAGTATGTATGTGTGTGTGTATAAAAAAATTTAGGAGGAAATCCGCCCCCACTTATTTTATAAAATAAAGCCTATAAGTAAACTTATATCACCAGCCCAGTTTCACGCGACAATGGACAATATAGTTTGATAGATATATACTGAAAGAAGTCTTGTATCAGTGCCCGATCTAATGGTTAAAAAATTATCTCCTTATAATTGTTTTTTTAATTTTTATTTTTTTGGGGGGGCCACGCCTAACCCCTCTAAATCCGCTAACTGCTCTAAAAAATTTTATCTTGCGCGGATTTGATCTTAACCTCTCATACTTTCTCTTTGGGCAAAAAAAATAAAAAATCTCCTACTTTCTCTATAATTTTAAACTACTAATTAATTTATCGTGAGTTTAATACAAAATAAAAAATCACTTAAAGGTACAACAATACAAAAGACAATATATAATAATAAAATGAGCTGAATGTACAAATTTAAGGATCAACAATTTACCAACAATTTTACTATGAGCACCCATAAGAATTAAGAAAAAAATAAAAATAAATACCATTTGAATTATAAAATCTTCAAAAAGTCTGTTAGCCACAAGGGAATATTATGGGATTTTGAAATGTTGTGTTTTTACTAAAATACCCCTCAAGTTTTGTTTGTTTGTTTTTGTTTTTTTGAAAAAAGAATCTTCACCGGCATTGAAGCTTTGCCACCGCTAGGGGCACTATCCCGCATGTAGGCCTCCGGCAGTTGATTGCTAGAGCTCCAGTGATAACTTGGGTGATGAGAATGACTACTTGAGTATAAAGATTAATTACTTAAGCTTTTTAAGCCCTATCAAAGCGTCGTTGACAAATTATAGACCATGAAGTGATGTCTTGAGGTGATGCTTCTTAAATCAACACTTCTTCAATTAAAAGTTATAACCATATACTTCCTACGATCCTAATTATAGAATCAATTTACACTAGTGCAAAAAAGAGCTTTAAGATCAGCCTCATTTAATAGGATTATAGAGAATCGGTCTTAAAAGTATGACCGGTGGCAGTTTCAGTAAATATAAAGAACTTTTTGGACCGGATTATAAAGGATCCGGTCTTAAAAATATATTTGTGGCACTTTTGTAAATATATAGAACACTTTTAAGACCGGATTATAAAAGATATGGTCTTAAAAGTATGGCCGATGTGATTTAGTAAATATATAGAACACTCTTAAGATCGGACTATAAAATATCCGGTCTTAAAAGTATGATTTGGTGGCAATTTCGTAAATATTATGAGAAACGCGATCAGAGATGAGTTCGAGAATGCGATGATTTATTCCTTCGCTTAATTGGAATTATATCTGAGATCTTAATAAGTAAATAATCTTCCGACCGCAAGCGATTCCTATAATCTAGGGATTACAATCAGGAATATAATTAAAAAATTCAAAAAACCATAATCTGCTAACTTAATTCCTAAAATCTCTCTAACAACTTAATTAAGATGATTACAATCAAGAATTTAATTACGAAATTCAAAAAAACATAATCTGCTAACTTAATTCCTAAAATCTCACTAACAACTTAATTAAGATGATTACAATCAGGAATTTAATTACGAAATTCAAAAAACCATGATCTGCTAACTTAATTCCTAAAATCTCTCTAACAACTTAATTAAGATAATTGCACAATATAGAACACTTTTAAGACCGATTTATAAAGGACCTAGGTATTAAAAATATACTTTTAAGATAGGTTGTTTCAAACAAGGTCTTAAAAGTGTTAAAAAAAAAGTATGATTGGTGGCAATTTCGTAAATATATAGAACACTTTTAAGACAGTTGTTTCAAAAACAAAGGTCTTGAAAGTATACTTTTAAAATAGGTTGTTTCAAACAACCGGTCTTAAAAGTGTTAAAAAAAGTATGATCGATAGCAATTTCATAAATATATAGAACACTTTTAAGCCGCTTGTTTCAAAAAACAGGTCTTAAAAGTATACTTTTAAGACCGCTTGTTTCAAAAAAAAATCGGTCTTAAAAGTGTAAAAAAAGAAGAAGTATGACCAGTGGCAATTTCGTAAATATATAGAACATTTTTAAGATAGGTTGTTTAAAAAAAAGGTCTTATAAGACCGGTTGTTTCAAAAAACCGGTCTTAAAAGTGTCAAAAAAGAAGAAGCTAAATTCGCTAAACCCGTTAAGTCGAGAGTCTACTTTGTCTTCTTGGTGATATAACATTTCTTAGTTATAGATTCAAAGAAAGTGTCACCAAGAGCCTCACGGGTTAAATCCTCAACAAGAATGACATCCTCTTCCTCTAACTAACTCTCAATCTTTGTAAGTCATCCCAAGAGCCACACAATCAAATCTTTAGCAACGTTGGCGGTGAGATGCTTCGATGGTTTTGCGATGGCGTCGACTCCAATCCTCGGCAAATGAAAGCGTACTACTTCGAGGATTCCGGATGACGGCGGCTCCTTCCTCTTCGATCTATGGCTCCTCCCACATGTTGTCTTCGCACGAGATCCAAACTTAAAATCAAACCAGATCTCTTCTTATGTAAGTCTATTTATTCATACCTTGACCACTCCTACTCGGATCGGACTTGATTTTGCTTGCTTGAAGTTTTGCTAGGATCGATAAGAGGATCGCAGATTAGGTTGCTTTAAGCTTGTAATTTTTTTTTGTAGATCTAGACTTCAATTTCACTTCTGATTTTATATTGATTTAAATTTGATTTCCAAGGTGAATAATTTCCGTTTCTTGTTATTTTTTCTTATTTCTGGAGTTTGTAATCTTCTTTTTTTGTTTTTCTTGTTGTTGTTCTTCCAATCTTCTCTTGGTTCTTCGTCGCTAATGATGTAAGGACATTCAAAATGTTCTTGGATCTGGTGATTTGGGACCAATTGTTTCATTTGGGGTTTTATTATTATTATTATTATTCGAAAAACTTTTAAGACCGGATATTTCAAAAGTTCGGTCTAAACGATTTTTTTAAGACCAGGTTGTTCATCCGGTCTTAAGTAACATATTTTTAATACCGCGCAGGCAGGAGGTTCAGATCCGGTCTTATGAAGCGTTTTTATCCAGGTCTTAAAAGGCTTTTTTATACTAATGTTCTGAGAATTTGAAGAGATTAAGGAGAGAAGTTAAATTAGTTAATTATATTTATTTTCCTAACCCTTGCTTAAAATTAAAAATGACATCAAGGAAAGTTTGTTCAATCGGTCGGTAGACCCCGCGCACGGCACTCTCCGTGACTTCTCTGAGGTTTGTCCCTTCCTATTGTATATGATTTAATAAAAGTTCCTCGTAAGTTGATTTTGTATGTCATTCTTCGCACGTCTTTCATGCTTGTTTGTCTTCTTCTCTAACATTGGATCACATTTTTTTTTTGTAGTATTTTATAGCCATGTCTAATATTTTTGTAATATTAAAAACGAAAAAGATCATAAGATGAATTTTAAATGTATACAAATATTTTATTTTTAATATTTTCCATGGATTTTTTTGAAGAAAAATTTTTTCTATCAAGAGAGCATTTATTTAATTGGGCATAATACAAATGCAAGGTTTTTTTTTTTTTTTTTTTTTTTTTTTTTATGGTTATAGAAAAAAGATTATGAAATTAATATTTTATTAGGTTATTTTAGAGAAAAAAAATCAATCACTTTGGATGGGTAGTTACAGGAAAACATTTTTAAAGAAATGTTAAAATTATTTTATTTAAAAATAAAAATAAGAAAGTGGAATCTTTAAAAAGTGTGTTGTTAAATTAACTATTGTAGATTGTGGATGAAGTATTAATAGGGGTGATGTGGAAAAAATATGATAAAAATTGCTTAAAATTATTTTATTAAAAAAAACAAAAAATAGTATAATTAAGATGTATGTGGCATTAATGAGTTGCAAGCATTACTTACTTTATAAAATATATAGGTGTATTATTAAATTATTATCTTGTTTAATTATTATTGAGAAAATATCAATATGGGTATTTTAGGAAGAAATTGACGAAAATTAAAATTTGGTCATAAAATTAGGACCAAGACTAACTTCAAAATGTGTTCTATAATTAAGGCCAGAAAAGGAGTATTAAATTTATGAACCCTCATGAACCAACATAACTTAGACTTATGTAATGTGTCACATACAAATTATTATAAATATAAATTACGTCAATTTCAAGCCATTGGGTGCTTTTGTCAAGACTCAAGATGATACACCCCTCTCATATGTGTTCAAACAAAACTGGGTGGGAACATAAAACTTGTGCATGTGAATGCACTAAAGTATAAAATTATGTCTCTAAATGTGACAAAAAAATCATTGAAAAAAATTAACATGCCTAGTCTTTTTTTACTAATCTCCGGTCCTTTCGGCATTTTGTCAATCATTCTTAAAGGAAAGAGATTAGGCTATTTGGTCATTGGACTGCTATCAAAAGATTCATTACACTATAAATATAAAAGGATTCGGTAAAATTAGATGTTAATATTAAATGTAAAAACCTACTTCCCATATTTATTAGTTTTTTTGGAAATTAACTCTATTGATATTCACTCAATAATAATCAAATACAAAAAGAAAGCTAAAGAATTAAAGAAGATGATAAAAAAAAAATTACATTAATCAACTTAACTAACTTCTTTTATATATTTAAATTAATTAATTAGGTTTTACATTAAAAATTAGAAGAGTAATAGATTAGTCATAAATCTGCCATGTGGACCAACCAAAGCAAAAATAAAAAATAAAAAAATTATGCGATCTATTCTGTATATATGGCAAGAGAAAAAATATAACACACCAGAATGTAAATGCATTTTGAAAGAGACATTTGTGAAGATGAGGTGGAGGACAATATTTGATCCGTGTGGGCCTCCATTGCTTTTTGAAAGAAGAACCCACTGAGCCCGCTGGGTTTTGGGACGCCTGTCCCTATTTTATATGCATTCAGATTCCTTGCATATGACCAATGTGAGTTGGCATAGATGGTAAGAAGGATCAGGGATTAAGCCTTGGGTCGTGGGTTCGATCCCTCTTGTCATTGGGGCTCTTTTGGTAAGCGATCTCGTCGATTCGTAAGTCTTTCATGGCCGGCTTCTTACTGGCATGTGGGGCCCGATGTCGACCCTCCTAAACTTTTTTCATATCAAAAAAAAAAAAAAAGATTCCTTGCATATGTAAGGGATAGGCAGGGGAGCTCCCCTTGTGTTCCATCCAGGTCCTATTAGATGGTTCAGATTTTTTTTTTAAAAAAATTATTTTATGAAAATCTAAGATAAAAATAATCTCTCAACTAACATTTGTTCAAAACGATATTTTTTGTCATAACGACACTATAAATATAAGTATCAAATATAAGTATCAAATACTTTCATGACGATATGAATGAGGAAGTAATTGCTTCTGGGGCAGCTGATTCATTCTCTATAAGAAATAACAGGGAAAATTTTAAGAAAATGCCACTTAAATTTTAAAAACTCAAATAGGTGAATTATCTCTCTTATATATAATTATCTTTGTTACTCCTGAAATATGAATTTTTTATTCTCTTTTTTCTACAATCCTCATTATTAATTTCCTCATTCTTTCTTATTCCTTATCTCCTCACAAGTAAAAGTATTTTTGTCAAAAAAGTTACAATTTTTATATATTTCTGATCATTAACCAACATTTTGATCTATATTATTCAGTTAAATATTTCTAATTTTGAGATTGAACTTTCATCCACCTCACTGTTAATTGACGGTTAAATGAAGTAGTTCCAACGAAAAGATTATATACTGTCAGCGAAGTATTACGATTCTCGTCTGCTAGGGTTCCGTTGGGGCTCGTAGTTCTCCGCCACTGTTTGGCGGCCGCGGACGTGGTGCTCTCCGTCGCCCACTGCGACGGAGTCGAAGGAAGGGGTCCTGAATCATTTAACTGAGACGAGATGAGAAAGGCGCATGGAAACAGAGCAAGAGTCGGAGGGCAAAAAGTCGATGTCGGAGGGTATGGAGGCTGGGAAACGCTGGAAGAGGAGGATTGGGGGAGGCGACGCTGTCTTTATTGGAAAAGTGTCGAACCCCCCTCGCCTTGAGGACTGGATGAGAGACACGGATGAAGCCCAGACGCCAGTCACAAACGAAGGTAAGGAGAATGGGAATAAACTGAGATCCTACAAAGATTCCTTAATGGCTAAATCAGATTGGGGCAATAATTGGTTTGAAACGAGGGATGAGGACGGTGAGGAAACAATAGGAGTAGGGAGTGGTTCTGGATCAAGAGTTGGATTTGAGGATATACTAGATTTTCATTCAGGAATTTCTGTTGATCTATATGACCCTCTGTGACCTAAATTTATGATTGATGATAAAGAAAGGGAGCGTCTCTGCAAACCATTTGCAAAATCTCTCTTTGTTAAATTGCTAGGAGGTTCCTTGAGTCTGTACTTTCTTGAATCTAAGCTCAATCAAATCTGGGCTAGAAAGGGTGCGATTAAATTGGGCGATTTAGAAAATGATTTTTTTGTAGTCTCCTTTCAGGAGTGGGAAGATTATGAGAAAGCACTCACAGGGGGCCCATGGGTGATCTCAGATAAGTATCTAAGTGTTATGCGGTGGAGGCCAGGATTTAATCATAGTAAGGAAAAAATTGATAAAATCACAGCTTGGGTACGCTTCCCTGAAATTGAAGTTGAGTTATTTGATAAATTTTTTTTGTATAACTTGGCCAACTCAATAGGGAAGGTGTTGAAATTGGATGTGCATACTGCTAGTAGGGGGCGTAACAAATTTGCTAGAGTGTGCATTGAATTGGATCTAACGAAGCCAGTAGTCCCCCATTATATGGTGGATGGAGTCCTTAAACAGGTGGAGTATGAGAATTTGCATGCTTTATGCCTAAACTGTGGACTATTTGGCCACTTTAAGGAAAACTGTGTGCATGGCAAGAAAGGTCCCGGGGAGGTGGAGAAGATGGTGTTGGAGGGGTCAAACGGGATAGAGGAAGGTGAGATTGCAGAGAATTCTAAGCAGGCTACTGGTTCGTGGAAGGTTGTGCAAAGAATTCGTAGGCAGAGGAAGGATAGGCCAAGGAATGAGGATGTCAAAATCGCATCTAGGTATGACGTGTTGAATACAGGAGAGGAACTAGGGCAGGGTGATATCTCTGCGGGTAAAGGGGCTACAATGGAAGAAAATCATGGAAGACAATTTATAAAACGAAGGGATTGGGGGCCGAGGAAACCTATGGGCATAGTTAAAGAAAATGGGCCACGTACGGAGGCAACAATTGTCCCCAGAGGGTCACAACAAAGATCGACTCAAGGGGAGAGGAGCAAACAAGAAGGAAGAATGGGATATGATAAGGGAAATTTGACTGTTCCTGTGCCGGAGTATAGGGGTGAAGGGAATGGTCAGGTGGTATTGTATGACACAGGGGTATCAGATTGCAGCAAAAAAAGGGGGTGGATTCAGTAGAGGATGTAGGACAATACTATGGTGATGATATGGAAGATAACAGGGGTAATAAGAACTCGTTGATTGTTGCTATTGCAGATCAAGTTCAGATTGAGGGATCAATGGATGTGTGTGAAGGACGGGAGGTAACACCATCTTAAATATTGTTTAATGTTTAAAATCTTAATTTGGAATTGTAGAGGGGCAGCTAGTAAAGGATTTATTGCTTCCTTGAAAAACCTAAATTTTGTCCATAAAGCGGATATGGTTGTTCTGCTTGAAACTCGAATTAGTGGCAATAAGGCCAAGAAAGCAATTCGGTCTTTTGGATTTAAGTGTTCAGAAATAGTAGAAGCAGTGGGTTTTGCAGGAGGTATATGGTTAATGTGGAACGACTCAAATTTGGTGGTTAATGTAGTAGAGAGACATTTACAGTTTTTGCATTGTCAATTGATGATTGGGGGCCAAATACCATGGTATTTCACTGCTGTCTATGCTAGTCCGCATGAGAATGTGAGGGGGGAGCTATGGGAGAAATTGGATGATATAGCTACTACCATGACGATCCGTGGTCGCTAGGCAGGGATTGGAATGAAATAAGTGCTTGGTGTGGAGCAGAAAAGGGGAGGTAGGGTTAATGAGGGAAGATGTAGACGTTTTCGTGACTGGATTGAAGGAATCAGACTCATTGATTTGGGTGCACAAGGGCCTTTCTTCACATGGAGAGGACCTAAATGGAGTGGACATGATCGTGTTTTTAAGAGGTTAGACCGGTGCTTATGCAATATGGGGTGGCAGGAATTGTTTCCGGATGCCATGGTAAAGGCAGGTGTAAGGGTAAGTTCAGATCACCATCCCTTAATCATCAATACTTGTCCCGAAGCTGATACAAGACGAGAAAGACCTTTCCGATTTGAGGCAGCATGGCTTAATCATAGCGATTTCAAGAATTTTCTTCTGCAGAATTGGGTGAGAGGAGGAGATGTGTGTGGGAACATAAGGGTATTGAAGGAGCACCTTGGGGTGTGGAGTAAAGAAGTATTTGGTCACATACGGTACAGAATAAGAGGCTTATACATGAGGCTGGAAGGGATTCAAAGATGTGCAGACCGCTTCAGTAATCCTTTCCTCATGAATCTTGAGAAAGAACTAGAGGAAGAATTGGGGAATGTATTCAAACAGGAAGAGCTACTGTGGTTCCAGAAGTCAAGAGGCTTATGGATTAGCCAAGGGGACAGAAATACGGGTACTACCATAATATGACAATGATTCGCAGAAGGAGGAATAAGGTAAAAAGCCTTAAAAATAATGAGGGTGTTTGGGTGGAGAACGAGAATCTGATTGGTAACATGTTCCAGACCTTTTATGATTTGTTGTTCTTGGAGGAAAATATAAATAGAGGATGGCACTTGACCAAACAAGGTTGGGGAGGAGTGAGAAGGGAGGACATGAGAAGAATAGGAAGGAGGTTGGAGAATGAGGAAATTAGAAGTGCATTCTTTGATATTGGAGGATTCAAGGCGCCAGGGGAAGATGGGTTTCCGACGGTATTTTATCAAAGAAACTGGGATGTGGTAGGACAAGGAGTGTATGAGTTGATTAGAAGACTATGGGATAGTCCAGAAGGAATTGTAGATCTGAACAAAACTCTCTTAGTCCTGGTACCAAAGGTGGAGAGCCCAGAGCAAGTTACGCAATTCAGACCAATTGCTCTTTGTAATGTGCTATACAAAGGATTGACAAAGATACTAGTGCGCAGATTAAAAGATGTTATGGATAGTCTTGTGTCACCTTTTCAGGCTAGCTTTGTGCCAGGACGTAACATCCAGGAGAACATTATCATCGCCAAGGAGATTGCCCATACAATGCAAAGGATGAGTGGCAAGAAAGGTTATATGGTTATTAAGATTGATCTTGAGAAAGCCTATGATAGGCTAAGTTTGGGGTTCTTAATGAAAGTATTGGAAGAGATTGAGTTCGGAGAATATAGTCAATATAATTAAACACTGCTTGTATTCGATCAGAATGTGTTTATTGTGGAATGGGAGCAGAAAAGAGGAGTTTAAGCCAACTAGAGGGATTAGACAAGGGGATCCCCTGTCGCCTTATCTATTTGTGCTTGCTATGGAGAAACTATATCATATTATTGCGGATTCAGTTAAGGATAGAAAATGGAAACCGGTTAGGGTTGGAAGATCTAATGTATGCATATCACATCTCCTATTTGCGGATGACCTATTGTTGTTCTGTGAAGCTAGTGAGGAACAAATGGGGAATGCACTCGAATGTTTGGATCTATTTGGGGAGGTTTCAGGGCAGAAAATAAATCCAAGTAAGACTTCCATGTTTTTTCTCGAAGAATGTTCCTAGAGACAAACAAAGCATCATCTCTGGGATGGGAGGTTTTCAACGCAAGGAGGTGTTGGGAAGGTACTTAGGGGCACATATCACTCAAGGTCGTAATTCTAGAGCCAAATTTCAATTTTTAATTGACAAAGTACAAAGGAAGCTTAGTGGATGGAAAACCCAATCCTTGGCCCTAGCAGGAAGGATCACTTTAGTCCAATCAGTAACATCACAGGTTATAAACTTCCAAATGCAACACGAAAACATTCCAGGTAAAGTTTGTGATGAGATTGAAAAAATCCAAAGGAATTTCATATGGGGTTCAACTGGGGAGAAGAAGAAATTACATCCCATCAGCTGGGAAGGAGTGTGTAGGCCTAAGGAGGAAGGAGGTGTAGGTATAAGGAGATTGAAAGGGATGAATGATGCTCTAGTAGGAAAAATTGTATGGAACTTATTAGCCAAACCTAAAGGATTGTGCCCTATAATCTTGAAAGCTAAATATGGAAGGGGTGCTAATTGGCTAGCTGAGTGTACTGTGAAGTAGCACGATTCACGATTATGGAAAAATGTTGCTAGATTATGGCCTGAAGTCATTGTATTGGATGGGAAGTAAGGGATGGTAGGAGTGTGAAATTTTGGGAGGATAGATGGTTGGATGGGGTGAATAAATTGGGGAACTATTTTGTAGGGGAGTTGGGAATGTTAAATCCAGCTCTCACTGTAAGTCAAACCCTAAACAGAGAAGGGAATTGGAACTGGTCATGGCTTGAAGGGGTTCTACCGCATGAGGTTACTCAACTATTTAAAGCCATTCCCCCACCATGTCCTGAGGATGGTGACGACATAGTTGTGTGGAGAGGGGGACATAGAAACATGTTTTCGGTATCTCAAATGTATCAGCAGTTGAGAGGAGATGTGAACAGGGAGCTAGGGGCCATTTGGAAGGTGAAAACCACAAGAAGGATTCAGGTTTTTTTTGTGGTTGGCAGCACATGATCGACTACTCACGGCCGCTAGAAGAGCACGTTTCCTAGGAGGTGCACCTACTTGTAGCAGGTGTGGTGGAGGAGTTGAGGACCTGGATCATGTATTGAGAAGCTGTCCGGAATCTCGTCGAATATGGCTAGCCTTAAAGGTGTTACAGGTACGTCCACAATTTTTTACAGAGCACAAGAATTGTTGGCTTCTAAATAACCTACAAACTGGAGAAGAATGGAGTATGGTGTTTTCGGTGTGCAGGTGGATGATTTGGGGATGGAGGAACAAGTTATTATTTGAAGAAGGTTTTAATATGCCTGATCATCCTGAGTTTATTATCCAGAGTTATGTTAGAGAGTGTGTCACCTCGCTAAATAGATTTGATGACCTTGGCTTGGTAAAGAAACCAAGGGAAGTTAAATGGAATTTCCCGGAAGAGGGTTGGGTGAAACTAAATTTTGATGGTGCTGCTAGGGGTTGTCCAGGCTTGGAAAGTTGTGGAGGGGTATTGAGGAGGAGTGATGGTAGCTGGATTTCTGGGTTCAGCAAGAAGTTAGGACGATGTCAGGCGTTGGCTGCTGAGATTTGGGGGTTCGTGCAGGGTATTAGATTGGCATAGGGTTTGGGGTTCAACAAGATCATTGTAGAAGGAGACTCAGCGATGGCTTTACATATGATTCAAGATGCTTGGAGGCAAGGAAGGGCGAGAGACAGAACTCTGAATGCATGGCTACGAGACAGTAGCAATGAGCTACAAATTGGTTTTTCTCACATTCTGCGAGAAGGCAACGCTGTGACAGATTGGTTAGCTAAGCATAGCTTTATTTGTAATGATGATTTTTTGTTTTAGACTCTCCTCCCGGGGGTGGTAGATTTTACATTCGGAGATCTTTGTGGGAGTTGTTTACCCACGCCTAAATCCTGGTTAATTTTTCTTAGCGAAGTAATGGGCAATTAAGCCCCAATTTTTACCAAAAAAAATTACAACATTTACTTATTATTTTGACCATAATACCCCTCCTTAAAATAAATATTACTTAATTATCAAGTAATAATCTTTAGCTAAAAAATAAGCACTTAATCATATATCTTTATCCAAAATTAAAAATATAAATAAATTTTCACAAATTTTTTGTCAAGCTGTTAAATTGATTACCATAGTACAAAATTAATTAATTTTGCCATTATAATTTTTTTATTTTTCAATAAATTTGAATTTTTAATCTTTTTTATTTATTAAAAAAATACTTATGATGTAAGATGTTAAATATATCTGTCGACTAAAATGTTCTGATCTGCAATTATATATATATATAGAGACACACACACACACACATATATATATATATATGTGTGTGTGTGTGTGTGTGTATACGTATATATATAATTAAGTTCTAAAATTAGAGAATGATAAAATTTTGAGATTATTTTATTAATTAATTACAATTCATTTTTTAATATATTTTATTAAACATATGTTTTTTTAAAAAAAATAAATAAATCAAATTTTCAATCAAAATGTTAATATTTTTCACATAAAAATTATTTTAGAGACATAATGAAAAGCCCTTGGGCTCCTTTGTTAAATTCCTTCAATTATTTAGTAATTAGGAATTCATCCCCATATGTCTACTCCGTTTGGTTTGACCCCTTTTTTTTCCTTTTGGGTATGAGTCCTCATTGTCGTAAAATGCCAACTACCACTCTATGCCTATATGTAAATAACTTGTGCTATGAAAGTTTGGTTATAAAAATAAAGTAACAGTAAAGTAATCAATGATATTTTTTTCAATTTTATCCCTAGTTAATTTTTATTGGAAAAAGAAAAGAGAAGCGAGAGGTGTGAAAATAATTTGTAAAGTAGAGAAAGATAAAAAATTTAATAAGGAAAAAAGTAGAAAATTTTATCAATTGAATGCATTCCTTGATATGTAAGAATGATGTACAAGTGACTTAGATATATATGGAGTGATATTGAATTTCATGGTTCCATATTACTCCTCTAATCCTATTTATAATTCATCTCCGCCATGTTGTGCTCAAGCAAGAGAAAAAAAATCTCAAACTTTATTAACTCTACCTTAATATTCAACAACTTTCCAACTTTACCCATGTTTAATACATTATACCACATAAGAATAAATTCTCTATAATAATAAATAAATTGTAAAATTGTATATTCAAATAATTTTTTTTTCTGCTTTATAAATATGACCAAAAATATTTCTTCCCTCTGTCATATAAATAGGGCTAGAGGATTACCTTTTAGAACCTATTCAAAGTTTCATACCCACTTATAACAAGGAGGTTAAAGCATAAAACAAGTCAAACAGCTTATTAATCGGGTGGGAAATATTTTTATTTTTTAAGATAATCTCTCATTAAGACTCTACATTTCATAACTTTCGAGAAAGTTACGTATGGTGGAAAAAGAAATAAAGTGGGGAAGTTGCCATTAAAATAAAATAGCAAAAGAACAATGGGCTTGTTTGGATTGAGCGTTAGGAGCGTTTGCGGTAGAGTTAATGGGCTTTGGAGAAAAAACTCAACGTGGTGTGTTTGAGTTCGGCGTTAAGTTTACTGGACTTAACGCTCCTAACGCTCAAAAGATTAAGGAAAATCTTTCTAGATTCTTTTTTTTTTTTTAAATGCTCTCGAACTTTTGACGTGGGCCCGCCACTTCTACCACCATCAATCCAAATACAAATCATTATCTATAAACCGACTTTTTTTAAAGTTAGATAGGCTTTTAAGCCAATCGAATTCTCTACCGCCAACCCAAACAGGCCCAATATTCAGGGAAAAGGATATGGGAGCGGATGAAAATCAGATGATGAGAGTGGATGACTGGATGCCATGAAATTAGCTACGTAAAAAAAGAGAGAGACATAATTAAATGGGAAACTTTAGGCTTTTGGGCTCCTTTGTTTAATTTTTGTAACATTAAAATTTTTTAACGTGTAATTTGGTTAATATGAAATAAAAAAGAAAAAAAAAATCTTTCCTTTCCACCCTTCAAACCAAACACATCCTAAAACAAATGAGGTGGGAGAGGAAAAAAGAAATCAAAACAAAACACATGTAATTCTATATATTTTAACTTTTATTTTATGACGAGACGCAGGAGTTAGGACAAAAATTGAACTGTGTGGGACCATGTTGTCCTCTCGGGGGCTCCTTTCATTGAAAAAGAAATAAAAACAAGTGACATTCAACTCGACATCTTTTTATAGAGACTTTTATCATATAAAGAGATGTTGGACAATAATTAAACCGTGTTTCACCTTTTTATATTATTTTCAAAAAAAAAAAAACAGAGAGATGTTGGACAATAATAAATAATTGAACCGTGTTTCCCCTCTAGGAGAGATTTTATGAATCAATATTGCAAAAGCAATAATAATTTCTAGTCTTGAAAGATGCAAACGTAGAATAATTATCAATATCCTGAAGGTTATACAAACAACAAACACAAATACAAAAGAGAAGCAACTATATAACCACCAAGTATAAATTAACACAAGTGACAAATTACAATTAATAATATCTGAAGTAGTCGTTTCATAAATTACAATTAATAAATTAACAAGAGCAAGTGGATTATTCACCAACTTTTGTTCTTCCTCCAACCCACTCATTTCCTCATCATTTCAACTTCAAACATTATTCGGTGGTCATCAACACAGCCTTTATAAAAAAATAATGATGATGATCATCAGTTCTGAGTAATAAGAATTACTTAAAACACTAACGTTAACTACTTATGTTTGTTAGTGGGTGATTCAAGATTTTTTTTTGTTGTTCATGCAAATTCAAGTTTTTGAAATTAAATAATATCTACGTTGAAGCATACCCTATGGATTCCATTCTTTAGTATTACTTTGGTTTCACTCAGTTTCGTCATATAAGACTCTGACTATTTCTGGTTCTTCCGTCTGTTATTGTTTGTCTTTCTGTTTTCCTTACTTTATTCTGTGTGGTCTTGGTTATCTACTACTTTCAGCCTTTAAAATAAGATCCATTTTGTAGCTCAATAATTTTTGTTTTGTTAAAGTGAATATTATATTAGGAACCCGATGTGTTATCTTGCAGTATATTCCTTCCATCCTGCAACAAGAAATGTAGATCCTTCCCCAGACATTTCTGTTCCTCAAAGTGGTTGCAAGAAAGTTCATGCTTCTAAGCTTCTATCATTCATCTCATATTACTGGCATGTTCGAGCCTTATTTAGAATATTGTCTAGCGAGTTCAAAAATGTTTTTTTATATATTATCTTTGGTCCTAGGCCCATTTGACTTTTTTAGAAAGACTAATGAAATTAAATAAATTACTTTAAAGTATTTATATTTATCTTTTTTTATATTAAACTAATTTGTATATGACTTATAAACTGACATATAATCAAATGATATACAATATATGTTATGATTAACTAACTTATTTAACTTTCTTAACTTCTCAAAAAAAATCAATTGGATTTATATTAGAGTCCATGCCCAAGTCGGTGTAGTATTATATTATTTGGTGATAACAGGGACAGAAGCATGACTCTCAACCAAGTTACATGGATGTTGCTAGGTTTTCACGGGCTGTGTATGCATATGATTTTGCTCACCAGGTACAGAAGCAAGTAATTATGAAGCTAATTATGAAGAGTTTCTGATGACCTTTGAGTCAGTCTTGTTGCTGCTGTGGGGTTTTCCCTAGTTGCAATGTGTTTATCCTATGGGATATTTCAGACCTTAGTGGCCTTCTCAGGTGGTTTGCATTTTGTACTTTTCAAAGTGCTTGTGATGCATGTGCCCGCCTTACCTAGTGCTAGCTCTCTTGCAGTACTATGGTTTGAGTCCCCAAAAAAAAAAAAAAAGTATAAGTATTCTTCTATTAGAGACAATACTCTTCAATATACTTTCAGACACTAAATGTGTGTATATCTCCTAGTGGAAATTTGAACTTTGATTTACCACATTATAAAGGACTAGCCCCTTCCATTAGACTCAAACCTTGCTTGTTTCAATGGCTTGAGTTGCATAACAATTCTTTCTTATTCTTCTATTGGAGACAATCCTATTCAAGGCATTGTTGGCTACTAAATGTAGATACTTTTTCCAACTGGGATTCAAACTTTGATTTCTACGTTGTAAGAGATTAACCCCTTCCGTTAAATCTAAACCCCCTAGTTGCACAACAACTTTTGTTCCTTTGTTCTTCTTTTCTGGCTGTTTGGGCCTTTGTGTGTGTTTGTTATATTTTTTTAGGTCTGCTTGTGCCTGTATGCTTATATGGGCTTCCACGTATTTCATTTAACTTGTATTTTAATATTGTAAGAAAGTTATATATATATATAAAAAATATTGTAAGAAAGCTACAAATAAAGGTTAGTTCAGTTGGTAAGAGGTTTAACTCGTAATTATAAGATTCTAGGTTCGAATTCTACTAACATAAGGACTGATTTGAGTCTTGAGGTATGCCCTAACTTTGGTAAGTCCTCAAACCGAACTCACATAAAGTTTTTTTTTTTAACCGGAAAAAAATTTGTAAGAAAGGCCGTCATGTCTATAATGTGGTGCAATGCTTCAAAAAACTATTATTGATTTACATTAAAAGCATTGAGACTTCCTCTAAATTTACAAGATAAACAGATTAATATTAAAATTTGGAAAGTTCCATTTTGAACATAACATACATTTCCAATTATATATATATTTTTTAAAGAAATCTGAACGGCACCTGAATTTTGTTTATAAGCAATTATTATATATTGGCTAAGAAAGAAATATTCCTTCTCTATTTTTGCCTTGAAGAAATATACTTTCTCAAATCACACATTTTTGTCCTTGTTTCAAATCTCAATACACATAAACTTTTAATTGTATAAAAAATTTACATTTTTTTTAACAATGTACTACCGCATATATCTATCATCCATGACACAGCTATCTTTTTATTGGAGGCATGGGAATAGTATTCATGAACTCTTCTATGAGGGGTGCCAATTCAGTTATGAAGTTCGCTCTTGGCACCCCATAAACTTTTACTTATTTATTTATTGGAGGGAGGGAGGGAGGGAGGGGGAGAGAGAGAGAGAGAGAGAGAGAGAGAGAGAGAGAGAGAGAGAGAGAGAGAGAGAGAGAGAGAGAGAGAGAGAGAGAGAGAGAGAGAGAGAGAGAGAGAGAGAGAGAGAGAGAGAGAGAGAGAGAGAGAGAGAGAGAGAGAGAGAGAGAGAGAGAATTGCATAGAGTTTTTAAATGAAAAATTATTTACACATAAATATTAACTAATTATAAATATAAAAATGTATCATATAAATATAGGCTAAATAATATAAACCCCAAAACTTTAGATGAATTGCATATAACTTCATAACATTTTAAAGTTTAAATTTAACCGTGACTTTTCATTTTTTTAACTATTAATTACATGTTGTTAAGTGACCGTTATGTTTTTAACAAAAATTACCACGTCAGATTAATGAGATGAGATGACACTTGTCATTCTACGTAGCATGTTGTGTAAAGTACTAATTTCATAATACTCCATAAACACTTTGAACAGTTGCAAAGAACCCATGAAATTTGATCAATTACAAATAACCTCCCTTATATTTAAAATTTTAAATTTAATTCAAGTAAAATTTTGATTTTATAATATTAAACCACGTAGTGTTACTTTATAGCATTTTAATAAATTTATGAATTTTTTAATATCATTTGTCAATTAAAATAATTCTTTTGTATGACAAAAACTAGAAGAATGATATTTAGAAAAATATAAAATAAACGTTGAACCTCTAATTAAAAAAAGGGAAAATTATAATAAAGGACCTAAGAAAAATAATATTTATTAAGAAGGACCATAAAAATGATAATTATTTTGAGGGACCAGAAATTAAAACATAAAAATAGAAAAGACTAAATTGCCCTTAGCGATTTCCTCACGATTAATTAAGAATCAAGTGATTGATGGATAATGACAAATAGAGGCCACATCGAAATCTGCTAAGTTAGCGTTCGCACCGAAATTAGAATTTGGGTGGTATTGTTGGAGAAGACAATGTTGTTGCCGTTGTTGTTGATAGAGATTTTGCTGGGGCGATTGAAATTGAGATTGCGGAGCTCTTGTGGTTGAAACTTTTGTTGCTACTGGAGAAATTGTTGTTGTTGTTGATGGAGAATGAGAGGGTCTTGATTTAAGGTTTTGGTGTTATGGGTCAGGATCATAGTCCAGTTTCCTCCCCGTAATCTATTTTTCCTTCTTTCTCACGAAGGTTTTGTGTAATGCGAAAGCCTAAAATGCTTCTTTTCTCTTTGGTGACTACGAATCGAAACTTGAAAATTAAATGAGCTCATCTGATCCATTTAATTACGAGGAGATTTCGGTGCGAGAGACGCTAACTTAGTAGTTTTTGATTTGGTCTCTATTTATTGTTATCCATCAATCACTCCATTCGATTTAATTAGAGAATATAGAAAATATAGCTAAGGGCAATTTAGTCTTTATATTTTAATATTTTCATTTTTGGTCCTTCAAAATAATTACAAATTTATAGTCCTTCTTAATAAATATTATTTTCCTTAGGTCCTTTATTATAATTTTCCCAAAAAAAAAATGTGCATTACTAATAAAAAAATCCTCTAACAAAAATGTAATATTTAAACTATCAATGCTCAATCATCCCAATAATGTATTTAACACAAATGGTGATAATCTTATACTATCAATGCTCAATTAACCCAAGAAAATAAGTAAATATTATACAAATGATGAGATTTTTATTTTTATATTTTTTAAATATTATTCCTCTAGTTTTTTTTTTCATACAAGAAAACCATTTTAATAGACAACTGATAGTAAAAACCTTAATAAATTTATTAAAATGATTAAAGTAACAATGTGAGGTTTATTTATTATAAATCAAAATTTTAAGGGAGTTAGATTTAAATTTTTGAAATGTTAAATGGTTATTTGTAATTGATCTAAGTTCAAGGGGCTATCCGTAATTGTTCAAAGTTCGGGGGTTTTATAAAATTAGTAATTTACACAGGATGTTATGTAGGATGACACGTGTCATCTCATAATCGGACGTGACTATTTTTCGTTAAAAATAATGGGCACTTAACAAGTAGGGGTTAATAGTTAAAAAATGAAAAGGTCAAAGGTTAAATTTAAACTATGAAATGTCGGGGAGGTTATATGCAATTGACCCAAAGTTTAGGGGAGGTTTTGTATAATTTAGCCATAATCATATAAACAAATTTAGATTTGTTATAAAAATAAAGATATAGAAGAAGTAAAAGATAGAGAACACAAGCAAAAGAAATTCAAGAGAGAGAAATTCTCATTCAATTTCTTCGGTGTACATATGTGTGGGGGGAAGAGAGTATTTATAATGGTTGGAGAGTAGGGAAGTTTTATGTAGCTTCTACCCACTCCCCACCATAAACGTAATGGGCGACCTACGCATTCTCTACCATAAACGTAGTGGGAAACCTTAATTCCTATAATGGGTCATCCACATAATTTAATATATTCAAAACACTCCCCCTTAGATGTTTATTATGAATGTGCCTCATTAAAAACTTTAACTAGGAAAAACCCAAGTAGGATAAAAACATAGCCAAAGAAAACAAGACATCATCCATTGATAAACTTTCCAATGCTGCCTCATTAAAAACCTTTCCAGGAAAACCCAGTAGGACAAAACCGAGATGAGGGAAAAAGAGTATAGCGTGTATCGGCTCCTCCTTTTGACAACATTAGTTGAGATTTTTTAGTTTTCAAAGACCGATTCCATTGACAAGCTTTTTAAAGGTTGTACCTGGAACTGATTTAATGAATAAATCTGCTAGATCTTCACTTGAACTGATTTGCTGGATATTTATTTCACCATCCTTTAGAAGGTCACAAGTGAAGAAGATTTTTGGTGAAATATGCTTCATTCTATCACCTTTGATATAACCTTCTTTAAGTTGGGTAATACATGCAATATTATCTTCATATAGAACTGTTGGGACCAATCTACCTGAAGATAAATGATAAGTTGTTCGTATGTGATGTATTACTGACCTCAACCATACACATTCTCGACTTGCTTCATGCATTGCTAGAATTTCTACATGGTTAGATGATGTGACTGATATAGTCTGTTTCATAGATCGCCATGAAATAGCTGCACCTCCACATGTAAACAAATAGCCTATTTGTGAATTACCATCGTGAGGATCAGACAAAAATCCAGCATCTACATAACCAACCAGTTCATGCTTCGATACATTTGAGTAATATAACCTCATGTCCATAGTGACTCTGAGGTAATGAAGAATGTGTTTGATTCCATTCCAATTGAAGGTGGAATATCACTTATAGGGGGTGAATAGGTGATTATAAAAATCTTTTTGCAGATGAAGGCGAGAAGGTAATAAAACAGAGACAACGAGAGGAAATGAGCACAGAGAGATTATACTGGTTCGGTCTAACTCCTTGACTTACGTCCAGTCTCCAAGCACCTTGTGATTTTTACTAATTCTTAATCACAAAATACAATTACATACTCTGTAACTCAAGATGATCCTTTCATTCTAGGACTCACTCCCCTTACAAGTTGTAATCGTACACCCACACTTAAGGTTTCACAACCTTAAGATTTAACAACTAAACAAATAATCAAGTAAGTGTTTAAACTCCTCCGAGTAGATAAATGATAAAGACGAAGTATAGGAAATATCGAAGATATTAAATGTAACTAATGAAACAGTATCTAACAATAATTTTGAATCGAATGCACAGAGTTTCAGTAGATGGAGAATTCAATGCTTCTAGTATTTATAGTGGTTGCCATTAATGACCGTTGAGAAGCTTGAAGACTATCCGTTGTGACTCTTCAAAATAGCCGTTAGACAGATGAAGCTTTGAAAGTCACATTCGCCATTAATGTTCTAGGTGTAATTATCGTATTGACATTCTTTCATTCCTTTTGGTTCTTGACCGTTAAGACACAACAATTAGAATGTAGTTGGAATGGTAGAAATGTCTTTCGATTGCTCAGAGGTATGGTTGTTGAGATTGTGTCTCGATAAGGTAAGTGAATTTAATGTGTTCTGACACACAAATTGCTTTACAACAATTTGTTGTTAATCCATGATATAATCATCTGAAACTCATTATCAAACTGATTAAAGACAATTAGGAATAGTAACGAGTGATGATATGAAGTAATGAAATCACAAACAATGACTTTAGATTTACGAAGACAGCGATTTCAAAAACTGTAAAATTAACTTCCAGTTAAAAAGATGTTGCCTTGAGTTAATGACTCGAGGTGAAAATATATTTGACTCTAGTCAATGTCGATCTTAAAGAAAAATTAAAGTTTAGAAGAAGTTAACTTGATATTTTGACTAGAGGCAATTTCTTTCTTCAAGAGTTAAAATCACATGTTGAAAGAAACTAGCACATGACTTGAGTTTAAAAAAAAAAATTGCCTTGAGTCAATGACTTGAGGCAATAACTTGATATGCAAAAGTCAAAAACTTTGTTTTCACAAATAGACAAGTTGAAAACTTAACTTGAGTTAAAACAATAATTGCCTTGAGTCAATGACTTGATATGCAAAAGTAAAAAACGATTGGATCAAAAACTTTAGTACGAAACTTCAAGATTAGATCTTTGGACACGGATGACTCGGGGCAAAGACATAATTGATTGGAGTTAAAAACATTTATTTAAAAGCTTTTCAAATAATCAAATCAAGGCAAATCGTTTTTAACTCTAGGTAAATATATTTAAAACTAATTGACTTCAAGTTAAACTTGATTTAACCGGAGGTATCGAAGTAAATATATTTTGCCTTTGAAAGGTATGACTCGAGGCAAATCATTATTTGACTCGAGGTAATCGAGAAATGACAAACGACGATTTTATTGAATCTTTTTCCATTATAGTTGTTATCATAAAAAACATAGAGAACTAACACCAATGCCTTTATGTTGGTGAAGAACTATATCTTGCTAATGAATTAATAGCAAATGATATATCGGTAGTGTGTGATTAGCAAGATACATTAGTGCTTCAATAGCATTGAGGTATGGTATTGGACCAAGTAGTTCTTCTTCACCTTCGTCACGAATTACTCGAGGTCGAAATGGATCTTTATCCACTTGCAAAGACCTTACAATCATTGGAGTACATAATGGATGTGACTTATCCATATAAAATCACTCTAGGACCTTCTTTGTATAAGTTTCTTGAGATACAAAGATCTCATCCTTTAGGTACTCCATCTGTAGTCTAAGACAGAATTTTGTTCTGCCTAAGTCTTTGATTTCAAATTCTTTCTTCAAATAATTAATTGCTTTTGAAGCGCTTCAGGGGTTCCAATGATGTTGATATCATCAACATAAACAACAATTATAGCAAATTCATTTTTAGATATTTTCATAAAAATGCATGGGCATATTGGGTCATTTTTGTACCCTTCTTTCAACAAATATTCCTTGAGACAATTATACCACATGCACTTGATGATTGCTTCAAGCCATACGAGACTTATTTAACTTAATTGAGTATTGTTCTCGAGAATTTGAATTAGAAGCACGCACCTTGAGTCCTTCAGGGACTTCCATATAAATATCATTGTCAAGTGAGTCATACAAATAGGCGAGTCACAACATCCATTAAACGCAAATCAAGTCCTTCGTTTACTGCTAAGCTAATCAAATAACGAAAAGTAGTTGTATCCACTACTGGTGAATACGTTTCTTCAAAATCAATGTCAAGTCTTTATGTAAAGCCTTGGGCTACAAGACATACCTTATATCTTGTAATTTCACCCTTTTCATTTCTTTTTCTTACAAAGACCCATTTGTATCCAACTGGCTTTACATCTTCAGATGTATGGACTACAGGTCCAAATACTTTTCGTTTTGCCAGTGATGTTAATTCGACATTAATGGCATCTTTCCATAAAGGCCAATCGTTTTACTGTTAGCACTCGCTAATGGATTTTGGCTCTTGATTCTCATTATCATTCATTACATCTTATGCTAAATGATAAGCAAAGATGTCGTCAACATTAACTTTATTTCGATCCCATCGGATACCATTCATAACATAATTTATTGAGATTTTATTATTTTCACATATTTCAGGTACCTGGGTTTCTTCTGGGACTACAACATTCTCTTCTTGAGATATCTTTATTGGAGATAATAACTCTTCAGGAGATGGCTCTCCTGAAGCTACTAACTTTTCTTAATTATCCTCGACTTGACCATCTATATTCTTAACTCCTTTTCTCATTTGAGGATTTTTATCCTTAGAACCAATGGGCCTACCACGCTTAAGGCGTGCTTTAGATTCTTTTATAATAGGTTATCCTTCAGGGACATCAATTCGAATAGGAGCATTAGCAGTTGGAACATGTGACTTTGTCACTTTTTTGGGGTCAATAAATACTTCTGGCATTCGATTAACTAAATTCTGTAAATGAATTATCTTTTGAACTTCCAGTTCACATTGTTTTTGTACGAGGATCAAAATGAACCAATGATAATTCATTCCAGCTAATCTCTTTACCCAACTGCTTATTTTCTCCCCTTAATGTTGGGAAAACTGATTCATCACAATGATAATCGGCAAATTATGCCGTAAATAAATCTCCTATAGATGGTTCTAAATATTTTATGATCGAAGGAGATTCATACCCAACATATATCCTCTTTCTTCTTTGTGGACTAATTTTAGTACATTAAGGTGGTGTTATTGGCACATATATTGCAGACCCAAAATTCTTATATGGGAAATATTATGTTCTTGACCAAAAACCATTTGTAATTGGGAAACCTTTAAGTAACTAGTTAGCCTGATACGAATTAACATTGCTGCATGCAAAATGGCATAGCCCAAGCGTAAATTGGGAGATTAGATCTCATAAGTAAAGGTCTTGCAATAAGTTGCAATCGTTTAATCAATGATTACGCAAGTCCATTTTGAGTATGAACATGAGCTACAAGATGTTCAACATCAATTCCAAGGGACATACAATATTTATTAAAAGCTTGTGAAGTAAATTCACCACCATTATGAAGACGTATTTTCTTGATAGGATAATCAGGTTAATGTGCTCTTAATCTAATTAATTGAGCAAGTAATCTCGCAAACGCGAGGTTGCGAGAAGATAATAATCAAACATGCGACCATTTGGTTGATGAGTCAATTAAAATCATATAGTACCTAAATGGTCTGCATGGTGGGTGTATTGGCCCATAAATATCTCCCTGTATCCGTTCTAGAAATGTGAGAGACTCACTTTCTACTTTGCTTGGTGAGAGCCAAATAATTAACTTTCCTTGAAACATGCAAGCACATGAGAGATCTTGAGATTGTGGTATTTTCTTACACTTCAGGATATGTCCACATGAATTCTCAATTATTTGTTGCATCATGGTTGACCCTGGATGGCCTAACCGGCCATGCCAAACATTAAGTTTATTAGTAAACTTCTGGTTTACATTGGCAAACTGCTGGTTTACATTGGCAAACTTCTGGTTTGTATTGGTAAACTTCTGGTTTACAATAGCACGTGTTTCAATTGTGCTTATAAATGTACAATACAAATCAGAAGAAAAGGCAGGAAAACTTTCTAATATGCATTTTTTTACCAGAAACTATATTTGTGATAACAAGATATTCCTTATTTTTTTAGTTGTTGTTTCTATATGATATCCATTTTTGTTGATATATTTGAGACTCAATAAGTTTCTCTTAGATTTAGTAGAATAAAATGCATTACCAATACATAATTTTGTTCCTTTAGGTAACAAAATATTAGTTCTTCCGAAGCCTTCAATCAAATTTATATTACCAGATATAGTTTGAACATTGGCTTCTTGCATTACCAAGGAAGAAAAATATTTATCATTTTATAGTATGGTGTGGGTTGTTACGTTATCAACGAGACACAAATCTTCAAGATTGGTGCTAATAAGATTCATTCTTCATTAAAAGATACATGAAAATAAATAAAAACATAATTAAAAGAAATACATATGATAGAAGAAAGTTTAAACATACTAAAACATAACAGTTCCAAATAGGAAAAGATAATTTATACTAAGAAATCAATAACATCCAAATGAGTAAAATCAATATCTTCAAACTCAGAATTCTTAGTCTTATCAATATTCAAATGAGTAAAATCATCATCTTAAAACTTGGAATTATCAATATGATTTACTTCAATCTTTAACCATTTACCATTACTTTTTTGTGATTCATGGTAAAGTTCAACTAAGTGTCTTGGCGTATGACAGGTACAAAACCAATGACCTTTTCCACCACAATGATAGGATGCATTTTCAGCATGTTTGTTATGCCCACTAGTTCCACTAGATTCCCTTTTGTGGTTCTTATCAACCTTTCCCTACTTTAGGTTTAGGGAATTTGATCCACCATGATTTGGACCACAGCCTCGGCCACGCCCACAATTGTAACCACCTTTATGTCCATGTCCTCGACTACTAAAAGATTCATTAGCTACCACATTCGCTTCTAGGAATGGAGTTGAGTCTGTTGGATAGGATTCATGATTCTTCAATAAAAGCTCATTGTTTTGTTCAGCTACAAGGAGACAAGAAATTAAATTAGCATATTTCTTGAAACCCTTTTCATGATATTGCTACTGCAAGAGCAAATTGGATGCATGAAATGTGGAGAATATTTTTTCTAACATATCTTCATCAGTAACATTCTCTCCACATAATTTTAACTGAGAAGTAATTCTATACTCGCTCACAATTTAAAATTTTGCAAACGCAGATGTATCTAGTCATAATGAGCTTTTGGTAGGATGACCATCTTCTGGTGGTCATATCTATCTTTTAAATTGTTTCACGAAACAAGAAGGTCTTTCATTGTCAGATATTCAATGTTTAGACCTTCATGCAAATGGCGGTGTAGAAAAATCAGGGATTTGGCTTTATCTTGATTTGATGCCTGATTCCCTTTTTAATTGTGTCTTCTAGACCATGGGCATTCAGATGGATTTCCGCATCCAGCATCCAAGATAAATAGTTCTTTTCGGTAATGTCAGGAGCCACAAATTCAAGTTTTGCAAGGTGTGACATGGTTAAGACTAATTAAAGAAATAAACGGGAATTATTAAAATATTAATATACAAACACTAATGATAATAACGGGAAATTCACAAAAAATAATTCATAAAGTATTGTAACAAAATTAAAATTTTATGGCCAGGCCATTTATCTTCGGGATAAATAAAAGTTAAACATTATGACTTCCAAACTATACAATAAGATAGAATATGAACACTATATGACTTATGGCCATATAATATCAAAATTTCATGGCTTCAGGCCATTTATCTTCAGGATAAATAAAAGTTAAACATTTTGGCTTCCAGCCATACAATAAGATAGAAGATGAAAGCTATATGACTTCTAGCCATATAATATCAAAATTTTATGGCTTCAGGTCATTTATCTTCAGGATAAATAAAAGTTGAACATTATGACTTCCAGCCATACAATAAGAAGATGAAAGCTATATGACTTTTGGCCATATAATACGAAAATAAGAGTAAAACAAATATGACTTCTGGTCATATAATTTCATAATAAGAAATCTGAGGCGTATGGCTTCTGGCCCTACTAAAATAACAATATAATATAAAAGAACTCATAAAGGAAATCAAAATTATATATAAAAACAACAATTATCTCCAATCTTAGCCATGAAACCCGATGTTAAGAACAATCGATAAAAGTATGTTTTTAATTCCATATAGTGGCTTAGATTTACCCGGATAGATAAAATGAACGTATAGTTAAAGAAAGTAGATGAAATCGTTAAAGAAATCATACCTTTGTTAGATCTCTCGTGCTCGTGTTATAAAAATAAAGATATAGAAGAAATAAAAGATAGGGAACAAGAGCAAGAGAGAGAAATTCTCATTCAATTTCTTCGGTATACATTTATGTTGGGGGAGAGTATTTATAATGGTTAGAGAGTAGGGAAGTTTTATATAGCTTCTAACCACTCCCTATCATAAACGTAGTGGGCAACCTTAATGCCCATAATAGGACATTCACATAATTTAGTATATTCATAACAAGATTAAATTTATAATGAATTTCTAACACACTTAAATTATATTTTTAACTGAAAATTTGGTTTAATTCTAAGCTATTTATATATTAATTTTATAAATCATAATATAGAAAAATAAATTTTATTAATTAATTAATTTGAACAAAAATCTATAATCCAAACACGAGACTTCCCTGGATCTCTGCAAAGACAATTTCCAGTTGCAAATTTGTTTCTTGATTCCGTGCCTTGCTCCATCTTCTTCCGAGCTTGAACCTCTGGGCGGGCAAGTCAGACGCTAAAAAAAGCCGCCGCTCCTCTTTTCACTTTGCTCTTAAGGCTCTGTTTGTTACACGGAAGATTTGAGGAAGGAAATGAAAGGAATGAAAGTAAAAGGAAAGGAAAGGAAGATTATGAGGGAACTTTAAAAATGTGACCTGTTTGGTATACTAGGGAATGAAAGTTAGTTGAGAAAAAATGAAATGTTTGGTATGAAGAATTTTGTGTTGGTTAAGTGGGAATGTTAGGTGAAATTCCCTGAATGCCCCTAAATTAAAAATGAAAGTGACCTCAGTTAAAATGGCCATAGCAACTGAAAAAATGTGTAGTTGTGAGGTTGAAGAAGAACATAGTCACGGGTTGACAATATGCATAATAGTATATTTGTTTGAGAAAAGGGCAGTACAAAACATACCAATATCATACATGGAAAAGCCACATATCCACAGATGGAAGGCAATTTTTCTTAATTTTCATTGAATGCAAGTTGTGTGAAAGCAATAAGAGAAATTACTTTCGGGCTTGTCAAATGCTGCAAAAGTAGGAAAGAAATAAAAAATATGGAATTTGGCTTTTTCAAATGTTGTATAACAATAAACACATACTTGGACATGAGAGCGTGAGAATCAGAGGCACATAAATGATGTATCTGTCTTTATAGAAGGAAAAATTAGGGTACACTTTGACATTTTACAATGGGAACATTAACTTAGATGTCAGGTTTAGTTGCTGTCACTTGGATCGTTCGAACGAAGTCATTAAATTCTAACATAAAAATAACCCTCATGTTACCTAGTGGCTTACCATGGCAACAAGGATGTTTGAACTACTAGTACATGTTTGAATGTAGTGCTTTAAAATATGTTCTAGTTCGAACGAAAATTTTGACAGTGAGCACTCTACTGCATAAAAGTGAAAAGGCTTCACAGTTTCACATAGAAAGCCTAACATTAAAAGCAAGCCAACAAATCAAGGAAATTTTAGTGTGTGTACTGGTAAGGGAACGCATCACAGAGGAGAAACAAAAATACCCATAAAAGAAAGAGACTCATAATAGAAAATTTCATTCAAGAGAAATCAAAGTCATAGTAAAGTGTATCGTATCTAAAAATTGCTTCACAATGCATTCAACTTGTGTGTGTCCCCCACTCGAAGTCACGAAGAAATGCTGCGGGTTTAGCTTCTCCTTCGCCTCCAACGCCCACTTTGTAGTTTCAAGCTTCTTCTTCGACAACTTCATCCAACTCGTGCCTTCCTCGTGCTTTTAAAGAGGTATAGTGTTTTCAAGGGGCCTTTTTATTCGACATTTTCACTCTCCCGGGAACTTTTCAACCTTCCCGCCTCTTTCGGATGGAAAGCACCTTCCAATAGTTGATGGATCTTTGACACTCGCGGGAATTATACTCGATGGAAGACGCGCGTCCCAAACAGTCTTTCCGAGGGAAACTTGTTATGTTCCCTTTCCATCGCTGGCTTTCACTCTAACAAACAAGGCCTAAGGATACGAAGCCTCATTGCTTGGTTATTGTCTCTGCCTTCTCTCTTATTCTGCCTCTCCAAGAATTTCTGTTTAAGGTGGATTCTATTGATAGCGATTTGGTTAATCTGGGTTTCCTTTGCATTCTCCAGCACGGAGATTTTAATCTCTGTTCACCATCTGGGGTATCTATCTCCTAGGTGGCTTTGTTATAAATTCTGTATTTTGCTTTTTCAGTGGTGCTTCCCGGATTGTTATTCCTTTTTAGTGTCTAGTCTATGATCGCTTCGTTGATATGATACTGCAAGTTTAAAAAAAAGGTCTTGAGAGATGTGATGGTGTTTGTGTGAAGGAATAGCACTGGGTGATGTAAAAATTTCTTTATTTATTCTGTTGCCAGTTCGCTATTTTGTTCTGTTGCTCCTTTTTCTTTATTTATACTACATAAATTAGTTGGTACTTTATTAAGACTATTGTTGTTTTAATGTTTTTGTTTCAATTATGTTTATGGACAGGTATGTTCTCTTGATTTGTCGAGGAATTCTGTTCATGAGGTGTATAATTACGAAACCATTTTTGTTTAATGTCAACTGAGATATTGAGTGAGCTTAGTCTAAAGAGCAACAGAAGTATGATGCTTATGAAATGTGGAAATTCAATTTCTTGTCCGATTCTCTCTTCAGTTGTATACAAGGTAATGGCCTGTACCATGTGATCTTATATTATAGGTACTCAGAAAAACCACTTCATAATATAATGCTTTTGATAGAGTATGGACAGTAATAGAACATTGCTTTAGACCAAGGCAGATATTGGAGCTCTCCCGTTTGGTTATAGAATCTCAAAACCCGTAGTATATGTCTCAAACAAGTTAAAGTGTTGACCATTAATGAAAAGACAGAATGTAGCATTTTGACTAAATTTTGATCTGAAAAATTCTGATTATACTTGTTTTCATTGTAGAAAAATTATATCAGAAGTGCGTTAGTTGTTCCTTTGATCCAATCATCTCTTACCCATAATGGAAGAGCACTAGGCAGACCCAGAGTGCTGGAAAAGTAAGTTATCCTTATAATTCATGCTTCACCATTTAATGCTACAATATATGGCAAGTTGTACAGGTCAAATAGGGTGTATTCCAAGTCTTGAATATCATATTTCCATGATTTCTTAATGCACTTGGAAATTGGAATGCAGTAGAAGGAAAGAAAAAGTTGGAAAGAAGGAGCACCACCTATGGCAAAGAAGAGATTATGCTCAGTCTAGGCAAAAGGCCCTTAGTCTTATAAGAATTGTGTGCTTCTCTAGCCTTTTCACTTGGTTTAAAATATTCAAACTGTTGTCCTAAAAATGAATGGTATTTTGCATTACTAGACAGTGGTAGGGAAAAATAAGTTCTGATCTTTCTGTGTAATTTAATTTATTGTGCATTGTTAATTGGGAAATCGCAGGTGTCTGAACTCCCTAATGAAAAGGAGGCTATTTATGGGGGGCATTGGACAAATGGATGGCTTGGGAGACAGAGTTCCCATTGATTGCAGTTGCTAAGGCTTTAAGAATCTTAAGGAAAAGGGGTCAATGGGTTCGGCTAATTCAAGTATGACCTTTGTATCATGCTATATTCTTAAGAGTTCTTTTTGTATGTTTCATTAGTTTCGTCTTAATTTTTGTGTAAATTTTGAGTGAAAATGTAACAACGTCTGATATGATTTCAGTAGTTTAGTTTTTGCTTATAATTGTCTGTGTTGGCTTAACTTAGTGTTCTGTGGGCCTTGACGTTAGATGATTTTTCCTGGGATTGAACAAAAGTTTGTTGTTGGGCCCTTAGATAATTGAATAGGTAAAAGAAAGCTGAAATTAGTTAACTTGATGATTCAAATTTAGGATACAGGATAAGACTCTATAAATATTTACTGCAGCTCGTCTCATTCAAATTTGATTCCCTTGATATAGCTTCTGGTTAAATCAAATGCCCAGATAGTGCTACTCTTCACATGAGAAAATGGTCCAGTTTGTCTTGTCGAGCTTATAGATCTAGATCTTATGAATGTTTTGTATATGAATATACAGTAGTTAAAAGATGTTAATTTTTTGTTTTCTCTTCAAAATAAAAGAAATGTCATCTATTAGTATTAATGAATGTAGTAATGTACCGGTCCTTCTTGAGAATGTCATTATTTGCTTATGAGCATAAGAAGACAAATGTTGTTGGTGAATGTTATCTCTCTCTCTCTCGTTGGCCGTGATTATATGTTGTCTATATCGATACTTACTTTCGATTACACATGGGATGCAAAGAAATATCACTGGTTACTAATTCTCAACACTACTGAGGTAGCAAAGTGGATGTTAAGCAGAGGTCAAGGAACAACAATGGGGACTTATGAAACTCTTCTTCTCGCATTTG
Source organism: Acacia melanoxylon (assembly GCA_019022615.1). Classification (NCBI taxonomy): domain Eukaryota; kingdom Viridiplantae; phylum Streptophyta; class Magnoliopsida; order Fabales; family Fabaceae; genus Acacia; species Acacia melanoxylon. Next base: position 8,119,183 of record JAFJYJ010000010.1, read on the forward strand.
ATAGAGATCGGAGGGTTGAGGAAGCAGAATCATTGTGGAATATGATTATGCATGCCCATACGCGCTCTGTTTCCAATAGACTGTGTTCGAGGATGATCGCGTTGTATGATCATCACTAAATGCCAGATAAGATAATAGAGGTATCATTCTTTCCCACCTCTTGCATGAATTGTCAAGTTTGACTCATTGTACGTTTGTCTAACTTATGTTAACATAATGAGCTTTATTGCGTTCTTGTTTGTTTGTTCAGGTATTTGCTGATATGGAGGAGTTACGAATAAAACCCGATGAAGACACAGTCAGCAGAGTGGCACGAGCATTCAGAGAACTAGGCAAAGATGAAAAGAGGAAATTGGTTATAAAAAGATATGGGCTTAAGTGGAAGTATATTCATTTTAATGGTGAACAGGTTAGAGTGAGAACAACATGGGATAAAGATGGTGAGTCAACCAACTAAAATGGGATTCTGTTTCAAACGAGGAAAGTCTCATTTGGATCCGAGATACTTAGAAATCTAGGATTCTAGTGTAAGTAAAGATAATTGTTTATGCAAAGATTCATTCATTTGTTCTATGTTAATTAGATGGACGGTGAAAATTCCCAACGAGGGAATTTGAATTTTGTTTTTGCACCAAAATGAGTCCATTGGAATAGTTAGATATATCGCTCGTGGCTAGGGATCATCCTTGTATGAATTGGGGATGCTGTATGTTAAATAAACTACTTATAAATTCAAAAGTGTTTTCACTTACTATATTTTTATACGTTTTCTATCTACTTAAATTTATGTCAGTAACTCAATTCTTGCAACTCTTTCCTGTGTTTTGGGTTATGGGTTAGAAAACAAACTTTTCGACAATGATATGCCTTTTGATTTAGAGTAGGGATATGACTTTGACTGTAGGTCTTTTGAAGTAAGGAATTATAAATTTAAACACACCATAAGATCTACAGTTTTCAGTAGACATTTCTTATATCTAATACAATATTCATGAAAGCAGAAAAGCTCATCAGTCATTTTCAAATCATATATAAGAATCCTCTTGATCTAGAACATCCCAGAGGAAGAGGGCTAATGTTACGTGGCAATTAGTTGTAGGGGAAAATATCAGTGAGGTCTTAAGGAAGAGAAAAAATATCAAAAAAGTTCCAACCTTAAATCCCCTATAAGGACTTTTTTTATATCAATTACGGAATTCCAATATAAAAAAGTCTCATCGTCAAAATGATTTTTCTTGTTGTCACATTTTTTTGAGTTTTTCCTCCGCTATATAGAATTTTAAAACTTGGAAAATTTTTAACAACAGAAAAAATCATTTTAACAACATGAAAAGCCATTCACTTTTTTTTGAACAGTTCTAAAGTATCCATTACTGTGTAAAAAGGGGGATTACAATCTAGTGACAACATACAAAGGGAAACAGACTCCACTGACGAACTAGTTTAACAACTAGGGACACAAAAAGGAATCAAATAGCAAAACCTGAACTGGAAAAAAAGAACAGATAAACTAGGGAACGAGAAGGACCAAAAGACAGTAAAAAAGCAAGGTCAGCCAGGGTCCATAGTTCTGGGGCGCAGGGAAGCTTGGACCAGAGGACTCCTACAAGCCTTCAAATCTTCCTCCAATATAGGGAACAAAGGGGGTAAGGGTATGTCTACCCACCCAACGGGGCACACCCCCTTATTAGTAGCTGCAGCCAAAGAATCAGCTGCTTTATTCCCCTGACGAGGGGTCTAACGAACCGAGGAACTGGAGTCTAATTTGAGTAGCTCTAGGAATTCTGCAATAATTCCTTGCGCTTGCCATTCACCATGATCTGGGCAACCTTTTTCCACACATTGCACTAGGAATAAACAACAGGAAAAGTCATTTTAGAGTTAGGATTTAGAGTTAGGGGATTTTAGAGTCACTCGACAACAAGACTTTTTTGATATTGGAATTTTGTAATTAATACCAAAAAATAGTGGATTTAGAGTTAGGATTTTTTTTTTATATATATATTTTTAACAACAGGAAAAATTATTTTAACAACATGAAAACCCATCTTTATTTTCATATTTTTTTCAAGAGAAGATTAAACGAGTAAGGATCTTATTTGCAATTTTATGTTTAATCATATCCGAAAGCAAATTTTTACCATGTATCCAAACATTACCCAAGGGGAATGATTGGATACTTGGTGTGGCTGAACCGAATGGATATTTGGGGTGAGAATTGAAGAGGCATTCGGTTCTCTTCACTTTCTTTATGGTTGATTGCTCACTTCTCCATCAAGGTTGATGTTCCTCTTCCATGAGTGGTCAAGCTCTGGTGAATATATTCTCTGAGTTAGGTAATAATTTGAGCTTTTAAGCTTTCATGAAATTCTTTTAATTAAGCTCTCTTTATAATTTTATAGTTCATGATTATATGGCTTAGTTAAGTATATAGCTGTGGGCTAGATTGTTCTATGCCAAGTGATTAACCTTGGTGATTGAGCTGGGAGTTGACTAATTAGGCTTTTTATGATTCACATTAGGAGTGTGTTGAGTTGTTGTCTAATCAGACTCGGTTGGATGCATCTTGAATCAGTAAACTGAATGCTTTAAATTTTTGTAATCGTAATTATAATTTAGAATTGAAAGTTAATTATTTTTCTCCTTTGAGTCAAATTTATTTTGGTGAATGGTGGTGCTCATTTAATTGCTTCAGTACTCAGTAGAATGAATTAAATGAGTATTATAAGTATAGATCTAACGGTAGCTTAGTCCATCCTTTTGACTCATATTATTGAATTCTTATTATTAGTAAGCATGGTAGACTAAAATCTCAACTCAAGAGAATCTCACTTGATCATTATACAATATTAGTTTATTAAATTTTCCTTATTGTTATTGTTAATTTCTATTCCATTTACTTCTTTATCTTAAAAACTAAAAAAAAAAAATTGAATTAGATTAGATTATTTCATTTGTCTGAGAAACAATTTCTCAAAACAATTTATTATAACTCTATACTCACCCGATCTTAAATAAATGATATAGTTTGTAGTGTAAATTACACTATATAAAATATGTTATATATTTAGGATGAAGGTAGTAGTATTTATCACTTATTTAGAAACTTAAAAATTCTTCGAGCAAAAAAAAAAGAAACCTAAAAATTAATTTTCTCGCAAAAACTACCTACGTTGAGCTCTTACCTACATTTTCAAACCTAGTAGATGAGAACACAAGACATGGGTTTTGGTTCTGTTGACCAATATTCCCTCGGTCTTTATTATAAAGATCAACTAACAATTCTTACAAACCAATGAAAATAGTTAAAGTCAATAAAGTTATCTTACAATTTAAGTAACTTCCAGTATTACCCCTATTAAATGCACTAAATTCTAATATTATATTAATTATTACTCTCAGCCACTACCTTTATTAATTAAAGACATATATGGAAACAAATAATTGATGCTCTTTGGGAACAAGCAAATACTTTATAAAAAAAATTAAATAAACTTGCTAGTTGGTGCCTTATAATAAGGACAATATTTGAAGAATTCGATGATCTCTTGACCGAGGTGGATATATTCGGGATCTGTGGCGATGGGTTGCTTTCTTCGGGGGCTTGCGTTCCGATTTGCAGTCTCTCGTGGATGCCTTCAAACAGTCTTCCTTGACGAGCATGATGCAGATGGCTTGTGTGCAAGCGCGTACTCTTCTGGTTGTCTACGATCATGTTCTACCTTCTGCTTCTACCTCCGGTCGTCGTTTTAATTCAACTCCGACGACGTCCAGCGTAACGGCAAGAATCTCTTCAACTCGTCCGGTTCCTTCATTGCTCTCTTCCAAAGATTCCTCGGTTGACAAGCTAGGATCAACGTCATCATCCTCTGTGTCTTCCAAGCGTTCCGCTATAACGCTAAGAAAGACATGGACGATAGGAGGAAGAAGGGCTTGTATTATTGGTGCAATGATAAATACGCGAGCTCTCATAAATGTAGAGTCCCAACTTACGATGGTGATTTTTCCATAGGATGCTGAAGAGGATTTTGTCGATGCCGCTGATCATTTGGATGTTTTAGGGGATACAGACAAGGTTTCAGTCACCATTAATGCAGTTGAAGGAATTGAAGGGTGCTCCACAGTTAAGGTTCGTGGTTTTATGAAGAAACAGGTTATCACTATTCTAATTGATACTACTGTGGCCAGACGGTTACACTTCCCAATTCAGACTGGTACGCCAATTCGTGTGGCTGTGGAAGGAGGGCGTCAGGTGGTGGTTAATAATTAGTCATGGCCTTCATTGGACACTTGCTGATTATGAATTTTCTGTTAATGGATTTAGCGGGAGTTGATGTCATTTTGGGCGTCCAGTGGCTCAGGAAATTGGGGCAAATTTCTTTATACATGACTAAATACTACATGGCTTTCTGTTTTAATAATAAGTTCTTTGAGTTACACGGCATTCAGACTAAGACTGCCACTTTGACTGAAACATTGCTGCAGGAAGCTGATTTGTCTCTAGCAAAGCTTATTTTTCTTGTTGGTCAAGAGCTTGACCTTGAGAGTGAGTTGTTTTGTGTTTTAGGTTCTGATCTGTTAACTGATGCGCAGCACCAGCAACTACAACATGTGCTTGATGATTTTTGTGACGTTTTTTAGAAACCTATCGCCCTTCTCCCTTCTCGGCCTTGTGATCATCGAGTTCATCTTCAATATGACAAGGCTCTAAGTTGTAAACCTTATCAGTATGGCCTATTCAAAAGACTGAGATTGAGAGGCAGGTTCAACAAATGCTGCATAATGGCATTATTAGGGAGAGCCACAACCCTTTTGCTGCTCTAGTAGTGCTGGTCCAAAAGAAAGATGGATCCTGGAGGTTTTGTGTTGACTATAGGAAGCTCAATGAACACACTATTAAGAACAAGTTTTCCATTCCTCTCATTGAGGAACTCCTTAATGAACTACAGGGTGCTTGTTACTTTTCTAAACTAGACTTCCGTGCCGGGTATCACCAAATTCGGATGCATACGGATGACATTTATAAGACTGCATTTCGTACTCATGAGGGCCTTTATGAATTCTTGGTCATGCCATTCAGTCTACAAACGCCCTAGCCACTCGGAAATTCATTCTAGTTTTCTTTGATGATATATTAATCTTCAATACTTCTTAGGATAGTCACTTGGAGCACCTCACGCAAGCATTACAACTTCTTCGGCATAATCACTTGTTTGCAAAATGAAGCAAATGTATTTTTCCAGCAGCTCAAGTTGAGTACCTCGGTCATTTGATTTTAGCTCGTGGGGTTGAGGTTGATCCCAAGAAAATTGAGGCCATAGCTTCTTGGCATGTTCCTACGACTATTAAGGCTTTGCATGAGTATTTGGGACTCACTGGCTATTATAGGCGATTAGTTCGTAACATGGTGCCATTTGCAGTCCTTTAACTGCTCTATTAAGGAAGGGTGAACAGTTTCGTTGGTCCTCGGAAGCCGATAATTCCTTCTGTACTTTAAATAGAGCTTTGACCTCCACTCCAGTTTTGGGTCTGTCGGATTTCTCGCCTTATTGCGGAGACAGGTGCTTCGAATTCCAGAATTGGGGCTGTTCTATCTCAAAAGAGTCATACCATAGCTTTTGCTAGCAAGACTTTAGGTCCAAGGAAGCAGTCCTTGTCAGCTCATGAGAGGGCAATGTTAGCTATTATTTTTGCCATCAAACAGTGGCGTTCTTAATTGACAGGTCAGAATTTTATTATCAAAACCGATCATTTGCCTCTCAAGCACCTTCTTGAACAAAAGTCTGTTTCTCCGGATCAGTTAAAATGGTTGAATAAATTATGGGGCCTCTCTTATGAAATTGTTTAGACGGAGGGCAAGGACAACTTGGTTGCTGATGTTTTATCTCGTCAGTTTGAAGGGTCTGTTTCTGCAATTTCTAATGTGGCAACTGATCTGACCACTAGAGTGATGCATTCTTGGGAATCTGGTGGCCAATTACAGCATCTGATTCAGGATTTGGAACGTGATTCTTCCCTACATCTAAAGTTTTCTTAGCAGCGACCTCTTCTCAAGAAGAATGGTACACTTGTGGTTGGTGCTGATCGAAACCTCAGGGTTGATTTATTTAGTTATTTCCATTCCGATGCTGCTAGTGGACATTCTGGAATTACTGCTACATACAAGAGATTGTCGTCTATCTTTTATTGGAAAGGCATGGAACGTGATGTGCGTGAGTTCGTGCGCTCTCGTACTCTGTCAGCATTTTAAACCTGAGCATGTTGCCACACCTGGGTTGTTGCAGTCGCTCCCTGTCCCTCAGCACATTTGGTCAGAATTATCTATGGATTTCATAAGTGGTTTGCCCTCCTCCTACTCTAGAACAACCATTTTAGTAGTAGTTGATCGCTTGAGTAAGGCTGCTCATTTTATGGCCTTGAAGCACCCATTTTCAGCTTCTGATGTTGCTTTGATTTCATGGATAATGTGGTTAAACACCATGGATTCCCAAAGTCCATTGCTTTGATATTCAGGTTGGCAAAGTCGCTTATGGGTTGGAGTTGCCACCAGATTTGCTTATGCATCCAGTCTTTCATGTGTGCTTACTTAAGAAACATGTGGGATCAACATTTGTCTTGGAACCGTTAGCTGTTTTGAACAGTCGCATCTCCAAGCGCAACAACTTGCCTGTTACCCAGGTGTTAATCCACTGGAATCATTCCAAGGTTGGAGATGCTACTTGGGATGATCTTTCGGCATCAATTCCCTAATTTCTCTTTTGATGCTCCTCCTCCTTCCACCATTCTTGTGGAGGGAGTATATAAAAACAGGGGAAAGAGGGGGAAAAGCAACTACTCTCTCCCTCCCTAACTAAAAAGCTTCTGTCAGGAAAATATTGAAGTTTAGTTTTTTTTTTTTTTTTTTTTTTTGATATTGAAAAGTTTAGGAGGGTTCGACATGGTCACCCCACCAAAACCGAGATGCCCGGCTCGCCCATGAAGACTTACGGGGAACTTATGAGACCTACCAAAGAAAGTCCCAGCGGACGGAGAGGATCAACCCACCACGAGAAGGCCTAATCCCTGGATCAAGTTTAGTTCATATGTAACAAATTGTTTGTTCTTCACAGTTTTTCGCTCAATTTAACGCCGTCATTTTTTCAACTTACTAAATTCAAATATATTCCTGAAAATCATTTTTTTTGTTAAGCCTAAAGCATATGAATTTTTTTTTTTTTTTTTTTTTTTTTTTTTTTTTTTTTTTTTAAAACAATGGCATGTGGGTCGATATTACCGTTCGGTGCATTGTTGTTGGGACTTGAGACTCATGTTACTGTTTCTTCTCCCTCCTATCCTGTTACATGAATATCATAAAAAGCCACGCAATTTTGAAAAATCAGTAAAATACCACTTGTTCAAAAACTGCAATCAATAAATGCAAACGACGGAGAAATAAGTGTGTGTGTGTGTGTTTGTGAGTGAGATGAGTGAGAATTACAATAAAATTGTAGTTTTGTTTCAAGAAAATGGCAATAATTTAAAAAGCAGCAGCTTTAGAATATAATGTGAAAGAAAGAGAAAGAGAATAATACTTGGAAATATGTAAAACTTCTTGCTACGCTTCATTTCTTGGCTGAAGGTAGAATAAGTAATTAATAGAAGACTTTATGGTTTCCCTTGTAAATTTCACATAAGCAAAATTCACAATAGGCTCTTACACGAAACCAGAAACAAATTACAAAACATTCAAACAATGGAAGGAAAAACAGAGGACTTGAAATTTCTGTTACAAAAGATTTCATAATACTACCATGATCCTTACTATAAGATCTATTCAAGTAATTTGAGTAGGTTAAGGAAATTAACTAAATTAGTTACTTATTAAAATTGTGTGTTGTTTTCTTTAAAATGCCATTTTAGATCATGCACATTGAAACTAGCAATTGATATATACAAACTCCTTTAATATGTGTGATTAATAAAGATATTTTAGAAAATATGATAAAAATGAGGGGATAAAATGGGTCCAGGCCTTATATTTTGAACTGAATTCAAACCAACTAGCACCTAGAAACCAAGCTTTTTGTTTGATTCAAACAATTTATATATCCAATTGCTTTTCAATTTTTTTTTTAAGATTTGATTTTTTTTTTTTTAAAAAAATAATAATAAGATGATGATACCACAATATATAGAGGGTTGGATCCAAAAATTGAACCCTACATCCTCTCCCCAAACATGAAGGTTGGAAATTTTATAAGTCATTGGTCCTCGCAATACAATACACTTAATTCATCCTAACATTTACACACCCAACAAAGAAAATCATCATATACAGGTGTATCACACACACTTTCGCCAATGTATCTTTTGAAAATAAAAAATAATGCATAAGTTACACGAAGAAGGCCCCCAGAAAATCAGAGTCTTTTGTCAAGAAGATGATGAACTTGATCATATTATGATGAGCTTTTATTCTCAGTGCAGGTTTAAGTCTGCAAATCTCTTACTGTCTTTCTTGCTGATGCTGCATTTTAAGTATATGAAAGAGAAGTAAGTCTAGAGATAGAACAAGCGAGAGAAAAAAGCAAAATGGAAATGGAAATCAATTAACCTTGAGCAGATTAATTAGAGCACTAGACTTTGTGAAGAAGAAGCAGATTTAACAAACCATGTTGGACTCTACCTACAACAATCCCATAATAGAAAAAACTCAAATAGAGAAGATAAAATATAATAAAACAGAAAAAAACTAGAAATTGTATTTGTTATAAAGACAGAAACTTGTCCAGATAGGTACCTTCATGATTACTTTTTGGAATAATTCATCATTACGTGATTGAATAGTGTAGGAGCCACAAAACACTTGATAGATATCAAACAAAACTTTTTGAAGCATTTCTTCTTAGAAGAGCTATTGATATAAGTTTTGTAGAATCTGCAGGATCTGCATAATTTTGAGACCAAGTGGATTACTTTCACTAATCTTTGAAGTAATGAAAATGTAAAAATAAAAATGGACTATGTAGATGTGTTAAATCGTATTATGCTTTGTAGGATAAGTAACAAGAGTAGTTAAAGTAATATCAATAAGTTGTTGGTTGAGGTGGTAAGAGGCCTCACCTTCATCTTATGAAGAGAATACAAGTTTAAATCCCCGAAAGCGTATTTGTTAGAAGAGGTGAAAACCTTTTACTCTCTACGCCTCGAGTGAGAAACCCTTAATCATTTTTTTTTTTGAAAAAAAAAAAGAACAGCTAAATCAATAATTATTTATCGAAATTCCTCATTCTTTCATCAAATATTTATGATAATTTAATATATACAAAAGATATTGCTATCTCAATTTCATCCATGAATTTGCAAATTATAGTCCTTTAAGTTAGTTCTAAAAATCACACTCTTATAGTGATCTGAATTTCATTAGGAAAAAAACAAAAACAAAGTATAAAGTAGCTAAACATATACATCATATTACATTAAAAATGAAAAAACTAAACACAATTATTAATACAAAAAAACAGTTAGAATTGTTGTTCATTTTCATGATTCAAACTCATAAAAATAATTACTTATGTCAAGATCAAAATCATCAATGAGTACTTTCAGTTCTGTAGGTCAAAGCAATCGAACATTCAGTTGAAAAAAAGAAAAAAGAAAAGAAATGCTTACAACCAACTTGATTAGTAAAAATCACACCATCGGTGCGCAACAATTTTTGAAAAAATAACTGTATAAAAATCTTTAAAGATAATAATCATACTGATTTTCTCAATATATAAAAATTTAATTTAATTATTATTTGAATTAACTTATAAACATGGTAAATTTATGAGAAAAACAAAAAGGAAACTAAAAGGCAAGTAATTAAAGAAAAATAGCTAAAGTATGTTTGGGAAAACAAAACGGAGAAAGAGGGAGTTGGAATAATTGCAGAACAAAATAAGTTTGTTAATATAATATAAATTAGCTAAAGGTTAACCAAGCGATTCCAACAATGTAAGTCAAATAAAATTGAGAAATATTTATGCGGAAGCATAATTGTCTCTCTAAATCCATTTATTAAATATAAAAATGCAATACTTGGGAATATAGATAAATACCTGGTTGATAATTGCATCTCAGGACGAGTAATACAGACTGATGTGTGGGATGTGGGATATTTGGCGAAAAAGTTGTTCATCCTTGTTGTGGTATTTTTCTTCAAGCAACGGACACTTCCAAATGTGAAGTTTTCTCAAAGAAGCAGGCAGCTTTTCGCCAGACATTTTCTCTAGCCTCTGACAATAACTGATCTTGAGGTGTTGGAGAGAGGTTAGCTGTTGAAGTTCTGTGCAATTCAATGTCTCTAAGTAATGCAAGCTAATAAGCTCAAGGGTTGTAAGACTAGTTGGAAGAGAACAGCTCTCTGGGAAACACTTTACATCACTAACATAAATACGAAGCTCCCTCAAACTTGACACAAGGATCCCTTCTGGAAGTGATTCCATCTTAAAACAACGCTCTATACATAGCTTTCTTAAATTTGGGAGAAGACCTTCCATATCATCTGACTTGAACTTCACAAAATTACTTTCTTCAATAGAAATAGATTGGAGATTTTGAAGAGGAGTAGTTGAACTCATCACAAAATTAACTTTGTCACAACAGTTTATGTTCAAATGTTGCAATGATTGGGGCAAATGAATCATTGGAGTTGACACATTGGAGCAATGACTGATGGTTAATTGTTGGAGAAGTGAATGTTTAGAGAGAGCCTCCAACATTGATTCCAACATCCGACATCCTGAAATATTTAGCCTGCAAAGGGAAGGAGGCAACTCATGCTCTTGCCATACCACGTTTACACTTCCATATGTCTCTAAATTCTGAAGTTTGTGACACCTTGGAATACAAGAGGACAACAATGGACAATCTAAAATATCCAGAGTCTCTAAAGAAAGCAACTGGCAAGGTAAATTTCCAATTAACTTATTGCACTTTATTATTCTGAGTTGTCGGAGTTTAGGAAAAGCTTCCAGGTCAGGGGAATGCCATTGTTTCCAGGAAGTCATATATGAAAATATAAGAATTTCAAGGAATGGGAATGGAATCATGGAAGCACAACTATTGCCCTTCAACAACTCATCACCAATGCTTTCTACACTTAGTAATCCATAAATATATAACTCCTTTAGAGCGGGGAGCTGCTCAAGGGTGGGAAACATGCTACAGTTAACACAAAGCCCCAATTGCAGCAAAGTCATGTTGTGATAGGAAGGACTTCCCAACCAATCTGGAAATATTGTGCCCCTATAACATTTAATTCTCAATTCTTCTAAATCCCGGCAAGGTTGAAGGTTGGACAAAATATCTCTCTCAATTGTTGAATCTTCCACGTCACCATCCTCGACCATGATAATGTTAAATCTTTGATGTGCTTCCTCTCCATCATTCTCGCGTCATAGGCTTCATTTCCACTCTTGACATTCTCTAATTTACTAATTTCAATGCGACCCTTTAAATGTGAAATTCCTCCCAATTCCCCAATTCCAGTCTCTTGCTCTTCGCCAACAATGAAGTCACTCAAAAATTGCAAATTTTTAGGTTACTTAGTCCCCTTGGCATTTCTTTCAAACGGGTGCCACTTATATCAAGATGTCGCAAGTTTACAAAATCTCACATATCACTTGGCAGCATGCCAAGATAATGACAAGAATGCAACTTCAATGTTTGTAAGTTATATAAATTACAAATTGAATTAGGCAAACATGCTATCGATGTGCAAGATAGATTCAAATAACGCAAATTGATGAATTTCTCAATTGACTGAGGAACTATCTGTAATGCAGACAAACCTTGAAGCGACAACGTTCGTAAGTACTTCATATTAGATAATATAATATGAGAAGAAGCATTTCCAATAGATTCAGGGATATAGGAAAAATTCAATCCTATAAATGTTCGTATGCCTTTTAACTTTTGAAAAATCTCATTGTCTAAACATGAATAATTTTGAAAGTTGCAAGACAAATGGCGAGTCTTGTTGCCAATTTTGTCTCCACTCTCCCCTAGTCTAAAGTAGAAGTCTCTAGCAACACGAGTTGCTAACTCATAAATGAGGTCATGCATGACAAAGCCCTCAAACATTTTAGGTAAGGGTTGAAAGAATGATCTTGAAGTCAAATCATCGATGTACCTATAACCAACTTCTTCTAAGGTTGAGTTCCCCTTTGATGGCTTCAAAAAACCTTCTGCCATCCACATCAAGACTAATTCAGTCTTATCAAATCGATAATCCTCTGGAAATAAAGAACAATAAACAAAGCATTGTTTTAAATGGGGAGGGAGATAATGATAACTAACTCTTAAAGCGGGAATGATCTCATGGTCCAATGAATCCCACATGACATCTTTTAATAAACTATTCCAAGTGTTCAAAATCAGGATTTGATCGAAAAAGTCCCGCAAGAACTTTTGCAACTAAAGGCAAACCTTTACACTTGTTAGCAACATCTCTACCAATTTTTTCTAAGCATGAATCCATGGTTGAATCTTTCAAATGAAAAGCATGTGCAGCAAAAATTGACAAACAATCTTCGTCGGACAAGACCTTTAGAAGATAAAATGATGAGATAGTTTTAACCATCAAAGCAACACGCTCTAGACGAGTTGTAACAAGAATTTTACATCCTTTAACTCCATTGTGAAGCAAATTCTTCAAAGCATTCCAGTCAGTGTATTTGTCACTCCAGACATCATCAAGAACAGCTAAAAACCTTTTTCCTTCTAACTTCTTCGCCAAATGAAGTTGAAGAAGATTTAAATCCATATAATCACAGACAAAACGGGGACTAATAGATTTTATTATAGTCCGTGCTATTTTTAAAAGATCAAATGCTTTAGAAACACAAACCCATACATTGAAATCGAACTTTCGCTTCACATCTTCATCATTATAAACTAAACTAACTAAGGTGGTCTTGCCAACCCCACCCATGCCCACAATGGGGATTACAGACAACTGAGCACCCTCACCATTAAACATAAGCTTAATTATATCTTCTTTTTCTTTCTCCCTTCCATACACTTCAGCCACACGAGATGTAACTGGAGGAGGCCTCCTTGACAAAGTTTCCGTTCCACTAATCTTCTCCAAATTAAGAACGTCTTTTTGTCCCACAATATATTCAATTGTAGCAGTTATTTCTTCTAACTTATCTGCCATACTTGTATCACGCAAATCAAGAGAAGCTAGGGAGAAATCACGCACCTTTTTCTGAGTGGCAGCTCTGGTAACAATTTCATCCACCAAGTCCTCCAGCTCATAGACTGCATCTCTGAGTTCATCAAGCCAATCTTTCACATCACAATCGTTGAATTGTTTGAGTTCAGCATCATTGAGAACAACTTTTGCAGCCTTTAAGGATGGCTTCAAACGCCGAAGCAGCTTGGCATCAAGCTTCTTTCCTCCGTTGAAGTTGATGGAATCTATCAGTTCAGGCGTCAACCTCTCCAAAAGTACGCTGAAGGCAGAAGAGAGAAGAGCTCCACCTACAAGTGATGCAGCCATATGATCTCTTTCGGAATGACTGATATTTCTGAAAACTGTGAAAATGCTCGCAGAATTGCACAACAGGGGAGATGAATTTATTTGATTTCAAAAGCTACTGGAAGATGTTTCTTCCTATCTTCAAATAATATAATATAAAATCACGAAGGGATCGCACAAAATTATTGAATCATAGACTTTAAAATTTAACCAGTAATATTGTTTAATATGCACAACAGGGGAAAGGAAATAAAGTGTTAATTATTCCCAAAGAGGTCCCTCCACATTGATCTTAAAAATTGTGCGGTCACCTTCTTCCATAGATTACAGCTAATCTACAGAATTTAAAATTCATTTTGTCGGGCAATTAAAACACAAACTTTACTTAGGCTGTTGGCTGCTGTTTTCAAGAAAGTGCACGCCTATCGTGTAGTCAAACCAAACTCGATGGGAACACAAGGCCTAACCGTGTGCTTGTGATGCCAGTTCTACAAAATATCAAGACGTCCTTGGAGGAAACATATTAAACAAAGCTGATTAATTTTTTGGCCACTTCTTACACTGCAAGTCTTCGTTATAGTGATAAGCATGGGCATGTGAATGCAATAAATTATAAAATTTGGCGACAAAAGAATCGTAACAAAGAAAATGTAACCCAAGATGCTCCAAATTAAAATTAAATACACAAATAGAACTGGATAACAATTACAACATTATTTTATTTTACCTTTAATAGTTAAACATTACAAAATTTAGATGACGTAGATTTGGTGCAGAAGCTGGATCCTTGAATGGTTGGTTGGGTTCTTGATAACAAAAAAAGGAAAAAAAGAATGGTTGGTTGGACAGTGACAAAACAAAGGTAATGGAGAGGGGAGGATCTTCTCATCATCTATTTTCTCATCAATCCATTTAGGTCGTTTGTTAGGAAGATGAGAAAAAGATCCCAAGAGTATTATATGATAATGTGACTTTTCAAATTAATTGGATGGATAAAATTTAAAAATTATGAGAGATGAAAAAAAAAATGAATAAGGACAGAAATCTAACCTCAACAAATATAGTGCAAAGAAATAGACAGGACACAGCTTGTTAAAAGTCGCAGAGATGTGGACAGAAGTAAATAAAAGGGAAAATCTCAGTGAGTTCCCAAGATAGATAAAAACCATAAAAAAGTCCTAACCTCAAATTCCCTCACAAAAAAATAATAATCCTTTTTTGATGTTAATCGTGAATAAGTTACAAAATTTCTCTCGCATAAATGTTTAAGTTGTCAAAATGAGGCTTTTTATTAATTGTTAAAAAATCTCTATTAAAATCTCGTTATGAAAATGACTTTTAATGTTCCAAAATTTTTCTAGGTTTCTAACATTCTATACGCCGGAGGAAAAACTCGGAAAATTTTTGACAACGTAAAAAGTCATTTGATAACATTAAAAGCCATTTTTACAACGAATTTTATATATGTGTGTGTCATCACTCTAGTAACGACTTAACCTTCCAAAATAATAAAATGATATTTTAAACTGGGGAAAAGCCCCCACAAAATTTTTTTATTAGTAAGAAGTATTTTTTTGCTCGAATATTAGTAAGAAGTATTAGAATACATTAAGAGCCTTACATTTATCAGTTGGACATTAAATTAAAAGTACACAAAGTTGATGTATGGCTTTTTAAATTGATTTCATTTTAACAGGAATATCAACTTAATACATGCTGAAATCACTATAAAATTTATAGAGAAACGGTGCTTTCTGTGTCAATTTTATAAACGGTTAATGTTAGTTGATTTAACAATGTCATTTTTCTATGATTTTGAAAATTTCATTAATATTTTTGTAACAAAAAAAAAGGCTTACAGTATGACAAACATTGGTAAAAGTTTATCGGAAAATTTACGTCTCTTTCACAAGCTCCAAAAGAATTTGACGGAGACTTTTATCTTAGGGTTATGGTGTAGATTGATCAACGAAGTGTTACGCAGGAACATCCAAGACAAAAAATGTTTTAAAGATATCAAAAATACCAATGAAAAATTCAAAATGACCGAAAATACCAATAAAGAATTTAAAACTTTAGCGAATACATCAAAACAGAGATTGTGTTACTTTTATTAGAATTTATTTCTTCATTGATATTTTTATTCCTTTCAATTATTCATTGGCATTTTTTATACCTTTAAAATATTTTTGTGTCAAATACTCCTAAGCGTAACACTTCATTAGTCACGCACTCACGCTGCATTTTAACCATTTATCTTATGGAGAGATGTAGGATAACAATTGAACCGTGTGGGACCATATTGCCTCTGTGGAGGGTATTTTCCCTAGTTAACAAATTATCAAGGGGGAAAGTTCAACAGGAACATCCAGAGTTGGGTTTTGGGAATTAAATGACTTCTGAACTTTCTAAGCAAAATGATGTGAACGAAGAAGTAATTGGATGTCGGGAGAATCATTACACGCTGGTAGGCGTTTTGAGAAGAATAATTTAGTTTAGAATACAAGTCACTTATAAAATAATTTGATTACTTATTAAATTTGCAAACACAATTTTTAATAACAGTAAAAATAAAAAAGAATTTAAATTATGGTATATCCAATGAGTCTACTATTATTTCATATTTTTCATAAATTAGTTAAAATGTCATATTTTATGAAACCACTGTAATATATAACACCAATGCACACTGAACTATTGCATAGAAAAGGATCGTCTCAGTCGCGCTGTTGAAAATCTAATGATGGAGGAGAGCGGATACATGAAGGGTTTGTTTGGATAGATATTTGTAAAAATAACATCATACTCCCTTATGTTCTTTTTATAAAAATCTAAAATTTGAGTTGTCTTAGTCATTTTTATATGAGTTCAATTAAAATTATTTGAATATTCAATGTTTTTTCCACTTTTGCCCCATTAGTAATGTATATTATATTAATTAAAAGGTTAACAATGCTTATGTTTATTATATTTTTCTTTCTTACTTACCCCTAATATATAAAGACATGGCTTGGTCCTTTATCCCTCTCATCCGTTGCACTGTTTTGGTATAAAGGAGAGCAGCTGTGCCCTTTCTTTTTGAAAAAAATATTAAAGTGTTGGCTTGTATTAAAAAAATACTTTAGGATATTGAACTATCTTAAAAAATTAAAATGTATTGAAATATATTTTTAGTACCATTCAACCCTAAAATAATTTTTTAATATCCCTTAAAATAATTTTTAGGCTGTTGGCTGCTGTTTTCAAGAAAGTGCACGCCTATCGGGTAGTCAAATCGAACTCCATGGGAACACAAGGCCTAACCATGCTTGCGATGCCAGTTCTGCAATATCAAGACGTCCTTGGAGGAAACAAATTAAACAAAGCTGATTAATTTTTTGACCACTTCTTTACATTGCAAATCTTCGTTATAGTCATAAGCACAGGCATGTGAATGCAATAAATTAGAAAATTAGGGGACAAAAGAATCGTAACAAAGAAAAGGTACGTAACACAAGATGCTCCAAATTGAAATTTAATACACAAACAGAATTAGTTTGAGTGCTAATTAAAGTGATCAGCACGCCGTAGGAAACTCACCAGAAACGCAGAAGCGTATCGTACGACACGATGTAGGAAAAGTTAAAACCTTCATCGTTTTGATTACCGGAAAGATGCAAATGATCGAAAGCCTCTCCACGAACACTCGTAGTCCGCTCTATGATCGATCTTCCGACTATCTCTCGAGGGGGATAGGATGGTTGTGTGGGCAATCGTTCAGATGATGAACGTCTGCCTCTAGGGTTTATTTCTGATGAGAGCCTCCTGTTTGTCTTGGCCGTCACAAGGAGGTGAAAGTAGGTTTATATACTACTACATCCAAGACCTAACCCTAAACCTCATGGGCCATAGGATTCTTGTGATGTAGTTTCACTTAAGCCTTATTGGGCTTAAGTGACTAAAGAAAGCATATTAACCCAACAATCTCTCACTTGCTCTTTAAGATACAAAACTTGAGTTCGTAAACCCAAGACCATGTTGCCCATAAGCCATCATCATCTTATAATATACCACATCCCTTGTCTCGAGCTAGCCGGGGATCTACCATTTGTCATTTATCAAGGCTCATGATAATTTACGAAGATTATCTAGTTCGGTGCTACTCCACTAAAAGCCCGAACGTGAACTCCAAGAATAATGACACTTATAACACGAATATGCATTACCCCTTTATAGAATGTCTATAATTTGATTGACCATTTTTCTATAACCCAATCAATTATTTATTCCCTTGACTATGATAGTTTCTCTAATGGATTACTTGCAGACCGCCGTGTCTTCAATATCCAAGTACCGAAACATATCAAGGGGACATTTCCTATAAATTTCATGTTGTTTATCTCATAAACACCGATAACCAAATAGTCACAATCCCAAAATACCAAGTTATTGGCCGTCATATAGATCAAACCTCACCCGTTGGTAAATCAAAGAATAAAAACTATTCGACTACCTATTTAAAATAAACTCAGGATTAAGAGCAACTACATGACTATAGGTATCTGGAGATTTGATTCCTTATGACAGAAAGAACAACCTTAATCAAATCTCTCCTTGATCCATTCAATGTAAGTATTAACTCACACCAATATTTTATAATGATTTGGACAAAATCATTTCATAAAATATTGCCTAAATAAAGTGCCCAACTTAATTTAATAGATGTGAACCTATTCATCAATTATGAGAACCTATGACCATGTCCTCTATGAACGTATCCATATGATCATATACTCCACAATTGATCCGGACCTTAGAGTTTGTAAATAGTGTGCGAAATAAATGAAAAACACCTCAGAAAAAAAAATGCAATGTCATAATGTCTTGCTCAAAAAGTACAAAATAACAAAGTGAAATAACAACTACCTAAAGCTATAGCAAATCTGAAATCCTCCTAAGACCCATAGATGTAACATGCCTCTCGAACACACGTTCAGGCAAACTCTTAGTAAAAGGGTCAGCAAGGTTCTCGCCTGATGCTATCTTTGCTACCAATGTATCTCCTCTTTCAACTATTTCTCGGATCAAGAGGTACTTTCTCTGTATGTGTTTTTGTCTCTTGTGAAACCTTGGTTCCTTGGATACTCTTCGCCCCTTGTTGTCAAGTAAAGTGTGATAGGACAATTAACACCGGTATCACCTGAAGGTCCGTTAGGAACTTCTTTAACTATGCAGCTTCCTTTGCAGCCTCAGAAGCAGCTACATACTCAGCCTTTGTGGCAGAGTCAGCCACACATGATTGTTTTACACTTCTCCAACAAATGGCACCGTCATCAAGGGTGTACACATATCCCGAGGTGGACTTACTTGAGTCAATATCTCCTTGGAAATCTGAGTCCGTATAACCAATGGTTTCAAGACTCCCACTAGAATAGACCAACATATAATCTCTCGTTCTCCATAGGTACTTGAGTATATGTTTGACCGCTACCAGTGTTCCTCTCCAGGATTAGATTGGTACCGGCTTACTACTCCCACCGCATAGCGATATCCTGGTCCGGGTACATAGCATATCATACATGAGACTACCTACATCGCTGAAGCATAAGGTATCCTACTCATGCGTTCTCTCGCGCTCGGGAGTTTTAGGAGATTGCTCCTTAGAGAGATGAATCACATGCCTGAAGGGTATAATTCCCCTCTTGGAATTCTCCATGCTAAATCTGGCAAGTATTTTGTCGATGTATTTAGCCTGGGATAATGCCAAAACCCTATTCTTCCGGTCTCCTAAGAGTTTAATACCAAGAATATAATTGGCTTCCCCCAGGTCCTTCATATCCAAATGCTTGCTCAGCCAGGTCTTTATGCCTAACAATACCTCTGTATCATTTCCGATAAGGAGTATATCATCCACATAAAGTACCATAAAAGATACTGCATTACCTTGAATCCTTTTATACACACACGGCTCATCAGGACTTTTCTCAAAACCAAAAGACTTAATGGCTTGATCAAATCTGATGTTCCATTATCTGGATGCTTGCTTAAGTCCATAAATGGACCTTTGCAACTTGCATACCATCTCTTCTTGCCCTTTGGCTATAAACCCTTTTGGTTGCTGCATATAGATTTCCTCTTCCAAATTTCTATTTAGAAAAGCAGTTTTGACATCCATTTGCCAAATCTCATAATCAAGATTTGCTGCAACAACTAAGAGAATCCGGATGGACTTAAGCATGGCAACCGACGAAAATGTTTCTTCATAATCCACACCTTCTATTTGGGAGTACCCTTTCGCCACCAATCTAGCTTTGAAGGTTTCAACCTTCCCGTCTGATCCTCTCTTTCTCTTGTAAATCCACTTACACCCAATGGGTCTTACCCCTTTAGGTGCATCTACAAGAGACCAAAGGCGAGTTGGAATACATAGAATCCATTTCATGATTCATAGCCTCAAGCCATTCGAGCATCAACATCTCCTAGTGCCTTGTCATAGCTTGTGGGATCATCATCTTCATCAATGATGACATCCTGATATGACTCACCCAACAAGAGAAATCTTGCAGGTTTACGAATCAATCTCCCACTACGACTTTGTCACACTTGATGTTGTGCATCTACAGGGGGTCCATAACTTGTGGGTTAACAATTTCTAGATGAGGACCCTCATTAAGTGGATTAACCAATTCTTGATTTTGTTCTTCCATAAGTTCATCATCATGCTGAACTTCATCATCATGCTGAACTTCTGGTTCTATCTCTGGTTCCTGTGTATGTTCAGGTATATTTTCCCCTCTTTGAACAACCACAGGAATAAAAGCTAGAACCGCCTGAGGAGGTTGCGGTGAAACTTGATCTGAGACTAGCTCATCAAGAATAACCGTACTCCTTGGCTTATAATTTGTCATATAGTCCTCCTCTAAGAAAGTCGCGTGAGTGCTCACTATGACCTTCTTTTTTTGGACTATAAAACAACCAACCTCTCGGTTCCTTTAGGATAGCCTATAAACATGCATACTTCAAAGACGCGAGTCCATCTTATCCGGTTTCGTTGCAAGACATGTGCCGGAGCACCCCAAATCCGAATATGTTTCATGGTGGGCTTACACCTTTTCCACAATTCTATTGGTGTCTTTGAAACCGACTTGGATGGAGCTAAGTTCAATAGATACATAGCAGTTTATAAGGCATATCCCCGAATGAATCGAAAGAGATGAATAATCGAGCATAGATCTTGTCATTTCTAAAAGGGTTCTATTTCTCCTTTCAAAGAACTTCATTCTCATTGGGGTGTCCTTGGAGAGGATAATTGTGAAACTATCCCCTCTTTGGTCGTAAGACCCGAACTCTCCAGATAAGTATTCACCCCTCGATCGATCGAAGAGTCTTAATTTGAACACCAAGATGCTTTTCTCGCCTCAGCCTTGAACTCTTGGAATTTTCCAAAAGCTTCGGACTTGTGACGCATCAAGTACACATGTCCAAATCTAGAGTAATCATCGCAGTAAATGTGATGAAATACGATACCCGCCTCGGCTTGGACATTTATTGGTCCACATACATCAGTATGTACCATTTCCAGCTGAAGTGTGGCACGTTTTCCCTTGGCCTTGAAAGATCTCTTGGTTATTTTTCCCTCTAAACAAGATTCACATACTGGTATTGGTTCAAAGTTCAGGGATTTTAAAATCCCACTTTTGACCAAACCTTGTATCCTGTTAGAATTAATATGACCCAATCTCAAATGCCAAAGATAAGTTTCATTGGAAACTTTTCTTTTCTTTGATGAATTAATATGCTCAACATCATTCAATTCAACATGATTAACTTCACAAGGAACAGGATTAAGGAAATAAAGACCATTAAAAATTACACCAGAACAAATAAAAGAAGATGAACTTTTTATTGAAACTGAGGAATTAAACTGAACTGTCATACCACGTTTTTCCAAACAACTAACGTAAATTAAATTCCTCTTGAAACTGGAATAAATAAACAGTCTTATAAAACCAAAGTTCTGCAATTATCAAAAGATAAAATAACTTGTCCCATCGCTTGTGCGAACACAAGCTCCCTAGTTCCAAGCTTCAAAATTCTTTGTCCTTTACTTACGTGCAAGCTATGTTTGAACCACCGCAAAGAGTAACAAACATGGTTAGTGGCTCCCCGAATCAACGATCCATTTATCATTGTAATTCTCCACTAAACAAGCCTCAATCACATGTAAATTACCCATACCTGGTTGATTCATACGTGGACAATTTTTCTTCCAATGCCCCTTTTGTCCGCACTTGAAGCACTTGTCTTTTGGCTGCTTCATTGCAACTGTTTTGGCAACTAGAATACCTGATTTCTTCTTTTTCTTGTTCTTATTCTTTCCCTTGGGTTTCCCCTTAGGTTTCACAGAACTTTCACTAGCAAAAATGCACTACCCCGCTTGACTAGAGATCGACTTCAAAGACTCTCAAGCTCGTGCATCGTTGAGTGAGGTCAAGATTCATCTTATTCATATTATAATTCATCTTGAATTGATTGAAGTATTCAGCAAAAGTGATTGCAAGAGAAGGTCAACTTTTACTTCTTGTTCAAATTTGACACCATGGTCTTCACCTTCTTGAAGTTTGCTATCATTGTGAGACAATGATCCCGCACACTTCCTCCGTAAATTACCGTCTTGGTGATCGAATTCAGCGCATTTTGCCTAGCGAGTTGCTAGACGTAGCAAACATGCCATCAAGAGTCCGGAGCATTGTTGCTCCTTCCTCAATCATGCTCACTTGCTCCCGAAGGTGACGGCGAGATCGGGAAGCGGCTAAAATATAGCAAATGAACCGCCACATTCGCCTTCTCTCATTTTTCCTTCTCTTTCGAAATTTAGTCTCAGTATGCCACGTACGCATCTGCAGAGAGTCGCTACCGGCATAGGGGTAGTTAGAACAAAGTTGAGCTTTTCAAATTGAAGAACAATATCCAAATTAGTTTTCCATTGTTTGTAGTTTGTACCATCCATAGGTTTTTGGCTCAAGATTGTAGCTAAAAGATTGAATGAAGACATTTTTCTGAAAATAAGGAAAAACACACTAATTACAAACTATAATTAACAACAAATAGATATAGCGTTAGTAGATTCTAATAACTACTATTTGTTTATTGTTTGACAATCCATTAGTTATCTTTACAAGGCTTACAATGGGCAAGATACTTGTAAAACCAATACCGTCATTTTGGGCCTTCGGGGCCCATTGCCGTGAGCCTCAATGGGAGGGTTAACAATTTTACCAAAGTTGAATGTATTTAACCATTGTTTACTTTCAAAATTATCTTTAGTGTCTAAGTGTTGCGACGATGGGCCGTACAAACTTTACTAAAATTTTGAAAATATTAGGGTTTAATCTAGCGAAAATCTGATTATCCTTATCCGATGGGGCTTCGCCGATAACCATTTCACTAATAAACCCACAATTGGGGCCCGTAGGTTTTAAAATTAAATGCTTAATTAAAACCTTCACCCATTCAATATTTTAAATTTAGAATTTTCAATTTCCAATAATTGTTCAATTTAGAGTATTCTTTGTCGAAATCGAGCAATTGTTAATTGAAATTATTAGGTATCTAAAAAAATCCAGTCATGATTGGCAGAGTGTGCTTCACATGACCATTTTAAATAACCCACAAATTACTCTAAAAAATACAAAGAATTGTTCAATTTAGAGTATTCTTTGTCTGAGATCTGAGCAATTGTTAATTGAAATCATTAGGTATCTAAAATCCGGTCATGATTAGCGTAATGTGCTTTACATGACCATTTTAAATAACCCACAAATTACTCTAAAAAATACAATTCTCTTAAGAAATTTCCTGGATTATTTGTCTAGATTTTAATTCCACAATTAATTAATCTAATTATTATTCTAGATTTTAATTTAAAATCATAATAATTTATAATTAGTTTAGTGGATAACCAAAATAATCTCGCATAATAACTATCATACTAGTCTATTCAAGACATAATAGCTACTATGTTGTTA
This sequence comes from Acacia melanoxylon, assembly GCA_019022615.1. NCBI lineage: Eukaryota > Viridiplantae > Streptophyta > Magnoliopsida > Fabales > Fabaceae > Acacia > Acacia melanoxylon. Next base: position 8,142,700 of record JAFJYJ010000010.1, read on the forward strand.
TGACATGTGATTGTGCAACAATATGGCATCTTCCTATTCTATATGGCATGTTATTTCAAACATCATGTTAATTGCACATATAATTCATTCAATTCAATAAAAGCATCAATGATTAAACAAATAACTTTAATCCTTGGCTTTCCTATTTAAAAATGAAAATAAAAATTACAACTTTGGAATTCTCTTTCGTCCATCCCATAGTATATGTCTCAAGCCCCTTTAGGGTATTCATGGGCCCAAAAGCCCAAAGACCCACTCTTTGGCGAGAAACCCTAAGATGCAAAATAGGAACCCTAGTCGTCAAGATCGCGCGCCGTCACCAAGTCATCTCAAAGACGATGGGCAATTTTCCTTCTTTTTCTTCATAGTTTTCTCGATCTTCAACTTTTACAGAAATTTGAAAAAAAAAATACATAGATCATTGCAAAATGTATTAAATTATTGCAAGGAGGAAACCTAATCATATGGGATTAGCCTTCTTGTTACAAATCGAGAAATACACGAGAAAATCTAACCATGGATTAAAGCGATTAACCGATTAAAATTAAAACTAATATTAAATATGAATTATAAACGAATAATTACCATGAAATAAATAACAAATATAGAAAGAGATGCCATATTTTTCAAAAAAAATATTTTGAAAAATCTGAAATTAATCACATGATTTTTTTTATCAAAACTGATTCTTTTCCTCATCGCGATTTGGCTCTGATACCAATTGTAGGAAACTCACCAGAAACACGGAAGCGTATCGTACGACACGATGTAGGAAAAGTTAAAACCTTCATCGTTTTGATTACCTGGAAAGATGCGGTGATCTCGAAAGCCTCTCCACGAACAAATCGTAGTCCGCTCTATGATCGATCTTCCAGACTATCTCTCGAGGGGGATAGGATGGTTGTGTGGACAACCGTTCGGATGATTAACGTCTCGCCTCTAGGGTTTATTTCGATGAGAGCATCCCGTTTGTCTTGGCCGTCACAAGGAGGTGAAAGTAGGTTTATATACTACTACATCCAAGACCTAACCCTAAACCACACGGGCCATAGGATTCTTGGGCCGTAGTCTCACTTAAGCCTTATTGGGCTTAAGTGACTAAAGAAAGCATATTAACCCAACATACACAACCCTACCAGATCTATACTCATCCACATTTATTTTTTATTTTTATTTTAAAAACTATTTTAATAAGTATATAATGTAAAATAAAAATAATCTCTTAACTATAATTTTTTCAAAACATGATTTTTAATTAAAAAATCATTAATTGAAAGTCATTAAATTTGAGATCTGATGATGGTTGTAATGAGAACCTAACACATTTCAAGGCTCACTCTCCTTACTAATCTTCAGTTCTTTTGAAATTATTAAATAAACAGGGCTATTATATTTGGAAAAATGACACTAAAGTCTCAATTAAAAAAAATAATATCAAAAAATTCTCATAACTTGCTTCAATTAAAAAATAATAGTATTAGAAAAGTCTTATAACTTATCAATGATAGCTTCTTCATTTATTAATGACTGCTCGTTCATTTGTAATTAATAAGTTATGAGATTTTTCTGATATTATTTTCTTTAATTGGGATTTGGGACTTTACATTTTCTCATTATATTTTATATTTAACTCCTATTTGGTCACCCCTATCAAAAGATTCATTATCCTATAAATCTACAAACATTACAAAATAATAATTATTTAAACATTAAAAAGCAATAGATTAGTCATGAGGCCATGTGGGAAAAACAAACAAAATAAGGCAAAATAATAAAATAATTATCGAACTAATGCACTATTCAAACTATTTGCCAAACTAATCGCTAATTGGGTGGCGTGAGATTGTAAAAGCACCAGTAGAAAGCGCTATTGTCAGATTCACGCCCTTGGGAAGGCATTAATTATATTCACGCCAGTATTCAAGGCGTGAATGATATTGACACCTTCAGCGTTAATTATAATTAACGCTGAAAAGCGTCAAATTTTTTTTTTTAAAAAAATATAATTTTATAAATATATTTAAAATTATAAATAATAATTCTATTTACTTATAGATAATAATTAATAATTAAGAAAATTAAAATATTTAAAATTTATTATAAATCTTAGGATATAAGACTAATTAGTGAATTTATTATAAACCATAAGATATATGACTACTTAATTAGATCCCGCCGCAATTAATTGCACAATATATTTGACTAATAAAAATTTACAATAACACAATACAGATCCCAAAACAGGGGAATCTTTTGTTATAAACAAATTATACCGCGTAATCTTGAATATATTGTTAAGATTACAACGCGTGGATCTAATTAAGTAGTCATCTATCTTGAATATATTGTTAAGATTACAACTCGTGGATCTAATTAAGTAGTCATCTATCTTGAATATATTGTTAAGATTAACAATATATTCAAGATTACGCTAATATAATTTGGTTATAACAAAAGATTCCCTATTTTGGGATCTGTATTGTGTTATTGTAAATTTTTATTAGTCAAATATATTGTGCAATTAATTATATGTAGCGTGGATCTAATTAAGTAGTCATATATCTTATGGTTTATAATAAATTTACTAATTAGTCTTATATCCTAATATTTATAATAAATTTTAAATATTTTAATTTTCTTAATTATTAATTATTATTTATAAGTAAATAGAATTATTATTTATAATTTTAAATATATTTATAAAATTATATTTTTTAAAAAAAATTGACGCCTTCAGCGTTAATTATAATTAACGCCTTCCCGAAGCGTGAACAAATGACTAAGCCTGTCAGTCTTGGCAAAAGATTAGTTTAGCAAATAGTTTAAATAGTGCATTAGTCCGATAATTTTTTTTTCTTTTGGCCTTATTTTGTTTGTTTTCCCGGTCATGTGTGGTGCTGATTCCACAAGAATATCCCCAACAAGTTGAAATTATTAAATCTGTCTCCATTTGCTTTCATAAATCACAACCAACAGTAAGAATATATATTTTAAAAAAAAATGTCATTAAAAACAAAAAACTATGAGTTTTAATTATTGTCGTGCATCAAAATCAAAACCCGGTGGAGAAAATCATTTTGGAGTGCCTCCATAAAGCTTAGTCTAAATTAACCATATATAGTTCCAACTATTTTTTCTTAGTCTAAATTAATTGAAATATTACCAATAGTCTTTGCATAAGCAAATTCCATCTTCAAAACAACGAATCCAATTTGAGTCCCTTACAATTATCCTCCTTTCAATAATCTTGGAGATTTATTTCATAGCACAGTGATAATCTACACAAATTTTCAAGTTTTTAAGAACACTGATTAACCAGAGTGATGAGTGATGTGTTAGATTTGCATTCATATATTTACTACATTTTAATATTTGTCTTTTTTTTTTTTTTTTTTAAATCTTTTGGATTGTAGCGGCTCATTATACAACTATGAAAAATATTGGATTTGCACTTATTCCTTAGTTAACGATATGTATTTTTGTGGCTAGACTTTAATTTCTGACTTCATACTGGCTCTGAGTCTTTTACTGCTCTTCTTTACACATTCTTTTTTTTTTTGGTATATTCTTTACACATTCTTTATTTGCAAGATTAGTATATTAATTAGGAACCCGATGTGTTATCTTGCATTATATATATTCCTTCCATCCAAGGGCGGAGGCACACTAGTGCCTATGGGGGCAAGTGAACCCATAAAAAATTTAAAATATATATATATATATATATATATATATATATATATATATATATATATATATATATATATATATATATTGTGAAGGACTTCTATTACAATAGATCTGGTTGGATTAATTGGTTAAAGCTTTCCACATCTATGTAGAAGTCCCGGGTTCGAACGCTCGCTTATCCCTTTTTTTTTTTTTTGTCAATTTCGTGTCTCAACTCCCCATGCTCGCCCCCAAATCGCTCCGCCCCCAAATCCGTGTCTCAACTCTCATGCTCGCCCCCAAATCGATCCGCCCCCAAATCTGTGTCTCAAATCTCACAAATCCGCCCCCAAATCGTTCAGCCACACCGCCGCTCCTCCGTCGTTGCATCGTGATTTTCGATCCGCCCCCAAATCGTTGAGTGCTTCCAGCTCCTCCGTCGTTGCATCGTGATTCTGTCTGAGGTAATTTTTGATTGTCTTTACTTCTTGCCAGTGCATAGATGTGCTTCTCGATTCTGTCTTCCAGCTCCTTTGTCCTGTATGTTTTGCTGATTTAGGCGTATTAGGGTTCTCCTTAGATGCTTTAATTGCGAGATTGGCAATGGCAACCGCCCATCGCATCAAATTATTCTCGATTTTTGGTGATTTCTTCAGCATGGTATTTTCGTTGGGGCGTGTGTTTATATGTTTGCAATGTATGCTAAGACACTAGCAGACGCACTTACTGGTGCTCATTGATGGTTCCAAAGGCTCAAACTAATACTTTGCATTTGAAGGGTGGAATATCACCTAGAGGGGGGTGAATAGGTTATCTTGAAATTCTTTCGCTAATTGCTCAAGAACACTTAAAACAGAGATAGAGAGAAGAGCAATGAACACAAGAGATTATACTTTGGTTCGGTCCAACTCTTGACCTACGTCCAGTCCCGTAAACACTCGGGATTTCACTATCTTCAAACTTGATTACGACTCAGAACTCACGAGTAATCCTCTCACTAGGACTTACTCCTCTTTACAAGTTGTAACCAACTAACCGTGGACACAATTACACACTCTGTAAACGAAGGATGATCCTTTCACTCTCGGACTCACTCCCCCTTACAAGTTGTAATTGTACACCCACACTTAAGGTTCCACAACCTTAAGATTTTACAACACACTAATCAAATAAGTGTTTGGACTCTCTCACAGAGTAGATAAATGATAAACACTGAAGCTTAGTAATATCCGAAGATATATATGTACAGAATAGAATTTGATCGCTTTGAAAGCTTTGTCTGTGTATGCGTCTGTTCTCCAGTTGATGAATTCAATCCTTCGGGTATTTATAAGTTGAAGCTTGAGGACCGTTGGAAGGATTTGAATCTGTCCGTTTGAATGTTTGAATATGTCCGTTGGAGGTGTTTAGGCATCCGCTCCTTCTGCTCAACCACGATGGAATGTTTGCTTAGTTGAGTCTCTTTACAGGTTGTCATTCACGTGATCTTGGATGAAGATGACTTAAAATAATATTCAGATGCTTTTGACATTATGGGCATCCTTCATCTTGTCGGCTCTACAACGTGTCTCCGTCGGTTTCGGTGCTTCATGGCTCATCAAGATTCAAACAACGGTTGATCATCTGAAACTTGCTAACAAACATGATTAATAGCATTGAGAAGTATAGCAAGTAGAAATCAATTGATAATAATCATTTCTGAAATCTTGGACGTTGTTGCTACTGAGCTTTGCTGTCTGATACATTGCTGTCTAATTGATAAATGGTGTATTTGAGTCCTTCATATAATCATCTGAAAATCACTCAAAATGATGATTAGTAATATTGAATGATGTAGAAGAAGATATATTGAAGTTGCAGATGATTTGTGTTTGCTGATGAAATTAACACAAAGACTTCATCAAGTTCGCAACGCAGATTTGAAAACTTCGTGATCATACTCGAGTAAGAATCCATTCTTGCTCGGGCAAGCTTCTCTTGAATCAGATGAATATGTTCTTGGACGTTGATGCTCGGGCAAAGTATTTTGCCTGCTCGGGCATGGTGCTCGAGTAAGAATATAATCATGCTCGGGCATGTTTCTTTACACAGGCGTGGATGTGTTCTCCTTCGATGATGCTCGAGCATGGTTAAATGCTTGCTCGGGCAAAGCATAGACAGAGGTGGAGTAGAGAGAGCACAACACGTTGCTTGAGGCAAACCTGAAAGTATGCTTGTGGAGAAGGCGTGTTTTGGCGATGTTGCTCGAGCATGAAGCAAAGCTTGCTCGAGCAAGCTTTAGACGAGGCGGAGAAGTGAGAGCGCATTGTCGTTGCTTGAGCAACCCGTAAAGCATGCTTGCGGAGATTCGAGTTTGGTGATGTTGCTCGAGCATGACAATTTTCTTGCTTGGGCAAGACTTTTCATTAGGCAATGGAAATGACTTACGCTCCATTTGCTCGAGCAAGTCATAATACTTGCTCGGGCAAGGTATACACGAGGCGGGAATTTGACAATGATAGATGCTGCTCGGCAACAACGTTTTTGCCTTTGCTCGAGCATGATGCTCGAGCAAGCCTTCTTTGCTGCTCGGGCAAGACTTCCTGATTTGTTGAGTTTTGCTTCTGCCTCGATGTTGCTCGGGCAAGAAATATTTCTTGCTCGAGCATGATTGTTGAATCATGCTGCATTCGATTTTGGCATAAATCCAAGATTAGAAAATCATTCCATTTCAGAAGGCTCTTCAAATATTCTTTCCATTTCAATAAGAATCAGCTCCAAGCTAGTTGTAGTTCGTCCATTAACATCAGATGAATGGAGCTTCTTCTTAACCAGCGTTTATGAAGAATCCAGAACAGACTACCAACTTCAAAACATCATATCTCCTTCAATTAATCTTTGTTTTCTGATTTATTGATGTTTATGAAAAGGTATTTGAGTCTAGTTTCCAATGGCACCAATTTCAGCTCATTTGGATTTTCCGTTTGTGAGATACACTCAAATTACCGAAGGTTGGTCGGACTGTGACGTTAATTGTTGTTCCAACTTTCGAAAATCAAAGCTCTCTCATCTGGACTCCTTTGGACTTTATATTTTGTCACAAGTACGTGTTGGATGTCTTATTTCATATTCCACTGGTTTCATGTCAATCCAATTCCTGGTTTGGAAGATATCATCGAATTATCAAGATCGCAAAAGTGAATCAACGCAGTATCTTGATGCCACGACCTTGCTCGAGCAAGGCCTTCTTTCTTGCTCGGGCAAGAACGGATTTTGAGCGTTTTTGGGAGAAATTCCACCTTGCTCGGGCAAGAACTTTGTTGTTGCTCGAGCATGACTTCAGAAACTCAATTTGCTCGAGCAAGACACTGTTCAAGTGAGTAAGAAAGCTGAAATTACTTAAATGCCCTCCAACAAACCAATATTCATCCGAAGCTTGAACTTGCTTGTTTTAACTCCGAATTGAGCCGTTCCAACTTCTATTTAATCGTGGAGACTTGTAGAATCAATCTAGGAACTTGTATAATGATTTTCTCATTCCATTAAACAAGTTCTTCCTTTCTTTCTTCTCTTTTCTTGATCATTCACCATCATTAAACTTCACATCTACATTAAATATAAGAATTAGTCAAAGTAGAAGATAAATGTAGTATGCAAGCTTTTTGCTCTTACCAATGACATGTATATAAGACATCATCAAAACTAATCATAACCAACAGCATTTAATAGTTGGATGGGCTCATAACGAGAACAATATTTGCACACTTTAGGGTCCTTTTACATCAGGGTCGAGTGGAATTTTAAATTTTAAACCAGAATTATTTTTTTAAAAAATATGAATGATCGTGCTTGCCTGCCTGGATTTTTCAGATATCTCTAGCTTCTCATATTGTTCACTCTTAGATTCCGAAGGATTAGTGTGTGCCAACAACAAATTTGAAAAATAATTGCAAACTCTCGTGGTGTTGGATAACATGATACGATGAGGTTTATATATTTTTTTCCGTCCGTATGTTTTTGATTGTTGTCTTGAATTTTCCCTTTATGCTCACAAAAGCAATGTTGAATCTCCTTAGATGCCATGTTTTTGTGTTCACTTCAAACAGTCCGTGTTTGTCGCCATAAAAGAATATGCTTTCAAATTTGTTTATTTTCTAAATCTATCAAATTTGTAACTATCCTTCTCTTATTCCTTTGCTCTATGGTGAAAGCATGATAATGAGTCTTATTTGTATATATTTTCTGTCTTCTCTTTCCTTTTTGTTCATCAGGTTCTTTTTTTTTTCTATAAAGGCACACTTAGGGTGCTCCTAGTGCTACTTCATGACTTCCTCGAGTTCTTGTGTGCTTATCATTTTACCTTTTGTGATGTTATTCCTCCTAGCTGCATACAAATGTGAAATATTATTTTAAGTGCATTTCCTCGTAGTATGAGGCTACCAGATCCATCCACACCTAATCTAAAGGTCTTTTAAAACTCATCTTGTCTACTTTCTTGGTCACAGTATTGAATATTGGCATGACACAGCTTCCTTTTCTGCTTTCTTTTGTAGATTGATTTGCTTCAAGAAATAACTTTATCCCCTCGAATCGTTTTGGAGGTTGATGCAGCACACAAGGCTAAGCAGATGAAGGCTGATGTAAATGAATATCTGAAGGTAATACCCCACCTTGTGATTTTCGTTTATGATGAATTGAAGACAAAGCCAAAGCATTTTGGTTTGCTTGCCCACCTTCTAGTTATTATAATTCTTCATTCTTTGATTTCTTATAGGTTGCAACATGTTCTTTAATCTTGTCAAACTTGTTTCCTTCCGTAAAATGTCAACGATACAATCTTAATGCATTTAAAACTTTCCTTAACAAAAATTTGTGCACCCATAAACTCTAAATCCCGGCTCCACCACTGCTTCCATCGTGCAACAAGAAATGTAGATCTTTTCCTACCGTCGGCGACATTTTCTCGAGGCTTATTTAGAATAGTTTCTTACAAGTTCAAAAATGTTGTTGTTATACACCATATCTCCTCCTTAATAAGAGACCCATTTGACCTTTTAGAAAGACAAAAGAAACTTAATAAATTATTTTAGAATATTTATATTTATCTTTTTTATATTAAACTAATTTATATGATTTATAAACCGATATATAATCAAATGATACGTAATATATGTTATTATTAACTAATTGTTTAGCTTCATTAACTTCTCCAAAAAAGGTCAATTGAGTCTTATATTAAAGACTAAGTCGAGGCCAGTAGTACTATACTCCCTCTGATCCTTATTAAAAGGCATCAACTAATAATTTTTACAAACCAATAAAAACAGTTAAAGTCAATAAAATTATCCTACAATTTAAGTAACTTCCAATATTACCCCTTGTAATATCCCATTTTCAAAAGCAAGTATATTTTTTTCATCGAGTAGAGCATTGGAGCGATTGAGTAATCGATAATTATATTCAAAATGCCATAAGTCCGGCTCATTCGTGTTTTGTACAATAACCGAGAGTTTTTAAAGTGAATAACAACGAAGTGTCTCCCCGGCAACACCATGCCGTGTGGCAACAAAAGAAATTCTCCGATGGGACTCTAAGCGTCTTTCGCTTGCCCTTATCTTCGGCGCTCGGTCCTCCTGACCCTAAAGCTATTTTAAATGCTGAGGTCCAAATGCACATCGGACCTCAGGTAACGGTTAACCTCATATTTATGGAAACAACATATGGAAGACATCATAGCATTAATCAAAACATAAGTATATAGAAGATGGAAGATTAATATAACAACAGTACACTTCACGCGTAAAGTTATTTATGCTAACAGAACATTTCGCATGTAAAGTTATCTACGTTAACAATACACATCTCATGTAAAGTTATCTATACAATTCACTCGTATAGTCGTCTATCACATATAAGTATACAAAGTAAATATCGAGTTAGTGTTACAAAGACGCGAACGTACCTTCGTTGATGGTAAACAGTACTTTTACGGAAAACGGTAATTTCGACGGTGGGTGAAACAGTGGTACGACGGTGGTACAAATTACCATTTTGCCCCCGAACCCCTAATCGGCGGAATTTCGCCGGAAGCTTATTGTTTTGACTCTAATCTTCCAAAATTTCACCAGAACTCTTTTCCCAACATGATTTTCGAAATATATATCATATTTAACCCAAAAACATGATATCTAAAATATATTGGAAGATTAAAGATCAAAACAACATTCCTACTACAACTACCGAAAGAAAACACCGAAGCTTAAGACTAGGGATTGAAGAACTTACTCCGGCTTGGCAAGAACTTCTGAGAGCTCTTCCTTCTCTCTAACTTCTCTCTAGGCTGCGTTTTTGGGATGGAGAAATGAAGATGGGAAGGCTTCATTTATAGAAGAAAGGAGGGACAAGGTGGGAATTACTTCAATTGTTTTCAGATCGGATTTCAACCGTCGGATTGCACTTCGCCACGTGGCTTCATCTTGTCCATACACCTCTTGTGCTGACATCATCCTTCTAGAAGATGATGATGTCATGCATGCTGACTTACCGATAGCGTTTCCCTGGTCCGTGTCCGAATCGCGTAATTTTGCCGAATCTCAAAAATCCGGGAACTAGGTTTTGTAGTTCCATTCTTTCTCTTTAAAACCACCGGGTTTCACTATATTTTTTATCCCATTAAAGGTATTCCGTTATCGTCGAAGATTTTCGGACAAACGCATCGATTTACGGAAATAACTTCCGATAGAACCAGCTTCTTGGCAGAAAATCACTGGTTCGTAATATGATCTGATCTAAGTAACCATATCCCTGGTTTGAAAAACACGGTGCGTTTTCTATAAGTCACTTTTAGCACTATCTGCCCTTTCCTAATTATCCGGTACTTCTAATTACGCTTTGTTGGTTTGAAATGACTTACGAGACCGCTTCACTCCAGGATAAAATTCCACTTGTTTATAAAAAGTGCATATGTTAATGACTTCGTTTCTATATTTGGAGGTAGGATTTAATTTCTATCCGTTCTCATTTTTCATGTTGGCTCTTTACCGATTATATTATTATTTTAATCAAAATATCTAGATATTTTTTTCTTTTATTTTTATTTATTTTTCTAAGCATAAAATATTTTATTAATATTTTATTATTTATTTAATTAATAATTTCGAATTTCTCCCCTTAAATTAATCATTTGCTAATTAATTTACTTATATCATAATCTAAACAATTAGCCACTAATTACTTAATTAGCCACTTACTAATTGTTGATAATTTTCATAATTAGGATAAATTATTATCTCACAACTATTTCACTTACATTGGTATTTTATATCCCATGTAAAATATTAAAAATATTTTGGGCCATAAAGTGCTTTTAATATTATTATATTTATGCTCTATATATTTTCGGGGAAATAATCCCAAAAATTCCTAAAATTAAAGATAACATACTTCCTAAGTTTTTGTCAATATTTGCAATCATATAGGATTTATCATAATATTTTCAGCCATTTTCTCATTTTTATAAAATACATTTTTCAAGGGTTTTAGCTCTTTATCTCTCTTAATTCCCATAGTAATTACCTTAGAAAATAAGATAATTATTACTTATTATTTGAAACCACATATTCACCTATTTTCAATAGGTATTATTTACCGAAATATGATACTTATCATAAATACGATTTTTAGGGTATTATACCCCTACTAATTGAACTAAACTATAATATTATATTAATTATTTCTCTCACCCATTACCCTTATTAATTGTGGGCATACATGAAAATAATAATAATTAATGCGTTTTAGAAACAACCAAGTGCCTTGTAAAAAGGATCAAATACAATTGCTAGTTGGTGTCTTATAATAAGAACCAAAGGGAGTATTATTTGGTGATAACAGGGACATAAGCATGACTCTCAACCAAGTTACATGGATGTTGCAAGGTTTTTCACTGGCTGTGGATAAATGTGATTTGGTTCACCAGGAAGAAGAAGAAGCTTCAGGTTTCTAATAACCTTAATTGAGTCAATCTTGTTGCTGTTGTGGGGTTTTCTCCAGTTGCAGTGTGTTTATCCTATGGGATATTTCAGACCTTAGTGGCCTTCTCAGGTGGTTTGCATTATGCCCCTTTCGAAGTGCTTGTCATGATGTGCTCGCCTTACCTAGTGCTAGCGTTGCTCTCATTTCTTGTAGTACTATGGTGGGGGGGTTCTTCCTTCCTAAACATAGATATCCTTCTATTAGAGACAATACTCTCGGATGCACTTTCAGGTATTAAATATGTACATATCTCCTAGTGGGGATTTAAAATTTGATTTAGCACATTGTAAAAAACTAATCCCTCCCGCTAGACCCAACCCTTATTTGTTACATTGGCTTGAGTTGCATAACAGATTTTCCCCCTTTCTAAGCATGTGTATCTTTCTATTGGAGATAATCGTATTTAAGACGTTGTCAACCACTAAATGTAGACATATCTTCTAGCAAGAATTCGAATCTTAATTCACTATATTATGAAAGACTAGCCTCTTTCACAAGACTTAAACCCCCTTGGTTGCATAACAACTTTTGTTCCTTTGTTCATCTTTTTTGGTTGTTTGTTTGGGCTTTTGTGTGTGTTTGTTTGTTTTTCTTTTATATCTACTTATACCTTTATGCTTATAGGGCTTCTATGTGTTTCATTTAACTTATGTCTTAATATTGTAGTCACTGAAAAGTGCCACAGTTGGTTAAGGTAAAAGCCTTCACCCCAAAAGGAGAAAATTCAAGACCCGTTGGTTGATATGAGGGCCTCATTGATGGGCGATCTATAAATACAGAAACGCTCTTTGAGCCTGGAGGCGTACCCTGGCTCTGATGAGTTACTAGTGTCTATCCCCACCTAAACGTTATTTTAGCAATATATATATATATATATATTGTAAGAAAGTCATTAATAATATTGGTCCAGTTGGTAAAATGTTTAACTCATAACGATAAAGTTGTGGGTTTAAATCCTACCGATGTGAAGATCCTATTAGTAGGTGATTAGTAAGTACTTCTGTAATTGCACTTTAAGCCTGGTTGCATGCAGGGGCGGAATCGGGGGCTAGGGGTGGCCCCCCCAAATTACGTTAAATTTACCCAAAAATTTAGGAAATTATGATTTTGTCTCATAAAATTTTAATCTTTTCAATTTAGTCCCTATTAAAAAGTCTCATAGAGGGACTAAACTGAAAATACTGAAATATTTATGAGGCTAGAGCATAATTTCATAAAATTTTGGGTTCAATTCTATAATTTTCGCCCCCTAATTTCAAATGCTAACTCCTCAAGGTTCTATTATGTAATTTTTGCCCCCTATTTTTACATCCTGGCTCCGCCCCTGGTTGCATGCATGCCCACATTTAGGAGAGCCCCAAATCCAATTCACCTAAACCTTTCTTGTAAGGGGGAAAAAAATTGTAAGAAAGCCCTTCATGTCTATAATTTTCTGCAATGCCTCACAAAACTATTATTGATTTGCAGTAAAAGTATTGAGACTCCTATTAATTTACAAGTTGAACTGATGAATATTAAAAATTGGAAAGTTCCATTTTAAACGTAAGCTACATTTCCACTTTTTATTTTTTATTTTAAAAAAAATCTGAACGGCACCTTAGTTTTGTCTATAAGCAATTATTATATATTGGCTAAGAAAGAAATATTCCTTCTCTTTCTTTTTTTTTTTTTCGGTTGCCCATCCGGTATCCAGAGCTTCGCTCTGACTAATCCAAATCCGACTCGAGTCGCGTACCTGGCTATGGTGGGTGAGTCTCCCAGCGGGGCTTTTCTGCATTCACAAGGCTTGAACTCGAGACCTTGCTTAAGCGACACAAACCGCTTACCACTAGTGCCAACCCCCGTTGGTTTTTCTTCTCTTTCTTTGCCATGAGGAAATATACTTTCTCAAATCACACATTTTTTACAAATAAACTTCTCGTTGTAATTTTTTTTACATAAACCATTTTTTTAACAATGTACCAGCGCACCATCCATCATCCATCACATAGCTATCTCTTGTTGGAGGCATGGGGTATACTATTCATGACCTCTTCTATGAGATTTTTGTCAACACCTTTACGATTTTTATGGGCGACCAATTGATTAATGAGATTGACTAAAATAGTAATGATTTTGAAAAAAAATCTTAAAATGATTTTAACAAAATCGTTAGGAATTGAAAAAAATGTGTGGAAAGGGCATTTTCGTCTTTAAACCAAAACATAAAAAGCCCCGATTCTCACCCATCCTTTCTCTCGTTCTTTGCAAGTTATAATAGTCATTTTTCGTTTTTTTCAACAAATTTTAACTACTTATAAATATAAAAAATTATCATATAAAAGAAAATTTAAATTTGCAAATAAGACTAAATAAATAAATAATTTTTTTTGTTTATAAATATAAAAATTTATCATATAAACATAGGCTAAATTATACATAATTCTACTGAACTTTGGATAAGTTGCATATAACACTATGATATTTCAAAGTTTAAATTTAACCCTCAACCTTTCTTTTTTGTTTTTTTAACTATTAACCACATGTTGTTAAGTAACGTTATATTTTCAATGGAAAATGGCACGTCAGATTATGAGATGACACTTGTCATCCTATGTGGCATTATCTATAAATTACTAATTTCATAATACTCTTTGAACACTTCAACAATTGCAAAGAATCCCTGAAATTTGATCAATTACAAATAAACTCCCTAACATTTAAAAATTTAAATTTAATTCCCTTAAAATTTTAATTTATAATATTATACCAAATACCATTACTTTATACCATTTTAATAAATTTATTAAAAATTTTACTATCATTTGTCAATTAAAATAGTTTTTTTGCATGGCAAAAACTAAAAGAATAATATTTAGAAAAATGTAAAATAAACATTGAATCTCTAATTCAAGAAAAAATATAGATTACTAACAAAAAGTTAATGAGGGCAAGAGCTATCCTCTAACAACAATGTAATATTTAAACTATCAATGTTCAATCATCCTAATAATATATTTGACACAAATGGTAAATATTTTATACCATCAATGCTCAATTAACCCAAAAAATATTAAGTAAATGTTATATTAATGATAAGATTTTTATTTTTTAAATATTATTCTTCTAGTTTTTTCCGCACGAGAAAACCATTTTAATTGACAAATGATAATAAAAAAACTTAATAAATTTATTAAAATGATTAAAGTAATAACATGAAGTTTATTTATTATAAATCAAAATTTTAGAAAAGTTACATTTAAATTTTGAAATGTCAAGGGTTATTGTAATTGATCAAAGTTCAAGGGGATTATCTACAACTGTTCAAAGTTTAGGGGGGTTTTATGAAATTAGCAAGGTTTAAAGCCCGGACGGTCATTGAACCGGTGGAGATATCGGGTTGAGGTCAGTGGATCAAACCTAGGAGTCAAACCTGGGTATTAATTAAAAATATAATTTAATTAAATAGGTAAGATTATATATATTTTAATTAAAAAGATATTTTGTGATTTGAAAAGATATGTGATAATAAACTCTTGGAAGATGTACAAAGAGATCAGAGTTTGTGTGGCTAAAAAACAAAGGAGATCACGGGCTAGTTGACATGGTAAATACTATAGTAGAGCAATACATGAATAAGCTTCTTCAGGCATGCGTGAGTGGGTCAGATACTCTAAAATTGTGCCTTCATTCTCTCTCTCTCCTCAAAAACTCCCGATCAATCTCTCTTTTTCTCCATTGCAAGTCTCACCTTGACAGAGACAAATCTCTCTTCTTCATCTTCTTTTTCTTGTGTGCTTCTTCCTTTCTCTAGTGTTACAAACTTCTGTTGTCCTCTCAATTGTTCTCCTCCACTTCTTTGTTCCGTCGCTTCTCGTCGTTGGCGGCAACTCCGCTCTCACGTGCTATCCGCCATCACAACCGTATGACGACCACCCTCCTTCACCACACCTAACTCAAATCTCTCTCTCTCCTCCTTTTATTTTTTCTCATTGTTGGATCGACGGTAAGTTTCAGTTTCAGGCGACTTTTTTTGTTTTTGTTTTTGAAAAAAAAAACCCCCAGATAATCGGTGGCTCGATCAACTCGGCCGATTCAGGCTGGGTTGACCGAGTTGACTTCGGGTCAACTCGAAACCCCGGTTTTACCCTTAACTCGGATCGATTTTCTGGTCGGTTCGCCGGTTTCCTGTCTGAACCGGCCAATCTGGTCCGGGTTTCAAAAACTTGAAAATTAGTAATATACAAAGGATGCCATGTGGGATGACATGTGTCATCTATAATCTGACTTGACCATTTTCATTAAAAGATAATAGTCACCTAATGATACAGGGTTAATAGTTAAAAAATGAAAAGTCAGTGGTTAAATTTAAATTTTAAAATGTTAGAAGTATTATATGCAATTGACTTAAAGTTCAGAGTATTTTGTATAATTTAGTCATAAACATATAAACAAATAAAAAAATAGTTTTATTAATTAATTTGATCTAAAATCATCCAAACATGAGGATCTGGCTTCTCTCCGCTGCCTTTACCCTTCGCTGCCATCCTTTGTTCAAAATGATGCTGTTTTGTTTCCTTTCAGATTACATCTCAGCCTTTCATTGAAGTTAATCTAAGCCATTGGTTGTTGGGTGACTTCTTTTTGCAGGGATGGAACCCTTCAACTTTCGGTGAACGTTGAAGGCAAGCTAAAACCTCCAAGCCTAATCTTTCCGACATTGTACCCTCTCATTGGTCCATCCTAGCAACAGATGACAATCGCTTTTGTAGCGCCAATTGCTCTATCGAAAGGAAAGAAGATTGCTGCTTGTGGCGCCAATCGCTTCAATTGTGTTCGTTCCAATTTTCTTATGGTGAAGGATAGTTGCCTTGCCCGTGTTATTGCTGGCATTGTAGTTGGCACGCTATCGGTATTTCATTTTATTTCTTGTACTTTTATGCATAATCCTTTTGATTTTTTCCCTTCATTACTTCACTATTTTGTTGAGCTTCTTATTCATCTCCTTTGGTGCTTTATGCTTCATCTTGTTATGCGTAAACTTTTAATTGATTTGAATTATTATTTTTTTCATTTTTTAAATAAACTCATGCAACTTGTTTTCTGGAGTTGTTTGTGTCATTGAGGATATTGCTAACATAGTGTAAACTTACTTGCATAAACTATGATTAATTTTCTTTTGTTGGTATGAATTAAGAACTTAGACTATTCAAATTAATCTACCAATTTGATGCTTGAATTGATTTTTTTAATAGTCATTTATCCCTATGCTCTGGCAATTTTAAGGCTTTTAGTTGACTATCTTTAATTCTTGTTGATGTCTAGGCAAGATGTGCTTGAGATTTTTTTCCCCATAATTAAGATGTGCCTGCTAATAGACTGTGTTTTTTTTTTCCTTGTGTTTCATTCTGCTGAGATTTTGGCCTTGACAGAATTCATTGATACCTTTGAAATGATCTCTTTTCCATTTGGATCCATGACTCATTTGATGTCTCCATGAATGTGCTATCATATGTCTCTTTTCCATTATCCTCCATTGGTGTGAGATCTTGCCTCATTGAGGTTACACTTCTGAGTTGTGAGTTGGGACATACAAGGCTATTAGGTATAAGGTATGCCATGTGATTGTACTCAAAGCATACATTTGTGGTTTTCAGTTTTCTTGTCCTTATAGATGAGTCCTATTCTTGTTGAGCTATGTGCCTTTGCTATTTTGGTATAGTGCTACTTTATGGGAATAATAACTTCATGTTGTAATACATAGTAACATATAACAAATGGTGTACTTGATTTCTTGACATGTAAGAGTTGAAGAACAAATCTCATGTGTGATGAAAGATATATTGCAAAGATCTTCTTGCAGCACCAGATACTGAATCGAGCCTTCTTGAACTAACCATAGGTTGCACAGTTGAGGAATCTTTGTTAAATTTTATTCCTTCAGTTAGATGGGTTTGTACATAGACCACTCAGTCAACACATGCGTTTGACTTGATTGTTTTATCAACTTGACCATTGCTATTTTGAGATCCCAAATATGAAAGCTACTGCTTATATATTAGAAGCAAACTAAACTATATAGAACCTTTATTTTGTAAAACTGATTAAGTTAGTTCTATTTGATTTTGGTCCAAATCAAATAGAACCAAGAATTCTCATTACCTTTATTTGTTTACTTATCTTTCTATCATATCTCTTTTTGAAGCCAACAACTTTCCCTCCACCATTATCGTCATCATGATTCCCCCACACAATTCTCATTACCTTTACCATCATCTAAAAGGTATTTTATGTGAAGGTAGGTCACTTTTTTACTTAGTTCCAAGATAGCTTTATGAACAAGCGAGAATGCCTCTAAACTTTTTGATGCATCATTAGCTAATTTAACAAGTAAAAGGCATAATTGTCTATATTGATTTGATCTTTGAAGTTTACGATTAACTTCAATATGTTTCCCTTTGATATCGTGCACTACATCACATCGTGCTTCTCTTGTCCACCTTTTAACTATATATTTCTAAGGGAGTAATTTAACATCACGTTCATTCAATACTCTCAATACATGACAACATAATATGCCAACTCGTTCAAACTTTTTGCAACTACAAGTTATTGTCTCTGTTGACGGATCAAATGTCAAACTATGATCTCGTTTACTTCCATCCATGGTGATATGTAACATCTTGAATTTTTATTTTCGAACTATAATATTATAAGATAAATTAATTGATGATAGTTAATTTACCAGGTATTCAGTATGAGTAAATTGTCTAAAGTTAGAGAACACACACACACACACACACACACATATTATATTTTAATTATATAATAATATTTTATATATATATATAGGTTAGAAAGGAACACAAGGAAAAGTGATAGAAGAAAAAGAGAGAGGGGGGAGTGGGTGGGGGGAACGCTTGAAAATTTGAAGGAGGGTGCTTACCCTCTTTGAAAATGAGGAGGAGCGGCACCTACCTTTTGAAATGGGTGAGCGGTGCTGCAATTAGCGTGGGGTGCCGTTTAGCGCCCATTGAAAAAAAGGGTGAGGAATTTTTCCTATAAATACCTCCACCCTAACACGCAAACACACACACTTTCATCATTTGCAGATGAGAGCGTGAGAGAAAAAGAAGAGAGAGAAGGAGAGTAAGGTGGTAATTATTTGGGAGCCTTGTAATAGCTTTTTGGTGATTATTTAAGAATTAGCGAGTAACATGTAACTCTAAATATTCTTCCATATACTTTTAAATTGTGTATGATTATAAAAAAAAAAAAAAATTTGACTGAATTATATGTATTATAATATTATAAGTTGAATATTACAATTGTGTACCTATGAAAATTACAGTTTTATACCATGAAAATTACAGTTTTGTACCCATGAAAATTACAGTTTTGTGCCCAAAAATTACGGTTTTGCCCCGAATTTCGAAATGACAGGTTTAGTCCGAATTTCAAAAATGACAGTTTAGTCCCTCGAAATTCAAAAAAATGATGATTGGTCTCGATGAGGTTTTTATGAGATGTTTGATTTACCTTGTGATGATATTTTATATAAATGGAAGTTTATTCTAATACATTTTATTTTTATTGAATGTAATTATCATGTCGGATGTATGTGTGATGAGTTGGTGTAAAGAGGAATTTGAATGATAAGATTTCTTTATACCATCACTTGGTGCACGAGTGGATGGTACTTTTCGAGCCCCGTCTTCCATGTTTTCCTCTTACCGAGATTGCATTAGAGTTGTGGGACATGTGACACCTCCTTAGTTGTTATTTTTAACGAAGGAGCCATAGTCCGGACTTAAGCTCTATACCTTTGGCCAGGTGTATCTTAAGTTTTGGTGAGTTTGGAACCATCGATCAAATGAATGAGTTTCTATTGGACTATGTGTTAACCTATGGCTCGGTCGGCGATACAAGGGTGGACGGTGATATAAGGAGGTTGCATATTGCATATTGTATAATTGAATAGTTCACGATTCAACATAATGATGATTACCTTTGCAAAATAATTTTGTATGAAAAATTATGGTATATACAAATATATTTGAAATCAACCCTGATTTTTGTCATATGTAATTTGCTTGTGTACGGTAGAAATTTTCAGTAGTTACTGAGACGTGGAATCTCATCCCATATTAACATTTTTCAAGTGAATATCCTAGTAAGAGCAGCGAGGGAAGACACTATGGAGTGAGCTCACGAAGGCTCTTTTGTACTCCTAAAGTTTATGTTATGTTATTTTATTTACCATGAACCTAAGACTTCTGCTTTGTATTAAACTCTGAGACATTTTCAGAAATTTGTTTTGAATATGTATTATGAATTTTTATGGTTATGTAATTTAATGATTTGGATATTGATTATCCTTGTTGGAGGTATTTCAAATATTTTGGCCATGTTTTCAGGTGTTGAATTTGACGTGTTACATTTTTGGTATCAGAGCCAAACGTTTTATGGCTCTTTTTGAAGTTTCTATGTATTTGTTTTCTTAAAATATTTTAGAGGTCATGGCAAAATCAATATCATAGCATGTGCACTTCGCTTTATTTAGCTTTAGAATTTGTTAGGGTTAGTTTCTTACCTAGTACCCTTATCGTGTAAATTATAGGAGGGAGGATGCCAAGAACTCGAAGGACTAATTCGACCCCTGCTCCTCTACGAAATAATCCCCCTCCTAAGGATAATAATGCCCCTTTAGCAGAATTACGAGATGCAATCCTGGATGTAAGAGAGAAAGTGAATAGGCACGATGACGAATTAGCAAAGAAAAGAGGCCAAGGTAGTAATCAAGGAAAGGAGAAGAAACCAATTAGGGAAGACACTCCTCTTGATCATCATTCTAGGGGTGGCAGCCGTACTTGCATTGAATCAAGAGGTAGTAGCAGTTCCCATTCTCAGTATCACCCTTTGCCTATTACTGAGGTTTAGGAAAAATTTCGGAAGTTCACTCCTCCAATGTTCGAGGGGAAGCTAGATCCAATTGAAGCACTAGAATGGCTAAAGCGTATGGAAAAGATTTTTAAAATTATTGAGATCAGCTCACAACAAAAGGTGTTAGTTGTTGAGCAACTGATGCAGAAAGTGGCCCAAGAATGGTAGGAAAGCATCAAAATAAATGATAATGCTGAGATGACTTAGGAAGAGTTTAAAGAAAAGTTCGAGAATTATTATTTTCCCCTTCAATCAGAATAGAGAAAGAACTGAATTTCTCACATTCAGCCAAGAGGAATTACATAAAAATGAATTTGTTACTCGTTTTTAGAGTTGTCTAAATTTTGCAAGTACTCACAAAACAACTCTAAGTGGATGTGTGCTAGTTTGGATTAGTAGAGAAAGCTAGACCATATTTAAAAATGGCTTTGTCACCATTCCTTGATAGAGTAACGGATTTTGAAGAGATATGTGACAAATTATGCACGATAGCCAGAAGCAAGCGAGAAGAAGAAGCTAAGAAGATGAAGGGATTCCAAGTCAGATCTACACCTCCTATGCGACTTACGGGGGGAATCACTAAGAAGCACAGTCATAACTTCAGTGGTGTGAATACGTGATTTAGTCAGCCATCAAAAAATCTTTCTAGTGGACCATCAAGGAGTCATTTCAATGGATCTCAGAGGAGTCATTTCAATAGACCTCAGAGGAGTCATTTCAGTGGACCCCAGTGGAGTCAATTTAGTGGAGGATAGAACTCTTATAAGGGATCCACGGCTCACATTTGCTAGCACCACTAACAGTCAAAAGTGTGCCAAGTGTGGAAAAGTACACCAATGACATTGCGTGACATGTTTCAAGTGTGGGAAGCCAGGACACATCTCCAAGTTCTGTGAGGAAGAGACTCAAGGAGCCAGTGATGCTAGAGCTGCAGTTCTAGGCAGAGTGTTCACACTATCACAGCAGAAGGCAAGTACTTCACCAAATCTGATTAAAGGTATCCTCAAACTCCAAGGCCTTGAAGTTGAAGCTTTATTTGATTCGGGCAATACACACTCTTTTATATCGTATGCTTGTGTGTCTCGACTGAATTTAAGTATATGTGAATTACCTTTTGGTATGATTATTTTTACACTGGCGGGAGCTTCGGTGAAAACTTCTAGGACTTGTTTAAATTGTATAATTGAGTTTGATAGTAGGACCTCAAAAATAGATCTTGTTTGCCTACCTATGAAGGGCATTGACGTGATAATAGGAATGTATTAGTAGTCAGCAAATAACGTCATCCTTGACTGTAAGAGAAAGACTATCTCTCTTGCGGATGACTCTATGAGTCATAGTAGACCACAATTGTTGTCAACAGTACAAGATGAAAAGTCCATTCATAAGGGTTGTCTCGTATACATGGTGTTTTTCTCCATTCAAGCAGAAGTACAGGAAGGGATAGGAGACATCGAAGTTGTGATTGAATTTCCGGAAGTATTTCCAAAAGAGATGACAGGTTTACTCCCAGAGAAAGAAGTAGAATTTTCTATTGATCTTGCACCTGGGATGGGACCTATCTCTAAAGCTCCTTACTGAATGTCTCCATCAGAACTAGTAGAATTGAAAAAGCATATCGAAGAGTTGATAGAAAAGGGTTTCATCAAGCCCAGTGTATCTCCTTGGGGATCGCCTATACTCTTTGTGAAAAAGAAAGATAGGACTCTGAGACTATACATTGACTATCGCTAATTGAATAAAGCGACTATAAAGAACAAATATCCTTTACCCAGGATCGATGATCTACTTGATCGGTTGATTGGAGTATCCATATTCTCCAAGATCGACCTCAGATCAGGCTACCACCAGTTAAGGGTCAAAGCTGAAGATATCCCAAAAACTGCATTCAGAACTAGATATGGCCATTATGAATTTCTTATTATGCCATTTGGGCTAACAAACGCTCCAGTTATATTCATGGATTACATGAATAGAATTTTTAGGCCATGTTTAGATAAATTTGTAGTGGTCTTCATTGATGACATCCTTATCAACTTTAAGGATGAAAAAGAGCATAAAGAGCATCTCAGAATTGTGTTACAAGTGCTAAGAGAACACAAGCTCTATATAAAACTATCTAAGTATGAATTTTGATTAAAGGAAGTAAAATTCCTTGGCCATGTCGTATCAGCTGAAGGTATTGCGGTGGACCCTACCAAAGTTGATGCAGTTCTTCAATGGGAACAACCAAAGTACGTGGCGAGATCGGGAGTTTTACGGGATTAGCTGGCTATTATAGGAGATTCATTAAGGGCTTTTCACGAGATAGCTATGCCCTTAACAAAGTTAACTAGAAAGGGTCAACCATATGTGTGGGACGAGAAGTGTGAGGCGACTTTTCAAAATTTGAAGACTAAGTTGACTACGACACCGGTACTTATAATTCCAGATCCTACTCAGACCTTTACTTTGTACACTGATACTTCCAAGAAAGGTCTTGGGTGTGTACTAATGCAAAATGGTAGGGTAGTGGCTTATGCTTCTCAACAGTTGAGGCCACATAAAGGGAACTATCCTACTCACGACTTAGAATTGGCAGTAGTGGTGTTTGCTCTGAAGATTTGGAGGCACCATCTCTATGGTTCAAAATTTGAGGTTTTTAGTGACCATAAGAGTCTGAAGTACCTGTTTGACCAAAAGGAGCTTAACATGCGACAGGGGAGGTAGATGGAGTTTCTCAAGGACTACGACTACGAATTAAAGTATCATCCAAGAAAGGCAACCGTTGTAGCTGATGCCTTAAGTAGAAAGACGATCCATGTAGCTCAATTGATGATCAGGGAACATAAATTGCTTAAGGATGTACCGAGTACATCCATTGATGTAATGTCAGGTCTAGTTGCTACCATGGAAGCATTAACTATTGAAAGTACAACTTTGGTAAATTAAATTCGCCCGACTTGAGGATGAGTACCTATTGATTGTCAGGGAAGATATTGAAGAAGGAAAAGAGTCAGAGTTTGAGATTGGTGAAGATAGGATATTAAGGTATAAGGGAAGAGTGTGTCTATCTGATGATGTAGAAATAAGAAAGCTCATACTAGAGGAAGCTCATTGGAGCAAATACACTATTCATCCTGGAGCAACCAAGATGCATCATGATCTCAAGCGGAATTGGTGGTGGTGAGGCATGAAAAAAGATGTGACTGAGTTTTTTACTCGTTGTTTGACTTGTCAGAAAGTCAAAATCGAACATTGGAAGCCTCTTGGATTATTACAGAATTTAGAGATCCCAGAGTAGAAATGGGATAGCATCTCTATGGATTTCATCATGGGACTTCCTTCAACAACGTCTAGACATAATGCCATTTGGGTAATTGTTGATAGATTGACTAATTCAGCTCATTTTCTGGCAATTGCAGCAGAATACTCCCTTGAGAGACTAGCAAAAATCTACATGAAAGAGATTGTTAGATTGCATGGGATGCCAAACAGCATCGTATTTGATTGTGATCCGTGATTCACTTCACGATTTTGGAGAGCAGACGGGATGCTATGGGAACTCGAGTTAAGGTTTAGTACCGATTACCATCCTCGGATGACGAGACAGGACTAAGAGGACTATGCAGACTCTAGAAGACATGTTGCGAGCATGTGCAATCGAGCTAGCAGGAAGTTGGGACAATCATCTTCATCTGGTTGAGTTTGCGTATAACAATAGTTATCACTCAAGCATTGAAATGGCACCTTATGAGGCTTTATATGGAAGGAAATGTAGATCTCCTATTTCTTTGGATGGAATTGAATAAGTGAAGTTTACTAAGTCCGAGTTGGTGGATGAAACAACTCAAAGGATTAAAGGTGATCCAAGTAAAAACTTCTCCGCCGTCGAGCCAATAGAAGAGTTATGCCGACAAGAGAAGACGACCATTGGAGTTCATGGTGGGCGAACATGTATTTCTAAGAGTCACACCGATGACAGGCATTGGTAGGGCGATTCGAGCAAGGAAGCTTTCACCTCGTTTTATGGGTCCCTATGAGATTTTAGAGAGAATAGGACCAGTAGCTTACAGGATTGCATTACCTCCACAGCTTGCAAATCTTCATGATGTCTTTCATGTATCACAACTGAAGAAGTATCAACTAGATCCTTCCCATGTTATTGAAGTGGAAGGGATAGAACTCAAAGATAACATGACATATAAAGCTGAGCCGGAGCAGATTGTTGACATGAGGGATAAGCAATTAAGAAACAAAACCATTAGACTTGTAAAGGTTGTGGAGAGGAATGGCTCCCGGAGATGCTACTTGGGAAACTGAGGAGAACATGCGACAAACCCATCCTCACTTATTTAATTAGGTAAGTAGAATTCTTATGTATATTGAATTTTGGGGACAAAATTTCTTTTTAGGAGAGGAAAAATGTAACATCCCGAATTTTTATTTTCAAACTATAATATTATAAGATAAATTAATTGATGATAATTAATTTACCAGGTATTGATATGAGTAAATTGTCTAAAGTTAGAACACACAAAAATATTATATTTTAATTATATAATGATATATTATATATGTGTGTGCGTGTGTGTTGGTTAGAAAGGAACAAAAGGAAAAGTGATGGAAAAAAGAGAAGGGGGGAGTGGGTGGGGTCCATGCTTGAATATGAAACAGAGCGCACAAACATAACCAAGATTGATTAATTAAACTAATAAAAAAAATATTATATCTACAACAAGAAAATATATACAGCAAAAAAATATCCAGTATCATCCACTTTGAATATTATCAAGTTAGATTATAAATAATAAAATAATAATGAATGTAAAAACTAAATAAAAAATATTAAGAAAATAGTGGGTGTTTGATAAAAGCTTGTTATTTACCCATGAATCTTTGATCTCCAATACCCACAAACTACAGATCCTTGTTCCAGTTCTCTAATGGTCTGTTTAGGAGTTTGGAGGAAAGGAAAGGAAGGGGATGCAAGGAGAAAGGAGGGAAGAGAAGGAAGGAAATGGAGGATATTTCCTCCCTTATTTGGGAGTTAAAAAAATAGTAAGGGAGGAAGATGGAGGATTAATGAGTTGTTTTTACCATTTTGTCATTTTCTTTAATAATTAATATAATTATTATACTTTACAAATAAATTTAAATTTAAATTTTCTAAAAAAGTTATTTATGTAATTTTTATATTCAAAAATTATTTATGCGGCGGCGGTGGTGGTCGTGGTGGCGGCGGCGGTGGCAGTGGCGGTGGTGGTGACGGTGGTGGTGGCGGTGGTGGTGGTGCTAGTGGTAAACGAGGGTAACAAAGAATTAATCTATTTCCCCTCTTAAAACCCTTCATATGGGAGAGCTTTATTTTTAGAAGAATGAGGGTTTTGGAGGATTTGTAAAATCCTCTCGATTCCCTCCTCCTATTTTTAAAACTCGCAAACAAGGGAAGAGACTACCAAAACCCTCTCTTCCCTTTCCTTTCCCTCCAAAATGGAACTCGCAAACAAAGTCTAGGCTTTGTTTGGGAGTTCCATTTTGGAGAAAAGGGAAAGGAAATGAAGGGTTTTGGTAGTTCATTCCCTTAATAAATATAAGGGAAGAGACTATCAAAACCCTCCCTTCCTTTTCCTTTCCCTCTAAAATGGAACTCCCAAACAAAGTCTAAGATTTTCTCCCTCAAACGCCAGTGAATTTCCCGCGCAACTGTAGGAGGAAGAAAGGACACTGAAAGAAAGAATGATGTGCCGTGTGTGAAGACATGAGGTGGAAAAATGAGAAATAAATAGGGGTAGGATGAAATATTAAAAACGGCATCGTTTAGTTTAGTTGCCTCTTATCACCATTGATTTAATTGTCACAAATTAATGGCCCAGATTTCCTTTCCTTACCAAACGACGTCATTCAAAAGCAAAGGATAGTAGCGATGGATAAAGGCATTGGAGAGATCCCAAACACGAAATTCCCAGCATCCCTGCAGCACAATTTCCAGCTGCGAATTTGCTGCTGATTCCGTGCCTCGCTCCATCTTCTCCCAGCTCGAACCTCTGGGCAAGCTGCAGCCGCTGAAAAAGCTGCCTCCTCCTCTTTTCACTCTGCTTTTAGGGATACGAAGCCTCATCGCTTGGTTATTGTCTCTGCCTTCTCTTCTTATTCTGCCTCTCCAAGAATTTCTGTTTGAGGTGGATTCTATTCATAGCGATTTGGTCAATCTGGGTTTCCTTTGCATTCTCCAGCACGTAGATTTTAATCTCTGTTCTCCTTCCGGGGTATCCATCTCCTAGGTGGCTTTGTTATAAATTCTGTATTTTGCTTTTTCAGCGGGGCTTCCCGAATTGTTATTACTCTTTAGTGTCTAGTCTATGATCGCCTCCTTGATATGATACTGGTAGCGAAAAATAAAATATAAAAGGTCTTGAGAGATGTGACTGTTTTTGTTAGAAGGAATAGCACTGGGTGATGTAAAAATTTCTTTATTTATTCTGTTGCCCGTTCGCTATTTTGTTCTGTCGCTCCTTGTTCTTTATTTATACTACAGCAATTAGTTGGTACTTTATTAAGACTATTGTTGTTTTAATGTTTTTGTTTCAATTATGTCTTATGGACAGGTATCTTCTCTTGATTTGTCGAGGAATTCTGTTCATGAGGTGTATAATTACGAAACCATTTTTGTTTAATGTCATCTGAGATATTGAGTGAGCTTAGTCTAAAGAGAAACAGAAGTATGATGCTTATTAAATGTGGAAATTCAATTTCTTGTCCGATTCTCTCTTCAGTTGTATACAAGGTAATGGCCTGTACCGTGTGATCTTATATTCTAGTTGCTCAGAAAAACCACTTCATAATATAATGCTTTTGATAGAGTATGGACAGTAATAGAACATTGCTTCAGACCAAGGCAGATATTGGAGCTCTCCCGTTTGGTTATAGAATCTTAAAACCCATAGTATATGTCTCACACAAGGTAAAGTGTTGACCATTAATGAAGAAACAGGATGTAGCATTTTGACTTAATTTTGATCTGAAAAATTCTGATTATACTTGTTTTCATTGTAGAAAAATTATATCAGAAGTGCATTAGCTGCTCCTTTGATCCAATCATCTCTTAGCCATAATGAAAGAGCACTAGGAAGACCCAGAGTGCTGGAAAAGTAAGTTATCCATATAATTCATGCTTCATTATTTAATGCTACAATATATGACAAGCTTTATAGGTCAGATAGGGTGTATTCCAAGTCCTGAATATCATATTTCCATGATTTCTTAATGTACTGGGAAATTGGAATGCAGTAAAGGGAAAGGAAAAGTTGGAAAAAAGGAGCACCACCTATGGCAAAGAAGAGATTCTGCGAAGTCTGGGCAAAAGGCCCTTAGTCTTATAAGAATTGTATGCTTCTCTAGCCTTTTCATTTGGTTTAGACTTTAGAATATTCAAACTGTTGTCCTAAAACTGAATGGTATTTTGCATTACTAGACAGTGGTAGGAAAAACAAAAAAAGTTCTAATCTTTCTGTGTAATTTAATTTATTGTGCATTGTTAATTGGGAATCGCAGGTGTCTGAACTCCCTAATGAAAAGGAGGCTGTTTATGGGGCATTGGACAAATGTATGGCTTGGGAGACAGAGTTCCCATTGATTGCAGTTGCTAAGGCTTTAAGAATCTTAAGGAAAAGGGGTCAGTGGGTTCGGCTAATTCAAGTATGACCTTTGGATCATGCTATTTAAGAGTTCTTTTCCTATGTTTCATTAGTATCGTCTTAATTTTGGTGTAAATTTTGAGTGAAAATGTAACAACTGATGATATGATTTCAGTAGTTTAGTTTTTTCTTATAATTGTCTGTGTTGACTTAACTTAGTGTTTTGTGGGCCTTGACGTTAGATGATTTTTCCCCAGATTGAACAAAAGTTTGTTGTTGGGCCCTTAGATAATTGAATAGGTAAAAGAAAGCTGAAATTAGTTAACTTGATGATTCAGATTTAGGATACAGGATAAGACTATATAAATATTTATTGCAGCTCGTCTCATTCAAATTTGATTTCCTTGATGTAGCTTCTGGTTAAATCAAATGCCCAGATAGTGCTACTGTTCACATGAGAAAATGGTCCAGTTTGTGTTCTTGTCAAGCTTTTAGATCTAGATCCTATGAATGTTTTGTATATTAATATACAGCACTTAAAAAATGCTAAGTTTTTGTTTTCTCTTCAAAATAAAAGAAATGTCATCTATTAATATTAATGAATGTAGTAATGTACTGGTCCTTCTTGAGAATGTCATTATTTGCTTATGAGCATAAGAAGACATATGTTGTTGGTGAATGGTATCTCTTTCTCTCGTTAGCCCTGATTATATGTTGTCTACATCAATACTTACTTTCGATTACACATGGGGTTGGAAAGAAATATCACTGGTTACTGATTCTCAATACTACTCAGGTGGCAAAGTGGATGTTAAGCAGAGGTCAAGGAACAACAATGGGGACTTATGACACTCTTCTTCTGGCATTTGATAGAGATCGGAGGGTTGAGGAAGCAGAATCATTGTGGAACATGATTATACATGCCCATACGCGCTCTATCTCCAAGAGACTGTTTTCGAGGATGATCGCATTGTATGATCATCACTATATGCCTGATAAGATAATACAGGTATCATTCTTTCCCACCTTTTGCATGAATTGTCGTCAAGTTTGATTCATTGTACGTTTGTCTAACTTATGTTAGCTTTAACATAATGAGCTTTATTGCTTTCTTGTTTTTTTGTTCAGGTATTTGCTGACATGGAGGAGTTGCAAATAAAACCTGATGAAGACACAGTCAGCAGAGTGGCACGAGCATTCAGAGAACTAGGCCAAGAAGAAAAGAGGAAATTGGTTATAAAAAGATATGGGCTTAAGTGGAAGTATATTCATTTTAATGGTGAACGGGTTAGAGTGAGAACAACAGCATGGGATGAAGATGATGAATCAACCAACTGAAATGGGATTCTGTTTCAAACGAGGAAAGTCTCATCTGGGTCCGAGATACTTAGAGATGTAAGATTCTAGTGTAAGTAAAGATAACTGTATATGCAAAAATTTATTCATTTGTTTGATGTTAGTTAGATGGATAGTGAAAATTCCTAAGGAGCGAATTTGAATTTTGCTTTTGGAACAAAATGAGTCCATTGTAATAGTTAGATATATCGCCTGTGGCTAGGGATAATCCTTGTGTGAAATAGGGATGCTGTATGTTAAATAAACTACTTATAAATTCAAAAGTGTTTTCACTTACTGTATTTTCATACTTTTTTCTATCTACTTAAATTTTTATCAGTAACTCAATTCTTGCAGCTTTGTCCCATGTTTTTGGTTAGAAAACAAACTGTTTGGCAATGATATACTTTTAGGTCTAAAGTTGAGAAATGCAACTCTTCCACTAACGGGAATTTAGTTTAACGAAATTGGCTAATTTCTTACTGCGTAGTGAATTAAGGTTCGAATTTCTATTGAAAGATGTGCTATTTAGTATTAGACAATGCCATGAATATAATTGCTCCCAATAAGAGAATTCTCGTGTCTATAAAAAATAAAATAAAATGCAACTTCCCTGTATGTCTAACCTTAGAAGATGATGACTAAGGAATATTTATTTTTTTATATTTGCAATTTTGATTTTGGAAATTTGTATTTGGTCCTTTAAAGTCTGGATTTGTATTATTCAATTTTCAATTTGGTCCCCTATTTTTACAGTAAGGAACTATAAAATTAAACACACCATTTTTTTTAAATTCTTGGCTAACTATTACTTCAGAAGATCTACAATTTTAACTAGACACTTATATGTAATACAACATTCATGAAAGCAGAAGAGCTCAGTCATTTTCAAATCATAAATCTGAGTCGTCTTGATTTACAACATCACAGGGAGAAGAGAACTAAAGTTACGTGGCAATTAGTTGTAACAGCATTTGGGGATAGAAACAGAATAGCTTTGATATAAATACACACGTGTACTTTGACTGATGCTTGTGGAATAAAGAATTTCAATACTCCTTTCGCTCTCTCCTCTTCTTTTCGCGCCACTCTGTATCAAGTAAAATAAAAGTTGAGGAGGAAGCAAACCATGGTGACAATATGTTGTGCTGATCCTGAGAAAGAGTACAAGCCAATCCCCAAATCTTAGCTCTACGATCCTACTATCTTTCCTAAATACCAATCTTATTTTTCCTTTCCTTTTATCTCTACTCTATCCATAATGCTTCTATCATTTGACTAATATACAATTCAGATGTAAAAAACAAAAAGCCACTAAGAAACAACCATAATAATATCAGAAACATTATAGAAAAGATACAGCAACTGTACTTCTAACAACATGATGGTTGTGAGTCCAAGCATACCACCCAAAATAGTACTGATCTTCATCTGACTCAATCCTTGCAGGAACTTGACCTCTTTTTGCCATCACTGTGATGGTGAAGTTGTTTTTCTGCCCAACATGTTCGAATTCCAGAACATTCGGAGAGGCTAAGATGGTGTATTCCTTTGGTGACTGAGCACTGAACTTGTAGACACTCCTGGTGTTACCAACATTTGTGACTGTTCTCGTAATTGTCTTCTTGGCACCATTGAGTCTGTGAATTTGGATGGTTGGATAGTTGAGGTTGTTGGGATCAGGTAATGGGTTTGGACAGTGATAGTTGAGTTTTACTTCTTGAGTTTCTCCAAGGCTACATGTGTGAAGAATGTATTCTGTGTAGGAAGAATCATAAATTAGACCAGGATCTGATGCTTTTAGAGGTTGAAAGTGGCCAGAACCGTATGCAAATGGAGTTGCAGGTTTTCCTGTTTCATCTTTCATTGGTTCTCCAATGTTGTCAATTGTGCTAGCTGCAAGGAAACAAGTATTTAACTGGTAATTAATTACATATGAGATAATTGCATCCAATGCTGTAGAGTTTATCTTATATATGTCTATGGCTTCTCTATTGGATCATTTATCACATATCAGATCACCTCTCTCTTGATCTTTCTTGAACTCACTTTAAATTCTAATTATTAGGATTAATACTATTGTTGGTCCTTACAATTTAATCGAATTTTGGTTTTAGTACCTGTAATTTCAAATCTTGGTTTTTTGTCCTTATAGTTTTATAAAGACTTGGTATGAGTTTAACGGCTTTGACTTATAGAGACCAAAACTAAAACTCGTTGATACTATAGGGACCATGTCCAAAACTTTTGGTTCTTATATTTAATTTCCTATATTTAATAGCGTAACTAAAAGCTAATGCTATTAAACTTAGACCAAGTCCATATGAAATTTTAGCGACTAAAAACCATGATTTGAAACTATAGGGACTAAAGCCAAAATTCAACTTAATTGTAAGGACCAACAATGATATTAACCCTTCCGATTAAATATGAACCTGCTCAATCTAAACAAGATAAGACAAATCAAGTAGTTATATGGATCAAAATATAAATGATCATGATCACTATCAACACATAAAATTGAGCGGTTGAAATGCAGATTAGCATATCAAATTTGAGAATGAAGTTTAGGTACCTGTAGTGATGAGGGCAGATCTGATAGCAGCAGAGGTCCAAGTTGGGTGGATAGCTTTGAGAAGAGCAGCAGCAGCAGTAATGTGAGGGCAAGACATGGAAGTTCCAGAAAATAAGTTGTACTTCACTACTCTCTTGTCTTTATCTGACCTTGTTGGCCCATCTTCTTCTGTCCATGCTGCTAATATGTCTACTCCTGGTGCTGTGATGTCTGGCTGCATTTCACCCCAAAACAGCTTCATTTTTCTGATTTTGTCCTTAATATAGGAGTTAGATGAATTAATTTGCAAAAATTGAGGAAATGGTTAATATAATGTTTTGTCCTTATAGTTTGCCCTCATTTCGGTTTTGGTATGGGTGTTTAAAATCTGGGACTGGACCGAGATACACCAATTCTGGTCCCTGTTTTTGGCCGGGATGCAATTTGCATCCTGGTCAGGTGTGATCAGTCTTGATACTACTGGGGACAAGATCAGGAAATCCTGGTTTATTTTTTTAAAAAATAATAAACTTAAAATTATAATTATATTATTTAAATTCTATATATTCTATGATTTAAAGTGATCATTTGACAACTAATAATGTCATAATAATTACATAAATTGATCTAGAGTGAAGAATAGCATTTATCAACATCCTCGTCGTCATCTTTATACAATATATAGTTAGGATTAGTATCACGATATATGCAGTTTAATTTCAACTAAAGATGTGATACACATCTTATCAAAAGTTAACTTAATTTATGTGGTAAAAAATACAAAAATAAAATGATACCTTAATTTATGAGATTTAAAAAAAAAAAAAAAAAAAACCGAACCGAGAATCTCAAGGGTGATCTCGGTTCTTGTCCCTGGATAGGACGGAAGATTCTGAAATCAAAATGTCCAGGACCGGGACACTTTGAACACCCTTAGGTTTTGGTCTCTAAAAGTGCGGCAAACTATACAATGACCAAACATTGTATTAATCCTATAAGACCTCGATCCACTTTGTCTTTCAAATTCATAATTCTCCTCAACTATCCTTATAGAGTTTCTATACAGTTTAGTTTCAATACAAATGATTAAAGATGGTGTTTTAGGAAAACCAATTTGAACACCCCTAAATTATCTGTATTGGAACTATCACATGATTAAAACCCTTTAATATACGCAATCAATAGAGATAGTTGAAGGAAAAGTATAAATTTAGAAGATAAGATGGATTGAAATATTATATTTAGGACCTAAGGAGAGAGTATTACCTTAAGAACAAAGGGATCAACGATGTTAGGACCCCGGCTAGAGAAGGAGGCCATAAGAGGAGCAGGTTTAGTGTTCAACACAGTGGTTCCAGGAAGGAGAAGAGCCTTGGGATCATTGGATGAACGCAGATATTGCAGAAGCTTTCATAGCATTCTGATACGACACACCAGTGGCTGTAACAAAATGAACATCACATGGTACGTCGTCTCCGAATGCTTCGTTGTTTCCCAGAATTAAACCAACCCCACCAGCTCTTCTCACCTCTATGCCTTTTGCAAGTCTCACTCCTTTCCCTCTCATGCACACAACAATCTTCCCTTTAACCTTTTTTGCATCCAGTGAACCATCCAGGCAATACCTGCGTTTCATTTGTTCCAGAAGAGGTACGTCAATATGCATTTAGTTTAATGTTGTTAAATATGATTAACAATATAATTAATTAATTAATCACCCTGAGTCGTTTTTGGCAACGCTTGAATTTTCTACGTCTCCTGCGAATACCAATCTGTGGAAGCTGCTATTCATTTGCATTGGTGTGATTGATCGTCCCTATTGTTCACAACCAAAATATATGTTCATTATAATTTTTTTAAAAACACCAACACACAATTGTTTAAACATATAGCATGAACTTTCATCAACTTCGAACCATTTATAAATAATCTCTTTAATTTTTTAAATAAATTTCCTTATTTTTCAACACATATAATCACTTCAAACTTTAAGGTATATGCAGACAAAACTGTTTAAACTATAAGTCATCTGCAGATAAATAATAAACAAAACTAAAAATGTGAGTTTTTTTTTATAAATGTAAAAGTTCAGGGAGTTTATTGTAAAGTTTTAAAACTTAGGAAAATTATCTAAATATGACATAAAGTTTAGGATTGTTTTGTATATTTTAACCTACATAATATGAAAGGTTTTGCCCCATTTAAAACACAATAATATGGTTAAATTTAGATTAATACGAATCATGACATATTTTAGTAAGACATAAAAAAACAAACGCTAAATTTAATTACCTCAATTGTTGTACCATTATGGAGTAAAATTGGGGCAAGAAAGGTCCGATCCAGAGTGCTAGCAGCAACCGTAATGACCCACGGAGCCGGGTTGGACAAAGTCCGACCCGAAGGTCCACCATTACCTGCACTACAAACCACCGCAACGTTCTTCCTCGTAGCCTCCAACGCCGCCCGAGCAATCACATCGTCTCTGTAAGGAATAGGTTTTGGATACGCAATGGAAATGCTCAGAACGTCGACGCCGTCTTCAATGGCGTCGTCGATGGCCTTAAGCATGTCGACGTCCGTACACGTGTTTCCGAAGTCCTTGGACTTCCCTTTGATTGGCCAGCACGCTTTATATATGGCCAGTCGGGCCAGCGGGGCTCCGCCGGAGGCCGTGCCATTGGCGAATCCTCCGATTGCCGACGCGGCAGGGACAGTGCGGCCGGCGACTATGGAGGCTGTGTGGCTTCCGTGGCCGTCTTTGTCTCGAGCTGATCTGTAGTCTTGTTTCTCGTCGAGAGGGCCGTACACTGTTTCATAGCCTTGTAGGTAGTACCGAGCCCCGATGATCTTCCTGTGAATAAGAATTTAATAATAAATTAAATAATTGATTTCCTATTTCAGAAAAAAATTATTATTTTTTCAATTGAATTAATATGAGGGAAAAAGCAAGGTAATTAAACCTGGACCGGAATGGTCGAATCCCAGTCTTGAGTTAAGCAAAGTGAGTCACCGGGAGTCAACTCAGGATCGACAGGACAAACTAGGTGAGGTTTAATTAAAAAATGAGAAATAATTTAATTTCTTATCACATAATCCATAATTCCAAATATTATATATTATTTCAAGATTTTAAATCAAGAAATGGCCAAATAATTATATACTTGTCAAATATTGTTTACAATTTTACAAATTGATATCAAAAGTATCATATACCACTCATTAACGACACCTCGATTAGAATGGAATCACAAACATTCAAGATAATAAAATATCAAAAACCAAGTATATGATAACAAAATATTCTCACCTATATCATAACAAAATATTCTCACCTTCAATCACTAAACTAATAATCATCAACATGATAATCATCATTAAGATCAATCAACTCCTAGGTAAAATCGAATATGAAGGATATACGTTGATAATAAGTTTGACTTTATAAAGATGTAAAATATGCATAAGTTTAAAGGAATCAGATCGTTTAATTTGTATATGTAATTAATTTATCTTGTTACAAAAATAGAGGAAAAATAGAATAAGGGAAGGAATTAAGATTCTTCAGGGGTGGACAAAACATTAAAAAAGTGGTTTTTGGATTGTAGCCTATTTTAAAAAAAAAAAAAAAAAAAAAAAACTTCGGTTTAGACAGTCAAACCGACGGGTTAAGATCGGTTCGTCTACGGTTCGGGGGTTAACCTAGTTTTTCGACTTGTTTCAAATCGGTGTCCGCTTCGACGGCTTCGGTCGGAATTTGAACCTCGGGATTGGCTCGATAACCATGGGAAAAGGACAAAAAAAATTGAAATTGAAAAATCCTAAAAGTTATTACCAAGAATTGATAAGAAAATAATAAAACTTAATAAGCAATTGAATTAAGAAAATCCTTAAATTTGATTTCCTATTTCAGAATTTTTTTTTCAATTGAATTAATATGAGGGAAAAAGACAAAAAAAAAATTTGAAATTGAAAATCTTAAAATTTGTTACCAAGAGTTTATAAGAAAATAATAAAACTTAATACGCAATTCACAATTATTTTTTTGGAAATATTTGATTTATAATTATGCAAATTCAAAATCAAAATAATTTGTTTTATTTTTACATGCAAAAATGAAGTATTTTGCATGAAGGAATCAGACTTTAACTATCATTTTAGTTTTTTTCAAAAAAAAAAAAAAAACTAATCATTTTAGTGGATGGTAAAAGAAATAATTTGCAGCTTTAAAAGTAATGGCATAACACCTTCAAAGAAAAAATATTATAATTATATATATATATTGGTACTTTTTTATATAAAATCATAGATATAAAAATATGTCAGGTCATTCTATCCAATAAAAATTTTAAATAGAGACTCAAGAAGAATAATTTTACTATTAAAAGTTACAATTTATTTTTCTTTTCACTTGGATACCAAATAATTAATGTAGGACTTCAAGTTTAACAAACTATTTTTTTCAAGTTATATATCACATATTCATTATATACATCCTTCATAGAATCTTAATTAATCCACAGTCTCTGAACTCATCAGGAGTTTAACACACAATGCTTTATATTTATAAATAGCTTACAAAATTTATATATAAACCATATGCACATTGAGTTGACCAAAAAAAAAAAAAAAAAGACCACGCACATTGCAAAAGGCAATATACTTATATACTTTATCCATAAGATCTTTCTCCTGTTTTCAATTTCTCATCAGCCACACATTCCAATACAGCTAAGAAACAAACAAGTCCCCTCAAATTTTAAAATCAGACTGACTCACTTTTTCACTTCCTCAAGATTACTTGCTTCTTCTTCAATAATTGGACTACTTATAGCTTCTTAAACCCTAATTTTAGTTGTAACTATGAATTTTTTTTTTTTTTTTACCTATAATAGAGACCATCTCTTTTAAGAACTCAAGGTAACAAAGTAAACCTCTTAGATTTTTTACTCCATATATTAAGACTCAAAGTCGAATATTCACAATTTCTTATTAAAAACATGAGAGAATCTCCAACATATATGCATGCCAGATTAAATTGAAAATTGCAACTTTCTTTAGTTGAATCACAAGTAGTTGATTGTTGATAAACACTACAGTTAGGATGTATGTTTTTAACGTAGTACATGTACTATTTTTGACCAAGCTAAGATATATACGGCACCATGTACATGTGCCTTGTGAATAATAATAATAATAATAATCACCATCATCATCATCATCATTAAGAGGCTCACATTAGTTTAAAACAATTAGGGTTCCATCATACATAATGTCTATATATACCATACTCACAAGCGTAAAGATATCAAAACAAACCAATGGGCAAACTATAATGAATACAATCTGTTAAAAAAACCACGCCTTCAAAACTAATTGTTTGAGTTAAAGAGCTTAAAGTCTTCTAAAGTTCATCCTCTAAAGAAATCTTCTGGATTTTGGACTCATAATGACACAAACATTCAAGAAATATACAATTAAATTAATTAAATCACGGTATTACCAAATATAACATGTTAAAATGCACATGATTCTTAATTTATTAGTTAACTTATTAAAATATAAATGAGGTCTGAAAAAGAGATATCTGTGGAACATGCATGGGCCCATGAAAAAGAGAAGACAGGGAAGAGTGGATAAAATAATGAAAAAGGGAACAGAGGCTGAAGACGAGGACAATGGCGAATACGATAGAAGATCACAAGATGAGAAAACGAAACAAGCCAAAAAGACATTAAGTCAAAAGGACAACCAAAGAATCACGACGTAGACGAATATATATATATATATTAGTCACAGAGAGACTCACACACTAGTCTTAGCTAGACTTAACCCCACTTGCTTCTCAAAAGCTGGCACTGAAAATGCCTTCTTTGACTCTTATCATTTTGTCCTTAATAATCTCTCCTTCCTCGAAAACATAACATATATCATATATGTATATAACACAGTCCATTAGTCCAATGAAGAAAACTTCCAACTTGTTTCATGTCATATGTAATCCTTTGTTTCCACTTTCTTATGCAACTCTTTTCAATCTGTAATTTCCCTTACTTTATATCATTTCTGTATATTCTTGTCCATCACATGATACAAATTAAAGAGGTTTTATCGATCTACAATTAGTTTGTGACTAAAATTTTAGGTTTAATTGTATCAAGTCAGATAATTAATGTGCTATATATATGTACTTGTTTCATTTCTACTATATTTGAAAATAACTGAATGGCTTAACGTCTAATTTTACCCCATAAGTTTTCCTGTGGGAGCTATGTGTATTCAAAGTTTATTTTGGATCAATATAATTGTTAAAAGAGAAGCAAATTAAGTTGCCCTAACCGTTAGTAATTAATGTTGGCCGTTAAAAAACTTAAGTTAATTGTCAACATTTTAAATAAGAGGTCGCATGCTCCTTTGTTTTTTTAAATATTCTGGGGTGATATTGATCTACAGGGTAAAATTGGACCTTAACCCCTAACTTAAATATTTAAAAAATAACTATTTTCTTTGTCAAATAAAGAATAAAAGCTGTCTTAGCAAGTAAAGTAGTGGATTATTCTTAGCACATCATCCTATATATAAATGCAAGTAGCTAGATTAAGTTGCTTTTGGTATTCTTTTATGTTATTTATATGTATAAAAGACTATGGCATCTGAAAATGACACTACCATGAACAAGTTACGCAATGGAGGGAAAAACAACATGACAGCTTTTGCTTTAGTAATATCTAAGCCACTATGTTGTGCTGTGTAATATTTCATATATATATATATGAAAAAGAAAACTAGGAACTAATAATTAATTTGTAGCTTGATTAAGGAAAGAAACTGCATTCAAAGGTTCTAAAGTTGAATATAGGAAAAACCTTGGTTTCAAAAAGCATTTGTCTTGTCATCATTATAAAGTTCCCATAATAATTAAAGAGATAGGAATTCAAACAAATTGGATAACATTATTTATTAGTTTAAACTAATTTAATATAACTAGCTTTAATTCAGAGGTTATGTAATGATGTATGTAAAAAGCTGCTACCTATACAGAACTATAACGTACGTAACTCCAAGAGATCCGTGAAAAGCATAGTTGATTATAATAGGCTGTTCTTCAAGCTCTTAGATCTGTATGGGTAGAGAGAATTACATCTAATAAAGGACAAGTTTTAGCAAATCTAAATGAAAATTAAATATCTTAATCTTGAAATTAATTTTGATTCTGATTCTTAAGATATTTTAACCTAATGTTCCTTTTAAAAATATATATATATATATATATAAGTCTCTGTATGCAATATAATATAATACTCCCCGACTTTTCACTTCTCAAATAATTACTCATCAATATTGAAGAGAAGTAAAAAGTATCTGTAAAATATAATCAGTTTTGTCAGGAAAAGGAAAACTCAGCCTTAACCTGGGTCCTATATACTAACCAATTCACATGAATGAAAATCTTGGTGGCCATATCTATCTATCTATCTATATCTATATACACACACACGTACGTATGTATATATCTGACACCTATATTGACTCACATGTGGGTATGACTCAGTTGTCTCACATGTAACCTCAGAATGAAGAAAATACAGTCGAAGTGTTCAAAAATAAATGAACAGAAATAGAAATAAAATAAAAAAACACAAGGAATATGTGAGTGAGGGGAAGAGAGAGAGAGAAGTGACCTATTACAAAGAGACGTAGGGAAGGCAGTCCCATTTTGGCAGATTCCTTTCCATCTTTGTGGAATAGGACCCATACCTTCATCTCTGAAGCTCTTCGATTCTGGCCACACACCTGCTCATCATGCGTATGATCCAAACACAATCAAATATATATTGACGCCAAAACTTAAAATCGTTTTCAAAACTATATATGCACACACATAGATTAGAAAATGGTATTTATATGTTGCATTCTATTTTATTCAATATATATATAGTACAAATATTATATGTATAAAGGTTCTAAATTAAGTTGAGTTTAGGTTATCTTCAAATCAAATGGCCCTATCCCTCTCACTATCTCACATACATACTCTTAATTATTATGTGCCTCTATAGAGGACATGACCAAAAGATCAAGAGATTAGAGAAGCTTAACCCTGTTGGAATTGAACCTTTTGACACAATGACACCAAACATCTCCAATTATGGATATGATAAGTGCATCGATTCCTTTAATTGGGCTGGGCGAAGGATGACCAAAAAAAGAAAGAGAAACCATAACCATTCATTCATATATATATATATATATAATTTGTGTCTCATGATATATAATAATATTATAGGTTTTGAGATGTATGAGAAGGGTAAAGGCATGGAGATGAAGATGTTTATTAATTAAGTTAAGAAAAACGAAAGAGAGATTAATTAATAATATTACCGCTATCAATCATTCCAACAATGATGTTTTGTCCATATTTAGCTTTAGAGAGCAAGTCAGTTCCTTTCTTGTGGTTATCAATGGATTCTTCTTTCAACGGCTCTTCCAACCCTACAAACTTCCATGACCTTGTCGTCTGCAATGAGTACCTTCCTGATTCACTCTTCCTCACAGACACCACTCCCTCCATTTCTGTATGTTCAATAATACGATTATATATTTGAGCAAAAAAATAATACGATTATATATATTAATTAATTAAATAAATTAATGAATATGTGTTTGTAACTGTACGCACCTGATAGTTTCTTGGCTTCTTCTGGTGAAAGCACAGCAGAGAAGCCATTGAGGGTGTGTTTGTAACTGTAGAGAAGGGAAGCTCGAGCTTCATCTTCAGTTTCTTTTACTGAAAGAAGATAAGAGCGATGGATGTGTTCTTTGTCATGAATTATTCTGTCTCCATTGTCGTCTCTGATGATGTCGACTATGTAAATCTGCAATATATATGTGTGATAAGGAACACAGAAACTCAGAGAGATAAAGCAACACAAAGAAGAAGAAGAAGAAGATAAAAACAGTTGAGACCTGGTTCTGTTGGGTTGTTGAGACAAAGGGAAAAGGAAAGAGGAAGAGTAGGAAGAAAGTTATGGTAACAGAAGCACTGTTCTGTGTTGCCATTGGTTTAGGGGAATGAGCTCGAAACTTAATTTGATAAGAGGATTAATATTTATAGACTAGGGACACGAAAACATTATTGCGCTTTTTAAAAATAATAATATAATATTTTCAATTATGGTCAAAATATTTAATTTGATTATATATTATATATCTGCAGTCGTGAGTTTTTTAATGTAAAAAGTTCAAAAGGTTACCATTTTCTTATTAAGATGGTAAGTTTTGGAATATTTTAAATGAAGAGACGTGTTTTTATGAAAAATTATGTCCTTATAAATTAAAGAATTTATATCATGAATTGTGTCATGAGTTATAATGCTAAAAATCACTAAAAGCATGTCTTCAATTTCAAAAGACAAGTGTGAAAAGTTATAGAGGAAGGTTAATTAGTTCTTGGTGCAATGTTGTGTTGTTTATTAAAAAAAAAACTCTACATATAAAGATGTAACTTCATATATTTATGCATGATTAATATATGAGATTTACTTAATCTAACAAATGATTATGACTTTTAATTGAAGAAGAGTTGTTTTAAGAGACATCACTCTAAGGTATCATTTCATGGTCTATAAATACCCTCCATCATCATTGCTTTTGTGACACATAATACTCCTCCGGTCCATATAATATAAGACATATTTAAAGATTTGATCTTGGTCTTAGATATAAGACATAATTTTCATATTTTTAATTTTTTCCTAACTTACCCCTATTGATGCTCCCCTTAACAATAATTAAAAAGGAGATCAAGGAAAGAAGGGGAATTAAGGATGATATGACTAGGGTGTTTTAAATAAATATATATATATATATATATGTCATATTAAATAATTTAACTAGGTAAATATGTTTTCTATTAAGGGTTAGAGGGAGTATTATATTACACCATACAATAAGAGAGATCAAAATCATTGTCTTTGTCATTAAGCATATAAAGATAAAGTCAAAATATTACTTTATAAAAGTCATTGTTATCCCTGGCTTTAATGTTGACAGTGCAATTTATACTCATAATTGTATCTCATAAGAAATTCACCCATCAATTCAAATTGTATCTTATAAGATAGGAACAAGTGTGGGCGAATTAAGCCTAAATAAAAGTATTTCTTACACCTTGAAAATAGTGTGCAATATTTTTTTTTTCTTTATCTCTTCTTCTTCTTGTACTTCTCAAATAATCAGTCCCACCAACAGTAAGCGGTCTCATATCCCCATAAAGAGAGAAAAAACAAGTTCGATTTTTTTTTTTTTTTTTTTTTAAAATGTACTTGTTAGGAAAAGTAAAGCTCGGATACCTTGAGGAAATTAAAATAAAGTTCAAAATGTTTTAAAGGGTTTCTTTTAGAGAAAATTCCAATAAAATACCGTCGAATTTGTAAAACCCCTGAAGTCATGTGAATTTGTAAGAAGACTGAGAGATACCAAGGACCTATGAGGGATATGCAAATTCGAGTGAAATTACCATTTTGCCATTACTTTTAAATAAATCAAAAATAATAATAATAAACCCCCCACCCCACCCACCACCACCGCCGGCGGCCGAATTTGTCACCTCTCACTTTCGAAGCTATTAACAATGTAAAAATGCATAAAATAACAAAGAAAATGCATATATTAACCACAACTTTTCAAAACTCGTAATTTTTCATCTCTAACTTCCGTAAGCTATTAACAATGCAAAAAACATAAAATAACAAAGAAAATGCATATATTAACCACAACTTTTCAAAACCGGAATTTGTCATTTCACTTCCGAAGCTATTAACAACAGAAAATACATAAAATAACAACAGAAAATACATATATTAACCACAACTTTTCAAAACCTGGAATTTGTTATTTTTCCAAAAGTGAGAAAAATATATGCATTTTCTGTTGTTATTTTATGTTTTTTCTATTGTTAATAGCTTCTGGAAGTGAGAGATGACAAATTCCACGTTTTTGCAAGTTGTGGTTAATATATGCATTTTCGGTTGTTATTTTATGCTTTTTCTCGTTGTTAATAAGCTTTGAAATTGGAGATGATAAATTCCACGTTTTGCAAGTTGTGGTTAATATATGCATTTTACGTTGTTAATAGCTTAAGGAAGTGAGAGATGACAAATTCCGGCCGGTGGTGGTGGTGGTGGCCGGCCGGCGGTAGTGGTGAGGTGGTGGGGGTGGGGTTTTTTATTTTTTTTCTTAAAATTTATTTAAAAGTAAGGGTAGAAAGGTAATTTCACGCGAATTTGTATATCCCTCATAGGTCCTTAGTACCTCTCAGTCTTTTTACAAATTCGGAGGACCTCCAGGGGGTTTTGCAAATTCATCCTATTTAAATGGAATTTTCCTTTCTTTTTTCCAGTCAATATGTCGGGTTTTTTTTTTTTTTTGAATTTACATAGTTACTAATATTTTTGCTTACTTGAGAAGTGATGTCGCTAACACATCTAATGTACACCGATGATACCCTTCTTTTCTGTCACGTAAAAGAAGAAGATTGTCGTATTGTAAAAGCCTTATTAAGGACATATTCTCAAATCTCATGTGTTACACTCCTACCGGCTTCACCTTTTCGGGTGGCGAGTAGTGTAATACCTTTTGCTTTCTTATATTATATTACTTAACAACATGTATCGAGTAAATCACGCAAGTAGATCATACATTCGGTTTAGGCGTAGTGTAGTGTATTGGTAAGATATTTCAAGTCTTGGTACAAATTTAAAACATAAATACATAAAATATCTACAAATCTTCCTCGAATGATTTAAAGCCAGTCCAACACCTTCATGTGCTAGCATCCAACACTTTATCTTGGGAGCTACTTCCAACAAACTGTAAATACACAGGTAGCAACACAGACTGGAATCCCGAAAGATCTCAGAGTAACCATTAATCTCATATCCAAAGTATATATAGAGTATGTAAGAAAACCATAAATCATACAGCATTTAAAGGTCACACACAACGAGGCATACAGCCTAAACCGGAACGAGCAGTTACACATAACATATACTGCTCAATAAGGCACATAACCATGCCAGGGGTCGAACATAGCGGTTCCAGTACCCAAAGTGCTTGGAAACACAATAACACCAAATACATACACAATCATGGTAAAACATACATACCAAGTCATACAAAGCATATGAGATTAAAGTTAGTTACCTGCAAGTAGTTGTTAGTAGAAGAATAAACATCCGACTGCTAAATAAGAATGATAGACCTAAAATAAAATAAAATAATATAGCGATGTCACTTGTCAATATAACTCCGTCCCTTAAGTCATGTAATTATATACTTGCATAAAGGGTCTTTCTACTTTTGAAACTCATTAATTTCCTTTGTTAATGAATATTTCTTCTTTGGTAAATTTTCCTTTATTTTCGTACAAGATGCTGGAAATTTCTGAAATTTGACCCAACTTCAAAATTCATAATTAATTGTAAAAAAATCCAATTGAGGTGTTCCAAAAATTTACATAACCCTTGACATGTCTATTTTTTTTCTAAAAATACTTTCCAAGGCCAAAAACACGTAAATAATTCTCAGTTTCCAAAAATGCCCCTGTTGGTTATTCAGCTCCTCTATTTATATATTTTCATACTTTATGCTTCCAAAATTATTCTCCATACTCTTTCCCATACAAAATTCCATTTTATCATGGCAACATATCAATTTTCAAAAA
The DNA here is from genome assembly GCA_019022615.1 of Acacia melanoxylon. Classification (NCBI taxonomy): domain Eukaryota; kingdom Viridiplantae; phylum Streptophyta; class Magnoliopsida; order Fabales; family Fabaceae; genus Acacia; species Acacia melanoxylon. The sequence goes on from JAFJYJ010000010.1 coordinate 8,187,533, forward strand.
TCATCTTGATGTGTAGCTCCCCAATTCCCTTTCGCAAGAAACAACGATCGTCTGACATACTTGAAATTATTGAGATTCATTCACAATTCGGGAAATATTTGGGTACATATATTGATTATACAAAATCAAAGAAAAGAAAATATCAGGAAGTGATAGAGAAGGTTGACAAGAGACTTACAGGATGGAAAATCAATCTTCTATCTCTAGCAGGAAGGCTCGTGCTGATAAAGAACTCTATGCCATCCTTGTTGGTATATCCTTTTTCATGCATGAAATTCTCTAGCACGCTTTGTCATACCATTGCAATGAGAATGGAGAATTTTCTCTGGGTGTGGTCAGATACTTTAACAAAGGCTCATATGTTCCGATGGGATGAATTATGTCTACCATTAGTTAGTGGTGGTCTGCAAATTGTGCAATTGGAAGCCTTTAATTATGCTTTACTAGCTAAACACTTATGGTGAGTTGTGTTCGACAAATCTTCCTTACTCAGCCAAGTGACGCTCAAGAAATATTTAGATCCTGAACAAAATTATATCTTCAAACATTTCAACAATAGCTCAACCTAGATCAGTTAATGTGGTAACAGATTATCTAACCTAGCAGGTAGGTGATGGTTCTTTCATTTCTTTAAGCAGTCAGCTCTAGTAGCCTGTGCAGCAGCCTAGTTTGGAATATTCTGATTTAAAAGTGACAAGCCTTACCCTCAAGGAAACTGGAATTTTCCAATTTTATCTTCACTCTACCCCTGGCAAGTGGTTCAACATTTTGCAAGGCATCTAATTCCTCTATCTCGATACCCCAATATTGTTAGGTGGAAATGTAATAGTTTTGGCATATATACTATCAGAGATGGATATAAATTGCTCCATTGCACCCGTGGACGAACAAATTATGTGAAAAATGAGGTAAGTCAATTTATCTAGAAATCTTCATTGCCTCCTCGAATTAAATTTCTATATGGCTGATTCTGAGGTATGTTATTTTTGTAACTGTAGCTGTGAATCCTTAGACCATTTGTTCTTATATTGCCCATTTTCCATAACATGTTGGTTTGGTAGCATTGGTGGTTTCAGAACTAACATAAATCATGGCAGATCATTACAAAAATGGATAGTGACATGGTTACTAGATCACAAAGATTCTAATAACTTCTTAACATATTTGCCTTTTCAATGATTAGACTCTTTTGCAAGAAATTAAATTTGTCATGTAGGTATGAGAATCTCTCCACAAGTCATCAGAATGGCCAATCTAGAACAATAGCTGCTACGTCCTTGTTAATGCAGCAACAAGAATGCGCGGGACAGTGATGTAGAAGACCAACCCATACGGCCATACAAAAGGGACGAATACAATATTCTAAGTGGAACTACTCTGCTCAGTGGAATGTCATCTTCAATTCCATGAATGATGGCTTGTTCCTAAAGCTAAACTTGGAGCACTCCATTTGCAGTTACTAACACTTTGAGATACTATGACTTTCCTCCTCACACAGCAGCAAATAGTACATCCACATAATTTCATATCCAGTGCATACTTATAAAGCAATCCCATATAAAAATTATTACTAAGACAAAAAAAAATGTTTTTTGGGATCTGTCATACCTTCTCCCGGATGTATATATTCTACTCAGATACATTGTAGCCCATGATTTTTCCTCATAAATGCAATTACGATTTATCCAAAAAAAAAAAAAAAAAAATTTGCTTAATTATGTAACCTTTGATTGCCACTGTGCGTCAGATTTTTGACTAAAAAGTGAGTCCTTTTTTTCGCCATCACTTAAAAAGTGAGTCTATCAGCTTAGCCTTGTAGACTTGAGAGCAAATACTGACGCATAGACCAAGTGATAGGCAAAGGTTATTTATTTTTATAATTAAGCAAAAATATTATATATATTATAAAATTAATTAATTATTAAATAAGGGCACATATCTGATAGATATTTTAATATCTTACATCATTTAATTATTTTACTTTTATTTTTATTAACTTTTCAAATATATTATTCCTTTTTAATTTTTAATTAATTAATTTTTTTATTTAAAATAATTTTTAACATTAATTTTATCTTATTATATTAAAATCAATTAATATGTATTTAAAATATGTTATTAACTCAATCATAATAGGTTCAATCGTAGTGTAACTATAGTCAGACAATTAACCCTTAAACCAGTATTATAACTTATTCAATAACAGATCTAATTTTTGAACCCCTTGATGAGAATAATAGTGAAGAAAAAGAAGGATAAAATGTGCAGAAAACCAATAAAAAAGAAGAGCGAAAACTAACCCGCGTTGGTCTTAGTAGAATAAACTTTTATCTACTTAAAAGCTGAAGCCACAAGTTCGACTCCGTGTGAAAACCAAAAACGTTTTTAGAAGAGCTCTCTCAGATGAATCTGACAATACTTCATTATGACCCGTCAAATAGCCATATAAGAAGGGGGTAAAGGTGAATTCAGTGAAAAGAGACAGAGAATGGTGGATTCTTACTTATAGGAACGACGAATATTGAACCGTTTTAGATTCCCACAAGAAGGATTCAAACATATGTGAGCACCAATCTCTTATATTTAATTTATACTAATTGTGCATATATGTTGGCTTTGGTCTTTATTAGTGATGTGGTGCTTTATCTTTTTTGCCAGAAAAAGAATGTTTCTCCTCTCCTCATTAATCCATCAAAACATGTAAAGAAAGCCATTATGCAATATAACTTACCAAATATTTCTTCCTTTTTTTTATTCGGATTTTGAGAAATTAAATAGTAACAGATGCCTTAAAAGTATACTTGAATATTGGTTTGGTTCATGCTTTTATTTTCCACCGTTTTTAAATATTTTGAGCTAATTAATTAACATTATATATATATATATATATATATATATATATATATATATATATATATATTTTTTTTTTTGTAAGAGAGGTATTACAATTACTTAACATCAATGTTTTCTCTCCATTGCACTATTTCTCAATCTGTAAAAAGTTCTAGTCGACTTTAATTTATTAAGCATGTTGTAATCAATTTTCTATCCCCTAAATTACAAAGATAGATACATTTAACTAAATTAAATTAAGCACGTGTAAATATGTTTTTTAATCAAGGCAGAAAGTTTTTCATATAGTGTTGCCTTTGTCCTCCTCCTCCAGTCCTACATGTAGAACTAGTTTGTAGTGCACTATTCTACATTTAGGATCGAATGTGGTATTAATTTTTTTAAAATTGGAGACCAAAATGTAGATGATTCTGTTAAAGGGACACATATCATTCCTTGAAAGATAGTTATTAAAAATTGTAAGGGGAAAAAAAACAGTTCCATAGCTATTGCCTTTTTGTGTGAACTCTTATTTCTCCTTGTGATCCATTCCCCCATAATAATGCAAACTATTTGATTGACAAGATTGCACAATCTACTAACAAGCTGATAGGTTGAAACAGTAAGCAGTCTCATCTCTAATAAAAGAATAGAATACAAGTTTTAATCTCGGAAAGCGTAATTATTAAGAGACCTTTAACTTTAATACTTTTAGCTCAATAGAGATTAGTACTACCTCTCCCGCCCTAATTATAGGAAAGACTTTGGTAGCCGCAAATCGCACTACAAAAGTCTCCTATAATTAGGAACGGAGGAGTATCAAGTACGTGACTAGGCGATAGAGTTTTCTTTAAAAAAATTGCACGAGCTTATACATTTTTATTAATTTCTCTATTATTATTTTTATATGAGTAAATGGGGATCCTTTTAAAGCTAGAGAGGGAAGCTTGCCTTTTCTAGGCTTCATGTTTCTGCTTCAGTTGATTTACTACCTAACTCTGCCTCTATCTGCTTTGGCTTCTTTAGAAACATTTTATGTCAATTTCCCAAACTATTTCCCCCACAAGTTTGTGTAACACTTCAGATTTACCTTCAATAACCACAACATGGGCATCTACAAAAAAGAAAAAAGTGTCATTAATAAAAGAAAATAAAGAAATGGACCCCTAAAATCCCGCTTAGCTTGCACAATAGATGCGATATATCATAACAAGTCTTATCTTATTAAATGAAATCCACACATGGATAGTACAATGTTAATATTATTTATTAATAATTAACTCTTTAAATAATAGTAGTTGTGTCGAGCAAAATGAACCCAATCATAATCAAGGGTTCAAACCTTTTGAATGAAAAAAGAAATCACGTTGAAAAACTCGATTACCCAACAATATTTGAATCTAATCCGATAATACTAGATATCATATATGATTCCAACCTACACACACTATTGAAGCTAAGTGAATTGGGTGTGATTAAAATCAATAAAGAAATTGTAAGCATTTGCCACAAGAAGTAGTATACTACCTCCAGTCCTAATTATATAAACACTTTTGTAGTACAAATTGTACTACAAAAATATTTCTATAATTAAGACGACGCAACCAAAGTGATGTTATGGCATGCGGAGTTTCCATGTTCAAGAAGATAGATAACAATTAATAGCCTGTGAAATAGGGTATAGTCATAGGTAGTGGGAGAAAAAATGGTATTATTGATTTGACAAATTGTTTGAATGTTCTTTAAAAGATGGAAGAGAAATATCAAAATAATAAGAATAATTTACGTACATCTCTTTTCTTTGGTTGCTTCACAATGTGTCAATGTAAGAAATGTGTGGAGACAATGGTTAGTGGCTACCTATAGTTCCCATACTCACTTTCCAAGTTAGAACTTATTTAAGAATCCTATAGCCTAAACCCCATAAAGCTAAAATACGCATAGCCCTTTCATTCTTAGAGAAATATTAGAAAAAATATTATTTCCCACACAAAAAAATCTCTCACTTTCTTTTATTGTTCCCCTGCTAGGCACATGTATTCTTCTATTAGAAATAATTATATGTGAGGTACTAGGAGGTATTAAATGTGGACACTTCTCCTAATAGGAATTCAAACCTTGTTTCGACATGTGATAAAAGATTAGCCCTTTCCACTAGACCCTATCCGCACTATTTTATTTTATTTTTAATCTCTAAAATCTATGTTTTTTTAGCGTAATTATAAATGGAGTCAAACTCACAACCTATTGCTTTTACAAAAATTTTCATACCACTATGCTACCTGGCTAAATAGTGTTATCCTTTTTTTTTTTTTTGCTACATAAAAGTTTAGGTGAGGGTAAACACCTAAGCACCCTATCGGGCTTAACACGCCTGCGCTCAAAAAACACATCAAGAGAAGATTTACAAATCGTCTATCAACGAGACCCACACATCGACCAGTGGGTATCGAACCTTCTCTTTTTTAAGGTGAAGGCTGACGCCTTAGCTAATTGTGTCAATCCTCGTTATCCTATATATAGTGGAATCCAAAGTTTTAGAAGGCTGCCAAATGTGATTTTTGCGGAATCCAAATAATTTTTGTTTGGTGACGGAGAAATTGATCCAATCTTATGCTTGGGCCCATAGACGTTGGTACCCTTTCTGGACCCAAGTGGCCATCTTGTCTTCTGATCAAAGCTTGACCAAAAAACACCTTAATTCTGGAAACTTCTTATAAGGACTATAAATTCATCAGAAGGGAAAATATAAATGAATGAAAATACCCCTCCTTTTCTCCGTCACCAGAGTTGCTGTTCTTTTTATTTTTAATATTAAATTTCATGTTTTAAGATCTTGTTATAATAAAGGAGAATTATTTGGTTTTTAATCAACCATCATGGAATAAACTAACATGAAAAAGAAAAATAATACTCCTCCAATTCTAAATGAAAGATTTAGTTTGTAGTGCAATTATAATGCAATCATATTTTTTATTAGTTTATAAACGAAAATGGAAAATAAAAAAGAAAAACGCCTTATTTATAGAAAATATAAAATAAAAACGTAGAAATATAAACAAAAGAAAATGTATTCTTATTCTCCAAGTTACAAGAGTATCGTTAGTTTACAAGTCAATACAAATGAACTCCTTATTTATAGACAAATCCTTACATTTCAAACGTCTCTTTCATATTTAATGATGAGTAATGAAAATTAAAGTCTATAAACAATTATACATATATATATTTTGGTTATTAGTCACACCAGTCATAATAATTAAGGTATAATAGATACATACATACACATATATATATATATATATACACACACATACGTGTGTATGTGACACACACATCGAGTTACAAGAGTGAGTAACTTGGTTTCAAAAAAATTAAGTTGTACTCAGATTCTACAGAGGCTATTCGCTTATTAACATCTGAATATGGACCCTATCATCCTTCGTCTCAAGAGATTTTAAATTAGATCTTTGATTTTTTCTACTTGAGATATCGAAATAATTCATTCAATCGGCGATTGAAATGTGCAGATCTTTTGGCCAAAATGGCATATGAGGCGAATACTAAGCCGGGTTTATTACAGATTCCTCCAACTTGTTGTTTGGATCAAATATCAGTCGATCTAGGTTATTTTCATTCATGATATATTATTTCTTTTGTTTGTGTAGTATCTTTATGATACATCCCAAGAGGTAACTCTTTGCCTTATTAATTCAAAAAAAAAAGAGTGAGATAAAAAAAAAAAAAAAAAAAAAAAAAAAAACTCTCGATACTCAATGTAATTCATTCGAAAGAAAAGTCCAACCAAACAACATTACTAATAGCATCTTCTAGTCTGAACAATTCAGAAGTTTTTGGGTAGACATCTCTTATATAGTTGAAGCCTTCTCGAGTGTCTTGTTAAGATTAGCGCATAATTTCCTCTTCTTTTGGTCTTACTGAATTGAGCTTTTGCCCTATTTCTTTTTCAGTCGACTCTCTTTATTATTATTATTATTATATAAAAAAAAAGGTTAAGGAGTAAAAATACACATGAGATTTTCCCAAAAGTGCGCTCAAGATCAAATATTTTTTTGAGGGACAAAAGTAACTATAAACTTTCAAAATATGTGCAAAAATACACATGGACCGTTTGTTTGAATTTTGTAAGGGTTAAGGTGTAAAAATACATGAGATTTTCATAAAAGTACGCCGACACAAATGCTTTTTTTAGGGATAATAGTAACTATGAACTTCCAAAATATGTGAAAAATACATATTGACTGTTAGTTAATTATTTGTTTGATTTTTTTGACTCAAAATACATATTGACCGTTAGTTGACTGCTTGTTTTCATTAAACAGAGTTTAGATGACGAATATTTCACCAGAATATTTAAGTATTTCTCTCCATGTTGTTTTTAATCATGGGTGTCAAAGATGGAGCTTCTTAAGGGCCAGGGGACCATCCCCCCAAAAAAAAAAAATTGTCCTAAATATTTAATATAAAATAGTTTTTTTTTTACCAAATTTATACATTTGGCCCAAAAAATTATACATTTTGTCCTAAAAATTTATACTTTTTATTTTTTTTTTTTTAAAAATTAGTTAATGAGTATACATTTGCTCCCCAAACATTTATCCCAAGATCCGTCACTGATGGATGTCATCCTCAATGTCACAATTTTTAGTTAAAAAATTGAAACAAACATTCAACTAACGGTTAATGCGTATTTGACTATTTTTACACCAATTTTAGAAGTTCATAATTACTTTTTGCCCCTAAAAATGTGTTGAGTGCACTTTTGGGAAAAATCTCATATGTATTTTCGCACCTTAACCTTTAAAATATTTAAACAAACGGTCAATTAACTGTTAATGTGTATTTTTGCACCTATTTCTAAAATTCATAGTTACTTTTACCCTAAATTTTTTTTTTTTGGTGTTAGATGCATTTTTAAGAAAATATCATATATATATATATATATATATATATATATCACCTTTCCTTTTTTTTTTTTTTTTTTTTAAAGGTAGGTCATCAGTTGACTAAGGATTTTGATGAGATAAAAAGTGGGATGTAGACATAAGTGCGTTGCTGTCCACAAGACCAACACCGACGACAACTTGCTTGCACAAAGCTGTCACCTTTCTTTGACTAATGAAAACTTTTCCAATCGCTCCTACGTATCAATGAGCTTGCATGCTTTTATATCTATCAAGTGTGCACGCATATACATACATTTAAAGGTACAATTTTTGTGGAAAACTTGGAACTTCATTAACTCTCTTATAGGATTTAACAATTTTTTAATTGTATCCCTATTTAATATATGAGTTTAATATTTCTACTTTTATCGCAAAAATATTTTTTCCGTCACACTCACGTAAAAGTGGGTAGATCCCATTGTAAAGAGAAGAGAGAAAAAATATTAGTGGGACCCTCCCACTTTTATGTGAGTGTGGCAAAAAAATATTTCTGCAGTAAAAATAGGAATATTAAACTCTTAATATATATTATATACCTACCTTATGATAACAAAATTAACACAATACTATTAAGGGTAAAATTGTACATTCATGAAAAAAAATTAATGAAATGCCTTATAAATAGAACAAAGAAATTCCTTCTCTCTCTCTACCAAATAAATAGGACCAAAGTAGTATTGTCACATACTAATTAATAAATCTTAAATTGATCTTGTTATGTTCAAGAATAGGATCTGGCCAGCCTTAATGGACTAGTATGTTTGATATTGATTGAATCGGACTTGACCAGGAGCAATGCCAGGCCTACGTACTCGTGGAGGATCAAAGTCCACATAGAGACACACATAGGCGTTTAGCCAAAGGGGTTGGGTGTGTATTTCCGTGTGTTTCGAATTGTAAATAAGCCAAAGAGTAGAATCACGTGTACCTTAGGGTTTGACATCTGTATTTATAGAGTGTACCTTAGGTTGATATGGGCCCTATGTGATCCATGGCGCAAGTATCATAACTGCCAGATCTAGATGAAGATCTTCCTAGATTATAGATAAGATAGGATCCTCCTTCATTATAGATAGATAATAATCTGCAGAATATTCCCAGTTGGGCCATTCTGATGTTGGGCCTAATATAGGTCTGTAATAGTTGCCCCCCCGGCCCGGTAGTTCAGGCTTCTGAGCTGTTAGGATGCATATTGCCCCCGAACGTATGATCCAAGCCGACTTGCCCTGGATTTTGTTTATCTATCAAACATTGTCCAAGTTGGGTTGCGTTGATTGTTTAACCCTAGCGACCGAAGTCATTTACTCAAAAATCCGAGGTAATGTCTCAAAGATTCGAGGTAGTAGTGTCTCAAAGATCCGAGGTAATATCTGGGAATTCGCTTGGTTTCTAGGCCGGGGTTCCCGCTGCGATTGCCATCATTTTGACGAATTCATATTCATTCGCATTCTGCTATCAATTTTCCTGTTTGGGCGATAGTGTTTTTCCCAAGGCGGGATCTATTTGTCTTTCCCTTGTTCTTTGTTTTCGCTTGCCTCAATCTTGGTTGATGGTGAACATGCTTTTTCACTAGTAACGTTCCAGCTACCGGGATAGCATTTGAAAATTCAAATAACCCCGTGAGGGCTTCCGTTAGCTCTTCTTACACCATTGACAACTGTATAGTAGTTGCCCCCCAGCCTGGCAGTCAAGGGCTCTGGGCTGCCGGGGTGGATATGTTATTGAACCTAGATATCGTATCCGAGTTGCTACAACTTGTCTGATTTTGATAAAGTTTCTATCCGAGTTTCAACGAACCCCGGATTTACTTGTATTCTGATTGAATTGCCCCCAGACATGTAGTCCGGGTTAATTTTCTTTGAAACTTTGTCTGTTTCTTTTCTTGATTGTTGGGATCTCTTCTTCATCAATCATCCGGGTTTCTGGGTTTGTTTGCTACAACATTGAATTCCCCCAATCCGAATTATCCTGAAGAGGAATGGACCGGGTTTCTGGGTTTGTTTGTTGTAGCATCGGGTTCCCCCAATCCGAATTATCCTGAAGAGGAACGGACTGTATTTGCTTATATCGCTGATAGCTTTACAGTGCCATGCTTGTCTTGTCGCCCCCAGCCTGGCAGTCAAAGTCTCTGGGCTGTCGGGATGCATTGACTTTTTAACCCGGATCTGATGTCCAAGTTTAGTCTTCATTTCAACAATAAGTTGATTATATGAACTCAAACATATGTTCAGAGTTTTATTCAACGACCGGGCCAAGGTAAAAAATGTATTATGTAGAATATGCTTTTATTCTTCCAGTCTTAACGACCAGGAATCTGTGGTAGGGGTTTTCAACTTAACCGTACCGCGCTACCGGGTTCCGGTTCCGTTGTCCGGGATCTTAACCAGGATAAGGGCAAACTGCCACATGTCCAACCATGGTGTAGGAAACGTATGCTTAAACATTTTGACCTGATCAGGGTCGGGATGGCAATTCACCTTCTTATCTAGGAGCAAATATTTGATGCATCAAATTTTTTTTTGCAAGGGCTTGTAACAGCGGCCTCGCGTATTTGAAACCCGGGCTTGTCAGCCCCGGTGTCCATCTCTTAACCGTGCTTAGGGTGTGACTGGGTTTAGTGACCCGAGTCTTCATCTATCGCTTAGCAGGTGTTAGGTGCGACGTTAGATAGTCTGGTTTGTCCAGCGTATTGTGCATGCAGTAGCTAGGTCTAGCTATAGTAGACTCGTAGCTTATCAGCATTCCATGTTTTTTTGATTGGCTTTCTTCCCAAGGTTTCTAGTACGTAAGCTCCTTTGTCGAGCTTTTCCCTAACCCGGTAAGAGCCTTCCCAGTTTGCCGCTTGCTTGCCATCCCTGGTGTTCTCGTTTCCGACGTCTGCTCGTCGGTGTATGAGGTCAACATTGCGAAGGCCGGCTGTAGTGACTTTGCTTGACAAATAACCCGGGCTTAAGGGCCCTGGTGATAATCTTCAGTTAATCCGGGGTCCAATTAAGAAGCGCGGATTTAACTGGATAATCTTCATTTAACCCGGGGTCCAATTAAGAAGCGCGGATTTAACTGGATAATCTTCAGTTAACCCGGGGTCAAATTAAGGAGCATGGATTTAACTGGATAATTTCCAATTAATCCGGGGTCCAATTAAGGAGCGGGAGTTAACTGAATAATGTTTAGTGTGTCCGGGGTCCAATCAAGAAGCGTGGGTTTAACTGTATAATTTTCATTGTATCCGAGGTCCAATTAAGGAGCGCGGATTTAACTGTTCTCTCAGTGTTTCCAAGTTCCAAACTGATAATGGAAACGCGGATTTAAACGTTCTTTACACGGAGCCCGGATTTTAACTGTATTAAGTGTAACCGGGGTCCTTCTTCTTTCTCTTTTGGAGGTGGACTCCTCCGCAAAATTTTTCCTGAATTTGTTTATCCATGATGGGTGTCGTAACCCAGAATTTGTTTATCCGAGATGGGTATCGTAACCCATAATTTATTGCTCCATGCTTTATTTGAAAACAGGTGTTGTAACCCTAGGTTCATTGCTCCATGCTTTATTTGAAACCGGGTGTCGTAACCCTGGATTCACTGCTCCATTATCCGGGTTCCAAAATGATCATGAAAATGTGGATTTAACTGTTCTTTTGAATCTTATTTTATGTGGAACTCGGATTTTAACTGTTCATCTAGTTTAACCGAGTTCCGTCCTCGTCTATTTCAGTAGGGTACAATGGCTGAAGTATAATCCGGAATTTGTTTATCCGGGATGCGCGTTGTAACCCAAGATTCCATTATGGGTGTCGTAACCCTTGATTTGTTTTTACGCGGAACTCGGATCTAACTGTGATCAGTTTAACTGGGTTCCGCCTTCGTTCCCTTTCACAGGGACGGACTCCATGCGGAGCTCGGTTTTCAACCTGCAAAGCTTAACACGGAGCCCAGATTTTAATTGTATTAAGTGTAACCGGGGTCCGGCTTCTTTTTGCTTCCCACAAAACGTTCATACTAGCCACAAACCAGTGAGAGAAATTGGCCTGACAGAGATGCGATGTAACCAGGTTCCATTTGATGACTGGGCTAGAGTCAAAAAGATATTGCGCATAATATTCATATGTTTTAACCTTTATCTCGGTTTTATCGTGCTCCCGAGGAAACGCGTCTGTTCCCAAGGAGACACGTTTTAACCGTTATTTCCACGGAACCGGGATTTTAACTAGATTCAGTGCAACTAGGTCTGCCTTCAAAACTTTATGCGAATCCCGAACGTTAACTAGATTCAGTTAACCGGGCCCGACTTCAAAACTTAACGCGGATCCCGAACGTTAACTAGATTCAGTGTAACCGGGTTCGACTTCAAAACTTTACGTGGATCCCGAACGTTAACTAGATTCAGTTAACCGGGTCCGACTTCAAAACTTTACGCGGATCCCGGATTTTAACTAGATTCAGTTTACAACCGGGATCTCCACACGGCCTTCAAAAATTCATACGGAGCCGGGATTTTAACTAGATTTGGTGTAATCAGGTCCGCCTTTGAAACTTTGCACGGATCCCGGATTTCAACTAGATTTAATTAAAACCGGGTCCGCTTTTTTTCCTTTATAGGAATTTAAGATAGACTTGGCGGCCTTGCCGTAGAAGATAATCCCATAAAGGACTTTAAATAGACTTGGCGGTCGTAGCCGTCGTAAATGATTCTGATTGGAATCTTAAATAGTCTTGGCGGCATAGCTGTCGTAACATGATTCATGAAAACGGGTTTGTGTACTTCAGATTCCTACATATTTAAATCGAACATGATTTTCGGAAACAGGTTTATGTACCTCGGATTCCTACATGTTTAGCTCCGACACGATATTCAAAAATGAGTTTATGTACCTCAGATTTCTACATGTATAGCTTGGACATGATTTTCAAAAACTGGTTTCTTCACCATGAATTCATACATGTTAATAGATAACTAATAATAAGCAAAGATTGAGCATCTATGAGATAGAGGGTGATACTCATCTGGATGTAGCTTAGGGAGTTACTACAGCATAACGCTTTTGCTCAATAAATGCTTGACGGAGTTCTTGGTATCCACTCATAAATTAGTAGAGTTGCATAACGATGCATCTTTGAAGTCACAAGAATTTCCAAATAAATGGCCTTCATCAATCCATCCTCAGCTTGTGTAGAAGAAAGGATAAACATCTCTCCCAAATCTTCTTAGCCTCAGCTTTTTCGGAGTATTAGCTATCTCCATTTACTCGTTTGCCCTACCTCAAAACAATTAGATTCCGAGAAGGGAAATACAAATCCCAGCCGAGAGTATATTTTGACATGCACTCAGAGTATATCTCGGCATTCTCTGAATCTCGGCGTACCATAGGCGTTGAATCAACCTCGGCTTAACAACAACCTCAGCTATCTCGATTTTCTCGTTTGCCCTACCTCAAAACAATTCTCATAGACCAAATAATAGTTCAACGAGATCAGACGCTATTGCTATATATTTGGAGGGTTCTAGTAATCCGCTAACTCTTTCTAATGTGAATGATATAGAAAAGACAAACACAAAGCGAGATATACCAAAGGCAAACATAAAGTAGTGTGATCCTATTATTGACCTTCCTGCATCACCGAATTGTGAAAATAACTCCTTTGTCATCGAATCAGCCCCGGCTTACCAACAACCTCGGCTATCTCAATTTGCTCGTTTGGGATTCTCAAACAGGTATTGAACCCGCAACTGTATCAATTCCTAGATCTTATCCTCTCGTCCAAAGGGGTTGTTGCGCGCGGTGGGCCCGGAGGCTACTATGCCGACGGCTGCGGCACGATGATAGGAGGATCTGAAGTTGCCGAACAAGATCCTCTAGGTCTGCTAGTTTTTTATTAAGGTCATCTCAAAGACTTCTTTGAGTTCTTCCTAGTGATCCTTCCAACTATCTTCTCGTCATGTTGACACATGGAAAGTTAAAAGGAAACCCATGTAAAGCAGCTCAAAACCAAGATCCTCTAAGTCTGCTAGTTTTTTTTTATTAAGGCCATCAAAGACTTCTATGAGTTCTTCCTGGTGATCCTTCCAACTATCTTCTCGTCATGTGGACACATGGAGAGTTAAAAGAAAACCCATGTAAAGCAGCTCAAAACCAAGATCCTCTAGGTCTGCTAGTTTTTTATTTCCTGGTGATCCTTCCAATTATCTTCTCGTCATGTGGACACATGGAGAGTTAAAAGGAAACCCATGTAAAGCAGCTCAAAACCAAAGTTGTTGCTCAAACAACCATTGTTTCTCTGAATCCCTTCATAGGCTGCTACGGTTCTTGATTTTGTTGCTGCGGATTTTCAGGAATTGCCCATGCAAAGGCATCTGACTGTTGCTTCTGGTATTGACCATCTTTGGTCGCGAGAATCAAAATTTACGGTTCCCCACGATCGGCGCCAATGTTCTGTTCAAGAATAGGATCTGGCCAGCCTTAATGGACTAGCCTGTTTGATATTGATTGAATCGGACTTGACATAGGAACAATGCCTAAGGCCTACGTTCCCTGTAGAGGGATCAAAGTCCACGTAGTTCGAAACACACATAGGCATTTAGCCAAAGGGGGTGGGGTGTATGCTTTGTGTAGGCTGAATTGTAAATAGCCAGAGAGAGTAGAATCTGTGTATCTTAGGGTTTAACCTCTGTATTTATAGAGTGTACTTTAGGTTGATATGGGCCCTATGTGATCCATGGTGCAAGTATCGTAACTGCCAGATCTAGATGAAGATCTTTCTGGATTATAGATAAGATAGGATCCTTCTTCATTATAGATAGATCCTAATATGCGAATATTTCCCGTTGGACCATTCTGATGTTGGGCCTAATATAGGTCCGTAACATATCTTTTTTGAATTTGTCCTCATTGAAATTACTCACTCTCTACATTTTCAAATTACTTTCACACCTCTCTCATTCTTTCCAACAAATATTAAATATGAGTGAAATAGAAAACGGTGATTAATAATCTTACAAATGATTATGATTTATATTTAAAACCGCACTTTTCTTATATAAGCGACTTATAATAAGTACCGTATAGTAATACGTCGGATTACATATATTTAACACACTTTTATACAACGAAGACTTTGTGCTGAGCGGGTAAAGGGGACTTTTGTAGCTTTTTGCCTTAAATGTATCATAATTATCGATGGTGTCCTTTAGAACTACCATGTTACTCCCTTTGAAAAAACGTAATCTCCCATTAAATTCTGCTACCCACTCCCATTTATGAATATGTTCCTTCTCCATCGTTTGAAATTTTCAAAGATCTAAATCCTTCTTATAATATCAGACTTACTACCTAAATCTCACATGCCCTCTACTTTAGGGTTGTGGCCTGATTTATTCCAAGTTTCTTCTTTGGGTTCAATGGGTGTTTTAAAAGCTTTATCTTAGCTGTTTTTGTATAATTATTTTAATTCCTTCATGTTATGATGGTTTCGTATACTACTCCCTTTAGTTCTTATTATCAGACACCAACTAACAAGTGACTGTTTGGTTCACGTAATCGGATGTAATGTAAATGAATGTAATGTAATGATGATCACATGAAAATGTTTAGTTTGTCATTAAGGAAAGATGATGCACATGCATAAAAATGTTTGGCTTTGGATTACATTAAACATGACAATATATAGGAATAATATAGCAAGAGACAAAATTACCTTTACCCACACACACAGTGCATGAGAAAAAGTGCATTTATTATTAAGATAAATTTTAAAAAAAATCTTATATTTAGGGACAAACACATTTTTTTTTAAAAAAAAAACTCTTATATATAAGGATGGAGGAAGCAATAATTATATGATATTTGAGTTTAGTATAGTTAGTAAGGGTAATATTAAAAATCATATGAATTTTAGGAAAACTTTAATGTTCTTAATTTTTTTTATTAGCTTGTGACAATTGATAGTTTGTGGCTTATAATAAGGACTAAATGGAGTATACCTATAAGTTTCCTTAAAGAGAAGGTTTTCGGGTTAATTGTGAGCGAGAGATTTTAAATTAAAGAGGTTTCACATCAAGAATTAATTGCTTCTTATCACACCACCATTGGTTCACACGTCCATTTTCATCACAGCGCGCAATAAATACTCAAAGGGACAAATAATTGAAATTCAAACATTGGACCACGTCAAGCATATATGTTGAGCTTCTTGCTTCCAAAGTGTGAACTTATTTAATTGAACTTTTGAAAAACTCAGGTGTATTTATGAGTGCTCAAATAAAATAAACTTTGGGTTTAGGTACTTATTACTCTAAGCAAGGAAGATTTATTAATACATAGAGTATACGTTAAGTACTCTGTCGATACATGATCCCGCTTTCTTTTCCAGTAGTAATGTAATGTAGTTTCTTTTGTATTCCCTTTTATTAAAAAAAAAAAAAAAACAGAGTATGTAATAAGGTGATTATTTACCATATTTTATAGGGAAAATTAAGATAAAAGACCTGGAGAAAATAATATTTATTATAAAGGACCATAAAAATAATAATTACTTAGAAGGACCAAAAATCATAATATAAATTTAAAATCACTAATTTGTCCCTAATCAAACTCCAATATTATTTCTTGTATTTATAATTTAAAAAATAACTAATATTAAAACTAAAACTACACATCATGATATAATCGGTTCTTTTATATATATATATATATTCAATATATTATTTAATTAGCAACAGTTAAACTCATATTTTTTTGAATTTTTATTTTTAATCAATTTAAATCATTAAGTTGCCCGCTTTATAAGCTTTTTTTTTTATATATATAAAAAATTCAAACTAAACTCATTTCATATTTTACAGGATATTAGATTTTTTTAATTTTATTAGCATTAAATGAATTTTTTAACCCACATAAATTTCTTTTAAAACAAAAATAAATGGTATAAACTTTCTTGGTTTGACATATATGAAAAATTATAAAATACCTTGAGTTTTATTGAAATTATATAATTCTATCTTTACTTAAAATTTTTGTTGATTTAAAAAAAATATAACTTTTATAAAATTGAAGAATGTATTTTTTTTTTCTTCATAGATATCTCATACATATCCAAGTTTTGAAAAATGAAAAAAAAAAAAGAAGAAGAGAAAACTCTTCTTTTTTTAAGTGAAACTTAGAATTCTATACTAGTTTTAAAAATAAAATGTGGAAGATAATTTAGGAGAGAATGCAGATAATTTTATGAGGGCCATTTTAGTATTTTTAATTTTTAATTTTTATATTTGGTCCTTCTAAATAATTACAATTTTTATGGTCATTCTTCATAAATATCTTTTCCCGTAGGTCTTTCATTCTAATTTTCCCTATTTTATATGCATGTAATGCTATTTAGTAAAGATTTTACGTGGATATGCTTGGAAAATGCTATGTAAACTCCCTCATGTTTTGTATAAAGGCATAAAATTTAAATTGTCTTGATCTTTATAAGATCCTGTTTAGGGTTATTTAAGTATTTAATACGTTTTCACCATTTTTATTCCTAATTAATTATATTCATTTTCATCATCTTTTGCCCCTGCTATATTCTCTTTTCCACTTTTTTTTCATTACTATTCTATTTCTCTCTTGCTTTATTTCTTACATATTGATTACTTTTAATTGTTTTCTTAAACTGCATAATTCGGTTATTAAACTCTTATTAAAAGGACTAGAGGGAGTATAAATGATCTTTTATATTTCGTAGGAGATCTTGGTCCGTTTTTTTATTTGGTTAGGGGTTTTCACTTTTGAAGCTTAAAGCACAAATGATTTATTTTCTCCTAAAAAGTGCGCTTCCCGAGATTCAAATTTGCATTCTCCTTCTTCTGAGGGGCGATACCATTTACTACATCAAGCAACAACTTATTGGTGGAGATCTTAGTTCTTTATTTATAGTTTATAGTTCTTACAATAACCAATTTGAAATTAGCTATTACCGTATCACAAGCTCATGTTTCTACGATCTCAATCTGTATTTACTTGAATGATGCTACAAATCTCCATCAAACTTGTTTGTTATTTATTTATAATTGATTGATTTAAGAGGAGAGATTAACTGCAAACCAAAAATGACTCTAGAATTGAAGGGGTTTCACCTGAGTAGAAGTAAGACAGAGTGTATGCATCACTGTTTCGATAAGTCAAAAAAAAATTAGAGGTTAAATTGAAATATCAATGTATTTCTCAAGTGACAAAGTTTAAATACTTGAGATCTATTATACAAAAAGATGGTAAAATTAATAGAGATGTTACTTACCGAATTCAATTTAGGAGGTACAAATAGAGAAAAGCTATAGGAGTTATTTGTGATAAAAAAAAAAGTGAAGTTTTATCGCACAACTATAGGGTCCACATGGCATGCTTATAATTACACGCTTATACATCTAATTAGAGGTATAAGATAATTTTTTTAATTTTTTTATATATTGTATTTATTTAGATTTAAAGTATATGCCGCTTTTCCGAGATTTTTTTGCACCGCATCTCAAATTAATTAATTTTCAATTCTCGCATTTGTCTCAGAACACCAAAAGATATTATGAAAATTAATTTATTTGAGATTTTGAAAGACAAAAAAAATCTCGAAAAGAACATATACTTTAAATCTAAATAAATACAATATATAAAAAATTAAAAAAAAATACGCTTATACCTCTAATTGAGCTATATAAGATGTAATTATAAAGATTTTACGCGATCATCAAAATAAGGATGTTGATATAAATATATGATCATATAAGATAATTGGTATTCCTTCATATCCATAATTTAATGATTCATTGACTCACCTTCGGATTAATAGCATAATCGACTTACCACTAAAGTTTTGCTCAAAATATAATTCATTTATAAAGTAATAAATAAGATTTTGTCAATTTTACCCTTATTGGTTGGACATATATGAAGAAGATAGAAGGAAGAGAGATGTGGAAACACATATAGATAAAAAGATGTAAGAAAAAATGTAATCCCTTTTATACATAAAGACAAATATAAAAAATTTATGCATTTAATTCTTTTCTTAATTCGTGAAAAAGGTAAGAGTGGCACTATCACAGGATCTTTTGCAATTAACCTTTTGAGTTAATAAGCAAGCTGTTTTCTATCAATCCATAAATGATTGTCATTGACTTTTGTGGGTGAAGGGAGACACATCATCACAAGGTCATTATTACATATTCAAAATAGAAGAAAAATTTACACCTCCTATTAAAAACATTACCAACCCCTCGCATTTGGATTCAACTAGTAAAGGGGTTGGACACTCTTATCAAAGGGAGGAGATTCGATCCTAGAGTTGATCAAGACGCTGGGAGAGACATTCTAGCTCATGGGTGTCTAGGTAAACACCTGATGGTAACAAACGACTCGCCTGCCTAATATTGGTATCACTTAGGAGGAAAAGAAACTTTGCTTGGCTTTGGACGGGTGAACTCAAGTACTCAACCTCTTTCCTAAAGTTTTTATATTAAAAAAAAAAATCATTACCGATAATTTTATCCAACCTTACTGAAATTATGGTTCAGCATGCATATGCATCTTTGAGGTTATTCCACATATTCCTTCCATTTCATTATATCATATTATATTTAGTCTTTAAAATTATGGTTAATACAATCTAGTGTTTATGATTTGCAATTTTTGTGTCTAAAATGTTTGTTCCTTTATTTTAAGGGACCGAAAGTATACCTCATGTAAATTTAAAGGACTATAAGATACTTTAGCCTTTTTTAATGGGTTAAATACCATTTTTACCATGGAAGTATTGGCTAGGAGACATTCAAGACCGGGAAGTTTTATTGGTATCATTTTTGCTCCAAAAGTTTACAAAAATGAGCAAATATGCCCCAAAAGTTTTTTTAGGAGCAAATTTTTATAAACTTCCGCGGCAAAAATGATACAAAAAATGATCAATCCAACGGTCAAGATCAACGATGGGCAAGATTGTTACGTTTGTAAACTTAGAGGCAAAAATGATACCAAAAAACTTCCCGGTCTTTGGGTGCTTCAAAACCAAAATTTTCGTGGCAAAATTGATATTTATCTCTTTTTTAATAAAAGCATGGATCATTTTACTCATTGAAGGACCAAAACATATAATTTAAAATTATAGTGAATAAAATCAAGATGAGAGTATAAAAAGAAAATCAAAATGAAGACAAATTATAAAAACCAATGTATTAATCCATAAAATTTTTACATAATAAATTTAAAATATAATTAATATACAAAAATATTACTACTCTAATCCTTTTTATAAGTCTAGTTTACATAATTCTTACATAAAAAAAAGTTGGTTAACTCATTAAATACATCTAAAATTGATACGTTTTCTCAATTTTATCCTTATTTATGAATAATATTCTCAACTAATATAGTCAAACTCACGAGTTTAAGAAACCCATGATAATAACATAAACTTGTATCATGAATTTGAATCGTAATCGCAAAGAGTTTACTTTCACTATTAAATCAATATTAATAGTATATAATTAATTAAGAGTTTAATGTTTCAACTTTTTTACGCAATTTTTTTTTTTTTTTTTTGGGCACTCACATAAAAGTGAGTGGGTTCCATGATAAAGAGAATGAAAGAAAATATTAGTGGGATCCACTCACTTTTACGTAAGTGTGACTAAAAAAATATTTAAAGAAAAGTAAAAATATTAAACCCATTAATTAATTAAAATATAACAATATAACAATTTGATTTAAATATATTTAAATCTAAATAATTGAAATTAAATCTTTTAACATTCATAATTTATCATATATAACAAAGAAATTTCTATAAAATTTATATATAAAGCTACTAAGCATGATCAAATCGAAGAAATTAATATGAGTTTAAAGGCGAGTTAACACAGTTTTGTAAGCTTTAAACGTAAAAACAATAAACTTAAGATATAAACTCGTGAGTTTAACCGAAGTTTACAATATTCACGAGTTTACCAAATGGCTCGACTTGATTTTGTAACAAGAAACGTAAAAACGGTAAAATCAAAGAATTAACTCGTAAGTTTAACAATAATGTTCTCAACCCCCAATCTCATATTTCTCCCTTTTCAACACGAATTAACCCATTTTGCAAAATTCTAACTCTTTCAATAATTACTCTTTGGGTAGACTTATAATAAGCACCATCCCCCCTCCCCCCAAAAAAAAAAACTTATAAAAAGGACCATAACCTTTATCAAATTTACCCCATTTATTAGTATAAATACTTTAATGCCACTAAAACGTTACCATATTACTTCAAGGGTAAAACGTGAAAAATTATACTCCCTCAGTTTTAATATAAGACATAGTTGATTTTTTTTTTAGAGATTAAATAAGCTAAAAAAATTATTTAATCATATCATATATTGTGTATCATTAGATTATATATCAATTTATTAGTCAAATTACTTAGTTTAGAGGAAAAAAATATAAATATAAATACTCTAAAATAATTTAATTAGTTTCTTTAATCTTTTCAGAAAAAAAAAAATCTACCTTATATTAAGACAAAAGGGAGTATTCAATATTACTACTTTGGTATTAAAAGGGACAGTAATATGAGAAATTTTCTTTTGGAAAAAAATAACGAAAAGGAGTAAGTGTGCGTTTGTAAAGCCTCGAATTTGATTTGTCCATTTAAAATTAATCTAATAGACCAAAATATGATTCACAAGTTCATTAGGACCATTAAAAATTATCACATTTTCAAAGTCTCAAATTTGACTACCTATCATCTAGGATTGCACTTTTGACTATTGCCACTCTACAATTAATGCAAATTAAACCTAACCTTTTCTCAATATTTTTTTTTTTGGGGTCAAATTCTCAATATTGATTCAAGCAACCTCAGCAAAAACAATAGTCACTGCTCTGCCCTAAGTTTTCCCAAAGCTCCATAGCATTATACCCAATACCCATTACTTCTTTGTTTCCAGTCTTGTATCTTCACTCTCTTCTGAGTTCTGCGACATATCACATTTCTGCACGTCAATAATCATTGGAGATATTTCAAGTATCCCATAATCTTATATGTGATCAAGATTAAGTTTCTAACAATCTAACATGTGAGTCCCACATATTAAATTCCCTATCGTATTTACTGCTACTACTGCATGACCACTAATGATCGATCATGTGCAGAAGGAAGCCAGCCATTAAGGACCCTCCTCTCTTCCGCCAAATCTCATAGCCGACAATGAACATGTCATTTTTCATACTTCAACACGGTTTGATATGATGTGAATGAAATGTGAGCCTAGACTAATTACTCGTCTAAAAATCTAAAATACAAGTATCAGATAATACCAAGAGTTCCACATCCATCATTTTTTAAGCAAAAGGAACCAATTTTATTAATCAACAAGATCCACATTCATCATTTATATCTCAAATTGTTAACACGCAACGCTTCTATTTTATAGATAACAAAATACTACTCCTCCAGTCTTTAACATAAGAGCTAGTTGACTAATTTGAGTAATATAAGGAAGTTAATTATGCTAGTAATTTATAACAAATATAGGTTGGTTTTTCGTAAAATATTATCTTTCATCATGACTATCTTTAAATAGAAACTCCATAATGTGTCATCAATAGGGATACTTTGAGGGGAAAAATTATAAATTTGGAAGACAAAATGCGTTGGAGTCTTATATTTAGGATCAAATCCAACCCCAACTGGCTCTTAGGTAGTATTAAAAAACAAAAACTGGAGATCTCTAGAACATAATCGGAAATTACAGTCCAACTAGTAAAGCAAAGCACAGGGCAGACCAAATAAGGGGTTGAGACCAAATAGTTAGTGGTGATTGCCGGCCTACTCATACAGCTTCACATTATATCCGCGTGAAATTAATGCTCCTGAACAATCCCCAACTGTAAAAGTTATAAAGCATGTCCAATCTCTTCCATCTACTATATATAGCATGGATCATCTAGGAAGTTCCACGCATTCACTCACTCAAATACCTACCTCTCGATCCTGACTTCCCCACTAGCTCCATCATTTTCTTGCTTTGCTTTCATTCTTGCTTTAATGGAACCG
This sequence comes from Acacia melanoxylon, assembly GCA_019022615.1. Taxonomy (NCBI): domain Eukaryota; kingdom Viridiplantae; phylum Streptophyta; class Magnoliopsida; order Fabales; family Fabaceae; genus Acacia; species Acacia melanoxylon. Next base: position 8,210,391 of record JAFJYJ010000010.1, read on the forward strand.
GAGAAGCTCTTAAGGAAGTGGGTGGTAAGTTTAGTGGCAGTGTTGGTGGTTCTAGGTTTATGGGGTGGGGTTAGAGCTGCACCACAAGTACCTTGCTACTTCATTTTTGGGGATTCTTTGGTTGATAATGGCAACAACAACCAGTTATCATCATTGGCTAAAGCTAACTACTTTCCCTATGGGATTGACTTTCCTGGAGGAGCAACAGGAAGGTTTTCCAATGGGAAAACTACTGTTGATGTTGTTGGTGAGCTCGCTTCCCAAGTACCTTCACAAAGTAGCTTTATCAAAATTGCATAAGGCTAAGCCTTGATGTTACTTTCAATTCCCACTGAAATCCACAACATTACATATTTCTTTTTACTTACTGATTAAACCTGTCTAACTAGCATGCACCAATCATCATTGTATTTCTATACACTGACTGTTCTAGAACTGTATATCCAAGAAATTAGGATTTTAGGTAGATTTACAATTTGGCCTACACTTGTATGATTCCATTCAGCTATGTAGCTATGAATATTTTGTTGTCACATCCGTAGTTGTCTCATGTCATGCACCCATGTCATTGTGCATGCTAGTCAGCTAACAAGCTAAAAAGAAAATGTACATAAAGAGCAGCAAAAACTGACATGAAATGGTCTGGTTAAGTTTACTCTGTATGAGTCATTCTTCTTATGATGTATATTCTTTATTCACATGCGTTTTTATATTTTATTTTTGAAAATCTTATTTAACATATTTTTGAAATTTAACAGCTGAGCTTCTGGGGTTTGATCGCTACATTCCTCCCTATTCAGTGGCCAGAGGACGAGACATACTCACAGGGGTAAATTATGCATCAGCAGCTGCAGGAATCAGAGAGGAAACTGGACAGCAACTGGTACCTTTTCTCTTTTTCTGAACAATATTAGCTTCTTCTATGGCACATCAACTTCTTCCTCATTGGGTTTACATCCTGGTTGATAATGGTATCTGATGGCTTGCTTATCTGCAGGGAGCGCGAACCAGTTTCAGTGGGCAGGTGCAGAATTACCAAAGGACTGTGTCACAAGTGGTTCAAATACTGGGAGATCAGACCCAAGCTGCAAATTACCTGAGAAAATGTATTTATTCAATTGGATTGGGCAGTAACGATTACCTCAACAACTATTTCATGCCCGCATTTTATTCCAGCAGTAGGCAGTACACACCAGAACAGTTTGCTGATATTCTCATTCAGCAATATTCTCAGCAAATCAGGGTTGGTTTCTACTCTTTAGCTTTCCTTGTCTCTTCCCACTCCTTTTCCTTGAACTTTAAATACCTTCAACTATCTATAAAATAAAGAATTTCAAGAATCCATAAACAATAAAGACCTAAATTTTATGGGTTTAACTTCAAATAATATTTTTCCACCCTTCCAATTTTTCAAGTTACACAATCCAAACATGTTTTGGTTAGATTTATATTTACCTCAATTCCTTCCCTTATCCACCTTCCATTTGTTTCTGGGATTTGGACGTTATTCATTCACAAATGTAAAGCCTACATTTGGGGAGAGTGTGGCACAAAAAAAATGTGGTTCGATGTAGGACCCACATGTATGATAATCAAGTATGGAACCCACTCCTTTACCTTTCTTTATTCTTCTGTGTTTTCTTATTCCACCCTCTACATTTTTCAGTCATGTTGACAGAAACTTAGCGGGACTGGTAAAAAGAGATGCCATCTCTTCTAAGCAACATGGTTCAAAAATGAAAAGCTAAACTATTCCTGTTTATGTAAATATATAGGGTACATTTGGGCAGAGTGAGCGTGACACAAGAAAATGTGGTCCTACATGGGATCCACATATCATAATTAGACATGGAGTCCACCACTCTATTTTTTTCACTCTCTCTTCAAATTCACATTCTATATTTGATTTTGTCAATGTAAAGAACCTTAGGCCAAAAACAAAGTCAACGTAAAGAATCTAAGTCAAATTTTTTCCTCAAGCCATGTTCATAGAAACTGATTTCAACTGGTAAGCAGAGATGCTATATCTTCAAATCATTATGGTTCAAAAGTGAAAGACTTGGCAATTTTATTTTGATGTATCAGAGTTTGTATAACTATGGAGCAAGGAAAATGGCGTTATTTGGGCTTGGTCAAATAGGATGCAGTCCCAATGCAATTGCCCAGAATAGCCGAGATGGAAGAACATGCGTGGAAAGAATCAACTCTGCAAACCGATTATTCAACGACAGATTGAAATCTCTCGTTGATCAACTCAACAACCAGCTAACTGATGGAAAATTCATCTACATTGACACCTACGGAATGTTTCAAGACGTAATAAGAAGCCCTCATCCTTTGGTAACTAATTTACCCTCCGAACATTTTTCGCCCTAATTTCTGTCACTTTCTATACGAAAACGATAGGATTTGTACTAATAATCGGATAAAACAATTGAAATTCAGGATTTAGGGTTACGAACGCCGGGTGCTGTGGAGTAGGAAGAAACAACGGTCAAATTACATGCTTGCCAGGGCAGAGACCATGTCCGAACAGAAGAGAGTACCTGTTTTGGGACGCTTTTCATCCAACTGAGTCCGGCAACACCATTATTGGAAGGAGAGCATACAGTGCTCAATCTTCCTCCGATGCCTATCCCATTGATATCCGCCGCTTGGCTCAGAGCTGAAGTATACCTTCGCAAAGAAGAAGGAAGGATCTTGAGGCGCTGATGAAGACTTTTTCGGCATGCAAAACATTTGGGGAAATTACATTAAGGAACCCACATGTTTAATAATATTATATTAAAGCATCTTTATAATTGAAATGTTTCTGCTTTGCTTATGTTAATCCATTAGTACCAAGTAGTAGCATGTTTATCTTAAAGTTTCATGTGTTTATCATTGAGGGATTATCATTCCAAGTGTAATTGTGTTTTGTTTTCATGATTGGAATATTAAATTAAATATTGATAATGGTTTTTTCTTTGGCTCATTAGTAATTGTTCTTTAATGCTCTCAAACCATTGGCTTTCTAATCTAACAACTGGAGCATAAGTTTTACTGCAATCTAAAACCCACAACTTTATTAGTATTACTGATAGGTAATCTTACATTTTCTTTTCTTAGCTGATCTTGACTTTTTTCGTCACTGTTAAATTTTTCTTTATGTTGTGATGATCTTGTCTTTTCTCCCCTTGTTTAACTTACATTTTTCTTTAATGTAGTATGATCAAACTTGTTAATAGCCTCGTAGTGGACATAAAAGCCTCTCTCCGATAAGTGTAGATTACATGTTTGATTCAGCTTGTAATCTTTGGCAGACTAAATCCCTTATTGTAAAGTAACTTGCCGCATTTCATTATCAGATTAAACATATTTCAGAGCAGAATGCCACCATTAATTTTCTTCTCAATATCAAAACTCTGGCAAATTGTGCTCTTTCTTCGGCATTAGTCCATTAGTCCTCAAGCAATGGCGTGCCCATAAGGCTAGCAATCTTTACCTAGAGAAGCTACCCGCCATTGTGGTTGCGGGGTCTAAGTTTTTTGGGCCGAAAGTGGTGTCTTGATTAATATGGATTTATTGGGTTATTGAGTTATGGGCCTATAATAGGACTGAACATGATTGAAATTGCTCGTATATTGGGGCCGAATGGATTTGTTTCATTTTATTTTATTTTATTGAAACACAAGATAAGGGTCGAGAGTAAATGGGCTTGGTACAACTGTCATAGCTTCTGGCTCCTTCTGTCCTCGTCATGGGGTCATCTTCTAATTGTTTTCTCTTTTTTCCGTAACTTATAAAATAATATATAATTAACTTATAAAATAATATATAATCTAATGTCGATATTTAGAGAGATCATATTATATTTATTATACAAAAACAACATAGTCTTATCTCATTAGGTGGGGTCGGCTGTATGGATTACACGATGTCATTGAGCTCAACCAAAAACCAAATTTCTTGATAAATTATTAACGAAAAGGTCTTTCGCTTCAATAACCTTATTAAGCGTTCTCTTCGATCTTCTTTCACCCTTTTTACTCAGTTCCAAACAATTTGACCTACCCCTCATCACTAGCGTATCCAAAGGTGTTCTCTTTATGTGTCTAAACCATTTTAAATGATTTTCTACAATTTTTCTTCAAATGGTGTCTCTCCAATCCTTCCTCGTATAATTAAGATCATTATGAATCCCAATTTTTTTTTTTTGTATTACCACACCTCTCTCTAATCATCATTATCTCAGCTACCCCCACTTTGTGCACATGTAATCACTTCAAAGCCTAACATTCATTACCATAAAGCACTGCTAAACGAATAGAGACTCACTTGATTAGTATGAATCAAAATATAAATTAAAATCTAAAAAAAAATCATACAATTCATAATACAAAGGTTATGAATAATTAGACCTGGCGCTTGTGAAAAAAAAAAATCCATGAAGAGCACAGTGAGAAAACGTGTCGTGTATCAGAAAATAACTGATCTGAAATGTGTTATGTTGCTTAAAACACTCCTCCGATGCTAATTATAGTACCTAATTTGTGGTGCAATTTGACCTAGTTTATAGTGCAATTTACATCGGTTATCTTAATTAGTTTTAATTTAAGGCATTGTTCAGAACACATCACGTTTTGTGTCCGTTCTATGTTTGAGCCATAATTTTGCAGAACAACCTTTGTATATATGCATTGTATTCAAATCCTTGACCGCCAAAAGTTGTTCAAGAACCTATATTACACTCATTACTTAATTTTCTGATCCATCATCTGATTCTTCCTTACTAACCCCATTCTTGTCCATATCAAAATACTTTAGTGTGTGTATATACATAAATACATACATACATATATATATGATTAAATGTTATTTGCATTTTGTTTCCCACTTGAACAACTCATTTCAATCTTGTTGGTGTAGAGATGGCTTCTAATAAGAAACTGGGGTTTGAGCTGTCTCTTCTCTTATTGATTGCGACGACCACGAGTATTGAGGGTGGTAATAATAATAATGTTGAAGAACAAGTGCCTTGTGTGTTCATATTTGGGGACTCATTATCTGATAATGGAAACAACAACAATCTTCATACCTCGGCCAAATGTAGTTACAGACCATATGGGATTGATTTCCCAGATGGACCAACTGGAAGATTCACCAACGGCCGAACTTCCATTGATATTATCAGTAAGATCTGAGGACATAAAAGATGAAATGTAGTTTTTTTTTTTTCGTGTGTTTGTTATTTTTCTTGTTACGTATCTCTGAGTTAATCATGAGGCTATAAAGATTGGTTTGATGAATATGCAGCTCAACTCCTGGGGTTCAAGGAGATGATACCTCCATTTGCAAACCTTGGTGGTTTTGACATACTCAAAGGGGTGAACTATGCTTCTGGTGGTGCTGGAATTCGTGTTGAGACTGGCACGCAACTGGTATATTATATATATATATATATATATATATATATATATATATATATATATATATAACTTTTTCAAGTGCTTCACTTGTTTTGTCTGATGATCAGAAAATGTGTTAAAAAAAAGAAACAATAAACCTTATTCTATCATATGAGATCGAGTACATAGATCGTACGACGGCCCGCTGTGCTCTATTAATAATAAATATTCAGATATAGTGTTGACCAAATGAATGTCCATTCGACCATTTCGTATTGAGTGTTCTTTTTTATCTTTCTCTTCTCCTTTTTAGAGGATTCCATGCCATCTGATCTACCTTTCTTACTGCTGCCTCTAATAATCTTCTTCGTATATGTATGAATCACCTCAAATAATTTTGTACCATTTTGTCTTCATTGATGTTATATCAATGCTTCCTCGTATATGTTAATTAGGAATCTTATCTATTATTATATGACCATATATGCATCTAAACATATTGATATCTGCCATCCCAATTTTGTTCTATTAACATTCACCACTATACAACAATGTTTGGTCTTTTAAGATAAAACTTCCCTTTTACTTCTTAAATAATTTTCCAATCACAAATAACTCTTTTTTTTTATTATTCGAATATAATAATAATTATTTTTTTATAAAAGTGACAAATTTTTTTTATGAAAGTACATATAGGTCCAAAATCCTGCAATGTAAAATGCTTTATGATACTCCTTTGATTCTGAATATAAGATATATTTGGAAAGTTGATCTTGATTTTAAATATAAGATATAATTTTTATATTTGTCAATTTTTTCTATTTTACCCCTATTGATGCCTCAACAATAATCAAGGAGGAGAGAGAAGGAGGGGATTAAGGAAGATGGTTAGGTGTTTTAGAAAATACATGTCATATTAACTAATTTAACTAACTTTATTAATCTAATAAATTGCTAATTCATGTAGTTTCTTCTTTAATTGATTTAAAATGTTGTTGAGCATTCAAAAATGCATATTATTGAAACAAGTGGTTGACCATTAATAATGCAGGGTGCTGATGTAAGCTTGGAGATACAGCTAGAGAATCACAGGAAGATAGTTTCAGAAATAAGTGCTAAACTTGGAGGTTTTGAGAAAGCACAAGCACATCTCAACAAGTGCTTATATTACTTCAATATTGGAAGCAATGATTTCATAAACAACTACTTCTTGCCTCAATATTACCCTACAAGTCAAACCTTTACCCTTCAGAACTTTGCTGGGCATCTTATCCAAAATTATTCTCTCACTTTGAGGGTATATATATAAATATATAATTACTTTCCTCTATTATATTACAATTTACAAGAGTTTTTATTCAGGAAAATCGTGAAAAAACTGTTTGAAAATTTTATTTGTGAGAAAAAAATTGAATTTGATTTTTGATATTTTTGGTATATGAAATCAGGCAGAGTACTGATTTTTTTTTTTTTTTTTTTGAATATTCAAAAACATAATTAGGTTCTTCTGGCTAACAAAATTTCTGAACATGGACTTTTTACTGATTTTCCCTTTTTTATTTCCCTGGAACTTACCTTGGAGAAACATTAACGTGGCATGTGTATGTTTTTGTGGGGATGCAGGCTATGCATGATGAACTTGGAGGAAGGAAGTTTGTATTGGTAGGGTTAGGAGCCCTAGGTTGTACTCCGAGGGCAATTTCTAGAAAGAACTCATCATTGTCGTTATGTGATAATGATATGAATGAAGCAGCTCTAATTTTCAACTCCAAACTTAAATCGCTTGTGGATCTATTCAATTATCGGCTCTCAGCTGATTCCAAATTTATCTTCATCAACAGTATTGCTGGGATACTCAATCCCTCACCTGGTAACTAGATATTCTTATCTTCTGATCTATTTTCTTAAATTGTGTATTATATTGAATCCAAATAATGGGGCCTTAATTTTCTTGTGATAAGTTTGTTTGAAGGCTTCATGGGTAGCCCTCTTCATGAAGATCGGTCTCTCAACGAAAACACCAATATGTTATGAGTACAAGTGCAAAACGGAGAACTCATTCCAAAAGTCTAGCATAGTAGATAGAAAAACTCTGAAGTTATAAACCTCACTTCTTTTGTGAGACTCCCTGATGTGTACTCATGATAGAACACATTTTTATTACTTCCTCCAGTCTAAGATATAGATAACTAAGTTGCAATTATTCAGAAATTTGGTTAAGTTAGTTATTTGTAGAAAAGTACTCCCTAAAGTATATCCCTTTTAGTTATTTGCATTAGGTACTACCCTACGATAGAAAACCTCCTTAATATGTTCAATAAATAAATAAAGTTTTAGAGAAAAAATAAATTACTCCTCTAGTCATTAATATAAAATATATTTGAGAAGTTGATCTTAGTCTTAAATATAAGACCTATTTTTCATATTTATTACTAACTCCGGTCATAAATATAGGATATAGTTTGTAGTGCAAATTACACTACAAACTATGTCCATATTTTATATCGGAAGAGTAATATTTTCCTAATTTACCCCTATTGATATTCTATTAACAATAATCAAGAAGGGAATGAGAGAATTAAGGAAGATAACTAGGGATTTTTAGAAAGTACATGTCATATTAATTAACTTAACTAACTTTCTTAATCCAATCAAATTAGGTATATATGACTTATATTAAGTGCCGAAGAGAGTAGGAAAAGTGAATTCAGGTATTATATTTAGGACTAAAGCAAACCCCTATTGACGATAACTCTTATATTTGGGACAGGAGTATGGGGTATACAGTTAATGCACTCCTATATCACATGAAATGCATGGTCCATATTTATTTAATTTTTAGTTGATAAATTATTGAAGGGAAAATAAAAGGAAGAAATTAAAACATAATTGGATGTACATATATATATGCAGGATTCAAGGTGTTGACTAAAGAGTGCTGCAAAGTATGGGAAAATGGGCAATGTGTTGCAAATGAAATGCCATGCAAAAATAGAAACGATTATGTGTTCTTTGATTCGTTTCATCCTACTGAAGCTGCCAACATCATCACAGCAATGTCTTCATATAATGCTTCAAATCCAGTTTTCACTTACCCTACGGATATCTACCACCTTGTTCTCTCCTAGCTAAATCAATAGTATCACATAGATCACTTGAACACTCATTTAATTTTGGATTCTAATAAAATTTTGTTCAACATATGTAATCTTATTCAATTACACATCTAATAATATGCATTTGTATTCATGTTATATTTGTGTAAACTCCTTCATAACTACTATTTTAATTTTAATTTTTCTAGGCACACATGCATATTCTTGTAGTAGCAATAATATTGAGGTACTACTAGGTACTAAATGTTCGTATCCTCCTATTAAACTCAACTATATGTACTAGTCACTTCTGCTAACCTCAACCTGTATTGGTTATTTATTGCTTATGCGGCTGGAACACTATTTATATCTATAAATATTTTCTTTTAAAAAAAATACTCCCTCCGGTCCTAAATATAGGAAAAATTTTGTAGTATAAATTACATTACAAACTTTGTCTTATATTTAAGACGGTAATCTTAATTTCAAAAAAGTTTCTAGCGACTTTACTGTTATTAAAGCATTTTGCCTAGCCCAGGAAGGGGCACAGTTCCGGAACAAAAAAAAAAAAGCCATTAACCCTAGCCATTTTGTCATTTACACATTTTGGTGGTACTTATACGCCATTCTCCCATAGAAATAACCCACGGAAAAAGCACTAAAAAAAAAATGATCTCCTTTATTTTATTTTATTTTAAAAAAATATTCAAGATTGATTGTGTATTTAACCAACTAGAAAATGTCACCTGACACACTTTTTTATTTTTTTCAGGAGGGTTATTAAAATAAAAGAAATGAAACGACATATTAATTAAAAAAGATATTTTTTATTTTTATTTTTTTTCAGTAGGGTTATTAAAATAAAAGCAAAAGAGAAAAAGTAAGAAGAATGCTAGGAATTTTTCTTAATCCTTTGATTTTGCCCACCAAAAGAAGTCACCACTACTCCTAATATAAATATGCCAAACAGTAGAAACATTCCCATCTTATTATAGTAGTATATATATAGTACATATATATCAACCGGTTTTTTTATTGAACACTTTGCTTATCAGGGAGAGTTAAGCATCTATAGATGGTCTATATTTGATTTTTTTTTTCAAAATAATAAATTTTTAAATAAAATAATAATTTTTTTAAATAATAATAGTTAATAGATTACCTTTATTTTATATTCTATACTCATTAAAATAGGGTTTTCAAAAAAAAAAAATTACTTTAAATAAAAAGTCAAATCTAGACCATGTAGATCAGATATTGATGGTTCAGATAGCTCTCCCTAGCTGGCAGATCCCAAAATCTAGCAGCATCACTAATCCTTTGATTCAGGTCGCTGCTCATTTGCACGGCAAGGTGTTGGCTAATTGTGATATAGCTGAAGTAATTTTATTTGTCTTATGTTGTTTTTGCTTCTTGTTTGTTTGTTTTTTTTTCCCAGGATTACTATCAGACATTGTTGAATTGAATTCTTTTTGTTATGATATATAGATGCATAAATTTAATCCAAAAAAAATAAAAATAATTAGAGATTATGATCAGTTGTTGTAAGAGATGGGGATGGTTGGTTTTGCCAAGTTGATCACTTCAGTAAGTCTCTTCCAAATGCCTATTTCATCTTCTTCAACAGTCGTACTGGTTCCAAACCTGACCCTTCACTACTTGGTAAACTTTTCTTAATTAATTAATTAATCAATTAATTATCTCTTTCTTCATAATTAATTGTCTCTGCCTGATAAATGGTTCCTAATAAATCACTACCACATATATGTATATATTTTAAGGTTATTTTTACTTATATTTAACGGTTGTTAAATATTCGAGCGCTAAATATTTATGTAGGGTTTTATATTTCACGATTCTTTAAATACTACAGTTATTTATAGTACCCTATATTTGATTGTTCTTTGTCAATGGTGGTTAAATATACTAAACAATATTTAGCATTTATTCATTAAAAACCGTGAAATATATTACTAAATATATTAGGTTCAAACAGTGATCGGTAAAGTATATGACACCCTGATTTTGGTCATTAGTAAGGTGTTTATTTGACGGTTGTTGGTAAACTGGGGTCAATTTTTTTAAAAATGCATATTACATATACAAATACCTATAAATATACAGAAATCAGAACAAAGGTCCATTCCAGTAATCAAAATGGCTAATGTAAATATAAAACAGAAACCAAAGATCTAAAAAACTAGGTAGCAAAACAGAAACCAAAACTTCTGGGTTAATCTTTCATCACTTGCAGGATTCAAGGTTTTGGATTCTGGGTGCTGCGTGCCAACAAGTTGGGGGAAATGGGCCGTTCGTTGCCAATAACAACGTTTTGGTATCTTGTTACTTGTTAGCAGGTTGTTCATGTATATAATACTAATAAATTAGACGGTGACAGTCAAAAATGCAACTCAAGTTGTGACAAATGTATTTGTCACCTCAGGATGTGTTTCTCTTTGCATTGTTAAGATGAGTTTGTGTGTGTGGAATTCTGGTGGATGGATTATAAAAAATATACTAATGATGTGGAACGAATAGGAACTTGTCCTAGAAAACCCAAGAGTTCCAAATCAATCAGCAAATCTAGAAGCCAAAAAGTGAAGAATAAATGAAAATTTGTAATCTTGGGACGAGGAACCTCAATGAACACGTCTTCTAGAAAACATTGAGTATGCAAAACCTATCATTCAAAGGAAGGGTTAAGGTGCAAATTTGTCATTATTAAAGCTTTTGCTGAAGAGTAATGTTCTCAAAAAAGTTTTTTCGTGTCAATGTCACCCCGAAAGTTTCAAAACGTAGTAATGTTGCCATACAATTAAAAAACTAACACTGACAGTTATAAAATTAACGTTGACCATTAACTTTTCAATGATAAAAGGTACTATTGCTACATTTTGAAACTTCTGGGACGACATTAAACATGAAAAAAATTTCAGGGTAACATTAGTCCTCAGTGAAAACTTCTGGAACAAATTTACACCGTAACCCTTCAAAGAAAACAATGGCTCAAGAACTCCAAGTATAACAAGCACTAGAGTATATCACTCTCTTAATTATGCCATGCAGTATTCTCTCAACAGTACACAACCAATAAGTCAATTAACTATATTTTTCCAAAGAACTTAATAACTTCAAGGAGTTAATATATCTAATCTTTCTTTGTAACTTATGCCATGGCCTTACTTAAACTGTGACAAGAAAAAAGGCACGCAAGTCAAAATTACAGGGGGAAACAAATATCAAGGTAATTAATAGATAAAGTATATTCCAAACATGTCAAGCTGTCTTTTTCATACTCATATATGTCATACTAAACACAAATGTAAGCAAGCAGCTTAATTTCACCATGAATACGGAACGCAAGTTTGATCGATGATTGGAGAGGGGAGGTAGAGTGCTATCATTAATTAATGTCTACAAAGCAGCCACTACATAGAGAGGGATCATTCATATATATAAATATATGCTGCCTTTAAGCTGTAGCATTCATCATCTGCTATCCTTATGCCAAAATACAAGAAGCAGAAGTTCTTAATATGTCACAAGTACATCGATCATCACCTGCACATGAACACATTCCAAAAAACAACACGGGAAAAGAAAATGAAACTTGATTAGAAGCCTACTATGAACCAAAAGATTCAATCATGAACACATTAATCCAAGGAACAACACGAGAAAAGAAAAGAAAACTTGATTAGAAGCCTATTATGAAGCAAAATATTTAATCATCTATTTATATTTGTTTGGAAACTAGATTTTATAAATATATATAAGCATGGATTGAAGGAATTTTTTTTAAACCGAGTGCAATTTATTAGAGTTCTATTATGATCCTGATTTCTTGTGTGTCAATGTTATATCAAATAACATCCGACTTTGACATTGTTTTTTCCAGCATTATTCGACATTGATTTTGATCATATAGTAAATTTTATTTTCTTGGTTGAAATGGTGAGAAACATTAATGAATATACACAAATAGAAACCTACTAGCATGTGAGTGTCAGAGAACTAATTTGAATCTCTGAAATACTTCACTGGTAAACTAGAGAACGATATGGACTGGAAGGAGTAATATTGATTCCTACCTTAACACATTTGGGAGTTGATTTTAGTCATAAATGTAAGATATAGTTTTCATATTTTTCAATCACTTCTTAATTTATCCCTATTATATAGATGCTCCTCAACAAATACATATCATATCAACTAACTCAACTAACTTCCTTAATCTAATCAAATTAGATAAATATGTCTTATATTAAGGAATGAAAGAGTATATTAGAAGATCTGAATTCCCAAAACCACTAATCTCGTTGATCTTATTTATAAGGCACTTAGAGAAGGAATCTTGTAGTCTTTGTTTATAAAGTACTACATTGAATTATTGATTACAATTTTTCTCTTCTACACCATTGTTCAATACTGATATATAAAAGTAGGATTTTATTATTATTATTATTATTATTTTAAAATTGTTAGATAGTGTTAATATGTTTTAAGGTTTTCCTTATTTTAGGTGAAAAGTGAAAACAGTTGAAAGTAACTCATAAAATGGTATATAAATGAAGGCAATAGTCTGTTTTAAACAAAACTAAAAGAAGGCAAATCACTACTATATGATCATTTATATCCATAAAACCATCATATAAGTTCTGGAGATGAAAGAAAAGACAAAGCCAATATTAAAGAATAGAGAGAGAGAGAGAGAGAGAGAGAGAGAGAGAGAGAGAGAGAGAGAGAGAGAGAAGGAAAGGGATGATAGGATCGACGACGTACACTAATTGAAGGGGGATATGGTCATGGGGAGGGTAGTGAGGTTGTAAGCCAGTGACTTGGAAGAAGGCTCTTGAGTCAAATTGATTATTATGCTCACTTGTATTCTCATAGCTTGATACCATCACATTCATGTTATGCTGCTGCTGCTCCTGGTTTCTCTCACTCTCTGCTATCTACAATATCAATATCATCATCATCATCCACCACTTTTTACGTTTCATTTTGAAAGCTTTCGTATTTCTCTATTCTCATCATGCTTGTGAATAGATGTATACATAGAAATAGTACATGTATATACCTTAGCGCGAAGAAGCTGGTTGTTACCGTGCAAGTCTACCTCCTACAACATGAACGAGGCGTGAATGTGGAGAACACACAATAAATAATGTTGCACAAAGGTGAAGACAAAGCTAAAGCCACTTTATGAACATGGAGTTTGTCTAGCGGTGTCTGTTAGATCCTCGGGTCTTGAGTTTAAGTCCCGAGGAGACACCGATATTGAGAGGACATTTACGAACCCGAACCGATTACTGATGATAATATAAAAATAAAAATAAACTAAAGGCACTTTAAAGCTTGACAGTATATAGTTTTCTACTGCTGGTAATTAGGGTTTAAGAGGATATTCTTGTGCATACTAGAGTATTGTGATTATCTTCTTGTATTTTCATCGTTTCCAATAATCATGTAGCTACAGAGAGAGTTCAAGAAGTAAAAGCACTTACCCTCTTCTGCATGTAATCAATTTCTGCAAACAGAAGCTCATTCTGGTGCAAGTAGTGTTTTGGAAATGATACAAGGGAAGACCAAAAAAAAAAGTCAGAAAAATCAAATTATAAAATCTAGAGGGAGAGAAGGGGGAGAAGAGTACCTTTTTGGAACGGATTCTGCTGATGCCCTCTCTAACTTACCCTCCAAGTTCTTGAGATCTCTAGCATTCAAACCTGCCAATGTCTCCCCCATCATTTGCCTGCATCATAATATAATATTGTTTTCATATCAAACACTTCAACCAAAGGGAGTGGCCATGCCATATGCAAAAAGGAAGAGACTCATATATAGAATGGCAGAGGCAAATAAGCTTTTGCACATTTTCGTTAATCCATAAACAAGATCAATATAGACACATATACACATGGATCCATACATCTCGATCTCCTAAATCTTGAGTTTCTCCTCTAAATGATTAGAACTTTCTCTTATAGTTAAAACACTATCACTCGTAGCTAGCATTCGTGTGACTGGAATTCCTTCTTTCACTATGGAAAGCTCTGAGCATAAGAGAGAAATATAGGATCTTGCTGTGATGCCACAAACAATTTCCAATCTTCTAAAAAGTTTACGGGAAATATTCAAATTGATTGACCGTGGTCCCGAGTAGCAATATGTGTGTGTGTGTCTATGTGTGCGTGTATACGTGTATATGTATGTGTGTATAGATGAAATTAAATAATTCAAGGCACAAACGTACCTGTTGTTATTGCGCAGGTTACTAATTTGAGCACGCAGTTTGGCTGCTTCTTGCTGATAATACTGTCATTATACATTCATACCTCTAAGTTTCAGTTTTTGTGCCAAAACAAATTATAATTTCAGAAACTCACTCATAGATGGACACAAAAAATTATATATAAATAATATATATATTGTAATTTGTTTGGAAGATAGAATAGACACACCTGAGCATTAGCTTCAGAAGTGGATCCAGCACCAGAAGTATCTGAACATGCTTTCTTGTACCTCTCTATTGTTGCCTTCACACTGCAATTACACACACACACACATCACGTTCCATTATAAAACAGGCCAGCTTTGAAATTTGAGATATGCTTCTCCATTATTGTATAACTAAACCAAATTATTCTTTTCATCTTCGATCAGCTCCCATATATATATATATATATAAAGGTTTATCTTTGGATTCACAAATGAACCAACATGTTATATCTACTTTGATAATAAAGATAGATTTAATTAATTTCTTATCTCAAATTTAATTTCTTTCTTTTCCCCAGATTCAAAATATTCTTTCCACTTCCTTAGGAGAGACGTGTTTTTCCGGCATATTCATTCATTCAACATCATCTTGAAACCACAGGAAAATGAGTTCATAAATTACTAACAATCGAAATAATCATTAATTATTAAGAATTGAAAACCTCATTCCCAGACTCTTTATAGAGCCTATGATATACCCTCAATCAAATCACAATCTCCAGGTAAGAATTAATGATAACTCATGACTACTAGAGACTACATATAATATAACACCCCAGTCATCCACACACACAATAGTCAAATTACTCAAATATTTTCCTTTTTTGGGAAATGAACATGAAAAAATACTGTTACTAAACACGGACCAGACCGATTAGTAAACCGGTCAAATCTGGGCATTAACCCAATTTAGTTTTTGTTTGTTTGTTTACAAATTGACTTTTTTTATTTATTTATAATTTTAAATTAATCACCTTGAAAATTTCATTTCCTAATCGATTTGGTCATGGGTTAGCTTCAGTTTGACTTATTAACCCTAAACCCAGTATCTTAACTGGTTTAGTGATCTGAGTTTAATAACCTTAAAAAAAGATCCAAAACTAGTTTGTTCACATAAACATGGGAGTAGGATGGAATTAAATGTGACGTAAAAAGAAAAAAACAGAGAGAGAGATTAAAGCGGGAAACCAGGTTTGAATAGTTTAAAGGTCAAATCATCCAAAATCTCTGCAACCTTAAAACCTAACATTTCTTCCAAAGTTACATCGATGACCTCAACCACACATACCCAGGAAAAAAAAACCAGACTCGATGTGATATGAACAAAACAATAAATAAAATTATTTATCATCAACAATAATAGATTTATCCGTGTGTCTATTTTTGGGGTTATATATATATATAAATATATGATGATACCTTAATATCGTCGAGTCACACTGATTGGCTGTGTCTACCACGCTGGCACAACATCATTGGATCACACCATTTCTAGAACTAAACTTTTGTTCTTGAGGTTCCTTATTTCACAGAGGGTAATAGCTAATACCCTAAACCTCATTTCTTTATCCACCTCGAACCCAACACATATAATACTCAAATATAATCCATTTTAGGATATAGTTCTATATTATTGTGTCTGTCTGTCACTGTGAATTTATTATTTATAATTTTATGAAATAAAAAAAGATTTCTCTTCGAAGGTCACTTTCAGATACTGCTATATAGCAGCAGCAGTCGAACGGCTAAAACATCTCTCACTCTTTCCCGTTGGCTTCTCACTTTTCGTACGTTTTTATTTCATTTTTGACCTCTCTGACTTTTTTCCTCCTCATAGCAATCATTTCAAAGTTGAAAATTACACGTATATTCGTGAAGTAATTAGCAAATATTTTTTCTGAAACCTACCATTAATTATTAAAATCATTATTTAAGATTTTTAAAAAATAATTTTAAATAATATGATAGCATTGTTCTTTAAAAGAATAACAAAAAGAGCTTGCTAGTTTCATTAGCCTTAATACAAATTGTTTTAAGGAAAATTTGTTAAGGTGTGTCTAGTTACATGTAATTTTTCTTTTAAAGAGCTTACTTACTCTAAATTAAACAATCATTATTCAAAATTTAATTATATGCTATCCAGAATTTTTTGAAAAAAAAAATATATCTTTGTCACATGAACACCATCAAAAATGCTTTGATGGATTAAATTTAAAAATATAGTATATTTTTAGGGATAGGATATTGTCACTACCATTTTTTTGTCACTACCAATATTATTAAGTCTTTTTTTTCACCGTTAGATAAGAATCTCAATAGGAGAGAGAAATGATAAAGATAGATGAGATTATGATCTAATGGTAAAAAAAAATGGTAATGACATTGGTAGCGACAAAAAATGATAGTGACAATATCTTATCCCTATTTTTTATATAATTAATGAAAATAATACACATTGTTTTACAAAGATTATATAATTAACTTAATTTTAAGTATTTTTTCTTAGATATTTGTAATCAAATCAAACGCTATATACAACAAAAGACGGTTACGTCTTGCACACAAATTTTCTTTGGCCAAAGATACAAAATAAATTCTGAAGCTTGAATTTTATTACATAAAAAAACATTTTAAAAATAAAAAATCTAAAAGTTCGATGCACATAATCGAACACCGCCATTATTACTTTCTGTCTGTATGTTTCTTCTTCTCTGATGAGTGAGTCCAAAACTTTCACAAAAATATCAACACACAGACTTTGAACAAACGCATAGCGCAGTAAGTTATACCAACCATGGTTAAATAATTATGATGATCCACTTGTTTCTCTCTTATTGGTTCTTCTCTCTTTCCTTTTCAGATTAACTGTCTTTGTAAAAGAACCCTTTTATAGTTTTATTACTCCATGAAAACCAAAACCAGAAGAGAGAGAGAGAGAAATAGGGTTAAGAGAAGAAAGAAGAAAGAAAAGAGAAACCAGAAAACTAAGTAAAATAAAGGATTATTCATTTTAATTTGTCAGAAGTCAAGAACACAGAAACTAAATCATGTGTGCTTGTGTGTGTGACCTGACCAATGATTCTCTTCTCCACCAAGAGACAAGCGAATCCTATTCTCTCTAACTCTCTACTCAAGAGATCTTTTAAAAACCCTAACCAGAAAACCAGAAAATATATATAACTAATCGATCATATCAGAAACTACCAACTTTATTTATTTATTTTTTCCCTCTCTTCCAAAAGGGGTTTAAAATTTCCCAGGTTTCTGATTGGTTGGCAAGAAACCAGAAAAGGAATATACAAAGTGGGTTAGGCTTTTTGTGTTTCTTATTACTTGATTAAGTGTAACCTAAATCATCGTCATTTTGGATAAAGAAAGCCCTAATCTTTAAGGTTAAGTTTGACCCAAGAGTTCAAAATTTGCACGTGGGTGTAAGCTGAGATTTGTGGAAACTTTTGATTAAAATAGCAAATCTCTCCCAATCTTGGGTATGGATTCTTCTAATTAGCTGGTATTTTGAGAAATATCCCTGCATAATCTAGACAAAGCCTAATATAAAAGCCTACTCTTTATTTTTTTCCTTAAAAAAGGTTTTTTTTTTATTTCTTTTCAATTTGATGTTTTGACAAGTTCTTTGAAATTCTGCAGTACTGGGCGCTAGCTTGTCCAATCTGTCGTGACTAGTGATGTGTTATTAAGGAATTGTCACAGATGAAAGCTTTGGTCTTACATTGAGAGAGAGAAGAGAGAGAAGGAAACTTGGAAACAGAAACTTTTAACAATGGAGGAAATTAAGCTGATCTCACACTGGATTTCATCCCAAACTTCTCAAATCTTTACCTTTTTTTCATACTCTCAACTACATAACTTCTAAACTATATGATCTATTCCAACAGATCTATGAATTTACCAAAACTAGAGCTTAAATAATCATCAAAATAAGAAAAACAAAAAATACAAGTTCATCTTGCTTGCAGAAAACAGAGCTATATTTTTCACACTATCAAACACATTCACAGTTTTTCTGATAAATTAAACCCTTTACATATGAGATCCATTCAAGAATTAAAGAAAAAGATTCCGAACCCATAGAACTTCAAGATTGAAAAAGCTGAAACCCTAAAGCATTTATATATGCAAGAGAAGAAGACATATATGAGTGTGTATACCTGTTATTAGCATATTCATAGAGACGACCACGAGTGGAGAAGACGATGAGGGCGACCTCGGCGTCGCAAAGCACAGAGAGCTCATAAGCCTTCTTGAGGAGGCCATTTCTGCGCTTACAGAAAGTGACCTGGCGATTTGTGGTGTTCTCGATCCTCTTGATCTCAATCTTTCCTCTTCCCATCTTTCTCTGTGGGGATGATGAATCTGACATGGCTTGATTATTGTTATCATTATTATTATTTGGGAATTCCATGGCCCTTAAATCAACCTCACAAAAACCTGAATCAAAGTAAAACAAACAAACCCATATGCCCGAGATTTCAGCTTTTTTCTTATCATCAGGAGAGAATAAGAAAAAATTAAAGGAACTAGCTAGTGAAGAGAAGCTCTCAACTTTCTCATACTTAACAGTAGTGAAATTTTCACCCTAAAGCAAGTGATTCTTACTCTTTTTTACTCACACAAGAAACTAAAAAAGAATCAATTTGTGAAAGTAAAAAGCCATGACTAAACCAAAAGCTCTCTGGAGCTTTGAGCTTGTTTTGGAGCTTTAGTTTTTGTTTCAACAAGTTTTTCACTTTTTAGCTAGCTGCAAGATTTTCCAGCAGAATCAAGAGATCATCACTCTTAAAAGCAACTCTCACAGAAGAAAGGGTTTGATCTTTGAGAAGTACTAAAAGCCATGAGCAATTAAAAACCCTGGATTTGTGATGAGCTAGTTTTGGGGGAAATCTCAAAGAGGAAATACAGACATGGGAAAAAAAACTTGGCTTGAAGATTCCTAAGCTAGTTTTCTTGGAAGTTCACAATCTAATCTAATCTAACAGGGGCTTGAGCAGAAAAAGGGGAGGGTTATTTTAATTTTTGAGGCTGAAAAAGTTGGATTAAGCCAAAAAGTTTAAGCATTGGAGATGAGATTTCAAAGGATGTCTCAGTATTTTGCTTACTAACCTGATGGGGAAGGGAATAACAAAAGCGATAAAAGAGTTAACAAAGCAGGAACACAGTTCTCAGCAACTGGGAAATTATTTTCCTTCTTCTATCAGAACTGAAAGAGAATTCAGAAAATGAAGGCGGAGTTGCAAAAGAGAGAAAGGGTATATATAAAAATTAGGAAAAAAAAACTTTTTGACCAATAATATAATAATTCAATGTTCTTTCAACAGAAACTATAAATATATATGGTCTGAACATTTTGCTTCTCTTTACTTTTTCACCCTCTAACTGGACTCTCAGGAAACAAAAGGGGAGGACAAATGAGGAATAAACTTAAGAATGACGCTCGGTCTAATTACAATATTATTGAATTGATTTGCTTTTTCAAGGAAAGAATATCATAATCTGAGGAGGAGGACAGGAAGGGCATATATGAGTGTATGAGGAAGAGAGAGAGAGAGAGTTGTGATGAAAAGGATTATTAATGAGGTGATAAAGACGTTGGGGCTATGATGCAAACGTTGCACCTATTAGAGAGTGTATTCCACAACAGAAACCACTTTCCTGCTTTCTCTTTCTCTCACCATGATTCTTTCCAAACCTAGCTACCTTGTATATAACATACAACAAACACGTCATATCCAAAAATTCGGGCCAATAAGCCTCAAGAATAATGTACTAAGGCGAGTTTCAGAAGTGTCCTAAAAAGATAGAATGGTTAAGAGAATAATAGTATTAGAGAGGATTATATAACTGTTAAGTTTTGCCGAGTAGTTCAAAAGTGTAATTTCTGATGGGCTTCAGTTAATAAGGTATCTGAGCAATTTACTAATTTGGATTAAAGCTTTGCGATCAGAATACCTCTTCTTCTCAGGGGTTTTTCAGAAAGGTGGGATTCGAACTTAATTCATCCATTATATTGGAGGTTGCATTTAACTCCAACTAATTTGGATTGAGCCAAGTACAATTATAACTCGGATTGATTGGAGTTCAATATAGCTTTTGAATAATAAATTGTTTGAAACTAAATAAAGTCTAGTTGGTCTTTTTGGTGCTGGATTCTCTCCCAAGCATTAGTATAGTAGTAATATTAAAGCTTAATTATTCAACGTGAGCAAGTATGAAACAATGGCTAGTGCATGGAAGTTCACTACTTTTGCTAAATGGTTAGGGTTTTCCGTATTTGACCAAAAAAAAAAGTTAGGGTTTTCCGTATTTGACCAAAAAAAAAAAGTTAGGGTTTTCCTTGCTTGTTTGAGAATTTATGAACAGTGCTTTTTAAAACACTTTTCTGCAAGCTAAGAAAAAGCTCATCTTACATACTTATCTCATAAACCGTAAAAACACTTATAAAAAGTTAAAAACAAACGGGCAACTATTTGCCCTTTTTTCTTAAAATAGTACATTTTTCTAGCAAATTAAATTATGGACTTATACTTGATGAAAGATTGGTAGCATCCAAGTGTGAGGGAAGAAATAATCTCACATTAAATAAAAAGGAAAATAAGAAAAGGTAATATGAAAGTATAAAAGAATTATACACACACACATACATATATGTGTATACACACACATATAAAAAATATATATATATATATATGTGTGTGTGTGTGTGTGTGTGTGTGTAATTAAAGAATTTGAGCCAAAAATAATGCGTCTCACTTATAATATAATTTTAATATAGACAAAACTTAGGTCTATTTGCTTATATTATTTAGATCCAATTATTCAATCAAATCTTGATATGTACACTTTTTTAATAATAAAAAGAGTTAATGTGCTTAAATAACCTTCAACTTTTCTAATAAGTGCAACAAGTAACCATAAACTATTTTTTGAAGCAAAAGTAATCATAAAAATTCTAAAAGAGAGCTAAAGTGATCATGACATTAATAATCTCACATGTCCATTACTTTGAGCTTTTTAATGAAAGGTTAAGGTACTAAAATATCCATTAACTTATATCAAACATGCAAAAGTAACTAAAAGATGACTACTTTTTTAATATTAATTTATAATTTTTTATATTGCTTGTGCAAGTTGAAGTCCAAGTGGATTTTAATTAAGAGATGACCAAGGGTGACATGGATTTTTCCAAACCTACCATATGCATATGCAATCTTCCATTGCCTCCTAGTTTTCCTTTCATATCTCCTCTCTTATTAGAATCTTCTCAGGGTGGCTTATGGGATTGCTTTAACATTTGCATGTAGTGACGGTACTTTTAAGGTTAGTGATTCATGTTGGGGATTTTAGCTTTTGGAGTTGGAGTGTCAAGTTGCTTTCCCTTTGTCATTCTTGCCATAATTTTAAAAAAGGTGGCTTCTTGAACATTAATTCATAAATTTTTCTTTGACTTTTGTCATTTTAATCCCCAAATTGATAAAACACTCATAATACAAAAGCCAAAGAAAAACTTATGAATTAATGTTCAAGAAGTCACATTTTAGTTATTTTTGCATCCGAACATAGTTTATGGTCATTTTCTTACTTTTGATATGAGCTAATGGCTATTTTACCACATTAGTCTTTCATTAAAAAAGCTCATAGTAACAAATATTTAGAATTATTAACGTCATGGTTATTTTTACCCTTTTTTATAATATTTATGGTTACTTTTGCTTCAAAAAATCATTTATGGTTACTATTGCACTTTTCAGAAAGTTGAAGGTTATTTAGGCACCATGACCCTAATAAAAGTTCACATTGATAAAATTTCAAAATTCTATTGAAACATTATTAGTAAAGATCACGTATGGTAGGATTGGATTGAAGAATTGGATCTTAGGGATATAAGCAAATCAACATAAGTTTTATCTTTTTAATATTTAGATGGAAGATTAAAGGATTATGCATTAATGTTATGCTTTTGAATGATCATGGGTGTTCCTAAAGCTATAAAAAAATTAATTTTACAAGTGTAATACTTGATAGTGCTTTTGAATTTTATTATTATGGAAGTGGGGACTTGTTGAATCACTGAGGTGATGTGGACCTTTCTCACTTGGCGGTGACCCAAAATTGGAGAAACTGACATGTGACAACCGGTATCTTGGTGTTGGTCATTTAAGGTAATATCAAATCAAATTTTTAATTAACAAACTCAACTTTCCTTTTTGTAACTTCATCCTTCTTAATTATCTACGATATACTTTCACTATTTTTTCCCCTCTGTGTGTGTGTGTGTTTGTGAGAGAGAGGCATAATTAAGGTTTAATTTTTTTTTCCTTGAACTTTCTTAGTTATGGGTTTATTTTTCTTTAATAACATAAAGTTTCAAGTAAATTCAGAAATATCACTTAATAATATCAAGGAAATTAATTACATATGGTGATAAAATAATACCTAGTTAAAATTTATAAATGTTTTTTCTGCTTACAATTATATATTGTTGCCTAAAATATTGAACCGTGGCGAACAAATATGAAATAAAGCCACGCTAGAGTTAGTGTTAGTAATGATTATATTATTGCAGTGAGAGACTATATGAGATTAATTTCAAAGCATATGAATTATCCACTCACAATTAATCGACCTGAGAGAACATCTCTCCATTTCAAGGAAGCTTCTTGATTAATTTAATCTCTATTAGAAGGCCTCGTCAGTCCAAATTGATTGCTAATCAACAACAAAGCATGGAGAACACAATTATTGAATAAACACATATACCACAAAAAAGTAATGGGGAATGGAAAACAAACTAAATTAATTAAATAATTGATCAAGTATAAAAAAATTGTGTCAAATATGAGATTGGTTAATTTGAAAAAGTTTTGTTTTTAGCCTTCTAACTTGCATTAATTAGATACGACCTCGGATCATAATTATAAGACCGGGTTGACCTTTTTTTTTTTGCAGAGATTAAGAAAGCTAAATAAGCTACTTAATCATATCATATGCTGTGTATCCTTAGATTATATATTAATTTATTAGTCAAACTAATTAGTTTGGAGAAAAAAATATATTCTAAAGTAATTTAATTAGCTTACTTAAATTTTCTAAAAAAGTCGACTTGATCTTATAATTAGATCCGGAGGGAGTATTTGTTAATTTGCACTTCCAATACTTGTCTCTGTCCTATACGCACATTTCTCCTTTGAATTAAGTCTCAAGAAATATTTGAATCTTATTAGCCCTTAGTATTTACTATGAATATGAATGAGCCCTTATTTAGTTCCTTTTTTGGCCAATAATCTTGATAGAGGACATGAATGTCGGGTGTCTATTTGTATTTAATTTGAGTCATATTTGAGCTATTTTGTTCAATTTATTCACTTTTAATTTATCATCTTCAATGAATTTTCTTGTCACCACTTGGCTAATTATTCATATATTGTGCCTGTTTCACCTCAATTGAGATTTTTCCTGAATTTAAATTTCATATATCTATTTTCACTTCCTCTTAATTGCCAATATATATGTCTTGATTCCAAGTACTGCATCCTAATTATGAGTATTCAGAAAAAGAGTCACATGAAACTTTAAACTTAACTTGATTGTTAAAATCATTGTTACAACTGCTAAAATATTGTGAGTAATGAAAATCTTATTTTATTTTGCAGGGCACATATTCTATATACAAATTTTTTACAACACAAAATAAATTAATTAATGTACTCTATCTTGTCGTAGTTAGATAACTAATTTTTAGAGATTAAAAAAATAGTTAAATTAGTTATTTGTAAAAAAAAAAAGTGTGTTAATTTTCCAAAAATACCTCATTTAATCATTTGTGTTGAAAACTACCCCTAATATGTGCAATCAATAGAGATAATTTGGAGGAAAAAATAAATTTGGGAGATAAATGTGAACTAGAGTCTTACATTTAGGGCCAAAATAGACTCCTCAACCACCAAGCGGTTAGATCGATTGGCTGTAGGTTGTTCCAACTTAACCAGTTGTCTCGTATTCGAGCCTGGGTATGTAGTTGCAATAATTACTTGGAGGTAGTGAGGTTCCCCTCATTGTTGGCCTACATTCCTGCAAATCGGATTAGTTATTTGCTAGTAGCGCTGGATACAAGTGGATCAATCCAAAAAATTAAAACTCCTCAGCCAACTCCGACATTTAGGACTGAAGCGATCAAGTACCTAACTACTAAATCAAATCGGACCTTGCAACACATTAATTTGAGGAGAATTGTGGTAGCTATAGAAAGGAGTAATATTGTGTTGAGTAGTCACGATTGTTGTGTTCATTCCAATATGCCTCATCCCTTATTTGTGGTCTATGACTTGTCACTTTTCTATTACCTACCATAAGCAATTAATACTCGTTTAACCGATCTAACAGTGACAAGTCCTTCTATAAGTGCAGCAAGCTTGTGAGATAATGGATTTGGAATTCAGATTCCATTAAGAGCCAAAATAAAAGGCAATAACATAATGTCCTGGGTTTGAACTAGGGAGTGTGCAAGGAAAAGACTTTGTTGGGAGAGACAAAACCTACTTCGGTGATCTCTACACTTCAGAAGGATTAGTCTCTAGCTATCGACTGGAGGATATCCCTGGATTCTACCCAAAAAATAAAAGGCAATAACAATTGATCCTTTCCAACTTGTTCACACTACATAAACAAAATAGATTTCTCAAGAGCCAGACTCAAAAATTCATATAAGTTCATGAGAAATACAATGAGAAGTTCTCTCTCACTAAAAAAGAGATGTGTTAGTAGTAGTTATTTTGTAATAATTGCAGCGGTTCGCTACAAAGGTTGTGAGTACGTAGTACTAATACAGCCGTGACAACTAGTTTAGTAAAGGTTTTATAAAACCACTACTCACATAGTCAAACTTGTTATAATCTCAGTAGTTAAAAAAAAAAAAAAAACAACCACAGTGCTCTGATGTTATTGTGGTTTTAGATAAACCTGCTTCAAATACATCCACTAGTAGTAGTTTCTTGGAAATGTTACTAGTTGGTGATGATTGAATATTATTTCACTTATTTGTATCTCTTGGTTAATATTTAGGAATTTTTAATTCATAAATAATGAGTTTTATCACTTAATTGGGCTTTTACTTGAATTTAATTCATTTTTATGATTAAATTCCAGAATTACAGTGCTTCACTATTTTCACCATAACTTTTGATCAAGATATATGATTAGCCTCATTCTTGTTTTTTTTTTTTGATGATTCGAGAGCTACAATTGATATGAAGACTTGAAAGGCTAATTCGACAAGAAGATGGACGAAATTGGAGCTAAAGATAGACACGTTTTTCTAGATTTTTATTGGGCCCAAATTTTGTAATAAAAGACCAATTATTATTAGAGGTTTCCATTTTGGGCCGGTTTTGTAACCCTAGCCGTCATTCCCTTTTAGGTTAACTTAGATGGCGGCTGGAAACACATTTTGCATTACATTTTATGAGATTTTTAGATTAAATTAAAAGCTTTTTATTTTCTCTGAGTTGTTCATCATGTTTATGGTATTCTTCATCTCTTCATCTGCATTTTGTCTAGTCATGCTTGGCTAAGCTTCTGTGGTTGACTCATGGATTGAGGATTCTGCGAATCCAGAGGATCCGCACTTCAATCGGTAACGTAATTCGTTTTTGTTTATTTTAATCAGATCCGATTATAAATGTGGATTGGGTGTTAGATTTAATACCTAGATTGATATCCCAAGGATTTAGGTCGGACAGGGTTACAGTGAGCATTGTGCGATCGCACAATGAGCTCGCCACATGTTTGATCAGATGCTAGGCGATCATCTAGTTGAAGGAGTTTCTGGACAAACGCAGAGATTTCGGTTTGTCCAGAATCAATCACGAGTTCGGTTATTATGTTTTTGTCCAATGAAGGTTATGGAATCCCAATTCTGGGTTAATCGTTTTTAATCTGATTAATCTCGTTTTCTTATATTCTATTCTAGCTTTGCTTCGTTTAAATTACATTGAAAATCTCACCCATTCTGGTTATTGTTTTATTGCGTTTACTATTGATTTTAGATCCACTATGAATTCCTTGAGAGAAACGATCCAGGTTCTCTATACTGCAATCTTTATTGAACTTGATTATTTTGCGAGAGCTCGACAAATCTCGTCGGTGGCCATTACAAAACCATCTTTTTCTTTGTAGTGTCTATGTTTTCCACCCATGAGAAATTCAATGTTTTATTGCAATGTCATAACACACATGACAGAAGACTAAGATGAAAATTAAATGTCATGATCTTCTAATAATTAAGTTGTGAACCAATGACCAAATATAGGTTTCTCAAGCAACAATTGTCCAAGGTACTCTAAATATATAGATTTATACTTTTACAATTTGAAATCGTTCACTATTGAACTTTTAGGCTACAGTTATGAACTGTAACTATTTTAAGCTACATTTCAAAACTGCTTCTTATAAATTAGCTCATAGCATAGAGACAACAATTTCAATGAAGTGTGACCAAAGTGTGAGCATACTGATGTTTTCCATTGGCTTTTAGTTATGCTACATTAGGCAACAATTCAAAATATGTTGCGTAAAAGAATAAGTAACAGTTTTCATAGTTCTCACTACATTCTTTAAATGTTCCTAAAATGCAAAACTAATGTGTTAAGAGGGGTAGTCACGAATCCCAAACCCGGAGTATTTAGTTGCTCAGATACCTGGCACTAGTTGATAGTATTTTTAAAAAAACTAATGTAGTGAGAACTCTTGATGCTTCTCTCTTACTAAAAACACACCAACTTGCGTTTAAAAATTAAAATACAAAAGTTACATGGAGTAATAAAGACTTAGACCTACTAAAAAAACGAAAATGTCACGTAATAGTAATACTTTTTGGAAAAAAACACACACACCATATATACATTCTAATTTTAATTGCGTATATGATTATAATATCCTTGGTGTTTTGTTGCTAACTTGCTTTATTAGGTTTCCCTTGAATAATAGTCGAAGTTTGAGGGAGTGGCTTCGTTTAGTAGTGTTAAAGATTAAAATTACGTACACATTATATTCTTTGATAATGTTGCTATTTATGTAAATAAAGGATCTAACAGTTTGGATTGTGTTAGCTATCACCATTTTAGCACTCTAATAGTGTTCTATTGTGCCATCCACATGTTGTTAAATATGAGTAATTACAAAATGAATTTTTTATGTCCTTCTGCATGCTTAATTTGTGCTTACTACTCGGTTTGAATAAAATTATTAAAATGAATTGGCTTAGTTAATTAGGAAATATATTAATATATATGTAAGTTGTATCAAAAAATATATATTTCAGTTAAAATTTGAGTTGGATTAATTTTTGTGAAACTAATGTGTGACCTAGTGCTTGGGATTTAGATTGGACAAATTTGGAAACTAGTAGTTATAAATGTGATTAAATTGTTGAATAATTAAGAACCTTTAAAGGTGGGACAAAATAAATATGAGAGGACAGAAATTAAAGCCTCCGATAAACTTGTAAAAAATTAATTAAATTAATTACTTATAAATAATTTACGTTGATTTTCTTAAAATACCATCTTTATTCATCATTTGCATTGGAATTTACTCTTTGTAGAAATTTTATAAATATATATGTACAGTTAATAAGGATATATAGTTAACAAATTACAAATTTTAGAGACAATGTGGATTGAAATTTTATATTTAGAGTCAAAGTAAACCTCTTAACTAGCTGTAATTATATTATTATTGAAAAGGTAGTGATCAAGTTATTAAAATTATTTAATATAAATGAAAGTCCTTTTTAACTATGTTACTACCCCTCCTTTACTAGTTTTATTGAATGATATGAAACACCTTTATTAAGTTGGATCCTACTTTTAAATTTTTTTCATGATTATGAATAAGACTACTACCAACTTGTGAAAGCAATTTTTCAGTAACTTAAAGCACTACAAGTCTTTAAGGTTATAGTTAGGCCTATTATTTTAATTTAATTTTTTTTGATGCATTATAAATTACTTTTCTTAAAAGAAGAAAAGAGTTGGGCACCCATCATATATGAGTGCTATCTATTTTTTGACCGTACTCAGGACATTGTTATATTCACACGAATCAATGGTCATGCTTATTCAAAACTTTTTTTTTTTTTTTTTTTTATCAATGTTATGATTTCATAGAAACACCAACTGTGAGTAACTTATTGCTATGATTCGTGTGAGAAAGTTTTGCCCGCCATGAACAAATATTCGTTCTTAATCAAAATTCAACTTGGTCAATTGAAATGTCGATTTAAAATTCTCAACATCAATAATGCTATAAGTCAGTTGTATAATTTGGTATAATTAATAAATCAAAACGAAACGTGGAAAAATCATAAATATATAGTTGAGTCACCAAGTGGTCAAACCCAACTACTGATATTCAGTTGACTTGTAATATCATTGTAAATATCATGACATTTTAGGCTCGTGGATTTTATTTTTATTTTTTTAAAAATTCATATTGCAAGAGCCTAATTACAGCTAAATATGACTCGAATCTAGATTAATTAGCCTGTAAATACAAAATTTTGGATGGTCAATCATAAAATAAAAAGTGGCAATAACTCTAATTTTCACTCACATCACGCTTGCCTAATTGGAATATCTTCATATGATTTTTCCACTCACTTCTTACCTCATCTTTTCCTTAAAGCCAAGGTCGAATATATTATATATACGTGTGGGTAACTTCCTATATATACACTTTATCAGAGAATGTTCTAAAGGACTATAGATATACATATATATAAGCAGATTCTGCCAAGCAATGTATCTTGATGACACCATCATCGTATCAAACTTTTTTCCTAAATATTTTTCAACTGAGCAACATATTTTCCCCACACACACACACACACACACACACACATATATATAGGGAAATACACTTCTCATGTTGTAGGAGAAGTGTATCCTCATGTCATAGATACAAAAAGATGTGGGTCTCACTATTTCCGTGCTTGATTTTTTTTTTTTATATATAAAAAAGATGTGGGTCCCACACATGAAGATTTTATGTGTGTGTATGAATCTTCTTCTTCTCATGCAACATGAGAAGTATAAACCCCATATATATATATATTTGCATGTTTGATATGAGTTTAAAATATATTTCAAATACGTGCAAGTAGCCAAGTAGGGTTTTATTTGTTAGCATAGTGCTTTGATTTTACCACAATAAAATATACTAATTCGAACTTTTTAAATTTGTATTGAAAAACATTCTTTAAATCGGTAAACACATTTAGGTTATTGATGAGTTGACAAATGACCAGTTTATTAGTCCAATTTTTATAACATAAAAAACAAATCATGCTTTTGTGATATAACTAGAAATTTTAGATGACCTTGTAGCCTAGTGACGTAAAAGTTCCCCCTGTAAATGTAAAGTCATGAGTTCGATCTCGTTTATAACCTCACAGGTCATTAGTGTCAGGTCCTCTAATTATAAAAAAAATGGATCGGAGATAAGTATTCAACTAATTGCAAAACTAAGTAGATATCTAATTGGTTAATGGCTATTTCAATAGCAATATCGTAGCCTTCAAAAATTTAATGACTTTGTGGTCCAATGAAATAAAAGCTTCCTTGTAAATAAGAGGTTGTGGTAATGTGGCTTACAACGTCATATAGAAGTAATGAGAGGGCATGGAAGGGTCAAATATGT
Organism: Acacia melanoxylon; assembly: GCA_019022615.1. Classification (NCBI taxonomy): domain Eukaryota; kingdom Viridiplantae; phylum Streptophyta; class Magnoliopsida; order Fabales; family Fabaceae; genus Acacia; species Acacia melanoxylon. Next base: position 8,240,863 of record JAFJYJ010000010.1, read on the forward strand.
AATATTACATGACAACAAGAAAATCTGAGGCATATCTCTAAAATGAGGACCACAAAGAGAGAGTAAGTAAGTGGTACTATCACATGCCTCTTGCTTCGTCCATCCAAATACAACAAGTGCTAAAGTTAATAAATGTGTTATCACATAGAATATATATATATTTATTCCATGCACACCTCTCATCAATTATTGAACAACCTTGTAAATTTTTGTGATGTAACCCTATTTTGTTGATTATATATAGTTATGTAGCACACTATGTTATAAGGAGAGAGATAAGTAAATAAATTAGATAGGTAAGTCCTATCAGCTATGTGAGTCAAGCCATTCGATGTGATAAATTACTACTAAAAAATATAGATTTTACTTTCCTAAAAACTTCCGTTTTACAAAAAAATAAAAATAAAAATAAAAATAATAAAGATGGTGGCATTTTTATAATTCTGTGGAGGTTTTTGGCATCCTGAATTAGAAAAGTGGCTCCAAAAGTATACTTTTGGCATCCCAAATTAGAAAATGGATGCCAAAAGTATATTTTTTTGCGTCCCAATTTAGAAAAAGGGCTTCTAGCTTCCAAATTGTTTTGTTTTTTTTATATATATATAAAAAAATCCTTACAACGTGCCAAATTAAATTTGGGATGCCTTAAGTCTCTACTTTACTACGTTTTCACATAGGCGTCCCCCGAAAATGGAGATAAAAAGGGCTTTATGTAGTAGTGATTGTAGTTTAGTTTCATGAAAGTTTCTTTGTAAGTGAAAAGTTGTGGGTACAATTTTGTCTGTAACTTCAACTTGTTAGTTGTTAGTAAATGCTATGCCAATCCTTAATATTAGATATACTTAACTAATTTGGGTAGATTAAAGAGATTAGTTGAATTAGTTATTTTTAAAAAATGCGTGTTGGTTTACCTAAACTATAATACCCCAATCTGCCACTCACTATTGTTAATGAAGGTGTTCTACGGTGCATGCTCCATTTCTTTCATTTTCAGCCAAGCATAGTGGCTAAGTAGGAAGTATATATATATTTTATGATCTTTATCTCTATTATCACAAAGACATACGTATACATTCCATCTCCTTAACAAAGTAATGAAAGGATGACTCAAATACCACATATCTCCCATATTTTATTTATTTCTTCATGGTGCACAAGTTAGGCCAACCCATTACACATTTGGAAATCAGATTCAGCACCTACGTAGAAGTGCACTTACTCATTATTCTATGTACCACTTTGAACTAGTCTTAGCCTATAAATAGAGAATGTTTTCTCTTCATTCTTCACACAATCAGCTCCAAGCAGCTGAGTATTGAGTAGTAAGAGTGAGAGTGAGAGTGGTGAAAGTTGAGGAGCAAGGTGAAGGAGTAAGAACTTCAAGAGGTAAGTTCTTGAGCTCTAGTTTTTAGATGTTGGTAGAATTTTAGTTTAATCTATGAATTTGTAAAATAATTTTATCTACATGATATTAAGGTTAATATGGTTTTTAAAATGTAAAATAGATAAAGAACAAGGTAGAAAATGATTCTTGTATTCAAAAGATCAAATTTGCAAAAGTTGAGAAAAATCCCAGATTTCAGTGTTTATGGAGTCTGTCATATTGTAGGAATTACTGTATATATTAAATGACGTCCTAAAATTATGAAACATTAAAGGGGTAAAGTAGACATGTATATCTTTCCATTGATATAAATTTTGTAAATTTTTGAGGTCTGTACAAAAAGAAACTAATTCTTGAAGTTGGGTCACGTTTTGGAAGTTAAAGCGTAACAACGTTTGAAAACAGAAAAACTGGGAATGACTCATATATTTCGACTAAAAGCCATTATTTTTATTTAAAATTAGACATGTCAATGGTCATGGGAAATTTTACGGAACCTCATTTCGATTTTTGTAGAATTAATTATGATTTTACGAATTTTCTAACAAAACGCCTTAAAATACAGCAATAGCGTTTTTAAAGGATTGTAAGGGTAAAATTGGAATAATGAATCTATCATGGGTAAAAAGATCATTAGTGGCTAGAATATCTCTTAGAATATTATTTATAAGGGAATAATGCGGTAATACTATTATAGGCTATCCGAGAAAACGTACCGACAGACAGACATACCGCTATCCGCACGGACTAAGGTACGGACGCGTATTGTAACATTAACTCTGATGCTTCTTGTATACTTATATGTGATAGATTATTTCATAGGGTCATGGACTAAGACTTGGTCTTAGATCACCACCTATACATTCAGCTTATTACGGATTATAGTCTTGATAATACCGTTGAGTTTTCCTAGCGCTGAGGACACGAGAGATCGTCGTGGCACTGGTTAGTGCAAACGTGGGTGACTTTACATGTGCTGTGTGCTATGTATTGTTGTTATGTTAACCTTACATCTGTTGTGTGCTTATGTGTTGGTTATTGCTGAAATGTCATAAATATCTGTCATACATGTATTGTTTACTTGAGCATGAGGTTAACCGTTACCTGAGGTCCGATGGGCATTGGACCTCAGCTTTTAACATAACTTCAGGGTCTGGAGAACCGAGGACTGATGACAAGGGTAAGCAAAGACGCATGAAGACCCGATTGGAGATTTTCATTTTGGGATGTGTATTTTCAATTATGGAATAATTGTAACGTTATTATAAATCAAGATACACCATGGTTAACATTTTTTAATACTTATCAGTTACTCACTTATTTGCTCCGATGCTCTACTCTGATAAAAATATGTTTTTCCGCTTTTGAAAAATGGGGTGTTACACTTTTGGTATCAGAGCATTCATTCTGGCATAGATCTAGCTATGTTACTGTAAATGGTTTGGTGCTTAAACTAGAAAGGGTCTTTGTGGTTGTCAATCAGTCACCCTAGCACGGTGAGACTTCCATAAAATATACCCAGCCTGGCCAAACTGTTTGAGTAACGGAGTTAGACTCTTTGCATTTTTACAAAACATTTTTTTTGAAATGAGTACTGATGTGACCTTGGTGTAATATGTAGAAATGAACAGAGACGATAACCCATATATCATGTACCATGGGAGGTGGAGACGTACCGCTAGAAAGTCTGTAGTGTCGGAAATGGTGGGAAGAAGGCTGAACCCTAACCCTATCTATCCTCCACCCGAACCTAAATATCATCCCGGACCAGAATATCCTGACGAATCTGAATATCACCCCGGATCAGAATATCCTGATGAACCTGAATATCACCCAGAACCAGTTCATGCCGTACCCCTGAATATAGTACACCATGGACCAGAACCCGATGGATCAAGCCATTCCTCGAGGAGACAATTTTGACTATCCTCAAATCCAAGACCTTGAAAACGGTGATGAAGCTGAAACCCCATACCTACAATATGCCCTAAATGATAAACTTATATTGACGCAAGCCCTACAATTAGACCTTGTGAAGGCAGAACAAAACTCAAAAACCATCCAAGAGAAATACCTACTTTTTCTAGACCGAGTCCAAGAATTCCATGTGATGAACTTACAATTCCAAATTCCTTACTCTGCCGAAGATTGGATCAGATCCACTTTGTACCATTTTCCCCGACACCGTTTTTGGGTGGAAAAGACAAATGAACTCCTAGGGAAGGGACTTATCCAAAACGTTCGTACCTACCTTTGGCGTCTCAAATGCCTTGTGTGCCAAAACATGTAGCAAAAGAGAGGAAGCAAATCGGTGCTAGTAAAAGGAAATTGTGGAAAGAAGTAGTAGAAGCTAGGGTGTTGTGGTTTGTGCTGTAATACATAAGCTAGTTTGATAAGTATGAAGCATTAATAACTATAACATAGTGACGAATATATATATATATATATATTTCAGTTTGTGTTACTGGCTATGTCTCTCTAATATTTGTGTCTGTTGTGTTAATAAAATAAAGGAAATTAAGAATGGCAAACCTAAGAGGAGCCGGAGTCCCTGTGAGGCCGAGATAGTGGTAGAGGTAGACAACCACGAATGGTACAAATCCCGCATCGATCCCGAGCAACGAGGTCAAGTACCAAATCAACCAGAGAGCGGGATGAGTTGCAAGAGATGAGAAGAATGCTGCAAGAACAGAGGACTCTTATTGATGTACTCCCGACCGAAAGACGGGGAGAGGCAAGTTGAAGGACGACAAGTCGAGGAAGAACACAGCACTGAGGAAGAAGATAAAAACGAACAAGACGACGAACGTAACAATGAAGCTGAGGAATCAGATCGATCTCGATCACTACCGCGACAGGGGAGAGCAATGGCAGCGTTGCCTCAACCCAATAGAGTGGTTGAGACTACGCAGTACTGGGTTACCCAATTCTGCAAGATGAAACCACTAGATTTTCTGGGTAAGCTTGACTCAGCTGAGGATTGGTTAATGAGGCTGGACAAGATCTTTGAAGTCATGGAATGTCCAGAGAACAGAAAAGCTCAGTTAGCCATTTATAAACTAGAAGGGGATGCAGACCGATGGTGGAGGAGCATTGCGGTAACACTACGGGCGCGCTACTGTCCCATCACATGGGAGAAATTTATGGAAAAAATCAATGAGCAATACTTTCTCTCCTCTCGTGCGGATGATCGGAGAATCGAATTCCTTCACATCCAACAAGGTCAAGAGGAGTCATTTGATGATTACTTTGCCCGGTTTACCAATTTGTCTCGATACTCATCACATTTGAGACGAAATGATGATGAAGGCGTATGGCAAATATACTTGATTTACGGGTTGAAGTATGAAATAAAGGAAAAGCTTGTGTCTCATCAATTCTCTGAGTTAATTCAAGCAAAGAGAATCTTGTCGGCCGATTGAACGAAACTTGAAGGAACTACGTAAGTTCAGAACCTTTAATAGCAGCGGTGTAAGTCGTGGCGGTTTTAGCCAAGGAAACTCCTCGCAGAAGAGGAAGGCACCTTGGAGCAACCCCAGAGGCGGAAACAGGAGACCATTCCAAGCTGGGCAGCAGAACTATCCAAGGATGTCAGGACCCCGACCATGCCCAAAATGCGGGAAGTACCATCAAGGTGTAAACTGTGATGGGAAACAAATTTGCTACAAATGTCAGAAGCCGGAGCACATTAGCATGAATTGTCCTCAAAGAGCTGCAGAGATAAGGCCACGTAACGCAGCCGAGTTTTGCGCTAACCAATGCGAGGCGGAAAATCTCCCGAGATGATCCAAGGTACTATCTCTCTTAATGGGAATCTCAGCTATGTGCATTGTATGATTCGGGTGCTAGTCATTCGTTTATTTCTTATGACCGTGCAAAACGTTTAGGAATGCATGCCTATAGATTACCTTATGACCTGATAGTATCTACACCACTTGGCGTGAAATCCTTAGCTTCTGATGCATGTCTAAATTGTATTGCGAGTGTGAATGGACGAGAGTCTAATATAGATCTTATCCGGTTACCACTTCATGACATCGACGTCATACTTGGTCTCAACTGGCTAACGGCGAACAATGCAATGATCGATTGTGGTAAAAAGGAAATCTTGTTCCTCATTCGCAAGGCAAAGATAAGATTGACGTGAGCCTAAATTTTCTCTCTCATGCTACGGTTTGAAAGATGTGAGAAGCTGGGATGCCAAGCATATATGGTTTTCTTCTCAATCAAGGCGGAAACCGAACCTTCACTTAAAGACATCTTAGTCGTGAATGAATTCCCGATGTGTTTCCGGAAGATCTCACCGAGTTGCCTCCGAAAGGAAGTCAAATTCACCATTGAATTGATGTCTGGCACAGGATCAATATCAAAAGCGCCGTATCGTATGGCACCAAACGAGATGCATGAGTTGAAAAAGCAACTTGAAGAATTATTGGAGAAAGGATTTATCCGACCCAGTGTGTCACCATGGGGAGCCCCAGTGTTGTTCGTAAAGAAGAAAGACGGGAGCTTACGACTTTGTATCGACTACCGAGAATTGAACAAGGTGACCATCAAGAACAAGTACCCACTTCCCCGGATCGATGATCTACTCGACCAATTATCTGGTTCTTGTGTCTTTTCAAAGATCGATTTGCGCTCAGGATATCACCAGCTGCGAGTTAAAGCTTGTGATGTTCCAAAGACGGCCTTCAGGACCAGATATGGACATTACGAATTCCTGGTGATGCCTTTTGGTTTAACAAATGCACCTGCCGTGTTCATGGACTATATGAACCGAATATTTCGTCAACACTTAGATAAATTTGTAGTGGTGTTCATTGACGACATCCTGATCTACTCAAAGAGTAGGGTAGAGCACGAAGAACATCTACGATTAGTACCGAGTGTACTAAGGAAAAGCGACTCTTTGCTAAATTAAGCAAATGTGATTTTTGGCTACTGAAGTGAGATTTCGGGTCATGTTATATCACGCGACGGAGTTGTTGATCCCAAAGAAAGTGGAAGCAGTTCTAGACGGGAAGAGGCCAGAGACAGTGACGGAGATTCGTAGTTTTCTAGGTCTAGCGGGTTACTACCGCAGATTTATACAGAATTTCTCGCGTCTTGCCTTACCATTGACAAAGCTCACAAGGAAAAATCAATCGTTTGTGTGGGATGATGACTGTGAGGGGAGCTTTCAGCAACTGAGGGAGAGATTGACTACAGCACCAGTGTTGATTATCCCAGATCCGAGTGAGACTTATGTAGTCTATAGTGATGCCAGTGGGCATGGATTGGGATGTGTTCTGATGCAGCAGGGCAGAGTGGTGGCTTATGCCTCTCGTCAGTTGAAGCCTCATGAGTCGAACTATCCTACGCATGATTTAGAGCTTGCGACTATCGTGTTTGCTTTGAAAATATGAAGGCATTATTTATACGGTGTAACCGTAGAATTGTACCGTGACCACAAGAGTTTGAAGTATCTCGTTTGATCGAAAGAACTCAACATGAGACAACGTCGTTGGATGGAGTTGCTAAAAGATTACGACGGAAATCAAGTATCATGCAGGTAAAGCGAACGTCGTTGCGGATGCTCGCAGAAAGTCGCATACATGTGGCATACATGATGATTCAAGAGCGGAGGCCGCTCGAAGATTTCGTAGATTTAAATTTTTCTAAACAAATTAGTTTGAGTACGAAGGCAACCAATGAAGTCTATCTTGCAAGTCTTCTTGTTAGTCAAGGAGAATACGATTTGAGAGGTGAGATTAGAGAAGCTCAAAAGCAAGATGAACGGGCCATTGAAATGCGGAGATGATCTCTCGTGGCAAGACACAAGACTATGATCTCTCACCTAGTGGGTTGGTCGGGTATAAGAAGCGGATCTATGTACCACCGATTGATGAGTTAAAGCGAAAAATACTGGATGAGGCTCATAAGAGTAAGTATACTCTACATCCAGGAATGGTTAAGATGTACCAAAATTTAAGATCTCGAGTTTTGGTGGCCCGGGTTAAAAAAAGATGTAACCCAGTATGTGGCCGGATGCTTGACTTGCCAAAAAGTGAAGATTGAACATCGACGACCCCCTGGTCCTCTTCAAGGACTGGAAATTCCGGAATGGAAGTGGGAGAATGTAACCATGGATTTGGTGGTAGGATTGCCCAAGATCGGGAATCACGATGCGATCCGGGTAATTGTTGACCGATTTACTAAATCATCACATTTTATCCCCATCAAAGCATCAACCATTCCCGTGAGCGGTTGGCGGAGATTTATATCAAAGAGATCGTGAGACTCCATGGTGTGCCTAAAAGCATTATCTCTGACCGAGATCCACGATTCACATCCCGTTTCTGGCAGGCATTGCATGCAGCTCTGGGTACCAAGCTTAAATTTAGTACGGCTTACCACCCTCAGACCGATGGTCAGTCAGAAAGGACAATACAGACGTTAGAAGATATGTTGAGAGCGTGTGTATTGGATTTTAAAGGAAGTTGGGATCAACATCTTTCGTTGGCGTAATTTGCGTACAACAACGGCCTATCATGCGAGCATTCAAATGGCTCCGTTTGAGGCATTGTACGGACGAAAGTGTCGATCACCTCGGCCGGATGTAATCATCTCGAGAAACAATTGCTTGGGCCGGATATGATTGATAAGACCTCCGAACAAATTGCTTTGATCAAAAGGAGACTCCTAGCAGCGCAAAGCAGACAGAAGAGCTATGCTGATAAAAGAAGAAGACCTTTGGAATTCGTAGTCGGAGATCATGTGTTTCTGAAGATATCCCCAGTAACTGGTGTCGGTAGAACACTGAAGAGGCGAAAACTAAGTCCTCGATATATAGGGCCGTTCGAAATCCTGGCAAAGCGTGGACCAGTCGCTTACCAAATAGCCTTACCCCCGAACCTAAGCAACCTCCATGACGTTTTCCATGTTTCTCAGTTGAAGAAATATCAATCAAACTGCGATCATGTTATTGAGTATGAAGAAGTCGAAGTGCGACATGACAATACTTTCGAAGTCGAGCCAGAGCAGATTCTCGAATTCCAAGAGAAGCGGCTTAGACACAAAAGCATTCCGATTGTGAAGGTAGTCTGGAAGGGTTTATCTCCTAGAGAGGCAACTTGGGAAACGGAAGAAGACATGAAGGAAAAATATCCGGAGTTCATGGCTCGGTTCATGATGGTGTGTAGTAAATTTCGAGGACTAAATTTAATTTTTACAGGGGAGAAATATAATACCCCAATCGCCACTCACTATTGTTAATGAAGGTGTTCTACGGTGCATGCTCCATTTCTTTCATTTTCAGCCAAGCATAGTGGCTAAGTAGGAAGTATATATATATATATTTTATGATCTTTATCTCTATTATCACAAAGACATACGTATACATTCCATCTCCTTAACAAAGTAATGAAAGGATGACTCAAATACCACATATCTCCCATATTTTATTTATTTCTTCATGGTGCACAAGTTAGGCCAACCCATTACACATTTGGAAATCGATTCAGCACCTACGTAGAAGTGCACTTACTCATTATTCTATGTACCACTTTGAACTAGTCTTAGCCTATAAATAGAGAATGTTTTCTCTTCATTCTTCACACAATCAGCTCCAAGCACTGAGTATTGAGTAGTAAGAGTGAGAGTGAGAGTGGTGAAAGTTGAGGAGCAAGGTGAAGGAGTAAGAACTTCAAGAGGTAAGTTCTTGAGCTCTAGTTTTTAGATGTTGGTAGAATTTTAGTTTAATCTATGAATTTGTAAAATAATTTTATCTACATGATATTAAGGTTAATATGGTTTTTAAAATGTAAAATAGATAAAGAACAAGGTAGAAAATGATTCTTGTATTCAAAAGATCAAATTTGCAAAAGTTGAGAAAATTCCAGATTTCAGTGTTTATGGAGTCTCGTCATATTGTAGGAATTACTGTATATATTAAATGACGTCCTAAAATTATGAAACATTAAAGGGGTAAAGTAGACATGTATATCTTTCCATTGATATAAATTTTGTAAATTTTTGAGGTCTGTACAAAAAGAAACTAATTCTTGAAGTTGGGTCACGTTTTGGAAGTTAAAGCGTAACAACGTTTGAAAACAGAAAAACTGGGAATGACTCATATATTTCGACTAAAAGCCATTATTTTTATTTAAAATTAGACATGTCAATGGTCATGGGAAATTTTACGGAACCTCATTTCGATTTTTGTAGAATTAATTATGATTTTACGAATTTTCTAACAAAACTGCCCAGAAAATACAGCAATAGCGTTTTTAAAGGATTGTAAGGGTAAAATTGGAATAATGAATCTATCATGGGTAAAAGGATCATTAGTGGCTAGAATATCTCTTAGAATATTATTTATAAGGGAATAATGCGGTAATACTATTATAGGCTATCCGAGAAAACGTACCGACAGACAGACATACCGCTATCCGCACGGACTAAGGTACGGACGCGTATTGTAACATTAACTCTGATGCTTCTTGTATACTTATATGTGATAGATTATTTCATAGGGTCATGGACTAAGACTTGGTCTTAGATCACCACCTATACATTCAGCTTATTACGGATTATAGTCTTGATAATACCGTTGAGTTTTCCTAGCGCTGAGGACACGATAGATCGTCGTGGCACTGGTTAGTGCAAACGTGGGTGACTTTACATGTACTGTGTGCTATGTATTGTTGTTATGTTAACCTTACATCTGTTGTGTGCTTATGTGTTGGTTATTGCCTGAAATGTCATAAATATCTCGTCATACATGTATTGTTTACTTGAGCATGAGGTTAACCGTTACCTGAGGTCCGATGGGCATTGGACCTCAGCTTTTAACATAACTTCAGGGTCTGGAGAACCGAGGACTGATGACAAGGGTAAGCAACACGCATGAAGACCCGATTGGAGATTTTCATTTTGGGATGTGTATTTTCAATTATGGAATAATTGTAACGTTATTATAACCAGTCAGATACACCATGGTTAACATTTTTTAATACTTATCAGTTACTCACTTATTTGCTCCGATGCTCTACTCTGATAAAAATATGTTTTTCCGCTTTTGAAAAATGGGGTGTTACATAAACTACCTGCTTAAGTCATTTGTATTGAAGCTAGTCATTGATGCAAACTCATTTAACACATGTGCGATCAATCGGGAAAGTTTAGGAGGAAAAATTATAAATATTGAAGATGTTCTGTTATAGAACACAAATGTCTAGTCTCAGTGGACTAGTAGTTCGTCTATATTGGACCAAAGGATTCCCAACGGTTTCTATTAAGGAGGTATCGGAAGGAATGTCAACATACTCTCATAGATATATCTATGCAGAAGATACCAACAAGAGTAGAGGATCACCGTGCAACACAAGTATGGCCGGTAACCAAAATGGGGTGGGGTGTATGCACAGTGAGACTAAATATTAGAATAGATGAATAGAGAATGTGCACATGTAGGTTATTAATCTCCTATTTATAGAGATTACCTAGGGTTTCGTTCCTCCTGCTGTGATTCCGCTCCTCAGGCAATATGTGCCTCCACGTTCTGCAAATGCCTGCTCCACTACCTGTACTATCCGGGATTATAGGCATGGTTATTGGTTGATTAGCGTTTTACTTGATTAATGAGGGATTCCATCATAAAGTGTCTCTACTAGGCTACATAACACTGGGCCCAATATACTGGTCCATAACAGAAGACAAGTGGGTTGTGATTAGGGGCGGATCTAGAAATTTATGAAAGGGGTGCACTATTGGCGGGGGAGTCTTTGGGGTTCGGGGCGCCCGATTTTTTTTTTTTTCACTTGTCATCAAAAGCACAAAAAATAATACAGGATTCAAAAGGTTTTCACTTGTCATCAGTTGCAAGTTTGATCATCATCAATAAGAAAAAGAGCAAGTGTTAGCCATCAAATGCTCATGGCAGAAAATTAGCAACCTACATGCTCCAAGCAATTTTTCTCATAACCTATTAAAGAGGTGTGAATGTCCCAATAGATTACATTTCTTAATTAATTTGGTAATGACGGTGCAACTTCTAATATTATATAGGTGTGTGTAAACAATAGAGTAATAGGATTCTTATTCTTGAACAGCGAATGAGCAAATATTTATTTATTTATTTTTAATAATAATAATAATAAATCAAGGGGGGCACGTGCCCCCCTTCTCACATACCTAGGTCCGCCATTGGTTGTGATCTTATATTAAAGACTACATGTAGTAATTTTTTTTCACAATATATCATGTTACCAAAGCAGAGAAATAGAGTTAAATATGTTTTACCAAAAAGGAAAAAAAAAAAAAAAAGATGTTGTCATATTTTCGCAAAAAAGATGGACGTTGCCTAGAAGCTGTGTGAGGAAAAGTCTCTTTTGAGGGCTTGTTTGGAGGAAATGGAAGTGGACACAACTTTTTGTAACCTTTGGTTGGATGTTTTAGGCAATGGGTATGTGGGAAATTATGCATCACACGTTGTTTTCTTTTCGGTCCAAGTCTATGTTTTTTTTTCAGACGGTTTTAATTTGATTTGGACAATTAAATTTTTTGTTCATAATTAATTATGATTAATCAATGTCACTTTTTCTTAAAGTTGATAACTGGAATACCATTGAGTAAAATGTTTAAAGCTGGAAAGTTAATTATATATATAAGATTTGAATCCATTTACAAATGATTTGGACATTTCAAATGAGGAATGAGCATCGTGTTCGTCTTTCATTGGTACAGTGAGCATTAAACTATCCCGGATTTTTTTTTTTTTTTAAAAATAATGAGTTAATGATAGATAGAGAGCATAAAATTAAAAGGAAATAGTCACATATTACATTTTGAATTTTTGAATATATGAAAAGTTGAATGGAAACACTTTTTTCAAGAAAACAATATTGCTGCCAATCAAACCATTTTTCCTCTTTCAATTCGTCTTGTTTAGAAAAAAAAAATTAGTAAACTTTTGCCCCACTTTATTACATTTGCCATATATGTATATATGAAAAAAGTAGTCACCATTTAGGTGTGAAAATGTGTTAAAAAAAATGACATTGGAGAATTTATACAGTTCAACCCAATAGACGATATTACAGACAATCGAAATGGCTATGAATTTTAAAATTAAAAATTAAGGTACTTCATTTTCTTGTTATATTTCAATTTAATATCTGTTCTTAATTAGCCCACTAATTTTAACTCCACTGAAGAGTGTGTGTCTTTTTGTGTGTGTGTGTCTCTCTATATATATTTATTTATTGCAGTGGGTACTCATAGATATTATGGCCAAACAAAGAAGTAGTACTCAAAGATTAATGTACTTCAATGTTATAAGTGAGTTTTATTGTTGTACATATGCTTGTTGTCTCAACAAATGGAGAAGTGAAAATTATCTGTTAATTGCCCTTTGTTTGTTGTCTTCATATTACATAAAAAACTGGCTTTGTCGCATAAATGAAGTCCCTAAATAAGCTAAGTATTATTTCCATTCCAAATCAATTCTTACAATTATAAATATACAGAAAAACTAGTGTTGTGAGATGAAAATTTAATTTGTTGGAAAATGACTCTTAAAAAATAAAATGATTTTTTGTGTAATAAAAAAGAGAGTTAAGATCCAATTTTGCCCTAGAAGTTTTTTTTTTTTTAAAAAAAAAAGAAAAAGAAAGAAAGAAGAAGAGGCAATGTTGCTCTATAAGTTTTTTATGAGCAATATCTCCTTGGAAGTTCTCAAATAGTAGCAATTTTTGCCCCAACCATTATCAAGGTTAAATTTGACTATTAGTTGACCGGATATACTACGTTTGTTAGGTCCAAATGTCACTCATAAGATTTTTTTTTTTTATGAAACAAATTTTCTTGGAAGTTTTCCCTCATGAGAAATGTTGTCCCAAAATTTCTTTTGGGTTCAAAGATTACCCGAAAGTTTTCAAATTGTAGCAATAATGCCACCCTAACCATTATAAAGGTGGTTACATTCGACCATTAACCATTAATTGACCAAATATGCTAAGATGACAACATGAATAATATTGAAACCACAAATAGAGGAGGAGCTTATCACGTTCGCTAGTGAGTAATAAAAATATATATTCAATTACTAGGTGCAAGATACATGGAGCAAGATTATTGAGAACAAGGCCATTGGTAAACCTCCGTTGTTGTACGCTAGCAATGTCAAGATGAAAAGATACCTCTTCGATTTTCTCTTCATTACACAAGATGCTTTCACTTTTCTTTTCTTTTTTCTTAAATCATTCAAACATGTGCATATTTTGAAAAGAAAAATTCCTTATTTATGAATCTAACTTGAAAAAGAAAAATGAAGTGTACAACACATAAACTTGCCAGATGAATCTAACTAATGGATAAACTCAACTTGTACGGTAGCTAGGATAAAATTGCTACGATTTAGAAACTTCCGTGTTGATATTGTTCCTAAGTGAAAACTTTTAGAGAATTTTTTTTCCTAAACCCAAAATTAAAAAGATGTAGATTTCACGTGAACTTTCAATTCAGTATATTTGGTAAAATAATAGTGAAACATATTATGAATAATGGCTGTGATGAAATTGCTATGATTTGGGAACTTTCGGAACGATTTTGCTCCTAAATTTTATCTGACAACTTTCAAAGTAAAATTGGATCTTAACCTTTTTTTTAAAAAAAAGATACAGTGAGTTTTTATACTATAAGTTGGATGAAGAAGCCTGAAGTTCCACAAAAAGATTATGATATTTTATAGTACTGTATTGGACAAGATTGTAAAAAGGAAAAAAAAAAAATTCTGAACTACTTGCTAGGTTGCTTAGCCAAAAAACCCGACATGCCACCCGAAAAATATTTTTGAAAGGCCATGTCAACCACACAAAAAGTTTACTAATTACATTTTGACAGAAAAGAATTAGCGAAAAGTCGTCCTTGTCTGAATTTTATTGGTTAGAAGGATAAAATATATTTTTGTACAAAAGTATCGTATTTTACTTTGAGGTTTACACTTCTCATGTTGTATGAGAAGAAGAAGATTCCTATACTCACATGAAATGGTGGAACCCACATCTTTTATATATATATATATATATATAAAGGGAAAAACACTTCTCATGTTGTAGGAGAAGTGTATTCTCATGTCACACACACATGAAATGGTGGGACCCACATATATATATAATTAGCATTATATACATATGTGAGTCCTACCATTTCATGTGTGTGTAGACCTTCTTCTTCTCATGCAAATACGGAGAAGTTTAAACCCCAAAAAAAAAAACTCAAGCATGGAAATGGTGGGACCCACATTTTTTTGTATCAATGACGTGAGGATACACTTCTCCTACAATATGGAAGTGTATTTCCCTTGTTTTATATGGTTTCATATGCACAAAAAGTACTAGTACTCTAATTTAGTTCATTTTTTGTAATAAGATTTTCAAATAGAAAATTTTTCCAAATATTTTCAAAGAATTGTTTGCAGGCGTTAAAAAGAGGTAGGCTGGGATACCATACCGGGGAAAAAATAATAATTTTACCGCTAGAATAATTTACTGTGGCAATTGACCGACAATATATTTATGAGGTCATTGGTCACATTAATTACATCTTTGATACTTACATTTTTCCAAAGCCTGAGAATATAAATATTGGAGAACAAGTCAGGAATTAATTAATTAAAAGTCAAACTCAATCAAGTAAAATGTTTTTCTCACTCCAGTCCAGTTTTATAGGGTTTAGTTAGGCATGCACGTAGCTGTAATTTTTGGTCCCATCCATTCCCATTCTGCAAAAGAGAACACTCAACATCACATGGGAAGATGCGCTGTAAATGTAATTTCCATTTACAGTAAAAAAAATTCTCAGTCAATTTTTTCCCACTTGCTTCTTTGTTACCTTGAGACTTCAGTTGATGGATGACGATGAGTCCACATCCAATGACCCCAAAAAGAAACATAAATATAATCTCTGAGTTACATCTCAACAATACTGGCAAATATTTACTTCCTCTTTCCCTTCTCAATATCAATTTATTCCTTTATTGCCCTTTCTAGAATATATATATATATATATATATATATATATATTCACACACACACACACACACACAACACTTTATGCTTCTCTTCAGACTTCCATGAGTGGTGCAGAGCTTTTATATGAATAGGTTTAAAAAAGTATGATGATGTTCATAAATGATGATATTTATTATTACCTTAATTATATAGAAGGGGAATTGAGTAAATTATGTAGGAGATTTTTATTTTTTGTATTTTTGAAAGATTACTATGTAGTTTCGTTAATTTTTTGTACGGCTTTATTACTGAAAGAAAAATTTATCTCAAATTATTCGTTCCATCAGTAGTAATTAAAATCATTTTTATATGAGTTGTGAAGTATTCAACAAGGTTTGGAAAGGGGTTTTATATGAACATGATGGAGAGAGAAGCTATATATGTGATATTAGAATTTTTTTTTTTTTTTACCCATTTTATATTCAATATTATCTCAAATCCTTAATATAATGTTTCGTTTGGAATGTAAATTGTACTGGAAATGAAACATTATATTAAGGACTTCAGCTAGTAGTGGTCATATTATTTTTCTCCTTTTCCCTTAATTTTTCACTGAAATGTGAGTTATCTAATGTTTTGAAACCCGGACTGCACCGTGCAGAATCGGGACCGAAAACGGTGAACAGCCAATAAAGGGTCCGGTTCGGTTTAAAAAAGCACTTTTTAAAAATTTTGTTTATAATTCCATATTAATTACCCTAAAATCTTTAATTTCTCACCGGTTTAGTCCTGGGAGACTTGTCCAGCAAGTCCACGTGCAAATCACCCAAAATCCGACCATCTCAAATCCTTGCCTGGTAAGTCCCTGAGTAAGTCCTTGTGCAATTCACCTAAAATTAGACCATCTCAAATTGATTTGACTCGATTTGACCCATCGATCCAAAGATATCCGACCTTTAGTGACACGTCTAGATTTCAAAACCTTGGAGTTATCACACATTATATTCCATTCGAATTTCTCTTCGAAACCCAACATTTGTTGTTTTCACGGCCCAATTATGTTTGGTATGAAAATTTCAGGATGTGTGAGGTAGAACGTACAACTTACAAGGACCATAAAGCAAATAAGAATTGAAGGAAAATTACAGGGTAGCATTAGGTAATTTATAAGTACTTCAATAAATATTTTTGGTAAGGGTATGTTTGGTTTGAGGGAAGGAGAGTGGAGGAAAAAAAAGGAGGGGAGAGGAAAACTTGTGGGCCCCACTACACTCATTAAAAAAAAAAAATTCCCTCCCCTCCTTTTTTTTTTTCTCTCCCTCCCCTCCCTTTCCTTCAAACCATGCATACCCTAAGAGACAAATATATTTTGAAAGTTTTCTGTTTTGATATGTTTAACTTTCAATTGGTGTAAATGTGTATTGTTCCTTGAAAGTTTTAAAAATAGGGCTAAGAATCAGGACTGGCCCTACAGGGTCCGGGGTAAGAAAAAAACATATTTTTCAAAGCTCGGCCTAAGAGCACCATGGCCGTGGCCAACTCTACAGGATCCGAAAGTTACTATTCCAAATTTTAACTATTTTTCCTATGTTTTTTTCTCAAAGAAATATAATTAGTAAATTTCAACAATTAAAGTTCTAATTTATCAAATAAATATTGTCAACATTAATATCAAAACAACACGAATCATCCAACAAATAAATACATTCACTAATTCGTAATCAAAAGCAAACTATTGTCCACAAACAACTCACATAAAACTTAAGAAGCATATATACCTAGTTTTTAAATTTAAACTATTATACAATATTTCTATGACAAGATTAACCCTATGACTTGTGATAAGAAGGTTGCCAATATAAAGAGCAAGCTGACTTTTATTTTCATTGAATATTTGAATGGGGGACATCTTCCATATTAATTTTTTTTTTTTTTAAAATAGCAAGGCCTAACGGGCCAGCTCGAGGCCTTGCAGAGCTAGCCCTTTTAAGCCCGAGGGCCGCCCTACATGGCTAATTTTATTTAACTCCTCTAATTTTCAAGCTCTGTTTTTGAAGGGTGAAGGCCTAAAAGAGCCGGCCCGACGGGCTCAGCCTGATTTCTCGGCTCTAGCCCATTGTAACATTTGACCTGTAATACCCCAATCAGCCACTTACTATTTTTAATGATGGTGTTTTATGATGCATGCTCCATTTCTTTCATTTTCAGCCAAGCATAGTGATTTAGTAGGATGTATATATATATTTTATGACTTTTATCTCTATTATCACAAAGACATACTTATACATTCCATCTCCTTAACAAAGTAATGAAAGGATGACTCAAATACCACATATCTTCCACATTTTATCATTTGTCTTCATAGTGCCCAAGTTAGGCCAACCCATTGCACATTTGGAAATCAGATTCAGCACCTACGTAGAAGTGCACTTACTCATTATTCTATGTACCACTTTGAACTAGTCTTAGCCTATAAATAGAGAAGGATTTCTCTTCATTCTTCACACAATCAGCTCCAAGCAGCTGAGTATTGAGTAGTAAGAGTGAGAGTAAGAGTGGTGAAAGTTGAGGAGCAAGGTGAAGGAGTAAGAACTTCAAGAGGTAAGTTCTTGAGCTCTAGTTTTTAGATGTTGGTAGAATTTTAGTTTAATTTATGAATTTGTAAAATAATTTTATTTACATGTTTTTTTAAGGTTACTATGGTGTTTTAAATTTAAAATAGATAAAGAACAAGGTAGGAAATGATTTTTGTATTCAAAAGATCAAATTTGCAAAAGTTGAGAAAATTCCCAGATTTCAGTGTTTATGGTGTCTGTCATATTTTATGAATTACTGTATATATATATGACATCATAAAATCATGAAAATTTACAGGGGTAAAGTAGACATGTATATATTTCCATTGATATAAATTTTGAAACGTTTTGACTTCTGTACAAGGAGAAAATAATTCTTGAAGTTGGGTTACATTTTGGAAGATAAAATGGAACAACGTTTGAAAACAGAAAACCTGGGAATGACTCATATATTTCGACTAAAAGCCGTTATTTTTCTATGCAATTAGACATCTTAAGGATTCCGAGGAATGTTACGGAACCTCATTTCGATTTTTTAGAATTAATTATGATTTTCCAAAGTTTCTGAAAAATCTGCCTAGAAAATACAGCAATACGTTTTTTATGAAATGTAAGGGTAAAATTGGAATAATTAATCCACCATGGGTAAAAAGGTTAATAGTGGCAAAAATAACCCTTACGATATTATTCTAAGTGATATGGTAATATGTTAGGATATCCGAGGAGTTCGTAGTCGATTTGAAGGACGGACATATTACTATTTACGTGGAAGGAAGGTACGTTCGCGTACAGTAACTTTAACTCTGATGTGACTTGTATGCTTATATGTGATAGATGATTTCATAGAGTCATGGACATGACTATGTTCTTGAATCATGTACCGTGGCTAAGACTCTGTCTTAGATCACTACTTATACATTCAGCTTTATACGGGTTATAGTCTTGATAATGCCGTTGAGTTTTCCTAGCGCTGAGGACACGAGGAGCTGTCGTGGCACTGGTTAGTGCAAACGTGGTTGACTTTACATGTGCTGTGTGCTATGTATTGTTGTTGTGTTGACATTACATCTGCTGTGTGCTTTTGTATTGTTGTAACCTTACATCTCGTTGTGTGCTATGTATTGGTTAATGCTTTGAAATGTAATGAATATCTCGTCATACATATATTGTTTATACTTTTCATATGAGGTTAATTGTTACCTAAGATTCAATTTGTTTTGAATCTTAGACTTGACTAGAGGTTCAGGAAAGGAATCAGGATTTATGAAGACGTTGTGAATAGATCCGAAAAGAGGTACAGACGGACAGAGCCGTGAAGGGGCACCGGTCAAAGCAAATGCGGGAAGAAGATCAACAGAACCTACCTTTTGGCATGAATCTAATAAAGTTTCTTCATATCATTTGGTGCTTAAACTAGAAAGGGTCGTCTGTGTGGTTCATCAATCGATCCGTAGTAAATACTCGGTGAGACTCCCACTAGACCTACTCGGCTGGCCAAATGAGATGATTTAACTGAGTTAGGTTCTATGCCCCAAGTCTACTCAAGGCTTGGTTGAAGAGGGTATAGTTACATGTAAGAATTGTAATTATAAAGTTTTGTACTACTGTATCACAAGAACAATCCTTCGGGAAATTTATAATATATCGCATATCGTCGGGCATCGCATATGTCCGAGTATTTTTATATCGCTTACTCATTGTTAAACTCGTTGTTCAAATTTTTAGTACATGCTCTCCGTTTCCGCAAAACGCTAAGTTGTAGCACCTCAAACTCGATGAATTTTTATAAAAACCACGTGTCACCGCACGATTTATACTACGGAATTTGGGGTGTTACATGACCAATATTAATAGGGGAAAAGAGTGTCTCCACTCTCCACTAACTTCTCTCTCTATTACCAACGGGGTTTGGCTCAAGTGGTAAGCGGCTTGTGTTGCTTAAGCAAGGTCTCGGATTCGAGCCTTGTGAATGCAAAAAATCCCCGCTTGGAGACTCTCCCACCATAGCCAGGTGCGCGACGCGGGTCGGATCCGGACTAGTTGGGGCGAAGCCCCGGTGAACCGAGTGGGCAACCAAAAAAAAAAATCTCTCTCTATTTAATGTCTTAACCATTGAATTATGTTTTAATTGGTAAGATTTAATGTTATGTAAAAAATATTATTGTTATATTACATATAACAAAAATCTACGATTTAATCTCAGTCATTAAAATATTAATTAGTTAGAAAACTTCATATAAATGATATATAGTCAAATAAAAAATTTTATAAATATTTTTCTAAAAAATCATATAAATGATGCAGTCCAATAAAAAAATAGCGCAGTAGTTATTATTATCGCTGTGTAATTAATAATTTTTAGTTTTCTATGTTTGCTTGCATACTGCCTTAATTGATTAACTACTTCAACATATCATAATAAATATAAGAACTAGCTAATTATTCACATGAATTAAGAAAATTAGTTAAACTGGTAATTATTTTTAAAAAATTTAGTTTTTTTTTTTTTTTTAAAAAAAGATAACTCTCCTTTTATAGGTAAGACATAAATTTGACTTTTTAAGCAATACAACAACTTGGGTAGCTAGTTATTAAAAAATGAAATAAATATTGAAGATAAATTAAAGTATATTAATATTTTATATTTAAGATTAAAATAAATTCCACAACTGCCTCCTACATTTAAAACTTCGACAAGTACTATCATTTTACTTTTAACAGGCATATACGATAATGTATTGATAAAGGAAAATATTTAGGTCAAGTTTTTTATATACATTTCGTGGAGTTCTCTAATCACATATGGTCATGTGTCCTATTTTTAAATTATTATCATTTAATTATAAACCATATGAAAAAAATATGACGTGTGTGTTATATGGGATTGTAGGACCTGATGTATTTATGGCCCATTCATAAAGTATATGTACGTGATTTTTAATTTGTTGTTCTATTCTTTTTTGGCTAAGATATGGTATCCTTTTATCGGCGCACTTATCTCGAGTCACCGTCCGATACTATATGTGAAAGCACCTCTCGTAGCGGAGATTTGAACCTTGGGTCTCCACGTTATAAGGGACTAGCCCTTTCTACTAGACCCAATCCCCATTTGTAATTTGTTGTTCTATTCTAATTCTTAAGAAGTACTATCTCCAATTTTTAATGTAAGATGCAATTGATTAATTTGGGAAGATTAAGGAAGTTAACTAAATTAATTATAGCATATGATACATGATCCTTCTAACATACTACTTTGTGTATCATTAAATTATATATTAGTTATTATCAAAAAAATTATATATTAGTTTATAAGTTAAACAAATTATTTTTGAGAACAATGATAAATATAACTATTTTGAAATAATTTATTTAACTTCCTTAATTTTTCCAAATCAGTCAAATGGGTCTTATATTAAGGATAAGAGCTATAGTATATGTCAACATATGAATTAACTGAAAAATTAGATATATTGATGTACATTTCTTTTTGAAAAAAGGACAAGAAAATACCAGTTGAACTTCAAAATAGCAAATAAGTCATATTGCTTACAATAATATAGGTATTAACTAAAAGAATATAGCAATTGACATATCATTTTAGTGCCCAATAAGGGCATGGTTCAAATTGCCCCCAAGGTCAAATATTCATGACAACTCATTTTAGTATGAAATCACTAATTTGATGAGATTTTGAAATTCAAAAGGTATTTTCTTATCATTTTCCCTTTCTTTTTTTCCTTCCTTTTCTCTTTATCTTTTCAAAATTTTTGTTCCTGCCTCCATATATATTACATGTAATAAAATTAAGTTCAAATTTTTTTTTTTTTTTTTTTTATAAAAAAAAATTAGTGTGAAATGAAACTTTGTTGGAGAAATAAGATTTAATATTTCCTTTTTGATTTGAAGAGAACAACTCTAATTAACTCACTTATAACATATTGTACAACAAATAACTATATATACATATATTCCGTCCAATCACAGAGGATAAAAAATAATTTAAAACATGTATTTAATATTATACTCGTTTTACGAACATTTAAATCTTATTCAAATATTATTCCTCCTCTTCCCGGTACTTAAAGAAGAGCTTATAGGGGGGCGGGGGGATTTTTAATGAATAAAACGTTAAGTTGCAAGAAATCCAATAAAATATGTGAATGAAGTAAAAATAAAAAAATGTTGCATGGATTGATATACATTCCTTATTAATTATGTAAAGGTTATATAGTCTGAGGGAAATTGTGCTATGTAATACCCTAAAATTCCTATTTATCATAAATACTATATTTTGATAAATAATACATATTAAATACAAAGGTGAATATTTGTCTCAAGAAATTATAATCTATTGATTATATTTTCATCCAAATTCCACTTTGGAATTAATTAACGAATGGTTAATTATGAGACATTATTTTGGAGCTATTTAATATGATATAAATAGCACATAAAAAGGTAATTAATTTATAACCAAAAGGAGGAATGTAATATCCCAAATCTTTGGATTTGGAAATAATAAATATTTTATGGGAATTTATTATGAAAATTTGGCCTAAATAGTTTTAAAGCTATTTTCTCGATTTTGAGGCCTATTTTCCAAATAATTCAAGGAAAAATAGTTAGAGGATACTTTTTGGTCTAGAAATTTTAGAACCAATATTTTATGACCTAGAGAGTTAATTATGGAAGAAAATTCTTATATGGAATTAAGGATTTTATTTTCCAATACTTATTTAATATTTGTAAATAAATATTAAATGGTAGTTGGATATTGGTAGATATATATAAGGTGGTATGAATGTTTGGTGTAAGAGTGTTTGGTGTGAGTGTTTGGTGTAAGAGTGTTTGGTTTGAGTGTTTGGTTTGGGTGTTTGGTTTGAGTGTTTGGTTAAGGAAGAAGTATAGTTGGAATAGCCTTGAATTTCTTCTATAAAAGAAGACTCTTCTCTTCATATTCTTCACACCAAAATCAGCTCAAAGCATCTGATTTTAAGATTAGAGAGTGAGTAGAGTGAAGTTCTTGGAGCAAGGAAGAAGTAGTAGCAAGGTTCTTCAAGGGTAAGTTCTCTAGTTCTTGAGTTCTAGTTTTAAATTCATAGATAAGTAGTGTTTTGATCTTTAATTTTCCAATATAGTTTTGTTATCATGTTTTTATGGTTAGAAATGGTTTTATTTCGAAAAAATGATGGAAAAGATTATATAGCAGAATTTTTGGAAGCTAATCATAAAGTAGCGAAACTCGCGAAATTTTATCGGTAAGCAATTTTTGAAGTCAGGGGTAAAAACGTCAGTATTTTATATTGAAGATGAATTTATAAAATTTGGAGAAAATTCATGGTTAAAGTAGACATATAGACCTTTTCAAATATACCAAGAGTGTATTATTTCGAGTTCTGTACTAGGAGATAAAAATGTCCAAAGTTGGGCTACGTTTTTCTGGAATATTTCTGGACAGATGATGAACACGTGAAAACTGGGAACTATTCATAAAATCTGGGCAAGAACCAATATTTTTCCTCAAAACTAGACATCCTAAGGATTCCGGGGAATTTTACGGATCCTCGTTTCGAGTTTTCTAGAATTACTTATGAATTTTCAAAGTTAGAGGTAAATCTGGCCATAATGCTGAAAGTAGCGTTTTTATTAAATAAAATGTAATGACAAAATGGTAATAACAAATCCACCAAGGGTAGAAAGGTAAATTAACCTTTTGGATATTATTCTAAGCAATATGGTAATATGTTAGGATATCCGAGGATTCCGGAGTCGATTTGAAGGACGGGAATATTACTATTCATAGTGCCGTATTTATGAATAGTACCGTATACATGAATAGTAAATTACTATTCACACGAAGGAAGGTACGTTCGCGTACGTAACTTTAACTCGATATGTCTTGTATGCTTATATGTGATAGATGATTTCATAGAGTCATGGACAAGACTTGGTCTTGGGTCATGCACCGTGGTTAAGACTCGTCTTGAATCACCGTTTATATACATTCAAAGCTTGATACGGGTTATAGTCTTGATAATGCCGTGAGATTGTTTTCCTAGCGCGAGGACACGAGTGTACATCGTGGCACAGGTGGTGCGACTATTCAACTATACATGGATTTGTATAGATAACTTTACATGTCTTTGTGTGCTATGTCTTGTTGTTGTGTTGACATTACATCTGTGTGCTATGTATTGGTTAATCTTTGAAATGTAATGAATATCTCATCATACATATCTTTGTTATACTTTTCATATGAGGTTAACTGTTACCTAAGATTCAATTTGTTTTGAATCTTAGACTTGACTAGAGGTTCAGGAAAGGAACCAGGATTTATGAAGACAATGTGAATGGAGCCATGAGAAGGAGCATTAATGGACGGAGCCGTGAGGAGGCACCGGTCAAAGGAAATGCAGGAAGAAAGTCAACGAGAACCTACCTTATGGCATGAATCTAATAAAGTTACTTCACATCATTTGGTGCTTAAACTAGAAGGGTCGTCTATGTGGTTCGATCAATCACCACCCTAAGCACGGTGAGACTTCCACTAGACCTACCTGACTGGCCAAATGAGATGATTTAACCGAGTTAGGTTCTATGCCCCAAGTCTACTCAAGGCTTGGTTGAAGAGGGTATAGTTACATGTAAGAATTGTAATTATAAAGTTTTGTATTATTGTATCACATGAACAATCCTTCGGTATAATATATCGATATACGTCGAGGCATCAAAGCATATGTCCGAGTATTTTTATATCGATTACTCAATTGTTCAAATTTTTAGTACATGCTCTCCGTTTCCGCATTACGCTAAGCTGTAGCACCTCAAAACTCTGATGAATATTTATAAAACCACGTGTCACCGGCACGATTTATGCTACGGAATTTGGGGTGTTACAATTTTGGTATCAAAGCTAGCTTCACAGCTAGTCTCAAGAGCATTGTATGAACAACAAAAACAAGAGTACTGATATAATACTGGTTTTGTGATACAATAAAACAAATACCCTAAGGAATGGTTAGAGTTTCGAAAAACTCTAAGACTTCGATATGGGAATCGAGTCCGAATTAAATTTCCGCAATGAAAGAGAAGTCGGTAGACTTAGTTTTTCCGTAGAAAACAATGAACTACCGATTAAAGTTTCCTTATAGAAATAGTAACTTGCTAGGTTACCCGAGGGGACAATCCCCGCCTACTAAAGGTCGGACATCATGCGTGCAATGGAGTGTGGTTCCGAAGATGGAGGTCTTTGACTAAATCTTTGACGGTGGTGGTCCATTACATAAAAAGGGTGTAACTGATAGGAAAGGGAAAGTACCCAATATTTTTGGGGAGGCACATATGTCGTACTAGTACCTATGAGAGTTGTCGGTATGCAGCGGTATGTGTATCAGTATTAGTACCTTAGATCTGACAGACGTTATGAAGTTAAGCGTGCTTAGGCGAGAGAAATCTCAGGATTTTTAACCCCTGGGATGTAGCATAAGGATGAGATCCTTTGAGCTAAAGCCCGAATACCGTGAGGTATGAAACATAGTAATCCTTTGGGATACCGTGAGAATATATGATAGACTTAAAACAGAGATAGTGCTTAGGTCAAGATATGACCGAGCATTTCTTATGTTCCAAAGACGAGAGTTGGAATCCCGAGAAAGTATGAGTGAGATTACCTTAGGTTCAACGCCGAGAGTAAGTCCCTTAACAAAGTGCAAACTCCTCGAAAAGTTGAGTTGTTTGGGACGTTATATCAAAATCATGTCAAAAAGGTGTTTAACATTTTAAACATTGTGCGTCCAAATTTCTCTCGTTCACGGACATCTCATCGTGCATTTAGAAGAGTACATGTACCGGTTGTGAATGATTTCGTGACTTGATCGAGAACACTTTACGAAGGACCTTGACTTCAAAAGGAAAGTGACCATCATTCAAGATTTGCGTGAGATGACAAGTCAGGTACTTCATTACTACAAAGGAGATAGAACCTTAGTAGCCATGGGTTATAGTTTCAAGGTGGGACCAATAACCGTGGAGATATTAGTGGTAAATAAATTCCCTAAGAAGAGGGTGATTACCCGATAGGGAAAGTTAAGCTAAGAATTATGCCACGGAGCTAAAATAGATAGTGAAATCCACGAATAGAATGACCCTAGATAAGATGGCGGAGACATAGAGACATTAGATTACGAAACCACTAAAGGGTAGGAACCTGATAGAGATATGATTTCTTGTTATAATGATTCAGAGACGATCAACTGACGCTACTTGTGGAAAGTTTTGATTGGAGAAGGCTACCTACGGGGAGTTCTGATCGAGGAGGTTTTACCTACAAAGGATGATGACCGGAGAAGCTGACCAGTCATAAAATACTGCGTAAAGCACCGAGTAAAGTGCCGTAGAGCAGAGCCACCGTGATGACAAGCCGTAAGGTGCAGCCGCCATGACAACGAACCATAAAGTAGAACTATCGTATATCGATTCTCAAGGTAAGTACATTGTAGCAAGTCCCATATCTAATCGGTTCCCTAAAGGGAAGGTTTTCGTAATCCAATATATCGCCATAGAGTCCTCTAGTCTTTGTATAGCATATATTGTGCTATGATATCCAAGCAAGAATCGAACTCGCACTAGAAGATATTCTAGTTGTGAATAGATTCCCGAGATGTTTCTAGAAGCTCTCAGCGGATTACCACCAGGAGGGGAAGTTGAATTCACTGGTTGGTTGATGCCTGGAAATGAACCAATATCAAAGGTGAAGTATCAGATGGCTATAAATGAATAAGTTTTATGTAACGAAATCGCACACCAAAACGAATAGCCCGAGACTAAAGAAGAATAGATCGAGCATTCTACGAATGGCTTGAATAGCCAAGGACGAGGTCCGAATGCGTTAGTTAGTAATGACCTTTTAAGGTTAGTTGTCTGGTTCTTGAATAGTTTAACAAATTGAATTTTTGAACTTGCCAATACACCTGCTATATTTTCGGAGGTGATTTTCGAACTAGTGAATTTTGAAATTGAGTTTTCGAATGAAATATTTCCAACAGAATTTGATACCACAGTGATGGTTATTTTGAAATGATGTTGCTTATAAAAAAGGGTTAGTTTAAACCCGAGTTTGAAAGCGAGTTTTCAAATGTGTTGTGGTAAAATGAGTACGTAATCTGGAAGGACAGAAAGTTTGTTGTAGATATACATGGTTTCTTGGGTCTTGCCAAATGTTTTAAAGTGTTTGAAATCGCCGTTATAAAGCTCATTTGAATTGAAAATTTGTTTGATGGGATATGAGAGGTTGACACTCGCACCAATGGTTAATATTTCCAATCCGAGTAGTTCCGCCTTAAAGGGGCGCATATTTATTTGTGTTGCGCCGGCACTAACCGTGATTACGAACTCGGTCGGTTGGGAAAGCGGTGCACGATGGTGACCGTGACTACGGACTAACTTGATCGGGAAAGCGATGCACAATGGTAGCCGTGATTACGAACTCGGTTGTTGGGAAAGCGGTGCACGGAGTGGCCGTGACTACGAACTAGGTTTGACTGGGAAAGCGGTGGAGAGCCTTTATTATATATGCTAGTGTGGACACTGGGGCCCTTGTGGGGGATGGAAATTCTCCCACATCGGTCGGCAGATGCGTTGTCACTGTGATGGTTTGTATGAAAGGATTGGGATATGTCCTGGTAAGCCAGGGCAAAGTGGTGGTGTGTGCCTCTTAGTTGAATTTTGTGAAATGAGTTATCCCTCTTAAAGGTATATACCGGTAGTAAAAGTTTTTGAAACCGCTCCGGTAGTGAATGTATCTTCATGAATTTGTTATGGCAGCGATTAAGTTTGAAAATGATAGCACTATTACTTTTTTTGTATAGTGCAGATTATGAAATGTACTGAGACCACGGAAAATTTTCAATGTTTGAAAATTTGAAAATGAGACAACATAATGGTTTTTGGGTAGCGACGATTTGTCAATGCTATTGTGTTGAAAAGCGGTGTAGTTGGAAAATTTGGAACAAAAACTATTAGAAAGGTCTAGAACACGAACTAGTTAAGCCGATAGTAGTTGTCGGCTATAGTGCTAAGTGAAAGTAGTCTCGAGAGCTTGAATGAGAAAGACTCGATGAAATAGACGAGCGAGATGCTCGAGGCAATAAGACCGGTGTGCAAGTGTGCACGGGCGGTGTCCCTAGGCCATAAGACCGGTAATGGATAAGCACTGTGTGAAATGAAGATTGACATGGTGACTCTAGACTATTATGTCTACAGTACCTTTAAAGTCTAGTAAAACATTCATTGTACCAGGTAAAGATTGAAATGCTTAAGGCCTAAGGATGATTTCCTAGGTAATAAAGCTAGAATCTCCGATCGTGGTAATTGATTGAGGAAGGCCAATGTGTGTTAAGCCGAGAGGCTAAAAGAGTCGCAGAGGCCCGCATAACCAAGACCGAGAGAATGGATCAGTGGATCCTGTGTTTTGATACTATACCTGGGTGCAATACGAATGAAATTAGAGTGCGTGCTAATAAACATGTATAGAAAGGAATAGACTAGAAGTCTAAATAATCTTTCAAGATTTTACGATCAAATTTCGAGGGCGAAATTTAATTTAACGGGGGGAGAAATGTAATACCCTAAAATTCCTATTTATCATAAATACTATATTTTGATAAATAATACATATTAAATACAAAGGTGAATATTTGTCTCAAGAAATTATAATCTATTGATTATATTTTCATCCAAATTCCACTTTGGAATTAATTAACGAATGGTTAATTATGAGACATTATTTTGGAGCTATTTAATATGATATAAATAGCACATAAAAAGGTAATTAATTTATAACCAAAAGGAGGAATGTAATATCCCAAATCTTTGGATTTGGAAATAATAAATATTTTATGGGAATTTATTATGAAAATTTGGCCTAAATAGTTTTAAAGCTATTTTCTGATTTTGAGGCCTATTTTCCAAATAATTCAAGGAAAAATAGTTAGAGGATACTTTTTGGTCTAGAAATTTTAGAACCAATATTTTATGACCTAGAGAGTTAATTATGGAAGAAAATTCTTATATGGAATTAAGGATTTTATTTTCCAATACTTATTTAATATTTGTAAATAAATATTAAATGGTAGTTGGATATTGGTAGATATATATAAGGTGGTATGAATGTTTGGTGTAAGAGTGTTTGGTGTGAGTGTTTGGTGTAAGAGTGTTTGGTTTGAGTGTTTGGTTTGGGTGTTTGGTTTGAGTGTTTGGTTAAGGAAGAAGTATAGTTGGAATAGCCTTGAATTTCTTCTATAAATAGAAGACTCTTCTCTTCATATTCTTCACACCAAAATCAGCTCAAAGCATCTGATTTTAAGATTAGAGAGTGAGTAGAGTGAAGTTCTTGGAGCAAGGAAGAAGTAGTAGCAAGGTTCTTCAAGGGTAAGTTCTCTAGTTCTTGAGTTCTAGTTTTAAATTCATAGATAAGTAGTGTTTTGATCTTTAATTTTCCAATATAGTTTTGTTATCATGTTTTTATGGTTAGAAATGGTTTTATTTCGAAAAAATGATGGAAAAGATTATATAGCAGAATTTTTGGAAGCTAATCATAAAGTAGCGAAACTCGGCGAAATTTTATCGGTAAGCAATTTTTGAAGTCAGGGGTAAAAACGTCAGTATTTTATATTGAAGATGAATTTATAAAATTTGGAGAAAATTCATGGTTAAAGTAGACATATAGACCTTTTCAAATATACCAAGAGTGTATTATTTCGAGTTCTGTACTAGGAGATAAAAATGTCCAAAGTTGGGCTACGTTTTTCTGGAATATTTCTGGACAGATGATGAACACGTGAAAACTGGGAACTATTCATAAAATCTGGGCAAGAACCAATATTTTTCCTCAAAACTAGACATCCTAAGGATTCCGGGAATTTTACGGATCCTCGTTTCGAGTTTTCTAGAATTACTTATGAATTTTCAAAGTTAGAGGTAAATCTGGCCATAATGCTGAAAGTAGCGTTTTTATTAAATAAAATGTAATGACAAAATGGTAATAACAAATCCACCAAGGGTAGAAAGGTAAATTAACCTTTTGGATATTATTCTAAGCAATATGGTAATATGTTAGGATATCCGAGATTCCGGAGTCGATTTGAAGGACGGGAATATTACTATTCATAGTGCCGTATTTATGAATAGTACCGTATACATGAATAGTAAATTACTATTCACACGAAGGAAGGTACGTTCGCGTACGTAACTTTAACTCGATATGTCTTGTATGCTTATATGTGATAGATGATTTCATAGAGTCATGGACAAGACTTGGTCTTGGGTCATGCACCGTGGTTAAGACTCGTCTTGAATCACCGTTTATATACATTCACTTGATACGGGTTATAGTCTTGATAATGCCGTGAGATTGTTTTCCTAGCGCCGAGGACACGAGTGTACATCGTGGCACGTGTGGTGCGAGACTATTTAACTATACATGGATTTGTATAGATAACTTTACATGTGTCTTTGTGTGCTATGTCTTTGTTGTTGTGTTGACATTACATCTCATTGTGTGCTATGTATTGGTTAATGCTTTGAAATGTAATGAATATCTCATCATACATATACCGTTATACTTTTCATATGAGGTTAATCGTTACCTAAGATTCAATTTGTTTTGAATCTTAGACTTGACTAGAGGTTCAGGAAAGGAACCAGGATTTATGAAGACAATGTGAATGGAGCCATGAGAAGGAGCATTAATGGACGGAGCCGTGAGGAGGCACTGGTCAAAGGAAATGCGGGAAGAAAGTCACAGAACCTACCTTATGGCATGAATCTAATAAAGTTACTTCACATCATTTGGTGCTTAAACTAGAAGGGTCGTCTATGTGGTTCGTCAATCGGTCACCCTAGCACGGTGAGACTTCCACTAGACCTACCCGGCCCCGGCCAAATGAGATGATTTAACCGAGTTAGGTTCTATGCCCCAAGTCTACTCAAGGCTTGGTTGAAGAGGGTATAGTTACATGTAAGAATTGTAATTATAAAGTTTTGTATTATCGTATCACATGAACAATCCTTCGGTATAATATATCAGTATACGTCAGGCATCAGCATATGTCTGAGTATTTTTATATCAGTTACTCAATTGTTCAAATTTTTAGTACATGCTCTCCGTTTCCGCATTACGCTAAGCTGTAGCACCTCAAAACTCTGATGAATATTTATAAAACCACGTGTCACCGCACGATTTATGCTACGGAATTTGGGGTGTTACATGCTACACATTTGTTTGCAGCAGATTTCCGAAGGGGTTAATTAAGAGATTTTTTTTTTTATTGAGCAAAAAAAAAATTAAGAGATTTTATTCTCTCCATTTCATTTATGCATCAAAATTCTATCCACGTCTCAAATTCAAGTCCAAATATGTATGAGATATTAGTAGTACAAAACTGTCTTTAAAAGAGCTCCTCTTATTATAACAAAAGTCTCACATCACAGTTGATAGATAGCTAGGTCCTTAAACATGATATCCTGGGTATGAACTAGGCAGTGCGCATGAAAAATGCTTTGTTAGGAGAGGTAAAACCCACTTCAGTAATCTCTACATATCGGAAAGATTAGTCTCTAGCTATTAGCTTAGGGACACCGCATGTATTCTACCTAAAAATAAGAGCTCCTCCAATTAGACCTAGCAATACTTTATGAACTTGACCTAGTCAGAATGTTAGAATTGAACTAGAAAAGAAAATAAGCAGTTAGTTTAGACATGTTCTTTTGTAAATTTTTTTTTTTAAAAAATAAAATTGTAAAGCAATTCTGAACTGTTTTAACTAATTTTTAGGATTTTAAATTTACCTATTTATTTTTTATGTAAAATTTTAATAATAAATTTTCAAAGTATTAAATCAGAGCGAAGAGAATCTGGTTTCACTAATTGAGTCCTGTTAGATGAACCAGACCTCTCACATCTTTTAAGCGGAGTTATGCTTTATTCTGGGCTTTCTTTCTTTGCTGGCAGCATTGAGGTGGAAAAAAAAATTCCTAGGAGCTGCTCAGTTTTAAATTGGATAAAACTTAGGTCTATTCAGTTATATTCAACCAATGAGGTCGAGCTTAATGGAAATGGTTAGTTTCTTGTAACGTGGTGAACGGATGTTTGAATTCCTAATAAATGATGTGTCCATATTTAGTATCGGACAATATTTACTTCTCGTAGAAAGACATTGTACTTTGAATTTTTTTTTGTAAATTTGAACTAATGAAGATAAATACTCATTGTTGAATTCAGAAAAGAGATCATCTCATTTTCTTTTCAGTATCTCATGTCCACATGAGAATAAATTCATTGTTTTGTACAACTCTGCTTATAGTTTTCTATAAATTAATTTTTTTACTGCAACTATGAAATGTAAATATTAAATTTTAATGGTTTAAATTTATTTTTGTTTATAATAATAATAATTTTGTAAAATAGTAATGTAGATTGCTAATGTAGATCGAATCTAATCAAATAACACTTATTTCCTAAATCTAATTCAGATTGCCTATTGATTAGATTCGATTTTCTTAAAATAATATGGAAATTATATTTTTCAACAACAAATTCAATTTTTTTTTCTTTCTATAATTCATAATTGTAAATTAAAATTTATTAACCTCACCGTTGATTCTTCAAGACAACTCTCTACTTTCCTAAATAACTTTAGTTTCCTAAAAAAAGACCTGTTCTAATTTTGAAATTAAAAAAAGTTTGCATATAATCATATACCGCATTTATATACACAAATCTCACCGTTAATATTCTTCCCTCGCAAGTAACTCTAATAAGTTTCCTAAATTGTTTTGGCTTCCTAAGACGGTGAAATTCGATTCTAATGTTCTCAGAAGATTATTTCTTTTTTCAATTCTGGTCTTCCCCTCAAAATCTGTGGAATATTCAGCTCTTCTTCAATCATTGTCGTCATGGTTTCTTTATTTTCTTGTTCCACTCCCCTGAGTTTGTACAACGATCCGCCGGGGAAGATAGAGAAGATTCCGACGGCCACCACCGACGACGTACACTACCAACTGCTACCACCGTCCGACTTGGTTCAGAATCCGGTGTGCACTGATGAAGAAGAAAAATCCAAACTGAAAAGAAATAGAGCTCACTCTCCTGAAGCTGAAGACATGGATGATGAAGAATAAAAATCCAAACTGAAAAGAAAAAGATCTCACTCTCCCGAAGCTGAAGACATTGATGATACTACGCCATGGGGTTGTAAGACTGCCCTGGGTTTGTACGACGACCCGTGGAAGATAAAGAAGGTTTTAACGGGCACCGACGTACAGGGCCACCATAACAGGCTGTTGCTACCGTCCGATTTGGTCCAGAGTCTGGTGTGCCCTATCCTAACAGATGATGAGAAATCAAAACTTGATTCAGGAGAAGGAACAGAGATCAAGTTTTGTGACGTGAACAATAACATGTCGGTTCACTCTTTGGTTCTAAAGAAGTGGCCATCTTCTGGGAGCTTTGTTCTGATTGGAAACTGGACCGCGGATTTCGTTAAGAGGAGGGAGCTGAAGAAAGGTGACCAGATTGGGCTTCAGCGGGATAAGTCTAAGCATCGCTTCAATTTCTCTGTTCTTCGATCCTTTTCATGGTCATCTGTCCCTGTTAAATTGTCTTTTTGATGCTGCCAATATGGTTTGATTCTTAGTGATGATGCCCATATATATATATATATATATATATATATATATATATAGGACATGTAGTTTTCAGAGTCGTTTTGTGTTATGTCTCAGTTTCGGAGACAATGAGGAATTGTTCTGGTAGTATGGTTGAGGTTAAGGCAAGACAATGACACATCATTAGATGATGATTTTGTTGTGATACGGACTATTCACTAACTATTGCTGTTGAATTAATTAATGCATGGCTGTTCTCACACCGTCACACGAGTATGTTAGATGTAATGCTGGGAAAATTGCTAATGAGACCTAGGAGCGAATTAATGAGACATATGATTCAGAGTCATATAAAGCAATTTTAATCTACAGAAGAACATGTGACCTGTCAAGAGGCAGAACAATACCATCTGTGTTCACACACATATATATATGGGAAAATTCACATCAGGGCCCTTTTACAAAAAAAACCCCAAAAAAACCCTAATAAGATTCCGACAATCCCTGCGGCATTTTGTTAACGAAGTGACCGATATAGTTGTTAACGCCGATTTAATTGTTAAGCAAATTGTTGTTAATGCATCGATTTAGTTGTTAACGACCTACTAAATTAACAACTCACACAAAATTCTGAAAAATCCCAGCGATTGTCAGAATCTTCGGGCCTTTTTCGTTTTTTTTTTCCGGTTAAAAGAGCCCCTAAAGTGATTTTCCCTATGGTTTCATTGACCATATCGTTAATAAAGAATTGGTGAGTAGTGTAAAACATACAGGTTCATTTACTACTATGTATGAGAAATTTAGATTAAAGAAGTCTGTTAAGTTAGTTAATATAACATATTTTTTCTAAAATACCCTAATCATCTTCATTGATTCTCTTAATCTCTCTCTTACTTGATTAAACGTTAATAGGGGCAAATTATGAAAAGATTGATAAATATGTCAAATATGTAGGACCAAGATTAATTCCTTAATTAGGTCCTATATTAATGACCGGAGGGAGTATTATTAGCTAGCACATATATATGTAATGTGTACAGATGCATTGTTTTTTGAATATTAAGTTATTTCAGATTCGTGATTAGGGTCTGATAAGGGACATTAGAATCTGAAGGGAAATAACTGAGGCATACACAAGCAAGTGTACAATCTGCAACGAGGACATGAGAATCTGATGCTGCTACAGGACCTTATTTTTGCCGTTTTGCTTTCTGTTATACCTTCTGATGCAACAATATCCTCCCGATCATTAGACAATGTTTAACTGCCTATAATTATAACTTAAAGTTGAAAGTGACGGTCTTTTGATTAAAAGACTAAAAATGTAAAAAGAATAAAATATAACTTGACAAACATAAAAGACCGAACATAATTTTTTTAGCTCCTACAAAATGACACATCTATCTGCAGACAAGAAGCAGCATGCTTCAACAGTGGGGAACTTAATTAAAGGGAATGAAGCCCAGATGGTACAGATTCTCCATTAATTCAACCTCATGGCTTGGGCTCTTTGAGGCCCAAAAGAGAGGTCCTTTGAAGTACAACCTCTGGGCTTGATCTCGTTGAGGCCCAAAAGAGAGGTGCTTTGAAGTACCTCATGTGGTATGTCTTATAATAATTAGGAACCGGAGGGAGTAATATACCAAGTATCGAACCCGAAACCCCATGTAACGTCCCCAGATAACGTGCCACAAAGCCACGGGCGAAACTGGCGATCAATGAGATTGCATTTTATACCTAATAGCGCAGGAGTTTATATTTTACCATTTCCCCCCTCCTTATTCCTTAACAGAACGACATAGGTCTTATTCGAAATCACAATCAAAATCTTTTTAAAAAGCAGCTCTTCCCTTCTAGTAAAAGGTGTTCACTTTCTTTTTTTTATTTTATTAAGTGCACTTCCCGATATTTAAACTTTTGTTTTTTTGTGAAACTCATTACCACCTCACCCGACAATTTATTAACTATGTAACAAGATTTTTGTTTTAATTTATGTGCACGTGTTTTTATGACCGAGATAAACGCGCCAGAAGATAAGGCCCATCAACGCGTCTCCTACAGGACAGTGATCCACGATCCTACGATCCCGTGATCTCGGATCCCACGTTCCCCATCATCACGAATGATGGGGAGAACATGCCGGTAGAAAGGCAAGGGAAAGCGCCAACTAACGGTGGGAACAATTCCTCTATAAATAGGAAGGATCCAACGGGTGCACAGACACACATTCTCCGAACCTATTTACCATATTGCATACACAGCACACACCCCACGCCTTGGGTGAAAACCCTTGTGTTTAAGTCTTCGTGATCTCCTATCTATCCGGATATCTCCTCCATGATATCCGAGAGAAGACTAAAGATCCTATATCGACTTACTAGCTTGCCTAAAGCTAGACATTTGTGTTCTACACAAGAACATTGGCGCCATCAAAGGGGGAGCGATAAATTTCGAATCCCATACCGTAAAGCTACAATTTCAACCAGGAGCATGGCGAACACCAGAAGAAAAAACATAGAAACTCGGCAAGATCAACTGCCAGAAGGAGCGGGGCAAAATCTCCAAGAGCCGACATCTCGCCAGGAAGGTTCTACCAACCCGGGCGTAAAATGTGATGATAGAAACCGAATATGAGACATCGACACGACAAATTCCCCCGCTCCGGAATGTCGTCATCCAAAGAGATCAATCCGCAGTTCCACCACAAAGAACACCCATTAGAGTTCCAAATGTAGACCCCGACATTCGCATTATGCAAACCGCACTCGGCTCCATGTATAATCGGATAGAGGCAATGGAAACCCGCACCGCCGTCAAGCGTGAGGAGGATGCCCGAGCATTCAAGGAGGAGTTGAATAATCGAAATGAAGAGTGGAAGCGAATGTTCGAGCGACATTTCGGCAAGTTAAAAACATACTCGGATCCTGTGCAAAAATGTCTTGATCGCACGAGACGAGGGCTCCATATCTCGAAGGCGTGAACTTCACGGCACTGCGGTAGAGAAGAGACCATACTCTGGGAAGATCAAGAACAACTCATCGAGGAGCGGTCGCGGAAGATACGAGCTTTGCAAGAACAAATCGAATTCCCGAGACTGACTCGGAGGAACCAAAGCGAGCACGATCGTGAAGCGAAGTCTCGGCAAACATGGACGAAGAAGGACGAAGTCGGGCGTAGGCGAGAAGTTAATCGCTAAAAAGGGCAAAGGAGCCACCGCAGCCCGCAAGCACTCAAAGAAAGACGCGACGCCGACTTCGTCTCGAGTCGATGCCTATGACGACAATATCCGAGTCCTTTCGTGGATAAAATAATGGCCGCCCCATATCCAAAACGCTTGGATACCAAAGATTTTCCTAAATATGACGGGAGTCAAGATCCTCAATTGCACATCGGTCACTTTAAAACAAATATAATGGTGAAGGGGTTTACTGGGCCGGTGATCCCTCGACTATTTGCCGGAACATTTCGAGGTCCGGCTCAAATATGGTTCAGCTCTCTACCAATGAAGTCAATCACTTACATGAAAGATTTCGAAAAGAAATTCTTTGAGTAACTTCGCGACAAGTCTAAGCAACTAAAAACCGAGTTTCAACTCGACTGGTTAAGCGCCGCAGGAGAGACAAGACAAAGATATCCGGAGCGTTTCAAGGACGTAGCCTTACATGTCCCCGGGTGAAGGATGAGGTACACTTGCATTGTGTAATTTCAGGCTTGGATAAGGATTCTCGCTTGAAGAAGTCCGTGATGAAGCGTCGGCCCAAAACTCTGTCAGATTTCCGAGACCGCTCTAAACAATACATAGAGCTGGAGCAGATGGACATCATGACCCACTCGCTCGAAGTAAGGCTTAAAAGCCCGACTCGAGCAGAGAAACAACTATTCGGATAGCAAATCAAGAAGAGACAAGGTCGAAGGAAGATATGACAGATATGCCCCGTTAAAGATACCGCAAGCGCAAATTTGGAAGGAAGTCTCCTTAAGGAGATGAAAAAGGTGGAACGACCACGGCCAATGCGCAATGAAACCACTCTAGATAAATCTCGATATTGCGAGTTCCATGATCAGCATGGCCACACGACGGACATGTGTTGGGACTTGCGGGACACCATTGAAAAGTTTATTCGAGAAGGGAAACTACGCCGTTATGTTATACAAACACAAGGACGGCAAAACAAGCGTCGGGAAGGCGTAAGAGGAGCCCGGCGCCCGAGAAGAAGAGAAGAGAAATCGAGAAAACCGGGGCAAGGTTAGGATGACGAATTTCCCGAGTCAAAATATGACCGTAATGTCATAGTGGAGGTTTTGGCGAGGAGAAGATTCGATTAGTCGAGAAAAAGTATTTGAAGGAGATCCTCTCGTGAGAAGTCGTCCCGAAGTTCAAGGGAGAATCTTCAAAAACTCCCGCCCCAATACTCGGGTTCACAGATAAGAACTCGGATGAGGTAATACTGGGCATCATGACAGCTCGGTCATCACGGGGACGTTGGTGAATTGCCGGTAAGGAAAATCTTTCTTGATAATGGCACCGCCGTTAATATCATCCTTCGGGGATGCGTTCAAACGCATGAGGTTTGATTTTGAAATGCCGAAACCCCGCAAGACCGTGTTAACGGGTTTTAACGGTCAAGATACCCGTCCAAAGGGATTCGTTGATCTCAAACTCACTCTGGGCACTAAGGAGGCTTTCAAAACAGAAGTGGTTCGGTTTGTCGTTGCCGACTTCCCCTCCACATACAATATAATACTGGGACGATCCGCTATTCATGATTGGAATATGTTGGTGTCTTCAAACCACAAAAAGCTGAAGTTTATCAACAAGAGAAACAAAGTGGTTACCGTCAAAGGTGACCAAAAAGACTCTCGACAATGCTACTTTGACAATCACAAAGGTAGTAAAAATTTGAAGAAAGGTGAAACAGAGAAAGAAGCCGGGTCGGTCCAAGTGGTGGAGTTAGATTTGAGGAAGAGGACAAGATCCAGAGAGCAGAACCAAATGATGAACTCGAGGACTATGTCTTGGGAAACACCCCAGAGAAAATTACTAAAGTCGGGAAAGGATTGGATCCCGAGATCCGTAAAGACATTGAAAAATTCTTAGTGGAAAATAAAGATGTATTTGCATGGAAGGCCGCTGAAATCCCGGTATGGATCCCGAGTTCTGCGCGCGCTTGGCGATCCACCGGGCCCGCACCCGTGGCGCAAAAGAAGAGAAAGCAAGGCTCGATCGCTCTACGCCTTGGAAGCACATGTAGAGGAGTTACTCGAAGCCGGGTTTATCGGGGAAATACAATACACAACATGGCTCTCCAACGTGGTTATGGTTAAGAAACCAAATGGGAAATGGCGTGTTTGTACCGATTACAAAGATCTAAATAAGGTATGCCCAAAAGACGATTTCCAATGCCTAACATAGATCATTTGGTGGATAAATCATCGGGTTTTCAACTCCTATCATTCATGGACGCATACTCGGGGTACAATCAGATAGCCATGCATCCCGATGATCAAGAAAATACGGCCTTTATCACAAATAGTGCTAATTACTGCTACAACGTGATGCCTTGTGGCCTTAAGAATGCTGGAGCTACTTATCCGAGAATGATGACTAAGGTCTTTGCTAGTCAAATGAGGAAAAATGTGGAAGTATATATTGACGACATGATAGTCAAATCGAAGGATGAGAACAACCATGTCAATGATCCGCGACGTACATTTGAAAGGTCATGGAAAACATCGGATCGATCGAACCCGGCTAAATGTGCGTTCGGAGTACCGTCGGCAAATTTTTGGGTTTTTGTCGACCGGGGGGAATAGAGGCCAATCCAGAAAAATGCAAAGCGTGTTGAAATGAAGGCTCCAGTCAACAAAAAGAAGTCCAACAATTAACGGGGCGATTGGCGGCGTTGACAAGGTTTTTGCCTAAGTCGATCGAAAAGTCACTTCCGTTTTTCAAACTTCGAAAAAAGAGACACATGGAGGATGGAACTCGGATTGTAAGGAAGCATTTGCAAGGATAAAGTCCCGTCTCGGCATCTCCGCCGAGTGCTCTCTAAACCCGAACCCGAGAAACACCGATCCTATATTTATCGCAGTAGGAGAGGAAGCGGTCGATCTTGTTTCGTCCGAGAACCGAAGGAGGGGCAAAACCCGTGTACTTCATCGCCAGGGGTTTTACAAGGTTCGAAATGAGATATCGAAGTTGGAGAAAATGGCATTTGCGTTCGCTTCAATGCGGCAAGGCGACTGCGCCATTACTTTCACGAGCATTCTATTGTCGTCAGGACCAATCAACCCATTCGCCAAGTACTGCATAAACCAGACTTAGCCGGAAGAATGACAAGCTGGGCAATCCAATTGTCCGAGTTCGACATCGCCTACGGCCCGCAATCAATCAAATCTCGTGCATTGGCGATTTCATAATGGAGTTAACCCCATCAACTCCAATGGAGGAATGCAAAATGAGCCGTGGAAGGTGTTTGTAGACGGCTCATCAAATGTTAAGGGAAGCGGTGCGGGAGTCATTGTGGAGAGCCCCGAAGGAGTTGCAATGAAATTATCACTTCTACGGATTTCCCGACATCAAATAAGCGGCCGAGTATGAGGCCCTCATCGCAAGCTTCACAGGCTAAGGAGAATGGAGCTCAACAGGTACATTTAGCAACCGATTCTCAACTGGTGGCTCCCCAGATACAAGGAACCTACCAAGCCAAAGGCCCGTTGTTGGCAAAATACTTGCGAAAAGTGCAGGATATCATTGCCGAATTCGATAAAGTAGAAATTGAGCACATCCTCGATCGCGAATGTTAGAGCCGATGTCTTGTCTAAACTCACCAAGACTAAAAGTCCGTGTAATCTTCGGACCGTGATACTGCCAGAATCTCCTAGAGCCGAGTTGCATCATGCTTATTTCAGATAATCGCGATTGGAGAAAGCCAATTGCCGATTATCTTGAAAAGGATCGTTCGGAAGGCGCGGCGGAATCAAAGAGACTGATCAGAACAGCAGCTCGCTTATTCAATGATGGATGATCAGTTATATCGAAGGGGCTTACACTCTCCGATGGCCAAATGTCTCGACCAACTTGAAGCCAAGCACGTACTTGCGTAAATCCATGAAGGATAAACGGACAAAGACAATGGGAGCAAAGGCGTTGGCTCGAAAAGCAATACGAGCTGGATATTATTGGCCTACTATGGCCCATGATGCCAAGGATCATGTCCAAAAATGTGAAAGCCGCGTAAACACGGAGAATAATATGGACCCCTCCATCCGAGTTAACATAGATCTCGGCCCTTGGCCGTTCTACAAATGGGGCATGGATTTGTTGGGACCATTCAAGGCGGCACGAGGACAACCGAAGTGGCTCATTGTTGCGGTGGATTATTTCACCAAATGGATTGAAGTCGAACCTTTGGCGACCATCACCTCGGCAAATGTACGTAAATTCCTCAAGAGAAGCATTATCTCGCGTTTCGAATACAACCGAGTTGGTAACCGACAATGGAACCCAATTTGTGGATAAAAACTTTCAACAATTAGTAGCCTACTTTCAGATTAAACATCATTTTGCCTCGGTTGAACACCCACAGTCAATGGGCAAGCCGGCGCCCAACAAGGTCATATTGGATGGATCGAAGAAGCGTATGGAAAATGCCGAGGCGGTTGGGTTGAACATTTGCACTCGGTGTTATGGGCACATCGGACTACTCCTCGATGTCAACGTGCGAGACCCTTTCGACTCACATATGGATGCGAAGCAATGATCCCGATCGAAGTCGGGAACCTTCATGGACGAAGTCG
Organism: Acacia melanoxylon; assembly: GCA_019022615.1. Taxonomy (NCBI): domain Eukaryota; kingdom Viridiplantae; phylum Streptophyta; class Magnoliopsida; order Fabales; family Fabaceae; genus Acacia; species Acacia melanoxylon. The sequence goes on from JAFJYJ010000010.1 coordinate 8,282,277, forward strand.
AGCCCACTCACCTTCGGGATTTAGCCGCTAAGCAACTCGTCGCCTCGAGATACAATAGGAAGGTAATTCCACGCTCGTTCATAAAGGGCGACTGGTACTCGGAGGGCCGACATTGGCAATAAAAACGCACGAGATGGCAAACTCGCCGCAAATTGGGAAGGACCTTACCGTATTACGGATGAACTCGGAAAAGGGGCCTATATGCGGAATCTCGATGTGCAAAGCAATTAAAAGGACCGGAACGCGGACAAACTTAAGGCCTACTATAGTTAGAATCGGGAAGATTAGTTTCTAATTGGGTTTGTTTTCTGCTTTTAGCAATTTCACTCAGCTTTATTTTCAGGAAAACCGGTCGCAAGTACATTTGAATTCCCATGTGAATCAAATATGATGTGACTTCCTCGATTGAAGAAATAAAGAATATAGGGTCATGGAGCTCGTATTTGGCAATCTGCAAGAGAATATAAGAACGCTAAACATGTATGAATAGAGGTTCAAACTCCTTCATAAATCATGTGGTGGGAAAGGCAAATATAAATATAAGACATGAGCGACTCGTGGTAAAAAGCCCGATTACGCGAAATTTGTCATAAGCGGCAAAGCCGCCAAAGAAAAAACGTACCCCGAGTCCAAACAGACAAGGCGAGTATAAATATAAGACATGAGCGACTCAGGGTAAAAAGCCCGATTACGCAAAATTTGTCATAGCGGCAAAGCCGCCAAAGAAAAAACATACCCCGAGTCCAAATGGACAAGGCAAGTATAAATATAAGACATGAGCGAGTCAGGGTAAAAAGCCCGATTACGCGAAATTTGTCATAGCGGCAAAGCCGCCAAAGAAAAAACATACCCCGAGTCCAAACGGACAAGGCGAGTATAAATATAAGACATGAGCGACTCAGGGTAAAAAGCCCGATTACGCGAAATTTGTCATAGCGGCAAAGCCGCCAAAGAAAAAACATACCCCGAGTCCATACAGACAAGGCGGGTGTAAAAATAAGACATGAGCGACCCAGGGTAAAAAGCCCGATTACGCGAAATTTGTCATAGCGGCAAAGCCGCCAAAGAATAAAAATATCCCGAGTCTAAAATGACTAGGAGAGTATCGATCGAGAAGGGTTTCCCGGTGCTGATCACGTCGAATCCCGACTTCTATTAAGAACGAGAATAGAAAAATAGTAAGCGCAAAGAGATAAATCCAGAGTCAATTCGGATAAAAAGAAGAAAGCAGTGTCATTTAATAGATTGTCTAATTACAAAGCCTCAGGCAGGCAAAGCGATAAAGTACAAAGCAAGACAATCAGTTCGGGGAGGATCTTCCCATGAGATTGGTCTTCCCCATCGGCCTCCGAAACCTCCACGGAGTTGGGAGCGGGTGAACCAACAAGTTTGGAGGAGCAGGGGAAAAATTTCCCGTCTTCAACATAGGCATTCGTGTGTGCCCTTCCGCATTCAACGTCATCGTTGGGTTCAAAAATTGAACCCGCTCCAGGGAATTTGTAAAAGCATCCGAGACACCATTCTTCGTTTGGCAACATCGGCCGGAGACGTAAAGAGCATCCTTGTACAAAGCCGGCTCGGAGGCCGACGCGTTCTTGCAGGACGCCAACTCGGACTCTAGGGCCGAAATCGTAGTCTTTTGATGACTTAGGGCCTTCAAGTCCTCTTTGTGAATCTGCAGCCTCCGGGTAATCTCAGATTCAGCCTTATTAAGGCTGTCACGTGTGCGTCCAAGCTCCTCATCCAAGCTCTCATTCTGGACCTTTGCCAACTCCAAGTCCTCCAGTGCTTGGGCTAACCGTTCCTTGGCCTTTTTCTTCTCCTCCTCAAGCAAGTCCATCTCTTCTTCATGGAGGCCGACCGTATCCTTCAGTGTGGGCGGCAAGTTCACGAGGCCGGCATTCTTTAAATTGATGGCCGCCCCGCAAAAGCTCTTCCTTCTCGTAGTCGGCAAGCTTCTTCCCATCAAAAAAAGTTTGCGGGAGGACGCAGAGCTTTGCGAAGGCCGGGAGGAAAAAACCGCCCCTATAGAAAAGAAGCGGGAAGTCGGGATCGGGGCCGAACCGGACTCGAGGGCACACCTCCTTGAGTCTCGTGCTCGGGAACCGAAGAGGATGGGACAATAGCCTTCTTCTTGGAAGTTTTGCCTTCTTGGAAACTCGGGCAACGCTAGGCTCTCCACTCGGGGTGCTCGTTTTCCACCCGCGGGTGTATGGACCATTTCCCGGCGGCAAGTCACGTCAAGATACTCAGACCTTTTCCCCATTTGCCCACCTGAAAAGAAGAGAGAAACGCATCACGGATCTGAGCAAAGACAACAAAAATTGAGCCAATGAGAAATATCATACCCAAAACGGGTTTTGATTTATCACAAATAATATACTCGGCCGAGTCCACCAAAGGCCCCTTTTTACTGGCAAGAGTTGTTAAAGTAACAATGGCTTCATCCTCGGAATCAGAACGCTGCAAAGGGGCGGGTAAGAAATCCTTGGAATGAAACTTATGATGACTTTCACCCCAGTACAGAGGAAAGCGCTCTTCAATTTCCCCGGATGGAGTCCTCTGAAGAAACCAAGGTACCTCCCCGACTTTGGCAACAACTTTAAAAAAAGAAGTCTTAAACCCTTTCCACGAATCAGTGAACGGCTTTAAGAATTTACGTCCGTGACAAGTGTGAAGAGACGTCCAACCATACCACATCTTCTCCTCCTCCACCGTCATATTGGTCTCTAAAGGTGAAAAGAAGCTACAAAACACATGTACGGAACACTTGAGTTCATGCTTTTGCAAGTAATTCTCAAACGCCAAGGCAAAAGCCCAACCATTCGGGTGTAATTGCGAGGGGCCGGGTGCAAGTGGCGGAGTAGGCACATTTGGAAGTCGGAAAATGGAAGCGAAGACCAAGACGGTAATTACATCCCGATAAAAATAAAAGAAATGGCCACATTTATTAGATAACCGACCGAGGCCACCGATTCGTTCATGAAGGCAAAACTACATTATACCTCGGCCACCCCGGATGATTCGATCAAGCTCTTTTTCGGGCATTTTGTTCCGTACTCCAGGTTACAAAGACCGCTAATGACACATTCCTTAGCCGTCGCCATCCGAGAAGACCCGGAAGGGGCAGATTCTCCGGTCTCGGATTGATGAGACGGGTGAGAGGGGGAAGACATCTAATACCTATAATAAACAAAAAGTGAAGGGAAGAATCAGAATCATGAAGTATACCTGACATAACATGATTGTGAAGACGAGTATCGTAAAACAAAGGAACAGGAGGAATCTGGGAAGCAAAAACAAAGTCGTCGAGGTTTGAGGAGACATCGACATCTGTCCATTAATAAATCGGCGTCTCTATCTCAGCCATAACGGACTAGCTCTATCGCCTTATCAAGGCAATTTTCGCAAGGGTTGCAACCTCGGAATACGATTGGCGGATTATCAACCACGGACGTCGAAGAAGATGTTGCCAAAGACAAAGCTGGCGCACTTGCGGCAGACAAAAACGGCGATGCAAAACCTCGGATATCTCTAATTCTCCCACCTCCCGAGAAGAACCACCTCCCGAGAAGAGCCACCCCCAAGTGGGGCAAAGTAATCTTGCCATCCTTTCTTCTTCGCAGGGAAGAAGGGACCATAGCCACTGTTTGGCCGTACCAGGGGTGTTTTTAAGAATTTCCCTATCTTCCTTCCGGGATAGGTCTACCATACATGTCTACTAGCATCTCGGGATCGGGATCCATCTTTATAAACGACAAGAGGTTACAAGCAAACAACCTTATATACGCTCAACTCGAAAAAAAACCGATGAATAGAGAAACCACCCAATCGGAAAATGCTATAGGAACGAGAATGGTATACAATTCAAATGGAAGAGCACGAACGAAAGGTCAAAGAAAATACCTGAAAGGAAGGGGATGGAACTACGTTTGGAGTAAGACGAACAGAGAATGAAGATGCTGCGAATGAGTTCTCTTTTAAGCTCTTCAAATGCAGTGATGGGTGCGTAAAGGATGAGACCAAATGCACAAACTATATATAGGCAAAATGAAGCAAGGAATCCGAAACGCCTACCGTCGTGACAATAACGAGGCGCAAACCCTAAAGCAATCATGACAGATAAGTTGAATGACGTGAAACGACAGGGGCCATTAATGGGCATGATAACCGAAGGCGGCGTTTGAGGACGTATGGCCGCAGCGCGAATAGAGGTTATCCGTTGCTATGCGGGTAAATGAAAGGGCGCCAAGCAAATTTAGCCGATCGCTGGGGCGGGAGTTAAGATGTGCAACTCGTCAAGTATAAAGTGAATACCCGAGTATAAAGTCGGGCATTCATAGGCTACAGGCTCGAAGATTACTTAATTCTGAAAGTCGGGCGTAGCAACAAAATCTTCCAGGCAAATTCGTCCACGATGAAATCAACTCGGCCGATCATAAACCTGAACGACCGAGCTTGGGGGCAACTGTTATGGACCGAGATAAATGGGCCTCAGAAGATAAGGCCCATCAACGTGCTCCTACAGGGAAAGGACCCATGATCCCATGATCCTGTGATCTCGGATCCCACGTTCCCCATCATCATAAATGATGGAGGAGAACATGCCGGGTAGAAAGGCAGGAAAGCTGCCAACTAACGGTGGGAACAATTCCTCTATAAATAGGAAGGATCCAACAGGTGCACGGTACACACATTCTCTGAACCTATTTACCATATTGCATACAAAAGCACACACCCCACGCCTTTGGGTGAAAACCCTTGTGTTTAAGCTCTGTGATCTCCTATCTATCCGGATATCTCCTCCATAGATATCTGAGAGAAGACTAAAGATCCTATATCGACTTACTAGCTTACCTAAAGCTAGACATTTGTGTTCTACACAAGAACATTGTTCTTAATAAAGAGCTCCAAACAATCCCATAAAAAGCCAAATTGTATTTTCTTTCTTTAATCTTATCCAGTCATATATTCAATAGAACGAATAAATATTGACTTCTAACCAAAAAAAAAAACATTGAATCATAAACGGCCAATAAAGATAAGTTTAATTGATAAAATAAGTTATTAGTGTGTTTAAATCTCATTCATTATTTGATGACTTTATTAACAGATAACATTGCACTTTTTGAACTCAAAAGCATCTTTTTTTATGATCGAATCATTTTAATAATCTTTGAATAAACGCAAGAAAATGATGTTTATATATTTAACAAAAACATATCTAATTATATATTTATATACTTGCACAAACAAAACTTAAATCCTCTTCTAATTCCATATATGGATGTTTATGGAATGAATCTAATTTCAAGTATAGACAATCCTGGCCAAGATTCTTATTATGTTTACAATTTTAATAATATTATAATATATAAAATAAAAACAGTATATATATATATATATATATATATTTTGAAGAAATCAATCTGATAAATAATAATAAGTAATTCTAAAAAATATAAGAATATTAAAGTCGAAGCCATTTAAATTACATTTCAAATATCCGTATATCTGCCCTTTTCAAGAATGAAGAAGGATATAATTCCACAGGTATTTATTCTTTAGAGCAAAATTAATTTTCAAAGCATCAAATTAATGACAGACTGTTAATGTGAAAACTGAAGTCAAAGTATATAAGTAGGAATGGACAAACATTATAAATATAATTTATTCCAATTCTAATATCAAGGTTGGAGTTTTCGCAGTTTAGATTTAGGGACAAAAGAAAATGGTATATGCATTGTTGTTAAACTCATGGAAATGACTCTTCGAGTTTAACGTTTTTACGTTTTTAGCTTACAAAGACGAGTTGAGTCACTAGTAAACTCGTGTCGCTTATAATCTTGGTTAAACTTACGAGCTTATACACCAAGTTTACTGTTTTTACGTTTCTAGCTTACAAAACCATGTTAACTTACTATTAAATTCATGTAAACTTTTTTTTTATTTAATCATGCTGAGCGTCTTTATATATAAATTTTATAGAAATTTCTTTGTTAAGTATGAATGTTGATGAATTCAATTTCAATTATTTGGATTTAAAATATATTTAAATCAAATTATTGTAATTTTTATATTGTAATTATTTAATTATACACTAGTAATACCTATTTAATAATAAAAGTAAACTCGATCTTACGAGTTTACTACTCAAGTTCACGATATGAGTTTACGTCACCCTCATGAGTTTGCTTAAACTGGGAGTTTGACAACCTTGTAGGTATATGGTTACCTTGGATGGAGAGGAGAGGAGATAATGAGTTTTTAATGATCCCTTATTTAATTTAAGAAGGAAGGGAAGGGGAAGAATAATAGCAATTTATTATTTTACTCTTATTTGGTGATATTGTTTTATTTATATGTTATATAAACTAATTAACATCTTACCTAATTAATATAATAGTATTAATTATTATATCAGTTATTACAATAATTAATATTCATTAGAAACCCTAAACCCTAATTTATAATTAATATAATAACATTAATGAACCTATAATTAATAAATTTATAATATATAAAAATATTATTATATTGATTAATTAATATAATAATATATATTTTTTAAATTAATTTTTTCATAATATATTTATATAACTATAATGATATTTTTTTATTTATAATAAGATATTTTCATTTTAAATTAATTTCAGAATAATAAAAATTTAAATATATATTTATTAAAATTTAATAAGAATGATATATTTTTAGCAATAATATTTAAGTAATATATTTTAATAATATTATTAATTAAAATTATGTTAAAAATTGTTATGGATTTATATATGAGGCACATTCAACGTATTGCCTAACAAGGGGCAATCTATGTGACCTAGATATGACGTACATCACTTGGGCTTGGAGGCACAGAGGCCCACAAGTCCAAACCTTAACCCTAAGGTACACTCTATAAATAAGAGATAAACCCTAAGGTATGAACACACTCTCTCTCAATTTAATATTCGGTACAATCGAGCATACATACCACTCCCCTTGGTGAAAGCCTTATTTGTGCACGGTGATCCATTATTCTCCTGGGTACCTACCTCAAAGGTATCTTGGAGTAGTTATTTGATCCAATATAAACACACTAGTCCAGAAGGGCTAGACATTAGTTGTTCTTAGACGAACAATTATATTTTTTATTTTAATATAATTTTATAATAATAAATTTTATATTATAATAATAATATTTTTATTTGTAAAGATATGATTTTTCAAAATTTTATTTCATAATAACATTTTTTAATGATTAAAATATGTTTTTATTTAAATTAAGCTAATCATAATAATATATTTTTAGTTCTAATAATGTCTTAATTTAAAATTATAATGGTATGTTATAATTATAATAATTTTTTATTCATAAAAATATACTTTTCATATTAAATTATTCTTTGATAATCTATTTTTAATTATAATGATTTTTTATTTCTAATAATATTTTTCATCATAAGCATTATTGAAATTTCACATAAGTTATAAGAATAAGGTGGTTCAAAATTTTGGCTCCTCTCCAAAACGTTCACCTCATAGGGAAGACAAAATAGGAGTGTTAGAAAGGAGAGGATGAAAACTTTGGAGTCTTCTCCCCTCCAAAATTTCAAACCAAATGAGGGGAGAAGCTCATTTTTTCTTCCCTTTCATCCCCTTCTCTCCAACCAAACAAGCCCTAAAAGTATATGCCCAAGATTTTATCTCATTTTATCTATAATTTTAAATTTTTCTAGTTAATAATATTGCATTATAAAATAAGAATAGTATCCCAATAATAATAGTTTTACTTAAAAAAAAAAAATCCGAACGATTAAAACAAAATTAAACCGTCTGTTTCGAGAATTAATGAAGAAGGACTTAATGTAATAATCAAACAAACTCCACGTACACATTCACTTATTGTTTATTGTTTAGAGCAAAATTAATTCTCAAGGTCCTTCATCCGGTCCCCAATATAAATTGCTTATAAAAAAACGTCGGTCCATAATATAAGTCACTTGGAAGGTAATTAATATTTTTTGGGTCAATTTTGCCCCTATAATTATTTTTTTGAATATTCCTTATTGTATTTATTTCTCTCCTTTAAAACCTCATTTAATATGGGTAAATTTATATATTTTTTAAATTTAGGGTAAATTTAATAAGTTAATTATCATTTCTTAATTATTATGATAAATTGATCAAAATGATTTATATTGTGGGCCTGTGGAGTATTGCATTAGTGACCGTTTATGCGAAAACCGAAGTCAAAGGTTGGCCAAAGAAAAAAGAAATAAAAAACTGAAGTTAAAGTATATAAGTATAAATGGACATGCAAAATAAATATAATTTAATATAGAATTCATTATTCATTATTCCAATTCTAAAATTAAGGTTTGAGTTTGGACCATCTACATTAAAATTAAATGCCCAAAATTGAGTATCTTATTCTTGATATAATTTTAAAATTTTCTAGTTAACAATAATATTGCATTATAAAATAAGAATAATATTCCAAGAATAACAGTTTTACTTAAAAATTAAAAATTTTAAAAATCTAAACCATTTAAATAAAATTATACCGCCTAATCAAGAATGAATTGTAATAACATAAACTCCACGAATTCATTAGGGTAGAAATAGGCGAGGTCTTTTATAGTTTACATAAAGCCTAGCCTAACCTATTTAATAAATAGATCAGGTTCAAGGTCAGGCCTATTTAGATAAACATGTCAGACTTTTTTTTTTAAGACATAGTCTATAAGCCTACATGCTTGACATATTTAACTGTTTTCAATTTATACTATTATATATATATATATATATATGTGTGTGTGTGTGTGTGTGTATATATATATATATATAATATCATATAAATAAATTTATAAGTTATTTATAAATTTACCAACTTAACTTTAATCCTAAGTTTAACATCTCATCATCATGACTCTTAACACTTGCTTTCGCTTCAATCATTCACCTCTACCTCTATTTTCTTCTTTGATCGATGGAGATAGCAACACTAACTCCTTCTCCTCTAATTTGCGACGTCCATTAAAGCATAATAATTGCTATAAATTTATTTTAATGCCAAACAAAATAGTATAGTCTTAGTAGCATGAGTTTGTCTTAATTTACATAAGAAAAGTAAAATAGGTAAAATCCAATTTTACATGTTGCTTCTTATGCTAGATCAATTTTAGAAAATATATATCTTTAGTTAACATACCATTCGTTTTTTTATTTTGACAACTATTGTCGGTAGACATCTTTTCTTTTTGTAACATCCTAATTTTTATATTATGATTTAATTACATGTAAGAAAGAATTAATCATGATACATGAATTTGTCATGCAATTATCAAAATATTTTTATTATTATTTAAGATATGATTTATTAGAAAGAAATTAGTTGAGATAATAGAGAAAAGAAGGAAAAAAATGTTGGGTGTTTATGGTAATTTTTTTAAATAATAATAATAATAATAATAATAAATTGAAAAAAAAAATTAAAAAGAAAAATGGCATACATGCTGCCACTATTTGGAGGAGGGGAATTAATTGATTTAATTCCCACTGCCTTCCCCTCCCCTATATATATTTGTGTGCATAGAGTTTGTGTGTGTGTGTGTGTGTGTGAGGTGTGTTGGGAGCAAGAGTAGTGAGCTGGGGACGAGAGGGAGAAAAAGGAACGACAAGGGAAGGAGAGAAAGAGAAGAAAATAGTTTTTAAAAAAAAAAGAGAAAAAAGAGAGTTTGTATGAGTTTTTAAAATAAATTATTTATTTTATAAGATCATTTAGGTAGTTAAATTAATTTCTTTTCAATAAACTTTCTTCATGAAAGTTGTTTTACATATTTTTCTTTTCTAATGAGGGTAATATAGTATTGATTATTGAAAATTTTGGGATTTAAATATTGACAAAGTTTTGAGTTTTGATAATAGATGATTTGTATATATGAAGACCGTGATTAATAAATAACTTTAATCGGTTTAGATTTGTTAGTTTATTGTTGTGGGACTTTAAAGTTATTTTATATTTAAAAGAATTTAAGATTTATGTCATATAAGATATTTTTACTGATTAAATGAGAATTAAAGCATTTAGTTGGATTACTAGAGGTATTTTTATTAAAGGTTTAGTCAGTTAGTTTTGCTAAATCTTGAACTATATGAAATTATGAATTGAGATTTGAGATTTTAAATTAGAGTTGATATATTTTTAGTATGTGAAAGTTTGGAGATTGTTTAATAAATTGGGTTATACTTATAAAAGTTAGTATTAGGTTAAAAATTGAAGATATGGTGATATCCCGATAATTATAATTAGTGAGAAATAATTTATGAATGAAGGAATTGAGATTGTAACGATAATTTGAGAAATAATAAATTCTAACTTCTTATAATAAAATTTAAAATGAGACAATTATAGTTTAATTATTATTTATTGTTATATTAGTTGGTATTGTCGTTAATTCTATTAACGTGTAATTATGTATTTTTAGAGTGGACTTGATATCTCTCAAGTTTATTTCTTGTTTCAGGAACTTGAGGTAACCATTTTCCACTCTTTGTACTTGCTTGTATAATGTTTGTGAGTGATTTTTAATCTATGAAAACTATGTTTTTGATGAAGTTGCCTTGTGGGATTTTATTTTAAAATGTGATTGGTGAGATTGTATTATTGATTTAATATATCAATGAGTACTTTGAAATGGTTATTGAGACATTTAAAATTACGATATTCTATGTTTTGGATAATGCACTTTTGTTACGATTTTATGAGTTGAAATAGTGTTGTTATCTTAATAATTACTGAGACGATGTTTTATATAATCTCGTATGGAACTCGTATATACATGCCAAGATTATGATTGTTATTCATGATGTGGAGCGGTGATGGATGTGGGGTGATGATGAGAGTTATTGTGTATATAATACCAACGTGATATGCCACCACTCGGTGCACAATGGATGACTTTGATATTTTCAGGGCCCTTGGTATCACCCTTTTCCTTTGACCGGATTAAGGGTCAGCCCTTGGGATTCGAAGAAAGGGAACCCATGGTCCGATATGAGTTATGTAGTCTTTGGCCGGGCTACACCTCATCATTGGAGAGCTTGGTGCAGTCTTGTCACAAACACTAAACCTATTATGTTACAGCCCATGGGTTCTGTCAGCGGTTATAAGGGTGGGGGTGATAAGGATTGTCAGGGTACCGATCTATTACTTGGCACGTTATATATGTGATTCATAACATGAAATTCTAGAATTTGTGATCTAATAAATTTGTAAATTAGATATCTAGTACTTTGTTATATAAAACATTCCACTTGGCACCTCACGAGCACATATTAGCATTTATAATGAGATGGATTGATGGTTACAAACATTGTTCAGGTGATAGTACTCACGTTGGTCTATTAGGGAAGGCTTCGGAAGCTTAAGCGACTTTTGCTAACGATAGTGCTTCCAACTTTTTGGTACATGTTGAATTATTGTATATTGTCACATTAGGGCTCACTTGATATACTCCAGTATATTTTGATATTTTGGCAAATCTTGAAGCAATATTTAGTTAAAAAAGTATGGGTTTAATAAAATCCAAAGCTCAACTGTGTGCATAAAACATTTTAATGAATGGTTTAATCATGTCAGTAATTAACAATTGTCCTTAAAAATGGAGGATGTTACACTTTTCCTTATTAGGCCCTTATATTACGATGAGAATGGATGTTAGACTTTTAAGACATACTGTAAGATTGTAAATAAGCATGAAGGAGGGTTATATATGAATTTGGAAGTATAAGCTTTACAGGCTATTTAAAGGTCTACATTTTAAGTAAGCTTTTAAACAGACTTCAAGTCTTTTGAAGGCCCAGCCCAGGCTCAGGCTTTAAATCTCTATTGTAGGCCATGCCTATTTAGGTAAAGCATAGCTTAGTCTAGCATATTTCTACCCCTACATACTTATCCATTTATTGTTTAGAGTAAAATTTGTTAGATAGGATTAGTTTTGATGATGACAAATATAGATGCCAAATATTAAGAGAAAAAAGTTTGCATAATGTATTTATCTTATACTTTGACTAGAAACTATATTTAATGATAAATATCTCATAGATGAGTCAAGCAAAGGAAGAAGATATCAATTGGATTATGAAGAAGGATTAAAAGGAAGAAGATGTCAAGTTGAAGTGTGAAGAATGAATGATCAAAAAGAATAAATATTGAAAGAAAAACTTGCATCATATTAGTCAAGAAAAGGAAGAAGATAATGAATTGGATTATGGAGGATGATATAGTAGATAGAACTATTATTAAAAAAAATGAAAGAAGTTATGGAGTTGAATTATTGTGAATATCAAAAGGAAGAACAAGAAGATATTGAAGAGTATAGTTATCAAATATGGGAGAAGAAGTAAAGAAAAGCAAGGAGTTATAAAAAAACGATTGTGGAGATTGATCAAAAGAAGGAGAAGAGGTTGAAGAAAGGAGAACTTGCAAGATATAAGGAAAATATCAAGATTCAAGTCCTTATATGTGATATTGGAGGTCTTTATGGTCAAATAGAAGTTGCAATGACTCAATTCGAAGTTAAGATTCCTTATATAGAAGTTATACCAACTTCACTCGAGTGACACCTCCAGAAATGAATTTTGGATGACCACTCTATTATGATATATTTTCGTTAAGCTCAATAGAGACTTAGTATTTTGATCATATCTCTATAAGCACTTATTCAATTGAAGTGAAATTTGTTTCATATGAAACTATACTCCAAATTTGACACAATGACACCAAGAGCAAGCTCAACATGTTTCAAATGCAAATGATATGAATTTTGGAAGTTGACATTGCAATATACACCCACCACAATTGCTATACGAGATACGGTCGTTTAAAATTGTACAATTACTACGACTGTTAGAAATTGAAACAGTCTTTGTAAATATGTCGTTGCAACCGATATTCTGTTGGGAAAATAGAATCTAAGACGACTTCTCAAGAGAAACTGTCGCTTTTAATTGGAAGTTACAACGACCGTTACAACTAAAAATAGTCTTCATAATAAGATTGTTGTAAGTGACTGGCAAAGAAAAGGAGAATTATATTCGACTGCAATAAGAACAATGGTCGTGGTTGTTATATCAATTACTACGACGGTTACGAATTAAAACAGTCATTGAAAATTGGTTGTTGTACTAGATATTTTATAATCGAACTTTAACGACTCCAATTGAAACATTTGTGTATATTTACTTTCAACGACACAAAATATAAAGACTCCGTGAAACATTCGTTGAAGTGTAAAAAAAAAAGGTCATTAATTCCTCTTTTTGCAAGTAGTAGTGTCTTCTTCCATAACCGTGAGACAAAGGAGCTAAGGGTATCTCGCCCACTCGATTGGGCACACCCTTTACAAGTAATGGCAAAGCAAGCAAGTCTTTGCTTTATTCCCTTGGCGAGGATAAACTAGATTGAGAAGCTTTGATTGGACTAAGCCGTTCCAAGAATATAATCAAGAATACCACAAGATTACCACTCACCGAGATCAGGTTGTCTTTTTTTCCAAGCAGCGCCTTAGTACTTTGGGATCTGTTTCAAAAATAATGTTCTTGTTTCCCAAATATTGAACAATAATCAAGGCTCTCTTTAGTGCTAGTGCCTCAATCATAAACGCCGAGAGGGACTTAACCTTATCAACGAAAGTCCATTTCATAATACCCCAGTGGTCACGTCATATAATGCCAATTGCAGCTGACTTTGAAGTATCTTGAAATGCTCTATCGAGATTCACTTCTAACTTATGCTTAGGTGGAGGGACCCGTAAATAGCTGATTTAGTGGCTTTCTTGGCTTCCTTCTTGTTGCTCTTGGGATAGCATGCCTTCCGGTGGTCAACAAGAGATCGATTTGCACGCTCAATCACGGTGGTGGGATCCGGGTCCTGTTCCAAGAAATTTTTCTCATTCGGCCTCTCTAGATGAACCATAATAGCCAGCTGATATATGCAATTTCAAAGTCATTGAGGCGGTCTTGGGAATTCATTAGATCTAGCCACCACCTTCTGAAGCTTAGAATATTGCCGAGATCACATGTAATAGAAAGTCTGCTCCCAAACCATACACACCGAACCCAAGAGCAGTGGAAGAAGAGGTGCTCCGTGGTCTCTCTTGCGGATCGACATATTAGGCATTGGTAGCTATGGCGTTTGACGGGATGCGCGGATGAAGATGACAATTTTGGGGAGCACCTTAATTTTCCATGTCTTTTTCCAAATGTCGCTAGAGAGGTAGGCTGAGGGACCTCCATAGTGGTTTTGCACAATAGGCGTTGTTCCTGTGAGATAATAGCCCATCTTAAATGAGTAGCTTCCATTCGTTGACAAGACCCACCGCAGCAGATCTTCATGAAGGACCCAGGGATTGGGATAGCAAGAATAGCCTCACATATATGATCCTCCACGTGGGGCCTAAGCATATTTAAGTCCCAACCCCTACTTTCACAAGGATAAGGGATGGTACTCTTTGATTGACCGTTGTTTTAAGTCTTTATCTTCGTATTTAATTTGCAAGTGGGCAAAATAGGAATCTAGTTATCCCGCCATATGTATACGATTTCCCATTCCCTATTTGCCAACATAGATCCTTCTTTATGAAGTCCCTACCTCCCAATATACTTGACCAACACCATGAGGATCTATGGCCTTTTTTAGCATCAAGCAGGGATGTATTGGGAAAATAGAGCCTTTTGAGGACTTGAGCCCATAGGTCATTTGGGCTCTGTGCTAGTCGCCAAACTATCTTTGCAAGTAGCGCATTGTTAAATTTGATGAAGTCTTGAAACCCCATGTCTCCTTCAATTTTCGGCCTTGTAAGCTTGTTCCATGCAACCTAGTGCGTTTTGTGTTGGCCTTCCCACAAGAAATTTGCTACCATGTTGTTGAGCTCTTTGCTGGTTTTGATGGGGAACTTAAAGCACGTCATGGGGAATATAACGATGGAGTTGATAATAGCCTTGATCATGATCTTTCTCCCTGCAAAAGATAAGTGCTTACTACTCAAGCCTAGTGCTTTCTTGATCACTTTTTCTCGAATGTATGCAAGGGCTTGATGCTTAGTTTTTCCCCAAACACTCAGAATGCCCAAGTATTTGCCTTGGTTTGTGTTTTTTTCAATGCCAAGAATGTTGCAGATATCGCGCCTCAGTGGTGGCGGGGTGTTGTTGGAGAACACAATACTAGATTTCTCCAGGTTTTCTAACTGTCTTGAGGTGCTGTAGTAGCTTTGAATAATTCTAGCCAGGGTTTGACAATTCTGTATATCTGCATTCATAAAAAATAAGGCATCATCTACGAAGAAATTATGAGATAATATTGGGCATAAGTGACTTAGCTTTATCTTGGTTAATCGGCCCTGTGATAGGGAATTATTTATCATGCAAGAGAGGGCTTCCAAGGACAGGATAAAAAGATAAGGCGATAAAGGGTCGCCTTGGTGGAGTCCTCTACCCGGGCAAATTGAAGCTATTTTTTCACCTGCAATGCATAAGTTAAGATGCACAATTTCCATTCAATTCATGACAAGTCGCACCCATTTTTAAGAGAATCAAAATTTTAACAATAAATTTATCAAAAAGTCCCACTCAACCCTATCATATGCCTTACTTATATCCATTTTTAAAGCAAACTCAAAACCTGTTACCAGTTTTCCTTCGCCTTAAATAATGGAAGACTGCATGGGCTATGATAATGTTATCTTGGATCAATCGTCCAGGAACGAATGCTCCCTGGTACAGGGATATCGTTTATCAAGACAACATTTCATTCTATTGGCCAATAGTTTGGAAATAATTTTGTACGAGAAATTATAGAGGCCAATAGGACGGAAATGTGAGACTGTCTCTGGTTTATCAACCTTTGGGATGAGAGTAATATTTGTGCCATTGATATCATCAAGAGGTATTTCATGCTCAAGAAAATCCTTAACCATATTAAACATTGTATCGACTACCTCCTCCTAAGAAAATTGGTAGAATTTACCTGAGAAGCCATCCGGGCTAGGGACCTTGGATCATCCAGTTGAAAAGCTGCTAGATGAACCTCCTCACGTGTTACAAGGTGTAACATCCCATTTTCAAAAGCAGTATTTTTTTCTTATCGAGTAGAGCATCGGAGCGATTGAGTAATCGATACATATATTTCAAATGCCGTAAGTCCGGCTATTTACGTAACGTTACTAATCGCACCGAGTGTTTACAAAAGTAGATAACAATGGAGGAAAGTCTTCAGCCGGGTCTCTATGCGGCCGGCTTGCCTTTCTCCTCGGTCCTCGGTCCTCCTGAACCTGACGCTATGTTAAGAGCTGAGGTCCAATGCCCATTGAACCTCAGGTAACGGTTAACCTCATATTTATATACAGATATGAGCACAACAAATGAATCACTCCTAAATGAACCGCTCCCGGGCCGAATCGAATATATCGCTCCCAACGAATACGGATGTACCGCTCCCGGCGCATGATATGTTCAAGTTATCCTCTAGCACCACTATACATTCAAATAACATACCACCAATACGCATACAACACACATATCACATATACGCATACCATAAATATCGAGTTAGTGTTACAAGACACGAATGTACCTTCGTTGACGAAAACGATACTTTTGACGTAAAAACGTTGGTACGACAAATGTACAAGACAACAAATGTATGACAGTGATGTACGTGATTACAGATATCCTATAAGGATAATATCATATTTATCAAAGTCTAATATCATACGAGGCATTTTAGGTACAAATTACCATTTTGCCCCTGACTGACTCCCCTAATCGGCGAAATTTCGCTAGAGCTTCGCTACTTTGACTCTAATCTTCCAAAATTTTGCCATAACCCTTTCCCCAACATATTTTTTGAAATATATATCATATTTAACCCAAAAACATGATATCTAATATATTGGAAGATTAAAGATCAAAACAACATTCCTACTATAACTACCGAACAAAACACCAAAGCTTAAGACAGGGACCGAAGAACTTACCCAAGCTTTGCTACAACTTTCTCCAAAACTTCTCCTTCTCTCTAAATTCTCTCTCTATTTCGAAATTCTTGAGAGGAAATAGTGTGAAAAACTCAAATGGATGAAGGCCTATTTATAGGGAAAAATGTTCACTATTCATGACTTTATCATATTGAGTTCTAGCCATTGGATCTAAACTTGTACACAAGGCTTCATATCCACCATCCAATCCACCTCCTTACCTCATTCTTCAAAACCATGATGTCATCAGGGTGATGTCACTCATTCACTTTATGAGTCTCTACCGATAAAGTTCACTGTTCGGTGTTCCAATCGCGTAATCTTGGAGAATCTCAAAATCCGGCAAAGAACGCCCGAAGTTCTATTCTTCCTCTTTAAAACTACTTGGGTTAACT
Organism: Acacia melanoxylon; assembly: GCA_019022615.1. Classification (NCBI taxonomy): domain Eukaryota; kingdom Viridiplantae; phylum Streptophyta; class Magnoliopsida; order Fabales; family Fabaceae; genus Acacia; species Acacia melanoxylon. The sequence continues at coordinate 8,299,705 of JAFJYJ010000010.1, forward strand.
AAATTTTTGATCCCATTAAGGGTATTCCGTTGCATGCTGAACATTTTTGGACAAACGCCAATGATTACGGAAATGACTTCCGGTAGTACCGAACACGGATAAAAATTCACCGGTTTATAATATGTCCCGACCTAAGAAACCTAGTTCATGGTTTGTCACAACGGTCTTGTTTTACATTGGTTCTCATTTCTACTATCTGCCTTTTCTCTCTCTCATCCGGTCTCTTAATCACTCCGCCGGTCTCGGAAATGACTTTAGAGACAGCCCACTCTGGGATAAAATTATACTCGTTTATAAAAAGTCCAGATATTAAAGACTTAGTTCACCTATTTTGAGGTAGGATTTAATTTCTATCGGTTCTCATTTATCATGTTGTCTCTTTACAAAATATCTCATTTTATATTATTATTTTAATACAAAATATCATGATATTATTTTGAAATATCCCTAACCCTTTTCACACTTTGAATTTCGGCTCTCCCTTTATTTTTTAATTACATTAATATTCTCTTAATATCTTAATTTAAGTAATTAGCCATTAATTACTTAATTAATCACTTACTAATTGTTGATAATTTTCTTAATTAGGATTTATTATTATCTCACAACTATTTTTGACATTGATATTTTATGCTCCATGTAAAATATTAAAAATCATGGGGTCACTTATGATCCCCAAAATAATATTTAATTTTGCCTCTTTATTATCCAAGGGAAATAATCCCAAAAATTACCTAAATTAGAGACAACATATTCTCTAATTTTTAATAAATATTTTATTGCCTCTAGGGATTTATCATAATATTTTTAGGCCATTTTATGCCCCATAATTGTATTTAGGAATATTTAGCTCTTTATTCATCCTAATTTCAATAGAAATTACCTTAGAAAATAAGGTAATTATAACTTATTATTTGAGACCACGTATTCACCTATTTCCAATAGGTAATATGTACTAAAATATAATATTCCGAGATAAATAATTATCCGGGTATTACACAAGGCGAAGGAGGAGGGCAATCGATGCTTCATCAACTTTTGTATTCACTGAATTAATGGCATCCGATAGGTGTCGCGGTCTTGAAGAGGAAAAAATGTTAGTGAAAAAATTGGTAAACATGTTATTTATAGTACCTTTGTCCCTGGACCACACGCCATTGTCATCCTTGATGCATAATATCACATTTCTTCTCCGTCTGATAAGAGTAGATAGGTGAAAAAATTTGGAGTTTTTGTCCCCTGCTTGGAGCCATAAAATACGTGATCGCTGCCACCAGAAGTTCTCCTCTTGATCCATCAGCTCTTCAATGCGGTGTAAAATACTGGCCTCTTCCTGTTTGCTCTCCTCGTCTTGGTAGCCCCGGGCGAAGAGAGGCTAGGCAGGATTTCAAGCCTTTAATAAGCTTCTTTTTGTTAGGGAATGTCTGTTTGCTTCAATTAATCAAGATTTTTTTGCAATTATTTAACGTTAGAGAAAAACATTTAATAGAATTATTGTAATCGGAGGCACCCTCTTCCGCCTTTCATGAACAACCCGCAAGAAATCATTGTGAGCAATCCAATAATCCTCAAACCGCTCATACTTACCCGAGGTTATCGGGTTTGGACCTTGTAGTTCCTCACTTTCATGCCCAATTTGTCTCGCAATCGTAACAATAATTTTGGAGCCACTCATACTTAACGTCACCTAGATCGGTTCCCTTTGCATCCTCGGGAACCCAAAAACCGAGAGACAAGGGGTCACGAGATATTGAGAAGGATCCTTCTTGTATGAAAGTCTTAGATAATTTTATCTTGTATCTTAGGGGACTCGAACATCACTACCATCCCCACCTCATTGCCCAGAGTTATAACATTTGTATGATCAAATGCTACATGTGGTAGACCATGAAACTGGATCCAGAAGGGGGACCAATCAAATATAACTTCATGAAAGACAGTGTACTCATCCCAGTGTTGTAAATTCAGCATTGCACCTTGGATTGACCAGGGTCGGCCTTTTAGCCCTCTGAGATAGTCTTCTTGCTTTTGAAATTGAAAGAGGAATGCATTATTGTCAGGTAAATCATGAATCTCCATCCCTCTGTCCAGTCCCCAACCCTTCTTGATCATGGAGATTACAAAGCCTTTGTTGAGATTTTTATCAGTTTCCAGGCGTCCTACTAACGTTCTGCCTTTCTGTGCATTGATCGGGACTCGGTTCGGTTCAGCACATTGACCTTGGTGTTTCTTCTCCTACTTTCGTTATTACCTTTCTCCATTGATTGGGGGTTGCTGAGTACTAGAGTCAAAGTTGTGTGATGAAACACGAACACCACTCCAGAGAAGACTGTGGGGTGATCACCGGCTGAAGGAAATGTTGTTACAAAAGGGGTCTCTCGCCACTAGAGAGGATCGACTCTCATAAAGGAGAGGGAAGGTTCTCTCACAGAGGAGAGGGAAGTTTCTCTCATAGAGGAGAGGAAGTTTTTTTCTTTAATTCCACCTTATTCTTTTAGTTGCAGTTTATGATTCATTCATTCTATTGAATATATGCTTTAATAAAATGAAGAAAGAAAATCAAACAAAAGTTGCTTTTAAATTGGGCTTCTATGTTCGATTGTTTAGAACTATTTATTGAACACATTCACAAAGGTGAAAGCAAAACTCCTCTTACATAATTACTTGGTGCACAACAAATTATTATTGAAAAGCTACTTTTAAAAGCCTCAATTGTCATTTTGAATAATATGTATGTTTTTATGTTAAAGAAAATATAAACTCTTGTGAGTTATTCAAGGCAAAAAAAGAAAAAGAAAAGACACATGTGCATTAGGTATAAAAAATAGAGAAATACTTACATACTCCAACAAAGTGTCACCTCATTTATACTATGACTAATTAAAATATGACAACTTATCTTATTTTAATCGTACATGGCTATGAGTCATTTGCAGAAACTCAAATGTTATGATTTAAAAAGGGATAAGTGTCTTATTTGCCATGGAAGTTTTGGCTAAGGACATTGGGTGGACGAAAGTTTTTTTGAGCAAAATTGCCACGGAAGTTAACAAAACGTAGCAATTTTGCCCCTCCGTTAATTTTGACCGTTATGTTTAACTGAGTGTACACGTGGCATGCCACCTCATCAATCAAATAAGAGTTAAGTATCATTTTTGCCCTAGAAGTTTTCGCTGAGGAGCAATTTTGCCCCGAAAGTTTACAAAACGTAGCAATGTTGTCCTTCTATCCCCCAATATTAAATTTGACTATTAAATTAGTCAAAGAACACAAATCATGCCTTCAAAAGGTCTAACTTGGAGTTAGAGCGGGAGATCCTTGAGACATTGAGCTCAAGGCAGCTGGAATTTGTGAAGCTGAACTAGGCAAAGGGATTGAAAGGTCCTGCCGCAAAACCCGGCAGGAAGCATCACTTATGATCTAAGCAAATGAAACTCAAAACGAGAAATGATTGTCCCAAAAGATAAATATCTAGCGATTTTAAGTGATAGTATTTACCTTTGTATAGACCGATCTAGGCCACCCACCCCGTCCCATAAGATAAATCTCCGGTGATTTTAAGTGATGCTTCGAACCAATTTTTGGAACAGTTCATTATTGATTTGTCTAGATCAAACCATTTTTTTGTGACAAATCAATAATGAATTGTTCCAAAAATTGGTTCGAAAAACATCGATTAAAATCACTTGAATTTTTAGGAGCAAGATATATTTACATTTTGGGATAGGGTGGGTGGCCTAGATCAATCTATACAAAGATAAATACTATCATTATTGATTTGTCTTACCGAACTAATTTTTGGGACAATTCATTTCTTGTTTTGCGTTTTATTTGCTTAGATCATAAGTGATGCTTCATCCGGGTTTTTGGACCGACCTTTCGTCCCTTTGACCAAGCCAGCTTCACAAATTTCTAAGACTTTGAACTCAACATCTCAAGGATCTCCTTCTCTGACTCCAAATTTGACCTTTTCAAGGCATGACGTGTGTTCTTTGATTGATTTAATAGTCAAATTTAATATTGGGGGACAGAAGGGAAAAATTGCTCCTCAGCGAAAACGTTCGGGGCAAAAATGATACTTAACTCTTATTTAATTGATGAGGTGGCATGCCACGTGTGCACTTAGTTCAACTTAACGGTTAAAATTAATAGAGGGGAAACGTTTTGTTAACTTTCGTGGCAATTTTGCTCCAATAAAAAAAAATTCCGTCCACCCGCTTCTCAAATAAAACTTCCGTGGCAAATAAGACACTTATCTCATTTGAAAAAAAAAACATAAACTTCTTAATTTAGAAAAACAAAACGAAATTCCTTCTCATCATCCCTAAAATCATAAACTAAGTTGTTGTATTTTAATTAGTCAAAGAACATATGAGGTGGCATTCCTAGAATATGTAAATATTTATCATAAAAAGCAATTATAATGATCACCAATTTTGCTTGTGGCTTTGTGGCACGTTCTCGGGAACGTTACTTCTGCATGATCAAAGTTTGATAAGCTAAGAACAACAAGAAGAATAGGTATGAGTTTCTTCATCATCATCATCATCTTCTTCTTCTTTATCTGCATGTTTGGATTAGTTGTAAAAACTGCTTCCAACATGATACGAGGTAAATATTTGAGATAAGTTTTATCTCAATTTGTGTAAACATGATTTTTCAACACCAATTCAAACAGGCCCTAATGACCTCTTTTGATAAAATATGTTGAGGATTTGCTTATCACTCTTTATGTTTATAACTCAATCCCCACACACTCATATGAATCATGTTAGGTCTTTGCTACTGAAGGTAATTGTAAATGAAATAGAAAAGAGCAAACATATTTCATACAATGATGTGGCTGTGCTGACATGAAAAAGTCATAACCTTGACATGAGTAAGTATCATAATAAATTTATCAAATAAAGAAAATGCTGATTCGTAGAGAGAAGATATTAGATTTCATCATTTCAATGAATTTTTTCCTTTTGTTTTATCGAGGTATTAAAAATCGGACCGATCATTGAACCGGTCGAGGTGGTGGGGATGTGTTAATGGATTAGATCGAGTCAACCAAGCGGTTAAACCGCTGATGATTTATAAAAGATAATTTAAAATTTACAAAAAATTCATGTTTGATTATAAATTATATTTTAATACAAATAGTATTAAATCATCCTATTGAACAACAAAAATAATTGATGTATATATAGTACTCCCTCCAGTCCTAAATATAAGATAGATTTGACTTTATTTTGGAAAGATTAAGGAAGCAAAATAAGTTATTTAATCATATCATATGTTGTGTATCCTTAGATTGTATATCGTTTATTAGTCAAACTAATAAGTTTGGGGAAAAAATTTAAAATACTCTAAAGTAATTTAGTGGGAAAATGACGATAAAATACCATTTGAAATTCCTAAACCTCAAAAAGTTTGTTAACATTTTGAAAAGATATAAAGGTAACATGGATCAAATTGGGAATTTAAAATGTTGTTAAATTTACCATTTTGCCCTCAATTTTTAAATAAAAAGAAAAAGGGGCCTTGCTAGAGCACCACCGTAGTCGGCCACTAGAGCTCCGGCGTGGGTTTTTCTTTTTTGGTGAGGTTGGATTTTTTTAAAAAAAATATTTGAATGAATGTGTAAGGGGTGGGATTCGAACCCACTCACCCTCATATTAGAGGAGTTATGTGGCTATTAGGCCACCAAAGCTCCTTTGTTAATCCCGTTATGACTTTTGTTCATAGTTCTCAAATGTTGGTGAAACCACATTGAAATATTTTCACTTGTCGAACTCCTTTGTTAAACCCATTATAAATCTTGTGAAAACCATTGATAAAATTGTTAATCCCATCAAGACTTTTGTTCACGGTGCTCAAATGTTGGTGAACCCAAACTGACATGTTTTCACCTTATGAACGCCTTTGTTAAACCCATTATAAGTCTTGTGATTTGTAATAAGATTCATGAGAGCAATAATGAGTTTCACAAGAACGTTTCCTGACGGAATTTTTTTTAACCAATATATATATATATATATATATATTTCAACTTCACGAAAGTGAAATAAATTATGAACAATAAAATATGGAATTAGATTATTCATAAGGATTGCTAGTTGTGTAATGTATATTAATAGAAAACTGGCAAGGAAAACATCTTGCGAAAATGGAATTTTATTCTATAATGTAGATGGGATATAATTCATATGATCGGTATAATAATATTACATTAATTAAAATAATCACAAACTTAATCTGCATCAAAGCAAAAACAGGTTAAGCAGTGGGGCTTGGGCTTGGGGCTCCATGTTTGCACCGACCATGAAGAAGATGTTCCCCTGAAGACTCAGCCACGGTGGATGGCGGCCACGGCAGCGGTGGCGGAACAACTTCCGGTGGGTATTCATATGTCGGAAGTGATCCTGAAGCCAACGTCCCACAAACCTCATCTGTAGACTCTGACGAAGACGATGATCCCTCAGATTCTGCAGAAAATTCTTCATACTTCACGTTTCTGGCTTCTGCATGATCAAAACTTGTTGAGCTAAGAACAAAAACAAGAAAAAGAAGAAGAACAGGTATGAGTTTCTTCTTCATCATCTTCTTTCACTGATCTTTTTCACTCAACTTCTGTACTGATTCTGGATGTGATTAGACCTTCAACATGTGTTGGCTTTAAATATTGATGCCTAGAGCATAAGGCCATTTTATTTGTAACAAACTTTATTAATTGGAATACTTGAATTTTCACTTCTCTGTATTCAATTGTATTAATTTTGTTTGTCCCTTTTCACTTGTTAGTTTGAGTTCAGTTTTCATATTCACACTTACTCTCATTTACTTCATCATTCGTTAGATTAATGAATTTGTTTCATTGAATATGATTAAGGTTGTCAAACTTATTAATTTAACCAAATTTGTGACAACAAACCTGAATAGTAAATTCATAAGATTTTATTTTGATCAATATATAGTTATTAATAGTGTATAATTAAACACTAAAATATGAAAAATGACAACAATTTAATTGAAATATAATTTAAATCAAATAATTAAATGAAATCCATCAACATTTTTATTATACTCAACAACAACAACAACAAAATCTATAAAATTTAATATAAAGCCATTAAGCATGATTGAATAGAAAAAGTTAACATGAGTTTAAGATTGAGTTAACACAAGTTTGTAAGTTAAAAACAAAAAAAATGGAAAATTCAATATGTTAATGCACGCATTTGAAAAATTAATATGATATATCATGTTATTAATTTTGTTAGAATCAGCTAACACCTAAGAGGGGTGAATTAGGCGTAAAACAAATTGTTTTTTTAAAAGTTGCATCTTAATGAAAGAATTGAGTATGACAATAAATAACTTGATGATGCATAATCAATTATTCAAATTAGTCCCGCCATAAATACAAGAGATTAGGGAAGAGAAGATGCAAACAATGATTTATCATGGTTCGGTCCAATCCAAAATAACCTATGTCCAGTCCCCAAACACCTCTTGAAATTTTCAATCCACTATTTCCCTCAAGTTTAAAATGGGTACTTGAGGACCACTACAATCTCACAAATTTGATCCGGCACTTGTGAAGCCACTACAACCCTTTCACCAAGTCACCACTCCCTCTTACACACCGTAATGATGCAACCTTGATGATAAAGATTACAATCGATCTTTTGTCTTAGAAGTGAATAAGTTGAATATTGAAGCACAATATAAATAATCTCTCTCTAAAGTAGATTATATGAATCTTTGAGAAAATATAGAGTATATCAGATAATGTTGAAGTCAAAGTGTTGGCATTTCGACAGTAAAGGTGTTATCCCTCTTCTTAGACTTTGAATGCTCTTCAATTTATAGTTAATGTAACTCTGATGACTGTTTGGGGATGTTGAAGTATCCGTTAGGCACAGTCATATTCCTGTTGTGATTTTATCTTTGAGTTTTATAGAAATATGACCATTAAGTCTCAAACACAAAGCACCTTTTGAGTACTTTTGTCATTGGAGCTTAATATGTTGCTTAATCACCTGTAATCTTCATATAAACTTGATTAGTGATCATTAGAAACAATACATTCAAGATTTATATGAGTTTAGAAGAGAATCGTGAAATTCGAGATGGTGATTAAAACTATGAAGATTCATCACTCGAGTGATCTCTTAAAATTTCCTAAGGTAAAAGGCATCACTCTTTAGGATCACCATGGTGATGTGATAGTGATGTCAATTTGATTGGTCACTTGAATACTCACTTGAGTTATTCTTAGAATTTGTGAAGGAATAGTACATCACTCCTAGGATCACCATGGTAATGTGGTGTTGACGCCAAATTTGGAACTTTACTCGAATACTCACTTGAGTGATCTTCAATGAGAACAGTGCATCACTTTCACATCATTGGAGTGATCCTTGCTAGTGATAGATCCATTTTAACTTCAAACTTAGAAAATGACCCATTCTTAGGAAACTTTTTAAGTCTACTTTCCAATGCAACAAGAACTAGTTACAAATTTGTTGTATTCTGAAACTTATGATCAAATCAATAGTTGCTTGTCTAGGGCACTGTCTATATATGAGCGTGTGTAATATCCCATTTTCAAAAGCAGTATAACTTTTTTTTCATCGAGTAGAGCATTGGAGCGATTGAGTAATCGATACATATATTTATAAATGCCGTAAGTCCGGCTGATTTACGTAAACGATACATTGACCGAGAGTTTTCAAAATGAATAACACCCGAAGAAAGTCTTGACGGGTCTCGTGCGGCCCGCTCGCCTTTCTCCTTGGTTCTCGGTTCTCCCGAACCCGACGCTATGATAAGAGCCGAGATCCAATTACAATTTGGATCTCAGGTAACGGTTAACCTCATGCTTAAATACGACTACATATACACGACAGCAGCAATCAATACAACAGTCCATAACAGATGTATGATTAAAAACACATAACCACGTATGTAACATAATCACGTATGATACAGTAATAATAACCTCGTATGTGACATAACCACGTATGTGACATAACCGTGTATATAACATAACCACGTATGCTACAACAACAAACAGAACACAACAAACATATATAATCATACAATAACCATCAGAGTTAGTATTATAGTACGCGAACGTACTTTTTGGCGGTACAACGGAACTTTTACGAAAAAACGGTAAATTTCCGACAATACGGAAAAAAACGGTGTGTGACGGCGGCACAACGCGGCTCGACAAAATGTACGATTATCTCGTATATCCTATAAGGATAATATTTAACAACTTTTAGCAGCATAACAGGGATTTTAGGTGCAAATTACCATTTTGCCCCGAACCCCTAATCGGCGGAATTTCGCGAGCATTTGTTTTCGCTCTATCTCTCTAGAATTTTGACAGATCTTTTCCTCATCATATTTTCGAAATATATATCATATTTACCCCTAAATATGATATCTAGACTATCTTGAAAAATTAAAGATAAATCTAGCATTCCTACTATATCTACCGAAAGAACTACCGAAACTAAAGACCTGTGGACCGAAGAACTTACCCGACTTTGCTCGGACTTTCTCCGAGCTTCTCTCTCTAACTTCTCTCTAAGAGGAAGATTTTTGGTGTGAGAAATGAAGAAGAGGAGCTTGGTATTTATAGAAGAGACGGATGGCGAACGGTAAATAATTCGAACTTCGCCTTGACGAATATGGGACCGTAGGATCGCATTTTTGAGGACAAAACACTCTTGGCCATCCATGGTCAAGATCAAAATCTAAGAGCCCTAAAGTCAATGGATGAGTTGTCATCCATGATGGCTCTTGCTTTATGGCCTCCGCCCGATAAAGCTACCCGACGGTGTCCGTTTCGCGCGATTTCGCGTAAACTCAAAAATCCGGGCGTGTAACTTTGAAGATCTTTCCATCCTCTTTCATATTATCTATTTGGATCCTCTTTTTGATCATATCCAGGTATTCTCCGGTGCGTCGGAAGATATTCGGACAAACGCGTCCTAAGTTACTTTAAATCGGTTCCGATAGAACCAACTTCTGGACAACAATTCACTGAATCGTAAAACGTCCAATTGTTGCCTAACTTAATCTCGTGTTTAAAAAGACGCAATTGTTTCTATAGGTTCTCACTTTGCCTATCTGACTCTACTCTATCCGATCAACTTTTCGTCTTATTTCAAATCGTGGTTTTCGGTTGCGGAAACAACGCCTCGGTAAATTCTTTCTTCGTGTAAAATTTCACTTGTTCTTAATTTGATCAGTCTGAAAATACTTTTACCTCTGGTTTACCCGTAGAATTTATTTCTAAATTTTCCCTAAATTACTTTATAAGTTCGACTCACCGCATTATATTATTATTTTATTCTAATTACCTTCACATTTATTTATTTTTTTTTTTATTTTTCTAAGCATAAAATATTTTATTAATATTTTATTTTTATTTATTTTTTATTTATTTTTTATTTATTTAATAATTTCGAATTTCTCCAATTAAAAATAATTATTTAAATTATTTTTAATTCATTTACTTTATACCTTAATTATCCCATTAATTACCAGATTAGCCACTTACTAATTTTTGATAATTTTCTTAATTAGGATAAATCATTATCTCACAACTATTTCACTTACATTGGTATTTTATATCCCATGTAAAATATTAAAAATCATGGGGTCACTTATGATCCCAAAATAATACTTAATTTTGCCTCATTATTTTTTCAAGGGAAATTATCCCAAAAAATTCCTAAACTTAGAGACAACATACTTTCTAATTTTTAACAAATATTTAATTGCCTCCTGGGATTTATCATAATATTTTTAGGCCATTTAATGCCTCAAAAATACATTTTATGGATTTTAGCTCTTTATCTCTCCTAATTTCCATAGTAATTACCTTAGAAAATAAGATAATTATTACTTATTATTTGAAACCACATGTTCACCTATTTTCAATAGGTATTATCTATTGAAATATAATATTCCAGATAAATAATTATCCGGGTATTACATTTCTCCCCCCGTTAAACAAAATTTCGCCCTCGAAATTTGCTCTATACCAATTTAGACTTTGTACAGACTAACCTTCGGACTAATCGCTCCGAAATTTTTCTCTATATGTTGGCCGCTTCGCTCGATGATCGAGAATTCGCTCAGGTTTGACCGTCAAGATCTTGTCATTTTGTACTTTGATATATAGTATTTCCCGTGGCACCCATATACCTCTACGACACCGGATATCAAAATGTCTCCATGGCGCCCATACACCATGGTAACACAAGATACCTTAAATGTTTCCATGGCGCCTATACACCATGACAACACAAGATACCTCCTACTCAATGACACAATCGCAGTCCGGTTGTAGTAACTAAGAGATACGCATCAGAAACTAAAATTTTCACGGCAAATAAGATAACTATTTATCAACCCATAGGGGATTTCTTACTAAACATGTATCTTAACGATTTATTTTACCCTGGACTCAGGTGTAGTATTAAAACACAGGACTTCTCGTCTATTAAAAACACAGGACTTCTCATCTATTAAAACAAAGGATTTCTCATCCATTTAAAAACACAGGACTTCTCGTCCATTTGAAAACAAAGGATTTCTCATCCATTTAAAAACACAGGACTTCTCGTCCATTAAAAACACAGGATTTCTCATCCATTTAAAAGGACAGGACTTCTCGTCCATTTAAAACACAGGATTTCTCATCCATTTTAAAAAAAAACACAGGATTTCTCATCCATTTTTTTAAAAATTTCACGTTTTGCAATATCATATAGTTTAGACGAATGCTAACACTATAAACGATCGGACACTCGTACTATTTCCCCTTGTTCAAAGATTTCGTTGATTCGGTCTACTCGTAAACGGCACGGAATTTCGTATCGAGAGTTCCTCTACATGAGTCAAATACCGCATGTACTTATCCTTGTTGGTCTCGTAGTTTCATCCGGCGTGGCCCAGATCCACATATAAATTCTGCGCTAGGACGTAATAGTCGTCCAAAGACAAACCGACGATTATCGAATTATCGAGTTATCGAGATCGATATCGAGTTATCGAATTATCGAGATCGATATCAAATATGAATATGGACGATGGATTTATCTGATTATGGGTTAGAATGATGCACCGATAGAGGGTGGTACACCGGTTCGTAATGGTATACAAAGGTGCATCGGTACACCGACTTAGGGCTATATCGTACTCATTTTCAAAACATGCTCTTTAAAAGGCGTAGAGCCTAACTCCGTTACTCAACCAATTTGGCCAGGTAGGTGTCTATCATGGGAGCCTCACCGTGCTAGGGTGACTAATTGGCTGATCCACATAGACTAGCCCTGCTTTCGGCACCAAAAGGTTTTTGGAATAACTTAGTCAGATCTATGCCAGGACAACTGCTCAGATACCAAAACTGTATCATCCCATTTTCAAAAGCAGTATAATTTTTTTTTTCATCAGAGTAGAGCATTGGAGCGATTGAGTAACTGATACATATATTTATAAATGCCGTAAGTCTGGCTGATTTACAGAAACGGTACATTGACCGAGAGTTTTCAAAATGAATAACACCCAAGAACGTCTTCGCCGGTCTCTCGTGCGGCTCCGCTTCGCCTTCTCCTCGATTCTCGGTTCTCCCGAACCCGACGCTATGATAAGAGCCGAGATCCAATTACAATTTGGATCTCGTGTAACGGTTAACCTCATGCTTAAATACGACTACATATACACGACAAAGCAATCAATACAAAGTCCATAACGAGATGTATGATTAAAAACACATAACCACGTATGTAACATAACCACGTATGATACAACAATAATAACCTCGTATGTGACATAACCACGTATGTGACATAACCGTGTATATAACATAACCACGTATGCTACAACAACAAACAGAACACAACAAACATATATAATCATACAATAACCATCAGAGTTAGTGTTACAGTACGCGAACATACCTTTTTGGCGGTACAATGGAACGTTTACGGAAAAACGGTAAATTTCCGATAGCGGGAAAAACATCGGTGTGACATACAGCAATATTTAATTTGTCGACTGCGTTTTGATTAGTCGTAGTAATTTATTGCTGATAAGGACGATTTTACAACGACCGATTATCTAAAGAAGTCATTTTTTCTTACAACGATTATTTTACAACGCCGTTTCGCTAAATCGTCATCGTCCATTTTTCGAGATATACACATTTTTTACAAATGAAATATTTTTTTGTCTCCTTTTTTAGATACAAAACCAGAAAGATAATAAAGAAAACTAGGTAATAATAATCAGCCAATTCCTAAAACACATAATAAAGAAAAGCGAGAGACATCACATTATAACACCTTGCATATTATATACGGGTATTTCTATGAATTCCTCTTCTACCTTTGAGAAATCCGAGCAAATCTTCCAAAATTCCAGAAACTCATGTTCAACTTCAAACATTTTTAATTAATTCCACAAAACTTTAATTGACATGAAATCAAGTGGCCATCAAACCCTTAGGATGTCTAGTTTATGGTAAAAATACTCCCAAGGTCCAAAACGGTTCATATTTTATCAAACAGCCAATAGTTTTTCTGGTCGAGAAATATTTTAGTTTCCTTAGCAATTTTCAAAAATTAGGTTCTTCTAGTAGGAAACTCGAAAAGTTACAACATCTTATAGCTTAGGATGTCTACTTTGTAACACCCCAAGTTCCGTATCATAAATCGTGCCGGTGACACGTGGTTTTATAAAAATCGTCAAAGTTTGAGGTGCTACAACTCAGCGTGTTGCGGAAACGAAGAACATGTACTAAAAATTTGAACAACGAGTAACTGATATAAAATACTCAGGCATATGCTGATGCCCGACGTATACTGGTATATTAAAAATTTCCCGAAGGAATATTCATGTAATACAAGACTTATATAATTACAGACTTTACATTGTAACTATACATTTTCAGACCAAGCCATTTCTCGACTGGGCATAGAACCTAACATAGTTAAATCAACCCATTTTGGCCGGGGTAAAGTCTAGTGGAAGTCTCCCGAATTCACGGTGATCGATTGATGAACCACATAAATGACCCTTTCTAGTTTAAGCACCAAATGGTTTGAAGTAACCCTATTAGATTCATGCCAGAAGGTAGGTTCCTTCTTCCTGCATTTGCTTCGACCGATACCTCCTCATGACTCCGTCCATTGGTGCCTTTATATGGCTCCATCTACCGGTAACTTCTCTGATCCTTGATCCTTTCCTGAACTATGAGTTTAAGACTGAGGTCCAATGCCCATCGGACCTCAGGTAACGGTTAACCTCATGCTTATGTAAATAATATATGTATGACAGATATTCATGACATTTCAGCAATATTCACTACAAAAGCCCATAACAGATGTAGGAATTACATAATCGATATGTAAGGCAATAACAATACACAGCCACCGCATAAGTATGCATGTTATCTCGTCCGCACTATTCACGGTGCCACGATCAAACGTGTCCTCGGCTTAGGAAAACTCATCGGTATTAATAAGACTATAACCCGTGTAAAGCTGAATGTGAAAGTAATGAACTAAGACAACATCTTAGTTTATGAATACAACTATCATATATATCATACTATAAGCATAAGAGTCAGTGTTACAGTACGCCGCGAACGTACCATTCACCACGTATTGGCCAACTTGCCTGACTTTTGATCCGACTCCAGACTTCCCCGGATATCCTATATGTTATCGTCGGATTATTCTTTTTTCCCATAATATCACAACTAACATTCTATCTCTTTAAATAATATCAAAAAGTATATTTTCACCCATTTTGACATTTCTACCCTTGGTGTATTCATTATTACAATTTTGCCCTTACATTTTCTCAAAAAACGCAATACTGAATTTCTGGGCAGAATTTTCGATTAACTTTGAAACATCATAATTAAATCTACAAAAATCGAAAACGAGGATCCGTAAGATTCCTAGGAATCCTTAGGATGTCTAATTTTGATGAAAAATACTTTTTCTTGCCAGACTTTAAGAATAATTCCCATTTTGCATTTTCCAGACGCTGTCCAGAATTTCTTTCTGCAAAAATGGCTTAGTTTTAAAAATTCATTTCTCCTTGTGTAGAACTCAAAATGCTACACTTTAGGTATATTTGAAAACCCCTAGATGTCTACTCTAATTCTGGAAAATATCATGATTTATTGGCTTAATTTCATACATAAAATCATAGCATCTGTTTGCAGACCACCGAAAACTTCTACCCGTAAATTTTGCCAGAACTTCGCTACTTTAATCTCTAGCTACCAAAAATCATTCCCTACTATGTTTTTACCTCGTTAGGCATCTTTCAATGCAATGAGGCCTAAAAACAAGTATATGAGTTTATTTTCTAATTTTCTAGATCAAAACAACATTTCTACTAAAATCTACAAAACTCAAGACTAGAAACTAAAAGCTTGCTTACCTCTTGAAGAACTTGCTCCCACTACTCCATGCCTTTCTCTAGCTCTTACTTCTCTCTAAAACTCATCTACTTTGGTTGAGTTGGTGTGAGAATTTGTGAAGGCCTTAAGCCCCTATTTATAGTAAAAGGCTATGGCATTTTGGTAGTTAAGTGGAACTTGCCTCTTCTTGATTTTGAGCCATAGGATCTAAACTTAGTTAGGAAGTTTTAATCTTAACTATTGGGTCCATACTTAATGAAGAAGTTTCAATTTAATTTAAAAGCTTTTTTTCTTGATTTTTCCTATTGGTGGATTTCAAATTTGATTAAACCTATTTTCTTTTCCTTCCTCTTCTTTCCTTCTTCAAACCGCCCCCCTCCCCCTTTTTCTTTTTAATTTGTTTTGTGTTTCAATTTTAGTCAATTTGGATAATATTTTTGAGCTCCATTCTTGGCTCTTTTTAATTCACTTGTATTTTATTAATTAAAGCCCTTAATTTTAGATTAAATCTTGGCTTCATTAGAAGTCCAATTAATACTTTAATCACTTTAAGATTAATCACAAAAGTTGAGAAAATGATTTTGGAGATATAACCTAATCCAAGCTTAAAATATGCTTGTTCATAATAAATCATTATATTTGATCTATGATCAAAGATTCTTAAGATACAATTTATTTTCTATAGATTCTCATTTACTTGAGTCTTGAATTTATCCTAATGGTTTTTAACTCACCATTAATTAATTTTCACATTTTTATCTCTCCTACACACTCAACTAGCCGCCCCCCCTTCTCTCTTCTCCAACAAGTTTTATCCTCTTCCACCATCATAAATTGCATTTATGTGTAGTGCACATTTTTCTTCTTTGATTAAGACATTCATGTGATTTAATTATCATTGTACAATTCATTAAATTAATTACTTAGCTTCTCAATTCTGATTTTTTATGCAATAGCCGTATACCCCCTCTTGTTTTTACACTCAATTTGTATTTTCATCTATCTTAATTTATCTAGAAGAAATCCCCTCATTGGTTAATTACAATCTCACAAGGATTTCACTTTATGATACTTAATTAAAGCCTTAGGATTTAGCTTTATTAGTTTTAATCCAAGCCTTTGATTTGGGTTGGAAAAATCTAAACACTATTGATGATATTTGTTAATGATTTTGGATTAAAAATTAATACAATTACTTAGCCTCTTTAACTAGCAAATTTTGCCACTTTTGTATGATTTTAAGGAGGATTAATTAATCTTGGTTAATATTTCTAATATAGTGTTTTAGTGGTTATTTGGCCTAATTGTTAAAATTTGATAGGTTACTATATTAATCATAATTGTTTGAAACCCCTAAGATACTAATCTAATCTTTTGAGCAAAAAAATAAGATACTAATCTTGGCCTTTAGATATCATTTGGATGTTAATTAAGTTGATATATTCTTAATTATGCCCTTTTTAAATTAATTATTATTTAATTTCAAAAATTAACATAAATATTATTTTTATTGCAAATTTAATTGCCTAATAGTTGTTGCTAATTTTCTCTAATCGATTTAGGCATCTATTGATGATATTTGATTGCCTTTATGATATAGTTAAGATTATATTGATTATGATAATCTTAGGATATTTTATGATCCCTAATAAGATTTAGAAAATTAAATCTTCAATCACCTTAATTCTAGAAAGAATTGCCTAGAAAATAAAATAAACATAATAGAAAAATTTGAGACTACATATTCACCTATTTTAAATAGGTATTATTTATCCGAATATAATATTCAAGACAAATAATTATTTGGGTATTACAATATGTAGTCACATAATTAACCATTGGTTAATTAATTCCAAAGTGAAATTTGATGAAAATATAATTGATAAATTCACCTTTGTATTTTTAGTATTTATTTACTAAAATTTAATATTTATATTAGGGTATATTATGATCCCTAAACGAAATCTCAAGATTCACACTTGATCTATTTAAAACTCAAGGAGAAATTGCTCATAAATTTATAATAAACAATATCCCAAAATTTGAGACAATATACTCTCCTTTTACTATAATGTAGTATTTATCAAAATATACCATTTATGATAATTAGGGTATTACATTTCTCCCCCGTTAGATTAAATTTTGCCCTCGAAATTTGATCATAAAATCTCGGAAGATTATCTAGACTTTCGCCTATTCTATTCTATACGTATTCATCTAATACGTACTCTAATCTTATCCATATTGTACCCAGGTATAGTATCAAAACACAGGATTCATCGATCCATTTTTCTCGTGTTTCGGTTATACAGCTTCATCGCCCGACTCATTCACCCCGGCTTAACACATATTTGGCCTTCCGCTCGATTTATTATTACAAAGACCAGAGACTCTAGCCTTTTTACTTAGTAAATCATCTTAACTTTTACCTGGTACAAATGAATGTTTTCCACCCTTTAAGATGTATTCTAGACATTGTCTAGAGTCATCATACTTATCAGTATTTCACATATTGCCAAGCAAAATCGGTCTCATGGTTCAGGGACACCGCCCTGTACTGTGCTTACTAGCTATTATTGCCTCGAGCCTCTGCTCGTCTATTTCATCTGAGTCTTTTCCACACAAGTTCTCAGACTACCC
The DNA here is from genome assembly GCA_019022615.1 of Acacia melanoxylon. Classification (NCBI taxonomy): domain Eukaryota; kingdom Viridiplantae; phylum Streptophyta; class Magnoliopsida; order Fabales; family Fabaceae; genus Acacia; species Acacia melanoxylon. The sequence continues at coordinate 8,317,796 of JAFJYJ010000010.1, forward strand.
TTACTTACTTTAGCACTATTGCTGACAACCTCTAACTGACTTAACTAGTTCAGTGTCTTAGACCTTTCTGTAGTTCTTGTTCCTTTATCAAAATTCCAACTACACTTCTATATTTAACACAATAGTATTGACAAACATGTCATCACTATTCAAAAACTTTTTGTCAAATCTTAAACTCTTCATACTTTGAAAGATTTTGTGATTTCATTATTTTACACAATCCGCACTATATCGGAAAGTATTAGTGCTATCACACTTTAAAATTTAACTACTGTCAAAACAAATTCGTGAAAATATATCTACGTTAGGAATGGTTCTAGAAATTATTTACTCCCTGTATTTATCTTTTGAGATTAATGTATTTCACAAAATTTTAACAATTTAACACATATGCTATTACTTTAACTACTGAGTACTGTGAGTGTTCATATCTTTACTGGTATGATTTCTATTTTCTCAAAACTTTTTGTTCAAAAAGAGCCTTTATCATAGGCCAATGATTTTAATTATTTTCAAAACGTCTGGTATGACTCAACAAGTCGTGTACATAACAATGCCTTCCGTCCTTCCCAGTTTTGTACTGATCTTATCATAAATAAGAACTTGTTAAATATCATGAGAATATCAATATTCAAGTCTCGTGATCAAATAGAAGTTGAAACGACTAATTCGGAGTTAAAATAAGCAAGTTCAAGCTTCCAGATGAATACTAGTTTGTTTTGGGGCATTAATGTAATTTCAGCATTTTTTCTCACATGAAAAATGGCTTGCTCGAAAGTACAACTAATTCCATGCTCGAGCAACATCATTCCAGCTCTTATTTTCGCATAAACAATGCCTTGCTCGAAGAAGCAAAGGCATGCTCGAGCAAAAACGTCCTTCAAACCTTCCTCTGCTCAGCTGCTTTCGGCGACCTTCGGTAGACGACAATATCTCCCAAACCAGGAATCGGATTGACATGAAATCAGTGACATATGAAACTAGACTCCCAATGCATCATTTTGATATAAAATAATCCCCAAAGGAGTTCATATGAGAGAGCTATGCTTTTTACAAGTTGCCACAAAAATCACCGTCACAATCAGGACCCAACGTCGGTATTTTGAGCATATCTCCCAAACGACAAATCCAAATGCGCTGAAACCGGTGCCATTGGAAACTAGACTCAAATACCTTTCCAAAAACATCCAGATCACGAAAAAAAAGATCAATTGAAGGAGATATGATGTTTTGAAGTTGACGGTCCGTTCAGTAATGTTGCAAAAACGTTGCTCAAGATCAACCTTCATTCATCTGATGTTAATGGACGAAATACAACTAGTTTGGAGTTGATTCTTATTGAAATGGAAAGAATATTTGAATTTCTTTCTGAGATGGGGGGATTTGCTAAATGTGGATTTATACCGAAGACGTTATGCTCGCGAAAATTGCTTCTTGTACCGTCAAGGATGTTACTTCTTGAAAATCTGATTTTTACACAAGAACATAATATATGGCAACGAGGAGTTTGACATTTGAAGGCAAGATACTCGAGCAAAATATTTGGGAAGACCAAGCATCGTCGACTTCAGAAGAAAGAATTCAAGATTAAGAGTTATGCTCGAAAGAGCAAAAACCTTGCTCGAGCATCGTATCAAGCGTAAAAATGACGAGTGGAAGAGGCTTGCCCGAGCAAGAGAAAGGAGTTGCTCGAGCACCATGCTCGAAAGCGTAAGAAAATCATACTCGAGCAACAACGTGACCAAAAGAACATTTTCACCGGAGTTGGAAGTCATGCTCGAGCATAAAGGAAGGCTTACTCGAGCAACATCAATCTAAATAAAGAAACAAAGAAGGTTGAAGAGTTTTGCTCGAGTAGAAACAAATGCTTGCTCAAGCGGCATGCTCGAGCGTAAGAAAGGCCGCCCGAGCAAGCATGTGTTTGAACCCATTTCGCTTTATCTCAAAGGTAACATCCCATTTCCAAAAGCAAGATATTTTTTTCATCGTAGTATAGCATCGAAGCAATTGAGTAATTGATACATTTATTCAAAATGCCGTAAGTCTGGCTGATTTACAGAAGCGGTACATTGACCGAGAGTTTTCAAAAATGAATAAACAAGAAAGTCTTCATGGGTCTCGTGCGGCATGCTCGCTTCTCCTGCCTCGCTCTCCCGAACCCGACGCTATGGTAAGAGCCGAGATCCATTACAATTTGGATCTCAGTAACAGCTTAACCTCATGCTTAAATACGACTACATATACACGAGTGAAGAATCAATACAAAATCCATAAATGAATATGTATGATTAAAAACACATAACCACGTATGTAACATAACCACGTATGATACAACAATAATAACCTCGTATGTGACATAACCACGTATGTGACATAACCGTGTATATAACATAACCACGTATGCTACAACAACAAAAAGAACACAACAAACATATATAATCATACAATAACCATCGAGTTAGTGTTAAAGACGCGAACGTACCTTTATGGCGGATGATACAACGGAACTTTTACTAAAAACGTGAAATTCGACAAAGAAAAAAAAGCGGTATGACGGCGGCACAACAAATGCTCGATTAGCTCGTATATCCTATAAGGACAACGTTTATCAACATTTGGCAGCATTACATGTGCATTTTAGGTGAAAAAGACCATTTTGCCCTTACTACCCCTAATTGGCGAATTTCGCGTAACTTCGTTACTTTGACCGTATTCCATTTCAAAATTTTCCCCACTATGTTTTTACCTCGTCAGCATCTTTCAATGCAATGAGGCATAAAAACAAGTATAGGAATATATTCTCAAACTTCCTAGATCAAAACAACAGCTCTACTATAACTACCGAAAGAACTACTAAACTAACAACTAAGATAAGAACTTACTCCTGAGTAAGGCATAATTTTTTGCAGAGCTTTCTCTCTAGAACCTCTCTCTAGGTTTCGAATTTGGTGTGAAGAATGAGAGCAAGAGAGCTTTGCTATTTATAGGAAAAATAGGGACAAGGGGAATTTCCACAAAAGTCTTCAGACGGATTCGGCGTTGGATCACATTTTTGAGGACAAAACACTCTTGGCCATCCATGGTCAAGATTGAAATCTAAGAGCCCAAAAGTCAATGGATGAGTTGTCATCCATGATGGCTTTTGCTTTATGGCCCCAGTCCGATAAAGCTACCCGACGTGTCCGTTTCGCGATTTTGCGTAAACTCAAAAATGCGAGCGTGTAACTTTGAAGGTCTTTTTCATCCTCTTTCATATTATATATTTTGATCCTATTTTTGATCATATCCAGTGTATTCTCCCAAGGCGTCGAAGATATTCTGGACAAACGCGTCTGTTACTTGGAAATCGCTTCCGATAGAACCAACTGACAACATTCACGAATCGTAAAACGTCCAGCTTGTTGCCTAACTTAATCTCGTGTTTAAAAAGACGCAATTGTTTCTATAGGTTCTCACTTTGCCTATCGACTTACTCTATCCGATCAACTTTTCGTCTTATTTGAAATTAGGGTTTTTGTTGAAACAACGCTCGGTAAATTTTTCTTCGTGTAAAAATTCACTTGTTCTAAATTTGATCAGTCCAAAATACTTTTTACTCGGGTTTACCGTAGAATTTATTTCTAACTTTTCCCTACCGCCTATGTTTCGACTCACCGCATTATATTATTATTTTATTCTAATTACCTTCACATTTATTTATTTTTTTCTTTTATTTTTTATTTATTTTTCTAAGCATAAAATATTTTATTAATATTTTATTTTTTTATTTTTTATTTATTTAATAATTTCAGTATTTCTCCAATTAAAAATAATTATTTAAATTATTTTTAATTCATTTACTTTATACCTTAATTATCCCATTAATTACCAGATTGGCCACTTACTAATTTTTGATAATTTTCTTAATTAGGATAAATCATTATCTCACAACTATTTTACTTACATTGGTATTTTATATCCCATGTAAAATATTAAAAATCATGGGGTCACTTATGATCCCAAAATAATACTTAATTTTGCCTCATTATTTATCAAGGGAAATTATCCCAAAAATTCCTAAAATTAGAGACAACATACTTTCTACTTTTTTATAAATATTTTACTACCTCTTGGGATTTATCATAATATTTTTAGGCCATTTAATGCTCTAAAAATACATTTTAGCTCTTTATCTCTCCTAATTTCCATAGTAATTACCTTAGAAAATAAGATAATTATTACTTATTATTTGAAACCACATGTTCACCTATTTTCAATAGGTATTATCTATCGAAATATAATATTCCGTATAAATAATTATACGGGTATTACACTCGCATTGCCCGAGCACGATATTTGGCATGCTCGAGTATCGATGATTGAAGTTTGTTCAAGCCATGGTCCGAAGCATGCCCGAGCAGAATGAGAGGCATGCTCGAGCACCATGCTCGAGCAACATCATTGAATTCACAAATCCTCGCCTGTTTATTTCTTGCCCGAGCAAGGATCATGTCTTACTCGAGCATCAACGATAGAAACCAGCTTTATCGCTCACAAGAGAAGCTTGCCCGAGCAAGCTTTGGTTCATTGTTCGAGCAATGTCATCCCCCGTCCCTCAAATCTCCGACTCCGAAATCATGAATCTTGCTATATCACTTTATTACTTCGATTATTACTCATTACTATTACCAAATGCTTTTAACCAGTTTGTTCATGAGTTTCAGATGATTTAATAATAGATTAACAACAAATTAGCCTAAAGCAATTTGTGTGTCAGAGAAGCATTAAATGCTACAGAGGAAAGCTTCTAAGTCTAACGGATAGTTTCAACATTCCAACAAAAAGCTTGAATCTTCTCAACGGTATTAATACAACAATCAAGACGGAGCATTAATGAAGTCAACGATAACATTTTATGATTAAAGTTGGATTAGAGATCAACGGTCAAAAAGCAACAAAAACTTCAACAGCTACCTCCAACTGACTTCCAACGGTCGAATGCTCGGAACGGTCGAAACACAATAGCCTATAAATTGTGAAGTCTTCAAATCGAAAGGAGTGACGATTAACGAACGATTAACACAAAAATGAAATCTCCTTATCGCCAAAATGCCTCCCGACGCGTTTATCTCATTTTTCTCTCGTTTTCTCGTTGATCATATAGTTTATTAGAGAGTGAGATTATTTGTAATGCACTTCAGTGTTCATCTTATCACTTCGAGAGAGAAGAAGACCGTTTGTAATCATTCATTACAAAGATTGTATCCTTACGCTGGTGGTAAGGGGAGTATCTCAAGAAGAGATTTGTAAAGGCTACACAAGTGCCTGGGGCTAAACTTGTGGGTTTGTAGTGGTTCTCAAGCACCCGATTAAAGCTTGAGGGAGATAGTGGATTGAAATCTCGTGAGGAGCCCGGGACCGGACGAGGTCATCGTGGATTGGGCCGAACCAGTATAAATCACAGTTTGCATATTCTCTTCCCTAAACTCTTATATTTCCAGTGTATATGTTTGATTGAATGAATGACTATTTCTTTATAAAGTACTTCTGTCATACGAATTGATTTCAGTAAGTTGCGAAAAGATTTTCAAAGTTCGTGAAAGTTTTAACGGACACCCAATTCACCCCCTCTTGGGTGATAGCCGGTTCTTCAGTGTGCTTCCATCTCTTAGAAACTCGCTTATTTGGAACCATCCGATACGGCACCTTTGATTTTGGTTCAATTTCATACTTCGCTTCAATAGCGAACTCTATCAGCTCTTGGTTTGTATCCCATTAAGAGCTTCTAAAAGCATCTCGTGGAGCTTTGTTCACAATTTTTGAATGTTCTACTTGGATTCTATCGCACAATACATGCTACAAAGCACTCTGGTTCGTCTATTGTTGGATTACGTAAACCTTTTCTCTAGGATCCTATTAAATGTGAGACCCGTTATAATGTACTTACCCCGAGCTCGATACATCGGGTAGCTCTACTTTATGGTTCGTTGTGATGGTGGCTTTTACTTTAGTTTGACGTCACGGTGGCTTCACCCTATCAGTACTTCACTCGGGTGCCGCTCACAACCCCTCCGATTGGGTAGCTATACCGGCCAATCCTCCACAGTGCAGCCCTTTCGATCAAACCTCCTCATAAGTAGCCTTCCCGATCAAACATTCCATAAGTAGTACTATCATCAGTTTATTGTCTCTGAATTATTATAACGAGAACTCAAATCTTACTAGGTTCTTATCATTTAGGGGTTTGTAATCTACTGTTTTTAATTCCGTTATCTTATACGAATCATTTCGTTTCATGGACTACTAATACTAGTTCAGCTCCAGGTGATTTTCCTAACTCAATTCTCCCTATCGGTTACTTACTTTTAAGAGAATCTTTTAGACACTATTATTACTAAGGTTATTGGTCTCACTTTGAAACCGTAACCGTGGTTTACATGGGTTCATTTCTAACTATCGTATGATTCTCGTTAAAGTTTTTAACTTTCAGGTATTGAAACTCAAGACGACCTCACTCACACTTCCTCGTGGTTCTTAAGGCGATATGATGTTGGGAGTAGGAAGATACACCGACTATAAGTCCTAGAGTGGGTTTTCACCAATCAAGTTGAGGTATAGGTTCAGATTGTATATCATCTTAGGATGGTATACTTCCGAGAGTCTATGGTTATAAATTTGTACAAGGGATTGAATAGAGTGATGCTTCGACCCAAAATGGTATACCGACTCATGTTGATATACCGACTCAGAATGGTACACTGCTCTAGGGTGGTATATATGCTCATCGAAGTATCCTGGTACGAGATGATACTCAGATTTTAGATCATCTATAGGTGCAACATGTTTATTTAGGAAAATAGATTGACTCCAAATTATATTCGGCAGCGGGGTGTATTGAACCAGGGTTGTATCTACGTCCGACTAATTCAGGATTTACAGATTTCCGGGCTATGTGCCTTCTCCTAAAATAGTCTATATAAGGGGATTCGTTTCTGTTTACAATGTTCAGCCATATCTTGACTTAAGCATGTTCCCCGTTTTGATTAAACCTATCCATGTTCTAACTGTTTTTCGTGGTATCCAACAAACTACTTATGTCTCATATCTCGTAGTATTCGTGTTTTATTTTAAAGAATCTAAAATCTTCAAGCTACCTTACAAGGATCATTCTCCTGAGGTTTCTCTCGCCTAAGCACATTTATTTTTACGGCGTCTATTAGATCTAATGCATTACTATCTATACACATATCATTGTCTATTTATAACTCTCAAAAGTTATTTTATTAGATCTCGGATACTAATGTCGGTACACATACTACTGATAACTCTCATATATGGGTACTAGTACGTCATAAATGACTCCCTAGAAAATACTGGGTATATACCCAAACCACTACCATTAAGAACTTAGTCAAAACTTTCATTTTCGGTACCATTCTCTATTACACGTACGGTGTCTAGCTTCTACTAGGCAGGGATCTTTCCCTTAAGGTAACTTAGTAAGTTATTGTTCCTACAAGGTAACTTAAGTATTAAGTTACTATCCTTACCGGAAGACTTTTAACCGAGAAGTCACTGTTTTTTACAGACAAACCTAAACAATAGGTTACTGTCTATAGGAAGACCTAGGTGGTATTGTCTCCTAAGTACAACTTGAAGATGGAATATCACCTAGAGGGGGGTGAATAGGTGATTTCAAAAATTCTTTTTCACTATCACACGATGACACAAGAATATAAGAATGACACAGAAAAGTGAAATAGACACAAGACAATTTATCGGTTCGGTCTTAATTCACCGACCTACGTCCAAATTCCTTTAACACCTGGGATTCCACTATTTTTCAATGATAATTACACACTCGTAAACGAAGGATGATCCTCTCGTACTCCACTCCCCTTACAAGTTGTAATTAAAACACCCTCACTTAAGGTTCCTCAACCTTAAGTCTGAATATCTGAATGAAATGAATAAGTGTTTAATGACTCTTCACGAGTAGATATAAATGAACATTGAAGAACAACAAAATATCCGAAGATATTAATGAAACAGTTGAAACAGAGAATGAATCTGAACTCAAATTGATTGCACAACGTTTTGGTAGTTGGCGAATTCAATGCTTCTCGTATTTATAGTTGATGCCATTAATGACCGTTGGAGAAGATTAAGAATCATCCGTTGTGACTCTTTAAGATAGCCGTTAGATAGATGAAGCAATTCGTCTGAGTTTCGCCCGTTTGAATATTACAGCTGGAATTCGCAGAGCTGACATTCTCTTTCATTCCTTTTGTATTTCCGTTGTGAAATAGCATTTAATGCGGGATGGGAACAGCGGGAAGACCTTTAGAATGTTCGAGAGGTAGTTGAGATTATGTCTTGATAAGGTAATTCCATTTAATGAATTCGACACAAGATTTGCTTTATTCAATTCTACCATTAATCTTTGTCTAAACCATCCGAAACTCATTGAGCAAATTGGTTAAAAGCATTTGATAATTTGACGTAAGTGATAATTACACGCAACAAGATAAACACAATGATTCAGAAAATCATAGACGAAGATTTCAAAAAGAGGTAATTTTGCTCGAGCAACAATCCAGCTTGCTCGAGCAAGCTTCCAATGCATTACTTATAAGTGTACTTGGTCGCTGATGCTTGAGCTTGGTTATTTTCCTTGCTCGAGTATGGTGCTCGAGCATGAAGAATTTCATGCTCAGGCAAGCTTCTCAATGAGCAGGAACAATGGCTTCTAGTTGCCGTTGCTCGAGCAAGCTGATATTCTTGCTTGGGCAAGCTATAGGCAGAGGCGACATCAAGAAGGAATACACAGTTGCTCGGGCAAGCCTTTTTCCTTGCTCGAGCATGGAATTATTCATGCTCGGGCAAGGCTCCTTCATGTGAGTACAAAGCACTTCAGGTCACCGATGCTCGAGCATACTTATCTCGCTTGCTTGAGCATAGTGCTCGAGCATGATTTAAATCATGCTCTAAGCAAGCTGCAAAAAAAGTAGCTTTAATTTGCCGTTGCTCGAGCATATCTAAACACTATTGATGATATTTGTTAATGATTTTGGATTAAAAATTAATGCAATTACTTAGCCTCTTTAACTAGCAAATTTCGCCACTTTTGTATGATTTTAAGGAGGATTAATTAATCTTGGTTAATATTTCTAATATAGTGTTTTAGGGGTTATTTGGCCTAATTGTTAAAATTTGATAGGTTACTATATTAATCATAATTGTTTGAAACCCCTAAGATACTAATCTTGGCCTTTAGATATCATTTGGATGTTAATTAAGTTGATATATTCTTAATTATGCCCTTTTTAAATTAATTATTATTTAATTTCAAAAATTAACATAAATATTATTTTTATTGCAAATTTAATTGCCTAATAGTTGTTGCTAATTTTCTCTAATCGATTTAGGCATCTATTGATGATATTTGATTGCCTTTATGATATAGTTAAGATTATATTTGATTTTGATAATCTTAGGATATTTTATGATCCCTAATAAGATTTAGAAAATTAAATCTTCGATCACCTTAATTCTAGGAAGAAATTGCCTAGAAAATAAAATAAACATAATAGAAAAATTTGAGACAACATATTCACCTATTTTAAATAAGATATATTATTTATCCAAATATAATATCCAAATATAATATTCAAGACAAATAATTATTTGGGTAGTACAATATGTAGTCACATAATTAACCATTGGTTAATTAATTCCAAAGTGAAATTTGGATGAAAATATAATTGATAAATTCACCTTTGTATTTTTAGTATTTATTTACAAAAATTCAATATTTATATTAGGGTATATTATGATCCCTAAACGAAATCTCAAGATTCACACTTGATCTATTTAAAACTCAAGAAGAAATTTCTCATAAACAATATCCGAAAATTTGAGACAATATACTCTCCTTTTACTATAATGTAGCATTTATCAAAATATACAATTTATGATAATTAGGTTTTTAGGTATTACATATTTTAAGCTCCGTAAAATTTCAAGGCAAACCGACTTCATTTACTATTTAAAAACCATCGATTAACCTTCACCGCCAAGAATTCCCGAACTTGGTAGCTAGCTATTTCTCTTTCTTTTTTTTTTTCAGGGTTTTCAAGTTCGTGAAACTTAACTTTGACCCAATTCCATACAAAATCTCATTTCAATGGAACCCTAAAAAATATCAAAATATTAGGGACTTCTTTTTGGATCAAATGGAACAAATATTAGACTGCCCTAGGGTGTATAATGGTGCCACATATGCGAGATAAATCAAGGGAAAAAGATCTAAAAATTTGAAGAAAAGTGAAAATGGGGCACCCTTTTAACTAGCAAAAGCACTACAAGGACCCGTGGATAAAAAGGTGAATTGGATAAATTGAATAAATTAAATAAAAATTACATGGATCAAATTTGAGAGCCTAAGATACGCCACATATACCCCGGAAATATTTGGAAGTTCTTGGAGAAAAGAAGATAGAAAACAAGCCAAAAACCAGGGTACATGCTTTTAACTATTGGGTAAAAGGGCGTTTTGGGTAAAATAGGAATTTTTCACATGTTGAAAAATAAAAATTTGAGGGGCATGGGTAGGGATGCGCCACCTCATCATCTTCTGGAACCCTCTGGATTTTCTTGGGAAATAAGAAAAGAAACCCTAGATGGCTAATACAAGGTGAGAACAAGTTCCACATGTGTTTCTAAACCACTACACTACATAAAAATAAAACCTTTTTTTTTCCATATCATCCATATCTACACATCTTCTATATGTTGTAGACGTCCCTCTATATGTTGTAGAAGACGTCGCCCTCTATACGTAAGTTATCAAAACATGGCTAATGCAACGTGAGCACAATATATAAGTATTTCCTCATGTGTTTCTAAACCACTACACTACGTAAAAACAAAACCATTTATCCATATCTACACATCTTCTATATGTTGTAGAAGACGTCCAGCCTTTTTTTTTGTCTGCCTTTGTGTCTCTATCCATGTCTACACATCTATATGTCGTAAAAGACGTCAGTTTTGTGTTTTGTCTCTTAGCATGTTCATGTCTTCCATCGAGTAGGTTCCTCTTGACCAAAAATATGCGGGGAAATTTATGAACAAGTTAACATAAATAATTCAATTTAATCAAATAAAGAAAAATTCACTTACGGAACAAAAATGAAAATCATTTGAGAATGAAGAAATGATCTCTTTTTCAAATTATTTAGTGCGGACAAATGTTATAAAGTATAACGTAGTACCACACTCACTGAACATCAAAAGAAAATGGTCAAAATGAATTAAGCCAATAAATTCATTTTGACAAGGTGATTGTCAATTAAAAAACTTGAATTTAAACGACTGACTTTAGGCCAAGACCAGTATGGTAGCAACAGGTTTGCGCTTCCCACCATATGTAGTTACAGCGTTAACAGATATGTCTTCATCGCGCTATCATTAGAATGAAAACCAGAAGACATTAAACATTTTGTTTATAAAGTTTTTTTTTAAAAAAAATCAACCTTATGATGAGCAGATTTAGCTAAGGTTCCTGCATAGATTAAATTCTCCCTCAAACAAAGGTTAAAAATGCCATCATTTTTGTGCCATTAATTATAGCTCGTCTCCAGATGAATATCTTTTTTGTGCCATTAATTGTAGCTCGTCTCCTGAAGAATGATATCTTTGTAGAGGCAACTGTCTCGTAAATCCCAATTGTTATCGATTGATTTGTAGCATGTGAAAGCCATCGAAATGTCTAACGTGTTTGCAGCACCAAGTTGCAAAGCAAAGTTTTAACCATTTTGCAAGTAATCCCTTGTATTAATTTAATCTATTTATTTTGTCATTACTATTAAAAAACACCTATCATTTACAAACAACTTAACTTACACGTTGAAAATCTCTTTGATATCCTAGTTCACACGTTCAAAATCCCTTTGATATCTTCGTTTGGGTCAAATAGATAGAAGTGGTTGATCACAGGCAGTAGACTCTAGTGATAACTATAATAACATATATAGATTACAATGAGGTTAGCCAACATAATACCGCGTAAATTAACAAACTGAAAAGGTACATACCCGTCAACAATTGGTGCCATATAACAAGACAATACCGACTCTCTGTTCCATACCCCACATAAGTCGTCCACTATGCCTTAGTGTTCCCTGGTTGTCCTCTTCCATAGTGTTCCCAGTCTTTGGCGTAAGCTCAAGACATAAGAAAGAAATAAACAAATCTAACTTAAATGAAAGAAATAAACAAAATAAAATGTTAGAAAATCACACAGTCCCATTTTATGCGTTAAAATCTTACTTTATGTGTTTTCCTATATTCCTTCACAATGATCATTTCTAGCTGCATAGTCTTCATCATCTCGCGAATTCCAAAACTTCACTTGCTATAGGTGGATTTGTAATGAAAGGTGGTGTATCGTCAAGATTTAAAATTGGATCACCATCCTTCTATTTTTTACTTTGGAGTACAATAGACACTTTTTTATTCACCGAATCGGTGACATAAAATACTTGTTTCTGTTGTACAACTCTCGCCTGAAGCTCTTCCCTAGTAAACAAAAATCCAAATGGTCAGGGCCCTTCATTGCCTACGGAACAAACCCTCATGGTGCCATCGACCAAGCAATTCAACATTTGGATTGATATTTAGGGTGAATGATCAGCGGGTCAAGCATTACCGAGACGGTGACTGCCACACAGCCAAGACTTCTATTCATATAGAGCCCTCAATCTAAGAACCACATGAGGTCGCAAAGACAAGAAACAAGCGCCACCGGGAGGTAGCCCGGTATTTTGCTTAATTTTCTTCTTTTATAGAATGCTACACTACGACGGGGAGGATCCTATAGCATCGAACCGCAGCACATTCACGACTACCACAATACGATATAGCAGAGACTAGCAAACGCGAGTAACGACATTGCACTTACCGGTACGTTTCCTTACCTACTAGATGTTACAACTCGTTTCGTCTGATTATTGTATGCTCGCGGCCCATTTCACCGAAGCCCTCTTCCTCCCCAGCCCATGTACATTCCCGCCACCTTTTCACTCAACTCCTCGCATCTCCTTTATATAAAAAAACTTCTCGCATATCTTGTCCTTCCACCTCCCACTTCACATCCGTCCTGACGCCTATTCATCTCCCTTCCCCTAATTATGACACCCTCGTTTTTCGTACCTTCTCTCCTTTATACGGCCCGACCATTCTCTTCCTTCTCCCGAGCCACCTAAAGAAGCTTAACCCTTGCCTCTTCTCCCCGACCATCACCATGGTCCGCACCATCTCCACCCTTGGAGTGGTTGCGCCAACCACTACACGCGCCCTACTTCCTTTGCCCTCACCGGATTACGCTCGGCGCCCTTTCATGGAATGATGGCCGCCGCCCGGCCCTCCTCCCCCGGACTCCTTGACCCCCACCATTACCCACCACTCCTTCCCCGATATCCATTTTCTCTGAGGACTCTGACGCCGACCTGAACTGGACCCTCTTCCTCTCCAACTGTGACGACTATTACCCAAACCAAGACAACCTCCCACCGCACCTCACACCTGCTCCTCTGGTTAGTTCCCCTACCCTACCCTCGATAGGGCGGTGCGCGTCGAGGCGTTGCGCAAGGTGGTTGATTGTCACTGGCAGGACCTCCAGACCCTCGATTTCGCTTGCTTCTTGGCCCCAACACTCCTCTTTCGCGCCTACTGCACCAGCCCACCGCCGCTCCTCCTGGCTCGTCAGGGCATTAGTTGTTTTTATTTTCTTTTAGTTTCTTTTTATTTTATTTTCTTTTGTTCTTGCGTGCTCTGTTTTTTCCCTGCCACGCAGCGATAGGGCCATTAAACTCTTTGGCAATATATCCCCTTCGTATTCACCGCACATTCCTCCTACTTGATCGTTTATACGCCTTCACGCCATTTTCCTTGCTATTTATCGGTTGTTTGCCTTCGATTCACTTATTGGCCGCAATGGGGTCATTGCAAATTTTATGTCCGGGGGACCGTATGATGTATGTGTATAACCGTGCGTGTCTCGAATTTAGAATCGTATAGCTTACTATCTACAATTTTGGGCAAAACATAACTTTTGAACGATTAACTTATAATTAGAGCATGAACAAACACTTATAGCAAGAGAGCGATTGTCTAAATGAATTTGTATAATAGATCTATTGTAAGGGAAATAAACCGTGTAGGCTTGGGAAATTGACAGTACTAGATAAATCAGTGTAGGGCAAAGTGACAGTGAGGGAGAGAATAGAGTTAAGTCGCATGGAAGAAAATTTTGAGCCTTATTTTTCATTATTTTGTGAACAGCAGGTAGAGATAGAGAGAAAAGATTTCGAAATTAGTTGAAAGCCTCGAGTTAGCTTGCTTTTTGTATGAAGTTGGTAATAGAAAAGAGTACCAAAGCGGAAATTAATTGAAGAGGAGAGGGGAGGAGAGATTTCGAAAAACACCGTAAAAGAGATGGACGACATTGCGTAAGGGGCCAACGGTCTTAGCTTTTTCGAGAGAAGCTTATTGTGATGGGATAAGAAGCCGGAGAAGCTTCACCAAGAAGTTTCTTCGTAGTTCAGCCCTTGAATTCCATCATCAAATATTGAAGCTTTCCCAAGAGCTCAAAAATCAACTTTTCACTACACTCGGGCTTTTTTCACTCCCACTAGAGTTTCTTCTTCTTTGATGTCATCCCAAAATGTGCCCATAGTCTTATTCCTCTAAAAAATGTTTTTGCTTTGGTTATAAGGCCTTTCTTCCAAATCTGAAAATGGTAAATTATGTTTGGCTGAGCTGATTGAATAATGCAAATGCAGAACCAAGAAAGTTCCATGCAAAGTGTCGTATTCAGGGTTATTATAAATTTATGCCCCTCAATGAATTTGAAGACGCAAATAGTGGATATGTTCTGAATGTTAAATGTACTGTTGAAGTTGAATAATTCTTAGTGACATTTGAAGGCATTACAAGTCGCCCAACGTATCCTTCCTTTACAAGTTGAATGATTAATTGTATTGTTGAAGTTGAATAATTCTCAGGATCGTAACATCCCATTTTCAAAAGCAAGATATTTTTTTATCGAGTAGAGCGTTGGAGCAATTGAGTAATCGATACATTTAATCAAATTACCGTAAGTCCGGCTGATTTACGTTAAACGGTACATTGATCGAGAGTTTTCAAAGTGAATACCAACAGAAATGGGTCTTCGCGGGACTCGTACGCCGCCGCTTCTCCTGGCCCCTCGGTCCTCGGTTCCGAACCCGACGCTATGATAAGAGCGAGATCCAATTGCAATTTGGATCTCAGGTAACGGTTAATCTCGTGCTTAAATACGACTACATATACACGACAACAGCAATCAATACAACAGTCCACAACAGATGTATGATTAAAAACACATAACCACGTATATAAGATAATAACCACGTATGTAACATAACCTCGTATGATACAACATTAATAACCTCGTATGTGACATAACCTCGTATGTAACATACCGTGTATATAGCATAACCTCGTACACTACTACACAACAATAATATACAATCATATAATAAACATTAGAGCTAATGTTGCAAAGACGCGAACGAACCTTTTTGGCAAGACAAATGTAACTTTTACTAAAACACGTGAAATTCGACAATGGAAAAAAAATGCAGTATGACGGCGTCGCATGGCTCGATTAGCTCAAATATCCTATAAGGACAACGTTTATCAAAATTTGGCATCATAACAGGCCATTTGGGCTTAAAAATTACTATTTTGCCCCTAGTACCCCTATTTGGCTAATTTCGCGTAACTTCGTTACTTTGACCGTATTCCATTTCAAAATTTTCCCCACTATGTTTTTACCTCGTCATGCATCTTTCAATGCAATGAGGCATAAAAACAAGTATAGGAATATATTCTAAAACTTCCTAGATCAAAACAACAGCTCTACTATAACTACCGAAAGAACTACTTTAAACTAAAACTAAGAGCAGAAGAACTTACTCGGAGAAAGGCATAATTTTTGCAGAGCTTCTCTCTCTAGAACCTCTCTAGGTTTCGAATTTGGTGTGAAGAATGAGAGCAAGAGAGCTTGCTATTTATAGGGAAAAATAGGGACAAGGTGGGAATTTCCACAAAAGTCTTCGAGATCGGATTCCGCCGTTCGATCGCATTTTGAGGACAAAACACTCTTGGCCATCCATGGTCAAGATCGAAATCTAAGAGCCCAAAAGTCAATGGATGAGTTTTCATCCATGATGGCTCTTGCTTTATGGCCTCCGATCCGATAAAGCTACCCGATCGGTGTCTGTTTCGCGCGATTTTGCAGAAACTCAAAAATGCTAGCGTGTAACTTTGAAGGTCTTTTCATCCTCTTTCATATTATATATTTTGATCCTCTTTTGATCATATCCAGGTATTCTCCGGTGCGTCGGAAGATATTCGGACAAACGCGTCCGGTTACGGAAATCGCTTCCGATAGAACCAACTTCTGGACAATAATTCGCTGAATCGTAAAACGTCCAGTTGTTGCCTAACTTAATCTCGTGTTTAAAAAGACGCAATTGTTTCTATAGGTTCTCACTTTGCCTATCTCGACTCTACTCTATATGATCAACTTTTCGTCTTATTTGAAATTAGGGTTTTTGTTGGGAAACAACGCCCGGTAAATTCTTTCTTCGTAAAAATTCACTTGTTCTTAATTTGATCGTCTGAAAAGACTTTTACTTCGGGTTTACCCGTAGAATTTATTTCTAACTTTTCCCTCTACTGTCTATATGCCGACTCACCGCATTATATTATTATTTTATTCTAATTATCATTTTAATTATTTAAACAATTCTTTTTAATTAAAAATAACCATAATTTCGGCCCCCTCTTTAAAAATTCAGTTTTAATTATTTTTCCATAATTTTTTCCATTTTTAAAAAATATAATATTTTTTACCAAAAATTCTCGTTTTACCTCTCCGCCTTCGTTAAGGCTTAATCGACCTAATTTCTTCGTTTAGTGATCTTTTTAGGATCAGGTTTCTTCATATATTTATCTTTACCAATTTTACAAGATATTGTTATCTTGCAAACTTTTATACCGACATTGTCATTTTATATCCTATGTAAAATATTAACAATGTTTACCCCATCGTTACTTTATGGTTCAAATGCTTTTTAAACTTTTGTTCATGTTATTTCCTCTGAAATAATTTATTACATTCTCATAATTAGGGATAACACTTCCATATTTTTCATAATTTTTCATGATCTTTCGCATTTATCATAATATTTTTAGATCGTTTTTATCACCATTATTTCATTTTTAATCATTCTCGTTCATCTGATCTTTCCGTAACTTTTTTAACAATTTACTCTATAATTATGACAATTTTCTGTAATAGTTTTAAACTCATGATTTTGCTTTATCAAAATATTCGTTAATTTCCTTTATCTCAAAAAAATTCCGAGATTTACTAAAATCCTAGTATTACAAATGACATTTCTGATTAAGCAATCATTAGGGCATATACAATATTTTGTACACTTAAGTGAAAAATAAAACCACTTACAATAACTGCAACAACCACAAAGAATATCGACCAACAACAAAAAATCACACTCAAGTGTTTTGACATTTAATATGGATGTAAGAAAAAAAAATATGAACTTTTAATCAGGGTTTTGACTTTTGACAATGAATTGAAAAGGTGTAAGCATCAGTGTTTAGATGAATGCAGAGAATATTCCGTGGGCTAGCAAGGGGATCGCAAATGTAAACAATATTTTAAGTTTATACGACAGTTATTTATAAACCAGTCGTCTATATGTATACCAAACTTTCCAAATATTTCAAATTAAAACAGTCGACTTTACACTTGTTTTCTTAAGACAACTCTATTCTACATATTCCTTCAAGTAATTGCTTCAAAAATAAAACGTCGTGGTATTACACATTTGGACGATCGATAATTACATTGATGTGGTTCGAACCCGGGACCTAGGTATACAAGCCAAAACATTTTGCACGACCTTCGATAATTGACAGTCGTGGTAGTGCAAATTTCAACGACTGTTCTTCATAACACAGTCGTCTATTAGATTACCTTCAAAAATAGATGGTCATGGTATTACAAATTTGAACGACAGCTAAATGAAAGACTATCGTATAAAAATTAATGTATAGTCCAACAACATAGTTTTACATTGTGTCGTGGTATTACAAAATAAATAGTTGTAGTATTACACATTAGAACGACAGTTATGTTGTAACAATCGTTTATATATACAAAAATATATGTTCCGTTGGTGAGGTTCGAACCCTCGACCTCGGGTATAAAATTAATTTACTTTTCAGCGATGGATATTATTGTTACGTCGTGCTATTACAAAATAAACCGTCATGGTATTTCACATTTGAACAACCTTTATTTTATAACAGTCGTGTATATATACAAAAATACAAATTCCGTTTTTGAGGTTTGAACCCTCGACCACAGGTATAAAATTAATGTATTGTGCAATGACTGGGATATGTATTGTGTCGTGGAAAACAAAATAAACAGTCATGGTATTACACATTTGAACGATAGTTATATTGTAAAGGTTGTGTATATATACAAATATATATGTTCTGTTTGTGAGGTTCGAACCCTCGACCTCAGGTATAAAATTAATGTATCTTCAACGAAGGAGGTTTTTATTGCATCGTGGTATTATAAAATAAACAGTCGTGGTATTACACATGCAACGACAGATGTTTATGGAGCATCGTGGTATTACAAAATAAAACAGTTTCGACTAAAGTTTTTGAAGGACTCAGTCGCTGTTGGTATGAATTTAAACGATGGTTTGTGTATCATAGTCGTTGAACTCTGACACAAAATTTCAAAAATGCCACCGTCTCGTTTTTAATGTTTGTTTTCATTTAAGCGGTCGTTAAATTGGACTCGTCAAATCTACATTTTGTAGTAGTGAGACATGAAGAGCTCCAGGAATTAGTTGAACAAAACCTCGACTCAGCCCAGGCTTGTGGATCTTGGTTGACCGACATGTATCTGTTATGCTTTTCAAATATAGTCTCTGCAGGCAGCTTTATATGTTTTCTTTCTCAATATGTTTTAGTTTGACTGTCATCTCGGTCATTGTTTCTGTTTGGCCTAGAGCCTTCTAGCATGTAACGTCCTAGTACCTCTGTACCTTCCTTTTCTCAGTTAATGAATATCCTAGAAGTGTTCAAAAAATAAAAAAAAAAAAAAATCATAAACTGCCAATAAAGACTAGTTTAATTGATAAACGAAATTATTAATGTGTTTAAATCTCATTCATTATGTGATGAAAATCGAAGCCATTCAAATTAAATTTGAATTATTCATATATCTACTCTTTTCAAGAATGATCAATCATAAACTTTTGTTTTTATGATCGAACTCATTTTAATAATCTTTTACTAAAAGCAAGAAAAAGGAAAAAGATAATCAACACTACATATCAAATTTAACAAAAACAAATCTAATTATATATATTTATATACATGCACAAACAAATTAAAACTTAAATCCTCTTCTAATTCCATGGATGTTTGTCGAATGAATCTAATTTCAAGTTTAGACCATCTAGGTGGGCTAAGATTCTTTTTATGTTTACAATTTTAATAAGATTATAATATATAAAATAAGAACAATTATATTCAAGAAATCAATCTCAAACAATAATAAGCTAATTCAAAAAATATTAAAATCGAAGCCATTCAAATTAAATTTCAATTATCCATATATCTATTCTTTTCGAGAATGAAGAAGGATATAACTCCACAGGTTCACCCAAACTAACTAATATCAATTTACCCAAACTAACGGCGACACATCTTCTCAAATTAAATTGACCTTTATTTGTGAAAGAAATTGAGGCAGCGGTGTCTGAGATGAAGGTTGATAGTGCACTTGGACCGGACGGTTTTCATGCAAGATTCTATCAGAAGTTTTAGTCCTACCTTCAAGATGATAATATGTCAATAGTTTATCACATTTTTTCCGGGGCTTCCTTATTAAGCAACTTAACAAATAATTCATTATACTGGTTCCCAAATGTCGTAGCCCTAGTACATTTAAAGATTTTTGGCTAATCAATCTTTGCAATGTCATTTACAAGTTAATTTCCAAAATCTTATGCAATCGGCTGAATGCAATTCTTGGTGATCTCATTACGCCTAATCAAAGTACTTTCCTGACTGATAATATTATTCTGGCTTCGTAAAGCATGGCTAAACTTCAGGGAACTCACAAGAGTAAGGATGGTTGGTGTGCAATTAAATTAGACATTTAACTCATATACTCTATGTTTTCTTAGTACTCATATAATCTACTTTAAAGAAAGAGAATATTTGTATTGTGCTTCAGTGTTCATTTCATTCACTTCAAAGAGAAAAGATCGATTGTAATCTTTATCATCAAATTTGTATCCTTACGGTGTGTAAAGGGAAGTGACATAGGAAAGGGTTGTAGTGGCTTCACAAGTGCCCAGATTAAAACTGTGAGATTGTAATGGTTTTAAAGTAGCTGGTTTAAACTCGAGGGAGATAATGAATTGAAAATCTTAGGAGGTGTCTCAGATCGGACGTAGATTATTTCAGATTGGACCAAACCATGATAAATATATGTTTGCATCTTCTCTTCACAAAACTCTTGTATTTCTAGCATGACTAATTTGAATAACTGATTATGTATCACTGGTTATTTATCGTCATTCTCATTGCTTTAATTAAGATGCAATTTTTTTATTTTATTTTACGCCCAATTCACCCTCTCTTAGGTTTCAACCGATTCTAACAAAATTAATAACCAATATATCATATTAATTGTTGTCAAATGTGAGCATTAACTTACTGAATTTCCCGTTTTTATGTTTTTGACTTACAAAATCTTGTTAACTCAATTTTAAACTCATATTAATTTTCTTTTATTATTTGATCATGCTTAATGGTATTATATTAAATTTCATAGATTTTTTTTTTTTGTCGAGTATAATAAAAATGTTGATGGATTTAATTCTAATTAGTAAACTATATATCTATAAAAACAAACTCTTATTAGTTTACTATTCGAGTCTCTTGTCACAAGTTTGTTTAAATTAGTAAGTTCGACAGCCTTGATCACATTCAATGGAAGAAATTAATTAATCTAATTAATGATGAAGTAAATGAGAGTAAGTGTGAATGTGAAAACTGTAGTCAAACTAATAAGTAGAAAGGGACAAACAATATTAATGCAATTGAATATAGAAAAGTGAAAATTCAAAATTCATATATTCCAATTAATACAGTTTGTTACAAATTAAATGGCCTTGGGCTCTAAAGCCAACACATGTTGAAGGTCTAATCACCATCCAGAATGAGTACAGAAGTTGAGTGAAAAAGATCAGAGATGGAAGATGAAGAAGAAGAAACTCATACCTGTTCTTCTTTTTCTTGTTTTTTTTTGGGGGGTAAAATTGGGGCTCAAATGCCCATTAATTCACTAACATTAACCATGTTTTAGACGTGGGTAAACAACTCTAACAAGATCTATGTACAAAAAATCTACCACCCCTGCTGGGGAAGAATAAAAAACAATAAAATCCTCATTACAAATAAAGATATACTTGGCTAACCAATATGCCACAACATTGCATTCTCGCAAAATATGGGAAAAGCAAATCTGTAGGTCATTGTTTTTGTCTCGTAGCCATGCATTCAGAGTTCTATCTCTAGCCCTTTCTTGGAACCAAGCATCTTGAATCAAGTGTAACGCCATAGTTGAGTCTCCTTCTGCAATGATCTTGTTGAAGCCCAAATCTTGTGCCAATCTAAGGCCCTGTACAAACCCCCAAATCTCGCAGCCCAAAGCCCGACAACGTACTAACTTCCTACCAAAACCACAAATCTAGCTACCATCACTCATCCTGAATTTGTAATTAATAATTTTTAGTTTTCTATGTTTGCTTGCATACTGCCTTAATTGATTAACTACTTTACATATCATAAATAAATATAAGAACTAGCTAATTATTCACATGAATTAAAAAAATTAGTTAAACTGGTAATTATTTTTTAAAAAAATTACTTTTTTAAAGATACCTCTCCTTTTATAGGTAAGACATAAATTTGACTTTTTAAGCAATACAACAACTTGGGCAGCTAGTTAGTAAAAACTGAAATAAATACGGAAGATAAATTAAAGTATATTAATACTAGTATTTTATATTTAAGATTAAAATAAATTGCCCAACTACCTCCTACATTTAAAACCTCGAGAAGTACTATCATTTTACTTTTAACAGGCATATAAGATAATGTATTCATGACGGAAAATATTTAGGTCAAGTTTTTTATATCAATTTCATCGAGTTCTCCAATTATATATGACTATTTATCCTATTTTTGAATTATTATCATTTAACTATAAACCATATGAAAATTATGTAACACCCCAAATTCCATACTTGAAATCGTGTCGGGTGACACTCGCTTTAGAAAAACGATGAGTTTGAGGTGCTAAAGCTTAGAGTAATGCGGAAACGAAGAGCATGCACCAATGTTCGGACGATGAGTAACTGAGATAAAATGCTCAGACATATGCTGATATCCCGACATAAGCTGATATATTAAAAATTTCCCAAAGGAATATTCATGTGATACATTAGTACAGAGCTTTGTATAATTACAAATCTTTATGGTAACTATACAATCTTCAACCAAGCCGTAGCTAGACTTGGGGCAATGAACCTAACTCAGCTTAATCAAATAATTTGGCTGTGTAGGTGTCTATCGTGGAAGTCTCACCGAGTTCACGCGATCGATCGATCGATCCACATAGACTAGCCCCGCTTCGACCAAACCGTTTGAGGTCACCTTATCGATTCGTGCTAGAATGAATGCTCGATGACGCTCTTCCGGCATTTTCTTTGTCTGGTGCCTCTTCCCAGCTCCATCCATCGATGCTCCTTTTCGGCTCTATCCATCGGTGCCTTCTCACGGCTCCATCTACCGGTGCCATCACTGATCCAGGTTCCTTCCCTGACTTTCAGTCAAAGCTGAGGTCCAATACCCATCGAACCTCAGGTAACAGTTAACCTCATATGAAAAGTATAACATTATATGTATTACAGATGTTCATTACATTACAGCAATACATAAGCACACAGCAGATGTAAGATTAGTCACAATAACAGTACATAGCACACAGCACATGTAAGGTTATCTACGTCTCCACTAACCAGTGCCACGATAGCTCCTCGTGTCCTCAGTGCTAGGAAAACTCAACGGCATTATCAAGACTATAACCTGTATAAAGCTGAATGTATATAAACAGTGACCTAAGAAAAAGCCTTAGCCCCGGTACATGATCCAAGACATAGTTCTGTTCATGACCCTATGAATCATACTATCACATACATGCATATAAGACACATCAGAGTTAAAGTTACTATACCCGAACGTACCTTTCACTGTGTAATGGCCAACTTGCCCGACCTTTGAACCCGACTCCGGATTTCCCGGATATCCTATACATTATCGTCGTATTATTACTTTTTCATGATATTATAATTAATATCATATTTCCTAGAATAATATCAAAAAGGATATTTTCACCTATTTTGACATTTCTACCCTTGGTGGATTTATGATTCCACTTTTACCCTCACATTTTATTAAAAACGCTACTTCAGAATTTTCTGGGCAGAATTTTCGGTAACTTTGAAAAATCATAAGTAATTCTAGCAAAATCGAAACAAGGGTCTGTAAAATTCCCCGGAATACTTAGGATTTCTATTTTTGAGGAAAAATACTTGTTTTTACCCAGAATCAGCGAAAAATTCCCAGTTTGAACGTTTTCAACCTCTGCCCAGAATTTTTCCCAGAAAACGTAGCCTTATTTCAAGAATTTTTATCTCCTTACACAAAACTCTAAATGATACACTCTAGGTATAATTGGAAAGATCTAAGTGTCTACTTTAACCATGAAAAATTTCATAATTTTATAACTTCATCTTCTACATAAAATCATGGCATTTTTGCTGCTGATTCCTAACCGAATTGTTTTCCAAAATTTCGCTACTTTGATCTTCAACCTTCAAGAATTTTGCTATATCATATTTTTCATCTAATTTTTGAAATGAAATCACTTTTTAACCATAAAAACATGAAAAAAAAATTGCTCTTGAATATTTAAGATCAAAGCATAAATTAACTATGAATTTAAACTAGAACTTCAAGAACTACAAAAGCTAAAGACTAGAAAACTTACCCTTGAAGAACCTTGCTACTCATTCTTCCTTCTCACTTCTCACTAGCTTCTCTCTACTCTTTGTAGAATGGTTTTTGGTGTGAAGAATGAAGAAGCCAAGCCTCACTATTTATAGCAAAAGGTCTAGGCTCATGTTTGGTTCCAAGCAACCTTATCCTTTTACCAAACACTCCTATTCCACTTACCAAACACTTCTTATTCACTTTCCCAAACATCCCAATTCGCCCCCCCCACCAACCAATCCAAAGACATAAAAGTTGAATCTATAAGTACAAGCTTTGAACAAATTATGAATAAATTGAATTGGGAAAAATTACAAATAATATTCACCATGAGTCTCGTGACAAATACAACATCATGCCCAATGGAATAAGTTAGTTACAATGCATGCATAATATACAATAAGTTACAAATACATTCCCAATGGAATATTCACCATGCCTTCATCTGATTCCCACCCAACAACGTAACATCCTCTTTTATAACATGCCCCTTAGGATCCGATCCCGCCACAAAAATAGAACAAGAACAAACTTCATAGTCGGTGACAATAATGTTTAAGAACATAGATCGAAGGAATATATAATATATATAGTTAAAACCTTAAAGTTTGCAAAGAAGTTTGCATATGAACATTACCTTATATATGAATTATATTGACTCTTTTATAAAGCGATATCCTCCCATATCCCTTCTTGATGATCATTTCTTATGCCGGGTTCATTATCCGCTTCATCTTCTTCGTTCAATATTTCCGGTAGACCCCTTGAAAAAGGAGTACTTTCAGGAAGACCATAATTTGAATGACTTTCCTCATCAATATCAATGACCCTTTTACCTTAGAGAGCTACATACCACATTTTATTTTCTTGATCGGTGATATAGAACACTTGTTTCGCCTCGGGTCCGCCATAATAAAAGGTTCATCACCAAAACTTCTACCGTTGACATCGACTAATGTAAATCCTAGCCGATCGATCCGAACACCATTATTGACATTAACCCACTTGCATTTGAAAATGGGAAATCTAATTTTAACATAGTCTACCTCTCAAATCTCTTCAATAACCCCATAATATGGCATTTCGCCAATAAAGGCCTCTTGTCTTTCGAATCGGAGAAGTGCATAGATTCAGCCTCTAACATAACACCACCGTTCTCGGGACGGTGCTCCTATCATCTAGGGACTTCGTGTAAAATGTATAACCATTGATCACATACGAATTCCAACTTATGACATCAACCTCGGGACCACTGTGCTAACCATTTAATTGTATCAAACACATTCCTCTCCCTCGACCTTTTGTTTGAACCAGCTTTGCAAAAGTTCGTTTATGCTCCCTAATCAACATTTGTTCGGTCATTCGATGATTTTCCTTCCTTACAGCTGACTTCTTTATGAGCAGCTATGCCGGCTTGAACTTCATCAACATTATTCAAGATGTATAAGTGGACTTGTGACAATTCATCAGATCCACACTCTTTACCGAAGCCCTCGTCTACCCCTTCAAGATGCTTTGACGTTTTGGAAGCCCAATATGTCTTACTTTGGCCAAATAATTTTGACAAAATTCCATGGCTTCTTCAGAAACATATTTCGAACAATTGATGCTTCGGCCGGTATGCGTTCTTCACGTACCCTTTTAGGAATTTCATAGATCTTTCAATGGGTACATCCACCGTAAATGGATAGGTCCGCACAACTTTATCTCCTCACTAGATGAACAATTAGATGAACCATGATGTCAAAAAAGGTAGGAACAAAAAGCTTCTCAAGGTGGCACAAGATAAGATATCCTTCATTCTCCAATTCATCCAATTTTTCAATCTCAAAAACTTTACTACAAACCGCATTGAAGAAGACACAAAGTCTAGTCAAAACAACCCGAAGATCATATTCGGCGATGCCTCGAATAGCAACTGGGAGTAGCTGTTGCATCAAGACATGACAATCATGAGACTTTTGGCCAACTAATTTCAAGTCCTTCATCGATACAAGCCTCTTAAAATTTGAAGAATACCCCGAGGGAACTTTTGTGCCATGTAAACACTCACAAAAACTTCATTTCTCATCCTTAGACAGAGTATGAGAAGCCGGGGGACAATAAGTTCTCTTCCCGTATGGCCTTGGATGTAAGTCTTCGTGTATTCCCATTACTTGCAAATCCAATCTTTCCTTCACACCATCCTTGGAACTACCTTGTATGTTTAGAAGCGTGCCAACAATACTATCACATACATTTTTCTCCATGTGCATGACATCAATACAGTGTCTCACATCAAGATTGCACCAATATGGAAGATCCAAGAATACAGATCTCTTTTTCCATATATTTGTTTCTTTTCTACTCTTTGTAGCCTTACCGAAGATGACATCGATATGTTTCACCTTCTCATAAACTTGCTCCCAGCCAATGCCACTCGGAGCATCTTCATACTCCTGGCCACCAAAAAAGGCTTTCTTTAATCGACGATATGGGTGGTCCCGTCGAAGAAATCTCCTATGTCCAAGATAAACCGTCTTTCTTCCATGTTGAAGTTGATGGTAGCATGTGCCTTCTTCACAAACCGGACATGCTTTATGGCCTTTTACACTATACCTCGACAAGTTCCCATATGTTTGGGAAGTCGTTTATAGTACAAAATATCATGGCTCGCAATTTAAACACATCCTTCTTGAAAGAGTCAAAAACATCGACACCTTCTTCCCACAACTCCTTCAAGTCTTCGATCAAGGGCTCAAGGTAAACATCAATGTCATTTCCAGGTTGTTTTGGTCCCGAAATCAACATAGACAGCATGATGTACTTTCGTTTCATGCATAACATTGGAGATAAGTTGTAAATAATAAGGAGCACAGGCCATGAACTATGTATGCTGCTAAGGCATCCATATGGATTCATGCCATTCGTGCTAAGGGCAAGCCTAAGGTTTCTAGGTTCTTCGCCGAAGTTTGGAAATAAATGATCAATTTTCTTCCATTGAGAAGAATCGGCCGGATGTCGAAGCTTTCCATCAGAAATTCTCTCATCTGCATGCCACCTCAAATTATCTGCATCATTTTCATTCGCAAACAACCGCTTGAACCTTGGTATGATTGGAAGATACCACAACACTTTTGCAGGCCCCTTGTTTGACTTGTACCTTCGTGTTTCACATATCGATAATTCCGCTTCTCTTCAAACTCTTTTCTATACAATACGCAATCATTCGGGCATGCATGGATCTTTTTGTACTCCATCCCCAAAGTGACGTAGTATTTTCTTAGCATCATAGTATCGATGCGGCAACACATTATCATCCGGAAGCATGTCCTTAAAAGCCTCAATCATTTCAGAAAAACTCTTGTCGCTCCATCCATGACGTGCCTTCAAGCTTACCAATTTCAATACAGCGTTCAACAATTGATATTTTTTACAACCAGGGTATAGCGGGGTCTCTGCATCATTGCACATATTACCATATGCATGTGATTGATGAAAAGCCTCTTCTCCTACATCACGAATAATGTCCTCTATGTGATCATCCATATCCGTGTCATTATCATCAAAGGCCACTTCCTCATGTTGAGACCCACTTGGTACTTTTTCACCATGCCAAACACATACTGTATAAGTCTTACAAAATCATTCACAAATTAAATGTGTATAGATAACCTCAAGACTTAGTCGCCTGTCATTCAAACATTTTACACAAGGGCAATAAAACTTCCCACTATCATCATGGGCATTTTGTTGAGCAAATTCTATAAATTCCCTCACCCCATTCTGATATTCAACACTCGTTCGTAACGTTAGCGATTATCCAACCGTGATCCATAGTAGAATTCCTATTTATGACACGGATACAAAATAAGGAAACACCAAATTCATATTTATGCTCAACGAAGAAACTTGCCCATTAAATGCATAACGAAGAAACACTTTTGGTCATAAATATCACGGTGAATCCAAAAAGAAAAATTAAAGCATGACGAGGAAATTAAATGCATCGCGTGAAATTAAATGTGGACTCACCCGTAGCATATAAATTCAAATGGTTTGCGGAGTCTTTCTTCTCCCGCCACGAACGTTGATGTTGCATACAAGAGTAATCTAAAAACATTTGTTGGTCATTGGGTAGGTCAAAAGCGCAAATATAATCTTAAAAATACAATATTCATTAACAACAGAGAAACACACTAGAACATTTCATCGATTTCGTTAAACCCGAAAACCATAAAGTTATTTAACCGAAACACCTCTTACAAAGCTTGGTCGATAGACGTTTAACTAAGGAAACAGAAAGCGATTGTCGAGAGAGCAACGCGGCGTACGACGAAGCAACACAAACAAACCGGAGAGAACCCGAGAAATCACTATCGGCGCGACGAGAGAAGTTTTGAGAGGGAAATTTGTTATTCGCGAAAGAGTTGTGTTTTAGTATATTTTGGATTTTATTAAGACCAGTTATTTATAAAGTAGACGGTCCTAAATATATAATTACATTTTTAAAACCGCAAATTACTTTTAAGACCGGAGTTTTATTCATATCCGGTCCTAAGAGTCCTCATTATTATTTTTTAAACAAAAAGATGATTAGCTCAAGAAAGAACTCAATGAAAAAAAAATTAAAGGAAAAATTGAGAATATGAACAAAAAAAAGACACAAGCTTGGCGGTCGTTTAACTTTTATTAAGACCGTTTATTTACAAATGGACGGTCCTAATATGTTATTATTCATTTAATTTTAAGACCAAAGTTTTATTAAACATCCGGTCCTAAAAGTCCTCATTTGTTGTTTTTAAAAAAGATGAAAATTAAAGGAAAATTCCAAGCTTAGTTCTTAATGCTTCATACATTACTGGAGAATATATATACACGCACACAAAAAAAAACAAACAGAAAATTATAAAAAACAAGAATCTGATCGACTAAACATCCTTGTCGATATCGGCGTGAAAAACATTAAATTCCCGCCGGATATCAGCAAGTTCCTGCCTTAATCGCATCACCGCAATAAATCCGAGAGGATGAGGGAGAGGGTCGGCGGTAGGCGCCGGGGCCAACTTGTTGGAGAGGGGGAGCAGGAACCTCTTCATGGTCTGAAGGCTGGAGGGGTGGGGCAACTTGTCGGGAGAGGTGGAGCAGGAACCTCTTCATCATCCGAAATAACAATGGGTCCAACGACCCGAGACTCCTCTCGTCACAATAGAACGCACTCTTGATGGAGGAGGCGCACCGTATAACGATCTACTTGGAAGGCACGAGCATCACGAGTAAGAGTACCCCTACGAGCGGTTCTCTTGTATCTAACCATGGTTTGAGCGGTTAAGCAGAGCCGCGTAGTATGGAGTTACGAGATTGTGATGAGTTTAATAAGGACGAGAGATGTATGTGGAGTTAATAAATATGCGGGTCTAAAATTCATAATTAATTTTTTTTTCAATTCCATTGAATTTAAGACCGACCTTTTAAATATATCCGGTCCTAAAAGTCTATTATTTATTTTTCAATCAATTCAATTACTTTTAAGACCGACATTTTGTCTTATATCCGGTCCTAAAAATCAATTTAATTTTATTAAGAACGGATCTTTTACAATATCCGGTCTTAAAGGTTCTCGTTCAAATCAATTTCGAATCGTCGACTTCCAGATAAACTTCCCAACTAGGCGTCTCCTCGTATTCTGCGGAACTATGCGTCTCCTCGTTATTGTTTCCGGCGTTTCAAATTGTTCGGACAAGGTTCTCTATTTAAACCAGATGTTACTTTACTTCCATCACATTCTTCCCCATCACTTCTAAAACATCCACAGTAATGGCTGCTCCACCACCACGAGGTCCTCCTCCTCCGTTGCCTCCGGAATCGACAATCTACGATGATCCAAAGACATCCCGGCCCGCTCGATCATATAGACCGACGGTGCGGCCGCTTGTTTCAGTCTATCACGCCGTCAACGCAAAGCCGCAGTGCAAGATTTCGATGCCCGTGACATTGAGTACCATCCTTCGATGACGACATGTCCGACCCTCCGACGACTCCCCTCCCTCCGACAACGATGGGGGAGTAGATATTTCTTTTTTTTTTTTTTTTTGTTGTTGTTGTCCGATGCTGCCGCCGTCGCTGCTCCTCACGGGGCAGCAGTTAAAAAAATATAAATTAAAGATCTTTTTGTTTCCATATTCGATCGCCATGTCCTTTTCATTATCTTCTTTCTTTTTCCGACAAAAAAGGAAACAAACAAAACATTGTCGTCGCGTAAATCAACATTAAAAATTCTCACAATACAGTTAAGAACATACAAAAAACAAAAAAACAAAAAAAGATCGTTTACCTTATTCGAATAAAAACAAACCAAATGACTATTCTTGTCAAGGTTGGACCGTCAAAACCTCGGTTGAGCAGAACGCCAGAACCTCGGTTGTCTGAAAACCGAGTCAAAAACTATTAAGAGGAAACAAATATATATACACAGTCCTTTAAAGAAAATATTTTTATGACTTAACTTTTAGGAGCGGATATATAACAAAACTACGGTCTTAAAAATCTTTACATTTCTGAAATAATAAAACGTAAACTTTTAGGACCGGACGAAATATAATAACAAGGTCCTAAAAGTCTAGCGAATTTTTAGAAGACTTTTAAGACCGGACCAATAATTACGTCTGGTCCTAAAAGTATAGCCATAATTTTTTAATAATATAAACATAGACTTTTAGGACCGACCGTATAATAAAGATGCGGTCCCAAAAGTCTAGCTCATTTTTAAGACCGGGTAAATAATTACGTCCGGTCCTAAAAGTATACCCATAATTTTTTTTTAATTAACGAAGACTTAAAGCACCGCAGGTTTAATAACTATGCGGTCCTAAAGGTCTCGCCATATTTTTATGAACAAAGACTTTCTCATTTATAACATCCCGTAACACAAATTTCAAGCATAAATATCTAGAATGAATAAACGAATTTATTCTTGAAATACACGCTTTGTATGTTTATTTACAAATGAATGACTTGTTCGAAAAAATAAACAAATTTACAGAAAATTATTTTGCTACAACATATATTTACATCCAAATTTAAGAATTAATAAGGCGATAGATATTAACAAAACACATTGCGTATGTGCTCCACTTCATTATCGTGACGTGGACCGTAATCTCTAAACATCCGTAACATCAAAGACAAACGCTAAACCGAATTAACTTGTGTGCATATTTCATTAAGCCATAAACTGAATTCGACATAATATATGTAATAACATCAATTACATTTACCTTTGCTAACAATTTTGTCTTTCCTCACCCGACGATAACATCATACATGTGTTTCATGACGTATGTGCCACATAAGTTGGATTCTTTTGGTTGCCGATGGGTCTAAAACGAACAAGAAATAATATAGGATAAGTGACAAGAAATATATAGCATATATATATATATATATATATATTTATCGACAAGTTCTCAAGGCGTGTTTCGGTGTCCAAATTAAAATATGTGCTAACCTCCTGGGGTGTACCACAAAGGTTTAATAGTGGCCTCTTTCCCACGCTTTTGTCTTACCCCGACTTGATAGGTCATCATGGCACTATTATCAAAATCACAAATTTATCAATAATTCACCGAAACCATTACAAAGAGAGATTTCGACAAGAGAATTTCAATGACATGCATGCTTACTTGTTGACGATCTCCGTCATTATAGTATCTCGGGTTATTGTGAGTGGAGCATAAGAAGATAACTTTATGATCCTCCATGCACATGAGGACCAATCGCGGGCGGCTGAAAATTCACGGAAGTATTATATGTAGCAGAATTATATTAAGTTAATTGCATACAAGAATTGTGATATGTATATACCTGTGGAAGTATGGAAACACATAAACCTTTCTTATCACTTCACACACCCTATTTGACATGTATTCTTGTCTCAAGTCCTTCTCTGTTGTACTTACATAGACAGGGCACAAGAATCCAAAATCATTGATTGTGCCCTGTTCAACCAATTCTTGATGCAAGAACCTACAATAATGACATCGATCAGGGAATTAGTATATATGTATATATGTGTGTCTAAACGATGCATTTAAATTATGTACTCATATATAGAATTAGATACTTACTTCATAAACAGTTGAATGAGTGCATTACTAATCTCCTGTCCAGGAATCGCGGGGACATTACATCTATTTTGTCAAGGTAGACATCTTCGGGATTAGGACGCCTACTACTTCTTGGAAAGCCACGATTTATCAAGTAAAATAATTATTGTTTGCCAAGTCGGTTATTTTTTGTCGGCAGTCAAATGAGCAAGTAGGGATGGAACTTGAGGAGGAGGATACGGCTTGACGAGGGGATGGAACTTGAGGAGAAGGTTGCTCGATCATTGTCCAACAATGCAGCTCCCCAAGTGCTCGCTGCATAACCGCAGTGAATGTGTGACGGAACACCGGTCTCTCGGACGAGAGCTCAAAAGCATCTTCAATTGATTCATTTCCTCCTCCATCTTGCTCGGGATTGAAACTGTGCAGTCAACTTTGCAGTCAATGAAGCTTCTTGAGCCGCCGCTTTGACCGCGCTTCCTCATTTATTTTGGCCGTCTGCTCCATCTCCTCCCGGTAATCATACTTTGTTTGTGGCGTTTGGATTTACCAAAGTATTCCTTCAGGCCTACCCATCCTCCAACCCCCTTACACGCCCGCGTGATCCGCTTTTCCGGCCGCAACGGTCGAACATCATTCCTCCCGTCGACACGAAAGATCCTCCGCTTCTTTATTTTTAAGATCTTCCCGTAAGATACGAGATAACGAGAAGCTTAGTAATGAAACATGTTTAGTAACTAAAAAATAACAATAACGATACTTACAATTCTTTCAGCAACTACACGAGTTTGTTCACGTGTAGGCGCCGCTGGCTTTTGCCAAATATGCAACCACAACTCCTCGCGACGTATAGGAGATGGCCGATCAACTACGCATTTGAAGGATTGGATTCAGCTTCATCATCCAATCTCTTTCGCTTGGCCGCCATCAATTCTTTTTCAGCCATTTCATATCCGCCGCGAGAAGCTCCTATGCGGGCAATCATTCTTTCTCCCTAGCTCCCGTGCTTTTGCCCTTCTTATCTCGTGAATCGAAATGAAAAAAAAACTATTACTTATGAATTCCACCATTGATGTCTAACAGTAAATTAGAACACTTCGCTTCATACGAAGGTCAAACATTAGTCAAATTCACTTCATCAAGTTTCAACATTTTATTTAAGAAAGATGTAGAATTGTAGAAGAATTGCAGAGGAAAGGGAGTTGCAGAAATGCTGCCAACTCAGTCAATTAATTCATTCATCATAATTGGTTCCCACACATATTAGACTAACCTCTTACATATAGTTAGAGGCTTGACTCATAACAGCTTGCACCGAAACCATTACACGTTAACATACTAACATCATAACACCAACGTCTAACAACCGCCTACTATAATGAACTAAGACTATATAATTGAGACTTGACTCTTATGCCATCATTATTTCCTTAATTTACTTAATTTCTTTATCGTGGTCTACATATCGACTTGCATTGACAAAGGCAGGAAATGTATACTTCTATTCACAAACCAAACCATTTAACTAAAAGGATTAGATGAACACAATAACATTCAAATATCCGCACAAAGTTAATAAGCACACAAAAAGGCAAACTAAACTAAATTTACTCACCGAGCTTCGTGGAGTGGTCCTGGTGAACAAATTGTTGCCAAGTTTGTTCATCAATATATGGGTACTTATCGCAAGGCTGTTCTTGAGGCAGAACCTCGGCAAAAATATAGGTGTTAGCTAGAAAGGTTTTAAACTTCCTCCACCGATCAAAGCACAATAAGACAATGTCTCCTCTTTCAACTTCGGATGTCGGGGACAAGTGTAGGTAAGCCGGATAGTGTCCCAAATAGGATCCTTTACTTTAGAATCGTCCACACTTTTCCACTCATCTATCAAGATGCTAACATGGCTGCGTGCTTGATAGCCAACAAAACTATTATATTTGGATTTCATGGGACCGAAAGGTTGCAACTTTTCATTAAATCTGAATCTCCAGCTTTGACCCAGAAGTCCGACTTAGGGTTACATCCCGCATTCGTGTTCCTCTTCTAACACGACGAGCACGGCGGTTTCGAGGCTCATTGAGATGAAGACGGTTAGTTCGACTCACACCCGGTCAAAAGAGGCCGGCGTTCCGAACAGAGTAGAATCGTTTTCACCGTTCATTTTCGAGACGGAAGAAGAGGTAATGCAACAAGAAGGGTTTCGCAACGTTAACAGAGGCTCTTCAGTGATAGTAACAAAAGCTTACGCGCGAAGAAATGTATATTTGGCGGTTCATTTTTAAGACCGGACATAAAAATAGACGGTCTTAATAATTAACATTCAAGACCCGGTCATACTACGTACGGGTCTTAAAAGTAATTAATTTTTTATCCGAACTATTTTTCTATATTTTATACCGCCGCATTTTATGTCCGGTCTTAAAAGAATAACTTTTAAGACCGGTGATTATTTACATTCGGTCTTAAAACTTTATTACCTTTATATTTAAATTTTTCCTTATTCTTTTGGCCCACATAAAATATTAGTCCGGTTGTGTGAGATTTCTCCATAAAGTAATTGATATTTGAATATTTTTTAATAACATTTTTAAGACCGGCCTTGTTTTGAACTGGTCTTAATAATATATTTAAGACCGATGAAAAAATGATCCGGTATAAGAAGTTCTTTATATTTACAAAAATGCCACCGGTCATACATAAGAAGTTCCTTTTATTTACAAAACTGCCACCGGTCATACCTTTAAGACCGGTGCTTCAAATGTCCGCTTTGAATGAGGCGGTCTTAAAGCGCTTTTTTGCACTAGTGTCAGGATTTTTGCTATAAATAGCAAGCCTTCTCCTCTCATTTCTTCACCCCAAAACCGCAAGTTAGAGAGAGGTTAGAGAGAAGGAGGAGCCCGAGAAAATATAGCGGAGCCCGGTTAAGTTTTTCGGTCCCCGGTCTTTAGCTTTGGTAGATCTTTCGGTAGATATAGTAGAATTGCTAGATATATCTCTAAATTTTCAAAATAGTTAGATATCATGTTTTAGGAGTAGATATGATATTTATTTTGAAAATATATGGGGAAAAGAGATATGTCAAAATTCGGAGAGATAGAGCAAAAGTAGCGAAGCCGCGAAATTTCGCCAATTAGTCCAACTATGGGCAAAATGGTAATTTGTACCTAAAATGCTTGTTATAGTGCTAAATGTTGATAAATATTATCCTTATAGGATATCTCGTGAAAATTGTATCATTTGTCATATCATTTCGGGGTCATCAAAAATACTGACTTTTCGTAAACGTCCGAGAGTACTGATCAACGAAGGTACGTTCGCGACGCATGTAACACTAACTCGTGCTTGTGTTATGCTTATATATGATTGATGTGTTCTGTATCGAGGTCCAATGCACATCGGACCTCATGTAATCTGCCAGAAATCACTTCGGAGCTAGCTCACTCCGGATAAAATTTCACTCGTTTATAAAAGGTCCAGATGTTATAGACTTAATTCCTATATTTTGGTGTAGGATTTTATTTCTATCGGTTCTCATTTAACCAACCTGGTCTTTCTACCGAATATATTATTATTAAATTCTAAATATCTAGATATTATTTTTGAAATAACCACAACCTCTTTCACACTACAATTTCGGTTTTTCCCCCTTATTATTTTGTTTTTTATTTATTTATTTTCTAATTACTTAATTTATGCCTTAATTACCTTAATTAAGCAATTATCCCATACTTAAACAATTAGTCACTAATTACTTAATTAGTCACTTACTAATTGTTGATAATTTTCTTATTTAGGATAAATTATTATCTCACAACTATTTTACAAACTTTGGTATTTTATGCTCCATGTAAAATATTAAAAATCATGGGGTCACTTATGATCCCAAAATAATATTTAATTTTTGCCTCATTATTTTCCAAGGAAAATAATCCCAAAATTCCTAAAATTAGAGACAACATACTTTCTAATTTTTAATAAATATTTTACGCCTCTAGGGATTTATCATAATATTTTCAGCCATTTTTATGCCTCATAAATGCATTTAGGGATTTTTAGCTCTTTATTCACCCTAATTTCATAAGAAATTACCTTAGAAAATAAGGTGCTTATTACACTAGTTTTGAGACCACATATTCACCTATTTCCAATAGGTATTATTTATCAAAATATGATACTTATCATAAATACGATTTTTAGGGTATTACAACCACATAGACCAACCCTTCCTTAGTTTAAGCACCAAATGGTTTGAAATAACTTTATCGGATTCATGCCAGAACTAGTCTCTGTTAAACTTCTTCCAGCATTCATTTCGTCCGGTGCTTCAACACATATTCCATCTATCAGTGCCTCTTCTCAGCTCCGTCCACGTCGCCTTCTCAGATCCAAATTCCTTTCCTGAACTTTTAGTCAAGGCTAAGATTCAATACCCATTGAATCTCAGGTAACAGTTAACCTCATGCCCAAGTATAAACAATATTTGTATGACAGATATTCATTACATTTCAGCATTAATCATACATAGCACATAGTAGATGTAAAATTACAACAATACATAGCATACAACAAATGTAATGTCAACAACACAACAATACATAGCACACAGCAAATGTAATGTTCGCAACGTTTGCACACTCAACCTGTGCCACGCCTCCACGTGTCCTCAGCGCTAGGAAAACAACTATACGACATTATCATGACTATAACCCGCACAACCGAATGTATATAAATATGTGATCAAAGGCCCATAACTTAGTCACAAGACATGACCCAAGACCTAGTCTTGTCCATGACTTTATGAATTATCTATCACATATAAGCATACAAGACATATCAGAGTTAAAGTTACAGTACGCGTCTGTACCTCTCACCGCGTAATTGCCACAATGCCCGACCTTTCGAATCTGACTCCTGACTTCCCGGATATCCTATAATGTTACCGTCGGATTATTTCATTTTCCATGATATTATAATTAATATCATATTTTCTAAAATAGTATCAAAAATGATATTTTCACCTATTTTGACATTTCTACCCTTGGTGGATTTGTTATTACAATTTTGCCCTTTCATTTCTTCAAAAACGCAATTTCAGCATTTTTGCCCAGATTTTTCGATAAATTTGAAAAATCATAATTAATTCTATAAACATCAAAATGAGGTGCTGCAAAATTCCTCATGACCCTTGACATGTCTATTTTCAAGGAAAAATATTCCCAGAAGCTAGAACATCAAGCATCATTCCAAGATTTTGCGTTTTAAATCCAAAGTAAACAAGGCTTATCTTCAAAAATTCATATCTCCTTGTGTAGATTTCAAAATGTTGCATATTTTATATATTTAGAAAGCCCCACATGTCTACTATAACCTTGTAAAATTTCATAATTTAATGACTTCATTTGCTACATAAAATAATAGCATCCATTTTGCTGCCTGCACAAGACTTAAGTTACCGAAAATTCTACAATTTTCACAATCTTGTTCCATCGATTTCAAAACTTATTTCCCAACATGTTTTTACCTCATTCAGAATTTTTCAATGCAAGGAGGCCTAAAAACAAGTATAGGAATTTATTCTCTAATTTTCTAGATTAAATTACATTTATACTAAGAACTAAAAGCTAAAACTCAATAACTAGAGAACTTACCCTTGAAGTTCTTACTCCTTCTCCTTGCTCCAAGAATTTCACTCTTCTCTTAAACTCAACCACTTTGATATGAGTTTGGTGTGAAGAAAATGAAGAGGGAAGCCCTCTATTTATAGGAAAAATCCCAAGGTTAAAATGGTCATTGCACAAGGTAATCCAAAACCTCTTCTTTCCTTTCAACCTTTGGATCAAATTCATTTTATTAAACTTAATCCTTACTCTTTATTGTTGTTAGAAAAATCTAAACACTATTGACATCTTTTTAAATAAAACATGTGCTCTTATAACCAAATATCTTGATTATAATATAATAAACTCACTCTCTCTCTCTCTCCCCCCATGTGCTCATGCATTTCTCTCTCCTTGACTTTAGGGGCTGATCATTTAATCTTCAATCAATACCCTTATTGAAGTGTTTATATGCCCCTTAACTATAATTGTCATTGTAGGATTGGTTCATTAATTAATCATGGTCATTAGCACTTCATTATTCAAGCTTTAATTCCTCACTTTTGGCCTCTTAATTACTCAAAATAATCAGCCATTCTTTGATGATCTCAATTTGCCTCTAATCATCATGAAGAATTATGCAACTAATCTCAATTAGTGCAAGCTTATTTTGCTAAGGATAACAATTAAACTAAGTATTTCCCTAGCCCCTTTTCTTGTTTTATGAGCATTTAAATAGCTATTATTTCATGTGATTTTATGCCACATTTTATAGCTCCTAATATGCGGTCTCATTAATCAACCATTGGTTAATTGATTTGAAAGTGAAATTTGCACAAAAATATAATCAATAGAATATATTTCTTTGAGACACATATTCATCTTTGTATTTCGCTAATTTATTTGTGAAAATACAATGTTTACATGAATTATGAAAATTAGAGTATTACATATACATTCCTTATTAATTATGTAAAGGGTATAGTCTGAGGGAAATTGTGCTACACATTTGCTTGCAGCAGATTTCAGAAGGGGTTAATTGAGAGGTTTTATTCTCTCCATTTTATTTATGCATCAAAATTCTCTCAACTTCATTTTCCTTTAACCAATAAATGTTGATTCTAGTGGAAGGAATTTTGATTATCTAAATATGAGGTCTTGAATTCGAGTCCAAGTCCGTAGGAGACGTGAGTAGTATAGAAACTGTCTTTAAAAGAGCTCCTCTAATTACCAACAAAAGTCGGCATAGTTAATAGATAGCCGGGTCCTTTAAACATGATGTCCCGAGTTCGATCAGCGTGCGCATTGAAAATGCTTTGTTGAGAGAGGCAAAAACATTTCGGTGATCTCTACACCTCAGAAGGATTAGTCTCTAGCTATTAGTAGAGAGATACCGCCTGAATTCAAAATAAAATAAAAAATCCTCTAGTTAGACCTAGCAATACTTTATGAACTTGGCCTAGTTAGATTGTTAGAATAAATTTTTTTTTTTTAAAAAAAAGGTAAGCAGTTAGTTTAGACATGTTTTGTAAATTATTTTTTTAAAAAAAAATTGTAATGTAATTCTGAACTATTTCAACCAATTTTGAGCATTTTAAATTTACTTATTTATTTTTTACGTAAAATTTTAATAATAAATTTACAAAGTAATAAATCAGAGCGAAGAGAATCTGGTTTCACTAATTGAGTCCTGTTAGGGAAAAAAATTGTAAATGTGAACTAATGAAGATAAATGCTCATTGTCGAATTGGGAAAGAAATCATCTCATTTTCTTTTCAGTATCTCATGTCCACATGAGATTAAATTCAATGTTTTGTAAGACTTTTCTTATAGTTTTCTATAAATTGAATTTTTTATTGCAATTATGAAATGTACATATTAAATTATAACGGTTTACATTTTTTGTTTGTTTATAATAATAATTTTTTAAAAATAGTAAATATAAACCATTCAGTTAGGATAAATATGAGATTTTGAGAAGAAAGAGAGAGAGAGAGAGAGAGAGAGAGAGAGAGAGAGAGAGGGAGAGAGGTTCAGAGAGAGAGAGAGAGAGAGAGAGAGAGAGAGAGAGAGAGAGAGTTGAACTCTTGATTTGTCCGCGAGAGGATTCAAATAACACTTATTTCCTAAATCTAATTAATGTAGATTGCTTATTGATTAGATTCGATTTTCTTAAAATAATATGGAGATTACATTTTTCAACAATAAATTCAATTTTTTTTTTCTTTCTATAATTCATAATTTGTAAATTAAAATTTATTAACCTCAGCGTTGATTCTTCAAGACAACTCTCTACTTACCTAAATAACTTTAGTTTCTTAAAAACAGACCTATTTTAATTTTCAAATCCAAAAAAAAGTTTACATTAAAGAATCACATATAATAATATCCCGCATTTACATTTCTGACAATATATATATACCTAGGGGCGGACCTTTAAAATTATAGAAGGGCACATTTGGTGGGGGGATTCAGGGTTCAAAGCTTTTAAAGACCCCCAAATTTTTTTTTTAAAGAAAGTTTTAAATGCATTAAAAAACAAAAATATATAAACAAGAAAAAAATATCAAAAAAATATTTATGAAATCAAGTGAATCTTGATGATGTAATAAGGAAGGCAATTATTTTATAAACATGTCATTTAGAAACGCAAAGCTACGTACATTTAGAAATAAATGCAGCTACATAAATTACAATGAAGGGGTGGAGTACTTAATAAGTTCAAGACATATATTTTAATATAAAAAAATATTACAATAAAAAAATTATAATGTTATCCTTCTAGGCCTTATTTTTGGAACTCCATCATAATGTATTATTATCAATGCTTATCAAATACATTTTTTTTCAATATAAGCGCACTAAACAATCATTCAACCATTTATCCTCGTCCTATTACGAAGTGCATTTTTAATGTATTAAGGGTGACTTTTTTTTAATTTTAAAAAAACATCCCAAATTTATTGGGGGCACTCCCCCGGGAAATTAACAACGTGCGTCTAATATACCGCATTTATATACACAAATCTTACCGTTAATATTCTTTCCTCGCAAGTAACTAAAAAGTTTCCTAATTAGTTTTGGCTTCCTAAGACGGTGAAATTCGATTCTATTTTCCTCAGAAGATTATTTCTTTTTTCAATTCTGGTCTTCCCCGTCAAAATCTGTGGAATATTCAACTCTTCTTCAATCCTCGTCCTCATGGTTTGTTTACATTCTTGTTCCACTACTCTGAGTTTGAGCAACGATCCGCCGGGGAAGACAAAGAAGGTTATGACAGCCGCCACCGACGACGTCCACCGCCAGCTGCTACCACCGTCCGACTTGGTTCAGAATCCGGTGTGCACCCATGAAGAAGAAAAACCCAAACTGAAAAGAAAAAGAGCTCACTCTTCTGAAGCTGAAGACATTGATGATGATACTACGCCATGGGGTTGTAAGACTGGTCTGAGTTTGTACGACGACCCATGGAAGATAAAGAAGGTTTTGACGGGCACGGACGTACAGGGCCATCATAACAGGCTGTTGCTGCCGTACGATTTGGTTGAGAATCTGGTGTGCCCTATTCTAACAGATGAAGAGAAATCAAAACTTGATTCAGGAGAAGGAACAGAGATCAAGTTTTGTGACGTGAACAATAACATGTCGGTTCACTCTTTGGTTCTAAAGAAGTGGCCATCTTCTGGGAGCTTTGTTCTGATCCGAAACTGGACCGGCGATTTCGTTAAGAGGAGGGAGCTGAAGAAAGGTGACGAGATTGGGCTTCAGTGGGATAAGTTTAACCATCGCTTCAATTTCTCTGTTCTTCGATCCTATTCACGATCATCTGTGCCTGTTAAATTGTCTGTTTTTGATCCTGCCAATATGGTTTGATTCTTGGTGATGATGCCCATATATATATATATATATATATATATTTACAGGACATGTAGTTTTCAGAGTCTTTTTGTGTTATGTCTAAGTTTCGGAGACAGTGAGGATGTTCTGGTAGTATAGTTGAGGTTCGGGCAAGACAATGACACATCATTAGATGACGATTTTGTTGTGGTATCAGTATTCACTAACTATTGCTGTTGAATTAATTAATGCATGGCTGTTCTCACACAAGTATGTAGATGTGTAATGCTGGGAAAATTGCTAATGAGACATGGGAGCGAATTGAATGAGATATATGATTGAGAGTCATATAAAGCAATTTTAATCTACAGAAGAACATGTGACCTGTCAAGAGGCAGAACAATATAATCTGTGTTCTCGAATATATATATATATGTGTGTGTGGTTTCATTGACCATATCGTTAATAAAGAATTGGTGAGTAGTGTAAAACATACTACTTACTATGTATGAGAAATTTAGATTAAGAAAGTCGGTTAAATTAGTTAATGTAACATGATTTTTCTAAAACGCCTTAATGATCTTCATCAATTCTCTTATTCTCTCTCTTACTTGATTTTTTTTGAAAGAACATCAATAAGGGTATATTTAGAAAAAAGATTGACAAATATGAAAAAATTGTCTTATATTTAGAACAAAGATTAATTCCTCAGTTAGGTCCTATATTAAGACCTGGAGGAGTATTATTAGCCAGCACATACATATGTGTATAGATGCTTTGTTTTTTGAATATTAAGCTATCTCAGATTCGTGGTTAGGTTCTGATATGGCTTTAAACCTGTGTGATGAGGACATTAGACGAATCTGAAGGGAAATAACTGAGGCACACACAAGCAAATGCACAATGTGCAACGAGGACATGAGAATCTGATGCTGCTACAAGCCCTTGTTTTAGCCCCTTTGCTTTCTGTTATACACTGATCTCATGCAACAATATAATGTTCCCGATCATTAAACAACGTTTAACTGCGTAAAATCATCACTTGTTTGATGAGCCAATATTTTCCATTAAATGAAAGTGAAGGACGGTGTTTTGATTAAAGGACTAAAAATACATTTTATAAATTTAACAGAATAAAATAGAATTTGATGCAAATATAAAACACCAAACATAATTATTTTAGCTCATACAAAATGACACATCTATCTGCAAACAAGAAGCAGCATGCTTCAACAGTGGTGAACTTAAAGGGAATGAAGCCCACATGGTATAGATTCTCCATTCATGCAGCCTCATGGGCTTGGGCTCGTTGAGGCCCAACAGAGAGGTACTTTGACGTACAAACTCTGGGCTTGAGCTCGTTGGGGCCCAAAAGAGAGGTGCTTTGAAGTACCTCATAGGGTATATGTCTTATAATAATTAAGGAACCAGAGGGAGTAATATACCAAGTATCGAACCCGAAACCCCATGTAACGTTCTCAGAGAACGTGCCACAAAGCCACGAGCGAAACCGGTGACCGTGATGATTGCTTTTTGTGCCTAATGCACAGGTGTGTTTTTCTTTTGGCCCTCAATAACACACAAGAGTTTATATCACTATTTTTTTTCCCCATACCTTAAGAGAACAAATAGATCTTGTTCGGCATGACTATTTCCAAAAGCAACTCTTCAATTATTATTTTTTGTGTCCCGGGTAATTATGTATGAAGAGTTTTTTTTATTTGATTAAAGTTTCCCCTTGAAGTTTAGGAGTCAAAAATAAGTGTACTTCCCAAGATTCAAACTTGTGTTATCCTTTTTACAGAGTGAAGCCCCTTACAACCTCAATTCGTCCATAGTCTATTAATAGGGTGACCTAATCACATATCTCTGAAATTTCTCTCAAACACTCCTCTTTACATACTGCATTCTGCAAACATATTATGTGCGTTCCGAAAGCAGAATCGTTGTGTTTACTTTGACTTCAGATTGAGAGTCATCATTCTAAAGATGAAAAATCTACTCTATTCTAGAAGACAATTACTCAGCAACCTTGGGCATCCATATTGAGGGAGCAAAATTGTTTATGGTTTTTTCATTTTATTCGCACCTACTGTGTAATCTAGTTATACAAATTCTTGTTATTTACAAGTATATGAAATCTTAGTAATATAGATTCCTGTTATTGTTCAATTTCTACCTGTTTAGTATATTTTCAATAACATATTCAAGAAATCAATTTGACAAATAATAATAAGTTAATTCAAAAAACAAATATTAAAATCGAAGCCATTCAAATTAAATTTCAATTATCCATATATGTACTCTTTTCAAGAATGAAGAAGGATATAACTCCACTGGTCCACCCAAACTAACTAATATCAATTTACCCAAACTAACGGCGACACATCTCCTCAAATTAAATCGACCTTTATTTGTGGAAGAAATTGAATAAGCGGTGTCGGAAATGAAGGTTGATAGTGCACTTGGACCGGACAGTTTCATACAAGATTATATTCTATCAGAAGTTTTGGTCCTTCCTTAAGATGATAATGTCAACATGATTTATCACATTTTAAGGAACTTAACAGATCATTCATTATACTAGTTCCCAAATGTCGTAGCCCTTATACGTTTAAACATTTTCAGCCAATCAGTCTTTACAATGTCATTTACAAGTTAATTTCCAAAATCTTATGCAATCGGCTGCATGCAATTCTTGATGATCTCATTATGCCTAATCAAAGTGCTTTTTTCCTAAAAGGCCGGCTTGTTACTGATAATATTATTTTGGTTTCGGAAAGCGTGGCTAAACTTCATGGAACTCATAAGAGTAAGGATGGTTGGTGTGCAATTAAATTAGAAATTTATCTCATATACTCTATGTTTT
Source organism: Acacia melanoxylon (assembly GCA_019022615.1). Taxonomy (NCBI): domain Eukaryota; kingdom Viridiplantae; phylum Streptophyta; class Magnoliopsida; order Fabales; family Fabaceae; genus Acacia; species Acacia melanoxylon. The sequence continues at coordinate 8,362,456 of JAFJYJ010000010.1, forward strand.
CTCTTAGCACTCATATAATCTACTTTAAAGAGAGAGATTATTTGTATTGTGCTTTAGTGTTCATCTTATTCACTTCTAAGAGATCAAACTTGTGAGATTGTAGTGGTTCTCAAGTACCTAGTTTGAACTTGAGGGAGATAGTGGATTGAAAGCCTTAGCAGGTGCATGGGGACTAGATGTAGGTTATTTCGAATTGGACCGAACCATGATAAATCATTTTTTGCATCTTCTCTTCCCTAAGATGATCTCTTGTATTTCTAGCATGACTAATTTGAATAACAAATTATGCATCACTGGTTTTTTTATTGTCATAATCATTGCGTTAATTAAGATGCAATTTTTTATTTTTTTAAAAAAGTTATTATTTTACACCCAATTCACCCCTCTTGGGTGTCAACAAATTCTAACCAAATTAATAACCGATATATCATATTAATTGTTGTCAAATGTGTGCATTAACTTACTGAATTTACCATTTTTATATTTTAAATTTACAAAATCGTGTTAACTCAATCTTAAACTCATATTAACTTTTTTTTCCCAATTTGATCATGTTTAATGACAGTATATTAAATTTCATAGAATTTTTGTTGTTGAGTATAATAAAAATGTTGATGGTTTTAATTTTAATTAGTAAACTATATATTGATAAAAGTAAACTCTTATAAGTATACTATTCAAATTTGTTGTCACAAGTTTATTTAAATTAGAAAGTTTGATAACCTTGATCACCTTCAATGGAAGAAATTAATTAATCTAATCAATGATGAAGTAAATGAGAGTAAGTGTGAATGTGAAAACTGAAGTCAAACTAATAAATAAAAAGGGACAAACAAAATTAATACAATTGAATATAGGGAAGTGAAAATTCAAAATTCATGTATTCCAATTAATACAGTTTGTTACAAATTAAATGGACTTAGGCTCTAGGCTTCAATATTTAAAGCCAACACAAGTTGAAGGTCTAATCACCATCCAGAATCAGTATATTAAATTATGCATCACTGGTTCTTTATTGTCATAATCATTGCTTTAATTAAGAAGCAAATTTTTTTAAAAGTTTTTATTTTACCCCCAATTCACCCCCTCTTGGGTGTCAGCAAATTCTAACAAAATTAATAACTGATATATCATATTAATTATTGTCAAACATGTGCATTAACTTACCGAATTTACCGTTTTTATGTTTTAAATTTACAAAATCGTGTTAACTCAATCTACTCATGTATAACTTTTTTCAGTTTGATCATGCTTGATGACATTATATTAAATTTCATAGAAATTTTTTTTCTTGAGTAAAATAATAATGTTGATGAATTTAATTTCAAGGGTTTAATGTTTTCGCTTTTACTACAAAACTATTTTTCTTCCACACTCACATAAAAGTGACTGGGTTCCACTAATATTTTCTCTCTCTTTTCTTTACATTGGGACCGACTTATTTTTATGTGAGTATGGCAAAAAAAAAAAAAAAAATTGCAGTAAAAGCGAAACATTACACTTTAATTTTAATTAGTAAACTCTATATTGATAAAAATAAACTGGAGTTTACTATTCGAGTTTGTTGTCACAAGTTTGATTAAATTAGTAAGTTTGATAACCTTGATCACATTCAGTGGAAGAAATTAATTAATCTAATCAATAATGAAGTAAATGAGAGCAAGTGTGAATGTGAAAACTGAAGTCAAACTGATAAATAAAAAGGGACAAACAAAATTAATGCAATTGAATATAGAGAAGTGAAAATTAAAAAATTCATGTATTTCAATTAATACAGTTTGTTACAAATTAAATGGCCTTAGGCTCTAAGCTTCAATATTTAAAGCCAACACATGTTGAAGGTCTAATCACCATCCAGAATCAGTACAGAAGTTGAGTGAAAAAGATCAGAGAAGGAAGATGATGAAGAAGAAACTCATACCAGTTCTTCTTTTTCTTGTTTTTGTTCTTATTAGCTCAACAAGCTTTGATCATGCAGAAGCCAGAAACGTGAAATATGAAGAATTCTCTGCAGAATCTGAGGGATCATCATCTTCGTCAGAGTCTACAGTTGAGGTTTGTGGGACGTGGGTTTCAGGATCTCATCCGACATGTGAACACCCAACGCCACCACCGGCGTCCCCGCCATACACCGTTGCTGAGTCTTCTGAGGGACATCATCATGGTCGGCACAAACATGGAGCCCCTAGCTCAAGCCCAAGCTCAAGCCCCGCCCCTAGCCCCACTGCTTAACCTGTTTTTGCTATGATGCAGATTAAGTTTGTGATTATTATAATTAATGTGATATTATTATACCAATCATATGAATTATATCCTATCTACATTAAAGAATAAAAGTCAATTTTGGCAAGATGTTTTCCTTGCCAGTTTTCTAGTAATATACATTTCACAACTCGCAATCCTTATTTTATGAATAATCTAATTCCATATTTTATTGTTCATAATTTCTTTCACTTCGGCGAAGTTGAACTAAATGAAATGAATAAATAAATAAATATAGTTGCACTTGCGTTTGGTGGTGAGTAATCTCTTCAGTATATATGCCTTTTTTTAAAGGTTCTTACATCCAGGGCCGGACCAGGAATTTTGATGACGGGGTGAAAATAAAAAATATTATATTATAAATAAAAGACTTGAAATACAATATAGACTTAATATATAAGAAATTAAAAGAAATCTATTACATAAATTGAGATCACTTCACTTGAGTCTTACTCTACTTGTTTTCATATTGTTAAACTCGTTTGTAATTGAATTCGTGCTAAAACTCAAAAAATTAAGGAAAGATTAAGGAAGCTATTTGTTTTCATATTGTTAAACTCATCTATAATTGACTCTTACTCTACTTGTTTTCTCATATGTACATGACGTGCTAAACATAATATTCAGTCCTAAATATAAGACTCAATTGACCTTTTTGGAAAGATTAAGGAAGCTAATTAAAATACTTTAAAGTTTTTATATTTATCATTTTTTTCGCCAAACTAATTTTTCTGAATAATTTAATCATATACAATATATTATTAATTAAGTAACTAATTTAACTTCCTTAATTTCTCTAAAAGAATTAATTAAGTCTTATATTTACACAAAGGTGTATATATATATAGGCATAAGAGAATACATAGAGACTTCCAAACGCGCATCTGCGACGTGACTAGACCCTCATCTGCAACTAAACACACACACACACATATATAATCTTTTTAAAAAAAAAAAATTGGGGGACCGGGGCCACCCATAGCCCTCCCTTGGGTCCGTCCTTGCTTAGATCCAGACCGGCCACTAAACCAGTTGGGGTACTGGGTCAAGGGTCAGTGGGTCAAACCAAAGTTAAGCCAAAGTTGAACCGGGCCAAATCAATGAGAAATTGATTTTTTTCCCTCACACCCGCCATTTTCCATGTTAAAAAAAAATTAAAAACTGTCAGCCACTTACCGACTCCTGGCAAGCAGTGCATCATTTTGATGAAACATGACCTCCATGCTCCCTCCAAGTATAAGTTGAAATGGTAGAGATGCATAGTGAATCTTGTTTGTTGCTTCATTCCTCCAAAATTGGGATTCAGTTCACTGCTTTCTTTAACTTTTTCGAATATGCCGTCTCACTGTGATATCTGCTGCGACATACTCATCACCATCTTGCTCCTCCTATAGGGGTTTGCCTCTGCCATAGCTGCTGCACCATACGTCTCTTTTTGTTCAAAGGAGACGTGAAGTTTACGTGTTCACTTCAGATCTCTCCCTCACACCCTCTTCAAACTTCAGTTTTTAGATCTTTCTCTCACCCTCTTCACGATCTTCAAACCTTCACCTTCTTCTTTCTCTATCCGTCAGTTGATTTGTTTTGGGAAAATCCCTTTAAGGTCCCAAGGGACCAAGAAAATGTCAAAAAAGTCCCAGAGAAAATTCAGATGTCAAAAAGGTTTCATTGACAACTCATTCAGTAAGGCATTGACAACTCAATCTGTGAGTTTTAACAACTCCTTGTGACTTTTTTGATATTAGAATTTTCTTTTGGATTTTTTTGACATTTTCTTGGTCCCTTAAGACCTTAAAGGAATTTTCCCAATTGTTTTTTTTAAAAAAAAAAATAGTTTTTACTTTGACCCAACCAACTCAGCCAGTTCAGGCCAAGTTGACTATGGTCAACTCGGGGCCCCAATTTTATCCCTAGCTCCGGGCCAATTTTCCAGCCAATTCGCCGGTTTCCGGTCCGATCCAGGTCTCGTAACCTTGATTTTTTTTTTTTTGCTCAGGATCAACTACTACCCAATACCCTTTCCATTCTTTTCCTTCATTTACCCTCCTTTTTCCTTATCTATCGTTGGATTAAAATCTCAAGGATCCGATTTAACATCTTATAAAAATATTATTATAATTTTAGTTAGAAAACAAAACTAAATTTAAATTGCTAAAATTTAACCTGAATAGTTTGAAACTGTTGTGAAAAAAAAAATAGAAAAGAATTCTACTTTATAATAATATAGGATAATATTTTATAAGATATCAAATATAGGCCGTTGAGATTTGGATCTAATAGTGGAGAAGAGAAAAGGAAGGAAAAATGATAGGAAGTGTATTAGAGAGAAACCAATTCCCTTTCTGTCCATATAGATAACATTCAGAAGGATAGTTTGTGTGGTCTTTTTCATAAGACATTACATTGATTATGTATAACTCGTACACTTTTCCTTAATTTTATGTTTTTTTAATGCTCTTCTTTTACCACCTTAACACTTCTTTGCATCAGTGGTAAGGCTTATCCTAATCTCAGGACATCTGACCTTATACTTCGCTATAAGGGAACTGGGAATTTTCCCCTACTATCCTCCCTTTATCCTAGGCAAGTAGTTCAACAATTTACAAGGTATCTAGCTAGTTCTTCTGTCTCAATCCCCTAACATTATTAGATGGACTATCAACAATTCAAGGATGTACACTGTCCAAGACGGTTATCAACGGCTACAATCTTCTTTCAGACACTCCATACAACCACACTATGAGGGCTTGTTGGTTTGGATGTTATACTGGATTCGGGATTGACTCTCATCCTCATAAAATTTTACAAGATTGGATAATAGAATGGTTATCCAACCACACATATCGTAGTAATTTTATGACACATATCTACCTTTCAACTACTACAATCTTTGTGTTTTGCAAGAAAGAATGTTTGCCATGCAGGATTGAGAGTGTCTCCAATGCAGGTGATTAAATCAGTAGAATCTAGAGCAAGTGCCCTTATCGCCAAGGAGATCGATGATGTGCTACACAACCATTTCGTACCCAATTCGAGAAGCCAACCTGTTCCATTGACTTATTCTACTCATTGGCAAGTTAGGTTTAGGGCCTTTGCAGGTGGTAGTGGTTGTCATGGTATATTTATCATAATCTTTGTTTACGGAATCTATTTTCATCAATGGACAATTGCTCCTCACATTAGACTCAGAATTCTTCAACTCCAGTGTAATACCTTAAAATTCTTATTTATCATAAATACTATGTTTTGGTAAATAATACACATTAAATAAAGGAGAATATGTTGTCTCTAAATTTTGTAGATTATTAATTAGATTTTAGGCGAAATTTTCCTTAGAATTAAATAAACCAAAGATTAAATTTAAAACCACAATTAAGGATCATAAAATACAAAATAATTATCATATTAAACTATGGTTCTTAAATGATCAAAAAGAGCAAGATAATGTCATAAAAAAACTTAAACAAATTAAGAGAAATTAATAAAGATTAATGAGCAATTAGGTTTTCACTAATTAAATAATTGTGTAAATCTTCATAATTAATCAAAGGGCTAATTAATGAAGAATTAAGCAATAATGTTCATAATTAGTTAACAAATCAATAGCAAATGCAATTAAGGGTTAATAAATCCTATAAGTAAGCTTAATCCTCTTATAAATGGATAAGCCAATGAGAAATCAAAGAAATGAGCTTAATCCTCATGAAAATTAAATGGACCAATGGGAGAATTAAGATATGGATTAAGGGTGAGGATTAAGTTAAACAAACACAAAATCAAATCCAATGGTTATGGATCAAAGTAAGAAATAAAATTTAAGGTAATATTTAAAATATGATAATTACACTAGCACATGGGGTCATTAAATGCAAAAATGGAAGAGGATAAGAGAGAGGGGAGAGGGACTTTTTTTTTTAGGGAGAGTGATTAAAATATAATATTAATGAGCACATGTTGAATTAAATTAAATAATAAGCTAAATCCTATGTAATTAAAATTGACCAATGAGAGGTATGATGGAGGATAAAACGTAGGTCCATGGAATGTCTCAACCTATTAATTTGGATGAACCTATGTGTGAACAGGATAAGGCCTTGGGGAGGTTGCCACATCCCAACACCCACACACCGTGTCCCAATGAATTTTTTGATTTTGAATTCAAGAGGCACTAGAGCTAGAACCTTTCCTGCTCTCGTCTGTGACCTCAAAAATCATTACCATCTGAATTTTGTTGCCGTTTTGGAAACAAGGTGTAATAAGGAGGCTTCTCAAATAAGAGCAAGCCATTGGGCTTCCCTAACGTGGAGTTAGTAGATGGTGAGGGGTACAGTGGTGGTATTTGGTGCCTTTGGGACAACAGTATCACTTCTATTACTCTCCTTGAATGCCATCATCAGTTTATTCATTTTCAGGTTACCGGAGCAGCTGGTTTTCAGTGGACGCTTACTGTGGTATATGCCAGCCCGTCTTGTGTCCTCCGCCGGATATTATGGGATAATCTCTCTCTTCTTGCATCATCGGTACAAGTGGCATGGCTGATTGGTGGCGATCTTAATGGTACATTGCTCCTCCGTGAAAGACGCTCATTGACCACTTTTCGTAGTTCCATCGATCGTGATCATATCAGATGGGTTGAAACGCATGATATGAGAGATCTTGGGTTCGCGGGGCCGGAGTTTACATGGAAGAGAGGTTCCTCAGAATCACGACTGGATAGAATGCTTGTTAATGATCAGTGGTGTAATTTTTTCCCGAATGCATCCGTTGCTCATATGCCTTTCTTCAAATAAGATCACAGACCTTTGCTCCTTTGCCTTGATAAAGGCATGAATAGTAGGAAGCCAGACCGGCTGTTTCGTTTCATTGCTGCATGGGTCCTTCATGATAAGTTTGATGATTTTGTCCATAACTCATGGTTTCCTGACATCTCCTGGCTTCAAAATATTTCCCAGTTTACTAGTGTGTGTTCTAAATGGAACAAGGAAGTCTTCCGACACACGGAGGGAAGGAAAAAACAGTTATTACGGCGGCTGGATGAAATCAATAGGGTGGTTGAAAGGGATGGTCTCCTTCCTAAATATGAGGCCCTTCAGATGGATATTTGGAAGGAACTTGAAGACGTCTTACTACAGGAATATCTCATTTGGGCACAGAAGGCTAGAGCGGAGTGGACTATCTATGGAGACCGGAACACTCGTTACTTTCATGCCCGAGCGAATCGTCGACGGAAATCTCAACGTATTGATGCTATCCAAGATGGAGTGGGTGTATGGGTCTATGAACCCTCTATAATCAAAGGCTTGGCAATAGATTTTTTCTCCAACCTTCTCTCAGAAGACTCTCTACATAGACCTTTTCTCAACTGTCTCATGTCTTATCCTGCTGTTGAGGAAGACAAACTCCAATGGTGTAATAGAGAAATCTCTAATCTTGAAGTTAAGGAAGCCATATTCAGCATGGGTGCTTTAAAATCCTCGGGGCCGGACGGCCTGAATGCCCTTTTCTATCAAAACCAATGGAGAACGGTATGCTCAAACGTCATTAATTATGTGAAACATTTGTTTGCTAACCCGCAAGATATCAAACAGGTTAATGGCACTTTGATCGTACTCATACCAAAAAAAGACCACCCGGAATCTATGGGGGGACTTAAGACCATTAAGTCTCTGCAATGCAATATACAAAATCCTCTCAAAAATTATTGTTAATCGCTTGAAGCCTATTTTGCCATTGGTGGTTGCTCCCAACCAATATAGCTTTGTGCCAGGAAGACACAATAGTGAGAACATCATCGTGGCTCAAGAGGTTATTCATACCATGCGAACCATGAAGCAGAAGAAGGGGTTTTTGGCAATCAAAATTGACTTAAAGTAAATTGGAGCTTTTTGTTGAGCTGTCTTCAGGAATTAAATCTCCCAAGTCGATTTGTTGAGGTAATTGGGCAGTGTGTCTCTTCGTCCAGTATGCAACTGCTATAGAATGAAGATAAATCCGAGGTCTTTCACCCCTCGAGGGGTGTGAGGCAAGGAGATCCGTTGTCACCATATCTATATGTTCTTTGTATGGAGAGATTGGCTCATCTTATCCAAGACTCTATTCATGGCGGACAGTGGAAACCAATCAGGCTCACTCGCTCTGGGCCTCAAATCTCCCACTTATTCTTTGTGGATGACATTTTGTTATTTGCAGAAGCTTCAATGGATCAAGTATCGGTGATTAATAGCTACCTCAAGTCTTTTTGTGACAGTTTTGGGCTAAAAATTAATCAACAAAAGACTCGAGTTTTTTTTCTCAGAGAATGTGAACCATGTAAGCAGAAGTGAGATGTGTGCGTCACTTGGTTTCTCCATTACTAGTGACTTGGGCAAATATCTGGGTGTTCCCCTTCACCACAAGCGTGTTACCAAGGAATCCTTTCACTATTTAGTGGATAAGGTAAAGACAAGGCTATCAACATGGAAGGCCAAATCACTTTCCTTTACAGGAAGATCTACTCTTATTTCATCCGTCATTTCAGCAATCCCAGGATACGTCATGCAAACTTCCCTCCTACCGGCCAGCACGTATTCGGCCCTAGATTAAAGCAACAGGCAGTTTTTATCGGGTAGCTCTGAGGAACACAAGCGAGTTCCTTTGGTTGCTTGGGATGTTATATGCCAACCTAAAACTGGAGGTGGTCTGGAGCTCCAGCACGCAAATTATTATAACCATGCCTATCTTATGAAGATCGGTTGGCAGCTCACAAGTTGAAGAGATGATTTTTGGGTGAAGGTGGTCCGAAATAAATATAATTGTGGGTCGGATGTGCTCCCAAAAATCGACATGCGCAAGCCTGGGTCGAATTTATGGAGTGGGCTCAAACGCACATGGAATAAAGTTCAAGAAGGGATAGAGGAGCTTTCAACTGGGATTTTGCGTTGGAAGTGGAGCAAAAGTGGATTGCTCACCGTAAAATCTGCTTATAACGCTCTGACTAAGAGAGTGACGCACCCAGATCCTATATGGGGGAGAGTATGGAAGATCAAGGTTCCAGAAAGATGCAAACTGTTTATGTGGCTTGCGTTGCATAACCGGCTCCTTACTAATGAATCGCGGTGTAGAAGAGGCATGAGTGTTGATGGTCAGTGTTAGGTTTGTGGTGCAGATATGGAAAACCTGCAACACGCTCTCAGAGATTTCCCTGAGACGTTGGAGCTATGGCGGCAGATTGCTCCTGCATCACTCTGGCGTATTTTCTGCTCTCTGGATTGTGATCGATGGCTCCGGTGGAATCTGTGTAACCAAGGAGGATCGAAGCAGGGAGATGAATGGAAGCATGTTTTTGTCATCACCTGCTGGTGGGCATGGCGGCGTCACAATACTAGGGTGTTCGAAGACAAAAGGGTGTCGAATCATACTATCCTAGCTAGCGTTAATACAACCAGGGAAAGTCTAAAGGAGGCACAGAGCAAGTTTCACCTTGTCGATGGTAGGAAGAAGCTGACGAAGGAGTCAGGGCCCCACTGGCAACCCACACCACCTGGGTGGGTCAAGCTTAACACTGATGGAGCATTCTCCCATCGATCTCCCAGAGTGGCCAGCGGTGGTATTCTAAGAGACGAGCATGGCAACTTTCTGCGTGCCTTCATGTTCAAGGGGGGAGAGGGTGACTTCCTATATGCTGAACTTTGGGGATGCCTACATGGGTTAAAACTTGCGTGGGACATGGGTTTTAAGCAAGTCATATTTGAAGCCGATTCTGCAGATACGGCACGCGATAAGGAGCCCGATGAATGAATCACATGAGGATCATCGGCTGATTGAGGAAATCAAAAGCATGGTCGATCGTAGTTGGAATATGGAAACACGCCTCATCAATCGACTGTGGAACTCGGTGCTGACCATCTAGCGAAGAAGAGCTTGTCTGTGATGCTTGGGTTCCATATGATATTGCAACCTGATGAGGAGTTGAGAAGGCTTCTCGAGGATGATAAGGCGTAGATAATGACAGTCGCTTTTATGTATCAAAAAAAAATTGACCAATGAGAATATTTTATGCATATTTTGTGCCTTCATAAAAACACAAATCAACTTAAGCCATTGATGAAGGAAGATGATCCAAAGGTTGTAATCCTTGGACTTTTCCTATAAATATAGGGCAACCCCTTTCACAATTCTTCACACCAAATCAACCCCAAGTGGTGATTTCTAAGAGTAGAGAGTGAAGCAAGAAGGAGGAAGGAGTAGCAAGAGTCTTCAAGAGGTAAGCTCTAGCTTTTAGTTTTCTAGTCTTTAGTTTTTGTAGTTCTTAGTATAAATGTTAGTTTAATCTAGGAAATAGGAAGTAAAATTCCTACTCTTGTTTTTAGGCCTCATTGCATTGAAAGATGCCTGACGAGGTAAAAACATAGTAGGGAATAAGTTTTGGGAAACAATAGATCAAATTTGTAAGGATGCTAGAAATTGCGATTTCTTGTTTTTTCGAGTTGACCATGTGAAAACCATTATTTTATGAAGAATATGAAGTTATAAAATTCTGAAATTTTTCATGGTTAAAGTGTACATCTAGGGCTTTCTAAATATACCTAGAACGTGTCATTTTGAATTTTGTGCAAGGAGATAAAAATTCTTGAAATAAGGCTACGTTTTCTAGAATTGTTAAAGGCGAGAGGTTGAAAAATGAAAACTGGGAATTATTCGCTGATTCTGGGTAAAAACCAGTATTTTTTTTCGTCAAAAATAGACATCACAATGATTCCGAGGAATTTTACGGATCCTCATTTCAATTTTTATAGAATTAGTTATAATTTTTCAAAGTTAGCGAAAATTCGCCGAAATGCTGAAATCAGCGTTTTTTTTGGAAAATAAAGGGATATAATTGGAGTAATAAATCTACCAGAGGTAAAAAGGTCAGTAGTGGCTAAAATATCTCTCGGGATATTATTTATAAGAGAATAATGCAGTAATACTATTATAGGATATCTAGGAAAATTCAGGGGTCGTACCGAACCGACAGACGTACCGCAATCCGCATGGACTAAGGTACGGACGCGTACTGTAACATTAACTCTGATGCTTATTGTATGCTTATATGTGATAGATGATTTCATAGAGTCATGGACAAGACTTGGTCTTGGGTCATGCACCGTGGTTAAGACTCTGTCTTGAATCACTGTTTATACATTCAACTTTACACGGGTTATAGTCTTGATAATGCCGTAGTGATGTTTTCCTAGCGCTGAGGACACGAGGGGCCGTCGTGGCACTGGTTAGTGTAAACATAGATAACTTTACATATGTTGTGTGCTATGTACTGTTATTGTAATTAATCTTACATCTGCTGTATGCTTATATATTGACTGTTACTGTAATCATGAATACATGTCATACATATATTGTTAATTGAGCATGAGGTTAACCGTTACCTGAGGTCCGATGGGCATTGGACCTCAGCTCTTACCACAGTTTCAGGGTCCAGAGGACTGAGGGCTGATGACAAGGGTAAGCAGAACGCATGAAGACCTGATTGGAGATTTTTATTTTGGGATGTATATTGCTAATTTTTGAATTATGGGATAAATGTACCGTTATTATAACCAGCCAGATACACCATGGTTAACATTTCTAATACTTATCAGTTACTCACTTATTTGCTCCGATGCTCTACTCTAATAAAAATATGTTATTCCGCTTTTGAAAAATGGGGTGTTACATCCAGCTATTGGCACTTCGGGAGACAATGACTTTCATACTCAAGCAACGCCATGTGGATCTGCCATGTAGTTAAAATCATTATTAAGATTAAGAGTGTTCATTGGTCTCTACAATATCTCCTCAGAGATGTTGGTATATTACTAAGATACTTTGCACATTATGTTTTGTCATTTTAAATGCATAGTTATATGTCATCAAAAAAATCACCTTAACACTTACTCTATTTTTGAGCCTTTTTAATATGGAGAATACAAAATGTGTATTGAAAATATCAAAGCCGAGTATTAAAGACATTGAAGACAAACGGTATTATCTAATGAGTACTAAAAAAAAACCATTCAAAAAAATCTTAATTCCAACATATTAAGGGTCTTGGTCTTTTTTCCTTTGGGATTTCTAGAATTTATGGTTCTGAATTATAATTTATATTTTTATAAGTCCTAAAAATGTTATTTTCACTAAAGTCTAGTTTTTCTTCTCTTTTGAATGGTATGCTCAGCTTCATGAGAGAAACTCGACTTGTCCTTAACCCTGCACAGTGGAACATCTTGGCGCCAAGCTACTTCTTCTTCTTGTTTTTTAATATTAAAAAACAAACATGGCATTAAAAATCGGATCAGACTGGTTGGGCTGACCTGGAAATTAGCAACCTGATTACTTGTTTGGTTCGGCTAACGTTGCTACTCGGTAGGAATTCGACTCAAGCATCCTGATATGAATCAGGTACCTAGGAGTAAAGCTGATAATTAGAGCCGGTTTTTGAAGGGCAGAATCTAAAAGGGCCAGCCCTTTTATTTGGAGAGTAAGAAAAAACATCTGTTTTTAAAGGTCCGGCCTATAAGCATACAGGCCAGGGCTGACCTTTTAGGGCTGGAAGGCATTTTTCTAAATTTTAACTTCTTCTTCTTTTACGCTTTTTTTAAAGAAATATAATTAGTAAATTACAACAATTAAATTCCTAATTTAACAAATAAATATTGTCAACATTAAGGTCTAAACAAAAGCATCATGCAACAAACAAATTCAGTTACTAATTCATAATCAAATGTAAACTAATGTCGATAAATAACTCACACAAAGCATAGGAAACTAACCACTAAGCAACATGAGTAGTAGGCTATGCTTCATGGGTAAAAATATCATCATTTCTAAAAATATTTGATTGTGCTTCACTTTGAGTAGTAAACTATGCTTCATGGGTAAAAATATCAAAAATTTCTTATCTCTCATCATGAATACATACTGTTCTATCTAGGTTGACAAAGATGTCTAACCCAATGGGCTAGTGCGTTGATATTGGATCAGATAATTCTCTTAGATATGTATGAATCAGATACCCAAGAGAATAATGGATCACTATGCATGAATAGACGTTAGCCAAAAGGGGGTGGTGTGTCTGTATAGTGACGGCAGAATAGTAAATAAGATTGAATGTGCGTACCTTTAGACTTTACCTCTTATTTATATGGTTTACCTCTAGGGCTTGGACTCGTGGGCCTTCATGCCTCCAAGCCCATGTGTTATGCTGCCATATCTAGGTCAGAATCTTCGGTTAATATCCTCCTTGATTGTAGGCGCATTCTAATACAGATTGCCCTTGTTGGGCCTTACATTAAGTGGGCCTTGTATGGGTCCGTAACAGTTGCCCCCAGCCCAGTAGTCAAGGTCTCTGGGCTGCTGGGGTGCATTTGTTAATTAACCCGGATCTCACTTCCGGTAGTCAAGGTCTTTGGAGACTGTTACGATGCTCCATCTCCTACCACATTTAAGGTGGCTTGCATGAGACGAGTGTCTGGATCTACGATTGGAGGAACTTGTTGTTGGACTTGTTGGATAATCACATTCTGAGGGGTCGCCGCGAATGCTGAGGAGGAAGTCGTGTTAGATACGTCTTCAAGTTGCACTTGGTTATAATCTAGAACGATCGTGCCCTCGGGCCGGGTTCATGACGTTGAACCTATCGTTCCTGATTTTGTTGCAATGGATCTTTAGGCAATTGCTCGTGCAAGGGCATCTGACTACTGCTTCTTGTATTAATCATCATTGGTCACGAGGATCAAAGTTTATGGTTCTCTACGGTCGGTGCCAATGTTCTGTCTAAGTTGACAGAGATGTCTAGCCCGAGGGACTAGTGTGTTGATATTGGATCATATAACTCTGCTAGATATCTATGAATCAAATACCCAAGAGAATAATTGATCACTGTGCACGAATAGGCGTTAGCCAAATGAGGTTGATGTATGTGCACAGTGATGGCATAATAGTAAATAAGATTGAATGTGCGTATCTTTAGGCTTTACCTCATATTTATAGGGTTTACCTCTAAGGTTTGGACTCGTGGGCATTTGTGCCTCCAAGCCCATGTGTTATGCCACCATATCTAGGTCAGAATCTTCAGTTAATATCCTCCTTGGTTGTAGGTGCATTTTGATGCAGATTGCCCCTTGTTGGGCCTCAACTCGCATCATACAACAAACAAATACAATTACTAATTCATAATCAAAGGTAAACTATTATCGACAAATAACTCACACAAGGCATAAGAAGCTAACCACTAAGCAACATGAGCAATAGGCTATGCTTCATGGGTAAAAATATAAAAACTTTCTTATCCTGCATCATGAATACATACTTAATCTTTATCTACAACAAATAATAAACCAAATCATAAAATCAGAGTATATTTATTATGTATGTGTAATTAAATGGATAAATAACTCTGTAACAAATAAAAGATACATATAAATTATTAAATTACCATCATCATATGTGAATCCATAAATCCAGTTGCGATGGGCAGTTGGTCAAGGCAACGCAGGGGAAGTTAGTAGAGCCGGAAAATCGGGCCGAGCTTGAAAAATGGACTAGATTTTTGAAATTGGCCCTGCAGGGCCCCGGGCTTAAACGGGCTGACCCTGCAGGGCCCTGGGCCGGCCCATTAGGCCCTTTTACTATAGCTTTTATTATTATTATTTTTTAATTACTCAGAAGAGGGCAGGAAGCAGGAGGTGCCTAGACTTAAGTCACTTAACCCTAATTTCATATTTATCTCGGTCTCTCTTGTGTGTTTGTGTTTCCTTCGAAAATCTGAATCGCAGATTCACAAGCAAACAAATTGGGGTGTTTTAGGTGATTAATTCAACTCCGAAGCAGCTGTAATTTAGGAACACTAGATTGCTTCAGCGACTTCAATGGTTTGGAGTCTAAAAACTGCATACTTTGCCTAGGTTCGCAAGAACCAGATCTCGATATAACAACATTTCATCTATACGACAAAAAATAAATAAAAACTAAAAGATCCAGAAATTATCGTCCAAAGCTCAGTAGTATACTCCGGTCTCGTGTAAATTTTCCATGCAATGTTTCGGAAACAGTATAACATATTAATTTAATTAATTTTACATAAATATGCCATCTTTATATTGATCTCTACTTTATATGGAGTAGAGGTTAGTATTGTTCATTAATAGTATTATAAATAGGAAAACTTATTTGTAGATATATATAATTTCACTCAAATGTTTTAATTTGGCACCCTTGCTATAATTAACTCATGTACTGGGGTTAACTGTGCCAATAGAGCAAAACTAATAATTTAATTAGAAGATTAAAACACCAAATTAAAAATTGACTGAAAGTATAGATACCTAGAAATGAATTTTTCTTATTTAAAAAAAACAGAGAAAAAATAATTAAAATTTGGAATAGTAATTTTCGGGCCCTGGAAAGCCGGCCTGACCCTAGTGCTCTCAGGCCGAACTTTGAAAAACAGATGTTTTTCTTATCCGAGGATCTGGTGGGCCGACCCTGTAAGGCCCTGGCCCTTCACGGGCCGGCCCTGATTCCCAACTCTAGAAGTTAGGGAAAAAAATTTAATGTGCTTAACGGGCCGACCCTTGTCCTTGTAAAGCCGGCCTTTTTAAACCCTTGGTCCTACAAGACTGGCCCTTTTAAACTTGACTTCTTTTATAGGCTTCAATTTATATGCCTAACCTTCGACTTAAAGGGCTTAAACGGGCTACTTAACGAGTTCAACCCGATTTTCGACTCTCTCGGGAGTGACTTGAGGTAACCCGGCCGGCTCTATATTACAATATTTTGTACACGTTTATTTTACATTTTAATGCATAGTTTCTGTTTTCATTAATTTTTTATTATTTTTTTTAAAAAAAAAAACTCAACAGATACCCATTTATTGTTTAGAGAAAAATTAATTCTCAAGGTATCAAATTAATGACTGTTAAGGTGAAAACTGAAGTCAAAGTATATAAGTACAAATGGGCAAACATAATAAATATAATTTAATAAGAATTCATAATTCATTTATTCCAATTCTAATATCAAGGTTGGAGTTTAGACCGTCTAAATTAAAATTATATGCCCAAGATTTTATCTTATTTTTGCTATTATTTTAATTTTTTCTAGTTAATGATATTGCATTGTAAAATAAGAATAATATCCCAATAACAATAGTTTTACTTAAAAAAAGAAAATAAAAAGTTCAAAAATCTAAACCATTTAGTGACAAACAACTGAGTTGAAAACTGAAGTCAAAGTATATAAGTATAAATGGACAAACAAAATAAATATAAGAGTAAATACCCTTTTTGAGTCCGGAAAAAAACACGGACCACATTTTGGTCCCTCACACGAAGAAATGCCCTTTTAGTCCCCGAAAAGGACGAATAAGAGTCGATTGGTGATCATTTTGGTCCCTCGCAAATTTCAAAAAACCCTTTTTTAGTCCATAAAAAAGTCTCATTAGGGACTAAAATGGGGTCCGTGTTTTTCCAGGGACCCAAAAGGATATTTACTCATAATATAATTTAATATAGAATTCATTATTCATTTATTCCTATTCTAAAATCAAAGTTGGAGGTTGGACATCTAAATTAAAATTAAATGCCCAAGATTGAGTATCTTATTTTTTGCTATAATTTTAATTTTTTTCTAGTTAATAATACTATTGCATTATAAAATAAGAATAATATTCCAATAATAATAGTTTTACTTAAAAATAAAAAGTTTAAAAAGCTAAATCATTTAAATAACATTAAACCGCCTAATTCAAGAATGAATTGTAATCACATAAACTCCAAATGCACATCAATTTATTTTTTAGAGCAAAATAAATAACCGATAAATCATATTAATTGTTGTCAAACTTGAGAGTTAGCTTACTGGATTTATCATTTTATGTTGGGTTAAGGTGCAATTTTACCAACAAATTTTTTTCCGGGGCATTTGTCACAAATAAGTTTTGGAATGTCAAAAATAAATTTTGGAATGGGCAAAAATACCAATAAAAAATTTAGAATGGTGCAAATTCACCAAAACCGTTAAATTTGACCAAACAATTTGTTAAATTATAAGAGAAGAAAACTCTAATGATATTTAGTGAAATTTAACGGTTTTAGTGAATTTGTACCATTTTAAATTGTTTATTGATATTTTTACCCATTCCAAAATTTATTTATGCGAAACTTATTTGGTAAAATTGTACCTTAACCATTTTTATGTTTTTAACTTACAAAATAGTGTTAATTCACCCGTAAATTTATGTTAACTTTTTCTATTTGACCATGCTAAATGACTTTATATTGAATTTCATATAATTTCTTTTGTTGAGTGTAATAAATTATGAAGGTTGATAGATTTGATTTTAATTATTTCATTTAAAATATATTTAAATCAAATTGTTGTCATTTTGTATATTTTAATTATTTAATTATACACAATTAATACATATTTATTAATAAAATTAATCTCTTTTTTAGTTGAAAATTGAGTAAATACCCTTCCGGGTCCCCTGGAAAAAACACGGACCCCATTTTGGTCCCTCACACAAAGAAATGCCATTTTAGTCCCCGAAAAGGACGAATAAGGGTCGATTGGTGAACATTTTTCTCACAAATTTCCAAAAACTCTTTTTAGTCCATAAAAAAGTTTCATTTTAATCCTGGACTAAAATGGGGCCCGTGTTTTTTTGGGGGCCCAAAAGGGTATTTACTCTTGAAAATTTGAGTTTGCTTATAATGGTGAGTTTAATGCTATCATCAGATTTATTCAATTAATCTGATAAAATAAAAGATGAAGTGAATGACAGTATATGCGAATGTGAAAACTGAAGTCAAACTTATAAGTAAAAAGGGTCGACCAACAAATTGAATACAATTAAATATAGAGAACTGAATATTTATAGATTCCAATTAATGCAGTTTGTTAGAAATTAAGGGGCCTTAGGCTCTAGGCCTCAATATATAAAGCCAACACATGTTGAAGGTCTAACCACACCAACCAGTACTAAAGTAGAGTGAAATATCAGTGAAAGAAGATGATGATGATGAAGAAGAAACTCATACCCGTTGTTCTTGTTGTTGTTGTTCTTAGCTCATCAAGCTTTGATCACGCAGAAGCCAGAAACCTGAAATATGTAGAATTTGCTGCAGAATCTGAGGGATCATCGTCGTCTTCAGTGTCTACAGATGAGGTTTATTGGACGTTGGCTTCAGGACCTTATCCCGGACCTCCGAGGTATGAACAGCCGCCACCGCCGCCCCCACCATACAGCTTGAATGAGATACAATCATCTGAGGGATTTATGTCTGAGGATGATGAGTCTTCTTGGTCATTAATGGGACATCATCATCATCATGGTGGGCACAAACATCATGAAGCCCCAAGCCCAGGACCCACTGGAGCTCCAGCACCTTGCCCCGAACACAACCATGGAGCCCCAAGCCCCAGATCTGGACCCGAACCCAAACCCAGCCCCACACCTACACCAACACCTAGCTCCACTGCTTGACATGTTTTTGCTTTGATGCAGATTAAGTTTGTGGTTTTATTATAATTATTAATGTAATATTATTACAGCAATTAATGATATGAATTATATTCTATGTATCTACTTTCCATAATAAATTTAATTCTCTTAGCTATTGTCCTATTTCTATTTGCTCCTAACATTTGTTTAGTCACAACTCACAATCCACGATTTATGAATAATCTAATTCCATATATTGTTGCTGGTAATTAATTAATGCCAAATTAAAGTGTGCCTTTCACTTTGGAGAAGTAGAACTATAAGAAATGAAATATACCACTCAGTGCCTTATTTATGTCATTTTAACTAAATCACACATATTAAGGAGAGGTAGTTAGTTCAATAATTATGTAGTTAGCTCAATGATTATGGGCTAAATTTTCAAATTTGCCTTCATTTATGAATGGGTATCTTTCAACTATTTCTCTCTCTCTATTTTCATTGGTACAATTAATATGGGCAAAATTGTCACAATCTCATTTATTACTTCAAAGAAGACTTATAAATAGGACCATTTTTTTTTTTTTTTGTTAAAAGGGATTTATAAATAAGATCGAGTGGTAATTGCACTTGCGTCTAGTGGTGAGTCATCTCTCCAATATATATATATATATATATATATATATATATATATATATATATATATATATATATATATATATATATATATATAAATTTTCAACTTTGCCCTCATTTATGAATGGGTATCTTTCAACTATTTCTTCTGTCTCTATTTTCACCAGTACAATTAATATGACAAAATTGTCACAATCTTATTTATTACTTGAAAGAAGACTTAAAATAGGACCATTTTTTTTGTCAAAATGGACTTATAAATAAAATCATAGTGGTAATTGCACTTGCGTCTAGTGGTGAGTCATCTCTCCAATATATATATATATATATATATATAGTCTTTGTGGTCTCTTTCTTAAGGTGTTATATTTATTTTTTTTAAATTCCTTTTTATTGCTATTTAATATAAATGTAGGAAAGTATGATTTATTTTTTCTTTTGAATTTTTAAACATAGTTAATCAATTTTCTTGATTTTGGTAAAAAAAAAAAAAAGTTTAAAATGATTTATAAATAAGATTGGATGGAGTATATATGTAATTTTGATTTGGTGCTGCATGCATCACCTGATGTCCTTAATTTTAGTATTTGTAATGATAATCTTTAAACTCTTTATAATTTGTTTTGAGTCATTTTGTAATACTGAAAATACTAAAGATGTATATTTAAAAGATCAAAATCTACAAAAAATATTAACAATGAGTGTATTAGAATTTTTTAAAAAATATATTAATTCAAGTTCCATCAAATTAAGGGCCTTTTTGTTGAGATTTCCAGAATTTAAGTCCTAAAAATGTCATTTTCCTTAAGTCCAGTTTTTCTTAGCTTTTAGAATGGTGCCCTCGGCTTCATGAGAGGAACATGACTTTTAGCTCTACACATTGGATCATCTTGGCCCCAAGCTTTAAATATAACGTCGTCGCTCTTCAAAAGTTCAAATTGTTTATAACCAGAAACTCTTGTTTGCATACTTCATTCAACAAAATGCTTCTTCGTCTCCCATATCTACATCTGAAACCAACCATTAGTTTAACTTCCGCTCAAGCTTCTACGTTATTGATTATTACGAGTAATTATGAAGCACAAAACAACATTTTGTTACCCAAGGGTACTTGTTGGACTAGCTAGATTACAAACTGGGCAAACTGAGTTTGAATCTCATCTTGTTTAAAAAGACTTTTGGGAAGAAGCATCTTAGTTGTAAAGTTTCAATTCAGATTAGTTGGTTAGCCAGACACTGGTGGCCCAAAAGGGTTATAAAAAAACAACATTTTGTTTATTTTGATAGGTTTATTATGATTCTTACATGAAGGTTTTGACTTTTTCTTGTCACCAAGGCCTCAACTTCGTATGAATCATATTTCCTCTTTTCTGTTTTATTTACATACTGTAGCAGAGACATAATATGGTTTATATGAGAGTGTGTGTGGATTGAGTCATAAACATAACAAGTCATAAGACAATCCTCAACAGATATTATCAAAAGAGGTCACAATAAGCAAAAGCTAATTTGGAATGAGAATGCAATCAGCAATTTCCTCCCAGGATTCGAAAGTTTTGTCTTTAGTGTCTGTCTTGTATAATGCAAGGCGGCAGATTTGAAACTTCAACCCACTCACATCATCAAGAGCATTGGCTCTTTCTTGAGCCTTTTTCCTCTCCTCTTCACTTAAATCTCCATATAGAAGGCTCATGTGTGGTATGTAAGCTGTAAACATAAAACAACTTAACCGTGAGCAAAAGAGAGTTTCCACTAGGTGGGATCAATTACATGGATCGCACGATACCACCATCTCTATTATGTAAAGATGATAATATGCATTTAGGGACATAAGTGTAAGATAAACCTAGGGACCTATTTGTAAACTAGATAATTAGTAGGGTAATTAGTCAATAATTGTAAACTAGGATTAGTTAGGACTTGAAGAAGGTTATAGTGTTATAAATAGCCCATCCTCCCATTGTACATTTAGATCAGATTTCAGTCTTGGTATAGCATTGCAATAACAGAATTGAGGGAGCCTTGGAGCTCTCTTCTCTATTTCTCTTCTAATCCCTTTCTTATGTCTCTCTTCTACATCTACTTTCTTAACCCTAGATCAATAACCATAACAGTCCCTCAATATGATTTTTCAGTTGATCCATATCAAAAGATTCGAGAGTATTATGTTAGTTGTTGAGTGCCTTACATAGCCTTCCTCCTTTATTTGGGCTTGAGATCGGCTATAAAAACATTGGAAAAGTTTGTGTTAATATAATAGTAGGGAGATTTTAACCTTGCATGTGTCAACTTAAAACTAAAAATGTCACCTAGGTATTAAAAGCAATTTATTTAACGAGGAACTAAATCAGGATGTTCTTTCATTAAGAAGTCACTGATATCCTAAGTTTCAAAGAACCTTAGTATTTGACAAGTGAAAGACCTTGGTTTGTACCCATAAGAGACTTCTTTATTACTATAACAAACAACTGAAACAATAGATATTCTTTTCATGCCCATTCTTCATTACTTTAACAAACAACTGAAACATATAAAATACATCTAATTAATATCAACATAACTCTACCTATGTTTTATAACTGGTCCCAAGCTTGAATAAAGGAGGAGGGTTGTGTTACGCCATGATCGCCAAGTTATAGATATGATGAATCTCTCATGAACATGGTTATATATGTTAATGAGCTTCATGATTTAAATTAAAAACTTGAGAGAGGATTTTCTTTACCATCAAGAAATACAATCATTCCAGAGTTTTGATTCTGTAATCTGACAAGCTTCATAGGTGGTAACAAAACAAATTTACTTTTCTTTATAGACTTCCAATTGCAGCGAGCTAAGAGATAAATCACAAGGAAAAAAATCAGTTTAAGAAACTTACGAGATGATCTATTGAAACCAAAATGACTGAAGAAGTGGTCACTAGTTTCTACTACCTGTGAAGAAAAACAAGTTAAAAACAGAGAGTCAAAATAAAAATGACATGACATAGCCTTTCAAATCTGGTTCATAATTAGGAATTGGCTATGCTCAAGTGTTGCTTTATGTCAATATTATTGCTCAAAAAATAACATATTTGAACATTTACAAGCAGCTAGGATTTGACATTATCAATTGGAAAATGGAACGAAAGTGATTGACAAATTTTCCTCCGGTCACAATTATAGGAACACTTTTATAGTCAATTTACACTACAAAAAGTGTTCCTATAATTAGGACCGGAGGTAGTAACAATTAAGGCTTTCCCCACCCAAAGAGATCAGTCGTGTGCCATCCGCTGAGAGTAAATATGCTACCACTTCAGTTTGACTGAATCTCTATATCAAAAAATGGAAGTGAAGACATTTAAAATATTGTAAATTGATTAACTTTTCCAAATTTGTTTTTATTTAATAACGAGTATTAAAAAAAGCTATTGGTACATTTTCTCTTGTCAATTCAATATAGGTAAAATTGAGAAACAATCATTAATGACTTTCAAGGTGAACTTATATTTATATTTATGACTAAATTTTTTTGACCAACTGAACTTAGGACTAGAGAGGCTTAATGTTGTCACCGTATACATATTTTTGTCTAACATTTCAATCCAGGATAAACCATGATTATGCTATAATACAATAACTAAGGAAAAACATTAAGCTTTCCCTTCAATTCCAATTTGACAATTCTGAGAAATGCTTTAATAAACATTCACCAGAAAAGCCACTATCCATCCATGACTACAAGTCTACAACTGATACAGATAAAAATGGATAAATAGGAATGAAAATAGTTAATATAGATAACATATTAACTGTAAATAAGAATTGCAATCAAAGCACATGGTTCTTTAACAACTTTATAATCAAACCCTTGGAGGAAAACGAACACCAATTTCAAATGACATGTCGAATCAATCGCTTGTCCATTGATTACTACAAAATTAATACTCCAACATGTCCTTATGATATATATATAAGAGAGGTAGTTTTTCAAATTTACCTCTATGAATTCTCCATCAATAATAATTAAAGAGGAGAGGAAAAACAGAATTAAGGAAGACAACTAGAGGAAACACATGTTATATCAAATAACTTAACTAATTTTATTAATCTAGATAAATATATCTTATATTAACATGGGAATAACATAATCTAGTCTGACAGAAATTAAAATAACTAAATGACAGAAAAAAACTAGATAAGAAAAATTGAAGAGTACCTGAGGGGTGGGATGAATCAGAAGGTAAACCCATTCGCGATCCATACGATCAACGGTGGCATTATAAGCCTTGAGGCCCTCACAAGCTGACCAGAACTTCTTCAGGGCGTCATCGGAAGTCAGGCTGATCGCTCCGATGACCGTGATGTGAGGTTCAAACTCAGGCCCTCCGAACTCCGATCGGAGGCCGCTCATCAGCTTCTTCATCCTATCACGCACATCTTCCGTTGGTAAAGCCCACACCGAATACTCATACTCCTTCTCTGCGGCTTCAGGTTTGGCAACGGTTTCCGGGGTTGCCATGAAGGAAGAAGAAGGCAGAGACGCAGAAGAAAAATGGGAAGTGAAGTGTGTGAAACTTAGCGATGCCTTTAATCGCAAGTCCTTGTTTTGGGATTTTGTTTAATGGAAATTTGGGGATTGAAGTGTACGTTTGAATTAAAAATGGAAGATTTTGCAGAAATTCAACGCAGGGAGTGAAACGTGGAGACGATCGAGTGGGAAGGCGGGACGTGCAGAGAGCAACGGAAGGCACATTTTGAGTATAAAATTACAAAATGTCGTCTCCGCCTAGACAGGAGGCAACGATGTCGTTTCCTTCTCTGATTGGCGCTTATTTTAGTTAAAATTACATTGAAGAGCCTAAAGTTTGCAAATTGCAATAAAGATCCCCAGTCAAATAATGCTCTACCATTTCTTAGCTGAAATAAATCAACAAAGAATCTGTGACTTCTGGGGCAATACTACCCCAGAAATCTTCCTCTCAACCATAATTCTTCAATGAAAACTTCATAAAAATGCCGTTTTACCCATACAGAGAGGTGATGTCAACGCCGCGTAGGCATTAACTAATGATTAACTATTTGGACCCGTTAGGGCAAAGCAACATTACTACAATTTTACAACTTTCAGGAGATATATCTACAAAAAAATACTTCTAAGCGTCCAGTGTTCTTTCCAAGGAAAAAAAAAACTTTTGGAGCAAAAACATCCTTTTAACTGTAATTTCTATCTACATCTCAAACCTATCATTAGTTTAGTTTGCGCTTGTACTTATTGATTAATCATGAAGCACAAAATGAAATTTTGTTGATTTTGATAGCTTTGTCATGCAACTTACTCATCAAGGTCATGAACTTTTCTTATGATCAAGGCCACAGCTTCGGATGAATCATATGTACTTTTTTTTTTTATATTTCATTCACATACAGTAGTAGAGACCTAATATGATTCACATTAGAGTGTGGATTGAGTGATAAACATAAAAAAGTCATAAGCAAATCCTCAACAGATTTTACTAAAAGAGGTCATAATAAGCAAAAGCTAATTTGGAGTGAGAACGCAATCAGCAATTTTCTCCCAGGATTTCAGAGTTTTGTCTTCAGTGTCTGTCTTGTATAATGCAAGGCGACTTATTTGAAAGTTCAACCCATTCACATCATCAAGAGCATTGGCTCTTTCTTGAGCCTTTTTCTTCTCCTCATCACTTAAATCTCCATACAGAATGCTCAAGTGTGGCATGTAAGCTGCAAACATAAAACAACATAACCGTGAGGAAAAGAGAATTTTACCCCATAATCTCCATATACAATACTCTCTTTGATTCCTAATACAAGGGCTAGTTGGGATGTTGGATTTAGTCTTAAATATAAGAGCCCTATCCATTTCGCCTCCTAACTTTATAATTTTTTCTAAACTATCTCTATTGATTACGTATATTAAGGGGGTTCCATCTAGGGTTTGTTTCAATGCTAAAGAAGATATTTTAAAGAAACTAACATATTTTTTTTACGAATAACTAGTTAATTAATTTTCTTAATATATGCAAACTAGTTATCTAGCTCTTGTATTTAGGACCTAAGCGAGCATTATTATACTAGCTGGGAGATTTTAACCTTTTATGTGCCAACTTAAACCTAAACATGTCGCTTAAGAGTTAAAAGTAAGATTTTTTTAATGAGGAGCTAAATCAGATCATGTTCTTTCATCAAGAGGTCATTGATATCCTAAGTTTCAAAGAACTCAGGTATTTGACAAAGTGAGACCTCGGTTATGCCACTTCACACCATACTTTCACCTTTTGGCATTTATAACCTTTTTTCCCCCTCAATTTTTGGTTAACAAAGATACTACTTATAAAGCTAAATTTTCCTTTGGACATGAAGCAACTCTATTAGGTGGGAAGTATATAAAGGCGAAAAAAAGAAGAAGAAAAGCCTTGTGTGGGACTGAAATGTCCAGACCCTGTTTCCAATGCTAAACCATACTAGTTTGAACCACTTATCTCAAATTAAAGTGAAGGAAAAGGCTTTTACTTTACATGATCTAAAGTTGAATATGTGTATTTCTGTTTTTCCTGACTCCAGATAATATTCTGTTTGTTAATAAGCAATCCAGTGAGGTGAAAAAGTTGCAAAATGAGAAAGGCATATGACAAAAATACGTTGACTAGAGCTTTGGAAGAAGGATACAAAAAGGGAAGAAATGGCTCATGAAGCTAAGCGGCCAATGCACAAGGCTACCATTGGTCCTGGATTACAACACATTGACATTGTCAAATCACACTTCTTATGTTCTAAAAAAAGCACTAAATTATGAGGATAAAGGAGATAGAATTGCATCCAGTATTATTCGAAGCCTCTATTCTCTTTTAAGGGTTTAGCCATAAGAGGCCTCTTTTAACCAGTACTAGCCTAAGATCTCTGTCACATCAAGATATTCTTTTCCTGCCTTTTCTTTATTTGCAGTCATGGTAGAACAAACAACTCAAATGTGTAAAATACATCTCAATGTTAACAAAACTCTGCCTGTGTTTTAAGATAGTAGGAGGAGGGTGTGTCAGGCTTTCAACAGTCAAAATGAAAATTTGTGAAATCTCTCTTGACCATGGTTGATACATGTAAACAGCTTCGTCTAAATTAAAAAACTTGAGATGATTTTGTTTATCAATTTCCAGAGTTTTGATTCTGTAATCTGACAAGCTTCATAGGCGGTAACAAAACAAAATTAATTTTCTATATAGATTTTCACTTGCAGCCAGCACAAAAGGTAAAGCTTCAGGAAAAAATCAGATTATGGAACTTACGAGATGATCTGTTGTAACCAAAATGACTGATGCAATGGTCACTAGTTCCCACTACCTGTGGAGAAAAAGAAATTAAAAACAAAGAGAATCAAAATAATAATGACGCGATAAAGCCTTCCAAATGACAGAATTACAATCAAACCATAAGTCCAGAATCGCTTCTGATTTAACAACTTAACAATCAAAACCTTAGAGAAAAACGAACACCTCAATGTCATGTCGATCAATCGTTTGTCCATAAACTACTACAAAACTAACAACAGAGACCAGTCCTACAGAAAATAAAATAACTAAATGACAAAAAAAACAGAAAAGAAAAATCGAAGAGTACCTCAGGAGTGGGATGAATCAGAAGGTAAACACACTGATAAAAGAAAGTCCCTGTATCCACACGATCAACGGTGGCATTATAAGCCTTGAGGCCATCACAAGCGGACCGGAACTTCTTCAGAGCGTCACCGGCAGTCAGGCTGATTGCTCCGACGACTGTGATGTGGGGTTCAAACTCAGGCCCTCCGAACTCCGATCGGAGGCCGCTCATCAGCTTCTTCATCCGATCACGCACATCTTCCGTTGGTACGGCCCACACCGAATACACATGCTTCTTCTCGGATTCAGGTCCGGGAATGGTGTCTGGGCTTGCCATGAAGGAAGAAGAAGAAAACGGAGAAGCCCAATATACGCAAGATGGTAGAGAAGTCAATGACAAAGAAGAAAATGGGCAGTGTAGTGCGTGAAACTTAGCTATGCCTTTATCGCAAGATCTTGTTTTGGGATTTTTTAATGGCAATTGGGGATTGCAGCTTTCGTTTGAATTAAAAATGGAAGCTTTTACTGGAATCCAACACAGAGAGTGAATCGTGGCGACGACAGAGTGGGGGAATGCAGAGATGCCGAGAGCAAGGGAAAGCACATTCTGGGTATATGCCGACACAAAGCAAAATGATGTCGTTTTACCGTTTTTGAGATAAATGAAACTAATTAAATTATTCATATTTTTTTCTCTAAACAAATTACTTTGACTAGTAAATAAAAAGATAGGATATTGTCACTACCATTTTTTTGTCACAATTAATATCATCATCACTTTTTTACCGTTAGATCAGAATCTCGATAGGAGAGAGAAATAATAAATGTATATGAGATTCTAATCTAACGGTGAAAAAATGATAGTAATAAAAAATGATAGTGAGAATATCTTATCCCATAAATTAATATATAATTTAAAATAATATATATATATATATATATATATATATATATATATATATATAAAACTTCCTTAATCTCTCTAAAAATGTCAATACTTATTATTTTTAAGATCAAACGTAGTATTTTAGACAAAATTACATTTGGTCAAGACAAAAGTTAAATTCCAAATTTAATTTTCTTTACCTTCACATCCTATTCTCCTCCTTTACCACTTTCATCCTATTAGATCAAAATCTAATTTCTAAATTTAATATTTTGTAAAATATTATTATAAAAAATATATTAAATAAATTTTAAAATTTATAGATTAGTATTATAAAATAGAATTTCTTTTTCAATTAGTAAATTGCATCCATTAAAATTTTAATCCATCAAATAAATGTTATCCACTTTAATATCTAAACAATATAAATCATCCAACAAAAAAACACATTCATTAATTCGTAATAAAAAAAACAAATAAACACAAAGAATATATGTTTCCCTTTTTTTCAAAAAAATATTAAACAAAGGAATTGTTTTATACCCACGACAAAATGTCTTTCCCTCTCGTAATTTTGTGTGTCTGCAGATTCCTTCGGTTCATGGATGATTTTTCTGACAGGTAAAAATAATTATACTTATTTTACACAAAATATCTTTATAATTTATTACTTATATAATATTGTAATACCAAAGTATGTAATGAAAACATCCCTTCTTTAAAATTTATAATAAATAATTATGTGTTTTAATACATAATAATAATAAACATTAAAAAAAGGGTTATAGTTTAAACTAAAAAAATCTAAGAAATTACAAATAAACACATTCATTAAATGGAAGTCTAAGTAATTTTTATTTATTTTTTTTTTAAAAAAAAAGCTACAGTTAAACGGGTCTAACGGGCCGGCCTTGCAAAAGGCCAATTTTAAATTTTTGGCCTATTTTTCAAGCCGGCCCTTGATGGGCCGAGCTTAAATAAGCGCCCGATTTAAAACTCTAGTAGAGACACTAAAGATTATTAATTTTTTAATCCCGAAAAATATTATTTATTTCTTAAAATATCTAAAGACCTGCCACAATCTACCCCGAGTGGTCTCTATAAGGATTGTAATTTATTTATTTTTTTATATCAAAATTTTAGGAGAGGTGTTGGGCTCACTCACAGTCCAAAGGTAAGACGGTATTGGCTTTACTTCTCAGGGTATACAGGACTGAGAGTACACATGCTTCTACCTCAGCATGCGTTTCCACAAATTCACATCACCTAAAATGTTTCCCCTAGCGCCTTGACTAACTCTAGGATCAAACCTCCTCCCTTTAGTATGAGTGTACAACCCTTTTACCACTTGAAAATAAGGGTATAAGGATTGTAATTTATACAACACATTTGATTGTTTGAAAGACATACGTTTATGCCCAACCCATATTCTTACTTGGGCTTGCCCCATCCTACCATATCCGTGTCACGGCAACTTAGGGCTAGTCCAAAGAACAAAGTGGACCAATACGGAAAATTATCAATCTTGTTGGTTTCTACAAGAGTAATTGAATTTGAGTTGTTAAGGCGTAGAGTTGTAATTCATGAATAAATATATGTTGTAGATCAATTTTTGATCTTTTAATTATGAATGAATTGTTAAGGCGCAGAATTGTAACTCATGAATTAATATTTGTTGTACATCAATTTTTGACCTTTTAACTCACTAAAATGTATGTGTTGTTGCAAAACATATACCCCTTTATGCAACAATCTTTATATTTTGTCCCCTAAAATAATTTAGATGGCTTATCTCTTCACTACTGACATAGGCTTATAGAGATGTATCTAGAGTGAACATGACAAAAAAGAAGAGAGAGAGAGAGAGAAAATCACTCAAACAATCTAAGTGAAGCAAAGTCATCACAAGTACTTTTGTTTTTTTCCTTCTTGTTGAACCTGAGTGACTAAAATGAAACATTACATGATTGACACTACGTATTGTACCTCTAGAAGTTTTCCTTGTGAAAGGTGAAACGTGTGGATGACTCTACACCAGAGTCTTGGCAAAGGGTCTTCAATGTTCTGGTGAGAGGAGGAGGACCACAGTAGAACACACATACATCAAAACCAACAGTCAAAATAATAACAAATTAAAAAGAAAACATATTTTCAACAAAATTTGAAAGTGTCCTATAAGATTCCACGAAGAATGAATCGTTTGAGTGAGAAAACATATGCTTCTGTGGTATATTTGGTCAATGTATGTACCATAAATTCTAATAGTCAAAGATGTCCATATCACATAAATCTTTTTGTTTAACCTTGTACACTCAAATGCAAATAAGTTTGTCCTCTAAAATTCCTATCTCTACTTGGGAGGATCCAGTGAGACTGCAATGTCGTACGTGTTTCTGAACTCTCTGTATGTGTAATTTGGTGGAATCCATCCGACTTATGGTAAGAAACCAGCTTATTACTAAGCTTTCATAGTTATGGGGAAAACACTGTAATTAGAGTCAATGTGGCTAAATTGCCCTCTGTTTTCAAATAAGTGTCATTGTCTGAATTTTTTTGATCCATCATGTTACCTTGACTCAAAAATAATTTATTGGAAAAAAAAAACACACACACACACACACAAAGCTTAGTGGCACCAAAATAAACCCTTCATTAGAAGCCCATGAAGGAAGAAAGTGGGGAAAATTAGAATTGACAATAATGTGCCTAGGGAGCATCTTTCTAATTTGTAACGAACAGCTTTAAGATGATCCATTTAGTAGTGTTAATTGATTTTTTCAAAATGAGTTCTTATATGTGGCATATTGCAACATACATTTGTTTCTAGCCGGAGTTTGTTAAACTCCCTTAGCAGGGCAGTTAATTGTTCTGTTATTGTGTAAGATTTAGCTTTTTATCTGTCTCTCTACAAAACTAATCAATTTCGATTGAAACTTGACACCGTGAGCTAACGATAGTTTCTTTATGATTTAGTTTTGCAGGCTTATTTGTGTTAGAATTTATTTTCTGAATATTTTGTAGATCTTTATTCTGTATTGTTGTTTGGATGGAGACAAACAGAACCACAACATATATGGTGGATGCATGCTACGTACATGGTATTTGACTATTTGTCTAACTAGTTAAATATTGGAGTCTAACTCGATAATACCAAAACTAAATTATACAATTATCTCTCTAATATTTGAAATTTTACCATAAATCTCCTTGAGTTTTCAAGTTTATCTGGATAACTTACATTATGTAATATCCTGAATTTTGGATCTAGAAATTTGAGAATAAGCCTAAACTAGATAAAAGACTAAGCCCAATTTGGGAAGAATCTCGAAAATGTCAAGAGATAAAATAGCTTGCAGGGACTAAGTTATTTGGCCATACTGGTCGGTGGACCTAGTATGCGTAAGGTATAGTATCAAAATGTTGGTGTGCAAGTGTACAGAACGCCTATATGATGCTAATGGGTTAGTAAAAGATACCGCACAGCTATGTTATAAGGTATAACACGATTGGTAGAGCACGATGTTATGTATATGGCATTCCTTGGACCAATAGGGATTCCCTACGTTTTTGGGAAAATGTTGATGATTATCCAAAAATGCCACTTGTCATGATAAGGAAACAAGAAGACTTTTATATAAAAAGGGACACATGGAAGTCAAGGAGTTGACATAAGAAAAATATCTTTGACTATGAAATTTTTTCAGCTTAGCTTACATCATCAATGTGTCATCAAGTTAAGTAATCAATGAACACATAAGCCCATATAATATTAAAGGATGGCGAGTCATTGGAACACCTAAGCCTTCATGCAATTAATATGTTCTCACCCAAAATGCCATGTGTTACTTTGGCAAAGGGAAGAAGAATGCAATTGACACATGTATGAAGACAAAAGTCAACCTAATTAGTCCTAAATTGCCAAGTGTCATAAAGAAAAGTAAGTTGACTTTTGAAAAGGGTATTTAACCACCTTTATTTATTACATTTTGAAGATCAAATATCTTCCTCCATAAGCCTCAAATTCGTCCAAAACAATGAGGAAGAGAGAAAGTCAACAAAACTTGCAAAATAAGCCAATCTTAAGGGTATTTTGCAAGGGCACTTTGGTTATTTGACTTGGAGGGATTCTTAAGTGCCTTTTTGACATATTTAAGACATTTTGCACTCCCTTTTTGCATGAGTATTTTGACCAAGAGAGGGAAGAGTCAAGAGAACTCTAGCAAAACTCAAGATAAAAGAAGACAAATGCAAGGGCATTTTAGTCATTTGACTAGAGGTAATAGGTGGACTTAAGCATGGAGGTTTATGTCTTTAGGATGACATAATCGCTTGCCCTTCAAGCCATTAATTTCGTTCAAATAAGAAAGAGCAAGGAAAAGTCAATAAGCTTATTGAAAAAGCCAAGGTTAAGAAGATATTATGAGGGCAATTTGGTAAACTGGCACGAGAGATATCTTAGCATGATTCTTGATTATTATTTAATATATTTTGAAAGTCAAATTTATTCTTCCATAAGCCAATATTTTTTGCCAAGGAGGAGAAATCAAGACAAATCAAGAATCTTCTAGAGAAAATGAGAAATTTCAAGAGGAAAAAGGGTAAGACTAAAGGGGTGAAATGGTAATTGGACGAAAAGGATATTTTGGCACCTCATTAATCATTATTTAAGTACTTCTTCTCTTCATTTTTCATGCCAAAAACCTACTCATACTAAGAGAAGAGAGAAGAGAAGGCAAGCTTGAGAAACTTAGAAGCTTAAAGAGAAGCAAGATCAAAGGTAAGTAGTTGTGGATCTTCCTTCTACTTGCTTCTATCTTTATGAAAATCTTAAAGTCCTTAATGAACAACTCTTCCATGTTGTTTTGGGAGCTTAAGCAAAAAAGGATAAGGGTGGACAAGGAAGTAAGAATTACAAAGAAAAGCTAGAATCAAAGACAAGTAAGCTCTTTTCTCAACCTTCTTGTGATTTTGTGGTTGTATGTATGGCTTGGAAATGGTTATTATCTTGGTTTTAATATATGATGAGGGTTTTGTCTAAATTAAAAAGGATGAATAAATGATTAAAGGCAATGTTCATGGTTTAGGAAAGAAGAACAAGCATGAAATAAGATATATATGTTACGAAAATAGAAATTTTGACGATTTTGGAAATTAGTGAAAGACTTTAAATCAAAGAATGGTTAAATGGTAATCAATCCAAATAATATTTGAATTATGGAGAATTGTAAAAGTGATGAGTAGTATTTATAATTATAGGAAGTTCCGTCGATGAGAGCTTTTAAAAGAATTTGGAGAAAGTAATTGACAGTTTAAGTTTGCCAGGTAGTAACCCTAATCTCATATACTCTGTATGTCTCTTGTATGTATGTTTTACCATGAGTATTATATGCATTCAGTTGTGGTTTATCTCCAAGCGCTGTGGAACTGGAACATATCGGGTGCACAGTAGGTTGGTTGTAGGCCATACCTTGCAGTTTGTGTTGTGTGCTATTTTGTGTACCCTAAGGGCCTTGCTGTGTGTTGTGCCTTGCAGTCTGTGCTATGAACTAGTAGGACTGATGTTCTTGAAAGTGGAGCTTAATCACCAAGAGGGGGGTGAATTGGGGATTTTTAAAAATTCTTCCAGAAAAACTCTGTTTTTCGAAACTAAAACAGGGTAGACTATGGAGTAGAGAAGAATGGCAAGACACAAGGAATTATCTTTGGTTCGGTCCAATCTCTTGACCTACGTCCGGTCCCGGACTCTGGGTTTTTCACTATCACAATTGATTACACACTCGCACTCAAGAGTAATTCTCTCACTAGAACTTACTCCCCTTACAAGTTGTAATCAATGAACCCAATCTCCAAGTCCCGGACTTGAGATACCTTTACAATAAATGATCTACAATCAATAAACTCTCTCTAAGAGTAGATAATGATAAACATTTGAAGTTTGATTGTATCATGAGATACTTAGTACGAAAGACTTAAGAGTAGATGAAAACTTTAATGATTTTCGCTTTACAGGGTCTTAGTTGTTGAGAGGAATTGAATGCTCTTCCATTTATACTTAGAAGGCATTAAATGACCGTTGTAATTCCTC
Organism: Acacia melanoxylon; assembly: GCA_019022615.1. Lineage (NCBI taxonomy): Eukaryota > Viridiplantae > Streptophyta > Magnoliopsida > Fabales > Fabaceae > Acacia > Acacia melanoxylon. The sequence goes on from JAFJYJ010000010.1 coordinate 8,396,378, forward strand.
ATATAACCGTTGGTGACATTAACCAAGGTTGGTTCAGTTTTGGTCTTCTTTCTCTCTAATCTTCACTTAATCCAGTGGGCGAAGTTCGAGTTGACTTCTAGTAAATAAATCCGTTGGAGTAGCAGGCTTTGGATGTGGTAGGTAGGCATTAATCCTTTGTAAGCGTGTGCGAGGGATTTCCCAAAAGTATGCAACTTTACGGGTTTAGCATTTAATGTTACGATGACTTTTTGCTTTTGGTATTAAAACTCCATTTAATCTCCTCTTAAGCAGGCTGAAACTTACTAACAAAGTGGTTAAACATAGCTGGGAATATATAAGAATGATAATAGAAAGCATTAAGATCAAACACGAAGAAATCACAAATTCGTATGATTTGAATTTTGAATACTTGCGCCCAATACTTGAGTGAGTTCTTTAATACTTGAGTATTGCACTTGTGCACTAATGTGAATACTTGAGTATTCAGATGAATACTTGAGTATTCGTCTTTCGAGAGAAGGCACTATATGATTTGAGCGTTTGGACAATTTTTGAGTAGGACCAATACTCGAGTATTGTACCAATACTTGAGTATTGAACTTTTATGTGAAAATTAGTTTAAGTCCAAAACTTCAATACTTGAGTATTCAAATCAATACTTGAGTTTTCAAAATATTTGAAAAAGAGCCAAGCTCTCTGTATGCCCAATACTCGAGTATTCAACTCAATACTTGAGTATTGAACTGTTTGAAAACTTTGTAAAAACTTTTCCAAGTCAATACTTGAGTATTCATCTCAATACTTGAGTATTCAAATCACTTGGAAATAGCAAGCCTTTACGTATGGCCAATACTCGAGTATTCAAACCAATACTTGAGTATTGAACTATTTGAAAACTTTGTGAGATCTTTTCCAACTCAATACTTGAGTATTCGCCTCAATACTTGAGTATTCAAATTACTTGGAAATAACGAAACTTTCCGCCTGGGGTCAATACTCGAGTATTCAACTCAATACTTGAGTATTGAACTATTTTCAATATTTGTGAAGTTTCTGTCACTTCAATACTTGAGTATTCATTTCAATACTTGAGTATTGATAAACATGTGAAAAACTTTGAAAACTTTGTTTGCCCAATACTCGAGTATTCAAACCAATACTCGAGTATTCACATGTTGAATACTTTAATCATTTTCTGTATGACCAATACTTGAGTATTCATATGAATACTTGAGTATTGGCATTTTTGCCTTTTAGCGAAAGAGTTTCTGTAAGATCAATACTTGAGTATTGGAACCAATACTTGAGTATTGACTTATTGTGAAAAACTTGATATGCTCTCTGTAAGTTCATTACTTGAGTATTGGAATTAATACTTGAGTAATGATCATTTTTGCACGAAGGAGCCATTCACTGTCAACTCAATACTTGAGTAATGAAACCATTACTTGAGTATTCACTTGACAGAATATTTTTCAACTTTCCAAAACACATTTTAATTTGCGTTTACAATTGTCAGTTATCATCAAAACACATAGGGAACTAACAGTTCTGAATGTCGGGTGCGCGGTGGGCCGTGCTTTGAGCTGTGCCTTGCAGTTGTGCTTTTTTCTATTTGGACTGCGTGCCCCGAGTGATTTGCTATATGCATGATACTGGATGCTACGGTTTTTGTTATTTAAGGTTTTCTTACATACTTTGCATATACATCTTATATGAGATTAACGATTACGTTGGGATCCTTCGGGATTCCTGCCTCTGTTGCTACCTATATATTGTACAGTTTATCGGATGTAGCTCCCAAACGGATGTTAGCAAATAGAGGTGTTGGACAAGTTCCATATTATTCAGAGAATTGTTGGAGAAATTTTATGTAGTTATTATTTCAAATTTTGTAACCAAGATTTGTAATTTATTATTAGTATACTATGCCTAAACCGTTTTACCACTGCGCTGTGCTATAATGCTCTGATCTGTTAAATATTATTGGAAGGGTGTGATAGTTGGATTTAATAAATAAGAGGGTATCACACTACCCACCATTTGAAAAGGCAAGGTCGGTACAGGTGTAACACATATATTACTCATGGTCTTAAATATAAAATCCTTTTTTATTTATTTCTTATATTTATAATTTTTCTTTGAGCTAATTTGCCAATTAGCATTTGCTAATTTGCTCTAATTTAATTAAGTGTCTTCATAACCTTTTCTTATCTTTTTTGGTTATAAATTAGCTATTATTCTATGTGCTATTTATATCACAACTAATAGCCCCTAAATGTAGTCTCATAATTAACCATTGGTAAATTTATTCCAAAATAGAATTTAGATGAAAATATAATCAATAGATTATACACTACAAAAAAACAGACCTTTAGTAGCGGTTAAAATGACATATTTGTAACGGTTTTAGCCGCTACTAATGACATTTGTAGCGGTTAACCAAACCGCAAAAAAATCCATTGTGGCAAACCTATTTGTAGCGGTTAAAAAAAACCGCTACTACATCTGTAGCGGTTCCCAATGACCGCAACTATATGAGGCCAGGCTGACTCCTTGTTGGAACATTAGTCGCGGTTCCAAAACCGCTACAAATGGAGAGTGATCACGGTTGTAGCGGTTACATAACCGCAACTAATTATATTAAAAAGTAGCGCCATCAGGTTTCAAAAAATGTTGTAGCGGTTACATGACCGCTACAAATATTCCGACCAAATTTTGGGAAAAATTTTGCTGCCAATATTTGTAGCAATTTTCAGTATTTTATAGTTGTATTGGTTTAAAACCGCTACAAAATATTCCCTTCATTTTTTGTTGTTTTGGCTCGTTGTTTTATTTGTGTTCGTATTTATAGCGGTTCACTAACGCTACAAACAAATGAAATTAAAAAAAATTATTAATTAAATTAGTTAAATATTGTTTTAATAATAATTTATATTTTGGATGAAAATAAATTATATTAAAATATCATATTTGATTATATAAGGTTAATATATAATAGAAAACAATGAGAATATATATAAGGTAAAAAGAATGTGTTAAATAAAATATAATTACTTCTATAAAAAATGTGTGTGAAGGTGGATCGAATAGAAAGTAGAAAGAAAATGTCAAAAAATACGAAATGCATCGCAAAATAACAAAAGTTAGTATCGGCATAGGGTAGAAGATAAGCATTAGATTTGATGTGGTTGAACGGCACTTACCCCCTTCAAACACTTAAGCTATTTGAGAAAACGTAAAACAATGAGTAAATACGAGAGAGAAAAGGTAAGTAGGATGAAGCATATTAAATGTGGTTGGGTGGGGGTATTTATTTTGATATGTGCGAATCATTTTGTAGCGGTTTAGGTGTCAATTTTTGTAGCGGAGTTACTTTGTAGCGTTTTTTTTTTGTTTTGTAGCGGTTATGAAATCGCTACAAATATTATTGTGGTTTTTTTTTTTAAAAAAAAAAGATAATAATAACAAGATTACAGATTAACTATATATGGCATAATCTTTTCTCTCACTCTTCGTCACCATCCCTACAAAGAAAGTTTGGATAAAATGTTACGAGTGAGTTAAATATGTTTGAACACAAATAAAACTTTGGTTAAATGTTATTATTTCATAAAATGTATATTTAAAAACATATCGAACTATAGGTAAATTGTCATCGCCGTCTGGGAAGAAGTTTTCAAAACTGGCTGGCTGGAACGGTTCACAATCATAGGCGACGTTATCACCATCGCCCATATCGTAAAGGTCCCGAGGCTTTAAGTGAACCACCATATTCTAATCCATGTGCCTCTCATCGGCGACATAATAAACCTGTTGGGCCTCGGAGGCAAGAATATACGGCTCGTCATCTTCAGAAAGACCAGTGTGAATAGGCCGGGAGAAATTCACCGATCTGATGCCTAAGTCGTTAGTCATGAGTCCCCTGGGCGTTGTCGTATTCGCCCACAAACACTTGAACAGTGTCACGGGGAAAAGGCCTTAGTAAGTTATCCTGACCACATCAAGCAGCTTTCCATAATACGGGACGTCACCGAACTACATGTTCCCGTCACTGTTGCTCGCATAACTCCTCGTCCCAAACGTGCCATATACACCTGAGTTTTGGGTCAACAATCCCTGATCTCATGAAACGGTGCAAAACTTGAAACCGTTGACATTGTATGCTGTAAATCTTTGGGTGTGGTCAAGTGGGCCGAGTGCGAGAGCTCTGAATTTTGGTGAGTGTGGGTTGTGGTCATTCATTATTCTCCTCCTAAACCAACCGGTGAATTCTCTGTGGACCTTTCTATCAATTTCGGAGGATGTCTGCGTACGGATCCTCAGCTATCACTTCACATGACTCCTGAATTCCCTACAATTAAACATGCGATAACGAGCATGAAATGTGAGTATAAAATGTAAGGAAATATATAGGATAACACACACACACACACACACACACACACACGTATATATATATATATATATATATATCTGTGTGGAATCCTTACTGAAGGTATGGTTCAACTTTAGTGCAATTGATCAAGACATGTCTATGTGCTTGAATCTTCTCAAGTGCCGTGAGTTTGAAGTTCTCACTTCCACCAATTGGTTTACCAACATGAGGGACTAACAACTCTGTTCCTGATGGCTCAGGCTCAGGACAATCGTCAACACAAGGTGGTCCGTTGAATGACGTCTCAACGTCATCAAAGTACCTGGAACAAAAATACAAGACCTCATCCCAATATAGCCTTTTGCTATTGAACCTTCAGGCCATGCCTTATTCCTCACGTAAGACTTCAGTTTCCCAAGAAACCTATAAAGTAATGAAGGGAAAATGTCGATACATCAATGGTTAGACGTGGGACTCGGGAGTAATGCTAAAGTAATTAATTTTATATGAGTACCTCTCAATAGGATACATCCATCGGTAGTGAACCGGGCCAGCAAGCTTTGTTTCTTGAACAAGGTGTACTGTCAGGTGAACCATGACCGTGAAAAATGGAGGAAAGATCATCTCCAAATGACACAGCGTAAGAATGATTTTCTATTGCAGTCGGTCGAGCTCCTCCACGATCAAAACCTTGGAACACAGCTTCCGAAAGAAAGTACAAAGCTCGACCAAAACGATCGACACATCCAGTGGCAGTGTATTTTTTATGGCCAGCGGAAGTAACTGTTGCATAAGCACATGTGAGTCATGACTCTTCAGTCCAGTAACCTTTCGAGCCTGCACGTCAACACATCGTGAAATGTTGCTTGAATACCCATCAGGAACTTTTATCTTCTTCAACGTCGCGAGGAAGATTTCCTTATTTGGTTTTGTTAGGGTGAATTTTTCCGGTTGAAATATGTCATGCTCATCCGACCACGCGTCTACACGAACCCTCATCTCTCGTAAATGTTTCCTCGCTTGAAGATGATCTTTTGACTTGCCTGGTTCGTTCAGAATCATGTACAACATATTGTCGCACACATTCTTCTCAATGTGCATGACATCCAGACTATGTCGGAGCAAATTATCTTTCCAATACGGAAGATTGAAGAAGACGCTTATCATCCGCCATTGCTGGGGCGCTAAACTAGAAACCCTGGCAATCTTTGTGCCGGCCTTTGCTGCATCGTCTTTTTTCCCATACTCAAATTCAACATCCACAAGCTGCTCTATGATTTTTGCACCGAATAAATTTCGAGGAGGTCCTCTTTTTTCTAGTTGCCCATTGAAACGATTGCGTTGCAACCTAAACCTGTGCGTACCATCGAGATACCTCCGATGACCCATGAAGCACTACTTGCGACTGTGGGGACGACGCACTGAGTCAGAGTCAAAATTGCAAGCCTGACACGCAAGGCCTGTATGAACATTCCACCCCGATAATGTTCCCAGTCCAGGGAAGTCACTAATAGTCCACATCAACGCCGCACGCAAGTTGAACAGTGTCTTCTCGTGCGCATCATACGTCTCGACGCCAACATTCCACAACTCCGCCAGCAGCAGCTTTCAAAGGGGCCATAGCATCCACAGACCCCTGTGACTCCTGGGGTTGCGACGCTCGCAGATCAGCCTGGCACTACTCAATCTGGGCCTGACGCAAAGATTTTAGAAAACATTAATCAAACAATTTAATTCAATTTAAATATACAACATTAACTACGTGCATGGTATTTGACTATTTGCCTAAATAGTCATATATCGTGTCTAACTCAATAGTACCAAAACTAAATTATACAATTTATCATCTAAAATAAATTCACTACAATTTTTTTTTTTTTTTTTTTTTTTTTTGACTTTTTTAGTGGTTAAATTGTGTATTTGTAGATAGTAGTAGTAGTTCAAAGAATTGCTATAAAATACACTTTGTTGCAAGATCTTTTTTAGTTGTTTTCCAAAGCGCTACTCTATTGGTAGTGGTTTTTGTCACCGCTACACGATGCGATCGAGATATTGGATGAAATTTCAAAAATTGCCAAATATTTTAGCTGAATTTGAATTAAAATTTACAATGGTTTTAAAACCGCTAAAGAATTTGGGAAATTGAAAAAAAAGAACCATAATTTGAGTCCATTGTTACAATATTATGTTGAATATTTTATTATATTTAAGTGAGAAATCAAATGGTAATAGTTAATATTTAAAAAAAGGATTAACTTAAAGTCAGATAGGTATAAATATTATGTAGATATAATACTAAGAATGTGTAGATAATAAGGAATTATTATATTGTCCACTAGATTATATTTAATTATGGAAAGAATGTTGATGATGATAAAAGAAATGTAGAGGAAATGTCCTTAAAGTTTTGGATAAATATAACAATAATTAGTATCGAATTATAAAGTCTTTAAAAAATGTTACCATATTTGGTAAGCTTGCTCAACACTTAACATCTTCAGAAAACCTTTACAAATGAGAGAAAATGAGAGAGAAGGGGTGGATGGAAACGAAGGAGCTTGTTAAATGTGCAGTGGGGTATTTATAGGCATATCTGGAACTTTTGTAGCAGTTGTTGTGATGGATTTTGTAGCGATTTCTCTTTGTAGCGGTTTGTGTGACAGTTTTTGTTTGAACCGCTACAAAAATTCATCGGTATTTCTTAAAAACAAAATTTCAAAAGTTCACATTTTGTAGTAGTTATACTAAAAATTGATACAAATTAATGACATACTTTGTAGCAGTTTTAAAACTTCATGAATGCCGGCAGGATTCGAAATATTCAAATTTCAAATCACACTTTGTAGCGGTTATTTCCCAAAAATCGTTACAAGTTTTATGATTGGCGGGTTCGAAATATTCAAATTTTAAAACAAGACACTTTTTAGCGATTTATCTACTAAAACCGCTACAAACTTCATGACCATTGGTGGGATTCAAAATATTCAATATTTCAATATTTCACAACTATATAACTGCTACAAATATGAACATATTTTTAAAAAAATCCATCATCATATATTTAATGTGATCTATTGTTTTTTTTAGAGAGATTACTTGTAAGATATGGTCTTGGCTATAGTAACTCACTCATAATAGCTTATGTCTATATGTCTCTTAAATCCATTATTTTAATTCCATCATCATGCATTTAATCTTCATTCATGTGCACAATATATGGCAGCAATTCTTCATAATGAAGAACAGAGGTTCTTAATATGAAATTTTTAAAATTTGGACAATGACACTTGTTAAGATTAAAATATCAATATTATTTAGAATATTTCTTTGTGCATCAATGTGATCCTTCAATCTCAACATGGTATCGAGATCGGTTCCGATTTGGAGAATATCAAAGCTAGGTTCCAATTCAAACTATTTTCTTCATGAGCTTCAATGTGATCATTCAGTCTCAACATGGTATTAGAGTCAGCTTCTGATTCACAGCATATCAAAGCCAGCTTCCGATTTAGAGTATTTGTCCTGTGCTTGAATGTGATCTTTCATTCTTAACATGGTATTAGAACCATGTTCACATCCTGGACACGTGGTTTTGATACCATGTTGAGATTGAAGGATTACAATGAAGCCCACGAGAAATACTCTAAATATTATTGATCCTTAAGATTAAAAGAGAGTACAAACAGGGCTTTATATAAACAAATTAATAGAAAAAGATTAACCTAAGAAACTAATCTAATTAGATTAAATTAAATCATAATATCTTAAGATATATTCTCAAAATATAAAATCCATAAATAATCTTAATAAAAAGTGAACGACATCCCTAAATAATAATAATTTATTAATATTTTGAAACTTGATATTCTCAACAACACTTATTTGAAAATAGACGCCAATTTATCCATGTTGACTCCGATTACCGTTGTTTTCTCCAAAAACTACGAAAACTTATTAATAAGCCGGTTGCTTAATACAAGTTAGATGGATTTCACCAAATTACGCACACATATTGATGAAATGACGATTGTTATTTGTTTTAGGTATGACAAACGTAGATATTATTATAGAAAAAGAGTGGATAGACGTTCTTGAGTCAGTTCAAGATGTGCTGCTTGATCTAGCAAATGAAGAGCTTATTGAAAAAGAGGACGTCATAAATTATGACGTTGCAAAGGTTCAAGATAGTTTTACTACTCGATCTGTTTAGAAGATATCGATGATCCAGAGCATGACAATAGTGAGAAGCACATGATGTCACTAATTTTATACTCCTTGTATCATTTCTTCGCTTAGGTAAAATCTTAGTCTCCCATTTAAAAAATATGTAAAAAATGAGGTTGAAGTTTGTCCCATAAGAGTTTTGTATTAAATATTATATTATTAGTAGCGAGAGATCAAAGAACAACATACACCAAAAGAGCGGGGTCTACGCACCTATTTTGATGGTCGTGGTGACCTCTCCGAAAAAAATCATATTTTAACTTATTTACAAAAAAAAATACACATCTTTGTGTGAAATAAAACTAAAACAAAATGATGAACTCATTAATTTTCTTAAAATCAAATAAAAGTAAATTTTTTCATATGAGTCACTGCTAAGTAAGATTAAAAAGATATGAGTTGTTATGTTTTAATGGACAGAGTTTAGATAACATTGTGATACTACAGTATATAAGTATTTTAAGGTACTCCCTCCAATAACCTATTTGCGTTTATAAAGAAAATACTTATTATTAATTAAAAATAATAAATATGTATTATTTTTCAAAAGAAAAATTAATCTTCCAGTCTCTATGGTTTTAAGCTGGGTTGTAACTCGATCTCTACACTTTAACTTGATGTAAATCGGTGTCTATAGTTTTTGACTTAGATGTAACTTAATCTTTGAACTTTGACTTACTGTAGCTCAGTCCTTATAATTTTAACCATCTTATAATATAGTCCCGCACCTTTATTCTAGAACATAAAGATTAATTTAGGAAATAGTTAAAACTTCAGGGACCAAGTTGCAGTGAGTTAAAGTTCAAGGATTGAGTTATAACTGAGTTAAAACTAAAGTGATTGACTTGCATGAGTCAAAGTATAGGGACTGAGTTACAACCCATTTAAAACTTCAAGGACCAAAAGAGTAATTTTTTTCTTTTTCAAATTATACACTTATAATGAGGGAGGGTATTTCTCTAGATAAATAGATACTCACATATTTATGATAAATAAGTGTGTGTATGTGTGTGTATGTATAATATACACGTATATATGTGTGTATATAATATGCCTCATATGTATAAGATAAAATTGTAATATTCATGGAACCTGCCATGCACAAAAACGTGATAACTCGCCAATATTAACGAATATAGATATGTGGGAGTTTTTTTTATTATTCTTGGGTTTGGATTCTCTCAGAATCCTTTTTTCTCCTTTTCTTTTGAGTTGTTGATCTTCACCCATGGTCCAGATTTAATGTTTTATAAAACTATTATTTTAAACATGAATAAATAAATTTAACTTTTAAATCATGATTTTCACAATTTGTAACACCCCAATTTTCATATAAATTAATCAATGGAGTATATGAATTTTTCACCAAGTTATGGTAGTCAATGATATTTATTATTTTGACTGGATATATTAATTATGGGAAATAATATGGAATTATTCAGAAAATATGGTTAATAAATTTGGTTACAAATAAATTGAGATGGTAATATCAAGAAGGTAAAAATATATTTTTCTCTTATTATTTTCATATTTTTGTCCAATATAAAGAGGGGCAATATAACATCATGCTACAGTATAATAATAATAATTTCTCTCCAAGATTTCTTGCTGGACGACATGAGAAAAGTAAGGAAATATTGAAAAGACAATTCAACATTTATAAGGAACTAGTTGAGCACGTGAGTGAGTAAATGGAAATACATCTACATTTCTTTAATATTTTTGGGGCCATCTCACGTGAGAAAGAAGTAGATGGCCTTAATTACTAAAAATAAAATCTATATATATATTTCACACCACTCCTCTAAACTGCCATATAAGGGAGATAAGCAGTGTTCTGGTGATAGTTCTATTTAAATAAAATCACTTCCAATCAGTATCCATTTTCGCATGGAGAAAGGAGAAAATAGGTAATGATGGTTACTGTGGCTGTACGTATTTAGCTCAAAGAAAGGATGGAAAGGACAAAACAATATTAATTAAGGGAGTATGAGTGAGATATGGAATACACACACTTTCCCCAATAACTCCTAGATAGAGAAAAAAAGTGGTTTTACTCCCCATTTTTTTATACCGCCGGACGAGAAAAAAAAAAGGGATTGGATGGATGTGACTGAACACAATTAATGAAGAAGTGAAGCCGTTAGCACGTGGGGAAGAGGCAATTAAAGGAACTCAAAACATATTTTTTTCCTAATAATTCCCCATTGTTGCTTGTCGTGAAAGGAGATCAAAAGGGAATTGGAGAAAATCTCTTTTTCCTCCAAACCTCCTAAACCGCTGGACTAAAGAGAGAGCCAGAGGTATATTTATATTAAAAAAAAGGTTCCAGAGTTCTCCAAGCGCCGGTCATAGACATCTTAAAAAGGAAAAAAAAAAAAAGAAGAGAGAGAAAGAAGAGAGAATTCCCTAGATTTTTCTAGAGAAGTATGGAGAGATCAAGGGGTAATTAGATCAGGAGATCTATTTAAAGGTCTCACATTCACCCATTTTTTTTGCTGGACGAATTTGGAGAAGAAGAGAAGAAGGAGATTAAAAATCAACAAGACACAAAGAAAGCCAAGCAGAAACGTGCAAGAGGGAGGATTAAGGACGAAAGGAAGAGGAAGAAACGTGAAGGATTAAGGTCTCAACAAGTAAGTTGTAGCTTCAACTATTTCATGATTTCATGGTTGTAAAATCCTGCGTTTTTGTTCATAATATGGGTTTGATTAATGGATAAAAAGGATGAATAAATGTTTGAACTTAAGGTTAAGGTTTAGGAAGAAAGGATATTATGATAGAAGAAAATGGTTGTTGAAAATGGGAGCTTGTTATTCGGCTAACATGGAGGACGTGAGAAAAACTGATTCTTTCTTGGTGCTTTAAATGTTTTCAACGTGTTCATAATAAGATTATAGTACATGAACTTAAAGATTTTGGTATGTTTGGGGAAGACTTATTTTTAAGTCAACAAATAAATTCTTCGAAGAACAGATACTTATATTTATATTTTGGTTATTTTAGGATCACTTTGATTTGGTACACCCAGAGAAAAATCTTATTGATGTTTTGGCCAACAACTACCAGGTAGTAACCTTAATCCTCATGTGTTCTGTGTTTCTTTGTATGTTTGCTTTTCCATGATTGTGAACCAGTGTCTCCTGAAAAGGGACATGCGTTTGTATGCATTCAGTGTGGTTTGGGTTCGGAGCCCGACTACTGTATGTTTCGTAGCGCTGTGGATCCGGGGCTTGCTTTGTTGAGCAGTCCTGTGTTTGTTTCTAGGACATGTAGTCCTTCCGCAGTTAACACGGTATACTTGGTATGTTGCATTTGTGTTACTGTGCGTTTGTTACTGAATGCTATTATTTGGTGTTTTCCTTATTATGGTTACATACATACACTGTTTATGCATTACATATGAGATTAATGGTTACTCTGGGATCCATTTATGAAACCCAGATTTTTGTAGAGCCTTTGGAAGTTCATTGAGGACAGATTCTAGAGAAAAGGGTAAGACTGCTGGGCAGGAGTAGATGGTGTCATTAGTGGCGGTGGAAGACTATTTTGTTATATATTTTGAAATTTATTTTGAATTGGATAACTGTATATTATTTTGGCCTTTTTGGGGCAGTGGTGGATGACTGTATACTTAACCCTTCAGGGACTATATATTGTTACTTACTTTTAATTATACCAGTATTGTCTGTAGTCCAACCGGGGAATGTTCTTCTGCGATAAATTCTGTTTCATGTTGATCAGTAGTAATTCGAGGATATATGGTAATTATAAAAAGGAATCCCTCTATCCGCCACCCGAAAGGGCGAGGCCGGTAGGGGTGCTACATTTGTGGTATCAAAGCCCGGTTTGGACAATACTGGTACAAATTTAAAATAGAAAGGTGTGGAACTGATATAAGTATGGTTGCATGGATTAGGAAAATAAAGATGGGTGACAACCATAGGAGAGCCTTAAAAGCGGTAGTTAGAAGACGCCCTGTAGTTGCCTTGGAACTAGGTGCGGGGAGTGATTCTGACTGATCATCAGTAGGAGATACAGAGTAGCCGTGGGTTTTTCTGAGGTATTCTACGAGACTAGAGGAAGAGGAAGAGGTTGACTCAACAGATCATGTCGTACCCGGTTCTTATATACCTTATTATAGGTATAATATGCGTCCAAGTGAGAGATTAGAAGATGCAATTCAAACTGAGTTCGTAGCGGCAAGTGTTGACGCCCCCACTTTGTTAGATCATTACCTTCGTTTTCTAACTAGGGTAAATGAGTTATTTATACGAAGGGGTACTAGAGATTTAATTTTTCCTTTTGAGTACTGGAGAAATACAATTCTATACCGCTTACCTAGGACACCGTTTTGGGTAAGTAGGATTCATGAGATCATTGACTACAACCTGGCAACCAATTTCATTGAATTGATGGCACTACTACGCATGTACGTTCATACCTATATTGAAGGTTGGGAATGAAGCCCTGCAGGAACGAGAACAAAGACTAGTAGTATGAAATATATTTTGGTAATTGTGTGGTTGTATCTTTTAAGAACAATATTTGAACTGTTTATGCTTTAATATTTTGAGGCTATAGGATGTTGTAAAATAATTTATGTGCAATATTAATGTGGTTCTCTTTTATCTCATGGCCATGATTTATAATTTGATATTAACTTGTGAAAATAATGTTCATTTTTTTTTTCTGTTACTATGAAGCTAATCTTTATAATGGCAAGAGGGAAAGGCCCAGGAAGACCTAGGCGAGAACAGGAGGCGCAGATACCTAATCCTCCAGATAATAATATGATACAAGAGATGATGGGATTGATTCGCGAACAGGGAAACATGATACAAGAGATGCGCGCAGAAATGAATGAGATCAGGGCACGTCAAAATCAGAGTTTTGAGGAGCAGGGGACAGAGACGGGTGATGGTAGCGGCAATAATAATCATGAAGAACAGGATGGGTCACAGATGGACCAGGAATATAACAGAGCAACAGAGACATCAATTTATTGGGTTTCTAAATTCTGTAAACAACAGCCACCTGTTTTTCATGGTAGATTTGATGCGGCAGAAGATTGGATTCTTCGTCTTGAGAAAATTTTTCAGGTCCTAGAGTGCCCGGAAGAGAGGAAGGCCTAGTTGGCCATTTATAAGCTGGAAGGAGACGCTGACCGTTGGTGGCGCAACACAGAGATGACTCTTCGTGCTCGGAATGTCCCTATCACTTGGGAACTATTCTTGGCAAAGTTCAATAAACAGTATCATCCTCCTTCCATTCGTATCGCTAAGGAGTTAGAGTTTCTGAATATCAAGCAAGGGGATAGCGAGTCCTTTGAAGATTACTGTTCTAGGTTTACTCGTTTGTCCCACTACTCCACTTATCATAGAAACCCTAATGCTGAGGGTAGTCTAGCAGATGTCTTGATTCTCGGCCTAAAATTTGAGATAAGAGAAAAGCTCATAGCCAGGCAATTTCATGTATTGAGCCAGGCCGTAGAGAAGTGTAGAATTGTTGAGCGGAATTTGAAAAAATTATATGCTTCCAGGAGACCTATTCCCTGCAGTAACTCTAATCGTGGAAGCTCCTCTCATAAAAGGAAAGGACCATGGAACAAAAATCGTGGCAATGGCAAGACACCTTTCCGTCCTAGTCAACAAAACTTCAGGAGGCCTATAGAGCCTCAGATATGTAATAAGTGTGGCAAGACTCACCCCGGAGTTAGTTGCAGTGGGCAGGTAGTTTGTTATACTTGCCATAAACCTGGACATTATAGCCGCGAGTGTCCCCAGCAAGCTACTGAGAAGAGGCCTCAGAACCAGGGCCGTGTGTTCGCCTTGACACGAGATGACGCCCGCAGATCACCTGAGTTAGTTCAAGGTACCATCTTTCTCCATGGTTGTTTGTTGCATGCATTATTTGATTTTGGTGCTAGTCATTCATTTATTGCATATGATTGTGCTAAACGTATGAATTTGAATGTTTATAAATTACCTTATGATTTGATTGTGTCTACCCCACTTGGAGTCAAATCTGAGACTGTTGATGTATGTTTAAATTGTGTTGTGGTTGTTGATGGTCATGAGTCAACTGTCGACTTGATATGTTTGCCGTTGCGGGATATTGATGTGATTTTGGGCCTAAATTGGCTGACGGCCAACAATATTGTATTGGACTTTGGCAATAGAAAAATTATATGTCCTAATCAATAGCAGAGTCTCAATGCCAAAGCAAGTCTTGGTTTCCTTTCAGCTACTGAGGTGGAACAATGAATTAAACAAGGATGCCAGGGGTATGTGGTGTTCTTTTCTGTACAGGCAGACTTAGAGCCTTCTCTGGATGACATACCAGTGGTAAATGAATTTCCGGATGTGTTTCCTGATGACATCAGTGGTTTGCCACCAGAGAGAGAGGTTGAATTTGCAATTGAAGTCGTGCCTGGTACTGGTCCAATTTCTAAAGTACCATATCGTATGGCACCTAATGAGATGGCTGAATTGAAGAAGCAGATTGAGGAGTTGCTGGAAAAGGGCTTTATTCGCCCCAGTGTTTCACCTTGGGGAGCCCCCGTTCTCTTTGTCAAAAAGAAGGACGGAAGTTTAAGACTCTGCATCGACTATCGAGAACTTAACAAGGTGACAGTGAAGAACAAATATCCTCTACCAAAGATTGATCACTTGTTAGATCAGCTATCTGGTTCCTGTATATTCTCGAAGATCGATCTACGTTCAGGGTACCATCAGCTTCGAGTTAGAGCTGAGGATATACCGAAGACCGCATTTAGGATCAGGTATGGACATTATGAGTTTCTTGTGATGCCGTTTGGCTTGACTAATGCTCCTGCAATCTTTATGGATTATATGAACATAATCTTTCGGCTGTATCTGGATCGATTTGTAGTTGTGTTCATTGATGATATATTGATCTATTCAAAGAATCGAAAAGAACATGAGCAACATCTGCGACTTGTTTTGAGCATTCTGAGGGAGAAGCAACTCTACGCCAAAGCGAGTAAATGTGAATTACGGTTATCGAGGTTAAATTTTGGGTCATGTTGTTTCCAAAAATGGTGTTTCGGTCGACCCAAGTAAGGTGGAAGCAGTATTAAGCTGGAAAAGGCCAGAAACCGTTACTGAGATTCGCAGTTTTCTAGGTCTAGCCGGGTATTATCGTCGGTTCATACAAAATTTTTCTCAGATTTCGTTGCCATTGACGAAGCTCCTGAGGAAGAACCAGTCTTTTGTGTGGGACGATCAGTGTGAGGAGAGTTTTCAGTTACTGAAGGAGAGGTTGACAACAGCGCCTGTGTTGATTATCCCAGATCCGATTCAGACTTATGTGGTCTTCAGTGATGCTAGCTTGCAGGGATTGGGATGTGTCCTGATGCAGCAGGGCAGAGTTGTGGCGTATGCCTCTCGTTAGTTGAAGCCTCACGAGTTGAATTATCCTACACATGACCTGGAGCTTGCGGTGATTGTTTTTGCTTTGAAGATATGGCGACATTATCTGTATGGTACCACAGTTGAGCTATACTGCTACCACAAGAGCCTCAAGTATCTTTTCGACCATAAAGAACTCAATATGAGGCAACGTAGTTGGATGGAGTTGCTGAAGGATTATAACCTGGAGATAAAATATCATCCAGGTAAAGTGAATGTTGTCGCAGATGCATTGAGCTGAAAGACAGTGCAGGTAGCATATATGATGATGAAAGAGCAGAAGCTATTAGAAGACTTCAGAGATCTGAATGTGTCAGGTCAAACTTTTTTGAATAAAGATGCGGTTCATAGAGTCCATATGGCTAACCTCCTTGTTAGCCAAGAGGAGAATAATCTGAGCGCAGAAATAGAAGAAGCTCAGATGCAGGATGATCTAGCGGTATCCATCCGAGAGAAGATTTCTCGAGGCAAAGCTATAGAATATGATATCTTAAATGGCTTGATACGATTCAAGAAACGAATTTATGTGCCGTCTAGAGATGATTTGAGACAGAAAATTCTAGATGAGGCTCACAAGAGCAGGTACACTATTCATCCAGGCGCAGTCAAGATGTATCGGAATTTGAAATCGCAATTTTGGTGGCCTGGAATGAAGAAGGAGATATCAGAGTATGTGGCTAGATGTTTGACTTGCCAGAAGGTTAAGATTGAGCATCAATGACCAGGAGGACTCTTGAAGGGACTAGAGATTCCTGAATGGAAATGGGAGAATGTAACCATGGATTTGAGTGTGGGTTTACCCAAGATCAGGCATTTGGATGCGATTTGGGTAATTGTTGATCGACTCACAGAGTCTGCTCATTTTCTTCCTGTTAGTGTCAATTACTCTCCCGAGAAGCTGGCAGAAAATTATATTCAGGAAATAATCAGACTTCACGGTACACTGAAGAGTATTATCTCCGATAGAAATGCTTGGTTCACTTCTCGATTCTGGCAAGCTTTACATCAAGCACTGGGGACGAAGTTAAGGTTTAGTACGGCCTATCATCCCCAGACAGATGGGCAATCAGAGAGGACAATCCAGACACTTGAAGATATGTTACGAGCATGTGTCTTGGATTTCAAAGGAAGATGGGATCAGTATTTACCTCTAGCTGAATTTGCCTATAACAATAGTATCATTCTAGTATACAGATGACTCCTTTTGAAGCACTGTATGGACGGAAATGCCGATCACCTCTATGTTGGACAGAGTTATTTGAACGGAAGCTATTTGGACCTGAGATTGTAGATGAAACTTCGGAACAGATCAACCTAATCAAGAAGAGGCTCCTTGCAGCTCAGAGTAGACAGAAGAGTTATGCAGATAAGAGAAGGAGACCTCTCGAGTTTGAGGTAGGTGATCATGTGTTCTTGAAGATGTCTCCTGTTACAGGAGTGGGAAGTGCTATCAAGCGCAAGAAACTAAGTCCTCGCTATATCAGTCCTTTTGAGATTTTAGCAAAACGGGGACCTGTAGCCTATCAATTGGCACTGCCGCCGAGTTTGAGCAGGTTGCATGATGTTTTCCACGTCTCTCAGTCGAAGAAATATCGACCAGACCCAGAGCATGTCCTTGAGTATGAGGATGTTGAGGTGCAAGAAGATCATACTTTTACAGTAGAGCCCGAGCGAATTATCGACTATCAAGAAAAGCAGCTAGGCGTAAAAGTATACCTTTTTGTGAAGGTGGTCTGGAAAGGGTTATCTGATAGAGAAGCAACATGGGAAACGGTTGACAATATGAAAAAGAAATACCTAGAGTTTATGTATAGGAGCATGATAAATGTATAGACAAATTTCGAGGACGAAATTTATTTTTACGGGGGAAGAAATGTAACACCCCCAATTTTCATATAAATTAATCAATGGAGTATATGAATTTTTCACCAAGTTGTGGTAGTCAATGGTATTTATTATTTTGACTGGATATATTAATTATGGGAAATAATGTAGAATTATTCGAAAAATATAGTTAATAAATTTGGTTACAAATAAATTGAGATGGTAATATCAAGAAGGTAAAAATATATTTTTCTCTTATTATTTTCATATTTTCGTCCAATATAAAGAGGGGCAATATAACATCATGCTACAGTATAATAATAATAATTTGTCTCCAAGATTTCTTGCTGGACGACGTCAGAAAAGTAAGGAAATATTGAAAAGACAATTCAACATTTATAAGGAACTAGTTGAGCACGTGAGTGAGTCAATGGAAATACATCTACATTTCTTCAATATTTTTGGGGGCATCTGACATGAGAAAGAAGTAGATGGGCTTAATTACTAAAAATAAAATCTATATATATATTTCACACCACTCTTCTAAACCGCCATATAAGGGAGATAAGGAGTGTTCTGGTGATAGTTCTATTTAAATAAAATCACTTCCAATCAGTATCCATTTTCGCATGGAGAAAGGAGAAAATAGGTAATGATGGTTACTGTGGCTATACGTATTTAGCTCAAAGAAAGGATGGAAAGGACAAAGCAATATTAATTAAGGGAGTATGAGTGAGATATGGAACACACACACTTTCCCCAATAACTCCTAGATAGAGAGATTAGGTGAAAAAAAAAGAGAAAAAAAAGGGGTTTTACTCCCCATTTCTTTATACCGCCGGACGAGAGAAAAAAAAGGGATTGGATGGATGTGACTGAACACAATTAATGAAGAAATGAAGCAGTGAGCATGTGGGGAACAGGCAATTAAAGAAAGGAACTCAAAACATATTTTTTTCCTAATAATTCCCCATTGTTGCTTGTCGTGAAAGGAGATCACAAGGGAATTGGAGAAAATCTCTTTTTCCTCCAAACCTCCTAAACCGCTGGACTGAAGAGAGAGCAAGAGGTATATATATATATATATATATATATATAAGGTTCCAGAGTTCTCCAAGCGCCGGCCAAAGAGATCTTAAAAAGGAAAAAAAAAAAGAGAAAGAAGAGAGAATTCCCTTGATTTTTCTAGAGAAGTATGGAGAGATCAAGGGGTAATTAGATCAGCTTAGGAGATCTATTTAAAGGTCTCACCTTCACCCATTTTTTTTGCTGGACGAATTTGGAGAAGATGAGAAGAAGGAGATTAAAAATCAACAAGACACAAAGAAAGCCAAGCAGAAACGTGCAAGAGGGAGGATTAAGGACGAAAGGAAGAGGAAGAAATGTGAAGGATTAAGGTCTCAACAAGTTGTAGCTTCAACTATTTTATGATTTCATGGTTGTAAAATCCTGCGTTTTTGTTCATAATATGGGTTTGAATAATGGATAAAAAGGATGAATAAATGTTTGAACTTAAGGTTAAGGTTAAGGTTTAGGAAGAAAGGATATTATGATAGAAGAAAATGGTTGTTGAAAATGGGAGCTTGTTATTCGGCTAACATGGAGGACGTGAGAAAAACTGATTCTTTCTTGGTGCTTTAAATGTTTTCAACGTGTTCATAATAAGATTCTAGTACATGAACTTAAAGATTTTGGTATGTTTGAGGAAGACTTATTTTTAAGTCAACAAATAAATACTTCGAAGAAGAGATACTTATATTTATATTTTGGTTATTTTAGGATCACTTTGATTTGGTACACCCAGAGAAAAATCTTATTGATGTTTTGGCCAACAACTACCAGGTAGTAACCTTAATCCTCATGTGTTCTGTTTTTCTTTGTATGTTTGCTTTTCCATGATTGTGGACCCATGTCTCCTGAAAAGGGACATGCGTTTGTATGCATTCAGTGTGGTCTGGGTTCGAAGCCCGACTACTGTATGTTTCCTAGCGTTGTGGATCCGGGGCTTGCTTTGTTGAGCAGTCATGCGTTTGTTTCTAGGACATGTAGTCCTTCCGCAGTTAACACAGTATACTTGGTATGTTGCATTTGTGTTACTGCGCGTTTGTTACTGAATGCTATTATTTGGTGTTTTCCTAATTATGGTTACATACATAAAATGTTTATGCATTACATATGAGATTAATGGTTACTCTGGGATCCATTTATGAATCCCAAATTTTTGTAGAGCTTCTGGAAGTTCATTGAGGGCATTCTCGGAGGAAAGGGTAAGACTGGCCTGGGGTGAGTAGATGGTGTCATTAGTGGCGGTGGAAGACTATTTTGTTATATATTTTGAAATTTATTTTGAATTGGATAACTGTATATTATTTTGGCCATTTTGGGGCAGTAGTGGATGACTGTATACTTAACCCTTTGGGGACTATATTTTGTTACATACTTTTAATTGTACCAGTATTGTTTGTCGTCCAACCGGGGAATGCTCTGCCGCGATAAACTCTGTTGCATGTTAATCAGTAGTAATTAGATGATATATGGTAATTATAAAAAGGAATCCCTCTATCCGCCACCCGAAAGAGCGAGGCCGGTAGGGGTGTTACATAATTTATACCTATAATACAAACAAAATTAATATAAAAAAATTAATTTATAAAACAATATTATCATTATCTTATAAAATATTAAATTTGAACCATCCATTTGTTTTTTTTCATCTAAGGGTGGAAATAGGATTCGAGAAGAAAAGGAAATAAAAGATTGTAAAAAAAGTTGCTCCCATTATTCTTGTTGTTATTTATATAATTATAATATTTTTATATGGTTTCATATATGTCGTAATTGACTAATTTAAAAATTAATTAGTTCAAATTAAAATAAACTAAATTTTTTTATTGAAAAAAATTGCATTACGCGATCACGAGAAGATATAGTGGAACCTTTTTTCCTTGAATATAGATGGTATGCCAAAATAATTTTCTAAAGCAAAATACGATAAGTTTAAATTTAAATTCATCGTAACGCAAATTTACCAAAATCTTTTTCTAAATTCTGATAAGTTTTTAAAAATATTCAAATCAAAATTAAATAAAATCATTAAATGCATTTTTAGTCATGTGTGGCGAATTAATCTGTGAAATAGCCCTGACACCTGCTTTCTTTCTTCTTTGAGTATATGTTATCAGTTTCAGGTTGGTGATCTCAACGATTTGGGAACCAAAATCTCTGTTCTGATCGTCGAATTCCTCAAGTATTTCAAACGGATTTTGAATTACTCAGAGTTTGATTTTTAATCGATTTGTGAAAGCGTGCAGAATCTTGGACTGACACATATATATGCTGTCTTTCTTCTTTTAGTATCTGTTCTCAAATCCCTTCTTTTTTCATCTGATTTCTTTATTTCAACTGCTTTCTCTTGGTAATTTCTTTCTCAACTCCATCATCCTATGTTTGGTTGCATTAATTGTATTCGTATACCACAGGCTGGTAGGCCACTGCTTGAAGAAAAAAGCCTCCGTTATTTGACCTCTAATGGGTGTTCGCCTCCGATGGATTAATTCATTGTTCTTGCCCCCACCCCTCCAGTCACAACAGTGTAAAACGAAAGAGAACAAATTAGAAAGGAGGAACCTGTCGCAGCTTTTGTTAAATAATTTTAGTCTCACGCGTCACTTGTACATTTGCATGATTCTTATCTTTTCGTCAATTTTTCCTGGCTAATTTATTTCTATTGACAGTGCTGTTAGTAATATTGAGTTAGTTACAGAGCAGTTAAAAAAAGAGATGTGGAGGATCGGGCGTGGCAATGCAGAGGAAGAGACACGAAACGGTATTAAACCTGATTCCCCACGTCTCTAAAGTCCATTACTTTAATTCCATCATCATGCATTCAAATGTATGTTGCAATATGCCACGTATAAGAATTCATTTTGCATAAATCAATTAACACCACTAAATGGATCATATAAAAGCTGTTCCCTACAAATTTGAAAGATGCTCGCTGGGCACATTATTGTCAATTCTAATTTTTCCCACTTTCTTCCTTCATGGACTTCTAATGAAAGGTTTATTTTGGTGCCACTAAGCTTTCTGTTTCATGTTGAACACATTTGTCATGTCAAGGGTGGGTTCGAAAGGAGAGGGTCCAATGACAAAGAAGAGCTGCTTTGAGTTTGTAAACATATCAAGGCTTGTTTTCGAAGAACATCCAATTACAACGATGAGGTACTTTGGGTTTGCAGGGATATCAACTGCAGATTTGAAAGAATAAGAGAGACCAATGACAAAGAAGAGGTACTTTGGGTTTGCAGGCATATCTAGGGTGGATTCAAAAGAACAAGGTTCAATGACAAAGAACAGGTGCTTTAGAGTTTATGTTGAAGTATGGTAAATCATCCGGCTAACTACAAGGAATTTTCAGAAAATCCCTTGTAGCTAGTTTGCAGGATGATTGTCTTTGTACCCTACTTACACATAAACTCCAAAGTACCTCTTCTTTGTCCTTAACTCTCTTATTCTGAATCTATCCTACATATGCTTGCAAACAAAACGTACCTCTTCTTTCAAATCGAAAGTTGATATCCATAAAAACCCAAAGTGCCTCTCCTTTGTAATTTAACCATCTTCTTCCAAAACAAGCCTTGATATGTCTGCAAACCCAAAGTAGCTCTTCTTTGTCATTGGACCCTCTCCTTTCGAATCCACCCTTGACATGACAAATGAGTTCAAGAAGAAACAGAAAGCTTAGTGGCACAAAAATAAGCCTTTCATTAGAAATCCTTGAAGGAAGAAAGTGGGAAGAATTAGAATTGACAATAATGTGCCCACGAGCATCTTTCTAATTTGTAACGAAGAGCTTTTATATGATCCATTTAGTGGTGTTAATTGATTTATGCAAAATGAGTTCTTATATGTGGCATATTGCAACATACATTTGTTTCTAGCAATAGTTTGTTAAACAGAACCACAACATATATGGTGGATGCATGCTACGTGCATGGTATTTGACTATTTGCCTAAATAGTCATATATCGGTGTCTAACTCAATAGTACCAAAACTAAATTATACAATTTATCATCTAAAAATAAATTCACTAATTTTTTTTTTTTTTGACATTTTGTAGTGGTAAAATTGTGTCTTTGTAGATAGTAGTAGTAGTTCATAGAACTGCTATAAAATACACTCTCGCAAGATCTTTTGTAGTAGTTTTCCAAAACTGCTACTCTATTGGTTGTGGTTTTTGTCACCGTTACACGATGCGATCGAGATATTGGATGAAATTTCAAATATTGCCAAATATTTTAGCTGAATTTGAATTAAATTTTACAATGGTTTTAAAACCGCTAAAACATTTGGAAAAATAAAAAAAAAAAAGAACCATAATTTGAGTCCATTGTTACAATATTATGTTGAATATTTTATTATATTTAAGTGAGAAATCAAATGGTAATAGTTAATATTTTTAAAAAAGGATTAACTTAAAATCAGATAGGTATAAATATTGTGTAGATCTAATACTAAGAATGTGTAGATAATAAGGAATGATTATATTGTCCACTAGATGATATTTAATTATGGAAAGAAGGTTGATGATGATAAAAGAAATGTAGAGGAAATGTTCTTAAAGTTCTGGATAAATATAAAAATAATTAGTATCAGAATTGTAAAGTCTTTAAAAAGTGTTACCATATTTGGTAAGCCTGCTCAACAATTAACATCTTCAGAAAACCTTTACAAATGAGAGAAAATGAGAGAGAAGGGGTGGACGGAAACGAAGGAGCGTGTTAAATGTGCAGTGGGGTATTTATAGGCATATCTGGAACTTTTGTAGCGGTTGTTGTGACGAATTTTGTAGCGATTTCTCTTTGTAGCGGTTTTTTTTTTTTGAACCGCTATGTAATACCCGGGTAATTATTTATCTGGAATATTATATTTCGATAAATAATACCTATTGAAAATAGGTGAATATGTGGTCTCAAATAAGAAGTAATAATTATCTTATTTTCTAAGGTAATTTCTATGGAAATTAGGAGAGATAAAGAACTAAAATCCATAAAATGTATTTTTGAGGCATTAAATGGCCTAAAAATATTATGATATATCCAGGAGGCAATTAAATATTTGTTAAAAATTAGGAAGTATGTTGTCTCTAATTTTAGGAATTTTTGGGGATAATTTCCCTTGAAAAATAATGAGGCAAAATTAAGTATTATTTTGGGATCATAAGTGACCCCATGATTTTTAATATTTTACATGGGATATAAAATACCAATGTAAGTAAAATAGTTGTGAGATAATGATTTATCCTAATTAAGAAAATTATCAAAAATTAGTAAGTGGCTAATCTGGTAATTAATGGGATAATTAAGGTATAAAGTAAATGAATTAAAAATAATTTAAATAATTATTTTTAATTGAGAAATTCGAAATTATTAAATAAATAAAAAATAAAAAAATAAAATAAAATATTAATAAAATATTTTATGCTTAGAAAAATAAATAAAAAATAAAAGAAAAAGAAATAAATATCATGATATTTTTGTAAAATTGTATTATTATATAATATAGTGAATAGTAATGGAATAAATAGGAAACGGATCCTATCTAGAGAACCAGGAATAGGAATTCCAAAGTCAAGGTAAAATATTGATCAGTGAGTTTTTACCTTCAAGTGACCTCTTCCGGAAATTAATTCCGAGGTCGGTAGCGCATTTGCCTAATAAGACGAAATAGGGAAAAATGCGATATTCACGTTTTGGATTTGAAGAAAATAAATTATAAGTCAACATCTGGAGATGAGTTTATAATTATCTAGACATATTTGGAGTCGGTGAATTATTATCCGGAGATTGATGATTAAAGCGATTTCCGACACGGACGTGTTCGGACACGTTTTTTCGAGAAAACTTCAACTGGATTTGTTGGAACCCTGTAAGGGACCGAAATCTAAGTTAAATTAGATATTATTGATGAGGAAGAGAAGATCTTCAAAGTTATGAATCCAGAATTTTGAGATTTCTCGAAGAGACGCGAAACGGAGATCGAACGGGGAAAAACGTGCCGAACCGCCATAAAGCAAGTTGACTCACCATTTTTGGACCAATTGTTTGCTGCCAAATCAGCCTTGAATGTCGACCAACATGCTGCATGGCTAGGAATTAAACACCATTATGCTTTGATTTTACTTGGTTATAAGGTAAGAGAAAATTACAAGATTTGGAATATGGAAATTACCAAAGTGGCACAATTTTTCCCTATATAAGGGCATGAGCACCTTCTTCATTTTTCACACCAAAAATCTGCCCCTTAGAGAGAAGTTAGAGAGAGAAGCTGCGGAGAAAGTCCGAGCAAAGTCCGGGTAAGTTCTTCGGTCCCTGGTCTTTAGTTTCGGTAGTTCTTTCGGTAGATATAGTAGGAATGCTAGATTTATCTTTAATTTTTCAAGATAGTCTAGATATCATATTTAGGGGTAAATATGATATATATTTCGAAAATATGATAAGGGAAAAGATCTGTCAAAATTGCGGAGAGATAGAGCGAAAAACAATGAAGCTCCGCGAAATTCCGCCAAATAGGGGTACTAGGGGCAAAATAGTAATTTTCGCCCAAATGGCCTGTTATGATGCCAAATGTTGATAAACGTTGTCCTTATAGGATATCTGAGCTAATCGAGCATTTGTTGTGCGCCGTCATACCATTTGTTTTTCCCATTGTCGAATTTCACGTTTTTCCGTAAAAAAGTTGTTGACCGCCAAAAGGTACGTTCGCGTCGTAACACTAACTCTTATGGTTATTGTATGATTATATATGTTTGTTGTGTTCTGTTTGTTGTGTAGTAGTGTACGAGGTTATGCTATATACACGGTATGTTACATACGAGGTTATGTCACATACGAGGTTATTAATGTTGTATCATACGAGGTTATGTTACATACGTGGTTATTATCTTGTATACGTGGTTATGTGTTTTTAATCATACATCTCGTTGTGGACTGTTGTATTGATTCTTTCATTGTCGTGTATATGTAGTCGTATTTAAGCATGAGGTTAACCGTTACCCGAGATCCAAATTGCAATTGGATCTCGTTCTTATCATAGCGTCGAGTTCGGGAGAACCGAGAACCAAGGAGAAAGGCGAGCAGGCCGCACGAGAGACCCGGTGAAGACTTTCTTCGGGTGTTATTCATTTTGAAAACTCTCGGTCAATGTACCGTTTCGTAAATCAGCCGGACTTACGACATTTATAAATATATGTATCGCTTACTCAATCGCTCCAATGCTCTACTCTGATGAAAAAAAAATTATACTGCTTTTGACAATGGGACGTTACACGCTACAAAAATTTATTGTTATTTCTTAAATACAAAATTTCAAAAGTTCAGAGTTTGTAGTAGTTATACCAAAAACTGATACAAATTAAGGACATACTTTGTAGCAGTTTTCAAACTTCATGAATGCGGGCATGATTCGAAATATTCAAATTTCAAATCACACTTTGTAGCGCTTATTTCCCAAAAATCGTTACAAGTTTTATGACGGTTGGCAAGTTTTGAAATATTCAAATTTTAAAACCAGACACTTTTTAGCGATTTATCTACTAAAACCGCTACAAACTTCATGACCATTAGTGGGATTCAAAATATTCAAATTTCAATATTTCACAACTATATAACTGCTACAAATATGAACATTTTTTTTTAAAAATCCATCATCATGTATTTAATGTGATCTATTGTTTTTTTTTTTAGAGAGATTACTTGTAAGATATGGTCTTGGCTATAGTACCTCACTCATAATAGCTTATGTCGATATGTCTCTTAAATCCAATATTTTAATTCCATCATCATGCATTTAATCTTCATCCATGTGCACAATATATGGCAGCAATTCTTGATAATGAAGAACGAGAGGTTCTTAATATGACATTTTTAAAATTTGGACAATGACACTTGTTAAGATTAAAATATCAATATTATTTAGAATATTTCTGTGTGCATCAATGTGATCCTTCAATCTCAACATCGTATCGTAGACCGGTTCCGATTTGGAGAATATCAAAGCTAGGTTCCAATTCAAACTATTTTCTTCATGTGCTTCAATGTGATCATTCAATCTCAACATGGTATTAGAGTCACTTCGATTCATTCCGGCATATCAAAGCCAAACTTCCGATTTATAGTATTTGTCCGATTGCTTGAATGTGATCTTTCATTCTTAACATGGTATTAGAGCCATGTTCACATCCTGGACACGTGGTTTTGATACCATGTTGAGATTGAAGGATTACAATGAAGCCCACGAGAAATACTCGAATATTATTGATCCTTAAGATTAAAAGAGAGTACAAACGAGCTTTATATAAACAAATTAATAGAAAAAGCTTAACCTAAGAAACTAATCTAATTAGATTAAATTAAATCATAATATCTTGAGATATATTCTCAAAATATAAAATCCATAAATAATCTTAATAAAAAGTGAACGACATCCCTAAATAATAATAATTTATTAATATTTTGAAACTTGATATTCTCAACAACACTTATTTGAAAATAGACGCTAATTTATCCATGTTGACTCCGATTCTGTTGTTTTTCTCCAAAAACTATTTAAAGCTTATTTATAAGCTGGTTGCTTACCACAAGTTAGATGGATTTCACCAAATTACGCACACATATTAATGAAATGAAGATTGTTATTTGTTTTAGGTATGACAACCGTAGACATTATTATAGAAGAAGAGTGGATAGACGTTCTTGAGTCAGTTCAAGATGTGCTGCTTGATCTAGCAAATGAAGAGCTTATTGACAAAGAGGACGTCATCAATATTATGACGTTGCAAAGGTTCAAGATAGTTTTACTACTCGATCTGTTTAGAAGACATCGATGATCGAGCATGACAATAGTGAGAAGCACATGCTGTAACTAATTTAATACTCCTTGTATATCATTTCTTCGCTTAGGTAAAATCTTAGTCGCCCATTTAAAAAGTATGTAAAAAATGAGGTTGAAGTTTGTCCCATAAGAGTTTTGTATTAAATATTATATTATTAGTAGCAAAGATCAAAGAACAACATACACCAAAGAGAGCGGGGTCTCGCACCTATTTTGATGGTCGCGGTGACCTCCGAAAAAATTCATATTTTAACTTGTTTTCAAGAAAAATACACATCTTTGTGTGAAATAAAACTAAAACAAAATGATGAACTCAATAATTTTCTTAAAATCAAATAAAAGTAATTTTTTTCATATGAGTCACCGCTAAGTAAGATTAAAAAGATATGAGTTGTTATGTTTTAATGGATGAGTTTAGATAACATTGTGATATCTTAAAGGTATATAAGTATTTTAAGGTACTCCCTCCAATAACCTATTTGCGTTTATAAAGAAAATACTTATTATTTAGTAAAAATAATAAATAAGTATTATTTTTCAAAAGAAAAATTAATCTTCCAGTCTCTATGGTTTTAACTCGGGTTGTAACTCAATCTCTACACTTTAACTTGATGTAAATCAGTGTCTATAGTTTTTGACTTAGATGTAACTTAATCTTTGAACTTTGACTCACTGTAGCTCAGTCCTTATAATTTTAACCATCTTATAATATAGTCCCGCACCTTTATTCTAGAACATAAAGATTAATTTATAAAATAGTTCTAACTACAGGGACCAAGTTGCAGTGAGTTAAAGTTGAAGGATTGAGTTATAACTGAGTCAAAATTAAAGTGATTGACTTGCACTGAGTCAAAGTATAAGGACTGAGTTACAACCCATTTAAAACTTTAGGGACCGAAAGATTAATTTTTTATTTTTCAAATTATACACTTAGCTATAAAGAAGATAAGTGAAAGATAATAAATACATTAATTACAAAAGGGTAAAATTTATATATTTGGATTTACTTATTCACAAACTAAAAACTTATAATGAGGGAGGGTATTTCTCTAGATAAATAGATACTCACATATTTATGATAAATAAGTGTATGTGTGTGTGTATAATATACACGTATATATATGTGTGTATATAATATGCCTCATATGTATAAGATAAAATTGTAATATTCATGGAACCTGCCATGCACAAAAACGTGATAACTCGCCAATATTAATAAATATAGATATGTGGGAGTTTGTTTATTATTCTTGGGTTTGGATTCCCTCAGAATCATTTTTCTCCTTTTCTTCTTCGAGTTGTTGATCTTCACCCTCAGATCTAAAAGCATTGATGGTCAGATTTAATATTTTATAAAACTATTATTTTAAACATGAATAAATAAACTTAACTTTTAAATCTTGATTTTCACAATTTATACCTATAATACAAACAAAATTAATAAAAAAATAATAATTTATAAAACAATATTATAATTATCTTAGAAAATATTAAATTTGAACCATTTATTGTTTTTTTCTATCTAAGGGTGGAAATAGGATTCTGAGAAGAAAATGAAAGAAAAGATTGTGAAGAAATTTGCTCCCATTATTCTTGTTGTTATTTATATAATTATAATATTTTTATACGGTTTCATATATGTCGTAATTGACAAATTTAAAATTAATTAGTTCAAATTAAAATAAACTAAATTTTTTTATTGAAATAAAATTGCATTACGCGATCACGAGAAGATATAGTGGAACCATTTTTCCTTGAATATAGATGGTATGCCAAAATAATTTTCTAAACCAAAATATGATAAGTTTAAATTTAAATTCATAGTAACGCAAATTTACCAAAATCTTTTTCTAAATTCTGATAAGTTTTTAAAAATATTCAAATCAAAATTAAATAAAATCATTAAATGCATTTTTTATACTAAGTATAAATCAACGAAATAAAGAGACGAAGAGGAGAATTTGGTAGAGATGTGAAGGATAAATTAAACCTGGGCATAGCAACGCAGAGGAAGAAGACAGACGAAACGGTATTTTTTCTCTTTCCTGTTTAACTCTTTGGATCAGAGGCGTTGGCAAGCACGGCCCATGAAGGAATTAAATGACCCGAGAGATCAGATACAGCACGCAAGCAGGGCTATATATTATCAAAACGAAAAGAGTCGAACGGGGGAGAGCGGAGAAGCAAGAAAACAGGACGATCGGAAAGGTTCTTTTTCCTACAGCAGCAAAATCCCAGACGCAGTGCTGTGAACATCTGGACCTAAACAGACAGCAGCGGTGAAGAACAGATGGAGAGCAAGATATTAGCAGCAACGCCTTTCTTCTACGATAGAAGGGAATATTTCGGTTTTGCTTTCTTCTTCTTCCCTTCTGTTTTGAGCCCAACGCTGGATTTTATTGCTTTCATGGATTTTGTTTTACTCATGTGTGGCGAATTAATCTGTGAAATAGCCCTGACATCTGCTTTCTTTCTTCTTTGAGTATATGTTATCAGTTTCAGGTTGGTGATCTCAACGATTTGGGAACCAAAATCTCTGTTCTGATCGTCGAATTCCTCAAGTATTTCAAACGGATTTTGAATTACTCAGAGTTTGATTTTTAATCGATTTGTGAAAGCGTGCAGAATCTTGGATATATATATGCTGTCTTTCTTCTTTTAGTATCTGTTCTCAAATCCCTTCTTTTTTTTTTCTGATTTCTTTATTTCAACTGCTTTCTCTTGGTAATTTCTTTCTCAACTCCATCATCCTATGTTTGGTTGCATTAATTGTATTCGTATACCACAGTCTGGTAGGCCACTGCTTGAGGAAAAAAGCCTCCGTTATTTGACCTCTACTGGGTGTTCGCCTCCGATGGATTAATTCATTGTTCTTGCACCTACCCCTCGGAAGCCAATCACAACAGTGTAAAACCAAAGAGAACAAATTAGAAAGGGAGGAACCCGTCGCTGCTTTTGTTAAATAATTTTAGTCTCACGCGTCACTTGTACATTAGCATGATTCTTATCTTTTCGTCAATTTTTCCTGGCTAATTTATTTCTATTGACGGTGCTATTAGTATAATTGAGTTAGTTACAGAGTAGTTAGAAAAAAGAGATGTGGACGATCGAGCGTGGCAATGCAGAGGAAACCTGATTCCCCATGTCTCTAAAGTCCATTACTTTAATTCCATCATCATGCATTCAAATGTGAATCCACATTAGGTGCTTATAGTTATGTGCTTATTAGGTGCTAATATCTCTAATTAGAGGTATTAGCATATTTTTTTAAATTTTTTTATAATTTTTTATATATTATATTTATTTAGATTTAAATTATATGTTGCTTTCTGAGATTTTTTTTTGCACCCAGTATCTCAAATTAATTAATTTTCAGTTCTGCATTTGTCTGTAACACCAATATTATGAAAATTAATTAATTTGAGATTCGAAAAAAATCTTAAAGATATAATTTAAATCTAAATAAATACAATATATTAAAAAAGTTAAAAAATTTAAAAAAAATATGCTAATACCTCTAATTAGAGGTATTAGCACCTAATAAGCACCTAATTATTAGCACCTAATGTGGACCCGTCGATCATATAAAAGCTGTTCGTTACAAATTAGAAAGATGCTCGCTGGGCACATTATTGTCAATTCTAATTTTTCCCACTTTCTTCCTTCATGGATTTCTAATGAAAGGTTTATTTTGGTGCCACTAAGCTTTGTTTCTTCTTGAACTCATTTGCATGTCAAGGGTGGGTTCGGAAGGAGAGGGTCCAATGACAAAGAAGAGTCGCTTTGAGTTTGCAAACATATCAAGGCTTGTTTTAGAAGAACATCCAATTACAAAGAAGAGGTACTTTGGGTTTTTGGGATATTAGCCGCAGATTTGAAAGAATAAGAGAGACCAATGACAAAGAAGAGGTACTTTGGGTTTGCGGGCATATCTAGGGTGGATTCAAAAGAATAAGGTTCAATGACAAAGAACAGGTGCTTTAGAGTTTACGTTGAAGTAGGGTAAATCATCCGGCAAACTACAAGGAATTTTCGAGAAAATCCCTTGTAGCTAGTTTGCAGGATGATTGTCTTTGTACCCTACTTACACATAAACGCTAAAGTACCTCTTCTTTGTCCTTAACTCTCTTATTCTGAATCCATCCTACATATGCTTGCAAACAAAACGTACCTCTTCTTTGTCATTGAACCCTCTTCTTTCAAATCGAAAGTTGATTTCCATAGAAACCCAAAGTGCCTCTCCTTTGTAATTTAACCCTCTTCTTCCAAAACAAGCCTTGATATGTCTGCAAACCCAAAGTAGCTCTTCTTTATCATTGGACCCTCTCCTTCCGAATCCACCCTTGACATGACAAATGAGTTCAAGAAGAAACAGAAAGCTTAGTGGCACAAAAATAAACCTTTCATTAGAAATCCATGAGGGAAGATAGTGGGAAGAATTAGAATTGACAATAATGTGCCCAACGAGCATCTTTCGAATTTGTAACGAAGAGCTTTTATACGATCCATTTAGTGGTGTTAATTGATTTATGCAAAATGAGTTCTTATATGTGGCATATTGCAACATACATTTGTTTCTAGCAATAGTTTGTTAAACAGAACCACAACATATATGGTGGATGCATGCTACGTGCATGGTATTTGACTATTTGCCTAAATAGTCATATATCGGTGTCTAACTCAATAGTACCAAAACTAAATTATAAAATTTATCATCTAAAATAAATTCACTACAAATTTTTTTTTTTTGACTTTTTGTAGTGGTTAAATTGTGTATTTGTAGATAGTAGTAGTAGTTCAAAGA
Source organism: Acacia melanoxylon (assembly GCA_019022615.1). Classification (NCBI taxonomy): domain Eukaryota; kingdom Viridiplantae; phylum Streptophyta; class Magnoliopsida; order Fabales; family Fabaceae; genus Acacia; species Acacia melanoxylon. The sequence continues at coordinate 8,428,915 of JAFJYJ010000010.1, forward strand.
ACTGCTATAAAATACACTGTTGCAAGATCTTGTGTAGTTGTTTTCCAAAATTGCTACTCTATTGGTAGTGGTTTTTTGTCACCGCTATATGATCCGATCGAGATATTGGATGAAATGTTAAAAATGCCAAATATTTTAGCCGAATTAGAATTAGAATTAGAATTTATAATGGTTTAAAACCGCTAAAAAATATGGAAAAATTGAAAAAAAAAAAAAACCATAATTTGAGTCCATTGTTACAATATTATGTTGAATATTTTATTATATTTAAGTGAGAAATCAAATGGTAATAGTTAATATTTAAAAATAAAAGGATTAACTTAAAGTCATATAGGTATAAATATTATGTTTATATGATACTAAGAATGTGTAGATAATAAGGAATTATTATATTGTCCACTAGATGATATTTAATTATGGAAAGAATGTTGATGATGATAAAAGAAATGTAGAGGAAATGTCCTTAAAGTATTGGATAAATATAACAATAATTAGTATCAGAATTATTGATCCGATCGAGATATTGGATGAAATGTTAAAAATTGCCAAATATTTTAGCCGAATTAGAATTAGAATTAGAATTTATAATGGTTTAAAACCGCTAAAAAATATGGAAAAATTGAAAAAAAAAAAACCATAATTTGAGTCCATTGTTACAATATTATGTTGAATATTTTATTATATTTAAGTGAGAAATCAAATGGTAATAGTTAATATTTAAAAATAAAAGGATTAACTTAAAGTCATATAGGTATAAATATTATGTTTATATGATACTAAGAATGTGTAGATAATAAGGAATTATTATATTGTCCACTAGATGATATTTAATTATGGAAAGAATGTTGATGATGATAAAAGAAATGTAGAGGAAATGTCCTTAAAGTATTGGATAAATATAACAATAATTAGTATCGAATTATAAAGTCTTTAAAAAATGTTACCATGTTTGGTAAGCTTGCTCAACAATTAACATCTTCAGAAAATGAAACACCCCGCCTTAAATACCCCAAATATTGCGTACACGGAAGCGTATTTTAAAATTTTACAACTTCACTATTCACGTATACGTCACTATTCACAGATACAGTATCTATACGGTGGCACTATTCATCCCTCCCGTTCTTCCTTCTTCTACTGGTCCATCCTCGAGTAACCTTCCCATTAATATCTTGTGCAGCACTCCTTTATTGTGCTCACCTGCCTAATAGTTAGTTGTGGGGGTGAGATTCTGGGGAATCTCAGTAGCAAGCAATAACAAACAATGCATGCAAGATAAATGCTAATGTATAATGTACTTGTCTTACACATGCTCATGTTAACATAATGACATATCTGCATGCTCAATGCTTCTTACATCATACTTATGGCCATAGCATAATTCAAAACAGAGCTTCAATCATTCAAATATGTTAAACATAGCAAGCAAACATAGCAACTATACATAATAATATCAAATACATGCAAGTAAGGTAAGCCCACTACCTTTTGTCCTGTATCCTCCTCTTTACCTTATCTTCATACTACTAAAATTATAAGGACCTTTCTCTTATTTATTTTCTCTCTTTTCTTTCCCTCTCTCTCCTTCTCTTCTTTCTCTCTCTCTTCCCTCTTCCTCCTCTGCGCTTCTGCCTTCACTGCGTGCGTGTGTGAGTATATATAATTGTAGGAAAATGGGTCACTTTGTGTAATTTCTACCATTGGGTACAATCATGTAATTTTCCCCCACTCACTTTTTCAACAATCATCCACAATACACGTCACGTCTGGCCACTGAAGATTGTCTCCCACTTTAATTAGTTAATAATATATTATTATAATATAATATAATAATATATTTATATATAATATATAAAAATACTCCCCATCCCCCTTTATCATCGTGGGCGGTTTGTCCGCCCACTATATATGTATATTATATAATTATATATTTATATTATAAAAATAATATATAATAATATATTATTATAATAATAGGTAAAGAAATCACGGAAAATAGGAAGAAATAGTTATAGGTTTTACTTATATTTTAATCCTATTTGTTCAAAACGATATCTTACGATTCCAAATTTGTCACTATCAAAAATAGGGCCTAGTAGTCTCCCAAAAATAGGCTAATTTTTTAGTCCTTAGGTCCAAAATTCGGGATATTACAGAAAACATTTACAAATGAGAGAAAATGAGAGAGAAGGGGTGGACGGAAACAAGGAGCGTTTTATGCGGTGGGGTAATTATTGGCATATCCGGAACTTTTGTAGCGGTTGTTGTGACGGATTTTGTAGCGCTTTCTCTTTGTAGCGATTTGTGTGAGGTTTTTGTTTGAACCGCTACAAAAATTCATTGGTATTTCTTAAATACAAAATTTCAAAAGTTCACATTTTGTAGTAGTTATACTAAAAATTGATACAAATTAATGACATACTTTGTAGCAATTTTCAAACTTCATGAATGCTGGCAGGATTCGAAATATTCAAATTTCAAATCATACTTTGTAGCGCTTATTTCCCAAAAATCGTTACAAGTTTTATGACGGTTGGTGGTTCAAATATTCAAATTTTAAAACCAGACACTTTTTAGCGATTTATCTACTAAAACCGCTACAAACTTCATGACCATTGGTGGGATTCAAAATATTCTATATTTCAATATTTCACAAGTATATAACTTCTACAAATATGAACATTTTTTTAAATCCATCATGTATTTAATGCGATCTTTTTTTTTTAGAGAGATTACTTGTAAGATATGGCCTTGGCTATAGTAACTCACTCATAATAGCTTATGTAGATATGTCTCTGAAATCCATTATTTTAATTCGGTCATCATGCATTTAATCTTCATTCATGTGCACAATATATGGCAGCAATTCTTCATAATGAAGAACAGAGGTTCTTAATATGACAATTTTAAAATTTGGACAATGACACTTGTTAAGATTAAAATATCAATATTATTTAGAATATTTCTGTGTGCATCAATGTGATCCTTCAATCTCAACATCATATCAGAGACCGGTTCCGATTTGGAGAATATCAAAGCTAGGTTCCAATTCAAACTATTTTCTTCATGTGCTTCAATGTGATCATTTAATCTCAACATGGTATTAGAGTCAGCTTCTGATTCACAGCATATCAAAGCCAGCTTCCGATTTAGAGTATTTGTCCAGTGCTTGAATGTGATCTTTCATTCTTAACATGGTATTAGAGCCATGTTCACATCCTGGATGCGTGGTTTTGATACCATGTTGAGATTGAAGGATTACAATGAAGCCCACGAAAAATACTCTGAATATTATTGATCCTTAAGATTAAAAGAGAGTACAAACAAGGCTTTAAATAAACAAATTAATAGAAAAAGCTTAACCTAAGAAACTAATCTAATTAGATTAAATTAAATCATAATATCTTGAGATATATTCTCAAAATATAAAATCCATAAATAATCTTAATATATAGTGAACGACATCCCTAAATAATAATAATTTATTAATATTTCGAAACTTGATATTCTCAACAACACTTATTTGAAAATAGATGCCAATTTATCCATGTTGACTCCAGTTACCATTGTTTTCCTCCAAAAACTATGAAAGCTTATTAATAAGCTGATTGCTTACCACAAGTTAGATGGATTTCACCAAATTACGCACACATATTGATGAAATGAGGTATGACAACCGTAGATATTATTATAGAAGAAGAGTAGATAGACGTTCTTGAGTCAGTTCAAGATGTGCTGCTTGATCTAGCAAATGAAGAGCTTATTGACAAAGAGGACGTCATCAATATTATGACGTTGCAAAGGTTCAAGATAGTTTTACTACTCGATCTGTTTAGAAGATATCGATGATCCAGAGCATGACAATAGTGAGAAGCACATGCTGTCACTAATTTTATACTCCTTGTATCATTTCTTCGCTTAGGTAAAATCTTAGTCGCCTATTTAAAAAATATGTAAAAAATGAGGTTGAAGTTTGTCCCATAAGAGTTTTGTATTAAATATTATATTATTAGTAGCAGAGATCAAAGAACAACATACACCAAAGAGAACGGGGTCTCTGCACCTATTTTGATGGTCGCGGTGACCTTTCTGAAAAAATTCATATTTTAACTTGTTTTCAAGAAAAATACACATCTTTGTGTGAAATAAAACTAAAACAAAATGATGAACTCAATAATTTTCTTAAAATCAAATAAAAGTAAATTTTTTCATATGAGTCACTGCTAAGTAAGATTAAAAAGATATGAGTTGTTATGTTTTAATGGACAGAGTTTAGATAACATTGTGATACTGCAGTATATAAGTATTTTAAGGTACTCCCTCCAATAACCTATTTGTGTTTATAAAGAAAATACTTATTATTAATTAAAAAATAATAAATATGTATTATTTTTCAAAAGAAAAATTAATCTTCCGGTCTCTATGGTTTTAACTGGGTTGTAACTCAATCTCTACACTTTAACTTGATGTAAATCAATGTCTATAGTTTTTGACTTAGATGTAACTTAATCTTTGAACTTTGACTCATTGTAGCTTAGTCTTTATAATTTTAACCATCTTATAATATAGTCTCGCACCTTTATTCTAGAACATAAAGATTAATTTATAAAATAGTTAAAACTATAGGGACCAAGTTAAAATGAGTTAAAGTTTAAGGATTGAGTTATAACTGAGTTAAAACTAAAGTGATTGACTGCACTGAGTCAAAGTATAGGACCGAGTTACAACCCTTTAAAAATTCAGGGACCAAAAGATTAATTTTTTCTTTTTCAAATTATACACTTAGTTATAAAGAAGATAAGTGAAAGATAATAAATACATTAATTACAAAAGGGTAAAATTTATATATTTGGATTTACTTATTCACAAACTAAAAACTTATAATGAGGGAGGGTATTTCTCTAGATAAATAGATACTCACATATTTATGATAAATAAGTGTATGTGTGTGTATGTATAATATACACGTATATATGTGTGTGTATAATATGCCTCATATGTAGCAGATAAAATTGTAATATTCATGGAACCTGCCATGCACAAAAACGTGATAACTCGCCAATATTAATGAATATAGATATGTGGGAGTTTGTTTATTATTCTTGGGTTTGGATTCTCTCTTTAATCTTTTTTCTCATTTTCTTCCGAGTTGTTGATCTTCACCCTCGACTTAAAAAAATAGATGGTCCAGATTTAATATTTTATAAAACTATTATTTTAAACATGAATAAATAAACTTAACTTTTAAATCATGATTATCAAAATTTATACCTATAATACAAACAAAATTAATAAAAAAAAAATTTACTCCCATTATTCTTGTTGTTATTTATATAATTATAATATTTTTATATGGTTTCATATATATCGTAATTGACTAATTTAAAATTAACTAGTTCAAATTAAAATAAACTCACATTTTTTTATTGAAACAAAATTGCATTACGCGATCACGAGAAGATATAGTGGAACCTTTTTTCCTTGAATATAGATGGTATGCCAAAATAATTTTCTAAACCAAAATATGATAAGTTTAAATTTAAATTCATAGTAACGGAAATTTACAAAATCTTTTTCTAAATTCTGATATGTTTTTAAAAATATTCAAATCAAAATTAAATAAAATCATTAAATGCATTTTTTATACTAAATATAAATCAACCAAATAAAGAGACGAAGAGGAAAATTTGGTAGAGATGTGAAGGATAAATTAAACCTGGGCATAGCAACGCAGAGGAAGAAGACAGACGAAACGGTATTTTTTTCTCTTTCCTTTTTAACTCTTTGGATCAGAGGCGTTGGCAAGCACGGCCCATGAAGGAATTAAATGACCCGAGAGATCAGATACAGCACGCAAGCAGGGCTATATATTATTTAGGCAAAACGAAAAGAGTCGAACGGGGGAGAGCGGAGAAGCAAGAAAACAGGACGATCGGAAAGGTTCTTTTTCCTACAGCAGCATAATCTTGACGGTGAAAAAAATCCCAGACGCAGTGCTGTGAACATCTGGACCTAAACAGACAGCAGCGGTGAAGAACAGACGGAGAGCAAGATATTAGCAGCAACGCCTTTCTTCTACGACAGCAGGGAATATTTCGGTTTTGGTTTCTTCTTCTCCCTTCTGTTCTGAGCCCAACGCTGGATTTTATTGCTTTCATGGATTTTGTTTTAGTCATGTGTGGCTAATTAATCTGTGAAATAGCCCTGACACCTACTTTCTTTCTTCTTTGGGTATATGTTATCAGTTTCAGGTTGGTGATCTCAACGATTTGGGAAACAAAATCTCTGTTCTGAATTCTGATCGTCGAATTCCTCAAGTATTTCAAACGGATCTTGAATTACTCAGAGTTTGATTTTTAATCGATTTGTGAAAGCGTGCGGAATCTTGGACTGACACATATATATGCTGTCTTTCTTCTTTTAGTATCTGTTCTCAAATCCCTTCTTTTTTTCTGATTTCTTTATTTCAACTGCTTTCTCTTGGTAATTTCTTTCTCAACTCCATCATCTTGTGTTTGGTTGCATTAATTGTATTCGTATACCACAGTCTGGTAGGCCACTGCTTGAGGAAAAAAGCCTCCGTTATTTGACCTCTAATGGGTGTTCGCCTCCGATGGATTAATTCATTGTTCTTGTACCCACCCCTCGGAAGCCAGTCACAACAGTGTAAAACCAAAGAGAACAAATTAGAAAGGGAGGAACCCGTCGCAGCTTTTGTTAAATAATTTTAGTCTCACGCGTCACTTGTACATTTGCAAATTTATTTCTATTGACGGTGCTGTTAGTCATTGAACCCTCTTCTTTCAAATCGAAAGTTGATTTCCATAGAAACCCAAAGTGTCTCTCCTATGTGATTTATCCCTCTTCTTCCAAAACAAGCCTTGATATGTCTGCAAACCTAAAGTAGCTCTTCTTTATCATTGGACCCTCTCCTTCAGAATCCACCCTTGACATGACAAATGAGTTCAAGAAGAAACAGAAAAAATTCACTACAATTTTTTTTTTTTGGACTTTTTGTAGTGGTTAAATTGTGTATTTGTAGATAGTAGTAGTAGTTCAAAGAACTGCTATAAAATACACTGTTGCAAGATCTTTTGTTGTTGTTTTCCAAAACTGCTACTCTATTGGTAGTGGTTTTTTGTCACCGCTACACGATGCGATCAAGATATTGGATGAAATTTCAAAAATTGCCAAATATTATAGTTGAATTTGAATTAAAATTTACAATGGTTTTAAAACCGCTAAAAAACTTGGAAAAATTGGAAAAAAAGAACCATAATTTGAGTCTATTGTTACAATATTATGTTGAATATTTTATTATATTGAAGTGAGAAATCAAATGGTAATAGTTAATATTTTTAAAAAAGGATTAACTTAAAGTCAAATAGGTATAAATATTATGTAGATATAATACTAAGAATGTGTAGATAAGAAGGAATTATTATATTGTCCACTAGATGATATTTAATTATGGAAAGAATGTTGATGATGATAAAAGAAATGTAGTGGAAATGTCCTTAAAGTTCGGATAAATATAACAATAATTAGTATCGAATTATAAAGTCTTTAAAAAATATTACCATATTTGGTAGGCTTGCTCAACAATTAACATCTTAGAAAACCTTTACAAATGAGAGAAAATGAGAGAGAAGGGTGGACTGAAACGAAGGAGCGTGTTAAATGTGCTTTGATGGGGTATTTATAGGCATATGTGGAACTTTTGTAGCGGTTGTTGTGACGGATTTTGTAGCGATGTCTCTTTGTAGCGGTTTATGTGACAGTTTTTGTAGCAGCTTTTGTTTGAACCGCTACAAAAATTCATTGGTATTTCTTAAAAAAAAAAAATCAAAAGTTCACATTTTGTAGTAGTTATAGTAAAAACTGATACAAATTAATGACATACTTTGTAGCAGTTTTCAAATTTCATGAATCCTGGATGGATTTGAAATATTCAAATTTCAAATCACACTTTGTAGCGGTTATTTCCCATAAATCGTTACAAGTTTTATGATCATATGTGTTCGAAATATTCAAATTTTAAAACAAGACACTTTTTAGCGATTTATCTACTAAAACCGCTACAAACTTCATGATCATTGGTGAGATTCAAAATATTCAAATTTCAAAATACAATGTTTTATGATAAGAGAGAATGGTGACTTTAGACTATTGTATCACGAATATTCCTTCGGGAATTTCAATGTAACTAAGATATGTCTATGTCTGGGCATATGTTATCAGTTACACATCATCCAAACGATAATGCGTGCTCTCCGTTCCTCTGTAGTTTGATATGTCAACACCGTCAATTCTGTTGATATTCCTAATACTACGTGTCAACAGATACAATAAGTAGTAAGAAATTTGGGGTGTTACAATTGTAACTGTCAAGTTAGATTTTAATAGTTAGAGGCCTCCTCTAACCAGATATCAAGGCGCACAGCTTTTGGTATAATAAGTGAAGGTGATATTCTTATTTCCTCTTTTGTGCTTTTAATTTAAAAACAAAAAGCGTTTTATTTGAAAGTATATTAACATATTCATGATGCTACTGCTCATCATCTTCTCAAACTTCAATAGCGGAACGGAGAGATAAGGGAGATCGGTTGAGAAAGAGGGAAGAAAGGCGGTACAAGAAATTAAAAACCTTAGCATTTTTATAGTTACTAAGAGGATTATAGTAAAGGTACTCCCATACTTACATGCTCTGGGAGTATGAACATAACTTAAATTATTTTGATCATATTTGGTAGGGGTGAGCATGGTGCCCAGATACTCAGTACGCCCGCCCAAGCCGGCAAAAAATTACCCAAATTGCCCTAAAAAGTGGCCCCGAGAAAAAAATTAGGCGGTTTGGTCAAGCCAAGAATCGGGGCGGGCATCGGGCGGGGTCCTACCCCGCCCATTTGGCCTCGCCTAGGAAAATTAAATATATTTAAATAAATATTGTCCTACATATATTATTTTATTTAAAATATATTATATTATTATGTCTAAATATATTATATTACACTTCAGCTATCTCCAAAGCTTTGAAATTCTATGAACTTTGAACTAAAATCAACTAAAATCTTCAAGGAGCAGGGTAAGGCGTTACTCCTTGGGCAAAAGAAGCCCGCCCGCCCTTACTTGCCCCTAAAACTATTAGGGCTTTTATCGGAAGGGTCGGGCATCGGCCGCAAAATGCAGCTCGTTCATTCTTCAGGTTGGGCATCGGGCAGGGGTCTCGCCCGCCCCTACCCATGCCCACCCCTAATATTTGGTAGGTGACTCATATCAAAAAATAATAATAATCATATTTTAACTTGTTTTCAAGAAAAATACACATCTTTGTGTGAAATAAAACACAAATAAAATGATGAAGTCAATCATTTTCCTAAAAAAAAATAAAAGTGAATTTTTTTCATATGAGTGTTCTCGTTGGACGAGTTTAGATGCCATCATGATCCTGGAGTATATAAGTGTTTTAAAGGTACTCCCTCCAATAACCCATTTGCGTTTATAAAGAAAATACTTATAATTAATTAAAAACAATAAATATGTATTATTTTTCATAAGAAAATTAATCTTTCAAAGTGTCTATGGTTTTGACCGGGTTGTTACTCGGTCCTACACTTTGACTCGATGCAACTCATATAGTTTTGACTTGGATGTAACTCAATCCTTGAACTTTGACTCACTGCAACTCAGTCCCTACAATACTAACCATTTTATAATATAGTCCCCCACCTTTATTCTAGAACATAAGGACTAAAATATTAAATAGTTAAAACTATAGGGCTAAGTTGCAAGTTGCAATGACTAAAGTTTGAGTTGCACCGAAAGTCAAAGATATAGATCGAGTTACAACCCATTTAAAGCTAAAGGACCAAAAGATTAATTTTTCTTTTTCAAACTATACAGTTACGTGTAAAGAAGATAAGTAAAAGATAATAAATACATTCCAAAAAGGTAAAATTTATATCTTTGGATATACTTATTCACAAACTAAAAACTTATAATGAGGGATGGTATTTCTCCCGATAGAGTATTTCTCTAGGTAAATAAATTCTCACATATTTATTCTCGTAGCATTGCAATCTCAAGCAATAAAAAAGAAGAGAAGTAGATGTGATCATTGATGAATGAAAAGGTTAAGCTCATTGATAAATGATGTAAGGTAAAACTTAGGGTTAAGAAAATGTTATTAATTTTATAAATAATTTACAAAATTAATTTAGAATAAATTATTTAAATTTATGCATAATAATACATTTGTTTTGTTTTAACAAAAAAAAAACTAAATAAGTCAAGCCCGTAGGCTAGGCCTTATGAAAAAAAAAAAAAAAGGCCGACTTGTTTACCTAAATGTGCCTAACAATAGGCTTAATTCAAGCCTAATCTATTTACTATGTAGGCTAGGTTTGACTTGCAATAGGCCCCCGATAGGGGACCTAACCTATTTCTACCCCTAATATGAACAAAACAATTACTAAAAAATAATTCTAAAAAATTGAAAATTAGTGAGAATACTTATGAAATAAGAAATATCTTTTATAAGATTTTAATTTTTAGGATACTTAATACAAAATTTTCTTATGAAACTTAATTCTAAAAAAGATAATAACAATTAAATATTTGCAACATCATTAACAAAGTATAAAAAATGTAATACCCAAATAATTATTTATCTCAAATATTATATTTGGATAAATAATATATCTTAAATATTATATTACCTATTTAAAATAGGTGAATATATGGTCTCAAATTTTTCTATTATGTTTATTTTATTTCCTAGGCAATCTTTTCCTAGAATTAAGGTGATCATACATTTGATTTTCTAAATCTTATTAGGGATCATAAAATATCCTAAGATTATCATAATCAAGTATAATCTTAACTATATCATAAAAACAATCAAATATCATCAAGATATGCCTAAATCAATTAGAGAAAATTAGCAACAACTATTGGGCAATTAAATTTGCAATAATTGAGATATTTATATTAATTTTCAAAATTAATTAATAATTAATTTAAAAAGGGCATAATTAAGAATATATCAACTTAATTAATATCCAAGTGATATTTAAAGGCCAAGATTAGTATACAAGGAGTTTTTAATCATCAAGATTAATTTTAAAACCTATCGAATTTTGGCAATTAGGCCTAATAACCCCTAAAACACTATATTAGAAATATTAACCAAAATTAATTAATCCTCCCAAAATTTATAATAAAGTGGCGAAAAATTACTAATTAAAGAGGCAAGTAATTTCATTAATTCTTAATCCTAAATAATTAACAAATATCATCAATAGTGTGTAGATTTTTCCAACACAAATCAAAGGTTTGGATTAAAACTAATAAAGCTAAATCCTAAGGTTCTAATTAACTATCATAAAGCTTAATCCATGTGAGATGGGAATTAACCTATTAGGGGATTTCTTCTAGGTGAATTAACATAAAATCTGGATATTAAACTTAAAGCCTACATGTCTTAATCTCACATTAACTCAAGAAGACTTTTAAGGCAAATATGTCTTAATCTCACATTAACTCAAGAAGACTTTTAAGGCAAATATGTCTTAATCTCACATTAATTTAAGAAGACTTTTAAGGCATACGGAAGAGGATTAAGTGTACATACAATCACAAGTAAAATGGAATCTTTCAAGTGGTTAATGCTTAAAGACTTTCAAGGCTTCTTGATCATGACATCTTAGAAGGTGATTAATTGCAAGAATGATTAAATTAATTAATGGTAAGATGAAAACCATTAGGATAAATTCAAGACATAATAAATAAATGAGAACCTATAGAAAATAAATTGTATCTTGAAAATCTTTGATCATAGATCAAATATAAGAAGATATTATGAACAAGCACATTCTAAGTTTGAATTTGGTTATCTTCAAAGTGATTTCCTTAAACTTTTGAGTTTAATATTTAAGTGATTAAAATGTTGAATAAGACCTTTAATTAAGGCATAAAATTGAGATTAGAGAAGTGGAAAAGAATCTTGAATAAAACCACCAACTAGCTACTAACTAAATAAGCATTTGGGGCACTACTAAAAATTTTCGGTTTTTGCTACGGAAAAAAATCCGTAGCAAAAACCCATTTTCCCAGCAAAACATGTTTGCTATGGATTTTGTCCGTAGCAAAATATCGCGTCGCAATTGCGACGGATATTTATATCCGTAGCAAATTTGCTACGGATTTTAATATCCGTCGCAATTGCGCCGGATGTTACAATCCGTAGCAACTTGCTACGGATTTTGTTCCGTAGCAATTTCCTACGGAAATAAATTCCGTAGCAAGTTGCTACGGAAAAAAATCCATAGCAAATTTGAAAATTTGCTACGGATATTTTTTCCGTAGCAAATTTCACAAATTTCAAAATTTGCTACGGATTTTTTTCCATAGCAAATTCAGAATTTGCGGAGATTTTCTTTTCGGTAGCAAAATTTAAATTTATTTTTTTTAAAATTTTTTTAATAGAAAATTGAATACAAATAGTAAAGTAATGTACCATGAATATATTAACGATAAAAAAGAGTTTACATAGTGAAAACACAATATATATATATATATATATATATAATCCGTAGCAACAAACAAATACAAAAAAGTAGTAGCAACAAACAAATACAAAAAAGTAGGCTAAACAGCAGCATTGTGATCATAATCATCACCAGCATGGTCATCATCACCAGGAGTCGACCCGGAACCTCTATCTTTCATAAGGGACATGATTTGAAGCCGCATCGCCATCATCATCTCATTCTCGCGAGTCATCTCCCGTCGCATCATCGCCCGTTCTCGGCGCAACGCCGCTTGATCGATCTTGTTCCCGAATCATCCGTTGCCTCATCATCTCCGTTTCTCGAGCGCCCGTTGGCTCATGATCTCCGTTCTGGGTCATCTCGTGTTGCTTGCTCCTCCACCAACGCCTTCATCTTCTTCACTCATCTACAAAATTGATTAGTACATTTATTATTTGTACTTCATTTGAATGGACAAGAGAATGAAAATTATCAAAAACAAATGTATTATGTTTACCTGAAGAAACCCCTACAGTGCCAGATGAGAGGCACTTTGTTTGCTTCAGTCGGCTGGCAGACTCACCGTATCCAAAGACCCTCCCCTTCTTGTCAAGTCCGCCAGTAGCCTCAAAGAACAGACTCTCGTTATCGGATATAGAGGATGAGGGGTTAGTCTCACGCCGCGAGGCTCTCTCCGCGCGATGCCTTCTCAAAGTTTTCCTACAAGCAAACAAATACATAACAAATAAGACATGTAAAATGAAATACATATGGTGCCGCATAAAACAAGTAATAAAGGCAATAAATGTCTAATCGCTATTTGTTGCGCCCTTGGATTAATCCATTGCCTCTCACTCCTTCGATCGTCGGGAATGGGTCCGCGAAAGGTAACCCACTCAACCGATCCAAGTGGAGCTTCCCGCACTCTACCCGCAAACACAAATGATGACCTTAATTAATTACTTCAAAGTACAAAATATTGAATACGTAAATAGAAAATAACGTGTACTTACAACTTTGCGTCGATGCTCACTAATTGATATGGAGCCGCCAAAGATATGATGGTCCTTCTATTTTGGCCCTATTTTGCTTATTTTTCGCACTTATGGTCTTAAACTTGTCATTGTTTTCCCAATTGCCAAATAATTCATCTTTAGTGTCCTGTGGAAGCCAACTGTCTTGCCTCTCGACCTTCTCAATGCATAGAGCTTTCGACGCACCATCAAATCGCCCCGTGGTTATAAGCTTTTTTGATTTTCAAGATGCTCGAGTGCAACGTCATATGCTTATCCCGAAAATCAATAACGAACAATTAGTGCTCAAAATTTTAAAAGTACTTAATTAACACGCATAAAAAAAATAACTTACCAAGAACTCCTTGAACCACTTTGTCTCGTTGTGTCTTAGAAATCTCCGTCCACGCGGTCCAAGCTTGAGTGTAATTACGGAATATTTGGTCCGACATGAAAGTCACCACCGGAGTATCGTGCACAAACTGGAAACGAGAGATTGTCATGCAAATATTAGCATACAAACCAATTAGAAAAGAAAATTGTAACATTACGGGTAACTTGGCATGACTTACTCGTTGCGTCGGGACGGATCCAAAGAAACCCCGTCTCGGGATGTCTTGAGCCCTAGATTGGTACCTCGAAGAACTACCTTCTTCCCCGACGTGGCTCGAGGCGACGCAGCGGTGTGCCAAGGAAGAAATGTGAAATATTGAAGATGTTTGTACATAGATGGTTTCAAGAAACTAAACAAATGTAAATCAATCAGAAATGGTAAAGTAAACCTGTTATCCCCCTTGCTGTGCATCAGGGGGGTAGCCGCCGGTGACAACGATGTATAAAGTGACGGTGAAGATGACAAATATCGACGGTGACGACGAAAAATCAAATAGTGGCACCTCCGGAGAAGAGCGAGCCCTCTCGCCCTCCATATGGAGCAGTTGGCGTCGCCACTACCCCTTCTTATAGTACGGGGTTGGGCTCGACCACTGCCACGTCCACTACCTGAATGTCCTCCTGGATGCTCCATCTCTGAACACTTATAGACATCATGTCAAAAAATATATAAAAAAAAATATTTAGTTAATATGACAGTAGCAAAGAAACAAAGTATGTAGTATAACATATCGTCATAAACAAAGAACTAACACAAATCAACCGGACGATTCCTGTTCATCGACATCTACTTGCATGTCTTCATCTGAACTCTCATAGTCGTCGAACTCAGATTCACTATCAGAGAAGCTCATTTCTACCTCATCCTCATCGTCTGATTTCTCATTGTCAATTTGTATAGGAATCAACTCTAACTCCGCACGAGAATCAAAGAGATTGCTTGGTACTTCGTCATCGAAGATGTTTATGGGCGCACATGTTCCACATCAGCTTGGAAAGGTTCAGCCATACTGTCATTTGATTCCGGCTCTTTCGACTTTGGTATGATATTTTGTGCTTTGGTTTTAATAACTCTCGTCCACCCTTGGCGAGATGTAGGGTATGGTGTATAGTAAACTTGTTCTGTTGAGCAAGGATGAATGGGTCATAACCAACCGTATATCTCCTTGTCCAGTGGATCTCAATATTTCCATGTTTGTCCACTTTTGTCCCACGCGGACTGTTATCAAACCACTCACACTTAAAAAGGGTCACCACCTTGTCCCACTGGTAACTCAGCTAAATTATCTCAACTAACTTCCCTTAGTAGTCAGTCTCCACCCCGTCAACTTGGTCACCTCGACAACATACACCGTAATTGCAACATAGTGTACCTGTGTTCGCGTCAACAGTTGCAAATCGATACCCATTGATTATATATTTGTTGCATCGGGTAAACTTGTCATTGCAGCTCCATAAGATAAACTCCACGCAACTTCATTGGGATGCGATGGATTTTCCAAGAAATATGATCGAAACCATTTTGGAAACTCGAATTAGTGAATTGATCAACTTGGGACATCGACATTGAAGGATTTCTCGATCGGACCCAATTAGAGAAGTAACTGTAACAAAAAACTGAAGTTAATACTTTAATACTTACCGTAATACTAAACAAAAAAAAACTTACTCTAGGTACTTTGCGGCCTCTTCACAGTTGTTTAGAATGTACCACTCTGCAACTCGCTTATCTCTTCCGTCAAGAGTTGACTTCCAACGTTTTCCGACGACTCGCCCTGAAAAATTAAATATTGATTTTTGATCCCTCGTATCACCGGCATCATCGTTACGAGGTACCCCTCTCTACCTTGACATCATTTCAGGGGGATAATAGTATGACGCAAATTTTGCGGCCTCTTCGACTAGATAAGCTTCAGCGATAGATCCTTCAACGTACCTTGTATTTTTGATCTTGACCTTAAGTGTGCGTAAAAACCTACAATGGAATATCAGAGGGTATTTATAATCTAAAGTACCATGTCGGTCAATTAATAACAGCACAAATCAATATATATATTACCTCTCAAACGGATACATCCATCTATACTATTGTGGGCCTCCTACCTTTGCTTCGTAGGCCAAGTGAACGGGCAAATGTTCCATTGAGTCAAACAAGCTAGGAGGAAACACCATCTCTAACTTGCATAGCGTTATGGGCAGGCTCGCCTCCAGGTGTCGTAACTTTTCAACATTAAGCTTTGAAGCACAAATTTCTCTAAAGAACATGGAAAACTCCGTTAGAATAGACCATACATGCTTCGGTAGTGCTTTGAAGGCCCACGGCAACAATCTCTGGAAAAAAACATGACAATCATGACTCTTCATCTTGCTCAACTTCACCTCGTGCATGTCGACACATCTTTTCCAGTTTGACGCATAACCGTCGTGAGTTTCAGATCTTTAACCCATTGCAACAATTCTAAATTCTGCTCTTTATTGAATGTGTACGACGCCGGGTTTGGAAATTCGTCCAAAGTGCCACCGTCCACCAAATGCAAAGTAGGCACGCTTACAAATCGCTTCAACGTCCAATCTTGCGTTGATTTGTGTCTTTCGTCTTGCCCTTGGTATCCATCACGGTGTACAGAATATTGCAAAACACATTCCTCTCAATATGCATGACATCGAGGTTGTGTCTTAACAATTGATCCTTCCAATATGGTAGTTCCCGGAAGATACCGCGTTTGTTCCAATGATGATCAATGCCGTACCCCTCGGGTTTGCTTCAAGGCCCCTCTTCGACACTCGGAATGTGCCTAACCGTCCCATATTTCTTGTCCACTTAAACGAGGAGGTGGATCTCGCTCGTTCGACAACCTTCCGCGTGAAGTCTTTTCTATTTCTCCTAAACGGATTATCTGGGGGTAGGAATCGTCGGTGCTGTCAAACCAACCGACCTTGCGACCGTGTTCCAAGCTAAAACCCATGTTCTGTTCAAGACATACCGGCATGCGAGCTTTCCCGATGTTTGCCAGCCCACTCAACATCCCATATGCGGGGAAATCATTTATCGTCCACATTAAGGCGGCCGCATGGTGAAATTCGACTTAATGATATATCATACGTAAAAACACCTTCACTCCACAACATTTTCAACTCGTCTATCAAAGGCCCGAGGTACACATCTATCTTCTTTTTTGGGTTCGACGGCCCAGGGATTAACGCGTTAAGGAAGAAAAACTCTCTTCTCATGCACATAGAAGGTGGGAGGTTGTACGGATTCACAATGACTGGCCAATAGGAATAATTCCTGTCCGTATTGTTGAAAGGAGCGAACCCATCCGAACATAGACCAAGACGAACATTACGGGGATCCATAGCAAAGAAAGGATTCGCCTCGTCAAATTTACGCCAAGCTTCGGCATCAGATGGATGCGTCACAAAGTTTTCATCCCTACGATGCTCCCGGTCCTATCTCATGTGAGCAGCTATTTGTTCGGATGCATACAATCTCGTAAGTCTGGGCACCAGAGGAAAGTACCACATCTTGCTTAATGCATGACAGGTCTTTTTCCTTCCTTTCCCCACAACTTTATATCTGTCATGTCCACAGAATTTGCAATTTGTCAACTCAGCATCATCCTTGTAATACAACATACATCCTCTGGGGTAGCAATGAATTTTTTCACATCCAAGCCCAAGCTCTTTCACCTTTTTTTTTGCTTGGTAAAAGTCCTTCGGCAAATTATTGTCTTTGGGAACAACCTTACTCATGATCTGCATCATTTCGTTGTAATTCCTCTCACTCATATGGTGATCGGTCTTCAAGCTTAGTGTTGCTAGGGTAGCCGATAGCGATGAATATTCACTATTTTCAAAGTGTTCGCAACCTTCCCATAACGGACGCTGTGCTTCTTGAAGCATTTTATAGAACCTAGCGGCTTCGGATGAGGATCCTCACCCATGTATGATGGTTGAGGATGTGTACCGGTCTGCCTCCTCCCATGTATGACGGTTCAAAGCATGAGTAACGAGATCAAAATATTGGCACTACTACAAAAATTGGATACTACTACACTCAAAAACGTCCTTATTAAGAAATAGGTAGTAAAAAATGAAGGTAGTGGTATTCTTGTAATTATATATAAGGAAAATGAGCCTTCAACGTCCTAAATTATAGTTTAGGTCTTATAAAATTGATTTTTGGCGTTCTAACAAAGTTTCAGGACGTTTTAATTGCTTCCCGCCATGGAGAATATGAGAATTTTTTTTGGCGCCAAGATACTTAATTTTTTTTGGAATAAAATTCATTTTTGGCGACCGTATTTACCTTCAGTGTCGCCAATATTAACAAATTGGCGACCGAAAATAAATCAGTCGCCAATATTCGATAACTTGGCGACGAAAATAAATCAGTCGCCAATATTTTAATAGTGACGACTGATTTACCTTAAATGTCGCTAATATTAAAATTGGCGACTCGATTTATTTTCGTGTCGCCTAATTATCTGAATATTGGCGACTCAAGGTAAATCAGTCGTCAATATTAAAAAATTGGCGACCGATTTGTTAATCAGTGTCGCCAATTATCATTTAAAACACAAATGACCCTCGTGTACTCTCACTCCCGCGATAGAAAGAAACCCTCCGCGCCTCCTTCCCCAAATCCCACCACTCGTCATTTCCTTTTTTTCGCAAGCGTCTCCTCCGTCGCCACCTCCACCGCGCCGCACAAATCGGCGTGGGCTTCCAACTCCACTCCACCTCGATTCGTTCTTCCGTCGATTTACCTTCCCCGTCTCATCGTCCGTCTCCTCCGTCTTCCCTCTTTGCATCGTCCTTCGGCCTTGCGTGCTCTGGTGGGCGGGATTGCAGTGCGTACATAAACTTTTAATAGTGCTTTGTATCGCTCATATCCTTTTCTAGAATACAAAATGCATGGTCGGGGTTGTTCTCGTTTGGAACCGCAAACTTTAATGTTTAGTGATATGATAGGCATGCGTGAAAAGCACTTTAAATTACATAGAAAAATCGGTAAAAAACATCGTAATTTCTTGCAAAAGTAGTATTGTCTACCGAGATAAAATTCTTTGAGAGAATAAATTGTAGGGAAATTTGGAAGCCGAATTATCAAAACATTGAAAAAGAGAGTAGGTTTTTGTTAATTCTTAAATTTCAACAAATACTCATACCGAATTAATGTTTGGTTCCTTGTTGATTAAGTCCTGTTCCACCGCCAAGGTTATGCGATGTAATAACCACAAATCTTAACATTGGAACTTGTATAAAATCCGTGATCGAATGGTTTAACATGAGACCATGCGACGTTCTTTTGACACCTATTTAATACCTAGGATTCTATCTTGTACTATATTTCAGTTATAGTTGAATATTGTTAGAAAAGAGATCAAGGTTTAATAATATAAGGGCAAACTTTAAAATTAAATCAGTCAATTAGATATGATTGTCGTTTAGTACGCCTATACTTTTTTTTCAATTGCCGCAATGTTTGTGTTTTAATTTTCTTGAAAAATCATTATTTTTAGCTCTCCATTAAAGTGAAAGTTTGTGATCTTCAATTGCGCTTCATTTGCAAAAGAAGCGTTCTTGATTAAGAGAAAAATTCCATTATCATCCAAAAAAAAGCCAATGAATGGCGCTAACTATCACTGGGGCTCATAAATTAAATTATAGCTATAGTTACAGATAAGCTATGGATGTTACTTTTCCATTTTATAAGATTGTTTAATTCTTCTTTGTACCTAGGCCTTGCTAGGAGATTAGAAGTGAATGAGAGAGAGAGAGAGAGAGGAAAACAAGGGCACGCACCTTAAGCCTTGTGCTTGAAAAGTTAAAAGAGAAAAGAAACAAAAAAAACAAGATCGTGTGTTTTATTCATATCATCACACTCATGAAGAAGTCATTAAAGATTAGCATCCATCCTTATTGCCTGGTACGAACACTTTCCGTACTAGAAAATTGCTGTGTTTTATTCTTTTGAATGTAATTAAATCTGGTTATTCACATTCATTAACTCAAATTAATAAAGAAAGGTACAAGAAACAAAAACAAAAGTAAAAAGACCTATCACCCTCCATCATCTATATTCACATGTCCTAAGAGATTTCGAAAATAATTCTATTTCTTCTTTGCGCTCATGATTAATAGTATATACCATGATAGCTTCTCTCATTTGTATATCATCATCATTTTGACATCCCTTCTTGTGGGGGAAAAGGAAAAGACATCTACGTTAGTATATCTGCAAATGTAGGATTTAGGAGCTATGTTGATCAGTTTAGAAGTCCTTCAAGGTTTTATAGAACTTTAAGTCTCCAACGTAGCTTGTATTCATGGATTAGTGTGAAGGTTAAGGAAAGATTAAAGCTTGCTTATTATTGACTCAACTTGATTTTCCAAATGAAATTTCCTTTAAACAAAGTAAGATCATTTAACCAAAATCTTAACTATTCTCCCTACAGTTACAACCAAAGAGATAACTTCTTGCATGCTTTAGCCTCTTGGTTAAAGAAATAAGAATAAAAGAAAATGATTCACAATCCATATTAAAAAAAGTGAAAAAGTCGTGTACGAAAAGTATTAAGGATTCCTTGTTCGGTTTTCAACGTCATTTGACGTGGAAATAATTATGGATGGATCTCCTATCTTTATTAAATATCATGGGATGCAATGAACCGAACCGGAACCTTTTGATTGATTTTTAAATTTGAAATTAGAGAGTGGCCTCCCATGCAATCAATATGCACATATATATGCATATTGGATGGAGCTAGCTTTAGGAGGAATAGGGGAATTATTATGACGTCTTAATAATTATTAAGAAGTCCCAATACCGACTAAAGAGCATATATAAAATGATGATACTTTATTTATTATTAGGATTTTTTAGTAGATAAGTTCTTTACTTATGATTTCATAATAATTTTCCCAATAAAATATAATAAGGCTCTTGATCGAACTCGTGGAAAGAGAGAAATTAAATCAATGGTCCAAAGTGGGGGCCGATTTGGTTGACGGTCATAGTGGCTTGAAATGTCGTAAAGGGGTTGAAGGATTGGGAAATCAATCTTTGAGGCTAATCGCAAGGAAAGCAAGTGGTCATTACTTTTTTCTCGATACAACTATAATTCCAAGTCAAATGATGTTGGTGCTTGGAAATGAAATTTAATAGTTATATGCTGCTGGTTCATATTGATTCCTACTATAGCAAATTTTTAATTTGAACACACAATGTTATGCGTTGGAATCATGTGTTTGGTACGAGTAATTCAGATCCCATAAATTGTTATCTGTTCACACTATATAATGAAAATGAATTTCGAACCCTATGGCTGTATTTGTTATGAGATCAAATTTATTGAAAAAATTGAGGTCTAAACACCCAAATTTGGTTTAAACAATTCTATTGCATGGCTTGTAGTTTTACTCAAAGGATTTAATTGGATTTGGTTAAACTATTGTGGGGGACTTGCCATTAGATTGAAAACAAGATTTCCTATTACCGCTTCCAAATAAGTTTTGTGCTTGGTTCTTAATATAACAACCATATGTTGATAATGCAGATATAGACGAGTAGAGATTAAAGGATAGTCATCTTCGTCTTTTTTGACTACCTGCAGAGAAATATTGGTCAAAGGTTTGAAGCAAACGCTTGCGCTCCCAAATTAGGTCAGTTGCTTTCATTTTATGCACACACCCATATGTTTTTAATCCGGTGATTTTTTTTTGTCTTTCCTTTATTATTAGCCATATGAACTACGTGAACTTGATTAAAAAAGTGATGGCTTCATGGTTTACCATTTCCATTACCATTGAAGTATATGTCGGTAGGAATAATTTCAATGTTCGTTAGTTGATGAAATTGTTGGATTTAATAGTTGATATGAACTTGAAATTGACATGAACTTGACGCGTTGTTGGAAATGTCGTAGGTGGTAATAAAATGGGTCATAGTTGGATGAATGCGTTGAGAACTAGTGAAGAATATGAGAATGGGGTGGAAGAGTTTATTGAATTTGCTAGAAGGAATGTGGCCACAAAAAATGGGATGTATTATTGTCCATGTGTTAATTGTTTAAATGGGAGTCGAAGGGTTATTGCGATATAAGGGACCACCTACTTTGTGATGGAATACACCTTCGATACACAACGTGGATATGGCATGGTGAGGAAGTAAGTACCGGTGCGTCCCACGCAAATGAAGTTGAGGTAGATGATGATGATGGAATGGAGAAAATGATTAATGATGTTGAGCGGCGAATCTTTTGCACAATCGGGTGAATATGAAAGCGTGCGGAGTGATGCGAGACACCTTTGTTCCCTCGGGTGTACTAAGTATACACGGTTGGCTGACGACCTTACATTTGGTCAACTTAAAGACAACTTGTGGGTGTGGACCGATAGCGGTTTCACGTCGTCGCTTGAATTGTTGTGGGATATGTTGCCAGATGATAATGTACTTCCAAATCGTATGTATGAGGCCAAGAAAATCTTGTCTACGATGGGTATGGAGTATAAAAAGATACACAGTTTCCCTAATGACTGCATATTGTACAGAAACGAGTACGAAGGCCTCAGTAATTGTCCGAAGTGTAAAACTTCACGATACAAAGTGAACAAAGTTAGTGTTTCTGGAGAGCAGACAACAAAAAGGCAACCTTTGAAGGCATTGTGGTATCTTCCAATAATTCCACGGTTTAAGCGTACGTTGACTAGTGAAGCAACGGCGAAGAAGTTGAGATGGCATTCGATGAGAGAATATCCGATGGAAAATATCTTCGGCACCCGGCTGACTCTCCGCAATGGAAGAAAATAGACGAAATGTTCCCTCAATTTGGCAGTGAGCCAAGAAACCTTCGGCTAGGGCTTTGTACAGATGGCTTCAATCCGTATCGAACTCTTAGCAGCACTCATAGTGCATGGCCGGTTCTCCTTGTAATATACAACTTACCTCTCTGGCTATGTATGAAACGCAAGTATGTGATGCT
This sequence comes from Acacia melanoxylon, assembly GCA_019022615.1. Taxonomy (NCBI): domain Eukaryota; kingdom Viridiplantae; phylum Streptophyta; class Magnoliopsida; order Fabales; family Fabaceae; genus Acacia; species Acacia melanoxylon. The sequence goes on from JAFJYJ010000010.1 coordinate 8,451,838, forward strand.
TTCTATGATGATTTACGGACCAAAACAACCCGGAACAATATCGATGTGTACTTGGCGCCCGGTTGAGGATTTGAAGAAGTTGTGGGAGGAAGGCGTAGATGTGTTTGATGCATATAAGAAGGAGCACTTCAAGTTGCGCGCAATGATTTTTACCACGATAAACGACTTTCCCGCATACGGAAATTTGTCGAGTAGAGTGTGAAGGGGCATAAAGCATGTCCAATATGTGAACGGATTACACAAACTTCCACCAACTAAAGCACGGAAAAAAACAGTCTACCTCAGTCACAGGAGGTTTCTTCATCGGTTCCACCCATATCGTAAGTTAAGAAAGCGTTTTAACGGCTTACCGGAGTAGAGCACGGCTCCAAAGGCATTAACCGGAGAGGACGTTTATAGTCGGGTGAAACATATCAATGTCATATTAGGTAAGCAGCAAAGGAAGACGAGTGAGAAGAATATATGGAAGAAGAGATCAATTTTCTTTGATCTTCCATATTGGCGTAGCCTTGATGTGAGACATGATCTTGATGTGATGCATGTGGAGAAAAACGTTTGTGATAGCCTTGTCGGTACTCTTTTGCACATACCAGGGAAGACTAAGGATGGAATTAGTGCGAGACTAGATCGGTTGATATGGGAATAAGAGAACGGTTACATCCACGAGTAATGGAAGATGGTAAGAGGGCATACATGGAGCCGCCAACTCATATACTATCAAAGCGGAGAAGAAAAGTTTGTGTGGATGTCTATATGACATTAAGGTGCCACAAGGATATTCTTCTAATTTGAGAAAGTGTGTCTCAATGAACGATTTGAAGTTAGTGGGAATGAAGTCCCATGATTATCATGTGTTGATGGAACAACTACTACCAATAGCTATAAGAGGCATTATGAAAGATGAAGTTCGATCCACTATAACAAGATTGAGTATTTTCTTCAATGCTATCTCGCAACAAAGTCATTGACATTGAAAAGTTGGATGAATTGGAGAATGAGGGTTATATTATTTTGTCCCAACTAGAGATGCATTTCCCTCCCGCTTTTTTGATATCATGGTGCACTTGATAGTGCACTTGGTAAGGAGGTAAGACTGTGCGGTCCAGTTTACCTCGGGTGGATGTACCCTTTCGAGCGATACATGAAGATCTTAAAAGGGTATTCTAAAAACCCTTATCGGCCGGAAGCCTCAATAGTTGAGAGATATGTAGTTGAAGAGGCTATGGAGTTACGCAAAGATTATCTATCGGGCCGACGATACAATCTCGCATGACGAGGGGATAAGCGGGGAACTCGAGGAATCAAGCGAAGAATAAGCCTCGTGAAGAGGTGTTGCAAGCACACCTATACATCTTGAATAATACGGAAGAAGTTCAACCATACATTGATGAACACGAGAAAGAGTTTGAAGAATATGAATCCAAGGAAGAGTGACATGCGAGATAGCGAATGAGGAAAAGAAGACGTTCATAAAGTGGTTCGGTGAGAAGGTATTGCACGAGACCGGAGTGTCGGATACAATCGAGTGGTTAGCCTTGGGGCCTTCTTTTCGTGTCATCACTTGGAGCGATTTACGATGTAAACGGATATTCTTTCTACACAAAAGACCAAGATGACGAAGTCTTTGTGCAAAATAGTGGGGTGATAGTTGAAGCTGAATCCATGCACTTTTCGAGTTCGAAAGACAAAAACCCGGTGCTAGCATCAATGGCCTATTATGGAGTGATCGAAGAAATATGGGAGATCAGCTACAGCAAGTTCAAAGTTGCTTTATTGAAATGTAAGTGGGTTAGCAATAATGCTGTTGTAATAGATCCTAAATTTGGATTTGTCTCAGTTGATCTTCAAAGACTTGGTCATAGAGATGAGCCATTCATTTTAGCAAGTCGGGCGAAACAAGTGTTTTATGTTACGTAGACCCGAAAATAAAGAAATGTCAATTGTACTTCAAAGTAAAAAACGAAGTATGGTGAAGAATCCTTGAACCTTGACGATACACTCCCTTTCAAAGACAAATCCACCTACAACACGTGAAGTTGAATTGGTAGATGAAGAAGAATATCTTTGCAAGAAAGGATCATTGTGAAGGAATATGGGAAACCATGTAAAGTAAGATCTTCGATTACGAAATGATTTGTTTAACTACTATGTTCTTTTTGTGGTCGTTTAACATGTTGGTTCATTTTATTAATTTGTTTATTATTTAAAAACCTATCTAACATAAATTTTTGTGGTCTTTGATGAACGTGAATATGTCTAGCTCGACGAGTCATCGGGAGATAGGGTTGATATGCCCGTTGTGAGAAAGGGGAGAGGTAGCACACACACGGGTGCGCTAATTGCTCGCCGTGACAATCGGAAAAAGAGGCTGCATGTGGAGTTCGATGAAAATATGAATCCAAATAAGAGAGGAAGAACGGCTTCATTAGCTATTTAGGCTATATGGCTCGAAGCAAAGTGCGTATTGTTTACTCGGCTTGGAAGTTCGTTCCGAGAAGACGAAGGAGTTGATTTGGACACGAGATTTTGGTATCTCACTTTCGATATATCTCGCATTTGTATCTTTAGTCTTATTACTTGATTTCTTTCATATATTCTCTTTCACCTTGCAAAGAAACATTTGATGTCCCTAACACTAAGGCCATGAACAAGCATTGGATGGGCGAAGTTCGTCTCCGTTGGAAGGATTTTAAGAACAAGCCGACAAAAAAGTATATTCGCGGGCCAAAGAGGGACGAGGATCCATGTATGACCTATGACTTCATTTCTCCCAGGATTTGGAGGGAGTTTGTGGCGTCCGGCAGAATCCTAAATTTCCGGTAAAATTTCGTCATATCTTATCTTTAATTTGAATCTACTTGAATTCGTACGATCATTTTTGTTTGAATTCGTGTCACAGGAAACAAGCCAAGCCAATAGAGAGAGGCAAGCGAAAAATAAGTATCCGCATTGCTTGTCTAGAGGTGGCTACAGAAAGCTGGAACGAAAGATGATGGACGAATAGCTACAGCGAATGAAGGAAGCTTCCCAATCCGATCCTTCCACTGCTATCCAGGCCCCTGAGCGTCCTCCTCGTCACAAGAAATGGAAAGCTGCGAGAATGAAGGGTGACAAATACATCAATGAAGATGTTCGAGGTTGCCTCAAAGATTGTAAGTAGTTAAATTAGAAGTATTAAATAGCCTCGTTGTTTCATACTATAAGAGTTTAGTTATTATTTATGAAAAATCTTATGGTACGGGATGAACTTGAGCAACAGCGAGCGGCCAAGGCTCATTCACGCGTGTACACGGCGGGACATTTTGTCAACGGCTATTGGGAAGCCGGATTACCTTGATGCTTTGTTCGAGGGGAGACGAGGGGAGTTAGTGTCGCAAAATATTTCGGACGGCGTTCACGTTTGTATGCCGAAGAGAGCCATCAGGAGCTTGAAGCTAGAATTCGAGCAAACCTTGTAAATGAGGTTATGGCACAACTACGGGGTGAAATGCAAACTATGGTACAACAGCAACGTACAACCGACGAATCCCCGAGGATCCCCAGCAGCAAGGATATTTTTCAGCCTCCAGAGGTACATATTGGCGAGCCGTCTCACACTCCAGAGGTACATATTGGCGAGCCGTCTCACACTCCACAGGGAGGTATACCTTGCACTCTATATTTGGATGACCCCACCGGCGGATTGTTGCCGATGGTCTTGTTTACCCAGAACAAGACAAACACCACGGCAAGCAAATTCCGTAATCCCAACGTCGGGTGACCGCGACGAGTGTGCGAGAGGGGAAGAAGAGACAGCCGTCCCGATTGATGACGAGGAGGTTACCACACTAGGCGCTGCCATCACATGGTTCATCCTTTGGCCGACTCATCTTATTGAGATGGGGACGACACCTCCGATGGTAGGAAATACATAGATGATTGAGTATGAGTTGTTTCCGATTGATTTTCATTATATTGCTCATTCACTCATAATATGTTTTTTATGTTTTCATAGGATGAACAAGCTGCGGGCTTATTTCCCTACTTAGCACGGCTGCGAGAGTTGTACAAGGACATCGGCCTTATAAGCTTGCGAGATGCTCTCGGGCATTGTCGGTGCGAAAAAAAGACATATCCGATAACATTTGACAAGAAAGATTTGACGGAGTTTTTGACGATGGATTGTTTAGATATACAGTTTCTTCAACTTGCAATCCGTAAGTTTTTTTAACCCTTTAATTATGTTAGTACTCTTGTTTTTGTTTAATATTTTCAATAACATTTATCATTTCATTTCATAGTGTGTGCCGTGAATTATGCGCCGGCACAAAGCGAGCGGGTTCATATGGATACTTATGTCCTGGATGTACGGCTTCGGCTCGCAATACGTTACCCAGGAGGTCAATTTATATTGGTTTAACAATGGGCGACGGAGAATCGTCTTGTTATCTAGCGCCAATACATGAAAGGTGCGTACTTTTGTTTTGTCTATATAAGATTTTTGTGAATAAATTGCTTTCTTATCTTAATTTAATATTAATACGTATATGTTGTAGGGGTCATTGGACGCTGTGTGTTGTTTGTCCTGGAAAGAACTCCTGTTATTGGTTCGATTCAGTAGGTGGCACTCCAAACGAGGATATCAAAACCATGTTTGCCGAGTAAGTACATTTTTGTCTTAATCATCGATTCTTTTTTTAAATGAATGGTTTAACATGTCTGTTAATTTCCATTTTAATGATAGGGGCCTCAAGACGTATAGACAACTGACTTATCAATGCAAAAGAGCAGGGTGGACCGAGGTGGTATAAACCGATGGTGAGTAGTTTGAATTCAAGTTATTTCATTGACACAGTAGCTTTCGATATGCCTTTATTCGTTTTTAACAATTTTCCTTCGATTTATAGTGCCATCAACAACCAGGGAGCACCGAGTGCGGATATTACGTTATGAATTGGATGCAATCCATCGTTACCAAACGGACGTGTTCAAAATTTTCAAAAAGTACGTAATCGCTACGTGATTCTCAAGTTTATTGAATTTTTGTTGTTGTACTTGAGTTGTTAATTATTTCCTTCACTTAATTGGTTTATCTTATTCCACGTTTTCCAATTTACAGTTTATGGGTACTAGGGATCCGTACTCATAGGATGAGATCGATTCGGTTCGAGACATGATAGCTAGACATCTTCTTCAACACATAGCCTAGTTAGTAGTGAGCATGATTAGTATGTTATTTTGTTAGTGATTCAAATTTGCTACGTTGTTCATTTGTATCTATTTGATGTTTTGTCGTTCAAAATATGCAAGTTTGGTGTTATATATTGTGTTTATGTATTGTGTTAGTGTGATTCTTGTGTTGCTTGGTGGTTTCGGGCCGATGCAAAAAACTTGGTAGATATCTCATAGTTGTAATCCTATTGATAGTTTAATTTGTGTCTTTCCAAGTTTCTTGTATTATTTTACTTCAGATTTTACTACACTGATATGATCCAAAACTTGGTAGCTAATCTCCTATCTCATTGTTACCAGTAATTGATGCGAGTTGTCGAGCTCTCACAAAATAACCAAGTTACCAAATATTTGCAGTATAGGGACAACCTGGATCGTCTCCCAAGGAATTCGCAGTTGGTTTAAATCAATTGGTAAAAATAGTGAATGAAATGGGGGGTTTAAGGTTTAGTTAAAATTAAAGAAAGAACTAAGGATAGAGTGGAAGGATAAATGAAATTAAGTAGATTAAAACGATCAACCCAGAATTGGGATCCAAAATCTTCCATCATCGGACAAAAATAGAATAACGACCTTGTGATTGATTCTAGAGAAACCGAAATCTCTCGCATTAGTCTAGAAGCTCCCTCGACTAGACGATCGCCTAGCATTTATTCGAACACGTGGCGAGCTTGCTATACGAACGTACAACGCTCTTTATAACCCGGTCCGAACTATGTCCTTGGGATATCAATCTGGATATTAAATCTAACATCCAATCTATTTCTAAATTCGAATCCGATTAAAGTAAAGAAACAAGTCAGTTATCGATTAAAACACAAGTCCTCCGGATGACACCATGGAATCCTCAACTCATGGGTCGATCACAGAAACTTAGCCAAGCATTGCTATGTAAGATAAAAATGAAGAAATAAGGATATTCATCATGACCACGAAGAACATGAACTAGTTCAACATGAACACGAAGAACACAAAGAACAACTTAAGAAAAATGAAAGTAAATCTCACAAACATAATGAATCCATAAAAGAAAAAGATGAAGAACATAAAATCAACATAAATAATTAAAAGAAAATATTAAAATGCCATACCAAGAAGGAGGCAAGAAATTAAAGACAATACATGAAAATAATAAAGCAAGATATTGCCATACCAAGAAGGAGGCAAGAAATTAAAGACAAGAATTAAAGACAATACATGAAAATAATAAAGCAAGATATTGCCATACCAAGAAGGAGGCAAGAAATTAAAGACAAGAACTACAAGAAAGAATTTAGAATGGGAGAATTAGAGAGATCTTGGTCTTCTCCAAAGGTGTGTCTTGCTCTTCTCAAAATCCATCTATTTATAGAAATCATGGAAGAACTATTTAGCCATACTTTTTGACTTTTGCACCTCCAAAACCGTGTTCCATCTTGCAAGCTGTATTACACCACAAATTCGGTGGAACTGGGCCTTGTTGTCTTCATATGAAATGTGGCCGTTTGTGTCAGCTTTCCAGTCGTTCAAACTGGGCCTCATTTGGAGTTCTGTAGCTCAAGATATGGATCGAACACCGAACGTTGTTCCGGAGCCCAGTTCAGCGCCCCTGTTCCGTATTCCAGGCCCAATTTGGTCCTTTAAACATTTGATTTAGCCTTTGGGCTCTTCATATGGTTTGTAGATCTTCATTTTAGCTTTCTGAAAATATAAATTGTAGAGCCATTGGATCTTTAAAACTCAAGTTATACCCAAAATACCGAACAGTGTTCACTACCCAATTGTAGTAAGAATATGACTCAAGTTCAATTTTGAATCCAAACTCAAGATGTGACCAAGATTAATGCAAATAAAGTTTAAAAACTCATTATGAAGTGTAACCACATATTTAACTAATTGGTCTATTAAATCATGACAACGACAAAGTTTTTAACTTATTTTTGCATTTAAAATAATATGAATTTAAAGATTATCAAACTCCCCACACTTATCCTTTTGCACCGAGGAAAAAATAAAGATAAAAACGATTCTCTTTTCTAACAATTGCTGAAATTTCAAAACTTAACAAGGATCACAAAAGTTTCAAAAGATCAACCAATCAAGACATAAATCTCTTCATCTCAAATTACAAATCATGGCAATATCATTCAATGATGCTAATCACACAAGATAGTCTCTCAAGGGATGCCCTCAATCAATCTCTCAAGTGTATATGGTTAATAAGTGTATCGCTCAAATTCTACTCAAGGAAATTGTTCTACCATAAGCTTGCTCAAGTTCTACTTCTCCACTACTTATAACACATGCTTGCAAAAATCAAGAGGACTTGTTATTAAGGTTGTAATGGGGCTATGGTAATGGTATGGAAATGAGAGGCTAAATACCCGAGAAATTTAAAAGAGCGTTAGTACATAATATAAAGTCACTCTTTTTTTTTTCTTTTCTTTTCTTTTTTGCTTCTTTTGTTTTTTCAATAAATGCCAGATGATGAATGGCATATAAGCTTCTTTTTTTTTTTTTTTTTTTTTTTTTTTTTTTTTTTACAATAAATGCCAAACAATGAATGGCACATAATCAAATACTTTGAACAAATACTTCAAATAATACTTTGAACAAATACTTCCCCCACACTTAAAATGTTGCACTCCTGGCAACCCCCACACTTAACCACAAAACCAATGCGCAATTAATTTCCAAGGTGCGGAATAAAATGGTGTGACATTTAGGCTAGTAATGTGGCTTCGAAAGGAATGAGTCAAAAAGGCACAAAGGGCTAACAAAGGAGATATAATGCAAGGGAAAGGCTATTTGGTCGAGTGAGGAAATAAAAGAAAGAAAACAAGCCTCCATCATATTTATGCATGCAAATGAAAAATGTAGTTTTGAAAAGAATGAGAGCAAGTTCTAGAGAACATAAATCATGAGCGAGATGCACACAAGAAAGAAAGAATGGTAAAAGATGAGTTCCATTCATGTAGGCCCAAGATCTCACAAAGGAAAATACCAAATCATGCAATTAGCATCATAGAATTAACCACCAGGGCAAGTAATCCAAGAATTAAGAAATATAGCCCAATTAAAATGATCCATTAAAACCAAAATGTCCAAGTTCATAATATGTTGCAATCATAGAAGGAGAGAATGTATTGTTCAAAAGGAAAAAAAAAATGATTTTTTTTGTTGTTTTTGGTTTTTTTTGTTTTGTTTTTTGTTTTGTTTTGTTTTAAATGAAAAGTGGGAAAATGGAAATAATAAAAGAAAAAGAAATAGAGAAAGAAAAGAAAAATACTCCCCAAGGTTCTTATGGAGGGTAAGTGGCATGTGAGTAGGATCTACGCTTCCATAGGTCGCTCCCGGGATCCCTCATAAAATGGTTTGAGGCGATGTCCATTCACTTTAAAGGTTTTCCCGTAGACGGATCACACAACTCAACAAAGCACCAAAAGGGAATACATTAGTAATCACAAAAGGGCCATCCCATCTAGATCGAAGTTTACCAGGCATAAATTTGAGACGGGAATTGAATAGAAGGACTTTTTGGCCCACAACAAACTCTCTCCTCGGGATCTCGCTTATCATGGAATGCCTTTGTCTTTTCCTTGTATAACCGCGAACTCTCATAGGCATCTAATCTAAGCTCATCCAGTTCTTGTAAGCGCAACTTTCGTTCAACCCCGACTTAGCCAAGTCCATGTTGCCTTGTTTAATGGCCCAATAGGCTTGATGCTCCAACTCAACCGGAAGATGACATGCCTTACGAAGACAAGCCGATAAGGAGACATCCCAATCGGAGTCTTGTAAGCTTGAGTTCGATATGCCCACAAAGCATCGTCAAGTCTCTTGCTCCAATCCTTCCGAGTAGAGTTAACGGTTTTTTACGAAGGATTTGCTTGATTTCTCTATTTGAAACTTACCGACCATTGGTCTCGTGGATGGTATGCTGTGGAGATCTTATGAATCACTCCATATTTTCGTAATAAAGCACTCATGCTTCGGTTACAAAAATGAGAACCCTGGTCACTTATAATAGCTCGTGGAATACCAAACCTGCATAAAATGTTAGACCTGACAAAATCTACCACCACAGCAGAATCATTAGTCCGGGTGGCCTTTGCCTCAACCCATTTTGAAACATAATCAACAGCCAACAATATGTAAGTAAGCCCATAGGAAACAGGAAATGGACCCATAAAATCAATACCCCAAACATCAAAGATTTCACAAAATAGTATAGGCTGCTGGGGCATCTCATGCCTACGGAAATACTCCTGCTCTCCGACGGTTATCACATGACTTACAAAACAAATAAGAATCACGAAACAGGGAAGGCCAAAATAAACCGAGTCCAACACTTTCCTAGAAGTTCTTTGTGGTCCAAAGTGACCACCACAAAGCGTAAGCATGAGAAAAATGCAATATGGAATGAAATTCATGATCGGGCACACATCTCCTAACTACTTGGTCACTACAAAATTTCCCGAGATAAGGGTCATCCCAAACATAATATTTAGACTCACTCTTCAATTTTAGGTTTTGGGCCCTAGTGGAATCGACAGGGAAAAACACCGGCTACCAAGTAGTTAACCGGATCAAAGATACCAAGGAATCTTACCTTGCAAACGTAGAAGGCGCTCATCGGGAAATCATCCGAATAGAAGAGGGTGAGAGGGAGAATGGGTGATGCGGCTTAAGTGGTCGGCTACCCGGTTACGTGCTCCACTGCGTCTCGGATCTCTACATCAAATTCTTGGAGCAATAACATCCACGGATGAGTCGTGGCTTAGCATCCGCCTTTTTTAAAAGAAACTTTAAAGCGGCATGGTCGAGAAAACAATCACTCTACTAGCTAGTAGATATGACCTAAACTTATCAAAAGCAAATACAATGGCTAACAACTCTTTTCGTAGTGGTGTAGTTAGATCGGGCGGGATCCAAAGTCTTGGAGGCATATGAAATGACATGAGGTGCTTTATTGACCATTGTGCCGGGATAGCACCAACCGCATAGTTGGAAGCATCACACATCAACTCAAATGGAAGATTCCAATCTGGAGGTTGGATCACGGGAGTTGTGGTAAGACAACGCTTCAAGTGATTGAAGGCCTCCTTGCATTCATCATTGAACACAAAATCAGTGTCCTTATGCAGAAGGTTGGACAAGGGTCGGGCAATCTTCTTTGAAATTGAACGAATGAAGCGCCGGTATTTACGCATGACCAAGAAAAGAACGAACTTCCCCACGAGATATGGGGTAAGGCAGAGCAGTAATAACATCAATTTTAGCAGGATCTACCCCAATACCCTTACTTGACACAATGTGTCCCAAAACTATTCCTGACTCAACCATAAAATGACACTTTTCATAATTAAGCACAAGATTAGACTCTATGCATCTATGCAAGACTCTAGAAAGATTAGCCAAACATGCATCAAAACCAGATCCATATACGGTAAAATCATCCATAAAAACCTCCATGCAATCCTCTAGAAACTCAGAAAAGATACTTACCATACAACGCTGAAAGGTGCTAGGTGCATTGCAGAGGCCAAAGGGCATCCTTCTGTAAGCATAAGTTCCAAAGGGACATGTGAAGGTTGTCTTCTCCGATCCTCGGGAGCAATGTGGATCCGAAAGTAGCCCGAGAAACCATCCGAAAGCAATAGTGTGACTTACCGCCCAATCGCTCTAACATCCGATCAATGAATGGTAAAGGATAATGATCCTTGCGAGTAGCTTGGTTGAGCCTCCTATAGTCAATGCATACTCTCCAACTATTCCGAACTCGTGTAGGGATGAGTTCATTTTTCGATTGGCTACCACGGTACTCCGAGACTTCTTGGGAACCACCGGGACCGGGCTAACCCACCGATCGTCGAGATGGGGTAGATGATACCGGCTTGCAAAAGCTTAGTGACCTCCTTTTTCACCACATCAAGAATAAGGGGATTAAGGCGTCTTTGGGGTTGTCTCACTGGCTTAGCCTCCTCTTCCAACAAAATTCTATGCATACACACAGAGGGGCTGATGCCAACGATATCAGCTAATGTCCACCCAATCGCCTTCTTGTTTGCTCTCAGCAATGTCAACAGTTTTTCTTCTTGTTCGGTAAAAGATTATTTGCCAATATGGATCGGCAACCTTGCTCATTGTCCTCCGAAAAGCATACTTCGGATGATCCGGAAGAGACTTAAGATCCAACTTTGGTGGCTGCTCGCAGGGAAGAAGCTTAGGTGGTTGTTGCACTAACTCGATGTCATCACACTTGGAACGCCGAAACCAAATTCACGTAGCGAGAGAAAGAAGCGTGCCTTGACGGCTCAACATTATCATCGAAATTCAGTTCACAATCGAATGAACATCAAAATCAAAATTTAGCTCCAATGTGCAATCATTAGTATCAATAAGAGAGTCGAATCACCATATAATGCAGCATTTATTTCGAGCATGCGAGCACCATTCATTATTAGAACATGCACAAATGGTAGCATCACTCATATATGCAAAATCGGGATAATCAAGCAAACCAATTAGCAAGAACATCATCAACAAGATCATCAACCACATCAATGCACAAAACGAATGTTCTTCCCTAGGATGTTTCATGGCATCAAATATGTTAAAATGCACAATTATATCACCAAACTCCATAGAAAGAGTACGAGAATGTACATCTATTTTAGTCCTAGTTGTTTTCATGAAAGGTCCGCCTAAAATGATTGGTGACTTACCGCTAGGAGACTCATCCTCCATATCTAAGATGTAAAAATCAGCGGGAAATATCAATTCATTAACTTTGACTAATACATCTTCAACTAAACCGAAGGATGACCATTACTCCTATTAGCTAACCGGACAACAATACCAAGAGGACGCAAGGACCAAGACCAAGAGATTTATAGACAGATGCGGGCATGACATTAATTGAAGCACCTAGATCTAACATGCAATCATCAAATCTATAATTACCAATAATGCAAGGGATAGAAAACATTCCGGGTCTTTGCACTTGTGAGGCATGGGTTGGAGGAGTCCGACACATTCGATTCGGTGCTCACTCGCTCGGTCCCCTTGATCGCCTCTTGTTGGTACATAACTCTTTGAGAAACTTGGCATATTTGGGAATTTGCTTGATTGCATCCAAGAGAGGAATATTGATCTCGACCTTTCGAATGTCTCAAGGATGTCCTTTTCTTGTGCTTTTTCACCCAACTTCTTGGGTTGAATTGTTCTTTGAGGGAAAGGAAGAGGAATGTGAATGTCAAGTTCTTCTTGGCTTTGATGCATTGGCCTTTTATTACTAGAGTCAATCTTCATATTTTTCGACTCTTTTCCGATGTGGATTCGGTTACATGCAGCTTGTTTAGGCTCCTCCAATTTCTTGCCGACCGTAGGGTTATAGCACTAACGTTCCCTTTTGGATTGGGAATTGTTTGTGAAGGAAGAGTGTTGGATCCCTGAGGTTGTAGTTGGTTCAATGATGTTGCTAATTGCCCAATTTGTGTTTGCAAAGTCTGAATAGAAGTCTCAGTTTGCTGTTGGAATTGCATATTGTTTGCAGCAAATTGCTTCATCATTTCTTCCAGTGAAGGACCATTACTACTGGTCTGCTGTTGTGAAATCTGTGGAGGTGCAGATTGCTGAAAATCGTCTATTCCGTGGAAACCGTCTCTCGTTGGTAATTTGCAGAATTTTGTTGAAACCGGTTACTCCGGTTTTGACTCGATTCGATTCCACCGAAAGTTTGGGTGATTTCTCCATCCCGGATTGTAAGTGTTGGAAAATGCATTATGTTGCTTGTTGGTATTGTGGCTTCCCGGAAAGACTCCAACTGCAGCTACTGATCGGTCTGGGAAGTGGTATCTTGCAAAGTGGGGCAAGAATCGGTGGGATGAGAAGGGTCGAAAGAATCCACGGGAATACCCAATAGAAGGAGTAGAAGATTGCACCGTCGTGTCTTTGCTAGTTGCCTCACAAGAGAAGTCAGATTATCAAGTCTATTCTCTAACCTTTGTTGATCTGCACTTGAGGAACCTGATTTCTGGGAATTAAGTTGGACTGGTGGCGCTTGAATATGGTAAACTGCAGAGCTATTTGCTCTGGTGCCAAACTGCTGAGAATTAGCAGCCATAGTGGATATTAAGTCTCCGGCCTCTTCAGAGTCTTGCTATCTAAAGTCCACCACTTGATGCATCCACCAAGCTTCTATCCATCGGCAATAAACCTTCATAGAAATAAGTGATTAGTAGTTGCTCGGTGATTTGGTGATGCGGACAGGGCACACAATCGTTTGAACCTCTCCCAATACTCATACATGTTCTCCCCATTGACTTGTTTTATTCCACTGATCTCTTTTCGAATAGCAGTAGCTCTTGAGGCAGGGAAGAATCTCTCTAGGAATAATTTTTGCATGTCAATCCAGCTTCGAATGGAGGATGGCTGAAGATAATATAACCAATCCTTAGCAACTCCATCAAGAGAAAATGGAAAAGCTCTCGGCTTAATGTGGTCCTCATCAATTGCTTGTGGTTTCATTGTGCTACAAACCACGTGGAACTCTTTGAGATGTTTATGTGGACATTCACCGCAAGACCGTGAAACTTGGGCAACAAATGGATAAGACCAGATTTAAGTTCAAAGTTAGCACCAAGTTCGGGATAAGTAATGCACAAAGGCTGATAATTAACATCAAAGTGCACCAATTCCTTTAAAGTAGGACGAATTCTTTGTTCAGCCATAATTTTGGAGTTAGAATCGGTGAAAACAACAATGTTATCGAGGAACTAGAAAGATCAAGAATGAAGAGAATCGAATGATCGAATCGAATGGTCGAATCAAGACTTATCCTAACAAACTCTTCTAGCAGCAAGAATTGTTCTTTCTATTTCGTGGTCGAATCCAAACAAAGATTCGGGAATAGTAGTACTCCTAGTATTCATACAACATAAGAAGAAAGAAATGCTAGAAATTAAGAAACACAATGAAATGATATATATATTTTTTTTGGACAGAACAAGTTCTACACAATTTAGGAACCTAAAATGAAATAATAATAAAAAATCAAAAATTGCAAAAGTGATTTGGGTGAGATAGAAATCTGCCCAATCACCAAAACCACTAGATTTAAACCGATGCGAGTTTCAGAGCAACGGCGCCAAATTTTGATGCGAGTTGTCGAGCTCTCACAAAATAACCAAGTTACCAAATATTTGCAGTATAGGGACAACCTGGATCGTCTCCCAAGGAATTCGCAGTTGGTTTAAATCAATTGGTAAAAATAGTGAATGAAATGGGGGGTTTAAGGTTTAGTTAAAATTAAAGAAAGAACTAAGGATAGAGTGGAAGGATAAATGAAATTAAGTAGATTAAAACGATCAACCCGTAATTGGGATCCAAAATCTTCCATCATCGGACAAAAATAGAATAAACCGACCTTGTGATTGATTCTAGAGAAACCGAAATCTACGCATTAGTCTAGAAGCTCCTCGACTAGACGATCGCCTAGCATTTATTCGAACACGTGGCGAGCTTGCTATACGAACGTACAACGCTCTTTATAACCCGGTCCGAACTATGTCCTTGGGATATCAATCTGGATATTAAATCTAACATCCAATCTATTTCTAAATTCGAATCCGATTAAAGTAAATGTAAAACAAGTCAGTTATCGATTAAAACACAAGTCCTCGGATGACACCATGGAATCCTCAACTCATGGGTCGATCACGAAACTTAGCCAAGCATTGCTATGTAAGATAAAAATGAAGAAATAAGGATATTCATCATGACCACGAAGAACATGAACTAGTTCAACATGAACACGAAGAACACAAAGAACAACTTAAGAAAAATGAAAGTAAATCTCACAAACATAATGAATCCATAAAAGAAAAAGATGAAGAACATAAAATCAACATAAATAATTAAAAGAAAATATTAAAATGCCATACCAAGAAGGAGGCAAGAAATTAAAGACAATACATGAAAATAATAAAGCAAGATATTGCCATACCAAGAAGGAGGCAAGAAATTAAAGACAAGAATTAAAGACAATACATGAAAATAATAAAGCAAGATATTGCCATACCAAGAAGGAGGCAAGAAATTAAAGACAAGAACTACAAGAAAGAATTTAGAATGGGAGAATTAGAGAGATCTTGGTCTTCTCCAAAGGTGTGTCTTGCTCTTCTCAAAATCCATCTATTTATAGAAATCATGGAAGAACTATTTAGCCATACTTTTTGACTTTTGCACCTCCAAAACCGTGTTCCATCTTGCAAGCTGTATTACACCACAAATTCGGTGGAACTGGGCCTTGTTGTCTTCATATGAAATGTGGCCGTTTGTGTCAGCTTTCCAGTCGTTCAAACTGGGCCTCATTTGGAGTTCTGTAGCTCAAGATATGGATCGAACACCGAACGTTGTTCCGGAGCCCAGTTCAGCGCCCCTGTTCCGTATTCCAGGCCCAATTTGGTCCTTTAAACATTTGATTTAGCCTTTGGGCTCTTCATATGGTTTGTAGATCTTCATTTTAGCTTTCTGAAAATATAAATTGTAGAGCCATTGGATCTTTAAAACTCAAGTTATACCCAAAATACCGAACAGTGTTCACTACCCAATTGTAGTAAGAATATGACTCAAGTTCAATTTTGAATCCAAACTCAAGATGTGACCAAGATTAATGCAAATAAAGTTTAAAAACTCATTATGAAGTGTAACCACATATTTAACTAATTGGTCTATTAAATCATGACAACGACAAAGTTTTTAACTTATTTTTGCATTTAAAATAATATGAATTTAAAGATTATCAGTAATGTATGAGGGAAAAATTAAAATGTAGCTAATATTTTTTTAAAAAACTCAACAAAGGCGACCTGATTTTGAAATCAGGTCGCCTTTGTTCTCATAAGGCGACCTGAATTAATGATCGTCGCCTTATGAACCCATTAAGGCGACCTGAAATTACAATCGTCGCCTTTAAGGCGAACTCAATTAATCAATTGCCTTAAAGGCGACTGATTTGAAAATCGTCGCCTTTATTTGGCGACGATCTAGAATCAATTAAGTCGCTTAATAAGGCGACCTTATTTAAGATCGGTCGCCAAATTCAAAATTTTCCTCTACTCTCTCCAAGACGTCCCTCAGTAAAGGGACGTTAATTGGGTCTTATTTAGGTTGTCTTTTAGCATTTTTGTAGTAGTGTGGCCGATCGACGGACCCGCGGCATCCATAACCAACTGCTCATATTGATTAAGGTTTTCTCGATGACTACTTGTCCCGTAATAACCACTCGGTGTCTGTCGGACTTCGCCATGACATTCCCAACATTCATAATCTTTTATGAATCCCTTTTGACACAAATGAATTCTGACCGTGTCCGCGTCTGTAAATCTTAAACACTTACATTTGGCACACGGACACCTGATCTCCCTTCTTGAATTATTTGAATTCGCCACAGCAAATTGGATGAACTCTTCCAAACCCACCATGAATGCTTGCGTTAGTTGTTTTCTATCAGTTAGACGATTGTACATCCAACTTCTATCATGGTTGCCTTCCATACTTCCTAGCTAGTTCAGTTACTAACCTAATTAACATCTCAACATACCACAAATATATATAAGTCGCCTCTTATGCCTACCAATTGTCACTTAATCAAGAAAGTGAAAAACAAATACATGGATTGAACAAAGTATATATTCCAAGAAGTTTAAACCGAGAGAATAAGGATAGCACACCGTGAGAACATGGGGACATGCATGTGGAGGGGGCAAACAAAGAATAGAATGCTAAGTATTTTGGAGTTTCTAACATATATGGGTTAGATCAAAGAGATTATTTAACACTTAAAAGAATATTTTTAAAGATAATACAACATTAAAAAAATATTTTTAACACGATAAAGTATTTTATATAACTTTTTAAAGATAGATTCAAATAAAAAATTTTAAAAGAATATTTTTTAAACAAATTTTTAACAATAATTTTTATAATAGCCTAAATCAAATAGTAAATTCCACTAACATATAAAACAAAAATTAAAATTTATCTTCTACTAACATACATATTTCGTCCCAAAAAATAATACAACATTTAAAAAAAATGAATATTATAAATAAAAATCACTAAACCCGATAAAAAAAAAATCATGGAATCTCCTACTAACTATAAGCATAATTCAAATTCATAAACTATCAAGATCATTATGTAATTAATAGCTAAGGAAAAACTAAAATACAAAAGAAGAATTATTTTCTACTAACATGCATATTTAAATTATGACATAAAGAAAATCTAACATAGATATATCCATATAGTAAAAAAAAAATACATCGACCAACGACAGTGTGATGACCGGACCGGACCGAGAATGTGACGACGAGCCGAGAGTCGTGGAGGAGCTAGGGGACGCAGAGGGACGAGCCGGGTGGCGGAGGAGCCTAGCGGAGGGGGGGGGGAGGAGCTGGGGCGAGGTTGGGGGAGCGGGGATGGGGTCGTAGGCCCCGGGGGGAGGGGTCGGAGCAGGGGAGAGGGACGGAGCGAGGGGGTGGGGGCGGAGCAGGGGTGAGGTTGGGGAGCCGAGGGGGGGGGGGGGGCGAGGGTGTGGGGGCGGAAATGGGGGTGGGAGTCGGGGCCGGGGGGTCGGGCGGGCGGGTGGGGGTGGAGCTTAGGGGGGAGGGTCGGAGGGGGGAGGAAGAAGAAAGGAAGTCTCATTTGAGACTTCCTTTTGCGACGGATCTAGGGATCCGTCGCAAATAACGGCCTTTTTGCGACGGATCCGTTGATCCGTCGCAACAAGGCCTCAAAATGGCGGCTTTTTTGGCCGCCATTTTGCGACGGATCTTTGATCCGTCGTAATGTTATGCGATCCGTCGCACACGGTGTGAAAATGGCGGCCTTTTGGCCGCCATTTGCGACGGATCAAAGATCCATCGCAATTGTGTGCAACGGATCTTTCGGTGTGAAAATGGCGACCTTTTGGCCGCCATTTTGCGACGGATATTTGATCCGTCGCAATAATGTGCGACGGATCAAAGATCCGTCACACTGGTGTCACAATGGCGGCCTTTTTGGCCGCCATTGTGCGACGGATCTTTGATCCGTCGCACAAAAAAGCGACGGATCTTTAATCCGTCGCAATAGCTACGGAAATTGCAATGGATTTTGTAATCCGTCGCGGGTTTTTATTTTTACTACGGATTTAAAAATCTGTAGCAAAATCCGTCACTATTGCTACGGAATTTTTTCCGTAGCAAATTTGTCAATATTTCACATTTTTCTAGTAGTGGGGTAACTAAAAATTGAAACAAACTAACTACAAAAAGTGAGTGAAGAAGTCGGTCATATAACCTAAAACAAGAGTGAATAATCAATCAACAATCAAGCATTAATGATAAAGTAGAATCACATTAAGAGAGGGACAAATTGGCTTAGTACATAAGACTTTTGGGGTAGAGAAAATGATGAAGAAAGGAAGAAGAGAGAAGTCAGTTTTTTAGGATAGAAGGGTGAGATTAAACTTCTCAACTAAGTTAAGATCCAAGGGTACTAAATGAAGAAGAATTAGGTTTGAAGTAATTGCACAAATGCCATCACAAAATTCTATAAATAGGAAGCTAAGGTCTTCACAATTTCTCACACCAAATCAGCTCAAAGCATCTGATTATAGAGTTAGAGAGTGAGTAGAGTGAAGTCCTTGGAGCAAGAAGAAAGAAGGAGTAAAGTTCTAGGTAAGTTCTTGTGCTCTAGCTTTTAAGTTTATAGCTTAAATGTTGTTTTGATCTTTAATCTTCCAATATATTCTTGTTATGATGTTTTTATGGTTAAAAATGGTTTATTTCGAAAAAATGATGAAGAAGATGTTATAGCAAAAGTTTTGGAAGATTATGATAAAAGTAGCGAAGCTCGACGAAAATTTATCGGTTAGTGATTTCTGAAAGCAGTTGTAAAAACGCTAGTATCTTATGTTGAAGATGATGTTATAAAATTCTGAGCAAATTCATGTTCAAATTAGACATATAGAGCTTTCCCAATATACCTATAGCATGTCATTTTGAGTTTTTTGCTAGGAGATAACAATTCTGCAAAATGGGCTACGAAATTCTGGAAAATTCTGGGCAGAGGTTGAAAACCTTAACCCTGGGAATGACTCAGGGAATTTGGGCATAAATGAGTATTTTTATGTGAAATCAGACGCCCTAAGGATTCCGAGGAATATTATGGATCCCCGTTTCGATTTTTGTAGAATTAATTATGATTTTTCAAAGTTAGGCGAAAAATCAGCCCATATGCTGTCAACAGCGTTTTTAACGAAATTATAGGAAATAATTAACCCAGGGGTAAAATGGTCATTTGAGACTAAGATATTTATTAGAATATTAATTATGAATTAATAAATGCGGTATTACCCTTATAGAATATCCGTGATCACAATTTGACCATCCAAACGTACCGTAAACAACAACGAAGGTACGTTCGCGGCATACTGTAACACTAATTCTAATGCTTATAGTATGTTTATATATGATAGTTGTATTCATAAACTAAGATGCTGTCTTAGTTCATTTCTTACACATTCAGCTTTACACGGGTTATAGTTTTAATAATACCGTTAGAATTTTCCTAGCGCTGAGGACACGTTTGATCGTGACACTGTTGAATAGTGCAGACCGGGATAACATGCATACTGCAGGGGCTGTGTATTGTTATTGCATTACATATCTGATTATGTACTTCCTACATCTGTTATGGGCTTTTGTAGTGATTATTGCTGAAATGTCATGAATATCTGTCATACATATATTATTTACATAAGCATGAGGTTAACCGTTACCTGAGGTCCGATAGGCATTGGACCTCAGTCTTAAACTAATAGTCAGGAAATGATCATGAACCAGAGAAGGCACCAGTAGATGGAGCCGTAAAAAGGTGCCGATGGACGGAGCCGTGAGAAGGCACCGGTCAAAGTAAATGCAGGAAGAAGGTTAACAAGGTCTACCTTCTGGCATGAAACTAATAGGGTTACTTAGCTTCAAACCATTTGGTGCTTAAACTAGAAAGAGTCGTCTATGTGGTTCAGTCAATCAGTCGCCGTGAATTCGGGGAGACTCCCAATAGACCTTACCTAGCCAGGCCAAATGGATTTGATTTAACTGTGTTAGGTTCTATGCCCCAAGTCAAGAAATGACTCGGTCTGAAAATGTATAGTTACAATGTAAATTCTGTAATTATATAAATTATGTATCACATGAATATTCCTTCGGGAAAATTGTAATATACCAGTATACGTCAGGCATCAGCATATGTTTGAGTATTTTATATCAGTTACTCGTTGTTCAAATTTTTAGTACATGCTCTCCGTTTCCGCAACGCCGAGTTGTAGCACCTCAAACTCGACAATATTTATAAAACCACGTGTCTCCGGCACGATTTATCTTACAAAACTTGGGGTGTTACAAAAAATCAATAATAGTATTATGACCTCAATAATTTTTTTTTTAAAAAGAGAAAACATACGGGTAATTGGGTTAGCCCTACAAGACTTACATTTTAAACATGCTTTCACTTTTTGAGAAATATCTTAAACCAGGCCTTTATAAATTCAAGGCCTAAATGGGCTATAGCCCGTTTTTCCCAGGTTTACTCATACTAGAGACCCAAAACAATGGTGGACCAATGAAATTATTTATGATATCCAGCTACAGGGTTAAATATCTATTTTAACTTGTAAATTTTCACTTCGACATTTTTCATATTTTTGTGGAAAAATACGATGCTTACAACTTAATTATTTATTCAGTGGCTATAACGCAACAAAATCTCGGAAGAAACAAAGTAGACCGAGAGAGTTCAATATAGTCTTACCGAGCATTGAACGGAGTCCACATAATTGAGAACATATAATTGAAGATAATAACATAAATGTTGTTTCGTCTTCTTTACGAATTATAATTATTGAGTTCACAATAAAAATTAATTGTTTTGGGTATCAAATAAATTTATATTTTTTAGTTGTTCTTAACGCTACATTTGGAATCTTATAACAACGAGACTTCGTCATTTATCCGCTCACTCCCAGCTACTGGATTAGAACATTAGAATTGCAAAACACCGTCATTTATACGCTCACTCTCAGCTATAAGTTCAAAAATTATCGTAAAAATAAAGCCAAAAAATATATTTGAACTAAAAAAATTATTTATTTATTGGGAAAGAATGATAAGTTATTTAAAAACAATTAAAAAAATTGGATACGAAGGTTAGGAATTAAAAAATAAAACACCGCTTCACAAAGACACTGTTTCCCACCATTAAGAGAAGGGTAGAGCGTGAGTGCTTTTCTAGATGAAGGAGCTGCAGATGCAGAGCGCCAAACACTGTTCAAGAACCAAGAACGGAATAGATTTCCTTCAGGTTTTTTATTTTTTCCACCTTCTTTCTTTCTTCTTTTAGTATCTGTTCTCAGTTTCAAGTTGGTGATCTCAACGATTTGGGAACCAAAATCTCTGTTCTGAATTCTGATCGTCGAATTCCTCAAGTATTTCACACGGCTTTTGAATTACTCAGGGTTTGATTTTTAATCGATCAGCGAAAGCGTGCGGAATCTTGGACTGACAAATATATGCTGTCTTTCTTCTTTTAGAATCTCTTCTCAAATCCTTTCTTTTTTCTGATTTCTTTATTTCAACTGCTTTCTCTTGGTAACTTCTTTCTCAAATCCATCATCTTGTGTTTGGTTGCATTAATTGTATTCGTATACCACAGTCTGGGAGGCCACTGCTTGAGGAAAAGAGCCTCCGTTATTTGACCGCTCTAATGGGTGTTAGCCTCCGATGGATTAATTCATTGTTCATACCCTCACCTGTCGGAAGCCAGTCACAACAGGGCAAAACCAAAGAGAACAGATTACAAAGGGAGGAACCCATCGTAGCTTTTGTTAAATAATTTTAGTCTCATACGTCACCTGTACATTTGCATGATTCTTATCTTTTCGTCAATTTTTCCTGGCTAATTTATTTCTATTGACGGTGCTGTTTTAGAAGAAAGAGATGTGGAGGATCGGACGTGGCAATGTAGAGGAAGACACACGAAACAGTATTAAACCTGATTCCCCCATGTCTCTAAAGTCCATTACTTTAATTCCATCATCATGCATTCAAATGTATGTTGCAATATGCCACATATAAGAACTCATTTTGCAAAAATCAATTAACACCACTAAATGGATCATATAAAAGCTGTTCGTTACAAATTAGAAAGATGCTCGTTGGGCACATTATTGTCAATTCTAATTTTTCCCACTTCCTTCCTTCATAGATTTCTAATGAAAGGTTTATTTTGGTGACACTAAGCTTTCTGTTCCTTCTTGAACTCATTTGTCATGTCAAGGGTGGATTCGGAAGGAGAGGGTCAAATGACAAAGAAGAGCTGTTTTGAGTTCGCAAACATATCAAGGCTTGTTTTGGAAGAACATCCAATTACAAAGAAGAGGTACTTTGGGTTTGCAGGGATATCAACTGCAGATTTGAAAGAAGAGGGACCAGTGACAAAGAAGAGGTACTTTGGGTTTGCAGGCATATCTAGGGTGGATTCAAAAGAACAGGGTTCAATGACAAAGAATGGGTACTTTAGAGTTTATGTTGAAGTAGGGTAAATCATCCGACATACTACAAGGGATTTTTAGAAAATCCATTGTAGTTTGCAGGATGATTGTCGTTGTACCCTACTTACACATAAACTCCAAAGTACCTCTTCTTTGTCCTTAACTCTCTTATTCTGAATCCATCCTACATATGCCTGCAAACCCGAAGTACCTCTTCTTTGTCATTGGACCCTCTTCTTTCAAATTGAGAGTTGATATCCTTGGAAACCCAAAGTGCCTCTCTTTTGTAATTTAACCCTCTTCTTCCAAAACAAGCCTTGATATGTCTCCAAACCCAAAGTAGCTCTTCTTTGTCACTGGACCCTCTCCTTCCGAATCCACCCTTGACATGACAAATGAGTTCAAGATGAATTTCATTTATGATGAGGACTATTATAATGCTTTTGACCATTTAAGTTGGCATTTCTTCGACCTAGTTAAGGACGTACAATTGCAAACGTGGGATAAATTTATGATTGAATTGTTAAGGCGTAGAGTTGTAATTCATGAATAAATATATGTTGTAGATCAATTTTTGATCTTTTAATTATGAATGAATTGTTAAGGTGTATAATTGTAACTCATGAATTAATATTTGTTGTACATCAATTTTTGACCTTTTAACTCGTTAAAAATTATGAGTTGTTGTAAAATACATACCTCTTCATGTGTCAATCTTTATATTTTTTTCCCTCATGGCTTATCTCTTCACTACTGACACATGCTTACAGAGATCTACCTAGGGTGAATATGACAAAAAATAACAGAGAGAGGGAAAATAATCACTCAAACAATCTAGGTGAAGCAGAGTGACCACAATTACTATTTTTCCCCTTCTAGGTGAAGCAGAGTGATAAAACGAAACATTACATGATTGACACTATGTATTGTACCTCTAGAAGTTCTCCTAGTGAAAGGTAAAATATGTGGATGACTGTACTTGCCAAACGGTCTTCAATGTTCTGGTGAGAGCATGACGACCACAGTAGAACACACGTACATCAAAACCAACAGTTAAAAAGAAAAGAAAAGATATCTTCAACAAAATTTGAACGTGTCATTTAGGATTCCACGAAGAATGAAACTTTTGAATGAGAAAACATGTGGCATATTAGGTCAATGCAT
Organism: Acacia melanoxylon; assembly: GCA_019022615.1. Lineage (NCBI taxonomy): Eukaryota > Viridiplantae > Streptophyta > Magnoliopsida > Fabales > Fabaceae > Acacia > Acacia melanoxylon. The sequence goes on from JAFJYJ010000010.1 coordinate 8,475,794, forward strand.
ATACCATAAATTATAATATTCGTAGATGTTCATGTCACATAAATCTTTTTGTTTAACCTTTTCACTCAAATGCAAATAAGTTTGTGCTCTAAAATTTCTATCTCTACTTGGGAGGATCCAGAGAGACTGCAATCTCGTACGTGTTTGTTAATTTTGTGTGTGTAATTTGGTGAAATCCATATGACTTATGGTAAGAAACCAGCTTATTACTAAGCTTCCTTAGTTATGGGAAAAATTGTAATTAAAGTCAACGTGGCCCAATTGGCCTATATTTTCAAATAAGTGTCATTGTCCAAATTTATAAAATGTGATATTAAGAACCTTTGATCCACCTCGTAACCTTGGCTCAAAATTATTTATTGGAAAGAAAAGAGAAAGCTTAGTGGCACCAAAGTAAACCCATTGTTAGAAGCTCATGAAAGAAGAAAGTGGGAAAATTAGAATTGACAATAACGTGCCCAGTCCTCTTTCTAATTTGTCACGAACAACTTTTATTTGATCCATTTAGTGGTGTTAATTGATTTTTGCAAAATGAGTTCTTATATGTGGCATATTGCAACATACATTTGTTTCTAGCAGTAGTTTGTTAAACTCCCTTAGCGGGGCAATTAATTGTTCTGTTATTGTGTAAGATTTATGTCTTTTTATCTTAAGAAACTAATCAATATCGATTGAAACTTGATGCTGTGAGCTAAAGATTGTTTCTTTATGATTTTGTTTTGCAGGGTTATTCGTGTTAGAATTTTTTTTCCTGCATATTTTGTAGATCTTTACTCTATATTATTGTTTGGATGGAGATAAACAGAACCACAACATATATGGTGGATGCATGCTACATGCATGCTATTTGACTTTTTGTCTAAATAGTCATATATTGGTGTCTAACTCAATAGCACCAAAACTAAATTATACAATTTATCTTCTAAAATAAATTCACTACAATTTTGTTTTTGACTTTTTGTTGTGGTTAAATTGCATAATTGTAAATAGTAGTAGTAGTTCAAAGAACTGCTATAAAATACACGGTTGCAAGATATTTTGTAGTTGCTTTCCAAAACTGCTACTCTATTGATAGTGGTTTTTTGTCACCGCTATAGGATCCGATCGAGATATTGGATGAAATTTCAAAAATTGCCAAATATTTTAGCCGAATTAGAATTAGAATTTATAATGGTTTAAAACCGCTAAAAAATATGGAAAAATTGAAAAAAAAACCATAATTTGAGTCCGGGACAATAACGGGTCCGCAATGTTACTGCAATGCTCTTCCACCATCTCGTCCGCATCTCCTTCCGGCTTATAGCGCAAGTTGGGCTTTTCAGTTTTCCGAACAATTCATTACTTCGAAGATCTTGTCTAGTCTCATAAGCCAGTCTTCAGCCGAATCGAGCTTACCACGAAAAACTGGAGGTTTGAGCTTGCAGAATTGGGTGACCCATTGCTGTGTGGTCTCAACCACTCTGTAGGGTCGAGGTGGCATTGCCATTGCCCTATTACGTCGAGGGGGTGTCTGAGATCTATCAAACTCCTCAGTTTCACTTTCATCATCATGTTCGGTTTCATCTTCTTCCTCAACATTCTGTCGTTCCTCATTGGCTCGGTTACCTTCCTCTTCTCTCTCCTGCCTTTCAGCAAGGAGTTCATCAATAAGAGCCCTTTGTTCTTCCAAAGATCCCCGCATTTCTTGCAACTTATTTCGCTCGGGTTCTTTGCGGTCCTTGTTGTTCGGGTTCGTGTACTGGTATTGGTATTATTAGTGGCTGTCTTCCTCTACCTCTACCTCTGCCTTGGCCTCTGCCTCGGCCTCTGGGAGCTCCGGCTCCTCTTAAATTCGCCATGTCTCGGTCTTTTTCCTTCATTAGGGAAAACATTAGATTTAAGAAGACAATGATTAGTCTATCGCAGACTTTATCACACTAGTACTACAGACGAACAGACACTCGTACTATTTCCCCTCGTTCAGGGTTTCGTTGGTTCTTTCCACTCCAAACTAATAGAACTTTTCAACATGGTTCAAATACCGCATGTATTTATCTTTTTCGGTCTCAGAGTTTCACCCGGCGTGGCCTAGCTCCATATATAAGTTCTGGGTTAGGATGGAATTACCGTCCAGTACAAATTGGCGATTATCAGAGTTATCAGAGTTATCAGACACTGATATCAGGGTTATCAGAATTATCAGGGACTGATGTCGATATAGGTACCGATGATGGATTCACCGGCATTTGTGGATCGAGTAATGCACCAACAGAGGGTGGTACACTGGTTCAGAATGGTATACCGGTTTGGATTGGTACACTCAAATAAGGTGGTACACCGACTTAGGCTTATATCAGTACTCATTTTCAAAACATGCTCTTTTAAAAAGGCGTAGAGCCTAACTCCGTTACTCAAACCAGTTTAACCAGGTAGGTGTCTATCATGGGAGCCTCACCGTGCTAGGGTGGATCGATTGGGCGATCCACATAGACTAGCCCTGCCTTCGGCACCAAAAGGTTTGGAATAACTTAGTCAGATCTATGCCAGGACAACTGTTCTGATACCAAAATGTAACATCCCATTTTCAAAAGTAGTATTTTTTTTTTCATCAGAGTAGAGCATCAGAGGATTGAGTAACTGATACTTATATTCAAAATGCCGTAAGTTTGGCTGATTACAGAAGCGGTCCAGTGACCGAGAGTTTTCAAAGTAAGTAACAACAGAAGAAGTCTTCAGCCGGGTCTCTGTGCGGCCTACTTGCCTTTCTCCTCGGTCCTCGGTTCTTCTGAACCTGACGCTATGTTAAGAGCTGAGGTTCAATGCCCATTGAACCTCAGGTGACGGTTAACCTCATGCTTAAATATGACAATATATACATGACAGATATTCATGACAGCAACAATCAATACAACAGTCCACAACAGATGTATGATTAGAAATACATAACCACGTATGTAAGATAATAACCACGTATGTAACATATCCACGTATGGTACATCAATAATAACCTCATATGTGACATAACCGCGTATGTGACATAACCTCGTATGTAACATAACCACGTATGCTACCACAATAATTAAAACACAACAATCATATATATTCATACAATAAGCATTAGAGCTAGTGTTACGGTACGCGAACGTACCTTCGTTGGTGGTATAACGGTACTTTTTGACAGCGGGTGAAACAGCGGTATGACGGCGGTACAACAGCGGCTCGACAGCGGTTCGATTATAGAAAATATCCTATAAGGATAATATTTAACAACCTTTAGCAGTATAACCGGCATTTTAGGTACAAATTACCATTTTGCCCCTAGTTGGCCTAATTGGCGAAATTTCGCCAGAGCTTCGCTACTTTGACCTTATCTCTCCAGAATTTTGACATATCTCTTTTCCCAATATAATTTCAAAATAAATACCATATTTACCCCTAAACATGATATTTAAACTATCTGGGAAATTTAAAGATAAATCTAGCATTTCTACTATATCTACCGAAAGAACTACCAAAGCTTAAGACTAAGGACCGAAGAACTTACCTAGGGCTTTGCTACAACTTTCTCAGAGCTCTTCCTTCTCTCTAACCTCTCTCTATTTCGAAAATAAGCAAGAGGATTTGGTGTGGATTTTACAAATGAATGGAACGCTATTTATAGGGAAAAATGTGCACTATTCATGACTTTATCATATTGAGTTCTAGCCATTGGATCTAGGGTTTTTGCAAGACTCCATCTTGGCCCTCCATGTGGGTGCCGACCTCTCCTTGCCCCAAAGTCAATGAAATGACTTCATCCATGATGTCACAAGCTTCTACTTTATGGCCGGTACCGATAAAGTTCCCCGTTCGGTGTTCTAATCGCGTAATCTTAGCGAATCTCAAAAATACAGCAGCACAGCGCTGAAGGTCTACTCTTCCTCTTTCTAAATACTTGGGTTAACTAAATTTTTGATCCCGTTACGGGTATTCCGTAGTCTGCTGAAGATTTTAGGACAGACGCCAACGGTTACGGAAATAACTTCCGGGAGTGCCAGCTTCTGGATAATAATTCGCTGGTTCGTAATATGTCCTGACCTAAGAAACCTAATCCCTGGTTTGTCACAACGGTCTCGTTTTGTATAGGTTCTCATTTTGACTATCTGTCATTTTCCCTTAAAACCCCGTATCTTAAGTACCCTGTTGGTTTCAGAAATGACTTCGGAGATAGCTCGCTCCAGGATAAATTCCAATTGTTTATATTAAGTCCAGTTGTTCGACTTAGTTCACCTATTTTGAGATAGGATTTAATTTCTATCGGTTCTCATTTAGCCAACTTGGTCTTTCTACCAAATATATTATTATTAAATTCTAAATATCTAGATATTATTTTTGAAATATCCACAACCCCTTTCACACTTGAATTTTCGCCCTTCCCCTCTTATTTTCTTAATTAATTAATTTATGCCTTAATTACCTTAATTAAGCAATTATCCCATGCTTAAACAATTAGCCATTAATTACTTAATTAGTCACTTACTAATTGTTGATAATATCCTTAATTAGGATAAATTATTATCTCACAACTATTTTACTGACTTTGGTATTTTATGCTCCATGTAAAATATTAAAAATCATGGGGTCACTTATGATCCCCAAAATAATATTTAATTTTGCCTCATTATTTTCCAAGGAAAATAATCCCAAAAATTCCTAAAATTAGAGACAACATACTTTCTAATTTTTAGCAAATATTTTATTGCCTCTAGGGATTTATCATAATATTTTCAGGCCATTTTATGCCCCACAATTGCATTTAGGGATTTTTAGCTCTTTATTCACCCTATTTAAATAGAAATTACCTTAAAAAAATAAGGTATTTATTACACTAGTTTCGAGACCACATATTCACCTATTTCCAATAGGTATTATTTATCGAAATATAATATTCCAGATAAATAATTATCCGGGTATTACAACAACCGTAGATATTATTATAGAAGAAGAGTGGATAGACGTTCTTGAGTCAGTTCAAGATGTGCTGCTTGATCTAGCAAATGAAGAGCTTATTGACAAAGAGGACGACATCAATATTATGACGTTGCAAAGGTTCAAGATAGTTTTACTACTCGATCTGTTTAGAAGATATCGATGATCCGAGCATGACAATAGTGAGAAGCACATGTTGTCACTAATTTTATACTCCTTGTATCATTTCTTCGCTTAGGTAAAATCTTAGTCGCCCATTTAAAAAATATGTAAAAAATGAGGTTGAAGTTTGTCCCATAAGAGTTTTGTATTAAATATTATATTATTAGTAGCAGAGATCAAAGAACAACATACACCAAAGAGAGCGGGGTCTCTGGACCTATTTTGATGGTCGCGGTGACCTCTTTGAAAAAATTCATATTTTAACTTGTTTTCAAGAAAAATACACATCTTTGTGTGAAATAAAACTAAAACAAAATGATGAACTCAATAATTTTCTTAAAATCAAATAAAAGTAATTTTTTTCATATGAGTCACTGCTAAGTAAGATTAAAAAGTTATGGGTTGTTATGTTTTAATGGACAGAGTTTAGATAACATTGTGATACTGCAGTATATAAGTATTTTAAGGTACTCCCTCCAATAACCTATTTGCGTTTATAAAGAAAATACTTATTATTAATTAAAAATAATAAATATGTATTATTTTTCAAAACAAAAATTAATCTTCGAGTCTACATGGTTTTAACTGGGTTGTAACTCAATCTCTACACTTTAACTTGATGTAAATCAGTGTCTATAGTTTTTGACTTAGATGTAACTTAATCTTTGAACTTTGACTCACTGTAGCTCAGTCCTTATAATTTTAACCATCTTATAATATAGTCCCGCACCTTTATTCTAGAACATAAAGATTAATTTATAAAATAGTTAAAACTACAGGGACCAAGTTGCAGTGAGTTAAAGTTGAAGGATTGAGTTATAACTGAGTCAAAACTAAAGAGATTGACTTGCACTGAGTCAAAGTATAGGGACTAAGTTACAACCCATTTAAAACTTCAGGGACCAAAAGAATAATTTTTTCTTTTTCAAATTATACACTTAGCTATAAAGAAGATAAGTGAAAGATAATAAATACATTAATTACAAAAGGGTAAAATTTATATCTTTGGATTTACTTATTCACAGACTAAAAACTTATAATGAGGGAGGGTATTTCTCTAGATAAATAGATACTCACATATTTATGATAAATAAGTGTATGTATGTATAATATACACGTATATATGTGTGTGTATAACATGCCTCATATGTATAAGATAAAATTGTAATATTCATGGAACCTGCCATGCACAAAAACGTGATAACTCGCCAATAGTAATGAATATAGATATGTGGGAGTTTGTTTATTATTCTTGGGTTTGGATTCTCTCATAATCCTTTTTCTCATTTTCTTCTGAGTTGTTGATCTTCACCCTCAAATCTAAAAAAATAGATGGTCCAGATTTAATATTTTATAAAACTATTATTTTAAACATGAATAAATAAACTTAACTTTTAAATGATGATTTTCACAATTTATACCTATAATACAAACAAAATTAATAAAAAAACTTAATTTATAAAATATTATCATTATCTTAGAAAATATTAAATTTGAACCATCCATTTTTTTTTTCCATCTAAGGGTGGAAATAGGATTACGAGAAGAAAAGGAAAGAAAAGATTCGAACAAATTTGCTCCCATTATTCTTGTTGTTATTTATATAATTATAATATTTTTATATGGTTTCATATATGTCGTAATGGACTAATTTAAAAATTAATTAGTTCAAATTAAAAAAAAAACTTAACTTTTTTATTGAAATAAAATTGCATTACGCGATCACGAGAAGATATAGTGGAACCTTTTTTCCTTGAATATATATGGTATGCCAGAATAATTTTCTAAAGCAAAATATGATAAGTTTAAATTTAAATTCATAGTAACGCAAATTTACCAAAATCTTTTTCTAAATTCTGATAAGTTTTTAAAAATATTCAAATCAAAATTAAATAAAATCATTAAATGCATTTTTTATACTAAATATAAATCAACGAAATAAAGAGACGAAGAGGAGAATTTGGTAGAGATGTGAAGGATAAATTAAACCTGGGCATAGCAACGCAGAGGAAGAAGATAGACGAAACGGTATTTTTCTCTCTTTCCTTTTTAACTCTTTGGATCAGAGGCGTTGGCAAGCACGGTCCATGAAGGAATTAAATGACCCGAGAGATCAGATACAGCACGCAAGCAGGGCTATATATTTTTTAGGCAAAACGAAAAGAGTCGAACGGGGAGAGCGGAGAAGCAAGAAAACAGGACGATCGGAAAGGTTCTTTTTCCTACAGCAGCAGAATCTTGACGGTGAAAAAATCCCAGACGCAGTGCTGTGAACATCTGGACCTAAACAGACAGCAGCGGTGAAGAACAGACGGAGAGCAAGATATTAGCAGCAACGCCTTTCTTCTGCGACAGCAGGGAATACTTCAGTTTTGCTTTCTTCTTCTCCCCTTCTGTTCTGAGCCCAACGCTGGATTTTATTCCTTTCATGGATTTTGTTTTAGTCATGTGTGGCTAATTAATCTGTGAAATAGCCCTGAGCTGACACCTGCTTTCTTTCTTCTTTGAGTATATGTTATCAGTTTCAGGTTGGTGATCTCAACGATTTGGGAACAAAAATCTCTGTTCTGATCGTCGAATTCCTCAAGTATTTCAAACGGATTTTGAATTACTCAGACTTTGATTTTTAATCGATTTGTGAAAGCGTGCGGAATCTTGGACTGGCACATATATATGCTGTCTTTCTTCTTTTAATATCTGTTCTCAAATCCCTTCTTTTTTTTCTGATTTCTTTATTTCAACTGCTTTCTCTTGGTAATTTCTTTCTCAACTCCATCATCCTATGTTTGGTTGCATTAATTGTATTCGTATACCACAGTCTGGTAGGCCACTGCTTGAGGAAAAAAGCCTCCGTTATTTGACCTCTAATGGGTGTTCGCCTCCGATGGATTAATTCATTGTTCTTGCCCCCACCCCTAGGAAGCCAGTCACAACAGTGTAAAACCAAAGAGAACAAATTAGAAAGGAGGAACCCGTCGCAGCTTTTGTTAAATAATTTTAGTCTCACGCGTCACTTGTACATTTGCATGATTCTTATCTTTTCGTCAAGTTTTCCTGGCTAATTTATTTCTATTGACGGTGCTGTTAGTATAATTGAGTTAGTTACATAGTAGTTAGAAAAAAGAGATGTGGAGGATCGGGCGTGGCAATGCAGAGGAAGACACACGAAACGGTATTAAACCTGATTCCCAATGTCTCTAAAGTCCATTACTTTAATTCCATCATCATGCATTCAAATGTATGTTGCAATATGCCACATATAAGAACTCATTTTGCATAAATCAATTAACACCACTAAATGGATCATATAAAAGCGGTTCGTAACAAATTAGAAAGATGCTCGCTGGGCACATTATTGTCAATTCTAATTTTTCCCACTTCCTTCATTCATGGATTTCTAATGAAAGGTTTATTTTGGTGCCACTAAGCTTTCTGTTTCTTCTTGAACTCATTTGTCATGACAAGGGTGGATTCAGAAGGAGAGGGTCCAATGACAAAGAAGAGCTGCTTTGAGTTTGCAAACATATCAAGGCTTGTTTGGGAAGAAAATCCAATTACTAAGAAGAGGTACTTTGGGTTTGCAGGGATATCAACTGCAGATTTGAAAGAAGAGAGACTAATGACAAAGAAGAGGTACTTTGGGTTTGCAGGCATATCAATGGTGGATTCAAAAGAGCAAGGTTGAATGACAAAGAACATGTACTTTAGAGTTTATGTTGAGGTAGGGTAAATCATCCGGCAAACTACAAGGAATTTTCAGAAAATCCCTTGTAGTTTGCAGGATGATTGTCTTTGTACCCTACTTACACATAAACTCCAAAGTACCTCTTCTTTGTCCTTAACTCTCTTATTCTGAATCCATCCTACATATGCTTGCAAACAAAACGTACCTCTTCTTTGTCATTGAACCCTCTTCTTTCAAATCGAAAGTTGATATCCATAGAAACCCAAAGTGCCTCTCCTTTGTAATTTAACCCTCTTCTTCCAAAACAAGCCTTGATATGTCTGCAAACCCAAAGTAGCTCTTCTTTGTCATTGGACGCTCTCCTTCCGAATCCACCCTTGACATGACAAATGAGTTCAAGAAGAAACATAAAGCTTAGTGGCACCAAAATAAAGCTTTCATTAGAAATCCATGAAGGAAGAAAGTGGGAAAAATTAGAATTGACAATAATGTGCCCAGCGAGCATCTTTCTAAATTGTAACGAAGAGCTTTTATAAGATCCATTTAGTGGTGTTAATTGATTTATGCAAAATGAGTTCTTATATGTGGCTTATTGCAACATACATTTGTTTCTAGCAATAGTTTGTTAACTCCCTTAGCGGGGCACTTAATTGTTCTTTATTGTGTTAGATTTACGCTTTTTATCTTTCTCTTGAAGAAACTAATCAATTTTGATTGAAACTTGACGCTATAAGCTAAAGATCGTTTCTTATGATTTAGTTTTGCTGGCTTATTCGTGTTAGGTTCTGAATATTTTTTAGATCACTATTCTATATTGTTGTTTGGATGGAGATTGTAACACCCCGTTTTTCGTAAACGTTTTCTCGTCGTATTTTGATCATAGTAGAGCGTCAGAATTTTTTTCAAATTAAAGTAGAAATAGAGTCACTTAATAACATTCATAATGATATGTCTGGTAGTTATAAGTAGTACATTCATCCGAAATTTTGAAACTAAATTGACAACAATTTTATTTTCCTTCATCAGCCTTCCTACGCCGGCTCCTTACCCTTCACCTCGTCCCGAACACCTCGAGATCCTTAAGCTATATTAATAGCTGAGATTCATTGCCCATTGGATCTCAGGTAACGGTTAACCTCATGCTTATGTAAACAATATATGCATGGCAATTATTCAACATTTCATCGTATAAAACACATTCCAACATATCAGGAAATAACATTACATAGCCCCTGCAGTATGTATGTCATCCCAGTCTGCACACTCTCCGGTGCCACGATGTACAGTCGTGTCCATAGCGCTAGGAAAACTCTAAACGGTGTTATCAAGCCCATAACCCGTGCATTCATGATTTCACCATTTTCAAACAAACAGAATCTCAGTATATGAACACAGCAATCACATATAGCATACAATAAGCATAAGAGTTAAGGTTACAATACGCGTCCGTACCTTCGTCGGCGGTATAACGGAACTCTTACGGAAAAACGGAAATTTTCGACAGCGGGTGAAACAGCGGTACGACGGCGGTACAACAGCGGCTCGACAGCGGTTCAATTATCTCAAATATCCTATAAGGATAGTATTTATCAATATTTAGCAGCATAACAGGCATTTTAGGTACAAATTACCATTTTGCCCCTGACCCCCTAATTCGGCGGAATTTCGCCAGAGCTTCGCTATTTTGACCCGATCTTTCCAAAATCTTGACATATCTCTTTTCCCAGTATATTTTTGTGAAATAAATACCATATCTACCCCTAAACATGATATCTAGACTATCTGGGAAATTTAAAGATAATTCTAGCATTCTTACTATATCTACCGAAACTAAAGACCAGGGACCGAAGAACTTACCCAGGGCTCGGCTATAATTTCTCCGGGTTCTTCCTTCTCTCTAACTAGCAGTTTTGGGGTGGGAGAAAGTGAAGAGAGTGAAGGCCTATTTATAGCAAAAGTTTTGGCACTATTCATCACTTTATCAGACTGATTTTCGGCCGTTGGATCGCACTTTGACACGTGGCATCATCTTGACCCTTCCCTTGCCTTGGCCGACCTCCTTGCACTCTTCCCAAGGTAAATTGATGTCATGCATGACATCACACACTTGCTTTATGAGCCGGTACCGATAAAGTTCCCAGTTCGGTCTTCTAATCGCGTAATCTGGAAGAAACTCAAAAATCCGATAGCAAGGCACTGAAGTTTTATTCTTTCTCTCCAAAACTACTTGGGTTAACTAAATTTTTGACCCCGTTACGGGTATTCCGTAGTCTGCTGAAGATTTTCGGATAAACGTCGCGTCGATTCGGAAATAACTTCCGATAGCACCCTGAACTTTCACGGACAAAAATTCACCGGTTCATAATATGTCCGAGACCTAAGAAACCTTATCCCTGGTTTGTCACAACTATTTCGTTTTGTATAGGTTCTCATTTGTACTATCTGCCCTATTTCTCATTTATCATGTATCTTAAGTATGCTATTGGTTTCAGAAATGACTTCGGAGATAGCTCACTCCGGGATAAAATTTCACTGGTTTATAAAAGGTCCAGATGTTATAGACTTGATTCCTATATTTTGAGGTAGGATTTTATTTCTACCCGTTCTCAAATGTCTTGTTGGCTCTTTACCATATATATTATTATTTAATTCCAAATATCTAGATATGAATTAAAATATCCTAAACCCTTTTCACACTATAGCATTAATTATTTACTATTTTCATTTATTTTTAATTAGGATTTTCGGGCCCCTCCCTTAATTACTTAATTAGTTATTTTTAATTAATTTACTTAATATCTTAATCATCTTATATTATCGATTAAATACCGATTAGCCACTTGCTAATTTTTGATAATTTTCTTAATTAGGATAAATTATTATCTCACAACTATTTGACTGACATTGGTATTTTATATCCCACGTAAAACATTAAAAATATTGGGGCCAAAAAGTGCTTTAATAATAATATTACTTTTTACCCTCATCATCTCTATGGAAATAATTTATTAAATTCCCATAATTAAGGATAATATTCTCTCTAATTTTTAATATTTATTTCTCTGTCCTTTAAGATTTATCATAATATTTTCGGGCCATTTTATGCCCTAAAAATGCGTCTTTGGCTTTTTGGCACATTATTTCCTCTAATTTTGACGGGGTTTTTCTCTCGTGAAATAAACTAATTGTGCTCAACATTTGAGTCCATAAATTCACTTATCTTAAATAGATAATATTGATTTAAAAGAAATAATTAAGAAATATCATAAATATCCGGGTATTAAATATCCGAGTATTACATTTCTCCCCCCGTTATTTAAAATTTCGTCCCCGAAATTTACTCTAACCTGATCAAATTATCAATCATGAACGCGGGGTATTTCTTCGACATATCTTCTTCCGTCTCCCATGTCGCCTCTTCAGGTGACAATCCTGTCCAGACCACTTTCACCATTGGAATACTCCGGTGCCTAAGCCGTCTCTCTTGACACTCAATGATTTGCTCTGGTACGACTTCGAAAGTGTTATCATGTCGTAACTCAACGGTTTCGTACTCAATGACATGATCGTGGTCGGGTTGGTACTTCTTTAGCTGGGAAACATGGAACACGTCGTGAAGTTTACTAAGGTTCAGGGGTAAAGCTATCTGTTACGCAACTGGTCCACGTTTGGCCAGGATTTCAAATGGTCCTATGTAACGAGGACTCAACTTCCGCCGTTTCAGTGTTCTACCGACATCGGTTACCGGGGATACTTTCAGAAACACATGGTCTCCGACTTCAAATTCAAGAGGTCTTCTCCTCCTGTCTGCGTAGCTCTTCTGTCAGCTCTGAGCTGCCAAGAATCTCTTCTTGATCAACGCAATTTGTTCGGAGGTCTTATCAACTATATCCGGCCCGAGGAACTCACGTTCTGATAGTTCCTCTAGCATATAGGTGACTTACACTTCCGTCCGTACAACGCTTCAAATGGTGCCATCTGTATGCTCGCATGATAGCTATTGTTGTACGCAAACTCTGCTAATGGTAGATGTTGGTCCCAATGGCCTTTCAAATCCAACACACACGCTCGAAGCATATCTTCTAACGTCTGTATTGTCCTTTCAGATTGACCATCGGTTTGAGGATGATAGGCCGTACTAAAACGTAGCTTAGTACCCAATGCTTCGTGCAACGCTTGCCAAAACTGAGATGTGAATCGCGGATCGCGATAAGAGATAATGCTCTTTGGCACACCGTGAAGTCTCACGATCTCTTTGATATAGATTTCCGCCAAACGCTCTGGAGAATGATTGATACTAATGGGAATAAAGTGTGATGATTTGGTTAGTCGATCGACGATTACCCAGATCGCATCGTGATTCCTGATCTTGGGCAATCCTACTACCAAATCCATGGTTACGCACTCCCATTTCCATTCCAGAATCTCAAGTCCTTGAAGAGGACCTGCGGGTCGTTGATGTTCAATCTTAACTTTCTGACAAGTCAAGCATTTAGAAACGTACTCGGTCATGTCCTTCTTCATTCCGGGCCACCAGAGTTCAGATTTAAGGTTTTGCTACATCTTGACCATTCCTGGATGCAAAGTATATTTACTTTTATTCGCTTCATCCAGAATCTTTCGTCGTAATTCGTCAATAGGGGGTATGTAGGTCCGCTTCTTGTATCTGACCAAACCACTGATCGATAAGTCATAGTCCTACGTTTCGCCCTGCGTGATCAACTCTCGTATCACATTAGCTCGTTCATCGTGTTTTTGGGCTTCCTCAACCTCGTCTCTCAAATCGTATTCTCCTTGACTAACATGGAGACTCGCAAGATAGGCCTCTTCAGGCGCATGGAAATCCATGAAAACTTGATTTGATAAATTCAAATCTCTGAAGTCTTCAAGCAACTTCAGTTCTTGAACCATCATGTGTGCTACTGCGACTTCCTACTAAGAGCATCCGCAACAACGTTGGCTTTACGGATGATATTTAATCTCCAAGTCATAGTCTTTGAGTAACTCCATGGCACACTAACAAATATATTACCTACATCTATTTCCTGCGATTTATCTGCTCTACGCCATGGTTTCTCAACACGCATGGAGTAACTTTCAATAACAACGAGCTTCCTTTGGGTGTAACATACTCATATTGTCCAATCCTAACAATCAAAAAATGAAGGAAATAAGTATTAATTACGGATTTACTGATTGAGGAACAAGTTATTGTACATTAAGAAATCAATCAAGAGTTAAATTTATGATTCTCATTTAGAGGATAAGTATGAATGCACATAACTTCTTAATTAGTGGTCTCCCAGACATTTTAAAATAGGGTGTGTCCCCCTTACTTGAACCTCACCCTTGAAATTGAAATTGAGCTTTCTGGTAATATCTTTCTTTCTATCATGCATCTTTCTTATTCTGGGTATCTGCTGACTCAGATCTGAACGTGGATCTGCCCTGACACGCAAGTCTCTTCTCTCCTTAGTTTCTTTCACTAATAAATGCATGAAGAAAGAGGAATGGACTAGAGTCCGAGAACACGGGTATGAAAAAATGAAAGGAAAACCAAGGTCTGATCTAACGAGTTGCATTAACCTAAACATCGCAGTGGACGTGCCGGAGTGGTTATCGGGCATGACTAGAAATCATGTGGGCTCTGCCCGCGCAGGTTCGAATCCTGCCGTTCACGATTTTGCCCAATTGACAGGGTAGTAAATAAACATCTTCATTCTGCCTTTTATATTTTAATACTTGTAATTATTTTTTAGTCTGAAAGACTCGTCTTTTTTTTTTTTTTTTTTTTCCTTCCTTGAATTTATTCTTGCTCTATCTAGTTTTTTTGGATGCACTATTACATCACACTCATAAAATATTAACCTATATTAGCAGCCCTAATACCTTTAGAACGTGTTAACAGTCCTTAATTACACCATCTAAACCCAACGAAGTCGGCATATTTCTGTGAATAACTTTATAAAAGATTGGGTCCTCAGCTCTAATAGAAACATTATATCTCTTGGGATCTATAATCACTTGCTCTTGTTGTATAAAGAGCAGAACTTGTCTAAGCTTGTGAAAAATGAAATCCCGTTTATGTTGACCAATGGTTTAGTAAGCTTGAAAGTTCTGAATGGCTACTCTGAAAGAAAATATGAATTACTATTCACAAGGCCACGTCAGAGGATCTAAACTTCTTCTTAACTTTTCCACGACATTAGAAACAATTCTCCTCTGCACAACATTATCATTAATATGCAATGGTTCCTTAGGAAAGTTGCACTTCTTAGAGGGCTGATCACATCGAATATTATAAAATACCTCATGAAGTACCTGCTGGGGTTGAATATCTGTAGTATTAAAAACCTGCTGATTCCGAAAATACCAAATACAGTATAATGCCCAACAGATTAATCAACGCACTTCTATAAACCAGTCTGTGTGGAACTCATAAGCCATTGAGGAGCAGACATATGTTGAATTGAATCAGTTCGAAGGCTGGATCACCATACCATACAGCTCTAGATCAGGTGCATAAAAAGTTGGAGCAGTATTAATTGGGCAACAATTTCTCCAGATGAAAAATATAATTACTCCAATTTTTACTGATGTTAACTCAAACAATAAGTCTCAAGGTAACTGATCAGAGATGATACAAATAACAGGAAAATTTTTAGCGAGGCAAATGAACCCCAGCAAATTGATGGAGTGACACTGTTCGACTCTAAGACATCAGAATTATAAGATATCTTATTTATTTGTATAATTAGATATTTTCCCATAAAAATATATTCAACTTTAAAACTAACCCAACCCTATTGTCTCCGGCAGGAAACCAAAACGCTAGCCCCGACGGACTAGCTTGTTTGATTGTTTGCTTATACGTGAGCGATCGACTCCGTGCCGTGACGCCAGGCCCACGTACTCGGGATCAAAGTTCACGTAGCCGGGAGGACACACGTTGGCTGCTTGCTTAGCCGAGGTGGTGTGTTCCAAAGAAGAGTGTTCTCCGCGACCTTTAGGGTTAACCCCAGATGATGGGCGTCTCTCAAAGGATAAGATGGCGTAATCCATCGCCCAAGATCATAACTACGAATCTATCTTTAGATAAGATAGATCTCCCTTTATTATCGATCGATAGATAAGATATGATTTCCCTTCATTATAGGTAGATCCCGATACGTGATATATTCCTTGTTGGGCCATCCAGGTATCGGATTTTATTCCGGTCAGAATGTTCCCCCAAACGGTAGTTCGAGATTTCGAGCCGCCGGATGTATTTTATTCCCAAGCGGGTTATCCGGGGTAGGTTGTGTGAACCTTACCATCTCGTATGTCTACCGCGCATTGCCGGAGTTGGGCTATTATGGCCCTGGCGATCAAGTCTTTTACTCCCGTGATCCGAGATAATGTCTCAAAGATCCGAGGTAATAGTCGATGCTCAAAGATCCGAGGTAGTATCTCGAAGATCCGAGGTCTTGCTTCAAAGACCCGAGGTGGCGTCTCGAAGATTTGAGGTACTCTGGGGAACTTGCTTGGTTTCCAGGCGGGGTTCCCACTGATTGCATCATCTTGATGAATTCGGATTCATTCGTATTCGCCGCCGATTTTCCCATTTAGGCGATACTTTCTTCCCAAGGAGGATAAATTTGTATTTCTCTCATTCTTTGTTTTCGCTGCCTCTGGGCCTAGGTTGGATGGCAGAGCCCTCACGGGTTTCGTTAGTTCTTTATCCAATTTGACAACCGACGCCGTAGGCCTTACCTTGCGTAGCTTTGTGCCATGTTGATCCCGTCACAAGGCGGCTTACTTCGAGGATCCGAGGTCTTATCCCACATATCCCGAGTAGTGCCGAGACGGTTCGCCTTGCATTTGAATCCGTGTGTTGACCCCGGTTATCGAAGTCAAGATTTTTCGTATCCGAGTTGTTTCCACTTGATTTGCTTTTGTCCGTGTTTTGATGAATTCCGCTTCATTTGTATTCGATCGATTGCCCCTCGCCATGTCAATCCGAATAACCCCGAAAAAGTGGAAATCGAATCGAGCTTACCAGGCTAGTTTGTTGCATTCGGATTCTCACCGGCCTATTTGTTGTATCGATTCTCACCGGCCTATTGCTGTAGCACCGTACTTTCCTAAACCGAATTATCCCGCAGGAATGATTTAGCTTCATGATATTGGCCATAGCTTTACGCTGCCACGCGCTTGTCTTGTCGTGCCCTGTACTCGGCGGCCAAGGGTTCGGGTCAGCGGGGTGCACTCAGCTTCTTCCGACTGTGATGCACTCTTGCCCCTCGTGCCGAGGCGTACGCGAGTAACGTGTTTGATTCATGGACCCAAGGTTGTTTATCTCGACTGACCCGAGGCAAGATCTCAGCATCGATACTCCCAATGTTCCTAGTCGCCTTTGCCGAGGATTCGAAATCCCGTAACCGTGACATCTTGAAGGAGGCCGCAAAGAAATTGCTTTAAGATGGCCTTAGCTCAAATCCGTCATTTTAACCCGAGTCAACTAAAAGACCGACGGTACGATCATCTAGCTTACGTGGAAGGATGGCGTTTTTTACCCTCCTCCTCCTCCCTCTCCCGAGGATTTAATCCCGGCCGCTTGACGAAGAGGTTCGAGGCGGGAAGAAGATCCTTCTTAGGGACGACGTGGAGAAGCGGACTTCGAGATCCGCTCTCCCGGCCGAGGTGGTCCCGTAAAACATTGCTCCTCCGAGCTAAGAACCAGTCTTTTTGTTGAGTTCATACGGTATCGTCATCGACGGTTTGTAATGTAAATTTGTAAACATTGATCTCAACCTATCAATATTTATTTTGCCAACTTTTGTTTAAGTTAGTGTTTTTATGACCTGCTGTAGTCTCATGTGGCGCAAAGATTCGCGTAATTATTACTTCCGATAGTTGGATTAAATAAGGGTAGGAGTAAACCCGAGCCGAAGTACCGATGATCCTGGATTTTGTCAGTCGGGACGTTGCCGAATAAGGGCAACCGTCGATGCATAAACGTGGTGTCTAAACGCACATTTATACATGTCGGCCTTGATCGACCCGCATGACAATTCACCTCCTTATTTAGGAGCATTTTTCATGCATCTACTTTTTAATAGAAATAGTGTTTTTACCATTCGCAACCTGGGGGCGTGGTAGCCCGGTGTAATGCCGCAAATTGGGCTATACGCAACTTGGTGGTAGCCCCTGCGTAATCCCTTCTTTTGGGGTTTTAGCTTTGACCGCGCTATATGCCTTCTAAGGTATTCTCGACCGGTGTGATACTCCTGTGTATTTTTGACTATCGATAGTTTTTGCCATAACGCGGCATTATCGCATCCCTGAGGAGACATTTTAGCCATAATCTTGTTTTACTGTGCCCCTTGGAAACACGTCTCGTCTAAGGGAACATCGCCATGCTCCCGAGGAAACACGTCTGGTTTCCAAGGGAACACGTTTTAACCTCTATCTCGATGCGTGTGTCGTAAACCGGAATTTGCATATCCGAGGCGGGTGTCGTAACCGAGAATCCATTATAGGTGTCGTAACCATTGATTTGTTGAAACAGCGCGGCCCCTGATTTTAACTAGATTTAGTTAAACGGTCTCGCTTTTTAAACTTATACTTGGATGACGGCGTTACCGCATCCCGAGGAGCACGTTTTAACCTTTAGCTCCTGTTGTCGCATACTCAAGTTCATGCATGTTTAAGTTCGACATGATTCTAAACGGTTTAGAACCTGGGATTCTACATGTTTAATTGAGACACGGTCTTTGGAACTCGGGCTAGATGCCTCGGATTCCTACATGTGTAATTTTGACATGATTTTTGGAATTGGGTTTTTGTACCTCGGATTCCTACATGTTTAATCGAACATGGTCTTTGAACCTAGGCTAGGACGCTTGATTCCTACATGTTTAATTGGAACATGATTTTCTAAATGTTTTTGTACCCCTAGCTTACTACATGTTACTGCATCCCGATTTAAACTAGATTCGCTTAAACCGGCCCGCCTTCATCCCTTTCAGGACTGGACTCCACACCGATCTCTATTTAAACTAGATTCATGGAACTAGTCCGGCTTCATGACCTTAGATAATTCCAATTAAGGAACTTTACATAGGTTCTTTAAATAGTCGCCTTCAAATAATTCCAATTAAGGAACTTACATAGACCCAGGTTTAAACTAGATTCGCTTTTAAATCGGTACGCCTTCGTATAATTTATATGGATCCCGGATTTTAACCAGATTCACAAACGGGTCCGCCTTTTCTCCTTTCTTGCAACTTTCAATGGGTCTATCCCATTAAGCGATCGTGGTAATTACCAACATTGATTTCTTGTGTGCAATAGAAGAACAAGATGATTTCAAAAGAGATTAAAATAGATCTATAAATGAAAGTAGACATACCGTTTGGTGCTACCCGGCAAATGAATGCACTACGTTGTGAAAGAATCTAGTAAAAAGCGACAATGTTTGCTTCAATGGCGCAGAACCATCTCTAAGATCACAGAACCATCTCGCCACCTCGCCATTACAATCTCTACCATTAGTAAATGACATAGAGAGTTCAAATGTTGTGACGTTTATAATCCCATGCTCTCGATGGGAGGAGGATGACGATCCGGGTTCTTCTTCCCAAAGAGAGAGGACAAGATCCTTCCCACTATCTTCTCACATGTGGATACAATCCAATTGCTAAGCTTGTCCAATGAGAGTCTCGCATGATTTAGGACTTCCGGGTGAACTTTGAGGAGTTTTCCATATTGGAGCTTTCTAGAAGAATTCTCAAAGAGAGAACCTGGGCAATCTTCCTAATGCTTGAGTTTATTCCATAGCAAACCATGATGCTGCAACAATAGAGAGGTGAATGACTTTTGTTGTAGGGTTACATATAATGAATTCGCTATTATTGCTAGATAAGAGTATTCTTCCAAATCTTCTATTAGAAATCGAAGAAAGCTTCCGGGAATAATTAGTCAAGAAGAAGATTTGATGCCATGGATTTTCAGAACCGTGCAGCGAAATTCCAAAGAGAACCCGGCGATCTTCGGAAATACCCAAGTCGAGATACAAGACGTGAGGAAGAGTCTCGTATGGGTGACAAAGACCCTTAGGAGTTTTCCATATTAGAGTTTCTCTTAAATGAGTTCTCAATGAGAGAATTCTCAAAGAGTATAACCCTACGATCTTCCAAGCTTGTCTACGAGAGTCTTGCATGGGCGATGATAACTTTCTCTTAAAAGAATTCTCAATGAGAGAATTCTCAAAGAGAGAACCCGCGCCTCCTTCCAACTATCTTTATGCTCTTGCATAGATGAAGGCCTCCCAAAGATCACCAAGTCGTAAAATAACCCATTTGGTTGAATCAGCCTTGGTTTGCCAACAACCTCGCTATTCTTCTATTTGCTCGTTTGGGATTTCAAACGAGTATTGTGCGACGGGCCCGTGAGGTCACGGGATTTCCAGAATCGGCCTACGCAAAGGCATCTCGATCAGCTTCTAGTATTGACCATTTGTCATGGAATCGAAATTTAACGATCCCCACGGCCGCGCCAATGTTCCGGCAAGTGGAACCATAACGCTAGCCCCGATGACTAGCCCGTTTGATTGTTTGCTTATAATGGGAGCGGGACTTGACCTAGGCGTGATGCCTAGGGCCTACGTACCCGAAGAGGATCAAAGTCCACGTAGTTCGAGGACACACGTTGGCTGCCAAAGTGCGTGTAATGCCCAAAGAAGAGTGTTCTCTCGCACCTGTGCAAGCTAACCTCCGTATTTATAGCGTGCGCCTCATGATAAGATGGGCGTAATCCACCGCCCCCTAAGATTACAACTGCCGAATCTATCTTTAGATAAATATAGATCTCCCTTTATTATCGATCGATAGATAAGATATGCTTTCCTTCATTATGTATCTCCGAGCACATATTCCTTTGTTTACGCCATCTGTGTGCACGCCCTATTCCTGGCCCGTAACACCTATATTTCTAATTTTATTGTGAAGAATCCATTTTTTTTTTTCCAATTTTTGTCAATTAACAACAGCAACAACATGAGTTCCTGTGTCTGATACTTAAGATTTTGATCTTGCAGGTTTGGTAACTGTGATTGGGGTGAAGCGTATATATGTCTCCTGGAAACTGCTGATGGAAAACCTAAACTGATGAAGGTGAAGTCTTATGTTGTTGATAAGTACAAAGAGCTCCTGGAATTAGCTTCAGGTGAATTGTGAATGTCATTTTTAATTTCTAGGACATCTGCCTTATTATGTATCCTCAACTTTGATCATAGTTTCTGTAAATGAGGCCACATGAAGCCATTGGATTTTTTGTTCTAAACTATTTTCCCTTTCAAAACTTACGTAACTTTTTTTTCCTAACCAAAAAAATGAGATACTCCTGGAGAGAGTCAAATAAACCTCTCAAGGTATAAAGAAAGAAAGCAAAATACTTTCAGAACCTATATCATGATCATTAACCATAGTTTTGGATTAAGAAAATTGTGTCCTCTATTGAATTCTCAATAATTTGAATTGAAGTACTACCAGAAACTTGTTATTATTTCACTCCAAGAAAAAGTTTCTTTCTTCGAGTTAATTAAATGGCATCAAGATTGTTATAAATTGAATTTGAATTATTGTTATTAGATGACTCTTGCTTCCATTTAATTAAATGGCATCAAGATTGTTATAAATTGAATTTAAATTATTGTTATTAGATGAGAATAAGGTGTCCTAGAGAAGAAGAATTATGAAAAGTTGTTTACTATTATTGTGCTTAAGTTAAGCATGCTCGTATAAATCGAACTCATTTAAGAGGAAAAAGTGTAAATGACTGGATTAAATTTTAATACAAATGGTTTTCCCACTTTTTTTAAAAGGACTTACCTGAACCATACATTCATGCAAGCATACACTTTTTTTGGCCTGATCGTACATGCATATACACAAACATATTCTAAATTGAGAAATCTTAAATCTATAAGAAGTTTCAAAAGTCAATCTTAACATTCTCATGTGCCACCTACGTGTTTGGGGTTCCTAACGGAATACCAATCAAGTATGCTAAACGAATTGCTATTTTTCTGTCCATACAACAGATTTTCTAATTATGCGCCGATATTTTCGAATTAATGTTAACTTATCAACACATTTGAAATTTGATTCATATTGGAAGGTACTATGTACTTGGATCATAAACTTGTGAGAGTTTATTTTTACCATATTAATAGTGTATAATTAAATAATAAAAATATAAAAAATGACAATAATTTGATTTAAATATAATTAGATCATTAAACTAATTTTTTTAATACAATTGAGGTTTTGATATTGACTGCTTCATTAGGTTTTTAGATATTTTTTTAATTTACACAGATATTAAATTTAAGATTAATATTTAAAGCATTTAACACACAATTATCACTTCAGCCATTACTTAACATTTTTCATTAACAACATTAATGGTGTTAGAATTATATAGGACTCAAAATTATACTTTATAAAGTTAAAGAACTAAAAGTATACTTTATGTAAATTTAAATGACTAAAATATACTTTAACCTTTTATTTAAAATTAATAGAACTAACTAAGGTTGACTTGAATGACAAATTAGCTTTTTTATTTAAAAGAAAGATACTTTAAATTTCCTTAAGCTTCACATGATTTATACTTTGATCCCTTAACTTTATAAAATATACTTTTGGGCCTTATAATTCTAATACTGCTAATATCGACTAAAACTAAAACTCGTGTTAGCGTGTTAATTTAGCCATGTGGTTAATATCAAGTACTTCAAAAAAACATAAACCTCAAAACTCAAGTGTGTGTAACGATAGAAAGGTGCCGGGGCAATGGTTTTGTTATGCTAGGGGCAAAATTGATTCATTTTTTTAATATTTTAGGAACAAAATTGCACAATCAAATACATCTCAAAATATTTCACGGTGCTCACTGCACCTTCACCCAAAACATATTCAAGCCTTTGTTTTAAATAATTAATGCTACCTTGTGAACTAAACTATCAAGTATAAACTATTGGTTTTATTAACGTGTTAGCAATTAATTAATGATACAAATAGGGATTGGATCAAAAAAAAAAAGGATACAAATAGGGGTGAACATTAACATATTAATAATTAATTAAAGATAAAACCACACCAGAAAGAACCGTGAATTAGCGATGGAATTCCGTCGCAGCTTTTGTAATTGTGGCGGGGTGTTCGCCTTCTTCGCAGATCTTCTATATGCATATCCTGGATCTATCTTCATATGATATCCGAATCAATGCTCCTTTCGCCTCCCTCATGATACCTTAATCTTTTGATCCTATATAAATCACCTACTAATCCACAGAATCATAAACTCATGTGCTAAGCTACGTGCATATATAATACTGTTCCAGCAGCTAAATAAAAAGAATTAAATCAAAGAGACAAATACTACTGTTCTGTTTGTTGAACCAATCGTTGCGACGGCACAACGGACACTTATAACTTCTATGAAACCACTGAATAATACATTTGTTATGATAAATATGATTGCATGGCATTGCCACAACATGGTCACCATCTTTAAAGGATTCCAAACAAACAATACACTGTTCTTGTTTTACTTTCTCATCCAAATTCAGTTCCTTGAGCAACAGACTAGTGTCTACCGGCGGCCTTAATTGCTGGTAAATATCGTACTCGTCGTCAACATCGTCTAGATATCCTACGCGTGTTCCAAAATATTCCCAATGATCGTCAAGGGCAAGGGCAGCACGGGTCGGTGCTGATAGCCGGCGACGGAAAATGAAGTTTAACAAAAACGCAACGATTACGGTGAGAATTGCTAATCTCCACATCCTAAAACAATCTCAAACCAAATTGCTGAAACTGAAAGGTATGAA
The DNA here is from genome assembly GCA_019022615.1 of Acacia melanoxylon. Taxonomy (NCBI): domain Eukaryota; kingdom Viridiplantae; phylum Streptophyta; class Magnoliopsida; order Fabales; family Fabaceae; genus Acacia; species Acacia melanoxylon. Next base: position 8,499,466 of record JAFJYJ010000010.1, read on the forward strand.
CTCACCATTATATAGCCCTAGAAAATTGTAAATTTGAAATTATCTTAACTTTCAATTTAGATAGATTTGAGGATAATGATATATTGAAATTTAAATTATTGAATGTTTACCAAAATTTTAGTTGTTAAATCACTGATTAATGGATATCCAAAATCTTATGATGCAAAAATCTTATCAGATATTAACTTTTAAGAAGCATCACAAACGATAAGACATAAAATATTTTGAATCAATCCTGCTAATTATATATTAGATATGTGGAATTATTTTAGATATTCTAAGACCAAGTAAAATAAAAAGAGTTAAGCATGTGGCTTTGATATTAAAATATTGATATTAATTCCGTTCTTAAAATTATTTCTAACCCAAATGAAAAAATTATGGCTTGGATAGAAAATATATATTCTTATTCTTTATTAAAAATAATAGAACTAACCGAGGTTGACGAATGGCACACGTAAGATTATTTATTTAATAATTATATAGTATTTATATATGAATTATATTAGACTAAATACCACACGTTAATGGCACAGCAAGATTATTTATTTAGATTTTTTTAATTATCTTATTTAAATAAGAGAAAAATCCAATCAATACCAAAATCTTAATTCAGGCCTACGTACACTTTCAACAAATTTTCTTAATCACGCCAATAAGACTAAATAGGAATTTTATAATTTTAATTGACCATATTTCCCTTAACTTTTTTTTCCAAAGCCACCCTTTTTCCCTAAAGAACTAGTCATCAGGTTAGCCCGTTGGGTCGAACTGAATGAGCTGATATTTAGCCAATCTAACACATAACTCGTTTTCCTTTTTTTTTTTTAAAAAAAAAAATTAGAAATACATTACAAAATTATAAAGTGATTGTGAAGGAAGGGAAGGGGGTATTTTTTTTTTTTTTTTTGAATTTCATAAATTATTCGAAAAAACACGGGCTAGCCCATGGATTGATGGACTAGCCTGTCACGAGTACAGGTGAGGCAGGTTTGGACCAAAAAGACCCACATAAAAAAGGGCCCAAACTTTTTCCAGCCAAATCCACCTAAATTTTATGTGCTGCGGTTTAGCATGGGCTCCAACCTGTATTACCGGCCCGACCCAAAGCCACTGTTTATAAATAAAAACAAGAATTTAGATGACTTATAAAGATGAGTAACCCTCGGTGGTCCTCGCTCATTAACAGCGCTGACACTCTCACTAAAGGGAGGAGGCGACCCGGAGTTTGTCAAGGGCACGTGATGATCCTACTCTGTGCTGCCTGTGCTAACGCCCGAGTAGACAGACGGGCCGCCCGCCCAACATCGATCACTTAGAGGACACAGATTTCGCCATTTCTTTGATCGCGGCGAACCCAACCCTTTTCCTAAAATTTTCATATATATAAAAATAAAGATGAGTAGAGATAGTATTTTACTTATCATTGGTATAAAAAAAAGAAAAAATGACAGTAATTAAGGAGGGGTTGGAAAATTGTTATCGAATTATGGACGGATATGTATTGAGGGAGAGACAAGATGGAAGTTCATATTTATAAACTCTATAGCATGGACGTTGAAAAAGAAACTACGTCCCTCTACAACATATCAAGAATGTGTATTCGATATGTGCTAAATAATTAAGTTATATACATTTGTTTGTTTTTAATAGAGTTTGACTTTGGGCATGTTTGGTTTGAGGGGAGAGAGTAGGGAATGAACTGAAAAGAGAGAAACGACTAAATTACCATTAATTAAAGAAATATTCCTTTACAACAGAAAGATATTTTTAATATCAAAAAGCTTTGCGATGACATCATAGAAAGCAGTTGGAGACTAAAGACGTCTCTCCCCCTCTCCCTCCCTCCCTCCCTCAAACCAAACTAGCTTAAGGGGTTAAAAAGCTCTTTTTGGGAAAAAAAGAATTTAAGAAAAACAACACAACCTGACAATCAATGTTCATACGTATATAGATTTAAGCATGAAAGTTCTTAACTGAGGAATCTTAAATCTAAAATATTCACTAATATTGTTGAATTAATGTTAACTTAATGAACGCATTGAATTATATAGACGCACACACTGATTTTGAATTTTCATATGGCCAATACCTGAATCCCTACTATATATCCTTAATCACCATATAACTTATCATGCAAATTGATTTCCCCGTCAAAACAAAAATATAAAACGTTGAATATAAAACGTTGATAGAGAAAAATACACGTTCTATCAATGATGTGAATAAAGTTAAAAGAACTCAAAGCTATATACTCCTCCTGGGCCCTAATTATGTGACATATTTAACCAATTTTGGGTAGATGCCAATGGTATTTGTGCTTAAATTGGCTAATTTTACTCATTTTCCTAAAATGCCCCTCATATAAATTTAAAACGACATAAGTAAAAGTAAATCAACAACTCCTACCACATACTTCTCCAACCTAAAATTTTTCTTTATATACGTTTAATTAAAATAATGGTTTTGCTATATATACATATAGGTGCGATATATATGTATATTACACACACACATATATGTGTGTATATTTACACACACATATTTATATATATATTTGTACACACACATATATATTGACAACCACACACAAAGATATAGATATATGTACACACACATAGATACACAAATATACATATGTATAAACACACACACACACACACACACATATATATATATATCTATCTCGCGTGTGTGTAAATGTCTATATATATGTGTGTATTGAAAATATTAATATCACTGATTGATAAATAAATTAAAATCCAACAATTTAAAAAAGCTTTACTTACTATAAAGAGTCATTTACGCATTTAACATACATACACTCACCAAAAACCAAATACACTTGAGAGAATAAAATAGGGTATTTTAGGAAGAAATTGACAAAAATTAAATGTTGTCTTATAATTAGGACCAAAACCAACTCAAACGTTATCTTATAATTGCGACCAGAGGAAAAGATATATCTAAGACCTAGTAAAATAAAAAAGAGTTAAAATAGATATTTTAAAAAAAACATATTTTCAGTTATTGTCAACTTTTGAAACTTTTATGATGGAATATAGGATAAGATATAATTCGAATAGTTTAAAATATTTGGAATTATTTTATTAGATTATTTGCTAATTTGCCCTTGGTGGGCAATTTGAACTGTGCCTCATTGGGCTTTAGGATTATTTGATTTAGTATATTAGGGTATCTTGAAGTTTTTGTTTTAAATTGGAATTCTCCTCAATTTTTTAACGATAGTAATTTTTTTTTTTAAAAAACAAGTTTTAAGATATTGATAATGTCATGAGATCTATTATATATTTAGGTGTATATGTAAAACTCTTATTTCTAAAAATAAATGGAAAGCATTATCGCGTAAATAAAAATATATTCTTATATTTTAATTAAAAATAACAGAACCAACTTAAATGGAAAATGTTAGATATTTTATTTAATAATTATATTTTATTGTATTTGAATAGCTGAATTGTATTAGAAAATTATAGATTTGTATTATCTTGTTTAAATAAAAGAAAAATAACAATCTTTCCATTCTTCAACTTTTAACTCAATTATGACTCACTCCCTCACCTTTTCATTTTTGTTTTTTTATATTGTTGTCTTTGTCATTTACAACTTATCATCAGTCATTCTATGTGACATGAATAGGCCATTATATGTGTGACGTGAATGAGCAATGGAATGGAACATGGAGCCCGTTTCTCTGTCAATCCAGAGGCTCATCCCATATAAACTGTCTAGATAAGGTGATCCGTGATTATCTGCATTTAATTTTTCGCTAAAAAAATATTTTAATTAAAAATTTAAAATAAAGATAATATCTTACCTAATATTTTTTTAAAAAAAATTTTTTTCATTTAAAAATCATGAAACAAAAAAATCAAATCGATCATTCATATCCCATCTCGACTACCATGGGATGAGGGCCTATCCAAACGCGTTCCTCCGCTATGGAGACTTGCTCCGATAAACAAGATACAGAGTGTTCGAAATCCTTGCTAGCCTCAGACTCTGGAACAAGATTGGGATTTCAGCTGTAAGAGAGCCGATTCTGTGGTAAGGAAATTAGGCTTTAGTAACTGAATTCATGTGGTATTTGGTTACTTTGGAACGACATGGATTTCCAAGTCACATACTTTTTCTCAAATGTTCAACTTGTACATTGTAAAATCATGAAAAGAAGCAATCAGAAGATGAGTTTAATCTCTTTGGTGTATGTTGAAACAAATTTCCATGCTCCAACACTGTTGTGGGAAACTCTTAAATCAATTGCGGGTGATGCCGTGGACCCGTGGTTGATTTTAATGCCTACCTTGCCCCAACAGATAAGATTTTCAGAGGTTGTATAGACGATACTGGACTTCTAGAAACAACTTATAATGTGATAAATTCACTTGGGAAAGAACGGGGCTAAAAGAGAGATTAGACTGGGTACCCAATTCCTCAAGTCACCCATGGACTTCATTTTGACTCTGTATCATAGGGACATAGGGTGATCTTCGTCAACACTAACAGTGGTGGGAATGGTTTTGTCCAACGCCACACATTCTCATACCAAGCCGCCTGGGGATTAGAGGAATCTTTTAAGGGAGTCATATCAGAATCATGGCAAAATAAAAACTGACTTGAGGGTTTACAAGCATTTCAGAGGGCAGCGGTAGATTGGAACCTGCATCGGGTAGGTAATTTCTCCAAGAAAAAGAGAGAAATCATTTAAGAGCAATGGGCTCCAGCGGTTGGAAAAGGAACTTTGGGCTTAAATTTCACAAGCTTGTAGCCCTCGAACTTGTTTGGTACCAGAAGTCACGTTGTTAGTGGCTAAAGTGGGGAGACAGAAATACAAAGTTTTTCCATGCCTCAACAGTACTCGAGAAGAAAACAAAAATCACTTAAAAATGGAGTTGACTGTGGTGGATGACCAAGGGTTATTAAAGCATATGGCAACCGAGTTCTTTTAAGGACCTTATACAAGAGAACCCTTAGTGAGTAACCCAGCTGATTGGTTTTCAGACTTTCCAACACTTCAAAATGGGGAGGTGCTAGCCCTCACAAAGATGGTGGAACTGAGCCGAACGCTTGGCATTAGGCTTACGACGGATTTAGGGAAGTATTTGGGTGTCCCAATTATTCATACTAGATACCTGAACATGGTGGGAAGGACAGTGTTGATCAATCAAGACTGCTTTATCGATTCCCAGCTATTACATACTACCACTAGGAGTTCTGGATGAGGTCGAAAAGAAAAGCAAGAGGTTCCTATGGTTTCAAAATACAGATACTTAGTTTGTTGGGATCATTACTCAAGGTGGTCTAGGGCATTAGAAAGCTCCGTGAGCAGAATTAAGCGTTTATACCACCGCCCCTAGTGGTGTAGTGGTATGACAACTCCCTATTTCATGGGAGGTCACGGGTTCAATCCCGTTGTTGTACTTCAGGCCATTAGGGCTTCTCATTGTAATGCAAAAAAGAAAAAGAATAAAGCGTTTATGTTTAAATTGTTGGAATTTTGGATCTAATCCCCTGGTTATGAAAAAGAAGTAGGTTGGAGGTTAAGAGGAAAAAGGAAGAAGAATGAGCTGCCATTGGGATAAGTCGGACAAAACGGGCGAGGAGAAAGAGGGTATATAAGCCTAAACTTTTTCTCCTCTAAATTAGATCCTTAAGCCAACCCACTTTTGCGGGAGGCGAGAACATAGGGCGTAACCTTGGTCCACCACGCGTTTCACCCGCCTCCCCGGGTTCGCCGCACATGTATGAAATTTAAAATAATTTTTTAATTTTGTCCAAATAGTCCCCGAACTTTTATTATTCCCGTTTTGCCCCTCCGAGATTCTCCCAACCGCGGGCCGTAGCGGCACCGTGATATTGGATCGCTATGACCGATCCATTCGGGTCGTTCGCTTCGCTCGGTGCATCCGTTCGTATGACGACGCTTCCAGCAAGTGGTCGCCGTTCACTTCTATTCGCCCGTTCTAGTGCGTTTGCTCGTTGCAAGAGCCGAGTCCATCTAATCAATTTCGTTGTCTATAAATAGGGCGGCGTAAGCAGAGAGAGAATATCATATCTCAAATCAATCTCAAACACTCTTTCTCTCGGATACCGCATTCTCGCAATCATATTCTCAGTACGATTTTGAAAGCAATCCCGTTTGTGTTCGCTTGGGCTTCGATGAAAGTGTCATCATTTCAAGATGAAAAATCCACTCTTTCCTGGGACGTAATTGCTCCATCAACCTTGGGATCCATATAGAGAGATAAAACCTGCCTTGGAGACAATGTGAGCAGCTTAGATTTCTTCAAAGTTCATTATTATATTTCTACGCTTCAGCTTATTTTTAGGCTTTCATATTATACTGAATTTTGTATGTTTATAGTATATGTAATCTTAGTTGAACAGATTCTCTTATTGTTCAATTTCTACCTATTTAGTATATTTTCAACAACAATCTTAAGACAATTTTTGTAATACCCTAAAAATCTCACTTATTATAAATGTCATATTTTGACAAATAATACCTATTAAAAATAGATGAATATGTGGTCTCAAACTTTAGAAGCTTATTGATTATTATTTTAAGTAATTTCTTCTTGAAATTAAATAAGCTAAAGACCAAAATATTCTAATTTCTTTTAGGGATCATAAAACATCATAAAATTATCATAATTGAGCAAAGTCTTAATTTAATCATAAGAGACAATAAAATGACATGGAAATACTTATTCCAATTAAAGAAACTTATCAACAATTAATGGGAAATTAAATTTGCGTAAATGGAAATATTTATGTTAATTTTCGTAATTAATTAATAATTAAATTAAAAAGGCATAATTAAGAAATGTGTGAGATTAATTAGTGATCAAAGGCTAACAAAACCCAAGATTAGCATAATAGAGATTTCTAATTATCATAATTAATATTGTAACCAATCATACTTTGACAATTAAGCCTAATAACATCTAAAACACTATATTAGGGATATTAACCAAGATTAATTTAATCTTCCCTATTTAAATAAGAGTGGCGAAAATTCCCTCTTAAAGAGGCAAGAAAATTACACAAATATTAAATCCTAAGAGCACATGATATATGAACAAATATCATCAATGGTAGTAGGATTTTTCCAACACAAATTAAAGGCTTGGATTAAATCTAATAAAGTTTAAATCCTAAGCGCCTTAATTAACCCTCATAAAGTGTAATCCTTCAGAATCAAACATTAACCAATGAAAGACTTTCTTCTAGATGTTGTGAGGTAATTAAAACTCAAAATGAAGAGGGATGAGGGAGAATTACACGGTTCACCTTGGCTTCTTGGTGAAGAAATGAATTGTTTAATAATTAACAAATAAGCACATGGAGATTAGTTCACGGCTTCACATGCATCATTAAATTTCCATAAAAGAGTAATTGATGATGTGAGTGTTGTGTGTCTAGTGGAAGAGAGAGAAATTAATTCATAGAATTGTGAATTAATCAAAGGGAAAACTCAAGACATAAGTAAGTTTAAATCCCTAGAAAATTAATTGAATCAATAAGGAGCCTTAATCATAGATCAAATATAAGGATTAATTTTGAACAAGCATATTTATTAAGCTTGGAATAAAGTATCTTCATAATCTTTTCCCAACTTTTTCAATTAAATCTTGAAATGATTAAAGGGCTATTAGAGACTTCTCATGAAGCCATGATTTTTGAGATTAGAGGATTAAAAAAAAGAAACTTGAATAAACTACAAGATAAACCCTAAGCATATTTTTGTTTGGTTGTTAACCAAACTATTATTTTTCACCTAGCTACATGAACACTTGGAGTGACTAGAAATTGAAGCAAATAATGAATGAAATAAGTGGAATAGGGCATGGTTAGCATGACTTGTTCAAGAGGCAAGAGAATTGTTTATTGTTTAACCAAAGCATATGAGATAATTAAGCATTCATGTAGGGGAACAAATTGGAGAGAGGTTGTGTACTTGGATAAGCTAGCATTGAAGGAAATGGAAGAGGATGAGGGAGAGAGAGGGAGGTCGGTTGGGAGGAGGAATGGTTAGGATTAGAGAGTCCAATTTAACTTAGATCCAATGGTCCACAAACAAGACGAGGAAGTTCAAGGAAACTACCAAAATGCCATGACATTTCACTATAAATAGAGGCCTTTGCTCTTCATAAAATTCACACCAAAACAAGCTAAAGCATCTGATTATAAGAGTGAAAAGTGAGAGTTAGTGGGAAGCAAGAAGGAGTAGCAAGGTTCTTCAAGGGTAATTTCTTAGTTCTTCGAGTTATAGCTTTTTTGAGTTCATAGTTTAAATGTTGTTTTGATCTTTAATCTTCCAATATATTTTTGTTATCATGTTTTTATGGTTAAAAATGGTTTTATTTCAAAAAATTGATGGAGAAAGTGATATAGCAAAATTTTTGGAAGATTAGTATCAAAGTAGAAAAAACTCCGCGAAATTTTTTCAAGTTAGCGATTCCAGAAGTCATGGTTAAAAAGCCAGTATTTTATGTTGAAGATGAGGTTCTAAAATTTTGAGAAAATTCATGGTTAAAGTAGACATATAGAGCTTTTCAAATATACCTAGAGTGAATTATTTTGAGTTCTGTACTAGGAGATAAAATTCCCAAGGTTGGGCTATGTTTTCTGGAAAATTTCTGGGCAGAAGTTAGGAACCTTAAATATGGGAATGTCTCGTGCAATCTGGGTAGAAATGAGTATTTTTCCTTAAAAATAGACATCCTAAGGATTCCGAGGAATTTTACGAATCCTCGTTCCAAGTTCTGTGGAATTAATGGTGATTTTTCAAAGTTAGCGAAAAATCAGCCCTAATGCTGTCATCAGCGTTTTTGTACGAAAGTTCAGTGGAATAAATTGAAAAATAAATCACACAGGAGTAAATGGTCATTTGTGAGTAAGATATCTATTAGGATATTATTTATGAAATAATAAATGCGATGATACTATTATAGGTTGTTCGAGAACACGAATTGATAGACAAAACGTATCACTATCTACACAGACTAAGGTACGTTCGCGGCGTACTGTAACACTGACTCTAATGCTTATTGTATACTTATATGTGATAGATACTTTCATAAATATACGGACGGGACTGGCTTTGGACATGCACCGTGACTAAGTTTATGGGGCTTAGATCATCACTACATACACATTCGATACACGGGTTATGGTTTTGATAATACCGTTTAAGTTTTCCTAGCGCTATGAACATGACAGCTATCGTGGCACGGGTGGTGGTACTAGTTAACTTTACATGTGATTGTACTATTATTAATTGATCATACATCTCATGGGCTTTTGTATTGATTATTGCTGTAATGTCATGAATATCTCATACATATATTGTTTATATAAGCAACAGGTTAACCGTTACTCCGAGGTCCGATGAGCATCGGACTCGCCTCTTACCATAGCTTCTGTGGTCCGCAGAATCGAGGACCGAAGACAAGGTAAGCAGTGCAGTAAACAACATGCGTGAAGACCCGATCAAGATTTTTAGGATATGTACCCGTTATAATACCCGATAAATGTACCGTTCTTTATGAACAAACAGATACGCCACAATTAATGATATATCAATTACTCACTTCTTTACTTGCTCGATGCTCTACTCGATGAAAAAATTTTATTCCGCTTTGAAAATCGGGGTGTTAATTTTGGTTATTGGAATAAGCTCAAACTAATTTATATCATTGGTGTCTAGGAGAGTAATTTCAAGGCTAAGCCTTGATCTTGCTAATTACTTAATTAGTCACCGTTACAATAGCACGGAGAGACTCCCACCTTGATTTGCACTTTTCTGGCCAATCTATATAATAAACAAAGCTAATTTCATGTGTTGGTAGTAATATTGAATTGAGTTTGTGTTTAGTATCTTTAATTTTGATTATTATATTGTTTGTAGATTAATTTGTGTGATTAATCGAAGTTTTTGTTTTAATAACAGAAATGGCAAGTACAAGTGCGAATTTGATGAACCTAAGTGGTTCTTGTAACATCCCAAATTTTAGGATTTGAAATTGGAATATTTTATGGGAATTAAATTATGAAATTTGGCTTAAAATAATTATGAGAATAATTATTTGAAATTTAGGTTTATTTTTCCCTAAATTTATTTTGGGAGAAGAATGATTAAAATAAGGAATATTTTAAGGCCAAAAGAAATTTAATTGAGGAAGAAAATCCTTAAATGGAATTAAGGATTTAATTTTAATAATTGTCCAATAATTGCAACAAAAGCCTGAGGAGAATTAAGTGGGATAATTTTACAATCTCATGCAAAACACCTATTTTATTTCTATCTATCTATTAAACACATATTGGCCCACACCAATTTAACTTAGAAGCATAAAACGCAACAACATTAGGAAATATATACATTAGCGTTAGTTGCGTGAAAGCAGTAGTAGAGAATACGCAGAGCCGAAGCTACAACGACACCTACATGTATGAAATCAGCAAAAGCACATGCAAAGCCAAGTGCCTTATTTGGTTAAATAAGCTTGATCGTGGGTGAAAGTTGATTTCGTTTTTGCTACTCGAAACTTGCCACCTAGAACCCTAATTCCTTTAGTTTATATATACCCATTCTCCTTTCTCAACGCCACAAAGAAAAATAGAGGTCCGAGAAAGCAAGAGAACGTTGGTGAGCTCGAGAGAGAAGAGTAAGAGAGAGAGAGAGAGGTTGGAAGCAGATCGTGATCACTTTGCTCGTTCTTAAATCAAAAGAAGAGTGTAAGCCTAAGTTTCTCTCCTTCCTGTTTCAATGAGTTCCAATGTTAGTCTCTTGTATTAATGCCCGTGGGTTCTACAAATAAGTCCTCTCCTTAAAAGTTAAAACAGAGGCTTTTACGTTATTGATTTAGACCAACAATATTTAGAGAAGCTAAGACATGGATCTTATATATATATAAAATATAGTGTTAGAATAGTATATATGTATCGTAAAAACAGAACTTTGCTAGTTTTATGTGTTTTTCCCAACTTAAGTTTGGAGTTTTGTTCTTGGTATTACGTTGGAAAAATCTCTGAACCAGAACTGAATCCAAGTTGTCCGCCAAAACCATCCTTAATGTATTCCCATGTAGTTATAGGTATTGACGTTTTATTTATATATATGTAAAGGAGAGGGAAAGTTTGCTTTCTGTTATATATAAAACCTAAAGCTGAAAACATACACACACACACACGTTGCCGCTGATCCGTATAACCCAAAGATGTAGAACGATATATATAAATATATATAACAATATAAGTATATAAAAGTGCGTGTATATATATATATATGTGTGTGAGATATATGTAATCATATATTGCCGATGGCTACACAAGATAGGAAACTTACGTTGTAGAGTAAATAAGTGTTATTATTATTGTTATTAGGAAGCATGAATAAGTAATAAAATAGAATAAATAAATAGATATTGTTATTATTATTATTATTAAAGAAAATGAGTAAATAATTAAGAGAGTTATTAATTAATAATAAACAAAAGAGTGTTATTATTCATTAATGATAATTAAATGGGTATTATTATTGAGGGAATTTTTAGGGTTAATCCACTTTTAATCCTCTAAAAATAATTCGCGTAGTTAGTTACTTTGCGACGCAAGAAGTGACTAATGACAATGATAAACGTTTTAGGCATACCCGACACCTCTACCGATCCCAACACCTACGGGACTCAGCTAAGGATTATATTCAAGCTATCGAGGTGCGTAACTATAATCTTGTTAGCATGTATGTATGTGTTCATGTATTAGCTAATCATGTTTGATAGATGATTTACATGTTATGTTTTCCTAGCTATGGATTGAGGCCGCAGTGTCTCATAAGGTTGTGGTCTTTGGCCGTTAACCGCGGTTACGATGCGACTTGTTTACTTGTAAATGCTTCTATGTTTAACATGTGCTATATTGTCATTTATGCTTCATATTTGTTCATGAGATTAACAAGTACTCCTTGGGGTTGATTCATTTGAACTCTAGACCGTATCAAAGAAACAGAAGTGGATCGGCACGGCGGGAAAGACGCATCGCAAGGATTACCGTAGAAGCTTATCTTTTATCATTCGTGACTATTAGTCTAAATGTTTATTTTTTGTCTTAACATTTTGGATTACCGTATTAAGATCCCCTTATGGGATAGATATCGCTCGCGAAAAATTTATCCTCGTGTTTTCAATGGTTTCAAACTAAGTTAATTTAAGAAAGTTTTATTCCGCAATTAAGTCGTCCAAATTATTTTGATGCCTGTGCGCTTAAACTCTGATAAATAAAGGCGCATTTAGGATGGGGGTTACAGCTTCATTCCAATGCAATGGTGAAAAACTAGAAAAGTTCAATGGAACGAGTTGAAAAGACGGCAAAGTAAAAATGTTTTTATACTTTACTACCTTGAACTTGGTACGGTTTCTCACTAAAGATGCTCTGAGGTTGGAAGAAGGACAACCGCTGGACAAGGACAAGTTTGCTGCGATAGGTGCTTGGAAGCATATGATTTCCTATGTAGGAATTATATTCTCAATAGTCTAGACAATACACTGTATACTATATATAGTACTTTGGATACAACCAAAGCATTATAGGAAAGTCTAGACAATAAGTGTAAAACTAAGGATGCTGGCTTAAAGAAATTGCAGATTTTATTTGGGTCTAGCAGATGTTATTTTGGAAATTAAAATCCATAGAACATCCGATGGTTGGCTATATCGAAAGAACACTATATTGCTAAAATTCTTGAGAAATTCAAGAGTTTGAACGTAATTCGGCGATGAACCCTATAGATTCTAGTCTTTAATTGTTGAGAAATACTCGGCAAAGCTGAAAAACAAAAGGAATATGCTCGAGTGCTACGCCAGCCTTATGTATGTTATGAACGCACTAAACCTAATATTGCCTACGCAAGAAGCATGTTGAGTCGCTTTACAAATAATTCAAACGAGCTTCATTAGAGAGCTATGCTAAGAGTTTTGGGTTACTTAAAGCACACCAAAAACTTTGCTTTGCGTTATGAGAAGACTCCCGTAGTGCTAGAAGGGTATTGCGATGCAATTGAATCACCAACTTTAACGACACAAGATTCACAAGTGGATATGTATTCACCCTCGCGGGGCGCTCGTGTCTTGAAAGTTATCCAAGCGTACTTGCATTGCAAGATCAACTATAGAAGCATAATTCATTACTTTAGATAAAGATAACGAGGAAGCCGAGTGGCTTCGTAATTTTCTTGAAGACATTCCTAGTTGGCCAAAGTTTAAGACGGGCAAAGCTGTATACACCGTGATAATCAAGCAGCTATTGGTAGGGCCAAGAATGTCATGTATAATGACAAGTCTAGACATATACGTCAGACATGATATCGTTAGACAACTACTCTCGAATCTAATGTTGTCAAAATTGAGTTTCTATGTAGAAACGGAAGAGGGCGGTAGAGATGTAAATCGTAGAAACAACACGAAACGTAAAGTTTCTACTACTTAAAGTCAAGATACAAAATTATACACACACACAAACACACAAATATATGTACACACACACACATATACACATATATGTACACACACACACACACATGTGTGTGTGTGTGTATGCATGTAAAAAAACATAAATTACTACTCAAAATTTAATGAATAACTTTATATTTAAAAGATATAAGTCATATAACTATATAAAACATAAATATAAAAACACAAAGTTTAACAACTCCTACAACCAAATTCCAAATTCCAAAACATCAAAAGAATAAAATTCAACAATTCCTAAATTATATTAGTTTATTCAAATTACACAAACATCAACTTGCATATCTTCAATGTGTTCTTCTCTTGCTCTTATAACAAGTTCATTTGCAAATCTTGGAATGTTGAAATCATGACCATTTATAAATTCCTCACTTCAACTTCAATCAAGCTTTTTCTCATCACGGGCATCTACATCTAAGTTGTCTACATATTCCCAATCTTCTTCAATTTCCCGCTATCCAATCATCATCGGATGGAAGATCATCAAAATTATATGCATTAGAGTTTTAAGCTTTCTTTTTCTTACACAATCTTGAATTGGACATCACAAAAACAATATCATTCATAGTCTTTTAATTTTGGGGAAATGAAAATAGGTTTTTGTTTTGTTTTAAGTAAAAATGGTCAAAAGGAAAAAAATGTAATTTTTACCGCTTTTAAAGTTTTTAAGCCGTAGTTTTATCGGTTTTTACTTAGGACAATTCTTTTACTTGCGTCTTAATATCGTATCACCTAGTAAAAACATAAGTTTTTACGTTTTACACTAGTTTTTTTACAACAATGCTCGAATGGAATCATCTCAATTGATTATGTGAAATCAAAAGAGAATAGATCAGATCCATTGACTAAAGGTATTCCTAGAGAATTGGTTAGAAATTTGTCGAAAGGAATGGGTTTAAGGCCAATACATTGTTGATTATTGCGGTAACTCTACCTATAAGAGCGGAGATCCCACAAACTAGGTTCAAAGAGACAACTAAGATGATCGAAAGAAACACCGTAGAGTTTTAAACTCATACTCATTCCTATGACAAGACAATGCATATATATAAGGGTAAGCTTTTGGGCTTTTAATGGATTCTTAATCCGATTTGTTCGTATGATGTATGTTGATTTACATCACAAAGAATCACCTATGCGAGTGTGAAGGCGGGGCCGCTTCTATGAGAATTTAAAATAGTTGATTCTTTAGAATACTCGTAGAACCACCCGGTGTCAACACAACATGAGAACGAACAATGCTAGAGGAGAAACCGTGTGACTACTATTGTCTTGGTATACACTAAAAGGTCGACGGTTCAAGACAAAGTGTCCACCGATTGACCGAGAATATCCAATAGGTTTTTACTAGAGAAGGTTCAAAGATAACCCCTACCTATCTCGACGCAAATTGTTGCTCGTAGAGGAATCGCACTTTGCATACATGATCATTTGCATTTGGTCATGATGGACTAACTTCTTATCCATGTGAGGGATTGTTGGAATTTTGGATCTAATCCTACGGGCTATGAATAAGAAGTAGGTTGAGAAGAGAGGAAAAAAAGGAAAAAGGAATGAGCGTGGATAGATGTCCCATATTGGACAAACGAAGAAGAGAAAATATGGTATATAAGCCTCAACTTTACTCCTCTAAATTGGGCCCTTGTGACACGCGTGCGAGCCACCACCGCCTCCGTCCTGGTCTGGCTAGGCTCGGCTGGTTTGTCGGGCGTGACCGCCCGGTTTGGTTCATGCGTGTGTGAAATTTAAACTAATTTTTTATTAATTTTATCCAAATAGTCCCTAAACTTTTATTAATTCCTTTTTTGCTCCTCCGAGATTCTCCCAACTAGCGATCGTGCGTACCTTAATATCAGATCACTGTGACCGATTTGTTCTCGTCGTTCACTCCATTCTGGTGCGTCTGTTCGCACGACGCACCAGTTCGCCACAAGAGTCAAGTCCATCTAATCAATTTTCGTCGTCTATAAGTAGGGTGTGCTAGTAAGAGAATATCATATCTCAAATCAATCTCAAACACTCCTTCTATGCATAATGCATTCCGCAATCATATTCTCGTGTGATCTCGAACGCGCACTCGTGTTCATTTGGGCTTCTAATTGAAAGCGTCATCATTCTCAAGACGAAAAATTGCTCTATCCTAGGAGACAATTGCTCATCAACCTTAGGCATCCATATATAAGGAGCAAATTGTCTTGAGACAATGTACGTTGGGCTCGATTTCTTCAAATTTCATTATCATATTTTAGTAGTCTTGCGAGTTTATTTTTGGGGTTTCATCTTATACTGAATTATTGTATGTTTATAGTATATGTAATCTTAGTTGTATAGATTCTTGTTATTGTTCAATTTCTACCTATTTAGTATATTTTCAACAACATAAATTGGAAGTTTGAACCAGCATCCCGGGGGAGCTTCTCGTAAACCGTGACGGAGAATGGCTACGGGTTTCAAAAACAGGTTTAGAAGTAGTGGAATATCTATTTACTCGATTCACCGAAGAAACTTGCCATCGATACAGTGGACATTTTGTTCATTCTCAGCTTCAGCTTGCCTATTGTATCCCGTAAAAGAATAGGCAATAAAATTGATAATGCCTCAATAATAATAAAACAGGAGACGGAATGAGGAAATTAAGGAAGAGTGGTTTAAAAATGCATGTTATATTAACTCGACTTAACTAACTTCATTAATCTAATCAAATTAGGTAAATATGTCGACCGGAGGAAGTGTTTTTAGTATTAGTTAATAGTTAGTGATGTAATTAGGCGGAGTAATATTGTAATGCTTGTGTATCGGGTCCATACAGAGCCGTGCGTGGTCCGGGCCTATATAAAGCCATGTACATTGATTGAGAAATAATGGAATAATACATGTTCATTCATTATAACATGGTACCGTAGCCACAAATTTTGGTTTACTAATCTCGGGCCGTATTCCGACCCGGCTCCTTCTTGCATTCCCCGATAGGTTCTCTTTCTCTACCCGGTTTCCTCTTTGCCTTCCCGATACGGCCTGAGCGTCCGTATCCGGCCCGCGGGTGGCTCCGACGGTGGTTTCTTGGTTGAGATCGATCGATGGTGGTTTCTTGGTCTGAGCTCGACCGACGTGCGGTTCGTGGTTGCGATTCTTCACCTAATTTCCGACGGTGGTTCGCGCGATCCACGTGGTTCAATAATCGCGGCTGCCTCAGTGCCTCTTAAACTGATTTTTGGTTCTCATTTGCGTTGATCGTCTGGTCTAGTTCTCAATTTTATTTATGGTTCTCATTTTGCGTTGATCGTCTCTGGCCGGGTTCTTGGTTTTATCTTTATTTGAGGATTTGCGCTTGATCATAAATTTCAGAATTTGCGTTTGATCAGAAATTTCAGTGCCCACGCGGTTCGGAGGATTGAAGTCGTGATTGAAAATCAAGGTGATTTTGTGGTTGGTGATTCTCGAAAGCCGTTTTGTGGTGGTTCCCATCCCCTTTCTGGTAATTTTCGAACACGTTGGTATTCCCATCCCCCGGTTTTTCCGGGTAATTGTTCTTCGTGCGTTGTTCTTGAAATTTTTTAGAACTTTGGTCCTTGTGATTGGTCATTTGTCTCTTCCTATTGTATTGTTCTTGTTATTTTCGAAGACCATGACCAATGATTACCAACCCTGTGCTCGTGGCACCGATCCAGGGCACCTAGGGTTTAATTATCCTTCGAACACGCAAGCACGCCGCTGGTCTCTAAGGTCCTCACCGGCTCGTAAAACTATCCTATTCGGAGTCGTTCAATGCGCATAGCTCGTAGTGGAGGAACAAATACGGATTTGCCGATGGAAGTTGTACACGCGGGGATCAAACTGATAATCTCAAGAGCATAATGGGATGGTGTATGCCGCGGTTCTCTCATGGCCGATTAATTCAGTTGACAAATCACTCTGTGGAGGAATTTCATTTTCTGAGAATGCCAAATCTGTATGGGATGACTTGAAGGAACGTTTTGATAAGTCTGATGGTTCCAAAACGTTTAGCCTTCATCGTGTGATCAACACACCGTCCCAAGGTAATCTTTCCGTGGTCGCCTATTACTCTAAATTGAAAGATCATTGGGAAGAGTTTGATGCCTTTGTACCACCGCTTCGTGTGAGTGTCGCACTTCTCAACAATACACCAAAATTGTTCAAGAGCAACGGCTGTTTCAATTTTTAATGGGTCTTAATGAGAGCTACTCACAAGCTCTAATCATGTTCTCGCTATTAAGTTCTCTACCCGTCGTTAATCAAGCATTTTCCATGATTTCACAACACGAAACCCAACGATCTCTTAGCACTAGACGTTGAACCCTCTCCCCGAGAATACCGGATGTTTGCATCAAATGGAAGAGGGACGTGGCGTAGGTCGGACCTCCTATCAAGGTGAGGAAATAGTCAACAAGATGAGTGCTCACATTGCCACGTAAAAGGACACAAAAAGGAACAATGTTTCCACATTATTGGTTTCCTGCCTAATCGGGAGGCCGAGACCCATACGAAAGTCTTCAACTCGTACTACTTCTCGCAATGGAGCTTCGAATCCATTTGAGTTGCGGGAACCTTACAACTGAACAATATGAGCAGCTACTACATTTACTTGAGAAGGACTCTCACGATAAGAAGAAAGACCCCGTCAGATCTCGTGATACTACGCTTGGGTGCCGTTGGAACTTCATCTGGTGTTTGATTAATGTTGTTTCTTTTCCTCCCGTATGGCCGTTAGATTCGTGAGCAAATATACATGTTGTTAGTAATTTGAATTATCCGCACACTTACAAAACTTATATAGGCCCAATTAAGAGAATTAAGGTACCTAATGGCGAGAGATTAACCGTTACACACATAGGAAATGTTAAAATTGGTAACAATATTACCTTAGAAGGTGTTCGTATGCCCCCGGCCCGAAATTCAACTTAATATCTATTTCTCAACTCAAGCCCATGAACACCGTATAGCTTTGTTTTTTCCGATGCGTGTGTTTTGCATGTGACACCTTGATGGGAAGATCAAGGGGATTGGTAAACTCACTCATGGTCTTTATATGCCGCAAGAAAATGTTCAATTAGATCGCCTATCTAATTTAACGCTTTTCTTTCTTCTTTGCAACCGTATGTACTTTGAAAGATGTAAAACCGATATTTGGCATCATAGACTTGGCCATACTCCTTTACATGTTCTCAAACATTTGGTAGAAATAAAGAAACATGTTACACTCTCTCGATAATGTCCATTGCGACATTTGTGTCCAATCGAAAATGCACTCAACTCCCTTCCCCGTTAGTACAATTAAGACTACTTGCCGTTTCTTTGAAATGTTACACATGGATGTTCGGGGGACCCTACAAGGAACCCACACATCAAGGTTTTTGTTATTTCTTAACAATAGTGGATGATTTTTCACGTGGGGTTTGGATATTTCTTATGTCACATAAATCTGAATCTGTTATGCATATCAAGACATTTATTACCTATGTTTCTACTCAACATAAAGCAAATATCAAAAGAGTAAGGAGTGATAATGGGTTGGAATTTGTGAACTCCACCCCTCAAAACTTTCTTTCATGACAAAGGTATTTTACATCAAACTTCTTGTCCTTACACTCCTCAACAAAACGGGTTGTGGAGAGGAAACATAGACATCTATTAGAAGTTGCTAGATGCTTGATGTTACATGCAGGTATGCCTATTAAGTTTTGGGGGGAAAGTATTAGAGCTGCATCTTACTTGATCAATAGAACACCTAGTAAGGTGTTGCACTATAGGACTCCATATGAGTTGATTCATGGTAATGTGCCTTCTCTTGGACTTTTGAGAGTGTTTGGTTGCTTAGCCTATGCTACTAAATTGCATGATATTGATAAATTTTCTCGTAGGGCGTATACATGTGTTTTCAGCGGGTTATCCCACAACTCAAAAAGGTTACCTTTTATATAATTTGAATACGAAAACGAGGATGGTTAGCCGACATGTAAGCTTTGTGGAAGAGATTTCCTTTCAAAGAAAGGGATGGTTACAATCCGGTAGAGTCCCTCCTTCTCTACCTAACCCTTTTGTATATGAACATGAGATTTTACCACAGGGAACATTTGAAAATCCGGAAGGTATGACTGAACCAAATAACCTACAAACACCTCCGCCTCCTTCGAATAGGCGCTCTACATGAGAAAGGAGGCCACCTAGATGGCTGCATGATTATGAAACTTCTGATCTTCCATCTCAGCAATTGGAGGCAGCAGTCCATAATCAGCAGGATAATGGATCTAATCAGCATGAAGATAGGATGCTTAAACAGGGAGTTTCTCCTTATCCTATACAAAATTACTATATTTGTTCCAATTTGTCTTCCTCATACAAGGAGTTTGTTTTTTGTGCTGACACTTTTGTGGAACCTAGGACTTTTGAGGAAGCCGTCAAAGACCAAAATTGGAAAACGGCAATGAAGGATGAGATTAAAGCCCTAGAATTAAATCACACTTGGGACATTGTTGATCTCCCGGAAGGAAAGCATCCAATTGGGTGTAAGTGGGTCTACAAAATTAAGTATGACTCGAATGGTAATGTGGCAAAGTATAAGGCTCGTTTGGTGGCAAAGGGATACACTCAAATGAAGGTGTAGATTATTATGAGACATTCTCACCGGTGGTAAAGACGGTAACGGTGAGGGTTGTTCTTACACTCGTTTGTACATAATTGGGAGATCTTCCAAATGGACGTCCATAATGCTTTCTTACAAGGAGATCCTCATGAGGAAGTGTATATGGTGATTCCTAAAGGTTTCAAAGATGTTGGAAAGGAAAAGTATGCAAGTTGACCAAGTCTTTGTATGGGTTGAAGCAAGCTTCAAGGCAATGGAATGCCAAGCTCACACTTGCATTGGTGAAAGGAGGATTCAAGCGAGTTTGCATGATTACTCGTTATTTGTAAAGTGGAAGAAGGGTGAGATGATTTTCGTGTTGGTTTATGTGGATGATTTACTCATTACGGAAGTAATAGAGAAGCTATTGAGGAGACAAAGACCTATTTACACACTCAATTCGAATCAAGGATTTAGGTCTTTGCCAAGTATTTCTTGGGATTAGAAATAGCACGATCAAGGGCTGGAATTGTTTTAAATTAGAGAAAGTACACCCTTGATTTGATTCGTGATGTGGGGTTGAGTGCTTCTATTCTAGCGGCGACACCAATGGAGCAAAATGCAAAACTGTGGAGCACCCACGGGCAGATGTGACTGAAACATATCAGGATCAAAAGAAAACAGCAAAGAAGCCGAAGAAAATTGATCAGAAATTACAGCAACCTGAAATATATCGAAAGTTAATTGGTAGGTTATCGTATTTGACTGTCACTCGTCCTGATATTTGTTATCCCGTGCAGGTATTAAGTCAATTTCTTGTGGAACCAAGGGAATCGCATATGAATGGAGCGATGAGGGCGCTGCACTATTTGAAAGGAACACCGGCCGGGTATCCTTTTGTCTTCAAACAAATCAAATGCAGTTGGAATGCTATTGTGATTCGGGGATTGGGCCGCATGTAAAGATAGTAGACGATCGGTGACAGGATATGCGATAAAGCCGGGAGGATCCTTGATATCGTGGAAGTCGAAGAAGCGTTAACACGTTGTCCAAGTCCTCGCAGTAAGGCTGAATATCGAGTGGTTGGGCATGTGACTTTAAATAGTTTGGATTGTTGGTTTATTAAAAGATTTACATGTAATTAATGTAGAGCATGCACATATGTTTTGTGATAGTCGTAAAAGAATACATATTGCTAGCAATCCTTTATTTCATGAAAGAACAAAACACATTGAGATAGATTGTCACTTTGTTAGGGAAAAATTGCGGGGAAGGGTTGATAGATCTAAAACATGTCAAGTTAGAAGAACAATTGGTCGACATATTGACAAAGAGCTTGGGAATAGAAGCTCATAAATATTTGCTGAGCAAGTTAGGTGTCATTGATATATATGGCCCTAACTTGAGGGGGAGTATTAGTATTAGTTAATAGTTAGTGATGTAATTAGTGGAGTAATATTGTAATGCTTGTGTATGGGCCCATACAAGAGTGTGTGTGGTCTGGGCCTATATAAGGCAGTCATGTACATTGATTGAGAAATAATGGAATAATACATGTTCATTCATTATAACAAGTGTCAATTAAAGTTCTCGACTTTATCCCTAAATTAGATAAATATGTCGGACCCATTTTTTCTCCTATTTACTTTATCAACGTGATCTAAAGCATATTCAAACCTTTTTTAAGAAGTAATGAAGGTTATCTTTTGAAGTAAAAATCAACTATATGGCTTGTTAACATATTAATTAATTAAGGATACAAATGTGTTACGCCACGTTAAAAATCCCACAGTTCAAATGGGCTTAAGATTATTTAGAAAATTCCACAGTACTATGTTTGAATGTCAACTCTTGCTTAAAGCAAATCAATATTCACCGTCAACACTTTAATATTTGCGAATAAATTATTGGAATTACACACCTACGTGCTATGCTACGTGTGCATGTATCTAATCCTACTCCAGCAATTAAAAATAAAATGAATTAAAATAAAGACATAGACATATGATTCTAGAATTATAAACCCAAACCTTGTCATTTGGCAAGTTCACGTAGAGAGCTTTGAGACCTCTTGACCATTGATCAAATCCTGTAAAAAATTCATTCTCTGATATATGTATAAATTTAATCAAGTCAATTTTTCATATGGAGAATTAAAGTATGAAAGTATTAGAAGAAGAGTAATAACACGTCAGGTTGTATATAACTTTATTGACCTATTGGCTAAGATCAAGTAATACGCCAGGTATATGTATATTTAATTAGATTATTGACTTTGCAAATATTCAAAAAGTCATTGGCATGTGGCTGCTTGACCTTAATAGAACCACGACCTTCTTAATTCCTATTAGACTTCCAATTGTGTAATTTGTAATAAGTGTTGTTAAATATTTTGAAATTTGTCAAATGGAAGCTTCTAATGAATTAGAACAGCGCAATCCCATGCTATGCCCTATCACCTACGTTTTAATCTGAATTGAGTCGTTTGTGTTTTGTTTTGTAGATAATATAATATAGTGCTCCATCCTGTCTCTCTATTATAGATTTCCTCCAATCACCTTACGGGAATCAATGAACGAGGTACACATATTTAAAATCCTTAATTATGTATTGACAAATGGAAAATGAAATTTGCATCAAACTTTAAATAAAAATCATATTTAAAAAGTATAATTAGTGCATCACTTAGTAATTTATAATAAGAACTATTTTTTTTAAAAAAAAAATAAGTGTCTTATAATAAGGGCATACACGAGTATATGTATTTTGTTTTTGTCAATTTTCAACAGAGTCTATGGGTAGATGTTGGTGTGTGAATACTGAAAAGGGGTCCGTGCATATATATTCATTATATGGGGCCACATTAAGTCTCCATTATATGGGGCCACATTTGTTAATTGCTTTATGAAATACTCCCTCTGGTCTTAATTATAAGATTTCGTTAATTTTTTTGGAGAGATTAAGAAAGCTAATTAAATCACTTTAGAGTATTTTTATTTTTATTTTTTTCTTCAAACTAATTAATTTGACTAATAAACTAATATATAATCTAAAGATATGCAACATAAAAAATGATTAAGTAATTTATTTAGTTTCCTTAATTTCTTAAAAAAAATCAACTAGATCTTATAATTAGGACCAGGAGGAGTAGGAAGCTATGGGCAATGAGTTAGCTTGGCCCAAAAGAAATTAAGAAGAGTAGGGGTGTTATGGTAAACTACGGTTTTAAAAATAATGAGAAAAAACATAAAGGGTTGAAGTGGAAATACAAAAAGTTAACACCGACGTCAGAAAGAATGGAAATGGGTACGCAAGTGCATGGCATGGCAGGCATAGGAAATTGGGAACTAAAAGGACCGTTTGGTTTGCTGAAATTGGGAGTAGGAAACTGAAATCCTTGAAAAGTATATTAGTTTGGCATTATATAATTGAAAAACATTCCAATCCCAATTTCATCAAAATACAAGGAATTAAAATTTTGGTTTACATAATCCAATTCGTTTTCTTCCCTCTCCATGAAGTAGGGGACTTCCTCAACGATGTTGACCTCTTTTTATTTTTTGTGACAATAAGACAGGTGACCTTTTCATCAGCAGCCCCCCTTAGCATCAATAATAAACTACTACAAAAAACAGTAGATTAGCAACAGAATTTAATAATTTCATTATAAAAAATGTTACCAATTGATCAGCGACGAAAATCTCATCTCTAAACCAGTTTAGCAACAGAATTCTGTCACTAAATTTCTTCACTAATTCGTAGTTTTTGTAGCTTCCTTTTTTGTCGATGGAGGCGATCTTTCCTTCCTTGAAGTTCGTGATTTCAAGTAGGTATGGAAATAGGCCGAGATTGCGCTTTAATTAATAGACCTGAGTTTGTAATGGAATCTGAGGTCTAAGCCTACATGCATGCTTTTTTTAGGCTTATGTCTGAACCTATATGAGGCCTAGCTAAGCTTGAATCCTTTTTACGGCCATTACAACGTAGATCTTTAAAAACGCCATGTGTAGGCGCCGAAGTTAGGCCTACTAAAACCTAAATAAATGTAGGCTTTTGGTACGTTTTAAAGCTAACATATTTACAAATTGTAGGCTTTAAATAGGCTTAAATTGTATATACATATATGATATAAATAAAATTATAGTTTTTGTATAAACAAGCCCGACACGAAGTCGCTCTAAGTCAAGCCTTAACAAAATATGTTTAGTTAATTTACACATTTTGCTTTTAAATAAACATTGGTCTAACCTTTTTAATAAATATTCTAGGTTCTAAGGTAGCTTGTCGTAGGCCACCGACAGAAATGGTCCCTATTTCCACCCCTAATCTAAGCAACCAAGTCGTTGATCCATAGGTTTTACCACCATTTCAACAGAAACCTTCCTAGTCAAAGCCACCATATCATCTCCTTCATCTTTCAAACTCCGTAACACAGCATTAATGGAGATGATGAGCGACAAGTCATGATAGGGTTTGTAGATAAGCATGCTTGAATTACTATTGGTTTGCCAACTGAATGAACCCATAATTAAACATTAACTAAATGTGTACATATTTTATCTATTAAAAAAAAATCTAAATGTCTGTGTACGTATCATATTTAATTTGTTCTTGTCCTCACAAAATATATATATAAATATGTATAATTATACATTGTCATTTTGCCTTATAATACTTGTTCTCCCAACCAATTACGTAATCTAATTAATAATAAAAAATCTAAATGTCTGTGTACGTATCATATTAAATTTGTTCTTGTCCTTGCAAAATATATAAATATCTATATCTATACATTGTCCTTTTGCCTTATAATACTTGTTCTCCCAACTATACGTACGTATGCGTGTGTCTCCTATATTGTCAATCCTATTATATTCAACCATACCACAATATTCCTAAAGTCATTGTCATGTGCATGGGTACTTGACCTTAATATAACCACGAGCTAGCTTCTTAATTGGTAACTATATATTATGATGCTTTCAATTGTAATTTGTAATAAGTGTTTTTATATAAATAGTACTATCAAATTTGTCAGATGGAATTGTACCAAAAAAATTGTCAAATGGAGTACTATGCATTATCCAATTAATCATTCCTACGTTTTTTTTTCTATTACGACGGGAATCATTCCCACGTTTTAATTTGAATTTAGTGGCTTGTGCTTTGTTTTGATAATTAGCACTTGTTTAGTTTATTTATGAGGCACTTGTTTTGATAATACTCTCTCTACCCTCTAAATAGGACTAGTGAGAGCATCTCTATCATAAGTAATCTTCATTCGATCATCTTACAAAAATCAATGAGCTGAGAAGGGGTTAAGATATTAAATTTGTTTTAAAATAAAAAATATTTCTAAATTTATCCACATTTAAATCATAAACTATGTTTTGAGGAAAAAAAAAATGAAATTTTCATCAATTTTTAGATAGGAATAATTTTAGGAAAAAATGTAATTAATACCTCATTAAGTAATTCATGATAAAAAAATTATTTATTTATTAAAAGGTATATATCTTATAATGAGGACATAGAAGAGTAGTACATGCACATGAGTGAACATAAATGTAATGTGGCTGCTCAAACTTAATGTAACCATGCATGTACACAAAAGCTTATGTGAGTTTGTTCTCAATAGCTTATTAAAGTCAGAATATACCTACCAAAGGGGTTGGTACAAGTGGTAAGCGGCTTGTGTCGCTTAAGCAAGGTCTCGAGTTTGAGTCTTGTGAATGCAGTAAAGCCCCGTTGGGAGACTCACCTACCATAGAGTGCACGACCGGGTCGGTTGGATTAGTCGGAGAAAGCTTTTGGATAATCGGATGGGCAACAAAAAAAAAGGTCAGAATATACCTCAAATTTCAAAAAAAAAACGTTTATAAAGATAGATGGGCATCAGCTAAATCAATCTTTGTTGGTTGTAAAACTATGTACTTTTGTTTTCGTCAATTTGAAATAGAGTATACTTGTAGATGTCGATCGGCGTGTGATAATGGGGTACATTATTGGTTACGTTCCTTTATGAAATAGGAAAGGTAATGAGTTGGCATGGTCCCAAAGAAAAAGGCAGGGGTGTTAGTAGACAAGAGTATCCTTCTAAAAATAATAAGAAAGCAATAAATGGATGACGTGGAAATAATGTTGGTGTATAGGCCGGCAAGTGCAGGGCATAGGAAATTGGGAAAATAATGGCCCGTCTAGTGTGCTAGAATTGAAATTAGAACCCAAATCCATGAAAAATGGTTGTTTGATATTATAAAACTGGAAAAAAAAAACAATCATTTTCATTTTCATCAAAATAAATGAAATTGGTGTCAAACAATTCAAATTTTGATTCATATATAATTCATTTTTGCTCTATTTTTTATACCCATAGTCACACTGGAAGTAACCATGAAGTAAGCAACCTCCTCCATAGTACCATAGGAATGACTTCCCCTTACTCAATGCACATGATTTCCACTAGCGTAAAAACTACTTTTTAATGGGTGAAAATCACTTTTTGATCGGTTTTATATCTAGTCTTAATACAACCGGTCTAAAAATTCTGTTATTTCTCAACTGAGCTTAAAAATCACTTTTTAGACGGTCGGTCACTCAATAGTAGGTCTAAAAAGTCAGACTTTTAAGACCGGTTTTAAAAATATAAGGTCTAAAAATTCTGACTTTTTGAACTTGTTTTATGAATAGAAACTCTAAAGGTGAAACTTTTAAGACCAATTTTTACATATAACTAATCTTAAAAGTCTCATTTTTTATACCTTATATTTTTAAAATTGATCTTAAAAGTCAGTCTTAATTCACCATCAATATAATTTTATCTATTTCTTTAACAAATTTTTGTATCAACTTTCTGTCTCAAATCCAAATCATTGAAATATTTTGTCTATTTGATTTATGAACTCATAAATATAAACTAAAAAGAAAACTCAAAAACCCCAGCTTCTTGAGCAAACAAACTTTGCTTCTTACAAAAATAACACCTTCAGGGTGAGCCTATCAGTAATACAAATCATGTCCACAATCTATTGAAACAACATTTCATATACATAGTCATAATGGTCATAATAGAGATATACTAAACTACAATTTGTCATACAATTTAATTTACAGCCACACACGTACGTATATATCTTTGACATGGGAACCTGATATCGATAACACTAATATATCATAGCTACAAATAACCCTTTTCTTTGCAGCATTGAGTAGCATCCACCAACATTTCCTTAAGTTCATACTTGTACTCAAATCCTATATCTATAAGCTTCTTAGATGACAAATATGGAAGTTTCAGGCCAATGGTTTCTCTCAAAGGCCTACAATAAATAAGAGACTGAATTAAAAAGAGAGAAATGTGCCTTCTATAGTACTATAGTACGTAGTGACAACGTCACTGTTATTTATCAGAAAATACTGATTGTGCAATTAAATAATATATTCATAAGTTTAAAAAAAAAAAAATTAAACAAAATTCTTGTATATTCTAATTAAACCAATTAAAAAATAATAATTTAATAACTGAAACTATCACACCATCTTCTTCCTACGGATACACACTCCTCGCTCTCCTCCATTAATTAATGACTTCTCCACTCCAAAGCACACGTTTCTCCCTTCCTCTTATTACCCCTTGGATTCTTTCAAAATTACTGATACACCCCACCAAGATAGAGCCCTCACCCTCCTCACTTGAGTGAATTTTGTTGTGGTTAATATAGGCAGAATCATTATTGTGATTCGAATTCATGTGGGATATTAGGTTACTTCATTGAACTTCCAGTTTCGTCCCAAAACCTTTATGAACATACATTTTGATCTTTGGGCAGCTATATATATATATATATATATATATATATATATATATATACATCACATTTTATATTTACATACCAAACAGACTTTTAGTCTTCAATTCCATCCTTTTTCTTCCACTTTAATCTCCATCTCAATCCTTAAATCCATTAAAAATGCCCTCAATGCATACCAAACCGAGAGGTTTAATTTTTGGGTCAAACATGGTTTAAACTGAAATTAAGTACTAGATCACCAACGTACTTGGTACTAATGCAATAAGATAAACACGCATGAATATCTGAAATTAAAAACATACTGTCCTATTGGTTTGCCAACTGAATGAACCCATAATTAAAAAAATTTAACAAAATGTGTACATTTTACACACACACACACACACACACACACTAAATGTGTACCTATCATTTCAACATCTATATTTATACATTGTCCTTTTGCATTATAATACTGGTTTTCCCAATTAAGTACGTTTGTGTGTGTCTCTAATGTCTGTTTATTCTATTCAGGCGTCACGTCATTTTGCTTAATTTCCACATTCCCACACTTACCCTATATTTAGATGAAGAGAGATTAGGAAGAAAAGAAAACTATGAGGGAAAACTCTTAAAAATAATTAATTTCTTTATTATTTTTGGAAGTTTTCAATCCTAGTATTCCCTCCCCTATCCCCCCAATGGCTGTCTGACCTTAATATAACCATGAGCTAGCTTCTTAATTAATTACTATTATGATGCTTTCAATTGTAATTTGTAATAAGTGTTTTTTAATATCATCAAATTTGTCAAATGGATTATTATGGTCAAAAAAATTGTCAAATGGAACAGGCCGAAAACTTTGTCAAAGGGAATATTCTAATGAATTGATTCCGCTCGATTCCATATGTTTTGCACTACCCGAGTAAATCATTCCTACGTTTTAATTTGAATTGGGTGGCTTGTGTTTTGTTTTGGTGATATTTCAACTAGAACTTTCTTTTGTTTTATTTATAAGGAATTTTTTTTTTCAAAAATAGTTTTACCAAAACTTAAAAAACAGTTAACATTCATTAATTTTATGTTAAAGTGTAATAACTTTTCAACTTTATCCCTATTTAATAATTAAGAGGTTCAAGATAATATCAATATATATAACAATAAATTAATCGTAAAACTAGAGATTCATATAATAAATTTAATGAGGTGATTTATATTAAAGAAAAAAAAAGCACTCTTTCTACATTATAAATATGACTGGAGGGGCATCTCTATCATAAGTCATCTCCAATAATTTAACATAAATCAATGAGAGATAGTTAAATTATTAAAAAAAATTAAAATTAAAATATTTCGAAATTTATCGATTTTTAAAATCACAAAATGTGTCTTGAGAGACGAAAAATGAATTTTACTTCAAGGTTTAGAAAGAAATAATCTTTCTGATAAAAAATAGGAATAGTCTTAAAAATGTAATTAAGACCTCACATAGTAATTTATAATCAGAACTACTATTATTTTTTTAAAAGTAACTTATAATAAGTGCACACTTTCTTTTATATAAACAAAAATTTGGACAAGTTAGGTCATAAGGGTTTATTAAGGTCATGGCATACCTTAAAGTTCAAAAAGTGCTTTCAAAGACATGAACCGTCCAGTGTCTGCTATCAAGATTTCCATAGTAGCAATAGACATTGGAATTCACAATTTTGTATACTACTCCTCCGGGCCTTATTTTAAGATATATTTATGGAGTTGATCTTAGTCATAAATATAAGACATAGTTTTCATATTTATTATTTTTTCCTTAATTTACCCATATCAATGCCCCCTCAATAATAATTAAGGGGGAAAGGAAATGAGGGAATTAAGGAAGATGATTATGGTATTTTAGAAAATACATATCATATTAATTTAACTAGCTTAACTAATTTCATTTATCTAAAATTAGATAACCATATTTTATATATTCCTTACCACATGCATTAATATTTGTTATCAGTATAACCAGTACGTTTGTTTTCGTCAATTAATGGAGTCTACAAATAGATGTAGGTGTGTTAATACTTAATAGGGTCCATGAGTATACATTTTCGAATATGGTGAAATTTGTTGTTTTATGAAATGTAGGAAACTAGGGTTAGTGATGATGAGTTGGCATGGTCCAAATGGAAAACGCAGGGGGGTTATAGGCAAGTAAACTTCAAAAAATAATAAGGAAAAAAAAAACAGAAAGGGATACCGGGGAAATAATGGAAAGTGCATTGCATGATATAGAAAAGCGGGAAAAATAAGGGCCTGTTAGTATGCTGAAATTGAGAGTATAAAACTGAAATTGGGACCCAAATCTATGAAAAATGTTTGGACAGTTCAATCTAATAGGTTGGTGTGTTCATCATTTTGATGAGCTTTCTGGTTTCAGAAAGCTTGTGATTTTAAGCAGCTATATATTGTGAATCCCTAGATTCCACTATCATGGTAATAGGAGCCTGCCTTCTTAATCAAAATCACCCCATCATCTCCTTCATCTTTCCACCTACAAAATAGATCATAAATGGAGATCATGATTCACGAGCGACAACAATGAGGTCTTTGGGTTACTAGATTCGCCAAATTTAAATAAACATTTTTTACATCACATTTATATTTACATACCAAACATATTTTTACTCTTTAGTTCCATATCCTTTAATTTTCTTTTACACTCATTTTCTTCTCCCCATCTTTAAATCCATAAAAAAGAACACCCTCAAAGCATACCAAACCAAGAGGTCTTTGGGTCAAACATGGTTTAAACGAAAAGTACAGGATAACTAAGTACTCCCTCCGCTCGTTAATATAAGACATATTTACCTAATTTGATTAGATTAAGGAAATTAATTAAGTTAGTTTATATGACATGCATTTTTTAAAACATCTTAGTCATTTTTCTTAATTCTCTCATTCTTTCTTCTCCTTAATTGTTGTTATGAAAGTATTAATAAAGGTAAAGTAAAAAAACTATTGAAAATATGAATATCTACCCTATCCTTTTGTCTTACACTACAAAAAAAAAAAAAAAAAATTAGGTCGCCGGATCAGGGACGAAATTACTAATGGAAAAACATCCATTGGTAATTTTTTAGAGACGGAAATTACCGATAGACTTCCGTCGGTAATATGATTAGAAATGAAATTCAGTAAGTAATGTCTTTTGCCACGATTTTTTCTGTGACAGACGTTTCTGTCGGAAAACCCAATTACCAAAGGAATTTTGTTTGTAATTTCCATCTCTAATATATGATTTTTTGTACAGTGTTACAATAGTTGTTCATTCTCCCAACCATATGTTTGTTTATGTGTGTCCCCCAACGTCTATCCTATTCAATCATGCCATCATTTTGCTTAATTCCCATCATTCAAAAGTCAATGGCTTGTGGCCTGGCTGCTTGACCTTAATATAACCATGAGCTTCTTAATTTTACTAGCTCCGGTCCTTAATTTATGAGAGTGAATATAAATAAATATAACTACGTACATTTGTTTTCATCATTTTTTTAAACAGCGAGTACGTGTACGTAGATGTAGGGGTGAGCATTCGGTTTTTCGGTTCGGTTTTCGGTTAAAACCGAAAAACCGAAAAACCGAAATACACATATTCTAAAAACCGAACCGAAAACCGAAAACCGAATAGACCGAAACCGAAAAAACCGAAATATTTCGGTTCGGTTTTATGGTTAATTCGGTTTTTTGCCTTAAGTTAGGCCTTATTGTGGGCCTTCTTGTTTAGGTTAATTCGTAAAATGGCCAATCTACTTTTTTTTTTTTTTTTGCTTTGAATCAATCTACAATATTGATTTATTGAGTGCGACACGGCTATAGTATACTTTACATGACTCATAAGGTTGGGTCTGACTCATACATATGCATCTTCGTTTTAATTAATTTTGGTTATTTCTACCCAAAAAATAATAAATAAATAAAAATCGGTTTTTTCGGTTTTAACCGAAATAATTTTACAAAAACCGAACCGAAAAAACCGAACTAAGCTTTACTTTAAAAAACCGAATCAACCGAAAACCGAACACCGAATTATTCGGTTCGGTTTTTATTCGGATTTTCACCCCTACGTAGATGGCGGTGTGCGCGTGCATAAGGGTCATGAGTGAGTATTCGAATATGGGGCCACTTTTGTTGCTTTATGAACTAGGAAGCTCCGGGTGATGACTGGCCCAAAAGAAAACGACAAGGAGTGTTGTGGTAAATTACGCTTATAAAAATATTAAGGAAAAAAAAGAAAAGGATGACGTGGAAATACAAAAAGTAACACCCAATTTTTTGGGGGAAATAACGGAGATGTGCATATAAGTTAGAGCCTGAAAATTGGGTCGAGTCCATCGGACCAGCCATTTTAAGTCCTAGCTGTTTAAGGGTCAGGTTGGCCCTACACGGCCAGCCGTGTAGGGTCGAGGGCTTAAAAAGGACGACCCTTAGGCCTTTAAATATATATTTTTATTTCGTTAACTTAATTTGACAATTTAATTTACTAATTTATATGTACTTTATATTTTTTATAGATTTATTTATCCATTTAAATACAAATACATAATAACTATATTTGAATTTTATGATTCGGTTTATTATTTGTTCTTAGATAAAGATTATGGATGTATTCATGATCTAAGAGAAAATATTCTTGATATTTTTACCCATAAAGTAGAGCATACTACTCAAAGTGAAACACAATCAAATGTCTTTGAAATTGATGATAGTGATAAAGAAGATGAAAATGATAGTCATCATACTCGTGTTTCTTAGTGGTAAGCTTGTTATGCTTTGTGTGACTTACTAGTAGACAATAGTTTACTCTTGATTATAAATTAGTGACTACGTTTGTTTATTGCATGAAGTGTGTTGTTTAGATATTAATGTTGACAACATTTATTTGATAAATTAAAATTAAAATTATTGTATTTTATTAATTATATTTCTTTGAGGAAAAAAATGCAGGATTTTTTTTTTAAATTCATAAAAATGTCTTTCGGCCCTGGCCCACATGATCTCGGGCCCGGCTTAGAAAAACATATGTTTTTCTTACCCCGGGCCTAAAAGGGCCAGCACTTTAGGCCTTGGCCTTTCAAGGGCTAGTCCTGATTCCCAACTCACAAATGCACGCATAGGAAATTGAAACCGTATTGAATTGGAATAGGAATTTTTTGAAGAAGCATGGAATTGGGATTTTTTCTATAGTCCTAATTATAAGGCACTTTTAGCATATTTTACACGGATTAAAAAAAACCCTAAACTTTATTAATCCTGATTTAAAATTTAATAACTTTTCAACTTTATCTTTATTTAACATATATTATATTTCATCCAAACAAAATCATTATATGAAGGGTAAACTTGTATCCTATAAATAGGATCAAGGGAGTATAACTGAAAATCGTGAGAAAGGCTTATTTGGTATTATATAGACTTGGAAAATTTTCAAATCTCAATTCCATCAAAAATAGATAATGATGGTTATATAGACTTGGAAAATTTAAAATTTCTCTTTTTCTAAATTTAGAAGTTGGTTACAGGACACTTTACTGAGCTTGGATAATGATGGTCATTTTTATTTAGTAATTCATGTTATTTCCATTTTATTAGGAAAAATGGAAAGTCTAATTGCACTTATTAAGGAAATCCAACAGGTAGTTAATTTCACCAATATGGCATTCTCCACTTTTGCTTCACAAGCTCAGTCTAGCATCCCCAAGGGTATAGTAGATCGTTATCTACTAAAAAATGATTATGGCTGGGACATCATATTTCATAAATATAAAAAGCTTGGGAAGTATTATTGTCTTTAAATTATTTGTCACTAGGGCTCTCCCATTAAAGTGTTTCTATGGCAGAAAATCAGACCATTCCAATAACTATATTTTCCAGTCCAAGTGTCTTCGTACTGATCTATTTTGGATTTGAAATTATGGGTTACCACAATCATAGGCGGACCTACATAGTGGAGAAGCCCCCCCTTAAATTTGGGGATTTGTGGGGGTTTCTTTGTTTTTTTTTAAAAAAATAAAATAAAAAAATACATGTTTGAATAATTGTCCACCCTTAATACATCAAAACTGCACTTCGTAATCAGATGAGAGATGAATAGTTAAACGATTGTTTAGTACCTTATATTGAAAAAGATGTATTTGATAGCATTGATAATAAGATAATTATGATGGAATTTCAAAAAAATAAGGCATAGAAAGATGAAATTGTAATTATTTTTATTGTAATATAATTTTCTTATTAAAATATATGTACTTGAACTTATTGAGTTCCTTCACCCTTCATTGTAATTTATGTAATGCATTTCTAACAAAGACTTAGCTTTACTTTTTTAAATGACAAGTTTGTAAAATAATTCTCTCTTATTACATCATCGTATTCACTTGATTTCAATGAATATTTTTTTAATATTTTTTTATTTTTTAATACATTTAAAACTTTCCTTAAAAAAAGAAATTCGGTGGGCGCCGCCCGAACCCCATATCCCCCTAGTGGTGCCCCTTGATTAATTTTCTGAGCATCAACTAGTCATTTACTACGTCAACAAGTGCTTTATTCACCTTCTAATGATTCCTCCCTAGGACTTATTATAACTTGACTGGAAATCTTGGCATTACTTTTTTGCTTTTTCCAATTAATGTTACTATTAGGATCATTTCTAAATATTTTTATTGCAATTTCATATGGAAATTTCTGTTAATTTTATATCTATTTGTAGCTTGTAGACCTTGTTATTTTTTGAAATATTATTCTGTCCTTTTATTTTAAAAAAATCACGATTTTCTCTTAATTTGTGCAATTACTATGCTACATCTTTGTTATGGATTGAGTTACCATTGATTCCTTGATATGTGAATCTCAATTATTAGTTCATGAGCATTTTGATCTGTCAGCCAAAATTATTTACACCTCACGAGCAATCTACATACCAAAAGATTATTTTTCCTATAAAACTAAAAGATTATTTTTCCTATATTCTTATATACGGAAAAGTACTGTATATAGAATGACAAAAAAAAAGTGAAATAAATAATAATTGAGAGAAAAGTTGAATTGAATTTTGGAAACCTTGTGCAGCGTCGTATGTGAGAAGAGAAAGAAAAACAATAAAATAATTATAAATAATTAAAAATTAACTTCATACCATGTCTATGCGAAACATGGTTATCAGAACCGGACCGGACCGGCCGGTTCCGACCGGGAACCGTCGAACCGGACCTGGAACCGGTCTGAAAGAGGTTAGAAACCGGGGTTAACCCCCGATCGAGCCAAACCGGGGTGAAACCGGTGTGACCGTTGAACGGTCTTAACCCGCCGGTTTGACCGGTCTAAACCGGAGTGTTTTTTAAAAAAAAAAAAAAAAAAAAAAAAAAAGGCTACAATCCAAAAACCACTTTTCTAATGTTTTGTCCATGCAAAGAATCTTAATTCCTTCCCCTTATTCTATTTTTCCTCTATTTTTGTAACAAGACAAATTAATTACATATACAAATTAAACCATACGGTTCCTTTAAACTTATGCATATTTTACATCTTTATAAAGTCAAACTTATTATCAACGTATGTCCTTCATATTCTGATTTTACCTAGGGAGTTGATTGATCTTAATGATGATTTTCATGTTTATGATTATTAGTTTAGTGATTGAAGGTGAGAATATTTTGTTATCATATACTTGGTTTTTGATATTTTGTTATCTTGAATGTTTGTGATTCCATTACAAATTCGGGTGTGTCATTGAGTGGTATATGATGCTTTGATATCAATTTGTAAAGAAAATTGTAAACAATATTTGACAAGTATATAATTATTTTGGCTACCGATTTAAAGTCTTGAAATAATATATAGTATTTAGAATTATGGATTATATGATAAGAAATTAAATTATTTCTCATTTTTTAATTCTCACCTAGGTTTGGTCGATCCAGGTTGACTCGGTCCCAATGACGCCACGACCCTTAACCAAGATCTAACCGGTTCATTTGACCATCGGGTTTAATTACCTTGATGCGAAACGTATGCCTGATTCCAATGCCTTCCCAAGGGTTTGTCCCTATCACCAAGCCTCTTCTCTCAAACCCTTCTAGAACGTCGCCTCTCTCTCATCTCCACTGTCTGCGTCCTATAAATTCTCCTCCTTTTTCAATATATATAACAATAAATTAATTGTAAAACTCTAGATTCATATAATAATTTTAATGAGGTGGTTTATATTAAGAGAAAAATAGGAGAAGTGTTTTTACGTATACACACACACATAAAATGGTTCCACCACATATATATATATATATTAGTATTATATATATATATATATATATGTGGGCCCACTATTTCATTGTGTGTGTGTAGGGACCTTCTTCTTCTCTTACGCAAATAGAAGTTTAAACCCCATATATTAAAGGGGAAAAAAACTCTTTCTACCTTATAAATATGAGTGGAGGGGCATCTCTATCATAAGTCATCTCAAGTAATTTAACATAAATTAATGAGAGATAGTTAAATTATTAAATTTGTTTTAAAATAGAAAATATTTCGAAATTTAATATTTAAAAACATAAAATGTGTCTTGAGAGACGAAAAACGAATTCTACATCAAGTTTTAGATAGAAATAATCTTTCTTATAAAAAATAGGAATAGTCTTAAAAATGTAATTGAGACCTCATATGGTAATTTATAATCAGATTTATTTATTTTAAAAAGGTAACTTATAATAAGAGCACACTTTTATTTTTATATATATATATATACAAAAATTTAGATAGGTTAGGTGATAAAGGTTTACTAAGGTCACCACATGCCTTAAAGTTCAAAAAGTGCTTTCACAGTTATAAACCACCCAACGCCCGCTACCAAGATTTTCATATTAGCAATAGACATTGGAATTCACAATTTTGTATACTACTCCTTCAGTCCTTATTTTAAGACATATTTAAGGAGTTGATCTTAGTCATAAATATAAGACATAGTTTTCATATTTGTTATGCTTTTCTTAATTTACCCATGTTGATGTCCCCTCAATAATAATCAAAGAGAAAAGGAAATGAGAGAATAAAGGAAGATAATTATGGTGTTTTAGAAAATACATGTCGTATTAATTTAACTAGCTTAATTAATTTCATTTATCTAAAATTAGATAAATATATTTTATATATTCCTTACCACATGCATTAATATTTGTTATCAGGATAACCTGTACTTTTGTTTTCTTCAATTAATGGAGTCTACATGTAGATGTCGATGTGTTAATACTTAATAGGGTCGATGAGTATACATTTTCGAATATGGTGTCAAATTTGTTGTTTTATGAAATATAGGAAACTAGGGGTTAGTGATGATGAGTTGGCATGGTCCAAAAGGAAAATGTAGGGGGGGTTATAGCTAGGCAAGTAAACTTCAAAAAATAATAAGGAAAAAGACATAAAGGGATACCGGGGAAATAATGGAGATGTATGCGAAAGTGCATTGCATGATATAGAAAACTGGGAAAAATAAAGGTCTGTTAGTAATAGTATGCTGAAATTGAGAGTATGAAACTGAAATTAGGACCCAAATCTATGAAAAATGTTTGGACAGTTCAATCTAATAGGTTGGTGTGTTCATCATTTTGATGAGCTTTCTGGTTTCGTAAAGCTTGTGATTTTAAGCAGCTATATATTGTGAATCCCTAGATTCCACTATCATGGTAATAGGAGCCTGCCTTCTTAATCAAAACCACCCCATCATCTCCTTCATCTTTCCACCTACAAAATAGATCATAAATGGAGATCATGATTCACGAGCGACAACAATGATAGGGTTACTAGATTCGCCAAATTTAAATAAACATTTTTTACATCACATTTATATTTACATACCAAACATATTTTTACTCTTTAGTTCCATATCCTTTTCTTTTACACTCATTTTCTTCTCCCCATCTTTAAATCCATAAAAAAACACCCTCAAAGCATACCAAACCAAGAGGTCTTTGGGTCAAACATGGTTTAAACGAAAAGTACAGGATAACTAAGTACTCCCTCCGCTCGTTAATATAAGACATATTTACCTAATTTGATTAGATTAAGGAAATTAATTAAGTTAGTTTATATGACATGCATTTTTTAAAACATCTTAGTCATCTTTCTTAATTCTCTCATTCTTTCTTCTCCTTAATTGTTATTGTGAAAGTATTAATAAAGGTAAAGTTAAAAACTATTGAAAATATGAATATCTACCATGTCCTTTTGTCTTACACTACAAAAAAAAAAAAAAAAGCCGCCGGATCAGGGACGAAATTACTAGTGGAAAAACATCCATTGGTAATTTTTTAGAGACGGAAATTACCGACGGACATTAGAAACGGAATTCCGTAGGTAATGTCTTTTGTCACAATTTTTTCTACGACGGACGTTTCTGTCGGAAATCCCAATTACCAAAGGAATCCTGTTTGTAAAGCTTATGACCGGGTGGAATGGGAATTTCTGGAGATGACTTTACTTCGATTTGGATTTTGTGCCAATTGGGTCTCGTTAATTATGAAATGTGTGCGGTCGGTTAAGATGAATATTTGTGTTTCGGGGGATTCTGTTAGTTCCTTTTCCCCTTCCAGAGGATTGTGCCAGGGGGATCCACTATCACCGTACCTATTCATTTTAGTTGCAGAAGTCCTATCAAGCATGATCAGTAAGAGTGAGGAGACAAAAAGGATATCCGGTATTAAACCGAGTCGAGTTGCCGGTTTTGACGTTACGTTTTTTTTTGCGGATGATGCATTGTTCTATATGAGTGCTTCTAGGGGTCAATGCAGTTATTTGGCTTACCTCTTGCGCCAGTACTGTTCTACTTCTGGTCAAATTATTAACCTTGATAAATCCTATATTTTCTTCTCTGCTAATACACCGGAGGAGATTAGATCTGCAGTTGGTAACATTCTTGATATCCAGGCATCTGGGGATCCTGGTAAGTACCTTGGTATTTCGAGTATATGGGGCAAAACGAAGCAACAAGCGTTAGCATATATTCGAGAGCGTGTTACGAGTAAGATACAAGGTTGTGGCCACTCCTTCCTCTCCTATGCTGGGCTTGAGGTAATGATTAAGGCAGTTATTAATGCTATCACTATTTATCCTATGAACTGCTTTAAATTCCCGCTCAAAACTTGTAAAGAAATCCATGGTCTCGATTGCTAATTCACGGTGGGATGTAAATGCTTTCGGTAATAGAACTCATTGGAAGGCTTGAGACTTTCTTACAAGAGGGAAGAATCAAGGTGGTATGGGGTTTAAAGACCTGATGATTATGAATGAGGCACTGCTGGCAAAAACGGCTTGGAGGCTGATGGTGAGACCTAATGAGTTATGGGCACAAGTGCTTAAGAGTGTATACTTCCCTCAAAGTGAATTTCTGGATGTGGATAAAGGAGCTAAAGCTTCCTGGTGTTGGTCGAGCATTGTTGATGGAAGAGAGTTCCCGAGGGCCGATCTAAGATGGGATTGGGCTCGGGTAGGAATATTCGCATTTGGGGGGACAAGTGGGTCCCGGAGTTGTTTTTCCGCCTAAACCCCCCGTGTGTGGATCCTATTGTCACTAATGGGAGAGTTTCGGACTTGATAGTTGATGGTTTGTGGAATCTGGCTCCAATCTCCCAGTACTTATCAGATGAGGTGAAGAATGCTATTTTGGTTATGCCTATTCCCAATAATGGGTTAGAAGATAAGTTGGTGTGGACCTTTGCTAAGAAGGGCGAATATATGGTGAAACTGGGGTATCTTAGTAGGAAAGAAAAGTCTCTATTTGAAGTAAATAATTTGGTTCTTCATCGGTTCTACCTCTCTCCTGCTGGAAATTTATTTGGAAGATGAATGTGACTCCTCGGGTACAACACTTCATGTGGTGCATTTTTAATAATGCATTGGCAACAAATGCTGCTCTGTACAGCAGAAAGCGATCCCAAGTCAATACCTGCCCTATATGTGAAGAAGCCGAAGAGACTACTGAGCATATCTTCTTTCTGTGCCCATGGACCAGGTGTGCGTGGTTTGGATGTAGCCTTGGAGGCCACTTTGACCTTGCTAATATTTCTAATTTTAATGTTTGGTGGCTTCAAATTTTAGGTTTGGATTTGCTTACTCCTCATGATATCTCCCTAGTTTGTTGGATGCTATGGTTCATTTGGAAACAGAGGAATGATTTCATTTTTAATCATATTATACCTAATCCTCTTGCTGTGGTGGAATTTGCAAAGAGACACAACTCTGAGTTTTGGGGAAATTTGGAGCGTTCCAAGGCGGAGACCGGATCGGAGAATAGGAGTTCTTCTGTTGGTGTTGGCTGGTCCCCTCCTGATCCTGGAACTGTGAAGATAAATACCGATGGAGCCTTTAGTTCTGAGAAGGTTCCTGCTGCTATCGGTATAGTTTGTCGTGACTGGTATGGTTCGTTTAAATGGGGTTATGTTGATAAGGTCAAGTCCATCTCAGCTTTCATGACTGAGGGCGCTTGCGCTGAAAAAGGCTTTACTGTTAGCCAAGGATTTAGGACTTGACAAAGCTATTTTTGAAACTAACTGCTTATCGTTGATTTCTTGCTTAGATGCTAGTTCCCCTGATTTATATGAATGGCGGAGTAGGAGCATTGTTCATGATATTATTTGTCTCTTATCTGATGAGGTTGGGTTTCTATTGTCTTTTATCCCTCGGAGGGGTAATCGAGTAGCTGATTTAATTGCAGCTAGTGCTTATAAGGAGGTGTGCCCAGTTGGGTGGGTTTCACAACCATCACCTTCTTTGTATTCTCTTCTAACCTTGGATGCTTTGGAGGCTAATATCGTCATGAGAAATGATCCTCTTCCCTTTGTGTAGCTGAGGGGATGTTTATTTATGCGGTTTAGTTGTGTTTTCTAGCGTGTTTTGTATTTGCATTGGGTACTCCCTGTATCACCCTTTTGCTGTATGTTTTTTTCTGGATTGTATTTTCCTTTTCCTTGTACTGCTCGCCCAATGGACTGGTGCTATTTATTATTGGTAATATATGCAATTATCCTTGAGCAAAAAAATTGTAGTGGATTACAATAGTTGTTCATTCTCCCAACCATATGTTTGTTTATGTGTGTCCCCCAACGTCTATCCTATTCAATCATGCCATCATTTTGCTTAATTCCCATCATTCAAAAGTCAATGGCTTTTGGCCTGGCTGCTTGACCTTAGTATAACCATAAGCTTCTTAGTTTTACTTCCTCCGGTCCTTAATTTATGAGAGTGAATATAAATAAATATAACAACGTACATTTGTTTTCATCATTTTTTTAAACCGAGTGTACGTGTACGTGTACGTAGACGTCGGTGTGCGTGTGCATAAGGGTCATGAGTGATTATTCATATAGGGCCCCTTTTGTTGCCTTATGAATTAGGGAGCTCCGGGTGATGCCTGGCCCAAAAGAAAACGACAAGGGGTGTTGTGGTAAATTACGCTTCTCAAAATATTAAGGAAAAAAGAAAAGGATGACGTGGAAATACAGAAAATAACACCAAATTTTCGGGGGGGCAGGTAACGGAGATGTGGACGCAAGTGCACGCGTAGGAAATTGGAACCGTGTTGAATTGGAATTGGAATTGGAATAGGAATTTTTGAAAAAGTATGAAATTGGGATTACTTCTATAATCTTATTTATAAGGCATTTTCAGTATATTTTATATAGACTAAAGAAAACCTTAAATTTTATTAATCATGCTTTAAAATTTAATAACTTTACTACTTTATCCCTATTTAATATATATTATATTTCATGCAAACGAAATCAATATACTAATAAATGAAGGGTACGTAAAATCATTCATAACTTGTATGAGAATTTTCTCTTTTTATTCTATAAATAGGACTAGGCGAGTATAACTGAAAATCGTGAGAAATGTTTATTTGGTACTTCCTTTGGTCCTAATTATATGACAAAGTTTGTAGCGTAAATTGCGCTACAAACTTTGTCATATAATTAAGACCGAAGGTAGTATTATATAGACTTGGAAACTTTTCAAATCTCAATTGCATCAAAAATAGATAAAATTGGCTTCTTCCTTGCATCTCAAAAATTTTGAATTTCAGTCCTCATAATACAGTTTTTCTTCTTCTCCACCCACAGTCATGCTTCATTTGACCATGAAGTAGGTAATTTCCTCAACGACGAGGGTGACCTCTTCATCTAGTGGTGCTGACCTCCTGTAACATGAGCGAGGACTTGATCCCCTTCATTGATGAAGGCGATTTTACCTTTCATGAAGCTCGCGACATAATATAATTAAAGGGGTTTAAATTTCTCATGTTGCATGAGAAGAAGAAGATTCCTACACACATATGAAATAGTGGGACCCACATATATATATAATTCTAATTATATATATATGTGGATCCTACTATTTTAGGTGTGTGCTACACAGAATACTTGAAAACACTTCTCCTACAACATAAGAAGTGTTTTTCCCATAATTAAATGAAGATGATCAATGAGTAATAAGTATAAAAGGATTTCTAAACTTGTCAAATTTATATCTATATGTCACACATACTTTTACTCCTCAATTTCATCATGTTTTTCACGTTGATTTCCATTTCCATCTCGCTCTTTAATCCCATAAAAACACCTTCAAAGCATACCAAACCAATAGGTTTTTGTGCCAAACTTGGTTCTAGATTT
This sequence comes from Acacia melanoxylon, assembly GCA_019022615.1. NCBI lineage: Eukaryota > Viridiplantae > Streptophyta > Magnoliopsida > Fabales > Fabaceae > Acacia > Acacia melanoxylon. Next base: position 8,542,091 of record JAFJYJ010000010.1, read on the forward strand.
TCCAAATTTAAATCGCTGAGAAATTAAAATGAGTGAAAATTCAATCCCCAGTAATCACCACTTTTGGTGGTCCATGCCGTAGGATCATGCTACCTTGTTGAATATTCAACATGTGGCTGATCTATTAGTGAACGCATGTCCCTTATTCTTAATTCTATTACATGAATCACCAGTTACTTCAAACTCTATTAGCGCCGCCGCCAACCACTGTTCAAGCCATTATGGGCATAAATGTTTCTATTTTAAATTCCTCTGAAAATTACTTTAGACATGTAATATTGCAGGAATCTATGTAAGACAACTATCACGGGTTCATTCACCAATTGATATGCTAACCAATGTTTTCTGGAAGTTCTTGTGGAGAATAAAACTTCCTTAGAAACAGTTGCTCTTTATTTGGAAGCTTTTACAGGATGTGGTGCCTTCTAATGATATTTTAAATCAACATCATCTTCCCTCACACATCCTTTTGCTTATTTGGTTGTGATGTTGAGGAATCTCTGAATCATCTTTTGATTTCTTGTCCTTACACTAGAAGCTTGTGCTACGGATGTCTTGATATTGGATTACTCAATTTCTCTTTTTTTTTTGAATTTAAGAGTTGGTTACAAGACACTTTGCTGACCTTAGATAATGATGGTCATTCTCATTTAGTTGCTCAAGGAAAAATGGAAATTGCACTTATTAAGGAAATCCAACAGGCAGTTAATTTCACCAATATAGCATTCTCCACTTCTACTTCACAAGCTCAGTCTAGCATTCCAAAGGGTATAGTAGATCGTTGTCTACTAATAAATGATTATGACTGGGACATCATATTCCATAAATATAAAAAAGCTTGGGAAGCATTATTGTCATGAAATTATTTGTCATGAGGACTCTCCCATTAAAGAGTTCCAAAGGCAGAATCAGACCATTCCAAGAACCATTTTCCATTCCAAGTGCCTTCGTGCTGCTCTATTTTGGATTTCAAATTATGGGTTGCAACAATCAGTATGCAAGCATCAACTGGTCATATGCTGTATTCACAAGTGTTTTTATTCACTTTCCTAAAACTTACTATCAGTTGATGGGAAATCTTGACATTACTCTTTACTTTTCGAATGTTACTATTAGGATCCTTTCTAAATCTTTTTATTGCAATTTCATAGGGTAATTTATGTTGTATATCTATTTGTAACTTATAAACCTTGTTATTTCTTTTAATATTAGTTTGTCCTTTTATTAAGAAAATCACGATTTTCTTTTAATTTGTGCAATTACTATAATACTATGCTACATCGTTGTTATATATTGAGTTACCTTTGATTTCCTTGATATGTGAATCTCAATTATTAGTAGTTCTCGAGTATTTTGATCTTTCAGCCATAATTATTTACACCACTTGTTCATGTTTACATATATACCAAACATACTTTTACTCTTTAATTCCATCCTTCTTCTTTTTTTCCTTTTTTTTTTCCCTCACGTTTATTCCATATTCATCTCGATCTTCAATTCCATCAAAAACCGCCCTCAAAGCAAGCTAAACCGAGAGGTTTTTGGGTCACACACGGTTTAAACAAATAGTGATAACTAACAAAATGTCTATTAAATAACTAAGTACCTCTCTAGTCCTATTTATAAGTCTATTTTGACAAAAAAAAAATTGGTTCTATTTATAAGTTTCTCTTTCATGGTAATAAATGAGATTGTGACAGTTTTACCCATATTAATTGTATCAATAAAAACATAGAGAGAAGAAAGAGTTGAAAGATACTCATTCATAAATGATGGCAAAGTTGAAAAATTTATTCTATAACCATTGAGCCTAACTACCTCTCATTCGTTCGGAGGGCGGAGGGAGGGGAGGAGGGTGGCCCCGCCCCCCCTAAATTATGAAAATGACCAAATTTTTAAGAAATTGTATTTTGTCTTATAAAAATTTCAATATTTTTACTTTAGTCCATAATAAAAGTTTCGTTGAGAGACTAAAATGAACATTTTGAAATGTTTATAAGTCTTAGATACAATTTCATAAATACTTAGTGGTTCTATTCTATAATTTTCGCCTCCGTAATTGTAATTCCTAGCTCCAATGGGTATGCGCGATTTAATTAAAAGAGATTTATCAATAAAACAATAGTGATATATATTTGGTACTCCATAAATGCAATAAGATTAATATGCATGAATATGGGCGCTTTTCTTTAGGTATGGGGATCCTTAATAGTTAATACCGTATTGGTTTGCTAACTGAATGAACCCATCATTAAAAAAAAAATACATTAATTTAATGCGTACATCATTTAATTTGTTCATCTCCCCAACAAATATAAATATCTTATATCTATCTATACATTGTCCCTTTGCCTTGTAATACCCACTGGCTTGTTCCCCTTAACCATACGTTTGTGTTGGCATTCCCAATTTCTATCTAGTTAAATATATTCCCTCCGATCCTAATTATAGGAACACTTTTAAATATAATGTCATTACATTATAAAAAGTATTCCTATAATTGTGACCGTAATACCATAATCTTTTTGCTTCAATTCCATAAGTCGTTTACCCGTTTGATCACAGAAGCCTTATTTGTTTTCCCCCAAACAAAAAATGAGGATTTTTTTAAAAAAATTAAAAATTAATAAAATAATGAAATTTGTCGCAATAAAGTGAGGACCACGTCGGTACGAACTTACGACCCTTCAGTCATGTCGTATCATTCATTCCACAAAACTTACCCCTCACGTCCCGCTCTTCCTCCCACCCTTTCGATTCCTTCATTTTTTCTTCCTTTTCTTTTTGACCAATATTCCAGTCATATTTTGCTTTTGAAAAAATATATAATTAATTCATATATTTAGAATTGATTGCATTATAATTCAATTCTAAAATTTTTGATTTATCACAACTCAATCACTATAATTTCAACTATTTTATAATTTAATCTCCATATTTTAACAATAATATATATATATATATAAGTTAAAAGCTGAATTATAGAATTGTTGAAATTATAAAAACTAAATTACGTTGAGACAAAGTTTAATGTAAAATTACAATTGAATTAAAATTATAAGAAGCGAGTTTTTATATGTGAAAAAATGCCTAAGTGAAATAAATAATAAATGAGAGAAAAGTTGAATTGAATTTTGGAAACCATGTGCAGCGTCGTATGGGAGAAGGAAAAGAAAAACAATAAAATAATTATGAATAATTAAAAATTACAAAATCCGACGGTGTCCCAAAACTTCATACTATGTCTATGTGAAACGGTATGCCTGATTCCAATAACTTCCCAAGGGCTTGTCCCTATCACACAGGCCTCTTCTCTCAAACCCTTCTAGAACGTCGCCTCTCTCTCATCCCCCACTTTCTGCGTCCTATAAATTTCCCTCCTTTTTCTCACTCTTTCCCATATACTCTCATCACATTCACTCAATTCTTCTCTCTCTCATTCTCCCTATTTCGCCCAATTCCTGTTTTCAATTCAAACTCTCAATTCCTTCTAATGGAGTTAATTTCGGGTTTGCCTGATGATCTCGCGCTCGACTGTTTGATTCGCGTTTCGTATCAGCAGTTCCCAGCGGTCATCGCCGTCTGCAAAGCCTGGAAGACTGAGATTCAGATGCCGGAGTTTTGCCGTCGAAGGAAAGAAGCAGGGTATGTCCAGAAGATCATCGTCATGGTTCAGGCAAGAGTTGACTCGGAGAGTTCTCAGTCTGGGGCGATAAAAGGGGCAAAGAACCCGGTTTACCGCCTGACAGTTTGTGAGCCGGAGACTGGTCTCTGGAGCGAGATGCCACCGATTCCGGGTTTATCAGGCGGGTTGCCCGTGTTCTGCCAGATTGCGGGTGTCGGTTTCGATCTGGTTGTGATGGGCGGGTGGGACCCGGATTCGTATAAGGCGTCGGACTCGGTGTTTGTGTATAACTTCGTATCGGGAAAGTGGCGCCGTGGGGCCGACATGCCCGGTGATTCCAGGACGTTCTTCGGCTGCGCGTCCGATAAGCGGCGGTTCGTGTACATAGCCGGCGGGCACAGCGTGGAAAAGAACGCGTTGAGGTCGGCGTTCGTGTATGACGTGGAAAGCGACGAGTGGGTCACGCTGCCTCACATGGCAAGAGAGCGTGACGAGTGCAAGGCCATATTCCACAACGGGAAATTCAGAGTGATCGGAGGGTACTGCACGGAGAGGCAGGGACAGTTCGAGAGGACCGCGGAGGCCTTCGATGTTGCCACGTGGAAGTGGGACCCTTTGGAGGAGGAGTACCTAGATGCGGCCATGTGTCCGAGGACATGCGTGGACGGTGACGAGAAAGTGTACATGTGTGGCGCTGGTGGGGAGGTGATTGCTCGGCACGGCGACACGTGGCAGGCGATCGCCAAGTTGGGAGATGATATCCGCAACGTTGCGCTCGTGAGGCCGTGGGACGGGAAGATGCTGTTGATAGGATCAAGTGCTTACAGTGAACCGCACGTTGGAATTGTAGTGGACCTGAAAACCGGTAACAGCAGAAAGTTGGAAATCCCTCCCAAGTACACAGGCCACGTTCATTCCGGTTGTCTTCTAGAAATATAAAGGCACTTAGTAATTCTAATTTATTTATTTAAAACCCATATATTATGTAAATACGCAAGATTTTGTTCTCTTCTGGTATTTCTTGAGTGCGTTATGGTACAATGTAGGATTCTCTTAATGACCATTACACAACAATCTTTCATTAATATTTTTCACACCTTCATAAAACATAGTTACACATATTTATAAGAGTCAATCATCATAACTGCCTATAACTATATATAATAACTATTGTATAAACTAACAAACAGATAAGATAACAATAACTACTCTAAAATAATAATAACTTCTCCTAAACATATATTTTTCTTTAAAAGAGGACTAGTGAGTAATTTCCAAAACCAGAGTCGCCGGCAGGAGCATAGAAAGTTGATTTTACGGAGTAAGGACAATTTAATTCTCAAGACCTGAAAGATGCAGAGGTGGCAAGTAATGATTTGTTTGTGTGTGTGTGTGTGTGTGTGTGTGTGTGTTAAGTGAATTTGTTAAGAGACAACGATTCATGGGCCTACAAATGGATGCCAGTTAAGGGCTAAAGGAAATGAAGTTAAAATAGACAATCTCATGTATTTTGGCATCACCCACGTGGAATTTAATATTTTAGTCCAAATAAAATATATATAAAGAATTTAATAAATTTGGTCAGAGAGGTAAAATAATAAATTGGTGGCGATTGAGAGTGAGTGTTGCACAATTTTTGTAAAAGCATTACGCTGCACGTAAATGCACCATTTGTGTTGTTCTTTTTGTCCATGTGTGTATGAAGCTACTCCTCTTATTCTATTTAAATCTTAATTTTTAAACCTTAAACCTTAAGCCTCGTTCATTCTAGTTCAGTTGTGCATGTCTGCATCAATTCTACCTCTCCCATGTTTTTCTCAGGCTAAAATACTTTAAACGTCATTAACTCTATTTTAATTTAGTAATTTATTAACTTTATCTCTGTTTAATATATAATATATCTCATAAATATAAATTCAATATAATAATAAATAAAGATTAAAATTATACATTCATATGAAAATTTAATCAATTGACTTATACTTTTTGCCTTATACATAGATAACATACCAATATAAAAATAGTTTAAATATTAAATGCGTCCTATATTTTCTATATTATTCTAATTGATTATATTTAATATGTTATTTGAATTTCTACTCTACCTCACAACCCTTATTAAATAAGATCATATATAGAAAATATATTTAATACTCCTTAAAACTAGCAAATACTTAATAAAAGGACCAATAACACATTTTAGAAACTAATTTATCAAATAGGGACAACAGAGAGTATATAGTGTGGGCCCTCCCAAGAAAAAAAAATTCAAAAGAAAGAACTATACAGTTTACACTTGTATAAAAGCTAATACGAGTTTGTATTTGATCCAACAAAATACTCATATATTTATCATTTTTTTAAAAAATAATTTATCTAACTATGGGAATTTGAATGATTGAAGTAAAAAGAAAATAAGGCCTCTGAATATTATTAATCCTTTAATAAATGAAAGTATAACCAACTCTAAAATCTAATACTCCCTCATATCCTAACTATAAGACAACATTTAAGAGTTATTCTAATTTTTGTCAATTTATTTCAAAAATACCCTTATTGATACTTTTTCAATAATAATTAAACACAACAATAATTTAATAATGTACATATATATTTTTATAAAGTAAATAATGCTTGCAACTCATTAATACTACATACATCTCAATTCTTATTTTTTTTAAAATAAAATAATTTCGAACAATTTTTATTATATTTTTTCTCCATATCTCCCTTACTAATTCTTCCTTCACAATAATTAAATTAATAACCCATTTATATTTGAAAGATTCTACTTTTTTTTTCTTTTTTTAAAAAAAAAATAATAATTTAATTAGGTGGATTAATTAGTAGCTTTATTAAATTGGCCGGGGAAAGAGGCAACTCATTAATTATGCTTGATTAAAATGTTTTTATTACTCACCTTCACCTTAGCTGTGTGTCTATAGAGACTGCGAGGGATAAAACAACAGGAGGGGTAGCGTGAGAGGAGAGGCGGGGCTGCTTGAATTTGAATGTATATAAGGATATTTTAGGAAAATGAATATAATTAATTAATTAAACTTCTATTCTTATTTTTTTTCAAAATATGATAAATATGTCTTATAATTAGAACCAGAAGGAGTATAATATTATAATCAGGATCGGAAGGAGTATAATCTTATCTCATCAAAACATTTTAGATTTATGCATCTAAGATAGATGTACAAATGTAAAATACGAGGAAATATTAATAGGATATAATATCCATACTGAATCATATCAAATATCAATACTGACTAACAAAATGATATATAATATAATATTTTACAATCATATCACATTTGTTTAAATTAACTATTTATTTTGTTTTTTTTTTTCTCAATCTACCCAAATTAATTAAATACCTGCAACACTGGATAGAGTATTACTTATTGTATCATATATATGCTACGTGCAAGGAAAATAATAGCCATGTGGGCTCCGGAGTTGGAGAGGCTAGGCTGTTTAATTGAATTATATATATTTAGTGCCCATGTTAATGCAATATTATTAATTATTTATAGCACCGAATTAATGCTTTTATTTGCATATTCCGGATATTGTCTACACCGTCCACGCTGGTCCTTGTTGTTTAAGCTGGCAAACCCAGCTAATCGTTATCATCACAGTCACTCACAAACTTATTATATTATTTATATATTAATATTATTAAAAGTTAGTCACCTTACAAAACATCCTCCTGATTTGAGAATGATTTAGAATTATTTTTTAAGGATTAAAACCACTTGAACTTTGGATCGTTACACACAACCACGTTGACTTTATAAAGTTCAATTAAAATTAATATCTTTAATGTTTTAAATTTTAACATTAATTAAACACCCCTGTCATTAGGTTATCTTAAAAACCATAATGGTAAGGATGTTAAATTTAAATTTTAAAATATCAAGGGGTTATATAAAACTAACTTAAAATTTTATAAATTTTAGTTTATTTAAAAATAATCATTAATCCACACACATTTTTCAAAAATAATTTACCTTAATTCTTAACTTGTTATAGTTGGCCCAAAATATTGTTAAAGTCATTTATAGTGTGTTTGTTTTGAGGGGAGATAAATTTTTTACCTCATACTGACCAAAAATTACCTATAGAGAATTTTTAATATTTTAAAAACACACTCTTAATAAAAAAAGATATTCTTTTCATTAATGACAATTTGATCATTATTCTCCCTCCCCTCAAACCAAACACCCCCTTAGAGCTCAATCACGGTTAGGTTTATGCTATTGCATCTTAGGCCTAGTTATTATCAAGTCAAAATAGTAGCTGTAACAGAATAATTAAGGTTAATTAGGTAAGATTAGATACAATCCTGCCAAGTGCCAATGATTAGTTTTTTTGGGCCACAAAAATGATTACGCCTGAAACCGTAGATGTAAACAATGAGTTTTATTTTTTGGGCCCTTAAAAGATGTAAGATGATTGCTCTTCCTTCTAAAACATGCCGCCTCTACAACATTAATTATACTTAAAGATCATATATTTTACTTAATTTTTTAAAAAATGATTGAAGATAAGTATTAAAAAAATCCCTTTGATCTTTATTACAGGACTACTTCTAGAATGTGTTCTTGAATAATGTATGGGCATAATGATATTTTTTCCCTTCAATTATTGAGTTAGGAACATCTAGCAACCCTAGACTTTTTGTGTGTATAAAATGTTGTATCTTAACACTTGAAAACTTCGAAATTAACGTGCCTTCTTCCATTAATTACAATGATTGATGATTATTACTATGAGACAGAAAGTGGTTTGACTTAATATTGCAACGTTGGCATGCAAGGTGGAAAACTTACATTTTTACTAAACCTCATAAATCAACGTAAGCATAAAAATGAGAAAATATTTCCAAAAACTCATCAAATTAAAATTTTCTTAAGTATAAGATTACGAGTTCTACTCTCTATAAATATGATGGATGCATGAGTTCCTTCAGTTAAAAGTGAAGGATGAAAAAAAAAAAAAAAAACTCAACTTGAGTTCATATGAACTCCGCGTAGATTAAACTATATGTAACCGAACAAGGTATAATCGTAAAACTACAACAAAAGCAAGAATTGTTCAGAACATTATTTGCTTACTACAATACTACTTATTTGTCTCAATAAAATTCTTAATTCCCACGAGCTTTTTTTTTTTGGATGACCTATAGATATTTCATTCTTTTCATTTACATTCATGTTCAGGACAAACTTGTCGATCATTTGAGTCTGTGGTAGATGATAACTCATATGGAAACTAAAAAGCTTGCTCTTCATTATTTATTTGGCTTCATCAGTAACCTTTCTTGACATCTACTGTTTTTTTGTTTTCTGGAAATCAGATTTGAGGTCAAGAAACTAAACTAAACATCGTCGCCCTAAAACCTTAATTTTCATCACTTCTGTCCTCATTGATGATGATAGTTTTAATAGTATCTTCTTGATGACGATGATCAAATATTATCTGTAGTAGTTATCTTTAATTCCACTGCTGATGAGTCATGTACTTCAACATTATTCTGATCTGTTTTTTTCTTCAACTCTATGCCTTTGCCCCACAGGAATGTGTATAACCCCATTATTATCAATATGGATCCTATCAGGCTGTTTAGTAATTCAAGCCCCAAAACAAATTAAACATAAAAAGGGAGAAGATATATCAGTTTTCCTATTAAATGGTAAAAAATACTAACTTCCAATCCTTAACATAAGAGCTATACTTAATTTAATTTGATTAAATTAAAGAAAAGAAATAAATTGGTTAATTTGAACATATTTGACGTGATCTTCCTAAAATATTTCTATGTAATAGATTATATATCAATTTATAACTTAAGTAAATTGGTTTTGAGAAAAATGATAACTATAAGAGGAAAAAAATAGATTGAGATATTATATTTAAGATCAAATCCGACCCACTAACTAACCCTCATATTAACATCCAAGAGGAATATTGTATATTGTAGAGAGAGAGAGAGATGATTAATTGATGTAAATTTGGATGTACATAACTCCCCAAATGCAACCTTTCGTCCAAGAGAAAAGAGCTAACAATGGCTACTAGTACATGAAAGAGGGGTGGAACATGGAAGCATATATAGAGTGGCCCTTTTTGGCGAACACAACATGTTACTAAAATCCAAGCTACTCCTGACGCCACAACGCCCTTGCATATATAAAATCAAATTTCAGATGCTTGAATAATGATGCACGCCTAAACTTTACAACCACGGACACAACAAAAACAATAAGCCTTATTCTACTAATTAAGTAAAACAAGTTATATGAATCGCATTACGTTATTGTGTTATATCAACAAACTGAACATAAGCAAGTAGACGGAAGGATACCGTATAGATAGCAGTAAGAAGTAAGAAGGAAGGTATTCCAACCAAGTTTCCAACAACTCCAATCTCTTTCCATTAAGAGTGCAAATATGACTGACTGTATTGCTGCCATAACTGACATCAATGCTGCACTTGTGTAAACCCATGGAAATTTCTCACTCGTCTTTGCCTACATATCATGATATAATCATTATGAGAGTACGTGATACTAAACTAATTTGAATATATCAAGTAAATGAAATTAATTGGTTGATCTGAACAGTGTGATATGATATCCCTAAAACACTCTTATGTAAAAATGTCAGATTATACTCTCTTCAGTCCCCAATATAGAACGTTTATAGCAAAATTGATTGTTCCAATATATAAGTCATTTGTATGATAACTAATGCTCATTATTCAGTTTTATCCTTGTAATTAAAGCTGATTTCCAATCTGCCCACCCATTAAATTTTTAAACATTTTCCCATAAGGGTAAAAGTGCAAAAAGAAAATTAATTTAGAATATTTTTAATGAGTTAACTATCGCTTATAGTTTTCCATATATTAGTTATAGTGCCCTACATTATGGACTGGATAGAGTATATCAATTATAAGTTCGATAAATTAGTTTTAGGAGAAATTGATAAATATAAGAGAAAAAAAGTGAAATGATATATTATATTTACTACCACATAAAACCCTAACTAACTCTTGTATTTGTTTTTGCATATTATAAGCTATGAGAAATCAAACTATTGAAGGGAATGAACTAGAGAGACAGAACCTGAATAATCAACCAAAGTGAACTGGAGAGGCAAGTGCCGGTAGCCAAAGCAATACCCCAAATGTGATTGGAGGACACCGTGGGAGGGGCCATATGTTTGATAATGTTCAAGTGAGTTGACCATAAATGTATCTCTATGCTCTTATAAAATGTCAGTATCATGGCCCCTCCAATTCCCATTACTGTCCCTGCCACCTTCGCCTTCCCTGATGCTCTTCCCATTTTCAGCTTCTCTAGTCTGATCAAAATCATCAACCCAGTGCAGATCAAAATCATCAACCCAGTGAAGAGGAGTTTTATCTTGCAAATCTTAATTATGATTTTAAATTTGACTCTCTTATTTTCCACAAACTAATTAAGGACTCCATCTTATCCTTAATATCATAAGATTCAGTTATTTTCTTTAAGGAGGTTAAAGAAACTAAATAAATTATAGAATCATAGTATATAGTGCGTATAATTGGATATACTCCTTATGGTCCTTAATATAAGACCTACTTCACTTTTTTTTTTAGAAATTAAGAAAGTTAAATAAATTAATTAATCATAACATATGTCGTGTATCATTTAATTATTATATATCGTTTATAAGTCGATAAATTGGTCCAGTATAAAAAACAAAAATATAAATAAAGTTTAATTAAATTTAATATCTTTAATGTTTTAAATTTTAACATTCATTAAACACCCATGTCGTTAGGTTATCTTAAAAACCATAATGGTAAGGATGTTAAATTTATATTTTAAAATATCAAGGGGTTATATAAAACTAACTTAAAATTTTATAAATTTTAGTTTATTTGAAAATAATCATTAATCCACACACATTTTTCAAAAATGATTTACCTTAATTCTTAACTTGTTATAGTTGGCCCAAAATATTGTTAAAGTCATTTATAGTGTGTTTGCATTGAGGGAAGAGAAATTTTTTACCTCATATTGACCAAATTGCCTATAAAGAATTTTCAATATTCTAAAAATACACTCTTAATAAAAATGAATATTCTTTTCATTAATGATAATTTGATCATTATTCTCCCTCCCCTCAAACCAAACACCCCCTTAGAGCTCAATCACGGTTAGGTTTATGCTATTGCATCTTAGGCCTAGTTATTATCAAGTCAAAATAGTAGCTGTAACAGAATAATTAAGGTTAATTAGGTAAGATTAGATACAATCCTGCCAAGTGCCAATGATTAGTTTTTTTGGGCCACAAAAATGATTACGCCTGAAACGGTAGATGTAAACAATGAGTTTTATTTTTGGGCCCTTAAAAGATGTAAGATGATTGCTCTTCCTTCTAAAACATGCCGCCTCTACAACATTAATTATACTTAAAGATCATATATTTTACTTAATTTTTTTAAAATGATTGAAGATAAGTATTTAAAAGTCCCTTTGATCTTTATTACAGGACTACTTCTAGAATGGGTTCTTGAATAATGTATGGGCATAATGATATTTTTTCCCTTCAATTATTGAGTTAGGAACATCTAGAAACCCTGGACTTTTTTTTTTTTTTTTTAAATGTAAAATGTCGTATCTTAACACTTGAAAACTTCACAATTAACGTGCCTTCTTCCATTAATTACAATGATTGATGATTATTAAGTACTATGAGACAGAAAGTGGTTTGACTTAATATTGCAACGTTGGCATGCAAGGTGGAAAACTTACATTTTTATTAAACCTCATAAATCAACGTAAGCGTAAAAATGAGAAAATATTTCCAAAACCTCATCAAATTAAAATTTTCTTAAGTATAAGATTACGAGTTCTACTCTCTATAAATATGATGGATGCATGAGTTCCTTCAGTTAAAAGTGAAGGATGAAAAAAAAGAAAAGAAAATCAACTCAACTTGAGTTCATAATTATTATATAATGAACTCCATCCGCGTAGATTAAACTATATGTAACCGGACAAGGTATAATCGTAAAACTACAACAAAAGCAAGAATTGTTCAGAACATTATTTGCTTACTACTTATTAATGGTAGCACATTGTCTAAATAAAATTCTTAATTCCCACGAGCTTTTTTTTGGATGACCTATAGATATTTCATTCTTTTCATTTACATTGTTCAGGACAAGCTTGTCGATCATTTGAGTCTGTGGTAGATGATAACTCATATGGAAACTAAAGAGCTTGCTCTTCATTATTTATTTGTCTTCATCAGTAACCTTTCTTGACATCTACTGTTTTATTGTTTTCTGGAAATCAGATTTGAGGTCAAGAAACTAAACTAAACATCGTCGCCCTAAAACCTTAATTTTCATCACTTTTGTCCTCATTGATGATGATAGTTTTAACAGTATCTTCTTGATGATGATGATCAAATATTATCTGTAGTAGTTATCTTTAATTCCACTGCTGATGAGTCATGTACTTCAACATTATTCTGATCTGCTTTTTTCTTCAACTCTATGCCTTTGCCCCACAGGAATGTGTATAACCCCATTATTATCAATATGGATCCTATCAGGCTGTTTAGTAATTCAAGCCCCAAAACAAATTAAACATAAAAAGGGAGAAGATATATCAGTTTTCCTATTAAATGGTGAAAACATATTACTTCCAATCCTTAATATAAGAGCTATACTTAATTTAATTTGATTAAATTAAAGAAAAGAAATAAATTAGTTAATTTGAACATATTTAACGTAATCTTCCTAAAATATCTCTATCTATGTAATGTTAGATTATATATCAATTTATAACTTAAGTAAATTGGTTTTGAAAAAAATGATAACTAGCTATAAGAGGAAAAAATAGATTGAGATATTATATTTAAGATCAAATCCGACCCACTAACTAACTCTTATATTAACATCCAGGAGGAATATTGTATATTGTAGACAGAGAGATGATTAATTAATGTAAATTTGGACACACGTACCTCCCCAAATGCAACCTTTCGTCCAAGAGAAAAGAGCTAACAATGGCTACTAGTACAAGAAAGAGAGGGTAGAACATGGAAGCATAGAGTGGTCCTTTTTGGCTAACACAATATGTTACTAAAATCCAAGCTACTCCTGACGCCACAACGCCCTTGCATATATAAATTCAAATTTCAGATGTTTCAATAATGATACAGCCCTAAACTTTAAAACCATGAACACAACCAAAAATATAAGCCTTATTCTACCAAGTAAAACAAGCTACATGAATCGCATTACGTTATTGTGTTTTATCAACAAGCTGAACATAAACAAGTGTATGGAAGGATACCGTATAGATAGCAGTAAGAAGGAAGGTATTCCAACCAAGTTTCCAACAACTCCAATCTCTTTCCATGAAGAGTGCAAATATGACTGACTGTATTGCTGCCATAACTGACATCAATGCTGCACTTGTGTAAACCCATGGAAACTTCTCACTCATCTTTGCCTACATATCATAATATAATCATTATGGGAGTATCGTATCTCGTATAATTAATATAAGAGATACTTAACTAATTTGAATATATCGAGTAAATGAAATTAATTGGTTGATCTGAACAAGTGTGATATGATATCCCTAAAATACTTGTGTAAGAATATTAGATTATACTCTCTTTGATTCTCAATATAGGACATTTATAAAAAAATTGTTTGGTCCAAGATATAAGTCATTTATATGATAGCTAATGCTCATTTTTCAGTTTTGGCCTTGTAATTAATTAAAGATGATTTCCAATTTGTCCACCCATTAAATTTTTAAACAAATTTTCTAGTAAGGGTAAAAGTGCAAAAAAAAATTGATTTAGAATATATTTAATGAGTTAACTATTACTTTTGGTTTCCGTGTATTAGTTACAATGCCCTACATTATGGACTGGATGAAGTATATCAGTTTATAAGTTCAATAAATTAGTTTTAGGGGAAATTGATAAATATAAGAGAAAAATAGTGGAATGATATACTCCATCCGGTCCTAATTATAAGAACACATTTTGGAGTTGGTCTTGGTTCTAGTTATAGGACCAAGTATTAACTTTTGTCAAATTCTTCTTAAAATACCCTTATTGATACTTTCTCAATAATAATTAAAGACAATAATAATTTAATAATACACCTATATATTCTATAAAATAAGTAATGTTTGCAACTCATTAATGTCATATACACATCAATTATACTGTTTCTTTTAATAAAATAATTTTCAGCAATTTTTTTCTTCATATGTTTCTCATATCACTCCTACTAATACTTCCTCCAAAATAATTAATTTAATAACACGCTTATATTCTATCAAGTGAGAGATTCTATTTCATTTTTTATTTTTAAATAAAATAATTTTAATATTTCTTTAAAATTGGCAAATTAGAATAAGATAATTAATGCCATTTCAAATTCCAAATTAGTCTATTTGTGTAATACCCGCATATTTATTTATCTGAAATATTACATTTTGGTAAATAAATTAGGCTATTTCTGATAAGTGAAATTATTGTTGCAAGACTTGTGTTATTATAGTCTATTTTTCTAGGATGAGTTCTGTGGGAAATTAGAGAATTTAAGGGCCAAAGTGCCAAATGACCAAAATACCCCTGGTATGCAAAATGACTTAGGAAAATTATGAAAAATCCTAAAAGGCAATGAAATAATTATTTGAGTTAGGAGAGTATATTATCTCTAATTGTGATAATTTGATAAATTATGAGCTTGGAGAAATTGAATAAGAATGCTAAAAAAGTATTGTAATGACCATAATACCCTCTCAAATTCTAGAATAATGCAGAAAACATGGAAACACCAATGTCAGTACTAAAATTATCAGGTAATGAGGCATTCTAATTAAGAAAATTATCGACTAGTGATAATAGAGTAGTTAAGTAATTTCTGGCCAATTACTTAAGCATAAGTAAAGGAAATTCATAAGTAATTTTGTAAAACCCTAAAATTAGTGGTTTTTGGCTTAAAATTAGTAAGAACATATTTAGTAATTAATTGGAGAATTTTGTGAAAAATAAGTGAGTTTAGGTATTTTTAAGCCTAAATGCAAGAATGGACCAATTAGGTGATTTTGTGGATTTTTTTGGAAAAATTGGAATAAATAAATAAAATAAATAATTAAATAAAAAAAAATATAAATCTGAAAATTTGAAAGAAAATTTGAAGGAGAGAGAAACAAATTTTAATGTTATGGTAAAAAAATTGTATTATTATATTAATATAATTGAATATAGTGAATAGTAATGTAATAAATAGGGAACGGATCCTATCTAGAGAACCAGGAATAGGAATTCCAAAGTCAAGGTAAAATATTGATCAGTGAGTTCTTACCTTCAAGTGACCTCTTCCGGAAGTTAATTCCGAAGTCGGTAGCTCATTTACCTAATAAAACGAAATAGGGAAAAATACATATAGTCACATTTTGGATTTGAAGAAAATAAATTATAACTCAACATCCGGAGATGAGTTGATGATTATATGGACATATTTGGAATCGTGAATTTTTGTCCAGAGGTTGATGATTCCGAAAACGATTTTAAATCGGACGCACTTAGGACACGTTTTTCGAGAAAACTTCAACGGATGTTGGAACCCCGTAAGGGACTGGAATCTAAGTTAAATTAGATATTATTGATGAGGAAGAGAAGATCTTGAGTTATGAATTCAGAATTTAAAGACTACGCGAAACGGACACCGATCGGGGAAATTCTATCGGACCGGCATAAAGTAAGCTTAAGTCACCATTCTTGGACCAATGGTTTGATGCCACATCACCCCCTATATGTCGACCAAGAAGCCCATGGACAAGGATTTACCACCATTTCAACCTTGATTTTACATGGTGATAAGTTAAGGAAAAATTACAAAACTTGGAAAGTGAAAATTACCAAAGTAGCCCAATTTTTACCTATATAAAGGCATGAACTCTTCATTCATTCTTCACACCTCCTCTTCTCTCTACCTTGGCCGAAACTTAGAGTGAGAAGCTCGCAAAAGTTTTGCCCTAGCTCCGAGTAAGTTCTTCCGTCCTTAGCTTTTAGTTTCCGTAGTTCTTTCGGTAGTTATAGTAGAACCGTTGTTTTGATCTAGGAAGTTTCAGAATATATTCCTATACTTGTTTTTAAGCCTCATTGCATTGAAAGATGCCTGACGAGGTAAAAACCTAGTAGGGATAATTTTGAAATGGAATAAGGTCAAAGTAACGAAGTTCTGGCGAAATTCCGCCGATAGGTCCAACTAGGGGCAAAATGGTAATTTGTACCTAAAATGCCCGTTATACTGATAAATACGATATAAATCCTTATAGGATATCCGCTGTCATACCGCTGTTTTTTTTACCGCTGTCGGGCCGCTGTCAAATTTCCGTTTTTCGTAAAATGTACCGAAAAGACCCTCAACGAAGGTACGTTCGCGACGTACTGTAACACTGACTCTTATGATTGTGTTATGCTTGTATATGCTTGTTGTGTTCTGTACGAGACTCTGTCTCATTATTTTAATGATATACACGGGTTATGGTTTTGATAACACCGATCAAAGATTTCCTAGCGCTGAGGACACGACTGTACATCGTGGCACGGGTAGAATGTGCAGACCAGGGATAACAAACAGTCGTTGTGGGGGGGCTGTGTGTTGTTATTGCCTTGTATACATCATTATGTTTTTCCTACATCTCGTTATGGGCTTTTGTAGTGATTTTTCTGAAAATGTCATGAATACCTGTCATATATATATATATATATTGCTTGCATAAGCATGAGGTTAACCGTTACCTGAGGTCCGATGGGCATTGGACCTCAGTCTGCATGAATAGACAGGAAAGAGTCATGAACCAGAGGAGACACTAGGGGATGGAGCCGTAGATAGACGCCAGTAGACGGAGCGGTGAGAAGGCACCGGTCAAATAGAATGCGGGAAGAAAGTCAACCGAACCTGCCATATAGCATGAATCTAATAAGGTTACTTCATATCATTTGGTGCTTGAAACGAAAGGGTCGTCTTGTGGATCGCCAATCGGTCACCCTAGCACGGTGAGGCTCCCACTAGACCTACCCTACCGACCAAATGGAATGATTTAACCGAGTTAGGTTCTATGCCCCAAGTCTACTCAAGGCTTGGATGAAGAGGGTATAGTTACATAGTAATTATAAAGTTTTGTATTCTTGTATCACATGAATTATTCCTTCGGAAATCTTATAATATATATCAAGATACGTCGGGCATCATCATATGTCTCGAGTATTTCATTTCAGTTACTCAGTGTTATTCTCGTTGTTCAAATTTTTAGTACATGCTCTCCGTTTCCGAAAAACGCTAAGTTGTAGCACCTCAAACTCTGATGAATTTTTATAAAACCACGTGTCACCGGCACGATTTTTGCTACGAAACTTGGGGTGTTACAATTTGCAATTATGAAATTTCATTCTTTTGCGTATGTCTGCGGCTTCTTCTTATAAAGAAGAAGATCATGCGAAAAAAGTAATTTCATGCGATAAAAGAAAATTATCTTGTTTATTCAAAAAAGAAAAGAAACATTGAAAAATATTGTTTTTTTTTACCAAGAAGCAAGATTTAAAATTTAATGAAATCGCTGTACTAATTTCCCTGAATTTTGGCCTAAAAACATCCAAACAAACAAGACGTAGTGTAAGAAAAAAAAAGAGGGAGCTGGGAGGAGCAGTAAATTAGGGTGACAAACAAGGGTATTTTTGGAAAATAATTATAATGAACTAATTTAACTTTTCTCCTTAATCTCTTTAAATTCTGGTAAAGTGATCCAATAATTACGACCAAAGGGAGTATTATATTTATCATCAAATAAAACCCCAACTAACTCTTGTATTTGTTTTTGCATATTATAAGCTATGAGAAATCAAACTGTCGAAGGGAATGAACTAGAGAGAGAGAATTACCTGAATAATCAACCAAAGTGAACTGGAGAGGCAAGTGCCGGTGGCCAAAGCAATACCCCAAATGTGATTGGAGGACCCCGTGTGTGGGGCCATATGTTTGATAATGTTCAAGTGAGTTGACCATAAATGTATCTCTATGCCCTTATAAAATGTCAGTATCATGGCCCCTCCAATTCCCATTACTGTCCCTGCCACCTTCGCCTTCCCTGATGCTCTTCCCATGTTCAGCTTCTCTAGTCTGACCAAAATCATCAACTCAGTGCAGAGGAGTTTTATCTTGCAAATCTTAATTTTTTATTTTAAATTTGACCCTCTTGTTTTCCACAAACTTAAACTCCATCTTATCCTTAATATAAGATTCAATTATTTTCTTTAAAGAGGTTAAAAAAACTAAATAAATTATAGAATCATAGTATATGTTGTGTATAATTGGATATACTCTTTATGGTCCTTAATATAAGACCTACTTCACTTTTTTGTTGTTGAGAAATTAAGGAAGCTAAATAAAGTAGTTAAAATCATAATATATGTCGTGTATCATTTGATTATTATATATCAGTTTATATGTTAGACAAATTTGTTTGGTCTAAAAAACATAAATATAAATAAATCATTTAGCTTCCTTACTATCTCTAAAAAATTCAACTGAGTCTTATATCAAGGACCAGAGGTAGTATTTCAATTTATAAGTAAGACAAATCAATTTAGAGAAAAATGACAAAATATAACTACTTGAAAGTAATGTATTTAGCTTATTTATTCTCTTCAAAAAAGTCAATAGATCGGAGTCTTATATTAAGAAAATGCATCAAATTAAAATTAAAAACATGCTAATAACAACTTGCGAGTAATATTCTGATTCACATTAAAATTAACAATATATAAATAAGGAAAGGGTAGAATAGGAACATGATTATAAAGATTACATAAGAGTACGTATTACCTTATATTTTAGACCAAGTAAGTATTTCATAATACAGATTAATTAAGATGATCTCAATATGGGGCTTGGGGTTAAATGAGAGCGTGGGACCTACCCAAAACAAAGGGCTAAGATGAAGGTTGCACCTGGAATGAGGTTGCACATGGCCGTAGCGTATGTTGCTCCCGCTAATGACACTGCTTGCACAAATAAATTTTGTGGCAATGACGCCCTGCCAAATATAGATAGAGGTGATTATTAATATTTATTCAATTAATCAATATAAACCTCTCACATTTTTAGCTTTCCATTTTTGTTTTCTTTACTCCTATCTTCATGAATATGCTGATAACATCAAGTAACATGTCTAAGACTTCATCTATGCATGGCAGGAGGCACTCCCTTTAAGAATGGATAATTTTTTTCCCCATATTCATTGGAAAATATGGGAGGTTACTTTAAGAAAATAACGATTGGGGAAATATTTCGGGTATGTTTGATTTTGTTTTCTGTTTTTTTTTTGTTTCCAAAATAGTCTTTAAAAACAATTTTTGAAAATAGTTTTCAAGTATTTTAGTTTTTAAAAACAAAATCAAACAAGCCCATGTTTTTATATTATCGTAGTTCTATAATAAAAGCTTACAAAAGATTTAAAATCATCAATGGGCTCAATTTATATGATAAAATTACAAATTTACTACCCACAAGTTATAAATTAAACAGTATAACATATTTAACACATGCTTGTAAATGAACGTAAAACGTATCTTATTGATGGGATCATATATTGAAATTTTTGTCCAGATCTAAATTTTATTTTATTGCATGAAATAAGAGAAAAGTATTATAATTTGAACTTACCCAAATAATCCACACATAAACGCTTGTAACATCACTTTCCTTGTGAATTTGGGTTTGCTCTTCCTGTGTCCACACGCATAGATAGATAAATTCATATTATCATTATTAACACAGTTAAGGTTAAAGCTTGATTTAGCTTCTAATTAACACAGTTACACTAAACAGAAACTGAAGGCAATTGGAATAATATATACCACTAATATAATGAAGAAAACTAAAGACGTACGTGGGCATACATACCTACATACACACACTGATATACATACATACATACATACATACATACATACATACATACATATATATAACTACCTATATCCTATTTATATATATGTATGTATGTATGTTTGTATGTACACACGCACACATATATAGGGCGACAAAGAGAAACAGAAAGTAACCTAGCTAAAGGTAAAAGAAGGGACTTTGCGATGAAGAAATTAGAAAACATGTGAGTTATGTTTAAATCAAAGATATACACTCCTCTGATCCTATATATTAAAATATAACACTTTCAACATTTTTCACACAGAATAAGAAAAATCTTAAATCTCATTAACTCTATAAAATTCAACAAATTTTTTTTTCACTCTACCCCTACTTAATGAAGTACATAATACTATAAAAGCAAAATCAATACAGTAATAAATGAAAAGTAGTTAAATTGTATTCACCTCAAAACTTTGATGATGTTTTTTATAATTATGATAAAAAAGCTTCTCTCTCTACCTTATTTATATGAGAGGAGTAATTAGCTGCATCATGATAATTAAGCGACAAAGAGTAAGAGAGAAGTGACCTTTCGACAAAAAAGGCAAGAGGAACCATGAAGAGAGAAGCGAAGAGGAAACGATAAGCTATGAGAATGGTCAAGCTAATTCCTTTATCACTGGAGACAACTTTGTATAATATGCTAACTCCTGCGTATCCCACTTGAACAACTATCATCATCAAAACTGGCTTCAAATCCTCCATCTTCCTCCCCATTTGAACCATCTTTTATATATAACTACCTATATACTCACTTTATATATATATATATATAAGTGATGGTTCATGATCAATGCAACACCAAGTGGTGCGAGAGAGAGAGAGAGAGAGAGTGTGTGTGTGTGTGTTTGAAATGAGAGAGATACGTACAGAAACAACAGAAAGGAGAAGGAGAACATGCATAACATGAGATTCTCTTTCTGTCTGTTCTATGATCAACCCTGGAGAAGGAGAACATGCATAACATGAGATTCTCTTTCTGTCTGTTCTATGATCAACCCTCTCTCTCTCTTCCTCTTTTACTTCCAAGACATTATACTTTTAAGACGCCTTGTTAATATTTATATCCCTTTATTTTTGTAGGACTTTAATTTGTTGGTATGTACGTGATTTGAGATTGTATTATCTAAAATATGTTGGTGGGTTGTGCGACTTAACGTGTATTATGCATTATTCTAATAGATTCGAGCATGCTTTAACAAAGGACTCTTCATTTATTATTAGTCCTTTTTTTTTTTTGAATTATTAGAAGTTGTTCTTTTGCAGGGGTAAACAGGCAAACTCTCTTGAAGGAACACTATAATTGTATTCATTCTCTCTTTTAAAAGGGGATTAAATGACGAGGGCATTTTAGTCCCTGTGAAGTGATATTTTTACATTAATAAATAATTTATTGATCTGTTTTAAAAACCTTAAACAGCGTTAGAGTTGAAATGGAGAGAATAAAAAGTAATAAGAAAAATTTCTCTTCATGCCTAATGAAGCATATATTTTGTTTAATAATATCAAATTTGTAAAATTTGTTAGAGGCTATAATAATTACCCCACAAACCATGTTTTACTAATGTAATTAAGATGCAAAAGCAGCAGTTCTTCTATACATTGCCCTTGATGCAAAAATGGGTTAATTCATCAGTTCGCTCAAATCCCGATTTAATTAAATTTTTGGACCGGTAAGGAGACTGGATCAGCCTGATGAGTCGGTTCGACCGGGTTTCAATACTTTAAATTCAACCTATCCTTACGTGATACATTACTCTTACTTTTAAATCCAAATATATTTTATTTTAAGGCATACACCAAGACATGTTGAAATATACAAGAAATCTTGCTTATTTTACTACTTGTCTTATATGTAGTTTATAAGTAGTAGTTTTACACAATTTCAAATCCTGCATTCTAAAATATTTACAAGAACCTATGCTTACTTTACATTAAATTCTATATATGACGCTATTAAATATAAATTCTTTACATAGCTTAAACTGAGCAACATCGTCCCTAATAAACATGAGAAACCTTGCATCATTTTGCAATATGAATCAATGGATTATTTTGTTTTATTCCCTTACAAAAATTCTATGATCGATTAACGCGTTCCAACTACACAATATACTTCGCTTATCTTATGGATCAAATTTCGGAGAGTTTTTTTTTTTTTTTTTTTTTTTTTTTTTTTTTTTTTTTTTTTTTTTTTTCTGGTGAAAAAGACTATTATATTTTGATAAATCAATAAATAGTGTTTAGTTAATTAAATTAGTATTAAATGTTCTTAACAAGCCGTAAGATCAAAGAAGGACCAATTCTCGGCTATTGGCTTTTGAGTTTTGATAATGTCCAAAAGTTAATCAAGCTTAATATTTTTCCTTTTTGTAATAATTTTTTTTTTTTGCCATCAATATCAATAATTAAAAAAACTTGGTTACGATTGCATTTTGAAACTTTTCGTTTACAGCAAATCAAAAACATTGTAAAAGTAAATGAACAAGATAAATTACTTCTACACAAGAGACCAATTTTATTTTATTTTTAAAAAAATTAAAATAATAAAAAACAGTCCCATGAAATGAGGATTTAAATGGGGATGATGAGGATTGACTAATACTTGAGGAAAGGGGAGGATTTCCTGGACGTAAAAAATCTGTCAGAAATATAAAAAAAAAAAAACTAAATGAAAGTTCAGAAATAAAATGGGGAAAAAAGAAGAAGACAAACCTCACATGACATGCGATATTTCTCTGCATTTTATTACTTCTCGTGTAGTTAATATAAGAGCTTACATAATTAGTTTTTATAGATTAAGAACAATAAATTTAGTTAGTTAATTAATTGTTAAAATGTGAGTTGATTTTTTGAATATACCCCTTTCAATCGACATTATATTTGCATTTGAACTTTGAAGTACCAGTTGATAGAAACTTCTTAGGCTAAAGTAAACTTTTAGTCCTTTAAGTTTTACATAAGGCATACTTTTAGTCCCTTAACTTTATAAAATATACTTTTGGTCCTAAAATTCTAACACCGTTAATGTTGCTAATGGAAAACGCTGACACATCAAACTCAACTCATGATAATAACATTTAATTACAAAAATTTTATATATTTTTTAATTTACCCATATTTTAAATTTAAAATTAATAGCATTTAATTACATAATCATCGCTTAAATTTATACCATTATTGCTTCAATTTGCATTTTCCGTTAGCAAAATTAACGGTGTTAGAATTATAGGACTAAAGGTATACTTTATAAAGTTAAGGGACCAAAAAGTATACCTCATGTAAACTTAAAGGACTAAAAGTATACTTTAGCCAACTTCTTATTATGCGCACTCAACAATGATAGTTAAGGGGAAATGTTATAAGTTTAAGAGACAAAACAGATTGAGGTCTATATTTAGGATTAAAGTAAACACTCAAACTAACTCTTATATTTGGAATTGAATGGAGTATAATTGTTTACCAATAAAAAATAATTATTTTTTCTCCTTACAAACTGATAAACAAAAATATCTTAAAGGGAAGCCTTGAAAACAGCAAGTGGGTGTCTATAAGTATATAGTTATATAATGGGTAAAATAGCATTGGGCATTCCCTAATATTATTTTTCAGTTACATCCAGTGCCCTAATTTTATTTATGGTTTAGGTTGTTAGAAGTGCTAGAAAATAACATCAAAATGTTACATGCACCATAAATAATACTCTCTCCGGTCCTTAATATAAAACATATTTATCTAATTTAATTATATTAAGGAAATTAATTAATTAAATTAATATGACATGTATTTTCTAAAACATCTTAATCATCTTCCTTAATTTTTGCAATCCCTCTCCTCTTTGATATTATTGAAGGAGGATCAATGAGGATAAATCAAATAAAGATTGACAAATATGAAAAAAATAGATCTTATATTTAAAACCAAAATCAACTATATATATATATATTAAGGACCGGAAGGAGTATATATTAGAGTTGGATGCTACTGAAAAATAATACTCCCTCCGGTCCTAATTATAAGACATAATTGACTTTTTTAGAGAAATTAAGGAAACTAATTAAATTACTTTCGAGTATTTTTATTTTTTTCTTCAAAGTAATTAGTTTGACTAATAAATTAATATATAATCTAAAGATACACAACATATAAAATGATTAAGTAACTTATTTAGCTTCCTTAATCTTTTCAAACAAAGTCAACTATGTTTTATAATTAGGACCGGAGGTAGTATCATGTTGTTAGATGTTACTTTATTATTATACAACAATAATATATGATGTGAAAACTCTAAAGAAATTTGAATAAAATAAAATTAGGTGAGGTAAGTTTGGGAGTTTTCCCCATAATTTCCAAAATATTCCATAAATATATATATTCTTTTGGCATTAATTGTGCGAGTTGATGTAATATAGGTGATATATAGTACTAGTAGTAGACTATTAGTGTTCAATTTGTATGCTTGTTTAAAATAAAACTCTAAAGAAATTTGTATGCTTGTTTAAAAATTTGC
Source organism: Acacia melanoxylon (assembly GCA_019022615.1). Lineage (NCBI taxonomy): Eukaryota > Viridiplantae > Streptophyta > Magnoliopsida > Fabales > Fabaceae > Acacia > Acacia melanoxylon. Next base: position 8,567,270 of record JAFJYJ010000010.1, read on the forward strand.
TTGTTTAGAACACACGAAATTTTTAAAGGATGCATTTATTTATTTGTTGGTAAAAGTCAACGATATATGTAACATCCCAATTTGAAACGCATAATTTTTTTTTTTTCAATCAGAGTCGAGCAATAGAGCGAAAGAGAGATCAGTTCGTAGCCAAAACATCAACCATTGTGTAATATTGTATGGATTACAATAGCCCTAAGGTTTTAGAAATGAAATAGCGGAATGATGAGAATAACGAGAATAACGAAAAACGATAAGATAGAAATAGTCTTCCGCCGCACGTCTATTCCGGCACTTGCCTCGATCCGAACCGTGGTCCTCCCGACCCGAAGCTGCAAATGAGATTCAATTCACCATATTGAATCTCGGGTAACGGTTAACCTCATACCCAAACAATACAATATACGACAACGAGATATCTCTAGAGCTAATACCACAAGTATATCATAAGCATACAAACGATGCATGATCATTATGCCGACAAACATAAGCACAAAGCAATATGTAAAGCCCCATAAGGTAAACAATAACAAACACCGCACTATTCACCGGTGCCACGATAATTACTCGTGTCCTCGCGCTAGGAAAACAAAACGGTGTTACCAAAACTATAACCCGTATAACGGTCTACGAACATATCATTGACATATAAGTATTTAAGATGTACAAGATTAGTGTTACAAGACGCAGCGTCCGTACCTTCGTTGGCAACGTTAGGTACTACCGCGGAAGACGTACTTTCACGGAAGAACGTGAACTTCAAACAGCGGTTCGTCGGGCGCGTAACGGCAAGCAAATCGAGATTCGATATCCTATAAGAATAATATCACCTTTATTAGCGATTTGACACTATAATCGGCTTTTTAGGTAAAAATTACCATTTTTCCCTTCTACCCCTAATCGGCGGAATTTCACCAAAGACTTCGTTACTCTAGCAAATTTTCTTCCCGAAATTTTGCCGTAACTTCGACGCAACTATGATTTTCGAAAATAATGACTAAAATAGCCCTCCCATATGATACCCAAATCATACTTGAAATTTAAAGGCTATTCTAACAAATTCTACCCTTACTTTTAAAAAGAACTGCTAAAGTTCCAACTTTTCGCGACTCGACCCCTACTATGTTTTTACCTCTTTAGGCATATTTTTCAATGCAATGAGGCCTAAAAACAAGCATAGGAATCTTATCACCTACTTCCTAAATCTAACTAACAATTCTACTAACTACCAAACTAAAGACTTAAAAGCTAAAGGCCAAAAGACTTACCCGTTGAAGAATTCTCGCGAGCTTTTCCCCGCAGCTTATCTCTCTACTTTCTCTCTCAAGAAATTCGGTCAAGACAAGAAAGAAATGGTGTGAGGATTTCTCAAGGAGCATGCCTCCTATTTATAGACTTTGGTTAAGGCTTTGTTTGGAATTCCAAATTGTAAAGAACCCATTAATGCAACTTGAACACAAAGTCACAAACTCCACCTCACCCCCTTGGTCGACATCTTTGGGCTGTTTGGCAGCCAAGGATTGGCCAAGAAGTGATGACTCACCTCACTTTATGGCCCGGTCCCCGTATTTCTCGATCGGTACCCGATTCGCGTAATTTCGGAGAAATCTCAAAATTCTAGATTTAGAACTTTGAAGACCTTCTCTTTCTCATCAATAATATCTATTATAACTTGAATTTTGACTTTAGACAGGGTTCCAACTGTCCTTCTGAAGTTTCTCGAAAAACGTGTCCGTACGCGTCCGGTGTCAGAAATCGGTTCCGGAATCATCAAGCTCTAGATAATAATTCACTGATTCCAAATGTATTTTTATAATTATAAACTCATCCCTAGATGTTGAGTTATAATTTATTTCCTTATTTTCCCAAAATGTGACTAGCAAAGATTTTCCCTATTTCGTCTTATTAGGACAATGTGCTACGGGTCTCGGAATTGACTTCCGGAAGAGGTCACTTGAAGGTAAAAACTCACTGATCAATATTTTACCTTGACTTTGGAATTCCTATTCCTGGTTCCCTAGATAGGATCTGTTTCCTAAATATAAGATTACTATTCATGCTTTTTAATTATATTATATAATAATCAAAAATTTGCAAAATATCAAGATATCAAATTTTGCTTCTTATTCTCAAATTCTTTGGCCAATTTTCGGCAGCCTTTTTTTTTTTTTGTAAATGTTTTTCAAGAATTAATTAATTACTTAATTCAATTTTTATTAAAAATTCTACAAAATTCCCTAATTGGTCCATTCTTGTATTTAGGTTTAAAAATACCTAAACTCAACTATTTTTCTCAAAACTTTCCAATTTAATTAGTAAATACATTTTATTAATATTCAACTAATTTCCACTAATTTTAGAGCTTCACATAATTATTACTTGAAATTTCCTTTGCTTATGTTTAAGTAATTAGCTATTAATTACTTAATTACTCTTTTAACCATAGTTGGTATTTTTCTTAATTAGAATGCTTCATTACCTTCATATTCTTGTATTAACATTAGCATTTCCATGCCTCTTGCATTGTTTCATAATTACAAGGGTATTTTGGTCATTTTATTACTTTATGAGCATCCTTTCTCATTTTCCCAAGTTTGTAATTTATTTAATTACTGTAATTAGAGATAATATACTCTCTTAATTCAACTGGTCATTTTTTGAATTTTAGGATTTTTCATGAATTTTCTAAGTTAATTACCCTTTGCAGGGGCATTTTGGTCATTTTGGCACTTTGACCCTTAAACTCCCTAATTTCTTGCAGAAATTCTACCTAGAAAATAGACTATAATTACCCAAGAATGGAGATTGCAATTTCACTTATCAGAAATATCCAACTTTTATTTATAATATTCCAGATAAATATCCGGGTATTACAATATATCACACGGTGGGACAAACAGTGTGGAACACACACACAGCACTAACAATAAAAGTGGAATACATTGATTGTAATAACACCGATCCATATTTTTGGTTTGACTGTTATTTTGTTTGATTATCCACCATCACATGTTCCACATTTTTTAAGAATTAATTTAATCAATGTTTTTGTAGTGCAAATTGTATTACAAATTAAATTTTAAATTAAAGACAAGAGATAGCACTTTGTTTTAAACTATATGTCACTTTTGAATTTTAATAAAAACATGTATTGTTTTTTGTAATATTAATTTTTTTTTTGCTGAAATAGAATTTTTTTTTATTAAGAAAAAATAATGATATGTGGATAATATATAAGTTATAAATAGTATGATTCATGGGCGAAATATATCGAAGAAAGTAATTGCATATAGCACATTGAGTTGACATATATTAAATTATAAAATTAGATTTTTAGAAAATAAAAGTAAATTATCCAAGGAAAATTTTGATACATGTATTTTCACAATCTTAATTTATGTATTTATTTTTATTAAGCACAAAATCTATCAATTCCATTTGAAAAAAATTTATATATCATTATTTTACCTCTTGAGAGTCATTTTTGAGTGTTGATAATAAGCTATAATTAAGATCGGTGAAGAATCAATTTCGGCTATTTGCTGCTGATTGATATTTTCCAAAAGTTAATATGAAGCTAAATACATATATAATTACTTCTTAATCATGATAAAACTCCACCAACAAGTTGTTGATTGATGTGGTAAATAGTCTCACCTATAAAGAGGATAATACAAGTTTGTATCCCAACAAACGCACTTGGTATGAGAGATGAAAACTTTTGGCGTGCTAAGCCTTAAAAAGGAAACCTTAATGAAATAAAAATAATAATGATAAAAATCCAAAGTTAAGAAATCCGCGTGAACCACACACTATTTGCCAAAACAAGATACTAATTATAAGACCTAGTTGGCTTTTTTGGAGAGATTAAAGAAGCTAAATAAGTTATTTAATCATTTCATTTATTGTGTATCCTTAAATTATATATTAGTTTATTAGTCAAACTAATTAGTTTGAAGAAAAAAATAAAAATACTCTAAAGTAATTTAATTAGTTTTCTTAATCTCTCTAAAAAAGTCAACTAAGTCTTATAATTAAGACCGGAGGGAGTATGAAAAATGAACGCACACAGGCCACTAACGAATTTGGCCACAAGAAAAAAAAATTAGACACATTTACGCCAATTTTCGGTTGATTCTTATTTTGTTTGTTCATATTCATACACCCACCAGAACAACATTTTCTACATTATTTGGTAAAATTTAGAGTTAGTCAATATCATTATATATGAAATAAAAGTTATAGTACATCATGTTATTCATGGTGTAGACTTAGGTCTCTGATATGATAAGAAACGTTGATATGTAGTTAGTACGTAGTGAAAGCAGTTTTTTTTAGCAATTTTGATTTTTAATTTAAGATATTAAAGTAATGATGGATTATTATCTACTCCCCCGGTCCTTAACATAAGACCTATTCGGAGAGTTGATATATATTGGTCCTAAATATAAGATGTATTTTTCATATTTATCAATCTTTTCCTAATTTACTCCTATTAATACTCTCTAAAAAATAATCAAAGAGGAAAAGGAATGAGAGAATTAATGAAGATGACTGGGTGTTTTAGCTTGTCAAATTAACTAACTTAATTAACTTCCTAGATAAATGTAATACCCGGATAATTATTTATCTAGAATATTATATTTTAGCAAATAATATCTATTGAAAATAGGTGAATATGTGGTCTCAAATAATAAGTTATAATTATCTTATTTTCTAAGGTAATTTCTATGGAAATTAGAAGAGATAAAGAGCTAAAAATCCCTAAAATGCATTTATGGGGCATAAAATGGCCTGAAAATATTATGATAAATCCCAAGAGGCAATAAAATATTTATTAAAAATTATAAAGTATGTTGTCTCTAATTTTAGGAATTTTTTGGATTATTTTCCTTAGAAAATAATGAGGCAAAATTAAATATAATTTTGGGGAGCATAAGTTGCCCCATGATTTTAAATATTTTACATGGAGCATAAAATACCAATGTCAGTTAAATAGTTGTGAGATAATAATTAATCTCAATTAAGAAAATGGTCAACAATTAGTAAGTGATTAAATAAATAATTATTGGCTAATTGTTTAAGCATGGATCAAGGGAAATGATCAAAGATAATGGTGAACATCTTCCTTAGCCAAGAAGGAGGTGAATTTCAAAAAATGGGAGAGAGGAAAAGAAGAGAAAAAGATGTCAAGTGTAAATGCAATGCAAGTGGATAGGAAATATTAAAGTAGAAAGAGATATTTGTTGAAAAAGTAAGTAGGATAAATGAGAACCGATAGAAAATAAATCCTATCTTGAAATCCTTGAATTAAGAAGTAAACATCAGGACATATTAGGAACAAGTGAATTTTTGTCCCGAAGTTGATGTTACCCGAAGTCATTTCGGTAGAACCGACGGGGTTTGTCCTAAAATGCTCAAGAAAGCTACGAAATACCCTTAATGGAATCATAAATTTCATTAATCCACATATTTCTCAAGAGTGAATAGAGACCTTCGGGGATATGCTAAGGAATTTTGAGATTGGTTAAGATTACGCGATTAGAACACCGATCGGGGGATTTTATCGGGTAAAATCATAAAGCAAGTGTGTGACATCATTGAGATGACTTCATCCTTTGAAGAATGATGTAAGGGGACAAAATTAGTGGAGGAGAATGGAGGAGAAAACTTGCTAGCTAAGTTGTTCAAATGGATGGCCAAGAATGAGTAAGGGGAAATTGTTATACCATTTGGGTCCCTAAGTTTTTGGCTATAAATAGCCCTTCCATTTCTCTTCAAACTCACCAATTCACAAAGAAATCCTAGAGAGAGGTTAGAGAGAAGTGGGAGCAAGAAGGTTGAAGGAAGTTCTTCAAGGGTAAGTTCTTCAGTTCTTAGTTTTTAGTTTGGTAGTTCTTGAAGTTCTAGGGTAGATGTTGTTTTGATCTTTAATCTTCCAATATATTGTAGATATCATGTTTTAAGGTTAAATATGATATATATTTCAAAAATTGTGTTGGAGAAAGAGTTATGGCAAAATTTTGGAAGATTAGAGTCAAAGTAGCGAAGCTCTAGCGAAATTCCGCCGATTAGGGGAGTTAGGGGTAAAATGGTAATTTGGGACTAGAATGTCTGTTATAATGTTGATCATTGATTAGAAACGTTATTATCCTTATAGGATATCTGTGATTATGCTCTGATCAACAGTCGTACCGAAATTCCGTCAACGAAGGTACGTTCGCGTACTGTAACACTAACTCTGATGGTTATTGTATGCATATATGTATTTCCTCCGTCATGTTGTATTTCCTCCGTTGTGCCTTAACCTTACATATGACTGTATTGTTATTGTCGTCCATATCCGATTATGTCCAATGTCCATTGTGCCTTAACCATACATCCGACTGTATTATTGTCCATTATGCCTTAACCTTACATCCGACTGTATTGTTATTTCCATATATATCTGATTATGTATACCCTACCTTTGAACGTAGTAAGTTTCGCCAAAATTCCATGAATATCTGTAGTACATATATCATGTATGTAAACATAAGATTAACCGTTACCTGGGGTCCGGTGCATTGGACCTCAGCTCTTAACATAGCGTCATGTTCAGGAGAACCGAGGACCGATGAGAAAGGCAAGCAGGCCACACAGAGACCCGGCTGAAGACTTCTTCTGTTTATATAGTTACATTGACGTTAGACGTCCGCAATCAATGTACTGTTACTGTAATCAGCCAGACTTACGGCATTTTGAATATAAGTATTAGTTACTCAATCGCTCTGATGCTCTACTCTGATGAAAAAAAAATTATACTGCTTTTGAAAATGGGATGTTACAATAAATATATATTACATTAAGGACTCTAGTATATAATATTTTATTAAATACAAATCTTATCAATTTAATTTTTTATATATATATATATTTATTTATTTATGGGGAGTTACTTTAATAAGTCCATTATCTAAGACTTAGTGTTGTAGACACACTAGACTATGTTTTCTGCATAGGCCACGTTTGGAAAAAGAAGAATGGAGAACATCCATTTCTTTTCGTCAGTAGTGATAGATCTATTATCTAATTGCTGTATCTCCTTGAGTTTTGAGGAGGAGAAGGACCTAGTCTTGCTCTTATTCCTTCTTTGTGCCTTCTCATGTAGTCGCCTAAAGCCTAACTTAAACCAAATTCAGCCCCACAAATAGAACACTCATAAACCTTCCTCTCATTGGCAAGATTGGCTTATCCTAAACCCAAAAATTCTCTATCGGTCACCCTCTCGGTTGTCTCGGCCTATGAAAGAGTTCCTAACTCCGGTCACCTTTGCAACACCCCATTTTCATAAACGTTTTCATAGCATTTTGATCAGAGTTGAGCGTCGGAAAGATTTAAAATAGAGAGTAACTAATTAACATTGATTTCGGTGTATCTGATTGTTCATACGACAGTACATACATCCAAGTATTTAATAAAGTACATGCCAAAATAACGTTTCTCCGTCTGATACTCACGCTGGTTCTTTACCCTTGTCCTCGGTTCTGTTTCCCTTGGACCCTGAAGCTAAGGTAAGAGCTGAGGTCCAATGCCCATCGGACCTCAGGTAACGGTTAACCTCATGCTTATGTAAACAATATATGTAAGACATTACAGCATTAATCAACACATAAGTACGTAGCAGATGTAAGATTAATATATCAACAGTACACATCACATGTAAAATTATCCATGTTAACAGTACACATCAAATGTAAAATTATCTATCACATATAAGTATACAATATGTAATACCCTAAAAACCCTAATTATCATAAATGATATATTTTGATAAATACTTCAAGGAGAGTATATTGTCTCAAATTTTGTAATTTGATTATTATAAATTTATGAGCAATTTCTCCTTGAGATTTAAAAGGATCAAATGTGAATCTTGAGATTTCATTTAGGGATCATAATATACCCTAAAATGAATATTGAATTTTAGTAAATAAATACTAAAAATACAAAGGTGAATTTATCAATTGTATTTTCATCCAAAATTCATTTTGGAATTAATTAACCAATGGTTAATTATGTGACTACATATTAGGATCTATAAAATGTGATATTAAATCACTTAAAATAATAACTATTATAGATGATCATAAGGCAATTAAAGAATATCTAATAAAGGAAATGATTTTCGAAAATCAAGAGGCAATTATAATAAAATTGTCATGATTAAGCATAATCTTAATTTAATCATGAGAGGCAATTAAATGACATAGAAATTGTAATATCCAAATAATTATTTATATTAGATATTCTATTTGGATAAATAATATATTTGATAAAGTAATACCTATTTAAAATAGGTGAATATGTGGTCTCAAATTTTTCTATTATAATTATTTTATTTTTCTAGGCAATTTCTTCCTAGAATTAAGGGGATCATATATTTGATTTTCTAAATCTTATTAGGGATCATAAAATATCTTAAGATTATCATAATTAAGTATAATCTTAACTATATCATAAAGGGAATCAAATATCATCAAAAGATGCCTAAATTAATTAGGGAAAATTAGCAACAATTATTGGGCAATTAAATTTGCAATAATTGAGAGATTTTTGTAATTTTTGAAATTAATTAATAATTAATTTTAAAAGGGCATAATTAAGAATATATCAACTTAATTAATATCCAAATGATATCTAAAGGCCAAGATTAGTATCTTAGGGGTTTTTAATCATCAAGATTAATATAAAAACCTATCAAAATTTGACAATTAGGCCTAATAACTCCTAAAATACTATATTAGGAATATTAACCAAGATTAATTAATCTTCCCCTAAATTATATAAAAGTGGCGAAAATTGCTAATTAAAGAGGCTAAGTAATTGTATTAATTCTTAATCCTAAATCATTAACAAATATCATAAATAGTGTTTAGATTTTTCCAAACCAAATCAAAGGCTTGGATTAAAATTAATAAAGCTAAATCCTAAGGCTTTAAATAACTATCATAAAGCATAATCCTTGTGGAATTAAAATCAACCAATAAGAGAGTTTTACCATGGATTATGTGAGACAAATAAAACACAAATCAAGAGTAAAAATAGGAGTGTGATTTCGGTGCATTGCAAGTGGGAAAGAAGAGTTGAAATTGTTAATAGTAATTAGCTAAAAAACATCACAATCAAGCATTAAGAGTTGAAGACTTTTAAGGCATTTGGATAGGGAATCTTGGAGACTTATGGGGCATAATTGATGATGAGGATTTGAAAAGAATAAAGGTGGAGGGGGACAGTTTATTAGAGCAAAGAAGAAGCCAAGAATGAAATCTAGATATTTAACTTTAAATGTCATAATCAAGCTTTAATTAACAAGAAGACTTTGAAGGTAATTGGAAGAGGATAATTGTACTAAGTGATTAAAGCTTATAATTAATGGTGAAGTAAATATCCATAAGGATTAATTGACACAAGTAAATGAGAATCTATACAAAATAAATTGTAGCTTGAGATATGTTAATCATAGATCAAATATAAGGAGTTATTATGAACAAGCATATTTTAAGCTTGGATTGGTTATCTTCAAAATCATTTTCTCAACTTTTGTAATTAATCTTAAAATGATTAAAAGTGTTAGTTAAGATCTCTAATGAAGCCAATATTTAATCTAAAATTAAGGGCTTTAATTAATAAAATACAAGTGAATTAAAAAGAGCCAAGAGTGGAGCTCAAAATATTATCCAATTAACTAATAATTGAAGCACAATTTCAAGAGTCAAAGAGATGAGGTACACGGTTTTGGTAGCTTGGGAAGGAAGAAGAATAATTGTATTTAAATCAATCCTAATTTGAAATCCACCAATAGGAAAAATCAAGAGAAATGTTAATTAATTAAATTGAAACTTCTTCATTAAGTATGGGTCTAATGGTTAAGATTAAAAATTCTTAATTAAGTTTAGATCCTAGGGCTCAAATTGAAGAAAAGTCATGTTTGAAATAATTGCAAGAGTGCCATTGCATTTCACTATAAATAGAGGCTTTAGCTCTTCATAATTCTCACACCAAACTCAACCAAAGTAGATGGGTTTTAGAGAAGCAAGAGTAGAGGGAAAATCATAGTGGGAAGCAAGAAGGAGGAGGAAGCTCTTCAAGAGGTAAGCAAGCTTTGAGTTTCTAGTCTTTAGCTTTTGGTAGTTCTTGAAGTTCTAGTTCAAGTTCATAGCTTAAATGTTGTTTTGATCTTTAGTCTTCCAATATATTATTGTTATCATGTTTTTATGGTTTTATTTTGAAAAATTTATGAAGAAGGTGATATAGCAAAATTTTTGGAAGATTATGATCAAAGTAGCGAAACTCTGGCGAAAATTTATCGGTTAGCAATTTATGAAAGCAGTTGTAAAAACGCTAGTATCTTATGTTGAAGATGATGTTCTAAAATTCTGTGAAAATTCATGTTCAAAGTAGACATATAGAGATTTCCAAATATACCTATATCATGTCATTTTGAGTTTTGTCCTAGGAGATAAAAATTCTGCAAAATGGGCTACATTTTCTGGAAATTTTTTGGGCAGAGGATGAACATGTAAAAACTGGGAAGTGTTCATACAATCTGGGCAATAACCAATATTTTTTATTGAAATTAGACATCCTAAGGATTCCGATGAATTTTACGGATTCTCGTTTCGATTTTTTTAGATTTAATTATGATTTTTCAAAGTTAATAAAAAATTCTGCCCAGAAACTCAGTATTGCGTTTTTGAAAAAATGAAAGGGCAAAATTGTAATAATGAATACACCAAGGGTAGAAATGTCAAAATGGGTGGAAATATCCTTTTTGATATTATTTTAAGAGATAGAATATTAGTTGTCATATATTATGGGAAAAAGAAATAATCCGATGATAACATATAGGATATCTGGGAGGTCCAGAGTCGAATCAATAGTCAGGCAAGTTGGCCAATACACGGTGAAAGGTACGTACGCGTACTGTAACACTAACTCTGATGTTTATTATATACTTTTATGTGATAGACGACTATACATGTGAATTGTATAGATAACTTTACATGTGATGTGTACTGTTAACATAGATAACTATACATGTGAATTGTATAGATAACTTTACATGTGATGTGTACTGTTAACATAGATAACTATACATGTGAATTGTATAGATAACTTTACATGTGATATGTAATGTTAATATATATTAATCTTACATCTGTTGTGTGCTTATGTGTTGATTATTGCTGTAATGTCATGAATATCTGTTATACACATATTGTTTACATAAGCATGAGGTTAACCGTTACCTGAGGTCCAATGGGCATTGGACCTCAGTCTTAAACTAATAGTTCAGGAAAGGATCAAGGTTCAGATAAGGCATCGGTAGATGAAGCCGTAAAAAGACGCCGATGGACGGAGCCGTGAGGAGGCACCGGTCAAAGCAAATGCAAGAAGAAGGTTAACAGAACCTACCTTCTGGCATGAATCTAATAGGGTTACTTCAAACCATTTGGTGCTTAAACTAGAAAGGGTCGTCTATGTGGTTTAATCAATCAGTCGCCGTGAATTCGGGGAGACTTCCACTAGACTTTACCCAGCATGGCCAAATGGATTTGATATAACTGTGTTAGGTTCTATGCCCCAAGTCAGGAAATGGCTTGGTCTGAAAATGTATAGTTACAATGTAAATTCTGTAATTATATAAGTCTTGTATTACATTAATATTTCTTCAGGAAATTTGTAATATACCAGTATACGTCAGACATCAGCATATGTCTGAGTATTTTATATCAGTTACTCGTTGTTCAAATTTTTAGTACATGCTCTTCATTTTCGCAACACGCTGAGTTGTAGCATCTCAAACTCTGTCAATTTTTATAAAACCACGTGTCACTGGCACGATTTATGCTACGGAACTTGGGGTGTTACACAATAAGCATAAGAGTTAGTGTTACAGTACATGTCTGTACCTTTGTCGGTGCGGATAGTGGTATGTCTATCGACTCGGTACGTCTCCGGACTTTCTCGGATGTCCTCTTACAATATCTTCGCATTATTCTCTTACAAATAATATTCTAAGAGATATTCTAGCCATTATTGACCTTTTTACCCCTGGGTTAATTATTTCCCATTTTATTTCCAATAATTTCGTTTAAAAAAAACGCTGTTGACAGCATTAGGACTGATTTTTTGCCTAACTTTGAAAAATCATAACTAATTCTACAAAAATCAAGACGAGGATCCGTAAAATTCCTCGGAATCCTTAGGATGTCTAATTTTAAGTAAAAATACTCATTTTTTCCCAGATTTTGTGAATCATTCCCAGGTTTAGTGTTTCTAACCTCTGCCCAGAAACTCTTCAGAAAACATAGCCCAACTTTGGGAATTGTTATCTCCTAGCACAGAACTCGAAATAATACATTCTAGGTATACTTGGAAATCCCTATATGTCTACTTCAACCATGAATTTTCTCAGAATTTAAAAACATCATCTTTAATATAAGATACCAGTGTTTTTACTACTGACTCCAGAAGTCGCTAACCGACAAAATTTCGCCAGCGCTTTGCTACTTTGACTCTCAACTCCCAAAATTTTTGCTCCAACCCTTCCTCCATCATTTTTTCGAAACAAACTCATTTTTAAACTCAGAAAACATAAAATATAAATAATTTTAGAAAATCAAAGATTAAAACAACAATTTAACTAAAAACTTAAAAGCTAGAACTCAAGAACTTACCTAGAACTTTCTCCTTCTCCTTCTAGCTTTCCACTCTCACTCTCTCTTCTCTATACTCAGATACTATGCTTGCTCTTGCTTGTGAAGGTGTGAAGAATAATGAAGCCTAAGCCCTCCTATTTATACTAAAATGTCATGACACTCTTGGTAAATTCTTTGAACTTTCTCATCTTGATTTTGAACCATAGGATTTAGGTTAAATGAGAAGATTGCATCTCACCCTTTGTTTCCTCTTTTTCCCCTTCTTCAACAAGTTTCCTAACTTAGTCTATAAGTTTCCAACCTTCTACTTCCTTCCTAAGTTTTCAATTTTTCCAACTTCTTTTCTCAGTTTTCAACAAAGAAATCGCCCCCCCTTCTTCATCTTTTTATTTTAGCCTATTGGATAATATTTGCAGTTCCATTATTGGTTCTTTTAAATTCACTTGTATTTTATTAATTAAAGCCCTTAATTTTAGATTAAATCTTGGCTTCATTAGAGATCTTAACTAACACTTTTAATCATTTTAAGATTAATTACAAAAGTTGAGAAAATGATTTTGAAGATAACCAAATCCAAGATTAAAATATGCTTGTTCATAATAAATCCTTATATTTGATCTATGATCAAAAATTCTCAAGATACAATTTATTTTCTATAGATTCTCATTTACTTGAGTCTTGAATTAATCCCAATGGTTTTTAACTCAATTAATTACACACTTTTCTCTCTCATTTTTCTCAAATTCTATCCTCTTCCATTATCATTAATTGCATTTATGTGGAGTGCCAATTTTTCTCCTTTGATTAAGACATGTGTAACACCCCAATTTCCGTAGCATAAATCGTGTCGGTGACACGTGGTTTTAGAAAAATAATCAAAGCTTGAGGTGCTACAACTTAGCGAAATGCGGAAACGAAGAGCATGTACTAAAAAATTGAACAACGAGTAACTGATATAAAGTACTCAGACATATGCTGATGCCTGACGTATACTAGTATATTACAAATTTTCCCGAAGGAATATTCATGTGATACAAGACTTATATAATTACAGAATTTACATTGTAACTATACATTTTCAGACCAAGCCATTTCCTAACTTGGGGCATAGAACCTAACATAGTTATATCAAATCCATTTGGCCAGGCTGGGTAAAGTCTAGTGGAAGTCTCCCCGAATTCACGGCGACTGATTGACTGAACCACATAAACGACCCTTTCTAGTTTAAGCACCAAATGGTTTGAAGTAACCCTATTAGATTCATGCCATAAGGTAGGTTCTGTTAACCTTCTTCCTGCATTTGCTTTGACCGGCCTTTCTTTCCGGCTTTGTCCTTTGATGTCCCGTTACAGCCCTATCTACCTGTCTACTTGTGCATTTTCTTGGCCCCATCTACTGGTGCCTTCTCTGATCCATGATCAATGCCCATTGGACCTCAGGTAACGGTTAACCTCATGCTTATGTAAACAATATGTGTATGACAGATATTCATGACATTTCAGCAACAACCAATACATAAGCACACAACAGATGTATCCCAACAGTACATAAGCACACAGCAGATGTATCCCAATAGTACATAAGCACACAACAGATGTATCTCAATAGTACGTAAGCACACAGCAGATGTATCCCAATAGTACGTAAGCACACACCAGATGTATCACAATAGTACGTAAGCACACAACAGATGTAAAGTTATCATCTATCACATATAAGCATACAATAAGCATCAGAGTTAGTGTTACAGTACGCGAACGTACATTTCACCGTGTATTGGCCAACTTGCCTGACTATATATTGACCCGACTCCGGACCTCCTAGATATCCTATATGTTATCGTCGGATTATTCCTTTTTCCCATAATATCACAACTAATATTCTATCTCTTAAAATAATATCAAAAAGGATATTTCCACCCATTTTGACATTTCTACCCTTGGTGTATTCATTATTACAATTTTGCCCTTACATTTTCTCAAAAACGCAATACTGAATTTCTGGACAGATTTTCCTCTAACTTTGAAAAATCATAACTAATTCTAGAAAAATCGAAACGAGGATCCGTAAGATTCATCGGAATCTTTAGGATGTCTAATTTTGAGTAAAAATACTGGTTCTTTCCCAGAGTTTAAGAATAATTCCCAGTTTTCACGTGTTCATCCTCTGCCCAGAAAAATTCCAGAAAACATAGCCCAAATTTGAGAATTTTTATCTCCTAGCACAGAACTCAAAACGAAACACTCTAGGTATATTTGAAATGCCCTATATCTCTAATTTAACCATGAATTTGCTCAGATTTTAAGAACCTCATCTTCAACATAAAATACTGGCGTTTGTACCCCTGACTTCAGGAATCGCTAACCGACAAAATTTCGCCAGAGCTTCGCTACTTTGATCCTAATCTTCCAAAAATTTTGCTATATCTCTTTCTCCATCAATTTTCGAAATAAAACCATATTTAACCTCAAAAACATGAAATCAAAACTTCTTGAAAGATTTAAAGATCAAACATAAACTAATTATGAACTTAAAACAAGAACTCAAGAACAAGAAAACTCACCCTTGAAGAACTTCCTCCTCCTTCTTGCTTCCCACTATTTCTCCCTACTCTTTCTCTCTAAAACTCATCTACTTTGGTTGAGTTTGGTGTGAAGAATGAAGAGGCCAAGCCTCTCTATTTATAGGTGAAGATTGGGGACTCAAATGGAAATTAAATTGCCCAAATCTCACCTTACCCATTGGATTCAATTTCACTTTATAAGAGCTAATCTCATCCCTTCATATGCTTAGAAAACCCTAACTTAACCAACAAGTTGTCTTCCCATTGGTTAATTTAATTTACATAGGATTAAGCCATTTTTCATTGATTTTTCCTATTGGTTGTTCAAAAGTTGTGGGCCCCACATGTGCAATTACCACTTTGCCCTTTTATTCTTCACTAAGTTTTCATTTTCCTCTCTCTTCCTCCTCCCAATTTCGTCCCCCCCTCTCTCCTACCCTATCCTCTTCCATTTTTAAAGCAAATTCTATCCAAAGTACACTTATCCTCTTCCATTGTTGACTATTAAATCACCATGTGTTTTTTATTATTATTATTCACATAATATCTAGATATTACCCAAAAGCTTCCTCCTTTCCTAAGCATGCATTGGTGGCCTCTCCCCCTTCATCCATTCTCCAACTTTGTGCTCAAATTCCTAGTTACCCTAAGTGTGTTTGTAACTAGATGAAATTGGTAGTTGGTTATCAATAAAGCAAAAATGCTCTTATGGTTAAATTTGAGGTTTAGTCAAATCCCCTCATTAGCCTTGTGATTTTTTTGGAAAATCATGGCTTAACTTGAAATATTTAATTGCCCCTTTATCCTTTTAGAACTTATTGCATTTGTTAGTTAATAATTTAAGATGATAACTCATCCCAAGCTCAATTTGTGTTATTGTCTTTGATTAATGCTTATACTTAATCTAGGATTTAAAATTCCTTATTGATCCACTTAATTTACTAAGGATCTATATTAGTGGTATTATGAACTTTCCCATTGGTCAATTTTTGCTAATCTTAGATTAAACTCAAATATCTACTTTTTCTACTACTACTACTACTACTACTACTACACACACACACACACACACACACCACCTCCCCTTTTCTCTCTCTCATTATCCTCTTCCACTCTACCAAATATCCCTTACAACATGTACCTTAACTTGACTTTAATGTGTTTCATTAGATTAATATCTAGATATTTTTTTTCAATTTCTTCTTGCATTGTTGGCTTAACTCAAGCCATGGGTGTGAAGACTTTTGGGGAAGATTTTTATGATGACATTAGTTACTCTAAGTATTCTTTGTAACTAGATGCATAGTGATAGTTAGTTACCAACTAAACAAGATACATCTAGGAGTTAATCATAAAATCTATCCAAGTCCCTCATTTGGTTCACAATTTTCGAAAATTAGAACCTTCCTTAGATGTCTCTAATTGTCTTTTAATTAGTCCTTGATTTCTATTTAAGAAAATCACTAATTGATTGATCGAACCATATTTTTATGTGATTTTTCATATTTAAATTGGGATTTTTAATGGACTTTATCATAGTTTTTGTGCTTAAAATGCTTTTCTTATGATAAATTGTGATTAATAGTAAATACATTAAATTAGGGCTAAAAAGGGTAAAATTGTCAAAAAAATGTAATTACTCTTAATCATTGATTTTTCTGAGAATATTTGATGTTGGCTTGATTGATTTTTATTGTAGGTATTTGAAGAAATTAGACAAGATTTGAAAATGGAAGTTTGGGCTTAAGTTTTAAATTTTCAATTTGGTCCCTGCAGCAAAACTTTCTAACTTTGTGCTTAGGTCCCTGGTCAAAACTCGCGTTTTGACCGGGGACAAGACCTAAGCTGTGAGAACCCGTGGAGCTGGAGGAGGCAATTAATTCAGCGCCGCAGTGGAGCTGGGGGAAGAATAAAACATTGGAGGCGTTCACACTGGGAGAGAAAAAAGACGATTTCATCGTCTTCACCATTAACGACTTGGAGACCAGCGACCTTGGATCCTCCACCTTGTCCCTTTTGACGTCGCCGGCGACTTCTCACTCTTCAACCTCTGTCGCCGGCAACCACTCTTTCCTCCTAAACCTCCACCAACCTTTTACCCGACAGATCTGAGAGAGACGCAGAACCAGCACCGTGAATCCTCTTGCCTCTCCGACCTGGACCTGCAACTGGACCTTCATCATCTTCATTCTTCTTCCTGCTTCGACCCTGAACAGAGAGCCCAGAGACCACCGTCATTCACCAACGTCATCAACCATCATCTAGCCCCAAACCACCATCACAGACCAAACACCAAATCTCCAGTCTCTGTTCGTTATTCCATAAGCACAAATGCTCTTCCATCTTCATCATTAAATCTTTTCCCTGTTCATGGTTTCCATGGCCATTGAGTTTAAGCTATTTGGAGCAGAATCTAAAATCATGTGTGGCTGATTCTTTGTCTCTTGGAGATGGATTTTGTGGCTGAAATTTCGAGCTAATAGGGAGTTTATTTTATTTCAATCTATTTTCTCTAATTACATTTTAATTCCCTAGTTTTAGGAATTTTATTTTGTAATTTTGAGACTTAGTTTATCCGTTTGGAAAACTTTGTGGATTGAAGCTATGTGATTTGATTGAGTTTTGTGGTTTGTTGAATTTATAAATTTGTATTTTCCCTATTGATTCAGTGAAATTGTGCTTTCTACGTGGTATTGTTAGACAGTATGATTGAATTGGATTAATTGAGTGGCGTGGTATCGCATTCTTGTCAAGAGGGAGCAAGCTACATTAATTTAATCCTAATCACACACTAAGCGGTTTTTAACAATATCTCATGAGGTAGTAGTTAGCTACGGTAGTAGGAGCTATTATTAATTGGGAATATTGGACCCAAGTGGTATCTTGGGGTTCTTCATCTAGACTTAGTGAAAATTTACTCCCACATTTAATTGAACTAGGATAGTCACTATTCCATTTCAAGAGCAATCATCCATATTCATTTTCATACTCCATTCCATTTTATTAAAAATACCAAAAATATTAGTTTAGCATTTAATTAAATTGCATTCTTATTTCCCTTTATTAATTTGAAAATCAAAAAACCTATTTTCCCCTTGTTTTAATTGCATTTGCATGGCATTTAGATCACTTAGGATTCAATAAAAGGCTCCTCGAGAGAGAGAACAATCCTAGGATTGACTATACGCAATCCTTGGTTTATTTTTGATTGTGGACCCCAAGGCTAAAGAAGAGACACAAAAATCCACTCAATCAAATGTATGGTGGAGATGGGTACCACAAATTGATGCTTTTTAATTTGCCTCTTGATTAATTATGAAAAATTACTTAAACACTTTAATTAGTGTAAGCTTAATTGCTCATCAATTGTTGTTAATTTCCTTTAATTGATTTAGTGTTTTCATAACACTTTCTTGCCTATTTTGGTTACACAAGAACCATGATTTAATATGATAATTTTATCATATTTTATGTTCCTTATATGGAGTCTTAAAATTGGTCTTTTGTTTAATTAATTTCAAGGGAAAATTGCCCAAAATTATAATTAATAAATTACAAAATTTTGAGACACATATTCACCTTTATTTAATATGTCTTATTTACCAAAATATAGTATTTATGATAAATAGGAATTTTGGGGTATTACAACATGCATGTGATTAATTATGATTGTACAATTCACTCAATTAATTGCTTTAATCCTTCATTCAGTTTTTTTCTTGTGAATAGCCGTGTACTCTCCCCCTTGTTTCCTCTCCTATATTATGTTTTCATACTTATTAAATCATCTAGAAGGAATTCTCTCATTGGTTAGTTGCAATTTCACAAAGATTTAGCTTTATGATACTTAATTAAAGCCTTAGGATTTAGCTTTATTAGTTTTAATCCAAACCTTTGATTTGGGTTGGAAAAATCTAAACACTATTGATGATATTTAATGATTTAGGATTAAAAATTAATGCAATTACTTAGCCTCTTTAATTAGCAAATTTCACCACTTTTGTATGATTTTAGGGAGGATTAATTAATCTTGGTTAATATTTATAATATAGTGTTTTAGGGGTTATTTGGCCTAATTGTTAAAATTTGATAGGTTACTATATTAATCATAATTGTTTGAAACCCCTAAGATACTAATCTTGGCCTTTAGATATCATTTAGATGTTAATTAAGTTGATATATTCTTAATTATGCCCTTTTTAAATTAATTATTATTTAATTTCGAAAATTAACATAAATATTATTTTTATTGCAAATTTAATTGCCTAATAGTTGTTGCTAATTTTTCTCCAATTAATTTAGGTATTTTGATGATATTTAATTACCTTTTATGACATAATTAAGATTATACTTAATTATGATAATCTTAAGATATTTTATGATCCCTAAAAGAAATTTCAAGATTTAAATCTTGATCTACTAAAATTTCAAGGGGAAATTGCTCATAAATTTATAATAATCAATATCCCAAAATTTGAGACAATATGCTCTCCTTTTACTATAATGTAATATTTATCAAAATATACCTTTTTTTTGGGGGGTATTACAACCTTCCTCCATCCGACACGTAGTGGGCGTTGCTACACGTGTTTTTTCCTTTGCACACTCGTTCCTTGGAGAGTGTATGGTTCCATCTCATAGCTCTGTCCGGATCTTTTGATCATCTAGTTCAACTCAGATTTTTACACCGTCTAGTTCTGCCCAAACCCTTTGGTTTCACCTAGACCAGCTTGA
This sequence comes from Acacia melanoxylon, assembly GCA_019022615.1. Taxonomy (NCBI): domain Eukaryota; kingdom Viridiplantae; phylum Streptophyta; class Magnoliopsida; order Fabales; family Fabaceae; genus Acacia; species Acacia melanoxylon. The sequence goes on from JAFJYJ010000010.1 coordinate 8,587,271, forward strand.
CATCATTTCTGCTCCATCTAGATAGATGCTTATTCCAAGTTGTTTTGTTGCCTGGTTCATCTAGATCAGCTCGACATCATTTCTGCTCCGTCCATATCAATGCTTGCTCCAAGAAGTTACTTTTAGTCCCATACCGCCATAGCTGCTTCTTCCGTCTATCACTTCTCGTTGACAGACTCAAAGTGATATTGAGTTTGAAGGGGGTGTTAAGATATTATTATATCTTATATTAATATTTGATATATACTCATGTTGAGATATTATATATCATCTGTTGATAATTTGATATATCTTAGAAGTTTATTGTTAAATTTAACATTTGATCAGATTTATTTAGATTAGATAAGATTAGATTCTAGGATTAGTTTAGGTTATAATTTGCTTATATAAAGACTCTTGCTCGTTTGCTTGTACTAAGAATTAAGTATTAATGATTTAATAATATTTAGAGGATCTTGTTTCCTCTATATTATAATCTTTCGAATTCTAACAGATAGTAGCTTCTTTGTTTGAAGGACAGGGAAACATAGAGGGAAAATGAGATAGAATTTCATGAAATCTTTATACAAATAGCTATTTAATTTGATGAAATTTAAGAAATGTCGGGTCTCAATTAGAAGTAGTTAGCTTTCCTAAAAGCGTACTTTTGGATTTACACACACTTAAATTTAAGATATCGGATTTAAGTAGTCATAACTCTTTTTCACTAAAACCAATATCCATTAGTGATCAAACTTCTTTTTGTATAGATCCAAATATGTTTACCAGACGTGAAACAGAAAGGATGTCATTTTGTTTGGTATATATGTATGAAGGCTTGAAACTGTAAAGGAAAAAAATACATATTTATTGAGGGAATGAAAACTAAGCATTTTTACTTGTTTAATCATATTTACGTTTTGAAGGATTGTCTTGCATGTCATGTCATTGAAGAAATATTCTACATGTCATCGTATAAAAAGTCTAAATTGCTTTTATAAATGACAAAGGGGTCATAATATATTGTTAATAATTGATAACAGTAGGAATATATTTTGGATTCCATGAAACCAGAGGCTATATTTGACTGGAGCAAGTTACATTCAGTGTACTCAAACATATTAAGAAAAAATCGTTGTGTGGTTGTACCGATTTTCTGACCTGCCAAAGTTACCAAATAGATGTTTAAACTATCAACGTAAATATCCCTTCTGTGAAGTACAAAGTCACTCTCTCAAAATATTGTACCTCAATTTTTTTTTTCCATTTTTATTTTGGTTCCAAGTCTGAAACTTTTTTGATTAAAAAAAAAAGTATAGGATTCTGTGTGTGTGTGTGTATATATAGGTTAAGGTGTAAAAATACATATGACATTTTCCCAAAAGTGCGTCCAACACCAAATGCTTTTTGGAAGGACAAAAGTAACTGTGAACTTTCAAAATAGGCGCAAAAGTATACATTGACCGTTAGTTGATTGTCTGTTTAAATTTTTTAAAGGTTAAGGTGCAATAATACACATGAGATTTTCTCCAAAGTGTGTCCAAGACAAATGTTTTTTTAAGGGTAAAAGTAACTAGGAACTTCCAAAAAAGATGTAAAAACACATATTGACCATTAGTTGACTGTTTGTTTGAATTTTTTGACAGAAAATGGTAACATTGAAGATAACGTGGATGATTAAGAAATTGGAGAGAAGTACTCACATACTCTAGGAGTACCACATCATTTAAACTCTGTCCAATGAAAACATAACAACTCATATCATTTTAATCCTAGTGGCTAATGACTCACCTGAAAAAATCTAAACTTTATCTTGTTTTTAAGAAACATATTGGTTCATCATTTTGTTTTATTTTTTATATTCAATTTTTTTTTCTACAAGATAAAATTTGAATTTTTTCAAATGATTCATCGATCAACTAAGATGAAAATAATATCAATTGTTATGTTTTTAATTTATTGAACAGAATTTAGATGATATGATACTCTTAGAGTATGTAAGTATTTCCATAAATATAATGGATGTATGAGTTCCTTTTGTTAAGAGTGAAGGATGCCAAAAAAAAAAACTACAACTCAACTTGAATTCATAAGTATTACATAATGAACTCCGTCTAGATAAAACTATATGTAACCCAACAAAGTATAATCGTAAAACTACAACAAAAGCAAGAATCGTTCAGAACATTATTTTCTGACTACTTATTAATGGTAGCACATTGTATCAATAAAATTCTTAATTCCCACGAGCTTTTTTTTTTTTTTTTTTTTGATGAACTATAGATATGACATTCTTTTCCTTTACATTCATGTTCATGACAAGCTTGTCGATCATTTGAGTCTGTGTGATAGATGATAATTCATATGGAAACTAAAGTCTTGCTCTTCAATATTTAATTTGCTTCATCAGTAACCTTTCTTGACACTTACTGTTCTATTGTTTTCTGGAATCAGATTTTAGGTCAAGAAACTAAACTAAACATACTACGTCGTAATAGAACCTTAATTATCAACTTTTGTCCTCATTGATGATGATACTTTGAATAGTATCTTCTTGATGATGATGATCAATATTATTTGGGGAAGTAGTTACCCTTAATTCAACTCCTGATGAGTTTTGTGCTTCAACATTATTCTGATCTACTTTTTTCTTCGACTCTTTGCCTTTGCCCCACAGGACCGCGTATAGCCCCATTATTATCAATATAGATCCTATCAAGCTGTATAAAAGCACAAGATATATCATCAGTTTCTACTCAATGAAAACATATTATATAGGGTAAAGGTCCAATTTTGCCTAAAAAATAACTACTCAGGAGTGCTGGATATCCGGAAGTTTTTCAAAGAGAAATTTTGCATTTTATCATTAAAATGTTAATGGACAACGTCAGTTTTTTAAACAGTTAGGGTAAATTTACTTTTTTTTAAAACACTTTTGAGGTGAACTTGTTCATAAGAAAACTTTCAGACACATAGTGCTCTTGAGAATTGCACCTTATATATGTGTGCACACATATATATGTAAATACACACATATATATTTATGTAAATATATATGTGTGTGTGTGTGTAAATATGTAGGTATGTACCTTCCCAAATGCAACATTTCGTCCAAGAGGATTGAGCTAGCAATGGTAACAATTACAAGAAAGAGAGGGGTGAAAATGGAAGTGTAGAGTGGTCCTTTTAGGCGAACACAACATGTTATTAAAATCCAAGCTACTCCTGACGCCACAATTCCCTGGTACATATACATACATTCGATTTCAGGTGATAAAGGCCAAAACTTTAACAACATCTAAAACAACAATAATAATAGCCTCATCTTTCTCGCTAAGTTGAGCCAGCCAAATGAATTACATCACGTTGTTGTGTTCTATCAGCATTGAGCCTAAAATAAACTGAAACCAGTATAGTAATTAAATACTCCCTCCAGTCCTACATATTTAACTAATTTGATTAAATTAAGGAAATTAGTTAAATTAATTGACATCACATGTTTTTTTAAACACCCTAATCATTTTCTTTAATTCTTTCAATCTCTCTCTCACTTGATTATATTGTTGATGGAGTATCAATATGGGTAAAATAGGAAAATATTGATAAATTGATATAGGACATAGGTCTTATTTACATTTATGACCAAAATCAAACTCTTTAATTAGAGGAAATAGTAGATAAGAGAGTTTAAGGAAGGATACCGTGTAGATAGCAGTAAGAAGGAAGGTATTCCAACCAAGCTTCCAACGATTCCTATCTCTTTCCATTATGAGTGCAAATATGACTGATTGTATTGCTGCCATTGTTGACATCAATGCTGCACTTGTATATGCCCATGGAAACTTCTCACTCATCCTTGCCTACATATATTATATATATAATATATAACATTTTCATTATGCAAACACTTCTTTCGTTCTAAAATATATGACTACCTCCCTCGGCTATTTGAACTAAAAATAATATCTTATATTAAGGATCGAATGAGGTAGTACATACATATCAATGAAGACTATTATATTTTGGGATAGGAAACATTTATACTATATTTGGATGGAGAGAAAAAAGAGAGGAGAAAATGAGGAGGGGATACTAGGAATGAAGACTCCAAAAAATAGTAAATTTTTTTTTTTACTATTTTTCCTTCTTAGTTTTCTTTACCCCTAATTTTTTTTCTATCCAAACATCGGGAAATAGTTTAAGGATATTTGGCTGTGTTGTGTTTTTGGCAAATTAAAAGAAGTTGAGGAGGATGCTAAAGTAGAGAATGAATGAACCTGAATAATCAACCAAAGTGAATAGGAGAGGGAAGAGGCAAAGCCCAAAGCAAAGCCCCAAATTTGATTGGAGGAGACCTTGTGTGGGGCCACATGTTTTCTAATATTGAGGTGAGTTGACCATAAGTGTAGCTCTGTGCTCTTATAGAAAGTCAACATCATGACCCCTCCAATTCCCATCACTGTCCCTCCCACCTTGGCCTTCCCTGATGCTCTTCCTATGTTTGCCTTTTCCAATCTGACACAAATTAACTCGTATTATATTAGTTAGTCCAATCATAAACCTTAGTAAAAATCTTTCTACATGTTTTAGGAAAAAATAATTATGTAATTGTTATAGTTTCTTCTTGTTTGTAATCAATGCGATTGAGTTATGAAGGTTTATTCTATTACGTACCTCCATTCATCTTTATCTTTTAGAAGATATCTAAGTGACCACATCAGATAGGTATATCCTTCAATAGAGTTATAAGAAATCTCAATGCATGTCTTGTCAAATTTGATTTTTCCTTACATCAAAACCCAGTGAGCGACCATATGAGTGGTAGAACCATTTTTGTCTATATTAAAACACAATGAGTTGATTATAACGACTCAGTTGTAAACTTGGTAAAATTATAAGGATTAAATAATTAATTTTTCTTTTATAATGTAGTATGTATTTTCAAAATAATATCATTTTATATATTACCTCTAACTACTTATAAAATTTTATAACTAATTAACCAAGCTCCTTTGATTCTAGGATAATTTTAATATTTTATATAAAAAAATACTTTTAACTAATTTTATGAATTTATGTAAGATTGTTCTTAGGTGTTTTTAACTTGGAGATCGAAGAGGGAGTAGCTAATATAATTGGTGTTGTCACAAAGTTTACAAGTTAATTTAGATGATCTTGATGTGGGGCTTGGATTAAATAAAAATGTGGGACCTACCCAAAACAAACGACTAAGACGAAAGTTGCCCCAGGAACGAGGTTGATCATGGCCGTAGCGTATGTTGCTCCCGCTAATGACACTGCTTGCACAAATAAATTTTGTTGCACTGTCCCCCTGAGAGAGATAATCAATATCCAATAACCAGTAAGTCTCACAGATTTTTAGCTTTCCATTTTATTTTTCTTTAATCCTATTTTCATGAATATGATGTCAAGAAAAACTATACGATTTATTATTCAATAATCAATACTTTCATTTTGAAAAAAAACAAATGGTGGAGTTTAGTTTGACTAAATATATAATTTTTGTTTTCAGATTCATGGGAATATATATATATAAGAAAATAACTAAAGGGGAACATATTTTTTATATTCTCATAGTTTTATAAGAGTTTACAAAAGATTTGAAATCATCTATAAAATAGAATTAACAAATTCACTTTATATAGGTTCACCCCAAAAAATTACTATTGCATGAAATATGGAAATTATTAAAATTGAACTTACCCAAATAGTCCACACATCGATGCCTGTAAAAGCACTTTCCCTGTGATTTTGGGTTTGCTCTTCCTGTGATCCACATACATAGATTTCATAAAATCATTGTCAGAAAATTAATTAAAACAAAACCCATCAGTTATAGATTAAAGCAGGCATCATATATATATAATCGCGTTAAACTTTCATCTTCGCGTTCTTTTGTCTAAAACCAAACCATAAACTTTCATCTTGTACCAGTAAATGAAGAAATCAGAAAACTCATCATGAGAATCAGTTGAGGTTAAAGCTTGCTTTAATTTATTAATTAGTTGCATATATATATTATATATGTGTACACACACGCAGAGGCACATATATATATATATATATAAACACAGTTACACCAAAGAGAAACTAAAGAGGTACATATAAACATACGCGTTACCAACACAAAATCAAAGGGAGAGTCCATCTTTAAGTGTTGGGGGGGGGGGGGGGGGGAACTGGCTTATGGGAAGAATCGGGGTTTCAACTTTCCCGGCGGCTCCATTATTCGATCTCTTGCTGACTAGAACCCTTTGTACGTAAACAATCCTTTCCAAAGGTACATAATCCCTTAACTTATAAACCACACTTCTCTTTGACAAAAAAAAAAAAAACCGCACTTCTCTTGTAAGACTCCTCAACATAAACTAAAAGCATAATTAGGTGCATCCAGATAATAATTAAGAGAGAAATACTAAGAGAGAAGTGACCTTTCGACGAAGAAGGCAAGAGGAACCATGAAGAGAGAAGCGAAGAGGAAACGATAAAAGACGAGAATAATCAGGTTGCTGCCTTCTTCATTGGAAACCACTTTGTATAATATGCTAACTCCTGCATATCCCACTTGAACAACTATCATCATCAAAGCTGGCTTCAAATCCTCCACCATCCTTCCCATTTGAACCATCTCTTATATAACTACCTATATACTGTCACTTCGAAAAATTTCTCACTCACTTTATATATATAAGTAGTGATGGTTCATGATCAATGTAACACCAAGTGGTGCGAGACCATATATATATATATATATATATATAAGTGAGATTGTGTGTTTGAAATGAGAGAGATACAGAAACAATAGAAAGGAGAAGGAGAACATGTATAACATGAGATTCTCTTTCTGTCTGTTCTATGATCAACCCTCTCTGTCCTCCTCTTTTACTTCCAAGACATTATATTTTTAAGACCCCTTGTTAATTTTTGTAGGACTTTAATATTTACTTCCTCTCTCTCTTCCCCATTTGAACCACCTCGTACAACTAACTATCTCTATATATAATATATAATATCACTTCAATCATTTCTCACTCACCTTAACTTCTCTGTTTGTGTTTTGTGAGAGTCCATGATATCAAAGCAACAAGTCGTGCGAGAGTCGGGACAATGCACACACACACACACATACAAATGTACATATGTGTACATTGCACGCACACACTCAAATGTACACGCATGTACATATAGATGTACATGTATGTATACATATGTACACACACATATACATATGTGTGTCTGTTGTGTGATCCTGGATGGGTTTAGGTTCGGATCTCCGAAATGACAGGGTTGGTAAAATATTATTGATTTGTTTAAGGGTTTTCCTTTTTTAGGCTTATAACGCAAAAGGTTTTTGCTTCTCTCGACAAGTTTCAGGATTCGAATTTGTGTACTTCTACTTATTACGGGTGAAGCCGTTTACCACCTCTACTAATAGTTTGTTGGTAGGTTGGTAAAATAATCTTGAAATAACACAAACATACAAACACAAATAGACAACATTGGCCTTAGTTGGAGGGGTTTTTTTACGACTTAAGCCAGAGCTTTTAAATTCGAGTTCAAGTTCGCCAAAACTAGAAAACACTTTTAAGAGAGCTAGTAATTATATATATATATATATATATATATATATATATATATATATATATATATATATATAAATAAAAGTAGACATACAGAAACAATTTTGATATCCCAAAAATAAAATAAAAAAATATGGTTTCACATGTATCAAAAGGCTTTTTTAAGGAGAAGAAAAGTCTCATAAATCACGTCAATCTAGAGGGACATCTTCGAATAACGCGTACGCTCTCTGATTATATATATAAGCATGACAAAAAGTCATGATAACTAATATTGATATAAGTTATTATATTTTTCATTGTTTTGTGCAGCATTTAATAAGTTATTTAGGAAATTAAATGCCCTTCCTCCTAGCTACGACAATCTAACATTGTAATATCAAATTACTCAATTAAGTGTTTGTGTTGAGGCAAAAATGAAAAGTGAATATAATTCAACCTACTTATATCTTCATTCTGGTGAGTTAGAACTTAAAAGTAACTTATATATAGAATTGAAGGGAGTGTTTCTTTTTTTAATTCAATATCTTTTATTTTAAGGCTTGCCTGCACAAATTATATTTATTTATATTCTTGGTTAATTTACTTGAGTACTTGCTTATATTACCCACACACTTGTTTTTTTTTTAACAACTTTTTTTTTTGCTCATGTTTTTTAACAACTTGTCTATGTAGTTTATAAGTAGTTTTATACGATTTCAAACCTTGAATTCTGAAATATTTACAAGAACTTATACTTCCTTTGCAATAAATCATACTGTATGCGACACAATTAAATATAAATTCCATCACTTAAATTGACAAGACTGGTCGCTAAAAAGCCATTAATTAAACCAAGATTTAAATCATTTTACTTCGAATCAATGGGTTCTTTTTTTTTTTTTTAAAAAAAACACTATGATCGATTAACGTGATCCAAGCTCCAACTACACAATATATATATATATTCGTTTATTTCGGAAACCTTTTTCACGGGGAAAAGACTATTATGATAAATCAATAAATAGTGTTTAGTTAAATTAGTATTAAATGTTCTAAACAAGCCATAAGATGATGATAAGATAAAGAAGAATCAATTTCGGCTATTGGCTTTTGATAATGTCCAAAAGTTAATCAATCAAAGCTCAATATTTTTTCTTTCTTTAATAATAAAATAAACTTAGTTACAATTACATACATTTTCGAACCTCAAATCACATGCGACATTTCTCTAAATATTTATTATACTTTTTAAAATAAAAAAACAAATGTTTTTACTCCTTACAAACTAACTACTCCAAATTTACAATAAAAAAAATCTTAAAAGGAAGCCTCAAAAAGAGCGTGTGTCTATCTCTGTACAATTCTTGAGTACTAATATATGATGCGAAAACTCCAATGAAAGTTTAATAAAATAAAATTAAGAGAGGAAAGTTTGTGAGTTTTCCCCCCTAATTTCTAAAATATTCCATAAAAATATTTTTTTTTGCAAGCTAATTATGTGTTGAACTGTTGCTGTTTAAGTGATAGTATATAGTAGTGTCCAATTTATATGTTTGTTTTAAACTACATTCCAAATTTTCATGATTTGACAAAAGTAAACCATATATCACACATACAACCAAAAAATGTGGAACACGCGCACTAGCAAATTAAAAGAGGACTACATTGATTGTAAAAACACCAATCCATATTTTTTTGTTGATTGTTATTTTGTTTGATTATCCACTACATGTTCCACATTTTTTTAAAGATTAATTCAACCAATATTGGCAAATGGAAATGCACGTGCACAAGCGTACACTCCATTTTATACTACTCTTTTAGTCCTTAATATAATACATATTTGTTATAAATATATGTATTATGTGGATGTCCATTGCATAGTAACCCTTGAAGGTCTATAAATAGATGTCTTGTGTAACCATTCAGAATACACTTGAAATGAGAATTCCTCCATCTCTCTAGAATTTCTCTCTGACTTCTCTCTACTTTTCTTTAGATTTTCTTCACTTTTATAACATGTTATCAGCATGAGGCTCTAATCAACTGAGCCTCCCTCTTGCATCGTTCATCATCACCATCGTTCATCTTCCATGGTAGAAGAAGAAGTTTTTCAAATCGCTCAAAAGGAGGCGTTCCGGGCTGAAAATTGATTTCTGATCGGTTGTAATGTGATCTCTCCACTCAGGTATGTTTTCTATGAAATTTTGTTGGTTAATTTTATAAAAATATGCCATGTGCGTCGTGAGGGAAAGATGAAGGTCGAAGGCGCAGAGAGGAGGAGGAGGAAGAAGAAGGCGTGTTGGAAAAAAAAAATTGTGGGTCCCACGTATTTTAATATTATATTTTTGCATAGTAAATTTCAAAAAAAAAAAAAAAAATCACGGACGGTTGGTTTGAAAAATTTGTCAGTGGGTCCCACATGTTTTTAATATTTTATTATTATTATTACTATTTGAATAGTAAATTTCAAAAAAAAAAAAAATTGTCGGAAAGTTTTGAAAAAATGTCTGCGGGCCCCACATGTTTTTTATTATTATATTAATATTTAAATACTATTTCAAAAAAAAATTGCACAAAGAATCGTTTTCGTGATTTTTAAAAAGTTTTTATTATTATATTTAAGTAGTAATTATTATTTATATTATATTATTAAATATATATTATTTAATAATATAATATAATTCATACGTGCATAGTAATTGGCAAATTTGAATGCGTGTAGGTATATTTATTTTTCTTCACCGTATTTATCTTCCAACTTTATTTATTGTTGCTAACATATTTATGTTTAAGTATTTATTTTTATGTTAGCATTTATTTATTTATGTTAATTTATTTATATTTTATAATTATTATTAATTTCGACACCTACTTGGGGTTAAACCTCCTAACTTAGGAAGTCTTGATTTAAATTAAGCATTTAATTTTATGCTATATAAATTAAGCATTTATTTTATGCTATTTAATTTAAGCATTTACTTTTATGTTAACTAACATAACATTTACTTTTATGTTACTAACATAACATTTATTTTTATGTTTGCTAACATAACATTTATGTTATTGTTTCTAACACATTTATTGTTTATGTTTTATTTATTATTTGTCATTTTATTATTGTTATTATTAATATTAATATTTTTCTCATTACATCATCGACGTCATATATAATGGCAGAAACCTTTGTTTATTGTAACATCCCATTTTCAAAAGAAGTAATTTTTTATTTTTTATTTTTTATCAGAGTAGAGCATTGGAGCGATTGAGTAACTGATACATATATTTATAAATGCCGTAAGTCCGGTGATTCTGAAACGGTACATTGACCAAGAGTTTTCAAAATGAATAACACCGAAGAAAGTCTTGGTAGGGTCTCTGTGCGGCTTTGCTCGCCTTTCTCCTCGGTTCTCGGTTCTCCCGAACCGACGCTATGATAAGAGCGAGATCCAATTGCAATTTGGATCTCGTGTACGGTTAACCTCATGCTTAAATACGACTACATATACACGACAGCGTGACAATCAATACAACAGTCCATAACGAGATGTATGATTAAAAACGCATAACCACGTATACAAGATAATAACCACGTATGTAACATAACCTCGTATGATACAACATTAATAACCTCGTATGTGACATAACCTCGTATGTAACATACCGTGTGTATATAGCATAACCTCGTACACTACTACACAACAATCATATACAATCATATAATAAACATTAGAGCTAGTGTTACGATGCGAACGTACCTTTTGGCGGTACAACGGAACTTTTACGGAAAAACGTGAAATTCGACGGCGGAAAAAAAATGATATGCGGCGGCAACGGCGGCTCGATTAGCTCGAGATATCCTATAAGGACAACGTTTATCAACATTTGGCATCATAACGAGGCCATTTGGGCGAAAATTACTATTTTGCCCCTAGTACCCCTATTTGCGAGAATTTCGCGAACTTCGTTACTTTGACCTTATTCCATTTCAAAATTATCCCCACTATGTTTTTACCTCGTCGGGCATCTTTCAATGCAATGAGGCTTAAAAACAAGTATAGGAATAAATTCGAAACTTCCTAGATCAAAACAACGGTTCTCTACTATAACTACCGAAAGAACTACGAAAACTAAAAGCTAAGGACGGAAGAACTTACTCGGAGCTAGGTAGAATTTTTGCAGAGCTTCTCTCTCTAGAATTTCGGCCAAGGAAGATAGAAGAATGGTGTGAGAAATGAAGAAGGGAAGGGTGCTATTTATAGAAAAAATTCAGGACGTAAAGGGAATTTTCTGCTTTGTTTTTGAACCGTTAGATCTAGGGTTTTGGGAGGAGCAATCTTGGCCCTCCATCCATAGGTGCCGACCTCTTTGGCCCAAAAAGTCAAAGAATGAGTTGTCATCTTGCTTTATGGCCTCCGGTCCGATAAAGCTACCCGATCGGTGTCCGTTTCGCGCGATTTCGCGAAACTCAAAAATGCGAGCGTGTAACTTTGAAGGTCTTTTCATCCTCTTTCATATTATCAATTTGGATCCTCTTTTTGATCATATCCAGGTATTCTCCGGTGCGTCGGAAGATATTCGGACAAACGCGTCGATTCGGAAATCGCTTAGATAGAACCAACTTCGGACAACAATTCTTGAATCGTAAACGTCCGGTTGTTGCCTAACTTAATCTCGTGTTTAAAAAGAAACAATTTTTTCTATAGGTTCTCACTTTGCCTATCGACTCTACTCTATCGATCAACTTTTCGTCTTATTTGAAATTAGGGTTTTCGGTTGCGGAAACAACGCACAGTAAATTCTTTCTTCGTGTAAAAATTCACTTGTTCTTAATTTGATCAGTCTGGAAAGACTTTTACTTCTGGTTTACCTGTAGAATTTATTTCTAACTTGTCCCCCGGTCTGCCTATAAGCTGACTCACCGCATAATATTATTATTTTATTCTAATTACCATTTTAATTATTTAAACAATTCTTTTTAATTAAAAATACTTAGAATTTCGGCCCCCTCTTTTAAAAATTCAGTTTTAATTATTTTTCCATAATTTTTTCCATTTTTTAAAAATATAATATTTTTTACCAAAAATTCCCGTTTTACCCCTGCCTTCGTTAAGGCTTAATCAGACCTAATTTCTTCGTTTAGTGATCTTTTTAGGATCAGGTTTCTTCATATATTTATCTTTACCAATTTTACAGTATATTTTTATCTTGCAAACTTTTATCTTGACATTGTCATTTTATATCCTATGTAAAATATTAAAATGTTTACCCCATCAGGTTACTTTATGGTTCTGAAATGCTTTTTAAACTTTTCTTCATGTTATTCCCTCTAAAATAATTTATTAAATTCTCATAATTAGGGATAACACTTCCATATTTTTCTCATAATTTTTCATGATCTTTCAGTATTTATCATAATAGTTTTAGATTGTTTTTATCACCATTATATCATTTTTAGTCATTCTGTTCATCATATTTTCCTGTAACTTTTTTGACAATTTACTCTATAATTATAACAATTTTCTATAACAGTTTTAAACTCATGATTTTGCTTTATCAAAATATTCGTTAATTTCCTTTATCTCAAAATTTCCAGATTTACTAAAATCTGGGTATTACATTTATCCTGAAGATAAACAGTTGGAAGCCATTTTGATTGTATTTCTCTTGAAGAGGAAAAATGGCATTGAGATATATGACAAAAATTGGCCAGAAGCCAAATGAAGATATAAAGTGGCAAGTAGCCTAGAAGAGACATAATTTAGCCAAGAAGGCATAAATTGGCAAGAAGCCAAGAGATGACATAATTTAACCAAGCCAAGAGAAGGCATATATTGGCAAGAAGCCAAGAGGAGGCATAATTTGGCCTGAAGCCAAATGATAATTTTGCCTGATGTTGTGAGACATATTGGCCAGAAGCAAAGAGATAAATTTGCGGAGTTATGAGACATGGCCTGATCCATAATTTTTGTATGGTATCATTTGTATGAAAGTCTCAAAATTATATATTTGGCATTAAAAGATTCTTTTGTTCTTTAGAACAAATTAATGGGAATGTATGATCACTTTGAGAAGATGGTTGTTCTTCTAAAAGTTTATTATAAATGAGAATATTCAATTTGCTCCGAAGTAGCAATATTGTGAAGGAATCAAGAAATATTTTGAATTAATTTCTTGTATTTATATGATCAAACAAAATAGTGAGTTTTTGTTTTAAGGATCATGAATTTCCTCTAACAGGCTCGACTCCATTCCCAGAAGTGAATGTAGTAATGAATAAATTTAATTGTGGTTGTGGATATGTGTGTAAATTTGTTTACATATGGACATGGTTGTAATTATGATGGTTCAAATTCTCACCAGAAGTGAGGAAAGATTATTGATAAGAACCATAGAAAGAGATATTGGGTATAATAAACATGATAGAAATTCATGTTATTGTTGTGGTAGTTTGGGTCATGATTTTTGTATTTATTGTATGCCATAATATATTTGTTAAAGGTCAAATATTTGATATAAATTATCTGATAAGATAAGTATTATATGTAAATCAGCCTCAAAATCAATTTCAAAAGTATGAGGCGTTGATTTTCGGAAAATGGGACCAATTTTGGAATTTTAAATAATTGGGGTATTATTTTATAATTTTACGTGGTAATAAAATAACATTCATAAAATTTGGGGTCAGTTATGTAATTTTTCCCCAAGCAAATTTTTCAATGCTAGAAAATTTTTGGCCATGGGTCCCACGTGTTTATATTATTTTATTATTATGAATAGTAAATACTATTCACGAAAAAAAAAACAATTTTTTTTTTTGATATTTTTGAATGGCAAGTAGCCATAATTTTATGTTTTTATGGTAAGAAGTAGTCATAATATTATGATTTTATGACTAGAAAATTTATCATTTTTATTACCATAAAATTATTATTTGATATTAAGAAGTTTATCAAATTTTATAATTGTTCTTTTATAAAAGAACAATATTGGTTTAAAAAAGTGGCATGACAAGAAATTTTTTTATGGATTATTATAAATACTAAGACCCTGAAGATATATGTATATACAAAGAATTTTAAGTTAATATGTATATACAAAGAGTTTTAAGTTATTGTCTTAAAGACAAATAACTTGCATAGAAATTATGCCACACGTGAGTAATAATTCTAAAGGCTAATAGTCTTGGAGACTATTTAGCATAGTTTACCCACTTCATTTGAAAGACCAATGTTCAGACTATATTTGGTAGTATAAATTTGTTTTAAGGCTCTAGAAGAGCTATGAAAGTATAAATTTGTTTTAAGGCTCCTGAAAAGCTAATGTATTGTTTCTTGAAGGAACAAAATTATGCATTAAATATGCATTTTATTCTACCAAATATGAAAGAAACTTGTTGAGTTTCAAAGATATCTACAGAAATGGATATCATATAGAAAAGTATTGAACCACATGCTCATTGTAAACCAGAAGTTTACAATATGACCAGTGAGGTCATAAGTGATTAATAAAGATATGAAAAATTATTGAGAATTCATATCTTGATGTGTAAACAAATATTATAAATTGAAAGTGATTATTCATTTTTCTAGAGCTGATACAAGGAGGAGATATTTGAGATATTTTTTTCCATTGGGTATGCCGGAGTGCCTGTAGCACTATTATAATGCACTAATATGGTCATCAATGGAGGATGAGAATATATGTTGGGTGTAAAACTCCTTTGATAATAAATTAAAGGATTTGAAAGTGTAAACCCACATTTGGATTGAAATCCATGAATGATTGTGAAGTATTTTTAAAGGACTCACTTGAGGGGGAGATTTCTAGAATACAAGTGTGAGTGAAATTTTGATGTGTTATATACTTCATACATTAAACCTCTCTTATGAAGAACAAAGTCCATGAATTTTAAGGGGAATGTTCTGTCTCACACTTGAGGGGGAGATTGTTAGTATGCAAGTGTGAGCTAATTTGTAGAAAGTCATACTCATACTTCCCACATAATGACAAATATGATCTCCGAAAATGAATGATAAATTATGATTGTGGATCATAATGTTACGATAAACCGAAGTTTCGAGATGAGATATATGTTACGGTAAAACGAGAAGTTTACTGATCAAAACATATTTATTGTTGGCATGACTTGTTTGATCATCCAAGTCATATATATATAATACAAATAAGATTATGTATTGACATCCATAGAAGAATCAGAAAATTCTTCATGAATAGCTGCTTGTTCTCAAATATAAATGACTATGAAAATATCATAGGTCATAATTGGTGATAAGATCTCTGGAAATATATCAAACAGATTTATATGGGCCCATTGAAATAACATGTAAACCATACAATGATATGAGAAATTTGATAGATGCATCTATAAGATGGTTACATGTGAGATTATTTGCTTGCAACATGGAGTTTGCAGAAATAATTGCAACATGAAGTTTGCAAATGAGATTGCAATATGAAGTTTGCAATAATGTTTGATGTTTGAATAAATTAAGCGCACAATTTCCAGATGATATGATTTAAGAATCATAATTAAAACCTCCATAAATAAGCTGGATGAATGCTTATGAGAACAAAATTTTATGTTGGCATATTTGATATTATATAGCAGCATTTATATAAGCCAACAAAATTCTCCCGGTAAAATTGGCTTTTGGTCAGGAGCCAAACAAATTTCCATCTTAAAATGGTTGAATGTGCAATGATTAATAACCCACCACAATGCACATAAATGGATATAGAAAGATATTTGAGATAAATGTTGTATAAGTACCTTTATTTCTTGTTTGTTTCTATATGAAATGAGAAAGATGTTTCTAAAGGAAACAAATGGATTTAAGAGACTTATCTTTGCATGATTAGTCAATTGTCGTTTGACATTGTTTTTACCATGAGGGGAGAAATTGGATAGCTGGAAAAGACAATAAATGGAATGCATTATAGCAAAGTATATATCCTCGAATAAAGTAGTATGAACCAGAAGTTCATCAGATTATGCATTCATGAATTATTTGCCAGATAATATTACTGACCTAAATGAGATTTATGGAATCTCATACTCATTGAAAATGCTCCAATCAGTATAAATATGAATGTGGCATGCCCGAAGCATGAGAAACTATTCGGTTCCAAATATAGATTTTATGGATAAATTGGAGCAATAGTTAAGATGATCATGTTAAGGAGGTAGATGCTCCAGAAGAGTATCGAGACATAACTAATTGCAAAAACCTCAAGAGAGGTTCAGGTACCTGAATTATATTGATATTGATAAGTTATGTCGAATTGGAAAAATGGAACCGAAAAGATGAAATTGTCGACAACAATTTTTGATTATGATATCATGTGATTAAATGAGGATATTATATAATGATATGTCACAAGATGTTGACATAAAGAAGATTGGCCAAGAGGATAAGTGAAATTGAATATGACACAAATATAATCATATTATGACAGTTATGGACCAGAAGTCCAAATTGAGATATATGAATATTTATGTGAAAATAAAGATTTTCACAAAGTCTAATATGATTATGATGTGATATATGATTTTGTGGTGGATACAATAATTTTGTATATATATTGTTAATCTGACAATTTATGAAAAAAAGGAAAATTATGCATCTATTAGATATTGTTATATAGCCTATGCATAAGGCTTACTAAATCATGAAGATTACAGAAGAATCTTCAAAGAATCAAAAAGTGCTAGTAGCACATGTCCTTAAAGGACTTAAGGTGGTAGGAAAGGACTTAAGGTGCCAGGAGCACATGTCCCAGAATGACTTAAGGTGCGAAAAGCACATATCCCCGAATGACTTAAGGTGCCAGAAGCATCAAAGGTTTTTAATGAGGCAGCATTAGAAAATCTGATGTAATTAAGAGGGGGAGCGTCGATACACATTGTACTCTTTTTCCCTTATCTAGGTTTTGTCCCACTGAGTTTTCCTAGAAAGGTTTTTAATGAGGCAACATTAGAAAGTGTATCAATGGATAATGTACTCTTTTCTTTAGCTAGGTTTTATCCCACTGGGTTTTCCTAGTTAAATTTTTTAATGAGGCATATTCATAATAGACATCCAAGGGGGAGTGTTATAAATATATGTATTATGTGGATGTCCATTGCATAGTAACCCTTGAAGGTCTATAAATAGAGGTCTTGTGTAACCATTCAGAATACACTTGAAATGAGAATTTCTCCATCTCTCTAGAATTTCTCTCTTACTTCTCTCTACTTTTCTTTAGATTTTCTTCACTTTTATAACAATATTTACTTTATTTGATTATATTAAGGAAGCTAATTGAGATAGTTAAATGACATATATATTTTTTAATGTACCATGGCCATCTTCTTAATTCCTTAATTCCCCCTCCTCCTTAATTATTGTTGAGGGAGCATCAATAGGAGTAAATAAAGAAAAGATTGACAAATATGAAAACTATGTCTTATATTTAGGGCCAAGATCAATATTAACTTTTACAAATTGACAACATTCTAGCACATTTTCCTTCTCTTTTTACCTATTTTTGGGTTCAAATATATGTATAGGAAATGAAGTGTATAGATGAAAATGTACATACCAAAGTATCAGGCAAAAAATCAAAAGAAATTTGTGTTGTATGCTATATAGTTTGTGATTCAATTGAGAATTGATAAATCCTCCCTCTTTTGTAGGAGGATGGAGACAAGTTTTAAAGCTCTACAAGAACCAAGAAACAAGAAAAAAAAAAGAGTAAAGGAAGTGAAGCATTGCAAAGTTAGAAGGAACTTGTACAACTAGCCTCAGCAAGTTGACCAACTGGCCATGACAAGTAAACAATCTCAAGAAATCTACTCTCTGTATAATTGGCTGCAACAAATTGACAAACTTGTCATAGCAAGTTAAGACTCTGAAGAAAAATTAGCTCTCTATGTAACTGGCCGCGGTAAATTGACAAACTTGTCGTAGCCAATCGAGAGAAAGTACAGTAGCACGTTTTGAATTCAAAAGCAGAAAACACTACGTAACTATAGGAAAAGGCCGAAAAACACATTCTTTTGACTATGGAACATTGGAGAACGCAAAGGAAGAGCTTGGAAGAGAGATTTTGACAACTTTGGAGGTTTGGGTGTTCTTCTTAAGAGAGATTTTGAGGTTTTCACATTGGTTCTTCTACTTTTCTCCTCTTGTTCATTTAGCTTCTTCATGTATTCAATAACTTTGTTTAGAATCTCTTTGTATTTGAATATGAGTAGCTAAATCTTTCATTCTAGGATTCTTTTGACCCTTTGTATGGATTGATACTTAAATATTTCTCTCTTTTGGTAGATAAATGTATGTATGTATGTGTGTGTGTGTGTGTGTGTGTGTGTGTGTGTGTGTGTGTGTGTGTGTGTGTGTGTCAACCTTGACTTAATGCTTCTAAGTGATTGGCCTCTATTTAGATTATTTATTCACTTGGGCTTGTCTTGAGAAATCTAATTTAGGTGTAGAACTTGATTAAAATCATGCTTGTCTTGAAGTTTACTTGATAAATGGACGGTTTGTTGGTAAAATAGCGATATTTTTACTAATCTTGCATTGTCACATTAAGTTTGTTTCTTAAATATTGATTATCATTAATTGTAGCAAGAGATTTTGTATTTTATAATTTAATGAGAAGAGAAACTTGATTTTGACTTGAGAGAGCTTGTCAATTGTTTTTGAACCTTAGACTAACACATATATGTATTGAAATACTAGTAGAGAGGAAATTGTAATACCCGGATATTTATCTGGAATATTATAAATAAAAGTTGGATATTTCTGATAAGTGAAATTGCAATCTCCATTCTTGGGTAATTATAGTCTATTTTCTAGGTAGAATTTCTGCAAGAAATTAGGGAGTTTAAGGGTCAAAGTGCCAAAATGACCAAAATGCCCCCGCAAAGGGTAATTAACTTAGAAAATTCATGAAAAATCCTAAAAGTCAGTAAAATGACCAGTTGAATTAAGAGAGTATATTATCTCTAATTACATTAATTAAATAAATTACAAACTTGGGAAAATGAGAAAGGATGCTCATAAAGTAATAAATGACCAAAATACCCTTGTAATTATGAAACAATGCAAGAGGCATGGAAATGCTAATGTTAATACAAGAATATGAAGGTAATGAAACATTCTAATTAAGAAAAATACCAACTATGATTAAAAGAGTAATTAAGTAATTAATAGCTAATTACTTAAGCATAAGCAAAGGAAATTTCAGTAATAATTATGTGAAGCTCTAAAATTAGTGGAAATTAGTTGAATATTAATAAAATGTATTTACTAATTAAATTGGAAAGTTTTGATAAAAAATAGTTGAGTTTAGGTATTTTTAAACCTAAATACAAGAATGGACCAATTAGGGAATTTTGTAGAATTTTTAATAAAAATTGAATTAAGTAATTAATTAATTCTTGAAAAACATTTACAAAAAAAAAAAAAAAAAAGGCTGCCGAAAATTGGCCAAAGAATTTGAGGATAAGAAGCAAAATTTGATATCTTGATATTTTGCAAATTTTTTATTATTATATAATATAATTAAAAAGCATGAATAGTAATCTTATATTTAGGAAACAGATCCTATCTAGGGAACCAGGAATAGGAATTCCAAAGTCAAGGTAAAATATTGATCAGTGAGTTTTTACCTTCAAGTGACCTCTTTAGGAAGTCAATTCCGAGACCCGTAGCACATTGTCCTAATAAGACGAAATAGGGAAAATCTTTGCTAGTCACATTTTGGGAAAATAAGGAAATAAATTATAACTCAACATCTAGGGATGAGTTTATAATTATAAAAATACATTTGGAATCAGTGAATTATTATCTAGAGCTTGATGATTCCGGAACCGATTTCGACACCGGACGCGTACGGACACGTTTTCGAGAAACTTCGGGACGGTTGGAACCCTGTCTAAAGTCAAAATTCAAGTTATAATAGATATTATTGATGAGAAAGAGAAGGTCTTCAAAGTTCTAAATCTAGAATTTTGAGATTTCTCCGAAATTACGCGAATCGGGTACCGATCGAGAAATACTACTGATGGCCATAAAGTGAGGTGAGTCATCACTTCTTGGTCAATCCTTGGATGCCAAACAGCCCAAAGATGTCGACCAAAGGAGGGTGAGGTGGAGTTTGTGACTTTTTGTTCAAGTTGCATTAATGGGTTCTTTACAATTTGGAATTCCAAACAAAGCCTTAACCAAAGTCTATAAATAGGAGGCATGCTCCTTGAGAAATCCTCACACCATTTCTTTCTTGTCTTGACCGAATTTCTTGAGAGAGAAAGTAGAGAGATAAGCTACGGGAAAAGCTCTGAGAATTCTTCAACGGGTAAGTCTTTTGGCCATTAGCTTTTAAGTCTTTAGTTCGGTAGTTAGTAGAATTGTTAGTTAGATTTAGGAAGTAGGTGATAAGATTCCTATGCTTGTTTTTAGGCCTCATTGCATTGAAAAATGTGCCTAAAGAGGTAAAAACATAGTAGGGTCGAGTCGTAGAAAAGTTAGAACTTTAGCGGTTCTTTTTAAAAGTAAGGGTAGAATTTGTTAGAATAGCCTTTAAATTTCAAGTATGATTTGGGTATCATATGGGAGGGCTATTTTAGTCATTATTTTCGAAAATCATAGTTGCGTCGAAGTTACGGCAAAATTTCGGGAAGAAAATTTGCTAGAGTAACGAAATCTTTGAGTGAAATTCCGCCGATTAGGGGTAGAAGGGCAAAATGGTAATTTTTTTTACCTAAAAAGCCGAGTTATAGTGTCAAATCGCTAATAAAGGTGATATTATTCTTATAGGATATCAGAATCTACGATTTCTTTCCCGATTCTGTTGCCCGACGAACATTTGTTTGAAGTTCACGTTCTCCGTGAAAGTACGTCTTCCGTAGGTAGTACCTAACGTTGCCAACGAAGGTACGGACGCGTCTTGTAACATTAATCTTGTACATCTTAAATACTTATATGTCAATGATATGTTCGTAGACCGTTATACGAGACGGTTATACGGGTTATAGTTTTGGTAACACCGTTTTGTTTTCCTAGCGCGAGGACACGAGTAATTTCGTGGCACTTTGGTGAATAGTGCATCTTTGTTATTGTTTACCTTATGGGGCTTTACATATTGCTTTGTGCTTATGTTTGTCGGCATAATGATCATGCATCGTTTGTATGCTTATGATATCTTGTGGTATTAGCTCTAGAAATATCGTTGTACGTATATTGTATTGTTTGGGTATGAGGTTAACCGTTACACGAGATTCAATATGGTGAATTGAATCATTTGTAGCTTCGTGGTCGGGAGGACCACGGTTCGGGGATCGAGGCAAGTGCCGGAATAGACGTGCGGCTAAAGACTATTTCTATCTTATCGTTTTTACGTTATTCTGTCATTCCGCTATTTCATTTCTAAACCTTAGGACTATTGTAATCTATACAATATTACACAATGGTTGATGTTTTGGCTATGAACTGATCACTCTTTCGCTCTATTGCTCTACTCTGATTGAAAAAAAATAAAATTATGCGTTTCAAAATGGGATGTTACAGAAATTAATCAAGTCTTATGAAATGCAAAAGGGGAAGAAGAATCTTATTCTCCATTTAATACTTGAAGTCAAAGAATCAATTGCCTTTATCAATTTTTAGTTTTAGAAATAGTTTTAAGAATTCTCATTTCACATCAAAATTTTGTTTTAATTCAACTTAATTAAATTCATTAAGCCTCATGCTTGACCAATTTGTTATACAAATTCTCGTGGGAACGATACTTTACTTATCACTTTATTACTTACATGACTCATGCACTTGCGAGGCTAACAATCAACTCCCTAAATATGTCTTACATTAAGGACATGAGGAGTATATATGTTACCCTGGAGTTTTAATAAAACATGTATTGTTTTCTACCATTAGTTCTCTTTTTTTCCGGCTGAAATAGCATTTATTTTTATTAATATAAAAAAATAATTATATGTCGATAATAATATAAGTTAAAAATAGTATAATTCATGTCATCAGAAATAGCATTTAGTTTCATAATATGATAGCACTCTGAGTCGTCTGTGGAAATATGTTGATAGTTGTAACATCCCATTTTCAAAAGCAGTATAATTTTTTTTTCATCAGAGTAGAGCATTGGAGCGATTGAGTAATCGATACATATATTTATAAATGCCGTAAGTCCGGCTGATTTACGTAAACGGTACATTGACCGAGAGTTTTCAAAATGAATTACAACATAAGAGAGTCTTGATCGGGACTCATGTACGGCTGCTCGCCTTACTCCTCGGTCCTCGGTTCTTCGAACTCCGACGCTATGATAAAAGCGAGATCCAATTGCAATTTGGATCTCAAAACTGTTAACCTCATGCTTAAATATGACTACATATACACGACAAGCAATCAATACAACAGTCCACAACGAGATGTATGATTAAAAATACATAACCACGTATGTAAGATAATAACCACGTATGTAACATAACCACGTATGATACAAAGCAATAATAACCTCGTATGGGACATAACCACGTATGTGACATAACCGTGTATATAACATAACCACGTATGCTACAACAACAAACAGAACACAACAAACATATATAATCATACAATAACCATCGAGTTAGTGTTACAAGACGCGAACGTACCTTTTTGGCGGTACAATGAACTTTTACGGAAAAACGTGAAATTCGACGGCGGGAAAAAAAGCGGTATGACGGCGGCACAACAAATGCTCGATTAGCTCAGATATCCTATAAGGACAACGTTTATCAACATTTGGCATCATAACAGGCCATTTGGGCGAAAATTACTATTTTGCCCCTAGTACCCCTATTTGGCGGAATTTCGTCAGAGCTTCGCTGTTTTCGCTCTATCTCTCCAGAATTTTTGAGATCTTTTCCCTTATCATATTTTCGAAATATATATCATATTTACCCCTAAATATGATATCTAGACTATCTTGAAAAATTAAAGATAAATCTAGCATTCCTACTATATCTCGAAAGAACTAGAAACTAAAGACCGGGGACCGAAGAACTTACCCGAGACTTTGCTCGACTTTCTCCGAGCTTCTCTCTCTAACTTCTCTCTAAGGGGCAGATTTTTGGTGTGAAAAATGAAGAAGGTGCTCATGCCCTTATATAGGGAAAAATTGTGCCACTTTGGTAATTTCCATATTCCAAATCTTGTAATTTTCTCTTACCTTATAACCAAGTAAAATCAAAGCATAATGGTGTTTAATTCCTAGCCATGCAGCATGTTGGTCGACATTCAAGGCTGATTTGGCAGCAAACAATTGGTCCAAAAATGGTGAGTCAACTTGCTTTATGGCGGTTCGACATGATTTTCCTGTTCGTCTCCGTTTCGCGTCTCTTCGGAGAAATCTCAAAATTCTGGATTCATAACTTTGAAGATCTTCTCTTCCTCATCAATAATATCTAATTTAACTTAGATTTCGGTCCCTTACGAGTTCCAACGGTCCAGTTGAAGTTTTCTCGAAAAACGTGTCCGAACACGTCCGGTGTCGGAAATCGCTTTCGGAATCATCAATCTACGGATAATAATTCACTGACTCCAAATATGTCCAGATAATTATAAACTCATCTCCAGATGTTGACTTATAATTTATTTTCTTCAAATCCAAAATGTGAATATACGCATTTTTCCCTATTTCGTCTTATTAGGCAAATGCGCTACCGAGCCTCGGAATTAATTTCCGGAAGAGGTCACTTGAAGGTAAAAACTCACTGATCAATATTTTACCTTGACTTTGGAATTCCTATTCCTGGTTCTCTAGATAGGATCCATTTCCTATTTATTTCATTACTATTCACTATATTATATAATAATACAATTTTACAAAAATATCATGATATTTATTTTTTTTCTTTTATTTTTTATTTATTTTTCTAAGCATAAAATATTTTATTAATATTTTATTTTATTTTTTATTTTTATTTATTTAATAATTTCGAATTTCTCCAATTAAAAATAATTATTTAAATTATTTTTAATTCATTTACTTTATACCTTAATTATCCCATTAATTACCAGATTAGCCACTTACTAATTTTTGATAATTTTCTTAATTAGGATAAATCATTATCTCACAACTATTTTACTTACATTGGTATTTTATATCCCATGTAAAATATTAAAAATCATGGGGTCACTTATGATCCCAAAATAATACTTAATTTTGCCTCATTATTTTTCAAGGGAAATTATCCCCAAAAATTCCTAAAATTAGAGACAACATACTTTCTAATTTTTAACAAATATTTAATTGCCTCCTGGGATTTATCATAATATTTTTAGGCCATTTAATGCCTCAAAAATACATTTTATGGATTTTAGCTCTTTATCTCTCCTAATTTCCATAGAAATTACCTTAGAAAATAAGATAATTATTACTTCTTATTTGAGACCACATATTCACCTATTTTCAATAGGTATTATTTATCGAAATATAATATTCCGGATAAATAATTACCCGGGTATTACAATAGTCATCAGTGAATTTGTTTTCGGGCAACTTTTTTGAGTTAACATACATCAAATTAAAATTTGGTTTTTTTTTTTTTTTTTTTTTTTTTTTGGAAAATAAAAGTAAAGTGGCTTATACAAATTTGGATAAGTGTATTTTTTACACAATGAATTGTGTGCAGATAAAACTATATATAATAAAACAAAGCAATACCTTCAATCCTAACTATAAGATCTAATTGATTTTTAAATTTTTTATAATTAATATTTAATAGTTTAAATTTCAAGCCGTCAAATATAATATCTAATTACTTGATGATTCTTCATAAAGAATCGTAAAATATAATCACAACCTTAAAATATTTATGAAAATACTTCACAATTTATCTTAAGAACTGTACAGTATTTCTTTATATTATTTTCGCCTCTTTATATTTCACGGTTTCCTCTATAACTTACTTTATTGAGCGTCAAATATTCACAAACCTATAGTAGTGATTTATAAGAAATCTTGCTTATATCACTCCTTGTTTTATACGTAGTTCATAAGTAGTTTTACTCAATTTAAAATCTTGCATTCTAAAATATTTACAACAACCTATGCTTACCTTACAATAAATTCTATATATGACACTATTAAATATAAATTCTATAGCTTAAATTGATAAACATTGTCCCTAAAAAACATGAGAAATCAATCATCATTTTACAATACTGAATTAATGGATTATTTTTGTTTTTTCCCCTTGAAAAAACCTATGGTCGATCAACGTGTTCCAACCACACAAATTCTATAGCTCGGAGAAAATGTTTCGCGTGGTGAAGTGGAAGAAGTATACCACTCTTGTCCTTTTAAAAGTTTGAAAAACAAAATGGTCTTTATGATTAGTCCACACAGAGAGATCTAGTAACTAGTAACAATTGTACAATTTTGTCCTTATTAAATAGAGAGACAGTGAAGAAAGAGGTGAAAGCACAATGTATCAAGTATGTTTTTATACCCATTTATAATGAAGGTAAAATTGAAAAAAAAAAAAAAAACTATGAATTTGGGACATATTTAATGAGTTAACTAACTTTCCTTTGTATGTGAGAATTATGTAAACTAGACTTAAAAAAGGACCAGCAGGTGGTATTCATTTTCTCCAGATTTGTCTTTATTTTGTGGACAGATCATCTGAAGAATATTGAAGAAGCTAGATAGAGTTGAAGCAAAAAAAATTGATATAGAAAATAGGTATTTGAATTTTATTTGTGGAATATCAAGTTGTGTGTATTCGCGCGCTCTTCGCCATGAATTAACGAGGGGCCAAATTGAGAAGTCTTCCGCTATCTATGAGGAATCAAATGATGATACCGATAATTCTGAAAGAGACCAAATTAAAAAGAATACTATCTATAATTTGTGAAAATAAAATGATGATGTGGTACCATAATATTAGAAACTCGTTAATTATTTATATAAATTGTTTGGCCCAACTGACACCAAACACCTCATCATAATTATTACATAACGAACCCCGAGCATTTTTTGATGACCTATAGATGATCAATCATGTTCCTGACACATTGTTTTTATTGTTTTCAGAACACAGATTTGAGGTGAAGAAACCAATCTAAACATACTACTTCGCACTAAAACCATAATTATCATCACTTTTGTCCTCATTGATGATGATAGTTTTAATAGTATCATCTTGATGATGATGATGATCACTATTATTTGTGGAAGTAGTTATCTTTAATTCCACTGCTGATGAGTCTTGTGCTTCAACTTTATTCTGATCTTCCTTTTTCTTCAACTCTTTGCCTTTGCCCCACAGGAATATATATAACCCCATTATTATCAATATGGATCCTATCAGACTGTTTACAGTAATTAACGCCACAAAACATATTAAACATAAAAGGGAGAAGATCTATTAGTTTCCCTACTAAATGATTAAAACATACTACCTTATATCCTTAATATAAGAGCTACTTAATTTAATTTGATTAAATTAAAGAAATGAAATAAATAGGTTAATTTGAACATGTGACGTGATCTCCCTAAACTATCCCTATGTAGCATTAAATTATATATCAATTTATCACTTAAGTAAATTGGTTTTGAGAAAAATGATAACTATATATAGAGATAAAATAGATTGAGATCTTATATTTAAGATCAAATTCAACAATCCAACTAGCTCTTATATTAAGGACTAGAAGAAATATTGGACATTGTAGAGAGAGAGAGAGGGAGAGATTATTAATGTAAATTTGGACGTACGTACCTTCCCAAATGCAACATTTCGTCCAAGAGAAAAGAGCCAACAATGGCAACTAGTACAAGAAAAAGAGGATTGAACATGGAAGTATAGAGTGGCCCTTTTTGGCGTAGACAAGATGTTATTAAAATCCAAGCTACTCCTGACGCCACAATGCCCTTGCATATATAAATTCAAATTTCAGATGTTTCAATAATGTTGCAGCCCTAAACTTCAAAAGAACGGACACAACAAAAACAATAAGCTTTATTTCACAAAGTAAAACGATCTACATGAATCATATTATTTTGTTGTGTTCTATTGATAAACAAGTGTATGGAAGGATACCGTATAGATAGCCGTAAGAAGGAAGGTATTCCAACCAAGCTTCCAACGACTCCAATTATCTCTTTCCATGAAGAGGGCAAATATGACTGACTGTATCGCTGCCATCACTGACATCAATGCCGCACTTGTGTAAGCCCATGGAAAATTCTCACTCATCTTTGCCTACATATTATAAAATAGAACCATTATGGGATTACGTATTTCATATCCTTAATATAAAACATACTTAACTAATTTGAGTGTATTGAAGAAATAAAATAAATTAGTTAACCTAAACAAATGTAATCCAATATCCCTAAAACACTCTTGTATAATAATCTTAGATTATATATTAGTTTGATGAATTAGTTTTAGGGGAAATTGATAAATATAATTAAGGGACAAAATAGTGGAATGATTGATATCAAAATTATTGAAGGGAACGAACTAGAGAGAGAGAGAGAGAACCTGAATAATCAACCAAAGTGAATAGGAGAGGCAAGTGCCGCTGGCCAAAGCAATGCCCCAAATGTGATTGGAGGACACCGTGTGTGGGGCCATATGTTTGATAATGTTCAAGTGAGTTGACCATAAATGTATCTCTATGCTCTTATAAAATGTCAGTATCATGGCCCCTCCAATTCCCATTACTAGCCCTGCCACCTTCGCCTTCCCTGATGCTCTTCCCATATTCAGCTTCTCAAGTCTAATCAAAATAATTTATTACCCTATATTTTAGACCAAGTATTTCATAATGCAGATTAATTAAGATTATCTCAATATGGGGCTTGGGGTTAAATGAGAGTATGAGACTATGAGAGTGTGGGACCTACCCAAAACAAAGGGCTAAGACGAAGGTTGCACCTGGAACAAGGTTGTACATGGCCGTAGCGTATGTTGCTCCCGCTAATGACACTGCTTGCACAAATAAATTTTGTTGCAGTGACGCCCTGCCAAATATAGATAGAGGTTATTATTAATATTTAATCAGGTAACAGATCTAATACTTCATTTATGTGTGGCAGGTGCCACTCCCTTTAGAGCAACATACCGTTAACATTTTGAATATATAATTTTTGTTTTCATATTCATTGGAAAATATGGGAGGTAACTTTAAGAAAATAACGATGGGAAAATATTTTGGGCCTGTTTGATTTTGTTTTCTGTTTTTTGTTTCCAAAAGAGTTTTCAAAAACATTTTTTGAAAATAAAAAAAGAAATCTATTTGGATGGCTGTTTTAAGAAATATGTTTTAGAAGTGATGTGGTAACGGCTGTGGGCAGCGGTGACATGGTGGTATTGGTCACTTATAGTGTGTAGTTGATAGTGGATAGGTGGTAATTTTATTTTATTTTATTTTAAAAAAAACAAGATAATACCTAAAAACTGTTTTTATTTTTTTAGTTTTTAAGAAAAGCTTTTGGAAAATAGTTTTTTTTTTTAAAAAAAAAAATCAAACAAGTCGCTAATTTTTATATTATCATAGTTCTACAGTAAAAGCTTACAAAATATTTAAAATCTTCAATGGGCTCAATATATATGATAAAATTACAAATTTACTACCCACAAGTTATAAATTAAACAGGATAACATATTTAACAAATGTTATGTAAATGAACGTGAAACGTATCTTATTGAGGGGATCATATATTGAAATTTTTGTCCAGATCTAAATTTTATTTTATTGCATGAAATAAGAGAAAAGTATTATAATTTGAACTACTTACCCAAATAATCCACACATAAACGCTTGTATCAGCACTTTCCCTGTGATTTTGGGTTTGCTCTTCCTGTGTCCACACGCATAGATAGATAAATTCATATTGTCACAGTTACAGTAAACAGAAACTGAAGGCAATTGGAATAATATAATGAAGAAAACTAAAGACAATGTAGGCATATATATATATATATATATATATATAAAAAAAAAAAAAAAATTGTACCTAGGCGCCCGCGTACGCGCACATATAAATCTATAGGGTTATAAAGAAAAACAGAAAGTAACCTAGCTAAAGGAAAAGTAGTTAAATTGTACATTCACTTCAAAACTTTCATTAGGTACTTTATAAATAGAATAAAATTTTTAAAAAAAGCTTATCTCTCAGCCTTATTTATATCAGAGGAGTAATTAGGTGCATCATAATAATTATAATTAAGAAAGAGAGTAAGAGAGAAGTAACCTTTCGACGAAGAAGGCAAGAGGAACCATGAAGAGAGAAGCGAAGAGGAAACGATAAGCCATGAGAATGGTCAAGCTAATTCCTTTATCATTGGAAACCACCTTGTATAATATGCTAACTCCTGCATATCCCACTTGAACAATTACCATCATCAAAGCTGGCTTCAAATCCTCCATCATCCTCCCCATCTCTTATGTCTATAACTACCTATATACTATCACTTCGATAAATTTTTCACTCACTTTATATATATAAGTGATGGTTCATGACCAATGCAACACCAAGTGGTGCGAGACCATATATATATAAGTGAATGTGTGTGTGAGAGAGAGAGTCAGGGTGTGTGTCTGAAATGAGAGAGATACAGAAACAACAGAAAGGAGAAGGAGAACCTGCATAACATGAGATTCTCTCTTTGTCTGTTCTATGATCAACCCTCTCTCTCTCTCTCTCTTCCTCTTTTACTTCCAAGACATTATATTTTTA
Organism: Acacia melanoxylon; assembly: GCA_019022615.1. Lineage (NCBI taxonomy): Eukaryota > Viridiplantae > Streptophyta > Magnoliopsida > Fabales > Fabaceae > Acacia > Acacia melanoxylon. Next base: position 8,617,597 of record JAFJYJ010000010.1, read on the forward strand.
AGACGCCGTGTTAATATTTATATCCCTTTAATTTCATAGGACTTTAATTTGATGGTGTGTACGTGATTTGAGGTTGTGTTTTCTAAAATATGTTGGTGGGTTGTGCGACCTATCGTGTATTATGCAGTATTCTAATAGATTCGAGCATGCGTTTAACAAAGAGATTCTTCATTTATTATTAGGGCTTTTTTTAAAAAAAAAAAAAAAAAAAAAAATCTTAGTAGTTGTTCTTTTGCAGGGGTAAACAGACAAACTCTCTGGAAGGAAAAATATTTCTTTTATCTTTATAATATTTTAACTTCATCATAGACGTTGTCATATGCAGACTTATTCAATTTTAAGACATTTTACTTAATTCAACTTACTGATCACCTTGATTATGTTGAGCTTGTTAGAAGCAAATTATATAAAGAACCAAAGGGAGTTTTTTGTTTTTTAGGTAATTAAGAACTAGGTCATATCTCCTCTATATATTCCAAAGCTATATTTTTATTATACTCATTCAATCACTTATAATTGTATTCCTTCCCTCTTTTAAAAGGGGAATAAATGATGAGGGCATTTTAGTCCATGTGAAGTGATATTTTTACATTAATTAATAATTTCTTGACCTGTTTTAAAAACCTTAACCAGCGTTACAGTTGAAATGGAGAGAGTAATAAGTAATAAGAAAAATTTCTCTTCATGCCTAATGAAGCATATATTTTAATTTGTTTAATAATCTCAAATTTGTAAAATTATTTAGAGGCTATAATAATCACCCCACAAACCATGTTTTACTAATGTAATTAAGATGAAAAAGCAGCATTTCTTCTATACATTGCCCTTGATGCAAAAATGGGTTAATTCATCAGTTCGCTCAAATCCCGATTTCTTACGCTTACTTTTAAGTTAAAATATTTTTTATTTTAAGGCATACACCAAGATATGTTGAAATATACAAGAAAACTTGCTTATTTTACTACTTATTTTAAATGTAGTTTATAAGTAGTTTTACACAATTTCAAATTCTGCATTCTAAAATATTTACAAGAACCTATGCTTACTTTACAATAAATTCTATATATCACGCTATTAAATATAAATTCTATATATAGCTTAAATTGAGAAACATCGTCCCTAAAAAACATGAGAAACCTTTCATCATTTTACAATATCGAATCAATGGATTATTCCAAGTTCCAACTACACAATATACTTCGTTTATCTTATGGATCAATAAGACTATTATACTTCTTCCGGTGAAAAAGACTATTATATTCTGATAAATCAATAAATAGTGTTTAGTTAATTAAATTAGTATTAAATGTTCTTAACAAGCCGTAAGATCAAAGAAGGACCAATTCTCGGCGATTGGCATTTGAGTTTTGATAATGTCCAAAAGTTGATCAAGCTTAATATTTTTCCGTTTTTTTTAATAATTAAAAAAAAAATGGCCATCAATATCAATAATTAAAAAAACTTGGGTACGATTGCATTTTGAAACTTTTCGTTTACAGCAAATCAAAATTATTGTAAAAGTAAATGAGCAAGATAAATTACTTCTACACAAGAGACCAGAACTTTTTTTAAAAAAATTAAAATAATAAAGAAACAGTCCCATCAAATGAGTGTTTTAATGGGGATGATGAAGATTGACTAATACTTGAGGACAGGGGAGGATTTCCCGGACGTAAAAAATCATTGTCAGAAATATTTTTTAAAGAAAAACTAAATGAAAATTCAGAAATATGGAAGAAAAAGACAAACCTCATATCACATGTGATATTTATAATTTAGGGTGTTGGATGCCATATAAATAAGAATAAGGTGTTAGAAGTACTAGAAAAATAACAACAAAATGTTAGATGCACCATAATTAATACTTCCTCCCGTTTTTAATATAAAATATATTTACTTAATTTGATTAGATTAAGAAAATTAGTTAAATTAATTAATATACCATGTATTTTCTAAAACAGCTTAATCATCTTCCTTAATTTTTTTCATTCCCTATCCTCTTTGATAATTATTGAAGAATGATCAATAGGGATAAAATAAATAAAGATTGACAAATATAAAAAAATAGATCTTATATTTAAAATAAAAATGAACTCCTCAAATATATGTGTGTATCTGTGCATATGTGTGTGCATGTGTGTGTAGGACCGGAGGGAGTTTATATTAGAGTTGGATACTGCTGAAAAATAATATTAGGGTGGTAGATGTTACTTTATGATTCTAGAGTAATGATATATGATGTGAAAACTCTAAAGAAAGTTGAATAGTAAGTTTGGGAGTTTTTGCCCTAATTTCTAAAATATTCCATGTGTGTGTGTGTGTATAGTGCTGTTGAAGTAATATAGGTGATATATAGTAGTAGTGTTCAATTTGTATGCTTGTCTAAAATTCCCAAACTTACTATTCAACTTTCTTTAGAGTTCAATTTACAAACCAAATTTTCAAAGGATGCATTTATTTATTTGTAGGCAAAAGTCAACGATATATCACACAGTGAGACCAAACAGTGTGGAACCACACACAGTACTAACAATAAAAGTGGAATACATTGATTGTAATAACACCGATCCATATTTTTGGTTTGATTGTTATTTTGTTTGATAATCCACCATCACATGTTCCACATTTTTTAAGAATTAATTTGCTCCATGTCAATGTATATGCTATATCTCCCCCTTGATTTGAGATCCATTTTATTTGGTAGATTGTAACAAAAACTAAATTTTAAATTAAAGACCAGAGATAGCACTTTGTTTTAAGAGTAAAGGATTTCTCCAGTCACTGGAGATAAGTTATATCTCTAGTGACCTCCAAAATTATGTCGTTTTAGATTAATGAAGGGTGTTTCCATAATTTTTCACTCTTCATTAATTTACCTGAAATTACAAACACACCCTTCATTAATTCAAAACAACGTAGTTTTGGGGGTCACTGGAGATAACTTATCTCCGGAGGTGGACCGGAGAAATACTTTTCTCTTGTTTTAAACTATATGTCACTTTTGAATTTTAATAAAACATGTATTGTTTTTGTAATATTAATTCTGTTTTTTTTTTTGGCTGAAATAGATTTTTTTAATTAATAAAAAATAATGATATGTGGACAATATAAGTTATAAATAATATGATTCATTTCACCACTCATCAGATCCGCGTAATATATTAAAGAAAGTAATTGCATATAGCACATTGAGTTGACATATATTAAATTATAAAAATAGGTTTTTTTAGAAAATAACAGGAAATTATCTTAGGCAAATTTTGATAAATGTATTTTCACCTTCTTAATTTTATGTATTTATTTTTATCAAGCACAAAATCTATCAATTCCATTTGAAAAAACTTATATATCATTATTTTACCTTTTGAGGGTCATTTTTGAGTGTTGATAATAAGTTATAATTAAGATCAGTGAAGAATCAATTTCGGCCATTATTTTCTATTGATAATTGATATGTTCCAAAAGTTAATATGAAGCTAAATACATATATAATTACTTCTTAATAATGATAAAACCCCATAAACAAGTTTTTGGTTGAAGTAATAAGCGGCCTCACCATACGAAGGAGAATACAAGTTCAAATATCAAAAAGAGCATTTGATATGAGGGGTAAAAAAATTTTATGCTCTAAGCCTTGAATGAAAAACCTTAATCAAATAAATAATAATAATAATAATAATAAAACTCCAAAGTTAAGAAATCAACGTGAACCACGCTATTTGCCAAAACAAGGTATGAAAAATGAACGCACACTCGCCACTAACGAATTTGGCCACAAGGAAAAAAAAAAAAAAAAATCAGACACATCTTCGCCAATTTTTGGTTGATTCTTATTTTGTTTGTTCATACACCCACCAGAACAACATTTTCTACATTACTTGGTAAAATTTAGAGTTAGTCAATATCATTATGTATGAAATAAAATTTATAGTACATCATGTTATGTTGTAGACTTGGGTCTCTGTTATGATAAGAAACGTTGATATGGTTAGTACGTAGTGAAAGTAAATTTTTTAGCAATTTTAATTTAAGATATTAAAGTAATGATGGATTATTATCTACTCCCTCTGGTCCTTAATATATACATATTTGGGGAGTTGATATTGGTCCTAAATATAAGATATATTTTTCATATTTATCAATCTTTCCCTAATTCTCCTATTGATGCTCTCTAAAAAAATAATCAAAGAGAAGGAGGAATGGGAAAATTAATGAAGATGACTAGGTTGTTTTAGCTTATCATATTAACTAACTTAATTAATTTCTTTAATCTAATCAAATTAGGTAAATATATCTTATATTAAGGACTGGAGTATATAATATTTTATTAAATACAAATTTTATCAATTTAATTTAACAAACACACACACACACATATGTATATACATCTATATGTGCATACGTACGTACGTACATCTATATGTGCATACATACGTGCGTGCGTGTGGGGAGTTACTTTTAATAAATCCATTATCAAAGACTCATTGTTGTAGAGACACTAGACTATGTTAATTTTCTGCATAGGCCACGTTTGGGTAGAAGAACAAGAAGAACGGAGAACGTCCATTCCTTTTTGTCCGTAGTGATAGATCTACTATCTAGTTAATATTGAGGAGGAGGAAGAGAAGGACCTAGTCTCGCTCTCATTCCTTCTTTGTGCCTTTTCATGTAGCTGCCTAAAGCCTGACTTCAAGCAAATTCAGCCCCACAAATAGAACACTCATAAACCTTCCTCTTATTGGCAAGAATGACTTATCCTAAACCCAAATATTATTTGTTGGTCACTCTCTCGGTCATCTTGGCCTATGAAAGAGTTCCTGACTCCGGTTACCTTCCTCCATCATTTTCTCATTAAAATGTTAATGGACAACATCATTTTTTTTAAAACGTTTAAGGCGAATTTACTCTTTTTAAAAAACTTTTGAGGGAAATTGTTCATAAAAAAACTTTCATGATACACAATACTGTTGAGAATTGCAACTTAACCCTCTGCATGTAGGTGGGTACCTACGTACCTTCCCAAATGCAACCTTTCGTCCAGAGGAAAGAGCTAGCAATGGCGACAATTATGAGAAAGGGGTGAAAATGGAAGTGTAGAGTGGTCCTTTTAGGCAAACACAACATGTTATTAAAATCCAAGCTACGTACTCCTGATGCCACAATTCCCTTGTACATATACATACATTCGATTTCAGATGATAAAGGCCTAAACTTTAACATCTAAAACAACAATAATAATGAGCCTCATCTCTTTCGCTAAGTAGAGCCAACCACATGAATCGCATCACGTTGTTGTCAGTGGTGACTTAATTAGGAATTTTAATGACGGGAAGCAAAAATATAAAATACTATATCATAAATAAAAGTACTTGAATTTGTCGTTGCCTGAGCAGTCCAATCCTCAATTATCTATCGATAGATCTGAATAATTTTAAATAAAATTAAACTTATATTTTAAAGAATAAAATAAGAAAGGAGATGCATTATTTAAAAACAAAGTGTGTATAATATATGCTGAGTCTTTGACATTTTGCTTTCTTTTTAGGTCAGTAAATCTACCCTGCTTGGAGTTAATTATTTATTTTTAGTTTGACTTTGGTTATGCTGCCTTCTGCCACCTAATTTGTTAGCAAGTTACATTAGTTGAGTTTGTCAGTTGGTTGCATTGGTAATCTCTATAGCATGTGTGCTCCACTAAGTTGCAACACTCAACTACATTTTTAGTTCCATATCTGGTTGAGGTTTTTATGCATATTAAACAAATTCTTTGTTCATATGCTGCTTACTAACCTCCTGCATATATTATAATTTCTGTTATCCTATAGTATCTATGTTTTTTATGAAACAATAATTTCTTCACGCCTATATGAATAATTTATAATGTAACGGATTGGAAACAATGTTTGAGGATGAGGTGGTTGAATCGTTTTTCATGGCTTTTTTACTGATCAAATTGGTGATGAAATGGTTGATTTTGTATCTCTACTTTATTATCATGACCAAAATGCAGGAATAGTAAGAACCATAATCAATTTTATGTGCTAACAGCTCAATCATTCAAGTTAAGTTTCGCCACATTTGTAGGCCATAACTTCTTTAAACAGTGGCCAGAGCTGATCAGATTGGTGATCGAGGAAAATAACAATGAAAACATATATTTGTGAAAGAATTGTTTTGCAGTCCCAAAGGATTTGGCTTATCATTCCCTATTTGTGCACAGATCAAACATGCCTGATGGACAACCTAAGTGGCTTCTTTCTATTATTCTGTGTGTTCCCCTCTCTAGAGAATGGAATTTATTCATTATGCAGGTATCAAGCTTATCAGGAAGGCATGTTATCTCTTCTAAACAACCATATTAATTTCTCCGAGAAAATATATTTTGAATTTATTAGCGTGCATTGTATGGAATGCAGTATAAAAGTAAAAGAACAAGAACTAATATACCAGACAGCAAAAGAAAGTTGTCATGCCTGATTTTAATCACATGTTAAACGCTAGATCGAAGCCATGTATCCATGCTCCCGGAGAAGCTCAGTCAATGAATTTAGACCATCACGGATGAAGTTAGTATCGGGATGGTTCCTATCACTTGTTACAAAAATAAAAAATAATAATAATATTGGCGCCGGGGTGGGGGGACCTACCCCCTACACTACAAAAAAAATGACTTTCGGCGGCGACAATTGTTGCCCTTTGAAAGTCCAAATGTCGCCACCGAAAGATTTTCAGCGGCGACAAAAAGTCGCCGCCAAGTCGTCAAAAAATTGTCGCGGATACTTTCGGTGGCTACATTTTAATGTCGCCACCAAAAGTTTAGAATCAGTGGCGACAATCAGTCGCCGCCAAAAGTTCCAGCAGAAACCACGAAGACTCTTGTCGCGGCTGAAGGTCGTGTTTCCGCGGCGACAATTGTCGCCACAGAAACCATTTTCAGTGGCGATAGAATTGTCGCCACTGAAACTCGTTTCAATGGCGACACCAGGTCGCCGCCGATAGTCTATTCAGTGGTGACTTTTGTTGCCACGGAATCGACCCTATTGTCGCAGCTGATATCCCTTTCAGTGGCAACATTATTGTCGCCACTAATACCTTATTCCGCGGCCACAAACTGTCGCCGCGAATAGTCTTTTCAGTGGCGACATTTGTCGCCACCAAAAGTAATTTTTTTAAAAAAAAAAATTAATATAGATTGATAAAATTAAAAATTGTACCACAATTAAAACCTGTACCATATTGCTTAAAATCATAAGAAACTTGAAACTAACAATATATTAACAAATAATGATACCAACATAAATGTTCAAAATTAACATGAAATATTTAAATTTTCTAAACAAAATCTAAAGGTTGTCCATTGGAAGGAAACATCAAACATAAGACTATGAAGAACGATCAGTTGGTACGACAACAAGGCTAGGAGTAGATGAAGTAGGAGCTGTTACTTGCCCCTGTTGCATTAAGATAGTTAGAAGCCTCTGCTCCATTTGGTTCATCTTGTCATCAAATTGTGCACGTTCTTTTGCGAGCTCTGCTTCCATCCTTGCACGTTCCTCTGCGCGCTCTGCTTCCATCTTTTCACGCTCCTCCTGAAATTTTTTATCAAACTCCTCAAGCAATTGGGTGCGCACAGTCCCCACAGCTGAATTATCACTGGATTGAGAGCGATTTCTCTTCCTCAATGGCTCTGCTCCATACCCTTTTCCTCTTACATACCCTGATCTTTCACCAAGAACAGCTGTCAATATTTCATCAGAGGTCATTCGAGCATCAACCTCTACCTCTTCTTGTTGTTGGCGAAGTTCGCGCAAGTCAGCCTACAATTAAAGCATGAAACAAATGAGATAAAAAATTATTGTAGTTAGTATAACATAAAAACACAATGCATACGTATATTTGCTCAGATTGTGGATCTGCCCACTCTAACTGTCCATCTGCTTTCTTCCTAGTGTGTTGGACCAGGTGCAATTGGTCCGGGGGTAGAGATTGTCCAGTAGTGGGGTCCCTCTACAAAGCATAATATACAAAGACGACACATGGTACAATTTAAAATTAAAAATGATTCAAAACATAAACTAAAGTGAAGAGAGATTGAACTTACTGTAGCGAACTTCATCTCCGCAAATGATAGACAACCACAAGTATGCTTTGTTACTTGTTTTCCTCGATTGCTCTGGTTTCTTTTACTTTTTTTCTACAAAAAAAAAATAGTAACAAAGAATTAATGACTAAAATAAATATATGATCCATTTAAAAGGATAGAAAGGTACCATGAACACATCAGTCTAGAAATATGCTAGTAACAACTCCCAGTCTTCAGAACTAATATTTTGAGGAGGATTAGCCCGCCTCTCCTCATCAGAAGCATATTCGTTATAGTGTTTATGCAAGTTGGTCTTCCAATTTCTAAAGGCATTTTGCAAGTTCATTCTTATAGTTTGTTCGAACTTTTCTTCGTTGGTTGCATCATAAGGTTAGAATTTGTCCTAAAATACATATAAACCAAAAAAAAAAAAAAATTGTTATGAAAACATAAATAAACAAAGATATATATAAATATTTGGAAAGAGTATACCTTTACTTTCAAAATCATCTCATCTTTAAATTGTTCATAAATATTATTCCATTCAGCACCATGACGAAAAGAGATTGTGGTTCTAACAACATAACCACAATAATTAGCAAAGTTTCTTGCTTCCCCACTCTTTGCTCTTGTCATGTCATCGATAGTTTAACCGGTATCTTTGATCCAAATTTAGTCTTCAAGTCGACTTTATAACATTTGTACACTCCTCTGCTTTTTTTTTTTAGGATGAGAGGAGCCTATAATTCATGTGACAGTATTAAAACAATTAAAATTGAGCAACAGCCTAAAGACATAAGCATCCATTAAGAGCAGAATATATATTATATATATCCACAATAAGAAGCTGCAGTGTGCATGAGTGGAGAAAGAAATTAAAGGGCTTCAAGACTTACAAGTAGCGACCATATTAATGGGGTTCAAAAATAAAAGGAAAAGAATGAGCAATATGATCACACTAAAAGGAAATATAGGCTGGGAAGTTTATCCAATACCACAACGTGATCCTGGAAAACATTTCAATTCATAGGACCTATAACATTTCATTTCAATCACCAGAAAATTCCAAAAAACCAAGCGTTCATTGCGCTTAAAATAAATACATAAAAAACTGTAACAAAGATTGTGCAATTAGCTTTCCCACAATACCTAGAATACATAGATGATTAACAGCGCATCCAAAATTATTTTAAAAAATTAGTTGGACTTGATGGCATGCGTTTTATTTATTTTAAAATTTACAATAAAAAATCCTTCCTCATGCAAAACTGGATCAAAATTCAACAAAAATGTCACATTGTTCGGTCAGCTGTTTTCATAATCTTTGTATGAATAAATATAGTAGTTAGCAAAGGGTTTTGCTTTGATTTTAAATATAAAATCACAATTCACCACTATGACGTAGAGTAGTAATTTGTATTATATAAAACTAAAACAAATGTACCTGCACTACTAGCTTGAGTAGGGGCAGAGTTTGCAGGCATTTCCTCAAGTGACTGAGGTGTAGAGGAAGTACCCCCATTATTTGTGTCACCACGTAGTCCAAAGGAATAATTTTTTCTACCCCGACCTCTCTTTAATCCCGACATATCCGCAAAGATGCACCACATTCAAATTAAGTTTTAAGCAAGCATAAAAAGTGTGAAAGCAAATTTAAATTATAAAGACTCAATGTACAAATTAGTAAAAGCTACCATAAAGAAACAATAATTTCATTCAATTGATTCTTCTGAGCCACTATCACTTATATCAGTATCTTCTAATTCATTCTCTTGTACTTCATTTTCTGTGTCACTTTCTATTTCGGTATCACTGTCATAGTCATCAAGCACATCCTCTTCATTACTATCTTCTTGACCTGATCTGAGAGAAGTGAAGGGAGATTATTTAGGGATTTACAGTTTTCAAATTTTTGATATAAATAAAATAAATTTCACAAAACAAACAAGTAAAAACTAACAGAAAGGATTCCTCGCAATGGGATAAAATTGGAGATTAAATTCAGAGAAACACAAAGAATCTCAGAGACAGGCGAAGGGAATGAAGTACCTGAGAGATTGAGGTGAGAATGATGCGTCGGAGAAGTAGACGGAGATCTGAGAAAACAATGGATCAGTGTATCTTGAACAATTGTGTGTTCAATGTCTCTTTCTTTTGACAGAAAAAGCATATTTTCTCAAGGGTTGAAACAGTGAAAATGGGGCGCGCGCATGGGAGGGAAAGAGCAGAAGGACTGAAGATGAAAGAGGCGCGCACGGACTGTAGGTGAAAATGGGGCGCGAAATGTCTTTGTGCGTGTCATCCTTGCGCAGGCGCCCAAATTGTCTTTAATTAGGGATTGAGGGTTTGCAATTTACATTATTTGTAAATTATCATGAGTTATTATTTTGTAAATAAATAAACGGTGATTAAAGTGACTAGCTGGTGGAGTCATTAATATATCAGTATTAGAAAATTAAATTTTGAATTAAAAAAAAAAAAGCACAACTCAAGTTTCACAATACACACATATCTGTGTGTGATTCATCCTAAATATTATTCTAATATTAATATTTATGAAATAGAGTTGAATTGAACAAATTTTGCAAAGCACGGATGAGGAACAATGAGATATTACAGTTTAATTATTACTAGTATTATATAACAATGTAAAAGTAAAACACGTGATAGAAATTGATATACTAGTATATATAGATTGGATAAGGGAACTTATCATAATATAATACTTTTTTATCCAAAATATAATATCCAGTTGACTTATTTTTGAAGAGATTAAAGAAACTAAATAAGTTACGTAATCATATAATATGTTGTTTATCATTAGATTATATATCAGTTTATAAGTTAGACAAATTAGTTAATTTGGAGAAAAAATAAAAATAAAAATATTTTAAAGTAATTTAATTAGATTCCTTAAGGTCTCAAAAAATATATATTTTATATTGAGGACCAGAAGTAGTATATGACAATGAATCAAATGCAAAACTCTTCAATTTCATATCTATCCTTTGAAAGGCTGAAGTATTTAATACTATAAACAAGATCTTATATCAAGAATCAGAAGATGTATTTAACTGAAGTAAGTAATATTAAATTAATAAATAATTAATATAATATCAATTAAATTATTTTTAACTAAATGAAATTGATTTATTCTCTCTTTTCTTTCATGAGGTGTGTGTCGATGTATCTAAATAGAATGAGTTGTGGTAGTCGATTATATGTAGGAGTGCAATCCACTCAAAAACTGAAACTCTTATTTTATACACTTTGGAAAATACAAACCGGAAGATAAGAACAATAAAACTAGAGAATACTAGTTAAAAAAAAAATTTGTTAAAAATTCTGCCATTTCTTCTTCTTTTCCCCATGTATTAATGAATTAAATATGTTGAGGGTGCAGAGAAACCGAGAGTTATTAATGGTTTCCTTATGTTGTGGGGGAATGCAAAACCGCAAGCATTGAACTGAGTACGCGGGCTATGCTTCAATTAATTTTACCTTGATGTAATTTTCAATTTCTAGTAGGGGTTTTTTCAAAAATTAATTATAATTAACTAATTTAACTTCTCTCCTTAATTTCTCGAAATTATGGTAAATAGTTCATATAATTAGGATCGGAGGGAGTATTTATTAGGGAAAAAGACAAAAAAGAGATTTGAAATTGTAAAATATCAAATCAGATATGTTACCAATAGTTAAATTCTTCATCTCTGTAACATACATGTTCACTATCACAAGTGCACGAGTCACGCCAAGTAATAAAGTGATAAACAGATATATGGGTTCAACGAGGATTTGATTAACAAATGATCAAGTAAAAGGCTTAGTGAATTAAATTAAGTTGAGCCATGACAAATTTCGGTATGGAAAGAGTGATAAATGCAAATGATTCTTTAACTTCAATGATTAAATGGAGCCTAAGATTATTTCTCTCATTTGCATTTCATAAAAGTAGATCAATTTCCTCTCTACTAGTATTTCAATGAATATATGTGTTAGAAGTAGGTTTAAAAGCACTTGACAAAACTTTCTCAAGTCAAAATCATGTTTATCCTTTCATCAAAATGTATAATCTCTTGCTACTATTAATGAAAATAACCTTTAAGCAACAACATTAATGTGATAATGCAATGTTACGTTAGTAAATACCACTCTCTTCCTCTCACTCTCAAATGCACAACACACACTATATCTCAAACTCTCTTTATCTCATAATGATCCAAAAAATTAATTTATTTTTTCATAAAAAAGGACATTAATAAACATATTGATTGCAAAAAAAAAAAAAAAAGACTTTTGGCGGCGACATTAGGTCGCCGCTGAAACATACTTTCCGCGGCGACATATGATTGTCGCCACTGAAAGTATGACTTTCAGCGGCGACTCTATTGTCGCCGCTGAAAGTATGACTTTCGGCGGCGACATATGATTGTCGCCGCTGAAAGTTATACTTTCGGCGGCGACTTTCAATGTCGCCGCCAAAAGTCGCCACCGAAAATCCTATTTTTTGTAGTGCTAGTTCTGCCCCTGGTTGTTGTGTCTGAGCCTAAAATAAACTGAAACAAGTATAGTAATTAAATACTCCCTCTAGTCCTACATATTTAACTAATTTGATTAGATTGAAGAAGTTAGTTAAGTTAATTGACATCACATGATTTTTTTGAACACTCTAATCTTCTTTCTTAATTCCCTCAATCTCTCTCTTACTTGATTATTATTGATGGAGCATCAATATAGGTAAAATAGGAAATTTTTGACAAATTGATATAGGACATAGGTCTTATGTACATTTATGACCAAAATCAACTATTTAATAAGAGGAAATAGTATATAAGAGAGTTTAAGGAAGGATACCGTGTAGATAGCAGTAAGAAGGAAGGTATTCCAACCAAGCTTCCAGCGATTCCAATCTCTTTCCATTGAGAGTGCAGATATGACTGATTGTATTGCTGCCATTGTTGACATCAATGCTGCACACTTGTTCATCTATGGAAACTTCTCACTCATCCTTGCCAACATATATATAATATATATTTTCATTATGTAAACACTTCTTTCGTTCTAAAATATATGATCCTACCTACTCCGTAATTTAAACTAAAAATTATATCTTATATTAAAAATCGGAGGTAGTAAGTACATATCAATGAAGATTATTATATTTTGGGATAGGAAACATTTATACTATGTTTGGATGGAGAGAAAAGAGATGAGAAAATGGGGAGGGAATACTAAAAATGAAAACTTCCAAAAATTAGTATAAAAAAATTACTATTTTTGAGAGTTTTGTCTCATAATTTTTTTCTCCCTAATTTTCTCTCCATCCAAACGTAGGATTAGAGAAAGAGATCGAGACTTATATAATATAATTTGAAAGGAATGAAGTATTGTTAGAGTATAATAATAAGTTTTTTTTTTTAAAAAAAAAAAAACAGAGTATAAGCAGGTTAATTGCTCAAGGTTACATTTGGATGAAGAGAAAAGAGAGGAGAGGAGATAGGGGAGGAGATACTAAGAAGAAAACTTCTAAAAATAGTATAAAAAATATATTACTATTTTTTCTTCTTAGTTTTCTTTGCCGCAATTTTTTCTCTATCCAAGCATCGGTCAAGAGTTTAAGGATGTTTGGCTGTGTTTTGTTTTTGGCAAATTCATGGCCTGTTTGGTATAGGAACATATGAGGGAGGAAAGGAAATGAAGGGAGGTTAAAGGAAGATTGGGGGAAACTTAAAAAGGTGAGTTGTTTGGCGAACATGGAAATGGAACTTAAATTGAGGAAAAATAAAATATTTGGTAAGAAGAAAAGGCATTTGGTTAAGTGGAAAGGAGAGGTAAAATGTCCATAATGCCCCCGACATGAAAAAGAAAAGAACCAGGACCTTCCCTTGCTCGCTCTCATGATCTCCACCTTCATTTTTGTCAATGGTCGCTAGCGCCCTCTCCTTCATCCACCATCGCAGGCGACCCTCTTGCATCACACCACCACCATCGTCGAGTAGGTCGGCTAAGAGAGTGAGAGCTTGGACCTTAGGACAGAGATCGAACGAGGAAAAGAGAGAGAGGAGGATCAACGGATTTAACACCACCATCGTCTTCCTCCATACCACCATCGCCGGCTGATCTCACCGCCGTTGGAACTAGGGAGCTCAACTCATACATAGACAGTGGCCGTCGGGGAAAATAAATTGCACACAACACGCTCAAACACCACCACATACAAACACATTGCCATTTACCTTGATTCGAGCTTTAAGGGGCTTTAATTTTATGTCCCACAAATTGTCTGTCCGGAAAGATTTTTCAGTGCCCGCCACTTTCTATGGGAAGTCACTTTTCCATCTTTAAAGGAACTCAGCCCTGATGAGAACTCCGTTTGAGGGAAGATTTCGGCGCCAAACATATTTATGGCCAAGAAACACTATCATGTTCCCTTTCCCTCCCATGCATGCTTTCTGTGTACCAAACAGGCCCTAGAAGAAGTTGAGGAGGAGAATAATGTAGAGAATGAATGAACCTTTTTTTTTTTTTTTTGCTATAAATGAATGAACCTGAATAACCAACCAAAGTGAATAGGAGATGCAAGAGGCAAAACCCAAAGCAATGCCCCAGATTTGATTGGAGGAGACCTTGTGTGGGGCCACATGTTTCATAATATTGAGGTGAGTTGACCATAAGTGTAGCTCTGTGCTCTTATAGAAAGTCAACTAACATCATGACCCCTCCAATTCCCATCACAATCCCTCCCACCTTCCTTCCCTGATTCTCTTCCTAGGTTCGCCCTTTCCAATCTGACACAAATTAACTCATAGTATTATATTCGTTAGTCCAATCATAAACCTTAGTATAAATCTTTCTACATGTTTTAGGAAAAATTAATTATTTAATTGTTATAGTTTCATCTTGTTTGTAATCAACGCGACTGAGTTCTTAAGGTTTATTCTATTATCTCTATGCATCTTTATCTTTTAAAAGACATCTAAGTGACCACATCCGATAAGTATATATCCCTCAATAGAGTTATAAAAAAATCTCAATGTATGTCTTGTCAAATTCAATTTTTCCTTCGTCTACAAAAATACTTTTGTAGTGCAAATTATACTACAAAAGTATTCCTATAATTAAGACTAGAAGTAGTAGAACATAATGAGTTGATTATAACGACTCAGTTATAAACTTGGTAAAATTATAAAGATTAAATATTTAAATTTTCTTTTATAATGTAATATGTTATGTCAAAATAATATCGTTTTTTATATAATACCTCTAACTACTCATAAAATTTTCTAACTAATTAACCAAGCTCCTTTGATTCTAGGATAATTTTAATATTTTATATTAAAAAAACTATTTTTAACTATTTTTATCAATTTATGTAAGATTGTTATTAGGTGTTTTTAACTTGGCGAAGAGGGAGTAGTTAATATAAAGGTTTATCATTTGTCATGTGACTTGACATAAGGTTATATCAAGTTACCCCAAAACGACGTAGTTTTGGGGTTAGGGAAATTAATGAAGGGTCTTTTGGTAAAATTCGTATGATAAATACGTATAATGAATACAAAAACAAATTAAAATACCAAAAAACCCTTCATTAATTCCTTTAACCCTCAAAACGACGTAGTTTTGGGGTTAGAGGAATTAATGAAAGGTTTTTTGGTAAAATTCGTATAATAAATACAAAAATAAAAATACCAAAACACCCTTCATTAATTCCCTTAACTCCCAAAATGACGTAGTTTTAGGGTGACTTGACATAACCTTATGTCAAGTGACATGACAAACGATAAACCCTTAATATAATTGGTGTTGTCAAAAAGTTTACAAGTTAAATTAGATGATCTGGATGTGGGACCTACCCAAAACAAACGGCTAAGACGAAGGTTGCACCAGGAACAAGGTTGATACTTGATCATGGCCATAGCGCATGGTTCTCCCGCTAATGACACTGCTTGCACAAATAAATTTTGTTGCACTATCCCCCTGAGAGAGATGATCAATATCCAATAACCAATATAAGTCTCACTGATTTTTACCTTTCCATTTTATTTTTTCTTTAATCCTATTTTCATGAATATGATGTCAAGAAAAACTATACGATTTATTATTCAATAATCAATAATATTCATTTTGAAACAAAACAAATGGTGGAGTTTAGTTTGCCGAAATAAATAATTTTTGTTTTCAGATTCATGGGAATATATATATAATTTTAAGAAAATAACTAAAGGGGAACATATTTTTTATATTCTCATAGTTCTATAAGAGTTTATAAAAGATTTGAAATCGAATTATTAAAATTGGACTTACCCAAACAGTCCACACATCGATGCCTGTAAAAGCAATTTCCCTGTGATCTTGGGTTTGCTCTTCCTGTGATCTACATACATAGATTTCATATTATCATCGTCAGAAAATTAATTAACAAAAAACTCTTCAGTTATAAATTAAAGCAGGCAACATACATACACACACACACATATATATGTATATAATCGCCTTAATTAAACTTTCATCTTGTACGAGTAAATGAAGAAATAAGAAAACTCATCGAATCAGTTGAGGTTATAGCTTGCTTTAATTTATTAATTAGTTGCATATATATAACACAGTTACACTATAGAGAAACATATATACATACGTGTTACCAGCACAAAATCAAAGGGAGAGTCCATCTTAAAAGGGGGGGGGAAACTAGCTTATGGGAAGAAGCAGGATTTCAACTTTCTCGGCGGCTCCATTATTCGACCTCTTGCTGATCAAAACCCTTCGTACGTAAACAACCATTTCAAAGGTACATAATCCCTTAACTTATAAACCGCATATCTCTTGGGAGACTCCTTAACATAAACTAAAAGCATAATTAGGTGCATCAAGATAATAATTAAGAGAGAAAGAGTAAGAGAGAAGTAAACTTTTGACGAAGAAGGCAAGAGGAACCATGAAGAGAGAAGCGAAGAGGAAACGATAAGCTATGAGAATGATCAAGCTAATTCCTTTATAATTGGAAACCACTTTGTAAAATATGCTAACTCCTGCATATCCTACTTGAACGATTATCATCATCAAAAGCTGGCTTCAAATCCTCCATCACCTTCCCCATTTGAACCACCTCTTACAACTAACTATCTCTATATATAATATATAATATCACTTCAATCATTTTTCACTCACCTTAACTTCTCTGTTTGTGTTTTGTGAGAGTTCATAATCATCAATGCAAGCAACAACAAGTCGTGCGAGAGTCGAGACAATATATATGTGTGTGTGTGTGTGTGTGTGTGTAAATATGTATGTGTGAATGTTTCCTGGCAGGGTTGACTGCTTTAGTTTCGGATCTCTGAAATGACAGAGTTGGTAAAATATTCATGATTTGTTCAAGGGTTTTTCTTTTTTAAGAGAGCTATTAGTTATATTAAAAAAAATTGACATACAAAAACAATTTGATACCCCCAAAAAAAAAATCCTTTTTTTCAGGAAAGTCTCATAAATCACGTAAATCTAAAAGGGTTCATATTAGATGTACATCCCTTATATGCTCATTCCTCTTATTTTGAGGTGAATATATATATATATATATATATATATATATATATATATATATATATATATATATATATATATATATATATATATATATATATGTGTGTGTGTGTGTGTATTTATTTATTTATTTTTATATTGTGTTTATTTAGATTAAATTATATGTTGTATCCTGAAATATTTTTGCACCTAGGTTTTCCTTTTTTAAGAGAGCTATTAATTATATAAAAAAATGACATACAAAAACAATTTGATAGTCCCCAAACCCCCCCCCCCCAAAAAAAAAATATCCTGTTTTTCAAAAAGTCTCATAAATCACGTCAATCTAGAGTGGTCACATTAGGTGCACATCCTTTATGTGCTCATCTCTCTAATTTTGGGGTGAGCACTTTTTTTTAATTTTTTTTATATTTTATTTATTTAGATTAAATTATATGCTACATCATGAAACATTTTTGCATTCAGTATCTCAAATTAATTAATTTTCAGTCCTACATTCTAAAATATTTTTCTTGTAACTCCGGTATCCTGAAATTTAATTAATTTGAGATACTAGATGCACAAAAATATTTTAAGATGAAGCATATAATTTAATCTAAATTTATAAATAAATAAAAAATGTACTTACCCCAAAATTAAAGGGGTGAGTACACAAGGAATACAAAAGGGATGTGTGCCTAATGTAAACCCCAATCTAGAGGGACATCTTAAAATAACGCGGACTCTCTCTATATATGTGTGTGTGGGCATGACAAAAAGTCATGAGAATTAATAATAATATACGTTATTTTTCATTTTTTTATGCATCATTTAATAAGTTATTTAGGAAATTAAATGCCCTCCCTACTAGCTACCACAATCTAACATTGTAATATCAAATTACTCAATTACAGTGTTTGTGTTGAGGCAAAAAATGAAAAGTGAATATAATTCAACCTACTTATATCTTCATTCTGGTGAGTTAAAACTTAAAAGTAACTTATATATAGAATTGAAGGGGGTGTTTTCTTTTTTTAGTTTCAAATATTTTATTGTAAGGCTTGCCTGCACAAATTATATCTATTTATATATAAGGAATCTTGGTTAATTTACTTGAGTACTTGCTTATCTTACCCACACAGTTGCTTTTTTTTTTTTTTTGGTTAAGGAGCAATAATACACATGAGGTTTGCCGTGGGAGGCTAAAGACCACGAGGTTTTTTCGGACCAAAAATACACATGTGGTTACGTTTTGGGAGCGCCCAACACCACGGCCGTTAGTCAACTAACGGTCAACGTTAACTTTGGATGGAAGTGAACAGTAACTCGGGTGAAATTACACTTTTGCCCCTAGTTTTAGGTGAAATTACACTTTTGCCCCCTAGTTTTAAATATTATCAAACAAAATTGAAAAAAAATTAAAATAATTAGAATTTTTTTTGGAAAATTAGGAAAAAATTCAAAAAATTAGAAAATAAAAAAATAAGGGGAAAATAAAAAATTCAAATAATTATGGAAAAATTAAAATAATTAGAAAAAAATTTAAAATACCCCCGCCGATGGGCCTCACCGATTCTTAGTCGACTTCACACATCAGATTAGATTTATCTCTGTAGGGAGAATTGACAAGAAAATTATCTTAATTAATTAATTAATATTTTTTTCAATGAACAGCTTACCCTAGTGCATCTTCAACAACTGCACCGGCCCGTGTATATACAACTCCTCCTCCACTGAGTTAGTTATCCGCCGCCGCTGACGGACAGACAGACAATGCCGCCATGAGGCCGACGGTTGCCGGTGGTGGGGCCCACTGGCGGAGGTATTTTAATTTTTCCTTAATTATTTGAATTTTTTCTAATTATTTGAATTTTTTTCTAATTATTTAAATTTTTTTCCTAATTATTTGATTTTTTTCTAATTATTTGATTTTTTCCTAATTATTTGAATTTTTATTTTTTCCTTATTTTTTTTTTTTTTCTAATTTTTTGGAAGTTTTTCCTAATTTTCCAAAAAAAAAAAATATATAATTATTTTAATTATTCTTCGAATTTTTTGATAATATTTAAAACTAGGGGCAAAAGTGTAATTTCACCCGAGTTACTGTTCACTTCCATCCAAAGTTAACGTTGACCGTTAGTTGACTAACGGTCGTGGTCTTAAGCGCTCCCAAAACGAACTACAGCGTGTGTATTTTTGGTCGAGAAAAAAAACCTCGTGGTCTTTGCGCTCTTCAGAAAAAACCTCATGTGTATTATTGCTCCTTAACCTTTTTTTCAAAAACAACTTGTCTATGTAGGATAGTTTATAAGTAGTTTTACACGATTTCAAATCTTGCATTCTAAAATATTTACAAGAACTTATGCTTACTTTGCAATAAATCATACTGTATGCGACACAATTAAATATAAATTCCATCACTTAAATTGACAAAACTGATCGCTAAAATGCCATAAATTAAACCAAGCTTTAAATCATTTTACTTCGAATCAATGGGATTTCGTTTTTAAAAAAAAAAAAATATATGATCGATTAACGTGATCCAAGTTCCAACTACACGATATATATTCGTTTATTTCGGAAACCTTTTTCATGGGAAAAAGACTATTTTGATAAATCAATAAATAGTGTTTTAAATTAGTATTAAATGTTCTAAACAAGCCATAAGATGATGATAAGATCAAAGAAGAATCAATTTCGGCTATTGGCTTTTGATAATGTCCAAAAGTTAATCAATCATGCTCAATATTTTTTCTTTCTTAAATAATAAAATAAACTTAGTTACAAGAAATTACATACATTTTTAAACCTCACATCACATGCGACATTTCTCTAAATATTTATCATACTTTTTACATTTAAAAAAAATTGTTTTTCCTTCTCACAAACTAACTACTCCAAATTTACAATAAAAAATCTTAAAAGAAAGCCTAAAAAAGAGCAAGTGTGTGTCGATCTCTGTATAATTCGATCTTGAGTAATAATATATGATGTGGAAACTCCAAATAAAGTTTAATAAAATAAAATTAGGAGTGAAAAGTTTGGGAGTTCCCCCCCCCCCCCCCCCCCCCCAAAAAAAAAATTCTAAAAAATTCCATAATTTTTTTTTTTGTAAGCTAATTATGTGTATTGAACTGTTGCTGTTTAAGTGATATATAGTAGCGTCATGTTTGTTTTAAATTACATACCAAATTTTCATGATAGGGAGCATTTATTTATTTGTTGACAAAAGTATACCATACATCACACATAGGACCAAAAAATGTGGAACACACACACTAGCAAATTTAAAGAGGAATATATTTTTTAAGATTAATTCAACCAATATTGGCAAACGGAAATACACGAGGAAGCACGTACACTCCGTTTTATACTACTCCTCCCTCCTTAATAGAATTACCTTATTTGGTCATATTAAGAAAGTTAGTTGAGATAGTTCATATGACATATTTTCTTAATACACCCTAGTCATTTTCTTTAGGCTAAAGTATACATTTGGTCTTTTATGTTTGTCTTTGATATCATTTTAGTCCCTTAAGTTTGTAAAGTATATGTCTGGTCCCTTAATGTTAACACCGTTAGTCTCACTTAACGGAAAATACTGACTCAACAATTTTAAACGATGATTGTGCAATTAAATGTTGATTAAGCATGCTTATATGTTAGTATTTTAATAAATTAATATTTTAAATCCTATTAATTGAAAAATATTTAATTTTCTTCGACAAAAAAAATTAATCTTCACAAATTGTAAAAAACCACAAAACAGTCTGTGAAGATTTTTTTTCAATTAATAGGATTTAAAATATTAATTTATTAAAATACTAACATATAAGCATGTTTGGTCAAGCATTTAATTGCTTTGATCATCGTTTAAAATTGTTGAGTCAAGTATATTCCGTTAAGTCGACTAACGATGTTAACATTAAGGGACCAAACGTACACTTTACAAACTTAAGGGACTAAAATGATACCAGAGACAAACATAAAGGACCAAATGTATACTTTAGCCTTTTCTTTAATTCATTCATTCTCTCTCTTCCTTGATTACTGCTGAGGGAGCAACAATAGAGGTAAATAAAAAAAAGATTAACAAATATGAAAACTATGTCTTATATTTAGGACCAAAATCAACTCCTCAAATATGTCTTACATTAAAGACATGAGGATTATATATGTTATGTTGAAGTTTTAATAAAACATGTTTTGTTTTTTAACATTAATTCTGTTTTTTTTTTTTTTTGGGCTGAAATTGAAGACTTCCAGCCACCCTCCAGAAGGTTTTTGAATATTCCAGCCACCATTGTTGAAGCGACCTCCACCAACCGGCCCACCATTGTTGAAGCGACCTCTCCACCAACCAGCCCACCGTTGTTGAAGCGACCTCCACCAACCACCCTTGTTCACACCTCACCTACCCCAAAACTCATACTATAAATAGAGGTGGATACCTCATTTGTAAAGCATCGAAAATCGGTGTTCATCACCAAGAAGAGTGAGAACAAGAGTGATCTGAGAGTGATCCTTGTTTGAGAGTTTTTTTTTTTTTTTTATATGAGTTTTGTAATCTATTCTTGTGAGTAATAGAGGTTATTTTCTCTCAAATTCATGTTTACCAATGCCCAGTTGATCCAGAAAGTCCAACAAGTGGTATCAGAGCCTGGTTAGAGGTGTTGGTTGAGTTTTTGGTTCACCGGACGAATTTGGGTTTTCTGATTTTTACTCAAAATCCAATTCTGAGTGCACCATTGGATTCGTCTCATCGACACGAGTCCAACGCACCAAACGGCGACCTAATCGGAGTTCAAACGACCACGAAATCACGGTCAAAGTTTGGTCAACCTTGCCGGAGTTCGCCGGAGAAACGACGACACTTGTTCACGGAGTTCCGCCGGAGAAGACGACCGGAAATACTGTTCCTAGCCGGAATTTGCAGTTTTCGGAAATTGAAGAAAGACCCCTCAAATTTTTAAAATTTCAGTTTGGTCCCCAAATATTCGGGAAATTTCATATTGACCCGATCTTTACGAAATTCGGTTTGACCCCGATCTTTACGAAAATTGCAGTTTGGTCCTCAAAGTTTTCGAAATTGCTGTTTTGCCCCTAGAGTGGAATTTTGACCCCGTAGTGTCAATTCCATTTTTTTTGACCGTTCCGGACGTAACGGTGAGCTCCATTTTTAAAGATTGACCTTGATCGTGTTGAAAAATTATTTGTAAGGTGATAATGTCCACGAAGAGTCAACATCATCTTTCGGAGCAATGATTACGCTTCTTCGCCACAAATTACACGCTGTGGAGACCTCGGATGGAAGATCTCCTAAGTTTGTAAAGATTTGTTTGATCCCATAGAATTGATGGGTAAAAATCGATCCCGAGGAGTTAGAGTGGAAGAAATCAAATCGAAAAACTATTGGTCAAATCCGTCAATGGATTGATCATAGTGTCTTCCACCATGTTGCACAAGAAAGCAGACGCATATGCCCTCTCGGGAAAAGTTGGAAGATATGTATCGAGGCCAAGACCGCTCGGAATAAAGCTACGGTGATGAGGCGTTTAGTCAACATGAAGCTTAAAAGTGGAACTTCGGTTCCGAGCATACCGGTGAGTTCCGAGCTTGGTCAACCGGTTGTCGTGCGTAGAGATGCCACTTGGCGATGAAGTTCAGGCGTTGCTACTACTCGGTTCCCTTCCGATAGTTGGGAAACGGCGGTCGTGTCACTCAAAGAACTCGGCCCCCAAATGGCAAACTTACCATGTCAATGGTCAAGGATGCCCTATTCGGTGAAGAAGCAAGGAGAAAGGACATGGGCACGGATCGGACCCATGCCCTTGTCACGAAGAACGGGGAGGCAACAAAAGAAGAGTAATAACAAATCGAGAGGCGAAGCAAGAGCGAGGGCGGGTCCATTGATGGTAGAAAACCATCTTATAACCGCCATCATTGTGGATTAGAAGGACATATGAAGAAGAAGCGCTACAAATGGAAAAAGGAGCAAGACCGGAGCGGTTCGCAGTAGAAGAACAAGGGTGGAGAAACATTAGTTACTATCTCGGTGATGTAGCTTATTGTTCAACCCAAGATGAGACATGCCTTCACGTCTCACGAGAAGACACGGAATGGGTGGTAGATCTTGCGCAAACATCCTACCACGTGACTCCATACAAGGAATACTTCACAACATACAAAGCCGGTGACTTTGGAGCTGTGAAAATGGGAAATTCCAGTTTCGCAGGGATTGTCGGAATTGGTGATGTTCAGATAAAGACAAGTTCCGGGAGCACAATCACTTTGAAGGATGTCCGCCATGTGCCGGAGACCTTCGGGTGAATCTATTGTCGGGAATAGTTCTTGACAAACGGGGCTATGATAGTCACTTCGGTAAAGGCACATGGAAGTTGTCAAAAGGCGCTATGATAGTCGCTCGAGGACATATTTGTGGCACGCTATACAAGACTCATGTGAAGATATGCCGACGGCCTCAACGTTGCAGAAAAGGAGGCGTCACAAAATCTGTGGCACCAGAGACTCGGCCACATGAGTGAGAAAGGGTTGTCTACCCTAGTAAAGAAGGAGCTTATCAATGTAGACAAGGACGCTGCACTAGATCCTTGCAATCATTGTTTGTTTGGTAAGCAGCATAGAGTCTCGTTTAATTCCTCTTCAACGAGAAGATCAGAGTTGCTCGATCCGGTACACTCGATGTTTGCGGTCCCTTGGAGGTTGAATCACTCGGCGGCAACCGATACTTTCGACGTTCATCGATGATGCTTCTCGAAAGGTGTGGGTGTATCTTTTTGCGGACGAAGGACCGGGTATTTGATTACTTCAAACTGTTCCATGTCATGGTAGAACGTGAGACGGGAGAGAAGTTGAAGTGTCTTCGATCCGACAATGGAGGTGAATACTCCTCCGGGCGGTTCAATGCCTATTGCAGATCATATGGCATTCGACATGAGAAGACGGTCCCACGCACCCCTCAACACAACGGTATAGCTGAAAGAATGAACCGAACAATTATGGAACGTGTTCGGAGCATGCTCGTATGGCTAAGCGCCAAAGCCATTCGGGGAGAAGCGATCGAGCCGCTTGTTACTTGATCAACCGATCTCCATCGGTACCATTGGATTTTGAAGTTCACGAGAAACTTTGGTGGAAAGGATCCATCATACTCCCACTTGAGAGTATTTGGGTGTTTAGCGTACGCACATGTATCTAAAGAGCTCAGTGAAAATTTGGATGCAAGGACCACTCCATGCATATTCATAGGCTATGGAAATGAAGAGTTTGGATACTGATTATGGGATCCTAAGGAAAAAGGGTAATCGGAAGTAGGGACGTGGTGTTCCATGAAAGCCGGACAATAGAAGATATTGAAAAGCCCACAATATCTCGGAAGACAAATGTTGCTCTTCGGGTGCCGTAGGCAACATCGGAATCATTCGTGAGAAATGATGATATAGTGCCGGAAGAAATGCCGAAGTAGAAGACAATGAGGAAGATGACGGTCTTTGAAGCGGGGGAGCCACAACCCGTGCCCGGACGTTCGGAACCATCACAAGGCCAAGATGATGGTGGATTTCCTCAAATTGCTCCGAAGTTCGTAGATGCGAACGAGGTCGATTCCGTCGAGAAGATATCCGAATCGAATACCTTCTACTTGCGAGGATGGAGAACCGAGAGAGTTTCCATGAAGCGGTATCTCATAAGGACAAAGAACAGTGGTTGCTCGCAATGCAAGACGAGATGGAATCTCTGCAGAAAAATCAAACTTATGAGATCGTAGAACTTCCACGAGAGGAAGAAGGCGAAAAATAAATGGGTGTTCAAGGCGCGAAGAAAGATGGCGGTGGAAAAGTGGTGAAATACAAAGCACGGTTGGTAGTCAAAGGATTCCAGCGAAGAAGGGGATCGACTTTGATGAGATTTTTTTCACCGAGTAGTCAAGATGACTTCAATTAGAGTCATACTTGGATTGGTCGCAAGTATGAACTTAGAGCTTGAACAAATGGATGTGAAGACGGCTTTTCTTCATGGAGATTTAGAAGAAGAAATCTACATGGAGCGCCCGAGAAAGGTTTTGAGGTTTCGAGGGGATAACCTCGTTTGTAAAATTTGAAGAAAAGCTTGTACGGTCGAAGCGAGGGCACCTAGACAGTGGTACAAGAAATTTGACTCGTGCATGGTGAGTCAAGGGTACAAGAAAAGCTACGGCGAGATGAGTGTGTCTACATTCGAAGTTTTCGATGGAAATTTCGTTGCTCTTCTACTATATGTAGACGATATTCGATCGTAGGGAAAGACGCAACGAAGATCGGCCGGTGAAGAAGGAACTTTCTAAGTCTTTTGACATGAAAGACTTAGGACCGGCTCAACGAGATATTGGGAATGCAAATCACCCGAGACGGGGAAAAACGGAGGTTATGGCTATCTCGGGAGAAGTATATTGAACGAGTACTTGAACGGTTCAATATAAACAATGCCAAACCAGTTAGCATTCCATTGGCCAACCATTTCAAGTTGAGCAAGAGATCGTGTCCCTCATCCAAGGAAGAGATTGGGGAGATGTCGTCATGTACCATATTCTTCAGCAGTCGGAAGTTTGATGTATGCTATGGTGTGTACGAGGCCCGATATTGCTCACGCAGTGGGAAAGGTGAGTCGTTTTCTCTCCAACCCCGGGAAAGAGCATTGGGAGGCAGTAAAGTGGATTCTCAGATACCTTAAGGGTACATTGAAATTATGTCTTTGTTACGGGAGCGATCCAATCTTGGAAGGCTATACGAGATGCGAGATATGGCCGGAGATCTTGATAGTAGAAAATCTACTTCGGGATTCATTTATACTTTTGCGGGGGAGCTGTTTCATGGCGGTCACGACTACGAAGTGCGTTGCTTTGTCCACAATGAAGCTGAATACATTCTTTGCCGCCGAATTTGGAAAAGAGATGTTGTGGCTAAAGCGTTATCTCCAAGAGTTTGGAATCAAGCAAAAGGAGTATAAGGTACATTGTGACGGTCGAGTGCTCTAGATTTGAGCAAGAACTCTATGTACCATTCCGTACAAAACATATTGATATTCGCTATCATTGGATACGCGAGGTAATGGATCGACAACTGTTGAGACTAGTAAAGATCCATACGAAGGAGAATCTGCGAGACATGATGACGAAGGTGGTGACTCGAGAGAAGCTAGAGTTATGCGAAACATAGCTGGAATGTTTTTCTTGAGATATGGTGGAGGGGAGAATTGAAGACTTCCGGCCACCCTCCGGAAGGTTTTTGAATATTCCGGCCACCATTGTTGAACGGCCTCCACCAACCGGCCACCATTGTTGAAGCGGCCTCCACCAACCAACCACCATTGTTGAAGCGGCCTCCACCAACCACCCTTGTTCACACCTCACCTACCCCAAAACTCATACTATAAATAGAGGTGGATACCTCATTTGTAAAGCATCGAAAATCGGTGTTCATCACCAAGAAGAGTGAGAACAAGAGTGATCCTAGAGAGTGATCCTTGTTTGAGAGTTTTTTTTTATATGAGTTTTGTAATCTATTCTTGTGAGTAATAGAGGTTATTTTCTCTCAAATTCATGTTTACCAATGCCCGAGTTGATCCGGAAAGTCCTGAAATAGCATTTATTTTTAGTAATAAAAAATAATCATATGTGGCTAATAACATAAGTTTCAAATAGTATAATTCATGTCATCTGAAATTGCATTTAATTTCATAATATGATAGCATGCACTCTGTGTCGTCTGTGGAAATATGTTGATAGTCATCAGTGAATATGTTGTCGGGCAATTTTTTTGAGTTAAAATATATCAAACTAAAATTAGGTTTTTTTTTTTGGGGGGGAAATAAAAGTAAAATCGCTTATGCAAATTTTGATAAGTGTGTTTTACATAATGAATTGTGTGCAGATAAAACTATATATAACGAAACAAAGTAGTACATTTGTAACACCCCAATTTTCGTAGCATAAATCGTGTCAGTGACACGTGGTTTTAGAAAAATCGTCAGAGTTTTGAGATGCAACAGCTTAGCGTAATGCGGAAATGGAGAGCATGTAACAAAAATTTGAACAATTGAGTGACTGATATAAAATACTCAGGCATATGCTGATGCCCGACGTATACTGGTATATTAAAATTTCCCGAATGAATATTCATGTGATACAAGACTTATATAATTACAGAATTTATATTGTAACTATACTATTTCAGACCAAGTCATTTCTTGAATTGGGGCATAGAACCTAACACAGTTAAATCAAATCCATTTGGTCAGGCTGGGTAAAGTCTAGTGGAAGTCTCCCCAAATTCACGGCGACTGATTGACTGAACCACATAGACAACCCTTTCTAGTTTAAGCACCAAATGGTTTGAAGTAACCTCATTAGTTTCATGCCAGAAGGTAGGCTCTGTTAACCTTCTTCCTGCATTTGCTTTGACCGGCCTTTTTTTCCGGCTTTGTCCTTTGATGTCCGTTACTGACCTTATCGCACTGTCTACTTGTGCCTTCTCTTGGCTCCATCTACGGGTGCCTTCTCTCGATCCATGATTCTTTCGACTATTAGTTAAGGCGAGGTCCAATGCCCATTGGACCTCAGGTAACGGTTAACCTCATGCTTATGTAACAATATATGTATGACAGATATTCATGTAGCAGATGTATCTCAACAGTACATAAGCACACAGTAAATGTATCCCAATAGTACATAAGCACACAGCAGATGTATCTCAATAGTACGTAAGCATACAGCAGATGTAAAGTTATCGTCTATCACATATAAGCATTCAATAAGCATCAGAGTTAGTGTTACAGTACACGAACGTACCTTTCACCGTGTATTGGCCAACTTGCCTGACTATTGATCTGACTCCGGACCTCCCGGATATCCTATATGTTATCGTCGGATTATTTCTTTTTCCCATAATATCACAACTAACATTCTACCTCTTAAAATAATATCAAAAAGGATATTTCCACCCGTTTTGACATTTCTACCCTTGGTGTATTCATTATTACAATTTTGCCCTTACATTTTCTCAAAAACGCAATACTGAATTTCTGGGTAGAATTTTTTATTAACTTTGAAAAATCATAATTAAATCTACAAAAATCGAAACGAGGATCCGTAAAATTCCTCGGAATTCCTTAGGATGTCTAATTTTAAGAAAAAATATTGGTTATTGCCCAGATTTTATGAACACTTCCCAGTTTTCACATGTTCATCCTCTGCCTAGGAAATTTCCAGAAAACGTAGCCCATTTTGCAGAATTTTTATCTCCTAGCACAAAACTCAAAATGACATGCTATAGGTATATTTGGAAAGCTATATATGTCTACTTTGAACATGAATTTTCTCAGAAGTTTAGAACATAATTTTCAACATAAGATACCAACGTTTTTACAATTGCTTTCAGAAATCGCTAACCGACAAATTTTCGTCAGAGCTTCGATACTTTGACCATAATCTTCCAAAAATTTTGCTATAACTTCTTCTTCATCATTTTTTCGAAATAAAACCAATCATAACCATAAAAACATGAAAATAACACTATAATTAGAAGATTATGAATTAAAACAACATTTAAGCTATAAATCACAAAGCTAGAGCTCAAGAACGATTTACCTAGAACTTTGCTCCTTCTTTCCTCTTGCTTCAAGAACTCACTCTACTCACTCTCTAGCTTCTATAATCAGTTCACTTTGGGCTGATTGGCATGAAGAATTGTGAAGGCTCAAGCTTCCTATTTATAGCAAATTGGCCATTAACTACCTAACAACTTTTCTTCATTTCAAGCCCTTAGATTAAACTTAGTTGATAAGTTTAAATCCTACCCTTACACCTACTAGAAACTGACCTCTCCTCTTCCTTCCTTTAGTTAGTTTGTTTCAATTTTTAGTTACCCCAAATGCTTTTTTTAGTTAGGTGTAAGTTGGTGTTTTTATTCAAGATCCATCTCCACTTTTCAAATCTCCATTTTATGGCTTAATTAAAGGTCTTTTTAAAACTCTTAAATCACTTAAGTATGAATCATAAAAGTTTGTGAAAATCACTTTGGAGATAATCAAGTTCAAGCTTAAATTGTACTTGTTCATAATATCTACTTAATATTTGTTCTATGATCAATGGTTTTCAAGATACGGAATTTATTTTTTATTGGTTCTCATTTACTTGTGTCTTGAATTTATCCTAATGGTTTTTATCTTACCATTAATTAATTAACCATTTAATACCTTTATTACCTATGCTTACATCATCATTTACCATTAAGTCTTCTTGAGTTAAATGAGATTAAGACATGTAGCCTTAAAAGTCTTCTATATTAATGTTTGATTGTGATGTTTAATTGTTAATTACAATTTAAAAATTTTTACTCTCCTTCCCTTATACATGAACCGAATACACACTCCCCCTTTTTACTCTTGGATTTGTGTTTCATTTGCCTCACAAATTCCATGGTGAAATTCTCCTATTGGTTGATTTTAATTTCACAAAGATTAGGCTTTATTAATTCTAAAACCTTTGGATTAGCTTTATTAAATTTAATCCAAGCCTTTGATTTTGGGTTGGAAAAATCTAAACACTATTAGTGATATTTGTTAATGATTTAGGATTAAGGATTAATACAATTTCTTAACCCTTTTAATTAGCAATTTTCGCCACTTTAATTAATTAATGGGAGAATTAATTAATCTTTGGTTAATATTGATAATTTAGTGTTTTAGGGGTTATTCAGGCTTAATTGCCATAATTTGATAGGTTTCAAAATTAATCTTGATTATTAAAAACTCCTTCTATACTAATTTTGGCCTTTAAATATCATTTGGACCTTAATTTAATTGATATATTCTTAATTATGCCCTTTTTAAATTAATAATTAATTAATTTCGAAAATTACAAAAATATTCCAATTATTGCAAATTTAATTGCCCAATAATTGTTGCTAATTTTCTTTAATTAATTTAGGCATCTTTTGATGATTTTTGATTGCTATTATGATATAGTTAAGATTATACTTGATTATGATATTTTTAGGATATTTTATGATCCCTAATAAGTTTTAGAAAATTAAATTTCTAGTCACCTAAATTCTAGGGAGACATTACCTAGAAAATATAATAAACATAACAGAAAAATTGAGACCACATGTTCACCTATTTTAAATAGGCATTATTTATCCAAATATAATATTCAAGATATATTATTTATCCAAATATAATATTTAAGATAAATAATTATTTGGGTATTACAATTTCTATGTCATTTAATTGCCTCTCATGATTAAATTAAGATTATGCTTAATCATGACAATTTTATTATAATTGCCTCTTGATTTTCAAAAATCATTTCCTTTATTAGATATTCTCTAATTGCCTTATGATCATCTATAATAGTTATTATTTTATGTGATTTAATATCACATTTTATAGATCCTAATATGTAGTCACATAATTAACCATTGGTTAATTAATTCCAAAATGAATTTTGGATGAAAATACAATTGATAAATTCACTTTTGTATTTTTAGTATTTATTTACTAAAATTCAATATTTATTTTAGGGTATATTATGATCCCTAAATGAAATCTCAAGATTCATACTTGATCCTTTTAAATCTCAAGGAGAAATTGCTCATAAATTTATAATAATCAAATTACAAAATTTGAGACAATATACTCTCCTTGAAGTATTTATCAAAATATATCATTTATGATAATTAGAGTTTTTAGGGTATTACAACATTCAGTTCTAAATATAAGTCCAGTTGACTTTTAATTTTTTTATAGTTAATATTTTTCGGTTTTAATTTCAAGCCATCAAATATAATATCTAATTACTTGACAGTTCTTCACAAAAAATTCATAAAATATAATCACAACTGTGAAATATTTGTCACAGTTTATCTTAAGAACTGTAAAGTATTTCTTTACACTATTTTCGCCGCTTTATATTCTACGTTTTCCTTATAACCATGCAATATTGAGCATCAAATATTCACAAATCTATAGTAGTGATTTATAAGAAATCTTACTTATATCACTGCTTGTTTTATATGTAGTTCATAAGTAGTTTTACACAATTTCAAACCTTGCATTCTAAAATATTTACAACAACCTATGCTTATTTACTACAATAAATTCTATATATGAAGCTGTTAAATATAAACTCTATAGCTTAAATGATAAACATTGTCCCTAAAAAATAAGAGAAATCTAGCATCATTTTACAATACCGAATCAATGGATTATTTTTGTTTTTTCCCCTTAAAAAAACCTATGGTCGATCAACGTGTTCCAATCACACAAATTCCATAGTTTGGAAGAAATGTTTTACATGGTGAAGTGGAAGTAGTATACCACTCTTGTCCTTTTAAAAGTCCAGTTTATTAATATATATATATATAAAAAAAAGTCTTTATTATAAGTCCACCCAGAGAGCTAGTAATTAGTAACAATGTTACAATTTTGTCCCTATTAAATATAGAGAGGCAATGAAGAAAGAGGTGAAGTACAATTTATAACATATTTTCATACCCATTTATAATGAGGGTAAAATTGAAAAAAAAAAAAAAAACTATCAATTTGAGATATATTTAATAAATTAACTAACTTTCCTTAATATATGAGAATTAGGTAAACTTTACTTAAAAAATGACCACAGTGGTATTCACTTTCTCCAGACTTGTCTTTATTTTGAGGACAGATCATCTGAAGACTATTGAAGAAGCTAGATAGAGTTTTTTTTTTTTTTTTTTTTTTTTTTTTTTTTTTTTGGGGGGGGATGATTAGGGGTGGGCATTGGCGTGGCCGGGCGGGCGAGACCCTTGCCCAATGCCCACCGAAGAATGAACGGCCGCATTTTGTAGCCCGATGCCCAAACCATGTCCGATAAAAGCCCTAACAATTTTCGATTTGGCAAGTCGGGCAGGGCTGGCTTCCCTTGCCCAAGTAGTAACTCCTTACCCTGCTCCTTGAAGATTTTAGTTGATTTTAGTTCACAGTTCATAGAATTTCAAAGCTTTAGAGATAGCTGAAGTATAATATAATATATTTAGACATAATAATATAATATATTTTAAATAAAATAATATATTGAGAACAATATTTATTTAAATCTATTTCATTTTTTAAAGGCGGGCGGGACCCCGCCCGATGCCCGGCTTTTGATTCTTGCGGCCCACCCAAGACCGCCCAAATCTTTTTCGGGCCACTTTTTTAGGGCGGAATTTGGGCAATTTTTTGTTGGGCTTGGGCGGGCGACGGCATCTCAGGCGCACTCTTTCACCCCTAGGGATGATACAGAAAATAGGTATTTTTATTTGTGGAGTATCAAGTTGTGTGTCTGCGCGTGCTCTTCGCCATGAATTCACGAGGGGCCAAATTGAGAAGTCTTTGGTTATATATCTATGAGGAATCAAATGATGATACCGACAATTCTAAAAGAGACCAAATTAAAAGAAAACTATCTATAACTTGTGATAATAAACTGATGATGTAGTACCATAATATTAGAAACTTGTTATTTATTTATATAAACTGTTTGGCCCATCAATGTTTTCTTATGTATGAGGTTGTGAGCTCGACCCTCTATATAATGATGGATGCATAAATTCCTCCCTTTAAAGTGTACGATGATAGGAAAAACTATAACTCTAGTTCATAATTATTACATAACGAACTCCAAGCTTTTTTTGATGACATATAGATGTCATTCTTTTCCTTTACACTCACGTTTGTGATAAGCTTGTCGATCATTTGAGTTTGTGATAGATGATCATTCATATGGAAATTAAATTGCTTTCTCTTCATTATTTAATTTGCGTCATCAATAACCTCTCTTGACACATTGTTTTTATTGTTTTCGGAACATAGATTTGAGGTAAAGAAACTAAGCTAAACATACAACGTCGCACTAAAACCTTAATTATCATCACTTTTGTCCACATTGATGATGATAGTTTTAACAGTATCTTCTTGATAATGATGATCACTATTATTTGTGGAAGTAGTTATCTTTAATTCCACTGCTGATGAGTCTTGTGCTTCAACATTATTCTGATCTGCCTTTTTCTTCAACTCTTTGCCTTTGCCCCACAGGAATGTATATAGTCCCATTATTATCAATATTGATCCTATCAGGCTGTTTACAGTAATTTATGCCCCAAAACAAATTAAACATGAAAAAGGAGAAGATATATCAGTTTCCCTACTAATTATTAAAACATACTACCTCATGTCCTTAATATAAAAGCTACTTAATTTAATTTAATTTGATTAAATGAAATAAATTGGATAATTTGAACATATGTGACATGATCTCCTAAACTATCCTTATGTAGCATTAGATTATATATCAATTTATAATTTAAGTAAATTGGTTTTGAGAAAAATGATAACTATATATGAGAGATAAAATAGATTGAGATCTTATATTTAGGATCAAATTCAACCCTTCAGCTAGCTCTTATATTAAGGACCATAAGGAATATTGTATATTGTGGAGAGAGAGATATATATATTATTAATGTAAATTTGAACGTACGTACCTTCCCAAATGCAACATTTCGTCCAAGAGAAAAGAGCTAACAATGGCAACTAGTACAAGAAAGAGGGGGTTGAACATGGAAGTATAGAGTGGCCCTTTTTGGCGAACACAAAATGTTATGAAAATCCAAGCTACTCCTGACGCCATAATGCTCTTGCATATATAAATTCAAATTTCAGATTTTTCAATAATGATGCAGCCCTAAACTTCAAAACAACGGACACAACAAAAATAACTTGCTCCATGAATCGTATTACTTTATTGTGTTCTATTGATAAACAAGTGTATGGAAGGATACCGTATAGAGAGCAGTAAGAAGGAAAGTATTCCAACCAAGCTTCCAACCACTCCAATCTCTTTCCATGAAGAGCGCAAATATGACTGACTGTATCGCTGCCATCACTGCCATCAATGCCGCACTTGTGTAAGCCCATGGAAACTTCTCACTCATCTTTGCCTACATATCATACAATAGAATCACTATAGGATTACGTACCTCATATCCTTAATATAAGACATACTTAACTAATTTGAGTATACGTACTAAGGAAATGAAATAAATTAGTTAACCTAAATAAATGTGATATGATATCCCTAAAATACTCTTGTATGACAATATTAGATTATATACAAGTTTATAAGTTTGATAAATTAGTTTTAGGGGAAATTGATAAATATAAGAGATAAAATACCGAATTGATATCAAATTATTGAAGGGAATGAACTAGAGAGAGAGAGAGAACCTGAATAATCAACCAGAGTGAATAGGAGAGGCAAGTGCCGGTGGCCAAAGCAATGCCCCAAATGTGATTGGAGGACCCCTTGTGTGGGGCCATATGTTTGATAATGTTCAAGTGAGTTGACCACAAATGTATCTCTATGCTCTTATAGAATGTCAGTATCATGGCCCCTCCAATTCCCATTACTGTCCCTGCCACCTTCGCCTTCCCCGATGCTCTTCCCATGTTCAGGTTCTCTAGTCTGACCAAAATCATCAACCCAATGCAGAGGAGTTTTATCTTGCAAATCTTAATTTTTATTTTAAATTTGACTCTCTTATTTTCCACAAACTAAGTACTCCCTCCAATCTTTAATATAAGACCCAATTTTTTTTTTTTTAAAAAAAAAAAAAAGAGGTTAAATAATTTCGTAAATCATAGTATATTACTTTTGTCCTATTTATAAGTCTTATTTTCAAGAGAGTGAAAGTTGACTTATAAATAGGATCAGAGTGGTATATTGTGTATCATTTGATTATACTTCTTCTGGCCCTTAATATAAGGCCTATTATTTAACTTTTTTTTAGAAATTAGGGAAACTAAATAAATTATTTAATCATAACATATGTCGTGTATCATTTGATTATTATATATCGCTTATAAGTCATACAAATTAGTGTGGTATAAAAAACATAAATAAAAATAAATTCTTTAGCTTTCTTACTCTTCAAAAAAGTCAAATAAATCTTATATTAAGGACGAGAGGTAGTATATCAATTTATAAGTCAAACACATTAGTCTGGAGAAAAACGATAAATATAAATACTTAAAAGTAATTTATTTAGCTTCTTAATCTTTAAAAAAGTGAACAAAGTCTTATATTAAGAACATGTATCAAATTAAAATTAAAACCATGCTAATAACAACTTGCAATTGATATTCTGATTCAAATTAAAATTAAGAATATATAAATAAGGAAAGGGTAGAATAGGAAAAGGATTATAAAGATTACATAGTACCCTATATTTTAGACCAAGTATTTCATAACGCAGATTAATTAAGATGATCTCAATATGGGGCTTGGGGTTAAATGAGACTATGAGAGTGTGGGACCTACCCAAAACAAAGGGTTAAGACGAACGTTGCACCAGGAACGAGGTTAATCATGGCCGTAGAGTATGTTGCTCCCGCTAATGACACTGCTCGCACAAATAAATTTTGTTGCAGTGTTGCCCTGCCAAATATAGATAGAGGTGATTATTAATATTTATTCAATTAATCAATATAAGCCTCTCACATTTTTATCTTTCCATTTTTGTTTTCTTTACTCCTATTTTCATGAACATGCTGATAATTACCGTTAACATTTTGAATACTACTATATAATTTTTGTTTCAGATTCGTTGGAAAATATGGGAGGTGACTTAAAGAAAATAACGATGGGAAAATATTTAGGGCCTGTTTGATTTTATTTTTTTTTTCCAAAAGAGCTTTCAAAAACAATTTTTGAAAACCAAAAAAAAAATGTTTGGATGCTTATTTTAAGAAATCTGTTTTACTACCTACTTAAACAGTATAACATATTTAACACATGTATGTAAATGAACGTAAAACGTATCTTATTGATGGGATCATATATTGAAATTTTTGTCCAGATCTAAATTTTATTTTATTGCATGAACTATGAGAAAAGTATTATAATTTGAACTTACCCAAATAATCCACACATAAACGCTTGTAACAGCACTTTCCTTGTGATTTTGGGTTTGCTCTTCCTGTGTCCACACGCATAGATAGATAAATTCATATTATCATTATTAACACAGTTAAGGTTAAAGCTTGATTTAGCTTCTAATTAACAAAGTTACAGTAAACAGAAACTGAAGGCAATTGGAATAATATATACCACTAATATAATGAAGAAAACTAAAGACGTATGTAGGCGCGTTCGCGCGCGCGCACAATCGCACTCACGCGTGCGCACACATACACACAAGGCGATAAAGAGAAACAGAAAGTCACCTAGCTAAAGGTAAAAGAAGGGACTTTGCGATGAAGAAATTAGAAAACATGTGAGTTGAGTTTAAAGCAAGGATATACACTCCTCTGAAGCTATTCATATAACACTTTCCACATTTTTCACACAAAATAAAGAAAATCTTAAATTTCATTAACTCTGATATAAAATTCAACAATTTTTCCATTCTACCCCTAATTAATCAAGTACATAATACTATGTGAAAGCAAAATCAATACAATAATAAATGCAAAGTAGTTAAATTGTATTCCCCTCAAAACTTTGATGATGTTTTCTTTATAAATAGGATTTTTTTTTTTAAAAAAAAAAAAAAAAGCTTCTCTCTCTGCCTTATTTATATGAGAGTAGTAATTTATTAGCTGCATCATAACAATTAAGAGAGAAAGAGTAAGAGAGAAGTGACCTTTCGACAAAGAAGGCAAGAGGAACCATGAAGAGAGAAGCGAAGAGGAAACGATAAGCTATAAGAATGGTCAAGCTAATTCCTTTATCATTGGAAACCACTTTGTACAATATGCTAACTCCTGCATATCCTACTTGAACAACTATCATCATCAAAGCTGGCTTCAAATCCTCCATCATCCTCCCCATTTGAACCATCTCTTATATATATAACTGCCTATATACTATCACTTCGATCAATGCAACACCAAGTGGTTAAGTGAGAGTGTATGTTTGAAATGAGAGAGATACAGAAACAATAGAAAGGAGAAGGAGAACATGCATGCATAACATGAGATTCTCTTTCTGTCTGTTCTATGATCAACCCTCTCTCTCTCTTCCTCCTTTACTTCCAAGACATTATATTTTTAAGATGCCTTGTTAATATTTATATCCCTTTATTTTTGTAGGACTTTAATTTTTTTGAGATTGTATTATCTAAAATATGTTGGTGGGTTGTGCGGCGTATCGTGTATTATGCATTATTCTAATAGGTTCGAGCATGCGTTACGTTTAACAGAGATGCTTCATTTATTATTAGGGTTTTTTTCTTAATTATTAGTAGTTGTTCTTTTGCAGGGGTAAATAGACAAACTCTCTTGAAGGAACACTATTTATTTAATCTTTATAATATTCTAAATTCATCATAGACGTTGTCATATGCAGACTTATTAAGTGTAATAGTATGATATCAAAATACTCAAGTATTCGTGAGAGACTTATTCAATTTCAAGACATTTTACTTAATTCAAGTTACTGATCGATCACCTTGATTATGGTGAGCTTGTTAGAAGCCAATTATATATAGGAGCAAAGGGAGGTTTTTTGTTTTTAAGGTAATTAAGAATTAGGTCATATATATCTCCTCTCTCTCTCTCTCTCTCTCTCTCTCTCTCTCTCTCTCTCTCTCTCTCTCTCTCTCTCTCTCTCTCTCTCTCTATATATATATATATATATATATATATATATATATATATATATATATATTCCAAAGCTATATTTTTTAAGAATTTTATTTTGTTTGAAAAAACTGTTGTTTTACAATTATACTCATTCAATCACTTATAAAGTTATAATAGTATTCCTTCCCTCTTTAAAAAGGGGATTAAATGACGAGGGCATTTTTGTCCATTTGAAGTGAATAGTATTCCTTCCCTCTTTTCGAAAAGGGGATTAAATGACGAGAAGAGCTTTTAGGCATTTTTGTAATCAAAACATTTGAAGTGAGATACAATTTTTACATTAATAAATAATTTCTGACCTGTTGTAAAAACCTTAAACAGCGTTAGAGTTGAAATGGAGAGAGTAATAAGTAATAAGAAAAATTTCTCTTCATGCCTAATGAAGCATATATTTTAATTTGTTTAATAATCTCAAATTTGTAAAATCATTTAGAGGCTATAATAATCACCCCCACAAACCATGTTTTACTAATGTAATTAAGATGCAAAAGCGAGCAGCATTTCTTCTATACCCTTGATGCAAAAATGCGTTAATTCATTAGTTCGCTCAAATCCCGGTTTAATTAAATTTTTGGACCTGTTAGGAGACCGGATTAGCCTGCTAGGTCAGCGCAACCGGGTTTGGGCTCGTTTGGGATAGCAGTGGTAGAAGTGGCTTTTGTTTCTACTGGACTTTTCTTGATAGACTTTTTTCTGCTGGATTTTTCCTGATGTGATTTGTGTTTGGGATAACAGTGGTAGAAGTGACTACTTTTTTTCCTAATGAGCACTTATTTGACGTAGCTTTTGAAAAGATAGTTTAGATGGAAAATCGAAAAAATGAAATATATATATATATATATATATATATATATATATATATATGGTAAAGGATTTCTCTAGTCACTGGAGATAAGTTATCTCCAATGACCCCAAAACTACATCGTTTTGGATTAATGAAGCGTGTTTCCGTAATTTTACACCCTTCATTAATTCACCTAAAATTACAAATATGCCCTTCATTAATTTAAAACGACGTAGTTTTAGGGGTTACTTGGAGATAACTTATCTCGGTGGATCTGGAGAAATACTTTTCCCATATATATATATATAATGTGATAATTTGGGATAAAAAATTAAAAATAAATATAAATTTTCTAGATAGAATAGTAAAAATATATGATCTATCGTGGATCATTAGAGATAATTTTAATTATAAAGGATAAATATATAATAATATTTATATACATGATACTGTGGGTGCAACAAAATAAAAATATACATTGGTACTGTGGGTGCAGCAAAATTAGATCATATATACATGAGATAATAATATTTATATACATGATATAATAATTGTGAACACAACAAAATTAAATCTATAGGATGCTACAATAATAATTGTGAACAACAAAATTATACAAGATACATCAGGAGAGAAATTCATAACAAGATGCTATTGGCGTGACTCATCACCAAAAAACAACCAGAGATTCATAACAAATCTACCAAGAACAGTACCAAAATTCATCCAGATGCTATTGGCGTGGCTCATCAATATATATATATATAACCAAAGCCAAGAACAGTACCCAAAAAAGATGAAGAAATGCAACCTGAAGATCTGGGGGCGGGCAACAGTCATTTTTGTTGAGAAGTCATTATGAAGCCACCAGAAGCTCCAACAATCAGCTTCAACCAAAAAGTCAACGTCAATCTCAAAAGCCCATCAAATATCCCAACACCCAATTATCAGGTTTTCACATCAGATAGACTTTTTTCTCCATCAGATAGACTTTTTTACCCATCAAATGCCATATCAGACACACCTTTCAATACTATAAATTCAACATATCCTTACGTGATATATTACGCTTACTTTTAAGTTAAAATATTTTTTATTTTAGGACTTACACCAAGACATGTTGAAATATAGAAGAAATCTTGCATATTTTACTAGCTA
This sequence comes from Acacia melanoxylon, assembly GCA_019022615.1. Lineage (NCBI taxonomy): Eukaryota > Viridiplantae > Streptophyta > Magnoliopsida > Fabales > Fabaceae > Acacia > Acacia melanoxylon. The sequence continues at coordinate 8,657,865 of JAFJYJ010000010.1, forward strand.
CTTGTCTCATGTAGTTTATAAGTAGTTTTACACAATTTCAAATCCTGCATTCTAAAATATTCACAAGAACCTATGCTTACTTTACAATAAATTATATATATGACTATAGGTAGAAATAGGCTACGTCTCTATCAGAGGCCTATAACCTAGCATACTTTAAGCCTAGCCTAACCTATTTAGTAAATAGGTTAGGCTTTGGCATAGGCATATTGTCAGACCTATTTAGGTAAACAGGTCAAGCTTATTTTCATAAGGCCTAGCCTGGCCTGTTTAATTTTTTTTTAAAAAATGTATTATTATGCATAATTATATATTATTTAATTTAAATTAATTTTGTAAATTATTTATAGAATTAATAACTTATTCTTAACCCTAAGTTTCACATTTCATCATATCAAAGAGCTTAACATTTTCATTCATCAATTGATCACATCTACTTATTTTCTTTTTGATCACTCAAGATAGAAATGCTAGTTCAATACCTCTCCCTTGATTTATGTCATTTGATGCAACATAATAATTGCAATAAGTTTATTTTAGCGATGCCCAAATGAAAATTATCCCAATAAAAAGAAGTTTGTCTCATTCTCTGTAAGAAAAAGATGTAAAATTTAGTTTTACATGCCACTTGTTGTGTTTGGTTGATTTTAAAAAATATGTCTTTTAATTCATTAAATAATTGATTTTTCTTATTCTTACTTGCTCGAGATAATTGTTGTCACTAGTTGTTATTTTCTTTCTCTTACTAACTTTTTTATTTCATATGAGAATGAATCCCTAAAATTTTAAGACATAACCTAGGTATTTAAATTAGCTTGATAAATTATATATGAACTTAGATAGATACATCTTTAAATAAGGCTTCAAGCCTTTTAAAGGTGGCTCAGACTTAGGCTTAGAAAAGCTTACATATAAGTTCGGCCCCGACTTTGGATCTCCATCACAAGCCCAAACCTACTTAACTAAAGTTTAGCCTAGCCAATTTCTACCCCTATATATGACAGTAGTGAATATAAATTCTTTATACCCACAATATCGATTCGAGCAAAAAATACCCACAATATCGATTAACGTGTTCCAACTACAGAATATACTTCGTTTATCTTTTGGATCAAATTTTGGAGAGCTTTTTTCCGGTGCAAAACACTATTATATTTTGATAAATCAAGTGTTTAGTTAATTAAATTACTATTAAATGTTCTTAAGAATCCGTAAGATCAAAGGACCAATTCTCGGCTATTGGCTTTTGAGTTTTGATAATGTGCAAAAGTTAATCAAGCTTAATATTTATCCTTTTTTAATAATAAAAAAACTTTTTTTGTACGATTAAAAAAACTTAATAATAATAGAAATAATTAAAAAACTTGGGTACGATTTTATTTTGAAAATTTTATTTTATAGAAAATCAAAATTCTTGTAAAAGTAAATGAACAAGATAAATTACTTCTACAAAAGAGACCAGAAATTTAATTTTTTTTTTTAAAAAAAAAAAAAAGTCCCATGAAATGAGGATTTAAATGGGGATGACCAAGGTTGACTAATTTTCTATCTAATTTTTACAGAAGTAAGATAGGATAAAAATCATATTGTAAATATGATTTGTGTTTGGATTGACTAGAAAGTGCGGCTTTTTTCCAAATTGAAATGTGTTTGGATTATTATTTGAAATATCAGTTGAGATGAAAAATTATTTAAAAGGGCATGAATCTTATTGAATACTCTCTCCAAACAAAAATATAAGACAGAGTTGACTTTTTAGGAGAGATTAAAGAAACTAATTAAATTACTTAAGAGTGTTTTTATTCTTTTTCTTTCAAACTAATTAGTTTGACTAATAAACTAATATATAATCCAATGATACACAATATATGATATAATTAAATAACTTATTTAACTTCCTTAATCTCTCAAAAAAAAAAGGTTAACTCTGTCTCATATTTATGATTGGAGGGAGTACTACATACATACAGTGGTGAATTCAGAAAATTTTTGGGAGGGGCACCAGTGGTGGGGGGATTCGGGGGTTGCGCTCGAAATTTTTTTTTTTCTTAGGAAAAGTTTTAAATGCATTAAAAATAAAAGAATATAAACAAGGGGAAAAAAAGAATATCAAAAAAATATTCATGAAATCAAGTGAATACTAATGATGTAATGAGAGAGGCAATTATTTTACAAACCTGTCATTTAGAAAAACAAGGCTAAGTGCTGTTAGAAATGCAGCTACATAAATTACAACGAAGAGTGAGCACTCAATAAGTTCAAGTATATATATTTTAATAACAAAAGTATATTACAATAAAAATGATTACAATGTTATCCTTCTAGACCTTATTTTTTGGAATTCCATCATAATTGCCTTATTATCAATGCTATCAAATACATCTTTTTCAATATAAGGCATTAAACAATCATTCAACCATTTATCCCCCATCCGATTATGAAGTGCAGTCTTGATGTATTAAGGGTGGGACACTTAAAACAAACCAAGGTTGGGGGGAGGTTGCTGAGGATAAGTTGAGAAGGTTGAGTAGGGAAGTTAGTAGTGAGGAGATTAGAAGAGCCTTCTTCCAAATGGGAGGGTTTAAAGCCACAGGAAATGATGGATATCCTGCTGCCTTTTATCATCATAATTGGAAGGTGGTGGGGTCATCGGTTATAAAATTAATCTAGGATTTTTGGAAAAATCCAAAGAGAATTAAGGAAATCAATGATACTCTCATGGTGCATATTCCAAAAGTGGATAGGCCGGAGGTGGTAAGTCAATTTTGTCCTATTGCATTGTGTAATGTGCTTTACAATGGTTTATCTAAACTGTTAGTTAATAGATTAAAACTAATAATGGATAGTTTGGTTTCTCCTTACCAAAAGTTTCATCCCTAGTAGAAGCATTCATGATAATATCATAATAGCAAAGGAAGTAGTGCATTTTATGGGAAGACTACAAGGGAAGAAAGGCTATATGGTTATAAAAATTGACCTAGAAAAGGCTTATGATAGGATGTCATGGAGCTTTGTTAGTAAAGCATTGGCTAAAATTGGTATTGATGAGCAACTAAGGAAGGTGATTATGGAATGTGTCATGTCAGTGAATCTATCCCTTATGTGGGATGGGGGAAAAAAAGGAGGTGTTCTTTCCTTCTAGGGGCCTAAGGCAAGGGGATCATTTATCTTCATACTTTATTTGTTCTTGGAATGGAGAAACTATCTCATTTAATCATGGACTGTGTTAACAGTAAAGGGTGGAATTCGATAAAATTGGGGAGGAATGGTACCGAAATATCACACTTAATGTTTGCAAATGATCTCTTACTGATTTGTGAAGCCAATTTGGATCATATATGTATGGTGATGAATGTTTTGGAGAAATTTGGTGAAATTTCTGGGCAGAAATTTAATATTCAGAAAACCAGCATTTTCTTCTCTAAGAATGTTGGAAGATGTGTGAAGAATGAAGTGTGTGCTTATTTGGGGTTCAAAAAGATGGAGGACCCGGGATGCTATTTGGGGGCTCATATGGTAGGAGGAAGGAATAATAAAAGGAAATTTCAGCATATTATTGATAAGATGCAAGGGAGACTGAGCAACTGGAAAATACAAATGCTCTCTTTAGCTGGAAGATTAACATTGGTGAATTCAGTCACAAATCAGATGGTTGTTTTTTGTATGCAACATTTGCATATACCAAGAGGGGTGAAGGATCAAATGGAAAAAATCCAGCGAGATTTTATATGGAAGAATGAAGATGGAAGGAGAAGATTACATGAGGTGAGTTGGGAAACAATTTGTAAGCAGAAAAAGAATGGAGGTTTAGGCTTGAGGAAACGATGCGATGCTAGAAAGGGTAGCATGGAATATTATTACTAAGTTTGACACCTTATGCTCCTCGGTGTTGGCTGGGAAATATGGAAGGAATAAGGATCTATATATAGAGTGTAAAATGGTAAATTCAGATTCTGGAATCTGGAAAAATCTATGTAGGATTTGGCCAAGTATTTTGCTGAATGTGTGTTGGGAAGTTGGTAATGGGGAGAGGGTGAGGTTCTGGCATGACAAATGGCTAGATGATGGAGGGGTTTTAGCTAATAAATGCCTTAGGCAGCCGCTGGAAAAGGGAAGGGAAATAAGAGTCAAAGAAATGGTGAATGAATTTGGAGAATGGGATATGGAAAAGATTAGTCGTTGGGTGAATGAAGAGGGTAGGGGTCTCATTATGGCAGTACCTCCCCCAAATGAGGCTAATGGTGTGGATAGTATTAGGTGGGGAGTAAAATTACACAATAAATACACAGTGGCTGATATGTACCACTTATTGAGAGAGGAACATGATGTAAGGGAGGAAATTTGGAATAAAGTGTGGAATTGGAAGGGTTCAAGGAGAGTGCAAGTTTTCTTATGGTTAACATTACAAGATAGGCTGTTGACAGTGGCAAGAAAAAGTCGTTTATTGGGTGGTGAAGCCAGCTGTCACAGGTGTGTTGGTATGACTAAGAATGTTATGCATGTGTTGAGAGATTGTCGGGTTGCTTGGGAACTGTGGGAGGAACTGAATGGTGGCTGGCTCACATCTGATTTTGTGTCTCTGCAGGGGAAACACTGGTTTGATTGGAATTTGTCTAGACTGAGAAGGATTGGAGTTTAAAATTTAGTTTTGCATGTTGGTGTTTGTGGAACTGGCATAATAAGTGTTTGTTTGAGGATGGTTATGTTATGCCTTCAAACTGTGGGAGTGTTGTGTTGTGGTATGTAAATGAGATGAAACGTGCTAGCCTTGAATTTGGTAAGGTTAAAGGAGTAAGGCAGGAAGTGAACATAAGATGGGAGGCCCCACGGTTGGGGTGGGTCAAAATGAATGTGGATGGTGCATCCAAGGGGGAGGGAAGGAGTGCTAGTTGTGGGGGGTTAATAAGGGACAGTAATGGAGAATGGATAACTGGTTTTGCTAGGAAGTTGGGAATTTGCACTGCTTTTAAAGCTGAGCTGTGGGGGTGATGTCAGGTTTACACATAGCAAAGAGGAGTAACCTTGATTCTATCATAGTTGAATGTGACTCTAAAGCCGTTGTCCAGTTGCTGTCTAAATTGAAGGTGGAGGGTCCTTCTGTATCAGATTCGAAGCTGATGTCTGAGATATACAAAGCAATGCAGGTGTTTTCTAGAATAGTTTGTTTACATGTATATAAAGAGGAAATATATGTGCCGATTCCCTTGCCAATTTAAGTTTTGTTCAGGAGGATGTCTTTGTCTGTTATGATACTCCTCCAGTTGCTGTTTCTGATTGTTTGTACAGAGATGTTATAGGTATTTCTTACCCTTGTTACATACTGATATAAAAATGGGAATGGGCTAATGCCCCGATATAATACCCCCAAAAAAAAGTGGAATACATTGATTGTAATAACATCGATCCATATTTTTTGTTTGATTGTTATTTTGTTTGATTATCCAGCATCGATATCATATGTTCCACATTTCTTAAGAATTAATTTGATCAATGTCAATGTATATGTTACATCTCATCGAGATTTATTTTATAGTGTAAATTGTATTACAAATTAAATTTTAAATTATAGACAGGAGATAGCACTTTGTTTTAAACTATATGTCACTTTTGAATTTTTAATAAAACATGTATTGCTTTTGTAATATTAATTCTGCTTTTTGGCTGAAATAAAAAAAATTTATTAATAAAAAATAATGATATGTGGATAATATAAGTTATAAATAGTATGATTCATGTCACCACTCACCAGATCGGCGAAATATATCGAAGAAAGTAATTGCATATAGGACATTGAGTTGACATATATTAAATTATAAAATTATATTTTTTTAGAAAATAAAAGTAAATTATCTTAGGCAAATTTTGATAAATGTAATTTCACCTTCTTAATTCTAGAGAAAATTCTAAATAAATATCATTTGAACTTGAAAACCCAAAAATTTTGTTAACACATGGAAATAACAAATAGGTCTCTAGGGTCTATTCTGGAATTTTAACATGTTGTGTCTTTACCAAAATGCCCCTCAAGTTTTTTTTTGAAAAAGAAAGACCCATTGCTGACGTCGGAGCTCCGGTGACAAATTGAGTAATGGAATTGACTAATTTGGTATAGGGATTGACTACTTAAGCTCCATAAACTCTATTAGGTGTCGACCACGTCGTTAACAAGTTAAATAAAGACAATGACATGTTGAGTAAAACAATTGGCAAATTATGCTCTCAAGGTTATTAATGGCTACACTCAAGTTATCATTGTCAATATTAAAGTTGTCATTATCTTTATTCAACTTGTCAACGACACTTAATAAGGCTGAAAAAACTCAAATAGTCAATCTCTATACTCAAGTAGTCAATCTCATTACTCAAGTTGCCAGCAGAGCTTCGACAGCCGGCAGCCAAAGTCACACTAACGGGGCGATAACAACTTGAGGGTTTTTATTTAAAAACAAAAACAAAAAAACTTGAGGGGCATTTTGGTAAAGCATAACATTTCAAAATCTCATATTAGTTCCTTGAGACTTATTTGTCATTTTTATGTGTTAATAGACTTTTTTAAGCTTTCCAAGTTCAAATGATATTTATTTAGAATTTTTCCTTGATTTTATGTATTTATTTTTATTAAGCACAAAATCTATCAATTCCATTTGACAACTTATATATTATTTTTTTCACCTCTTGAGAGTCATTTTTTAGTGTTGATAATATGCTATAATTAAGATCAGTGAAGAATCAATTTCGGCCATTTGCTATTGATTGATATGTTCCAAAAGTTAATATGAAGCTAAATACATATATAATTACTTCTTAATAATGAAAAAACTCCTCCAACAAGCTGTTAATTGGGGTAGTAAGTGTCTTCACCTATAAGGAGGAGAATATAGGTTTGAATCCTGAAAAGCAAAGGTGAAAACTTTTTTTCCCTTTAAGCCTTAAAAAGGGAAACCTTAATCAAATAAAAAAAAATAGGAAAATCACTTTAAAGTCCCAAAGTACCAAAAAATCCCATAGAAAATTATCTTCTTAAAAAGGTCTCAAGGAACTTTCTAGGGATTAATCAAGATGATGAAATTACTTTGTTGCCCCAAGGAATAAAAAAAGAAAGGAATGGAAGGAAGACTTGGGGCGCTTTGCTTCTTTCTGATTCATGAGAAAGGAAAAACGAATAAAGTGAGGGTGGTTGATAAAGGTTGAAGGTCCAGCGTTGAAGGTAAGTAAGAGGCCAAACTGACTTGAAGCTGGCAGCTTTCATCAATTGTGTTAAAGGCAGAACTTACTCAATTTTTTTTTTTTTGTATGCTCGATTTCTTCATATTGAAGGGTGGATGGCTAAAAGTTTAGAGCTTGGACTCATGAGGAGACTATCTGCTATAAACTAGGTAAGTAATATTAAAATTTTGCTAAAGATTCACCATTGTACTTATTGGTGTTTAATCGTGGTTGGGTAGGGTAAATAAAATGTTGCTCTGTTTTTCGGCATGGTAACAAAGGGATTGCTCTGTTTTGAGTGGGAATGGTTAAATGGGGATAAAGGTTTTTTGGCTATCAAAACGCTAATATGAGATTAAAATAATGGTGTTGTTAATACATGGAGATGAAGTTGTCAAAATATGGAGATAGAGTTGTCAAAAACCTGGAGAATGAGTTGTCAAAAACCTAGAGATAGAGTTGTTAAAACGTTGAGAAGGAATTGTCAAAAACCCAGAAAATGAGTTGTTAAAACGTGGAAATGGAGTTGTCAAAAACCCAGAAAATGAATTGTTAAAACGTGGAGATGGAGTTGTCAAAAACCCAAAGAAGAAGTTGTCAAAAACCTGGAGATGGAGTTGTCAAAACCTGGAGATGGAGTTGTTAAAACCTGAAGTATGAGTTGTCAAAACCTAAAAATGGAATTGTCAAAACGTGGAGAAGTTGTGACAACATTGACCATGGAGTTGTTAAAACCTATTAACTTTTAGACTTGACAAAAACTAGACATGGACTTGTTTACTTTTGGGCATTACCTTTTGGAAAAGCCGTCCGTGGAGTTGTCAAAAAGCTGGACATGGACTTCACAACATTTTGTATACATATCATTACATAACATTGACAAATTGCACTGGGGCACGAAAAATTTCCATTATATTACTAAAAAACTAATATCAAGTAGCTACAAGCAGTGTTGATGTAATAATTGTCAAAAAAATTGTCATCGATACAAGCCCATTTACACAAATGCAGGGGCCAAAACGTGTCTACTAAATACAATCAGCAAGTTATAAACTCGGCACATAAGGAACGATTGATTTGTCAGCAAGAAATATTTACCAATATATCAAACCCTATAGTCTTGAGTCTTGCCATGATCTTGGGTCTATCCTTCAAGCCTTGCCATGAATGTATTCAACGCACATCTCGTTAGGAAGGGAACAAAATATGTCTTCCCTTGACCCTAGGCTTTTAATTGTTTAGCACGTTTAATGTATTCAGCTTTCTTCTTCACACTCAGCTTATTCCACGCATGTCTCATTTGGACATTTACCTCTTTAAATGTGTTGCCCTCACCACCAACATCATCCTTCTTCCCCTTCCCCTTTTGCTTCTGCTTCTCCTTCTTCCTCTCCTTCTGCTGCTTGAAAAATTCTTCCGTGAACAGATTGTATATAGAGAACATTGGGGGTACTTGGCCAGTTTTCATTTTTCTTGCTGCTTCTTTTTTTGACAGCCTTGTTCTTCTCCTCTTATGTACCTTGAAAAAAAAATTAATCATAAATAATTCCGGCTTTATCATTACTATAAAGACAAGACTACTGAAGCATAATGAATACAAACAATTGGGGCCCTAAATCTGCACAAAAATAGCAATAGCATCAACTAAAATGAGAAGCTATTGATTATGGATTATTTGTTTTTATAATAACAGTTTCACGATTTCCATCTTCTTGTTGTAATAAAAGAAACTAAGATCTAATTGACACGTTATAGAAATGATTGTTATAGTACTTTTGATATTTGCAAATTTAATTTTAATAAATCAGATTCAAAATGCATGATAGCATATATGCTTTTTCCCTATTGGCAAAGTGAATTTCAAAGTAGTCTAACTCAAAACTTTGAAAGCATGTTTTTGGGCCTGTTGGCCTAAACGCATATTGGACCTCTTTAAGTGATTTTGTTGGCTTAAAGTGTTTTTTTTTTAATTGCTTACAAATTTTTCAGTCAGGACTTTTTCATAATTTTCCTTAATTTGTTTTAGGTCTACTAATCAAACCAAACAAAAAAAGAAAAGAAATTAACTAAACAGAGAAGCAACAAGTTAGCAAACAACAAATCAAACAGCATACAATCTTGATTCTATTAATCAAATCAAAAACCTCTAAGCATAAGAGATTCCTTATGCTTTCTGTCATCAAGTTAGTTAATTTGCGATCATGCATGAGAATCTAAGATTGCATCAGATTACACACAGAGGATTCTTCCCAAGTGATGGAAAAATTTTACAAAAAAACGTGACTTTGACATAAGGCATATAGCATTACTAGAAGTGAAATACAGAAAATAAACTTTCCCAAAGTTCATATAACTTTTGAAACTTACATCCTCTGAGAAGATTATATTGAGCCAACCTTTAGAGGAATCATACTTCATTAGATTTATATATCACAACCAAAATTGATACTTTAGAGTTAAGGAAACCATAGAGGCACACGTAGAACTTTTACAAAACAATGAATTATGAAGAGCAGAACTTTCAAGAAAAATAACAGTAGCTGCAACTATTACAAAGCCTACAAACCTCATTAACATAAGATATATTTTTATCTACTCCCTTAAAGTAATGATTTTCCCTTAAAAGTAATGATAGATTATTATCTACTCCTTTTGGTTCTTAATAGAAGACTTATTTAGAAAGTTAATATTGATTATAAATATAAGACATATTTTTTATATTTACCAGTATTTTCTTAATTTACCCATATTGATGCCCTTAAAAAATAATCAAAGAGGAGAATGAACGAGATAATTAATAAAGATGACTAAGGTGTTAAAGATAATACATGTTATATTAATTAACTTAATTAACTTCCTTAATCTAATTAAATTAGGTAAATATATTTTATATTAAGGACTTGAGTATTAAATATAAATCTTATCAATTTAATTTAACAGTATATATATATATATATATATATATATATATATATATATATAAGAGGGAGTTATTTTTTAATAAATCCATTATCAGAGACAGTGTTGTAGACACACCACGTTTGGGAAGAAGAAGAAGAAGAAGAGAAAGAAAAAGGGTTAAATGTCAATTTTACCACGGAAGTATTGGTAAGAGGGCATCCAAGACCGAAAGTTTTTTTTATATCATTTTTTTGAAAGTTTAAAAACTTGTAATCTTGATCGATTAGTTGATCTCGACCATTAGATCGTTCTTTCTTTGTAAACTTTCGCGCAAATTTGCTTCTAAAAAAAAATTCCGGGGAAAATTTGCTCCTAAAAAAAACTTTCAATGCATATTTGCTCCTTTTTGTAAACTTCCGGGGCAAAAATAATATCAAAAAAACTTTTGGGTGCTTAGTGCCCCCATATCAATACTTCCGTGGCAAAAATGGTATTTAACCCAAAGAAGAACAGCAATAATAAATTATTCAAAGAGTTAATATTGATCTTAAATATAATATATATTTTTCATATAATATTTTCTTAATTTATCCCTATTGATGCCCTTCAAAAATAATCAAAGAGGAGAATGAATGAGAGAATTAATAAAGATGACTATGGTGTTTAAGATAATACATGTTATATTAACTAACTTAATCAAATCAATTAGATAAATATATTTTACATTAAGGACTAAAGTATTAAATATAAATATTATCAATTTAGTTTGACAGAGAATATATAAGGAGTTATTTTTTAATAAAATCCATTATCAAAGACTCGGTGCTGGGGACACACCACGTTTGGAAAGAAGTGAAAGAAGAACAACAATAATAGATTATTTAGAGAATTAATATTGATCCTAAATATAAGATATATTTTTCATATTTATCAGTATTTTCTTAATTTAAACCTATTTATGCCCCTCAAAAATAATCAAAAAGGAGAATGAACGAGAGAATTAATAAAAATTACTAAGGTGTTTAAAATAATACATGTTATATTAATTAATTTAATTAACTTCCTTAATCTAATCAAATTAGGTAAATATATTTTATATTAAGGACTAGAGTATTAAATATAAATCTTATCAATTTAATTTAATTAGGCAGTTATTTTTTAATAAATCATTATCAAAGACCCTGTTGTAGACACACCCCGTTTGGGAAGGAGAAGAGAAAGAAGAACAGCAATAATAACGTCCATTCAGTTTGATATACTAGTTGTTGTAGATCTTTGAGTTTTAGGAGGAGGAGGAGGAGAACTTTTCCGTAAGTCGAGATAAAACTCATCTCACATACTTATTTCATTTGTAATAACAATTGAAGTCTTCAAAAGAATCATTAATCACGATGTGATTTACAGTATACGAGGTAATTATGTGAAATGAGTTTTGTCTCAATTTATGTATATAAGCACTTTTGAGATCCTAAAAAGTGATCCCAAACGAGCTAGCCCCACAAATAAATATGTGGAACATTTGAAAATTCACCCATACAGATATTAAAAATAAATAAATCTTGTGTTCCATTCTATAAATAGATCTCCAGAATTTCATTTTAATATCTCTTCCATATTTGAATTCAATTTGATTAAAGTGTTCCAAGCACACAAACTTGTGTTTTTCAAATATTATAAGAGCTATGTAACTTTTTTATATATATTAAGGAAGCTAAATAAGTTATATTAAAGTGTTTATATTTATCATTTTTCTCCAAATTAATTTACCCAACTTATAAAATAATATACTACTATAATCTAATGATACACCACATATGCTGTGATTAATTTGCCTCTTTTTACTCAACACTACTGAAGTCCAGCATCAAAACATTATTAATCCTGAAAAAATACAATCAGAGAAACAGATATCTTTGGAATACTTTAGGGCAGGAGGATAAGATTTTTGTTCTTTAGCAACCCACAGAGATCAAATCATATGAATCCCAATAAAAGAATGAGAAAATTGCAAGCACTAAGCAGCTATTTGCTTCTCATGCACCTAACGATAACCTCTACGAACCTCTTGTACATATGCTGCTTCAGGTACATCCTTCTCACCTTCTTTCTTCCCTCCGATCCCATTTGTTCCCTCGCCGACCGGTTTTCAAGTAAAAACCGAAGATTTTGCGCGAGGACAGGATTCCCTGGACGCCCAGTAGGATGTAGAAGACCTGTAACGTTGTGCTCAACAATTTCCAGTGTTCCTCCAGAATCTGTTCCAAGCACCTATGGCAAGGGAAAAAATGAAACTACTGTGACAAAAAACCATAGAATAGCCAAAGGAGGAAGAAAAAAACCAATGAAAATTGTTCAATGAAATGCAATAAGTGGTTTCCAGAGACAGTGCATTCTTTTCAAGCGTTTTGAGCTTCTTAAAACCCTGAACGATTCCACACTGCTAACCGTGAAAATGGTAAGAAGAAAATTTTTTCCGAATATCTTCAATGAGCACAGTAAATTAGTACATGAGATAAGGGACGAGTAATTCACTGTCAGTTTTCGAAACAAAATAAACTTACCTGCATTTTGTAGCATATAACGCATAAATTTCTATATTTTATCACTAAATATTTGACAAGGCAGAGTGACAGTTAATTGTATTTGAGAGTGCAACTTGTAACTCAAGCAGAAAGCAATGGTTTTAGGCAGGTGTTCCATCCATATGCTTTAGAATCATATTGATTATTGTGAGATCAAGAAGGAAATTTAGTTTCATATTAAAATATGTAATCAACTTTATAAGCTAAAGGTTGCTGGTACACTGTATGTTTTGAAGAATTAAGGTTCTCGTTGTCAATGATAAAATATTATAAAAAGGTAATCTTTCCAAAACATAGTGCAATCAGAATAATAACAGGAACAATAACATTACAGCAATCCAAGGACAATTCATTATACGTTGTTAAACTCAAATAGGTAACAAAATTCAGAAGGAAAAGCAAGTTGGTGACCCATACCGGAAGACCAAATGCCATTGCTTCTATAGTCACCCTCCCAAATGTTTCTCCTAGTCCCTGTTCATCACTTTTCTAGTCAGTAACAGATCAGACATCAAGCAACATCTCTGCCTTTTTTTTTTTTTTTGGTTTCTCCGAATATAAAGATTCTTTTCTTCTTTTTTTTGGAGTTACAAAGGCAAGCAATGCTTGAAGGAAAAACAAAAAGGAGAAGGCTATCCAAGCATATCCCAACTATAATCAGCCACATTATAACATATTTGATTCTGCATGAGTAATTGCTAAGATGTTTAGTTATTTTCTGCATTTTGGTCAGGTTGTAAAAAAATGTGAAACAAAATTTTATGTTACCTGTGTCCAACGAAGAACAAGGCAAACATGGAAATGTCATTCACAAATGCATGCGATTATGAAACACCGTTAAAGAACAGTGGAGCAGCAATATTGAATTATTGATCACATCTCTATTGATATTTTCAGAAAGTGCTATTAGTTTAGAACATATATTAAAATGTACCATGCCAAATGCAGAAACTGGTCAGATCATGTCTTAATAAAATTATTTTGAAGTAAAACTAATCTCTGCTATATCATTGCATTGAGATATTTGTCTTACGTAATATTAAAATATAAACAGAGGAACACACTCCCAACACTGTTGTGGCAAATGTAATATTCAGATACAAGTGTACTTAGTTCAAAATATATGTACGCACAGGCATTGTCCCCTGCTACTACTTGCATAATGTGACCATGTTTTACCTGAGAATTAATGACATAAACATCTGCAGCAGAATAAAGTGAGGCAACACGTGTTGTAGCTGGAGTCCACAAAACTGAGTTTGACAAGTTTGAATGCTGAGATAAGAAAGTCAGAAGACCTTTAACATAATCCACTTTGTTACTTTTACTTCCAACAGAACCAATAAGAATTCTGAGAGACTGCTCCAAGGGTGCTTTATTGTTCGACAACACCTTCCTTCTGGCAATGCCAAAATTTACAATGTAAGTACCATGACTAAACTTATGATACTGCATAATCATAAATCAGAATACTATATTTATAGGTCATGTAACCTGTTCAAAGGTATGCTTGAGATATCATGCAAAGTTCCGTCGTCAGCATTCAACAATTGCATCAAACTTCTAATATGATGTCTTCTAGCCAGGGTAGATAGGCCTTCTCCCATATCTGACGATTTTTTTATGGTCTTGTTATCTTGCAACTGTCCATGTTCTACTATTGTGCTCGCTGATTCAAGAAGCAATAGCTGACCCTTACTTGGGTTTATGCTACTCAAAGTCATCACAAGCATATCATTATCAGTCAAGCCCATTTCCTTTCGGACTGCATCTCTTAACAACTGTCTTTTCTCTAACATTTTCTCAGTACTAAAGGACGGAGTATTCAATGTAGAAGGAATGCCAGCCGAAAAAGCCAATTCATCATTCACGGACAACGGCACCAGTGCAGGCTGATACCTCAGTTTTATGTTTTCTTCCTCACACCATTTTTGCCATTGCTTAGATTGCAACTCAGAAAGGAATACCAGCTGTTTTACTCTGTGCAGGACAGACTTTGAACGATCAAAGTACTCTCGTCGGTTTTCCATAATCCACCAAGCAACTTGACTTGCACCAGCAGGAAAACGTTCAATATATTGTTCTGGAAACACAGAAAAGGGCAATGACTACAACCTTAGTTAAAGGAAGCAATAAGCATGCCTCAATGTTAACACTTCCTCTACTGTCAACTTTCAATGGTAAGAATGATTGGAATCAAGTGCTTATGTCTATGTTATTATTGATCGACTTTGACCATCAATGCTAACTATTGAGACATTTTTTGAGATAGGATACATTACATGATTGTACAAACTAAAAGTTCAATAAAACAATTTAACAATTAGTAAGGATGTAAATATTAGATTTCTCATATTGCCGCACCCTCTATCTCAAGAGCACATCAGAAAATTCCATCGTCTTCTTACCAATCCATGAAGCACAAACAGCTGATCCAGCAATGACTAGATCAGACTTCATTGCAGTTTTGAAGCTGTTATCTGCTCTGTCCTCAAGCACCTTGATTCGTCTCCTAGCTAGCTCCGGCAACAAGCCACCCTTCCTGCTAAGCACAACAGCAGAGACAGTAGCCCCACAGCTCAAAAGCTCTGTTGCCAACTCCATCATAGAAAGTGGAGCTCCCGTCATAGAAAGCTCATGGAATAGTAAGATAAATCTCCTGGACCAAACAAGACGTGCGAAGTCCCCCTTCCTGTTACAGGTTGCAGAACGCTTCTCAGGACTCCATTCCAGAATTTTATCCTCCGTCAAGCCAAATGGACCAACAAGCAACCGGTAGGTAGAATTCGTTTTAGGAATTTCTGAGTCTAGATCCTCTATGTTGCTGTTCTCAACTTCCACTGTTGGTTTTAGCTTACGACGTGATCTACCTCTAGATCGTGATCGTCTACTCTTCTTCTTGGAGATTGTTTTGCGAGGAGGTGGAACACTATCTTCTTTCTGGGCCAAAGCCACGGTCATTTTTTCCCCATCCCACACCTCATGCTTAACTGTGTGATTATTAAGGGACAAGGAATTATCACCAGCAACCAAATCATGATGCCTACTCTGTTCAACATCTGAATTTGTGTCACTTAACTTGCCTCCAATTCCAAAGCCAGAAAATTCATCCTTCTTATCACTATGTGCCCACCTGGACTGAACAAGAAACCCAAGATAAGCCCAGAGGGTAATGAGAAGCAACCATAACAGTACACGATTGCCACGGAACCTCTGAGAACTAGTAAAAATACTTCTGGCTTCTCTTCTTGGTGTTCTGCCAGAATTTAGTCGCCGAAATGACGGAGAGGTTCGTGGAGTCGATCTTCCAGACAAAGTGGATTTAAAACTGCCACCTGGCCTAGCTGAAGGAGAAATTCGGTCGTTGCTTTCCTCCATTAGTTCCGGAACAATATCGCATCGTTAAAGAAGGTTGACTCCACTATTAAATGTACGCGATTGAGGGGATTTCCTCAAAAGTCATCAGAGACTATCCTTGAATACGTCAAGCTATCTTAGTCACTGAACGCTGTTGGGAAAAAAGATACAATCAAACAGCTCTAAGTTCACCAAAAGATAGAACAAGCTGAACGGGTAAAAATACTTTAGTTTTTCTTGAATTGGGATTGGCACAAGAGTTTAAAGCGCATTCTTGACATTTAATTTAAGCTCCAAGAAAAACCAAAAATAGCATACAAACCAGTGAGATTCAAGCTTCCGTTTTTTTTACGACCTCGATTCCGTCAGCAGTTGAAATTGTCTAGAAATGGCCAAGAAGCACCCCTCAAGGCTGTTTCTTTCTTGTCTTCGACCACAGAAAAGAATACATTACTCTCAAGTATCAAAGATAGATTAAAGGAGAAAAATAGAAACCGATCGGCTTATGCATTTTCCATTGAGCCACTAATTAACATTTCAAAATCCAGTTCCCATTATATAATAGGAAGACCTATTCCTTGAAAGGTAAAAGAGAAAAGAGCAAGCATTACACGGATCCAGTTCAACGCCTTTAAGCAAATTCTTCAAGATCTGTGCATTAGTTGACCATCACCATTATTGAATATTGTTCTTGATCACCAAGCTTCGAAAGCCACCTAGAGTGTGCGAGAGCGCGAGTTCTGGTAATTGCCGTGAGCTTACGTTGAAGCCTCGAATGATAAGAGCTTCGAAAAGGAGCACAAGGGGGAGAGAGAGAGAGAGAGAGACTAGTCTCACTGACAAGCTCGAGAGGTTTATGGGGGAGAGAGGGAAGTGTCTGAGAGAAATAATCGGACGTGCGAGTTTGTGCAAGCGTGGGAAAAAGTCGTCACCAGTACCGTTCGATTGTATCTAAGACACGTGGAATGACCTCATTGGTTATCTTCTTGAGGGTTATGATCAGAAGGTTGTGCGTACGCCGTCGGTGGGTCTCCCCAGTATATTCAGACTGTTCAGTCAATCTTACGGCCTAGGATGATTTGATGGTCAGAGGGATAGTATACGTGGCAAACAGTGGTGGAAACAAACAATAAATTCTTGTCTCCGATCAAGTGAGTGTTTTGGTAATTGTAGATAGCTTTTGGGAAAATCCATTTGGAGGCTTTTTTTGAAAAAAAAAAAATCTTTAAAAGGGTTTCAAGATTCTGAAAATCCCAAAAAATCTCAGTGTCTTTTTCGGGATTTTTTAATCTCGTTAACAACTAAATCACCACATTAACAACTAAATCAATACCCGTTAACAACTAAATCGCCGCATTAACAACAATATTTTAACAACTAAATCGGTCACATTAACAACAATATCGCCCCGTTAACAATTATATCACCCATTAACACATAACGAGATTGAAAATCCTAAAAAGCGCGGGCCTTTTTTTATTTTCAAAATCTTGGGGCCCTTTTTGGATTTTTTTTTTTTCCTCTAAAAAGGCCCCCAAGTGGATTTTCCCTTTTTAGCTTTTTTCTATGAACCGAGACAAAACCCTCTCACATCGTAAAAATTATTTTCTAAAAGCTAATCCAAACATGAAAGCAAAGTCTTTTAAATGAGAAATATTTGCAATTGCTGGGTCCAATCAGAAAAGTAATTAATTATCTATCATTTTGTAAATTATATTCTTTTGATAAATTTATTGTTATTTACTATTTAATCATCCTGTAATTTTTAGGGAAAATTACATGCAGGCCCCAAAGGAATAAAAAAAATCCTGAAATCACCAAATTATACGTAAGTCTCGGGACTTTTTTTATATTATTTGTATTAACAACAAGAAAAAGATATATTTACAACAGAAATGTTATATTTACAACAAAATTTAAAATCTAACCATTTATAACAACAAAAAAATCATATTTACAAACAACATTTAAACACCCGAATTTTGAAGCGTAGAAAGATCATTTTTATATTTACAACAAAATTTAAAAACGCTATATTTACAAAAAAATTTACAAAAATTTAAACAC
The DNA here is from genome assembly GCA_019022615.1 of Acacia melanoxylon. Classification (NCBI taxonomy): domain Eukaryota; kingdom Viridiplantae; phylum Streptophyta; class Magnoliopsida; order Fabales; family Fabaceae; genus Acacia; species Acacia melanoxylon. The sequence continues at coordinate 8,675,978 of JAFJYJ010000010.1, forward strand.
CCGAATTTTGAACATAAAGCATTTACAACATAAAATTTATATTTACAAAAAACGCCATATTTAAAACAACATTTACAATAAAAAAAACAACAACATTTAAAAACCCTTTTTTTTTTCCATACAAATAATATCAAAAAAGTTCCTGTGATCACGTAGTTTAGTGATTTGAGGGACTTTTTTATAATTTTTTTGTTCCTCCTTGGACCTGCATGTAATCATCCTGTAATTTTTATTTGTTTGGAACTACTTTTCACATTAATACATAAAATAGCCCTCCTGTTATTATATGTTTTTCAGGAGTACAAGTATACTGTATACCTAATCCTGTGGAACCAGTCTAGTTTAAGATTCAAGGCCAAGTAGAAAAATTTTAAATGAAACATGCCTGATTTCTTATGCATGATTGTGGAAATGGAATTGAAGACAAATTCTTGAACTTAGCATGTTTGGAAAAAAGACCATTTTTTAAATAAAATAAAAAAACTTGACGTTCAGAAGCATCTATAAATTAACATTTGAAAGAGTCCTAAGCGAAAAAGTGCAAGAATTTGAATAAAAAATGCAGCAAGACTTTTTCCTATGCTACACAAGTTGAAGCCCACCAAAAATCCATTTAAAAGCAATTATTGAGTGTCAATATTAATAGATAACAATTACTAAATTCGACCATTTATATAAGATCTCATTTAAAATGAAAATTGCGCTACAAACAAAAAATTCTTATATTAAAGACTGGAGGAAGTAAAATATTTATAAAAAAAAAAAATTATAGGAAACCTCATAATTCATGAACTGTTGACAGAACAACTCATCTCAAAGAAAATCGTTCAAGACATTATCAGGGGACTTAGATAGCAATACCATTACTTTCTCCTTTGATTTATAGAAGATAAATGTAACCAACAAGTAGTGTCTCAAGTCATAAGAGAAAACAAAAAACAGAATGAGAACAAGGAAAAATCCCCACTTAGTCGAAAAGGAAAATAAGGACTAGATACAATAAGGATGATCTCTCAGAAGTCAGAATCCATATCATTTTCTCTCAGTAATATTTCCATTAATAACAACCGTCAATAGAGTAAGTTGTAAGTTCCACGAGAATTCAGCAGCCGCATTATAATATCATTTTCCCCCTATAGCTCTATTCAAAAGCCTGCATGCATATGTTTCTCACAAGCTTCACTCAGAAACCAAACTGCAAGAAAAACTTGAAAGAATACAAGAATTTGTTGTAATTTCCACTGTGTCTACATTGAGAGTAACAAATTTGCAGAAATCACTGAAATTTTTCTCACCTCACAATTAATAAGAAACTGCCACCCGTCATGCTGTACTAACTTCTTTAAATGGGATACAGCGTGAGCAGGCGTTATATAACTGCAACAAAGATGACGAAGACTCGTGTGACTGTGAGCATAAAAGCCAAAAGCAAATCATACAGACAAAACTTGGGACCAATCTTGAACATTAGCTATCAAGTTCTCCGATAAGAATGATGAGGTATGAATATCTTTTTCATAGTTTAGCACATGATTAGGCCTCCTAAACTCAATTTTTGGTTTGTCAACCTAGAGATGGCATCATGCCATACCAAGCAATCCCCTTCAAGTGTTTTACTTGAAAAATCTTATTGAAGAAGTAAACAACCAAAAAGTTTCATCTACATCTGGTCCATGCCCATAACTGCATTTCAAAAGCCAATTTGAGTTCATTCCCCAACACAGGCGTTCACTCAAAATATTGAGTCACTTGATCTTTTTCCATGAAAATCAAGAGGCAGAGACAAGATTAAAATTAAAATGAAAAGCTATTTAAAAACTCATCATTATTCTCCAGCTCAGTCAAAAGCCAATAAAATTTAGGATTTCTCTCAAATCAAGCAGGAACCAAAAAGGAAAAACTAAAAATATTTACAACAATATTAGCGGTTTAAAATGAGACTGCAAGCTATGAAATTACCTAAAAAAAATCTGGAAACCTATTGCCGCCCCAAGTACTCCAGAACAAAAGCTAAAGAACAAAGGGCCTGGAGGATGCCTGCATTTTGAAGCCATATACTCGTATCAGAATAATGAAACTGAAGAACAACATAAAGCATCAGTTAGAGAAGTTCAAACCTTTTATCTGCTTATTCAAACAAGTTGCATCACATAGAAATAGAATACTTCACTGGCCGAAATTCATCTCTGAATATCTGCATAGGACAAATAAATTGATTGACAACATTGTCATTAATTCTTATTACAGCACAAATGAGAATGTGCTATCATCCATATTCCCCTCTACCCCAACAATTATTTTTCGATTTCTATTGGCATAAAATTCCAATCAATTACGACCATAGAAGCTGCAGCACCATGCTAAAGTACATGTGAATAAGAATCAAATTATAAATATTGTAGTATTATATAGCAATTCAACTTGCCTGCGCGGTTTATTCTGCCTTTGCCCAAACTCATCATTTACAAGCTCTGTCAACAAACAAGTCCAAACATCAACATTAGGAACTAATGGCAACAGTTTACTTATTAAAATTGAGTCCCAGTCCCAAATAAGATAGCCAAAAGTAATGCTTGTGGTACTTAAAATGACATGGTTCTCCACCTTACAATCTGGTTTCTAATAGTAGATTCCCCAAGTTTTGCCCGATCTCTATCAGCTGGTATCCACAAAAAGGATATCAACAAAGGATGTAACCCAGTGCCTGGAGTGAGAAATGGAGGACTTTTCCACTGCAGGGGCAACAGGACAGGCTTGGGCCATCTCAACCAAATGATCCTCCGATGAGCCTCAAGGCAAAAGACAGCTTAAATTATCTAAGTTTGGTTGGGACTGTTAGACTTCAATGTTCTTTTGTCTGTTCTTTTGTCTATTATATCTAAGTTTTTAAGTTCACAGTCAGAAGATTGATTTGATTCTGCCTTCTGTTTCTTTAAAAAAAATATGGCAAAAGGATTAAAATACAGTTAGATCAAAGCTGATCAATCACAATTGCCTTTTGCCCCACTTAAGGCTTGATAGAGGATCCTCAGTGGAGAGGACCCAAAAATGTGCTATGGTAAAGTCTCATATTAAGCAGCCATAAGTTATTCTTATGAAACGGAAATGGCATGGCTCAACCCCCTTACAGATCAGGTTTTAAGGGTGGATTCCCCCCTATGCTTGCTTAAGTCCTCATCAAATTATTATAGAAGGATCACCAATGACTCACCAGTCCTTTGTGGTGGGTTCCATTCGTTATTAGCTTTATTTGCATTATTCTCTTTGCTGCAAATTCAAAACAAAACCAAAAGTCAAGAATTGTTAACTAGCAGGTGCAAGATGCAAGCTAGCATGAAAATGTAAAAGCTGCAATGTTCTCTTTAAAGATTGCTCCACAAAAAGATATAATATAGAAATCACTGCTCTTTTCTTCTTCTTTTTTGACCAAAGAAATCATTGCTCATTTAAAGTTAACATCAACTAAATGAGGAAATCAAGATACACAAACACAATTGCAAACTTGCCAAATTCCACATTTGCAACCAAAAGCTGAAATAATACTATGCAGATATGTAATGTACACCAAATCACATTTCTACCAATACCTCATGCTAGGAAGAAATACGTGCTTGAGAAACCCTATGCCAAATAGCAACGCAAGATAGGATAACAGGTTACATGAAGAATAAAAGGCAAACTGTTTCTCATATTAACTGACGCCCAGAAACAGACTGCTGAAGTCAAAGAAAAGGGGGGGGGCACAATGATCGCAAGCAGTAATCATGGAAGGAAAAGACAGCACGTAACAAGTTACTATACTGAGGGTAGAAAGTACTACCCACCTTGGAGTTCCCAATGCAGATGTCTGTCCTGATTGTCGAGCATAAGCACCATCAACAGCAAGATAGGGTGGACAGTAAGTAGCACCTAATGCTCCTGCAGCACCAGCCAACACTGGAAGCCTAAAGAAGAGAATGAAGGGAGATGAATTACATCAACGACTGGGATTGTTGTGAATTTCAGCTTATTTTGAAACCTTTTTTAAAAGGAAAGAGGTTTCAAAAGATGCGCCATGCAAAGGAAGCATCTCGTGTTCAACAAAATCATTAATAAGTACTAATGTCTAATGTGTTAAGAAAATATTTTTAAATTGTGTTTTTGACAGAAAAATTACTCAAACGAGGATGTGATAGAGAAGCTAGATATTTAACATGGAGTAAATAGTATCTGGTGTTCCAACAAAGAGGGAAATGTGAAAGAATAAAAGAAACATTATATCAAAACAAAAAACTAATAACTTCATTCAAACAAAGAATTTTATTAAATTCACTGGTCACAAAAAGTTAGGGGCACTCACTGCAGACAGCATGTACCTTGTATCAGTACTTACAAAGCAAAGCAAACCAACAGAAGAGAAGACAAAGATTGTAAACAGAAAGAAACATCAAAGCTTTAAAAAGAAAAGAGCAAAAAAATTGCTTAAATCTGTACCACGAGATGGAATACAAAAATTTTCTAAATCTGTACCATGTCATCTCATTGTTTCCCATGCCAAGTTGAGGCTGAGCAACATATCCGGGGAATGCCATGCCAACAGTAGGAACTCCAAGACCACCAGGATGCTGTCCCCCAAATTGCATAACTGTCGAACCAGACCCAACAAATTATGAAAAATTAGGAGAAAGACATTATCTTTTCATACATTCTGAAAGGGCTACAAAAGAATAACGGCAAACAATGAAGGAGGCAGACTATTACATAAATTACACTAAAAAGAGAGAATTTTTTATATTAAAATAGAATTTTAAATCAAGTTACTCAGTTACAAAGTATCCACCTGTTATTACTTTTCTGAATAAAAAATTTAATTGACTGAGTCTCTCTTCACTCACAGGACAGTGATGATAGCAAGTATATTAGAATTCAAAACATCAAAATTGACCAGAATGCTCATACTTAACAAAGAAAGCAAAAATTAACCTGGCAAGAAGGCTGGGGTGCCTGGGAAATTCTGATCTCCATGACTAGCGCTCATATTTCCAGCAGCCCCCATAACCTGTGCCCCACCGTAAACAAAAGAGCCTCTTCCACTACTCTGAGCACTTCCCTTTCCCTTCCCAACCATTGCACCTTTAAATTTACCAGATTCAGAAGTCGCATCCATGTCTCCAGAATCAGATGAATTACCAGCCACAGATGTTTTTGGGGGAGAGGAAGTTTGTGAACCACTACCAGATCGCTGGTTCAATGGTGGAGTAGAAGCCTGCTGAGAAGTCTGAGCTCGGCCTGCTGTAGAACTTCTATGAATAGCCTGATGTGTTGGAGAAACTTTGGTTATTTGATTATGGGAGGGCACAGGTTGATAGTTCATTGATACTGGAATTGATGCACCCCTCCCAGGAGCCCTTGGTTGAGAAGACTGAGAAGAATTAACCCCAGAAGGTGGTATGTGCATATTATTAAAAGACTTTCCAGCTGCCGAATTGATAGGTTCATCAATATACAGCTTATCCATGCCGATACGGTCAGCAACATTCTTTCCCCTCAGCAAAGCACTGTTTTGTTGAACTGAAAAGCCCTCATCCATAACTCCAGGACGAACATTCCTGCTTGTGCTCCCAGCTTGTACATTCCTTTTAGGTGCCAGATTACCCTCCTTGATAGAAGAACCTGATGGGTAAAAAGGGGGAGATGCAGAATTCAAGTTTGAAGCAAACATTTGTTTCCTAAGTGGAACAGGGTCAGATTCCATACTGGGGCCAGGTGTCATAGTTCTCCCAGAACTAACTTGTGCATTTTTCTCAAGAGACTTCTCGGATCTTAACAAAAATTTTAAAAAATAATAATCAGGGAACAACACATATAGATAAATAACATTTATCCAAGTCCAGAAATTCCAACAAAGCACAGAGTTTGTACTTACTGTCTATTGCGAGTCTGAGAAGCTGGACCATTGTTCTTATTGATGGGTTCGTACCTTCGGGAACCTCTACCTCGCACAGCCCGCTTAGGTAACTGACTTTGATTACCACTATTACTATATCCTTTCTTGTTCCCCCGAACAAATCCTCCACGATCACCAACTCGATTTTTACCACGGCCTCGAAAATTACCCTTAGAGACTCTCCTGCCCTAAATTTTATACAGAGGTAAGACTTGTCTCAGAAAACAGACTGATAAAGTAAAACAAACCAATCCTTAATCATGAAGCAATTTCAAATATTGCATGTAAACAGGATTATCACCTCTTCGTAGTGCCTTTCCTGTAAGGTCATTTCCTCAAACTTATCATGCCCCCATTTCTTTTCATCTTTTGACTCCCACAGTCTCCTTCCGCCATGCATCCTCCTGAAAATAGAGGAAAGATGGGGTTCAGAAAGGAACAAAGTCTACCATAACTTACAGGAAAATTAAGGAAATTCAAGTAAATATTTATATCTAGACAGCAAGACACACACCCTCGTGTATGCAGCATAAATAAAAGTCATAAGCATCCAGAAAAATTTAAAAAATTAATTGAATCAAACCAATATAGAAACGGCTATTATGTCAAAGTTAAACGGCTATTATGTTAAAGTTATATCATGATAAGAAATCACTAGAAATGTTAGAAATAGATTATCTGTGTTTGGATTATAATGTAATGTTGGATACCCCGCTTAAAAAACAGAACCCTCTAATGTGCACACTGCACAGTATCATGAATCTAACATAAAACAAAGACCAACCTCTAGTACACACTGCCATGTAAATAAGGCTTCTAGGGATCTATTTTATGGATTAAAAAAACCCTCCAGTAAAATAACAGGGCGTGAATACTATAGATTCTCTAGCATAAAAATGTAATTCAGCTTGGCAATTTAAAGTTTTAAATACTTGAAAGAAACAATACAGAAAATTTTCCATCTCAAAATTGCCCAATATTCCAATTTGAATGAACCCAGAATATTTCTCAGTTATGCGAAACATGTAAGAGCACTTTCAACTTACAAAACACAATTGTATTCTAGTTTCCTTAAAACTTCAAATTAAGACATCATTAATACTTTCTAATTTGATAACTAATGTGTTTGTATGGAAACCAATCTTCTGTATAATCAATGAATAATTAAATCTTCCAACAAAAGCAGAGATTAAAAGGTTCAAAACCCTAAGATAGAGAACATAGAAAGACCCAACTTACAAATATAGAGCATAACATAATGCAGTATATGGAAAACTGGCATTAATTCAAAAACATTAATTTAAAAAGTCTCTTGACTGGCCAGAGCCCATAAGCATTCTATTGAAGTTTAGGAAAGTACAAAAAAAAACATGCACTCTCTAATGCTCCAATTAAAAAGCCCATATGCAAAAATCTCTTGGAGACAAAATTGCAAAGTAATGAATAATGCTCTACCCTAGTAGACATAATGTTCTACTGATCTAAAATGTAAAGCACAATCTTTATCATTTTTCCATCCAAAAACCCCATACAAAATCAAAGAACAAATGAAGGCGACCAATTATTAAACAAGGAGTGGTATCATATTTTAATGACAAAAAATATTCCATCTATTGCCATATCTATTTTACAGAGATATTGATTGATAGTATGTTTCCTTCAATTCAAAATGCAAATCATAGACCAAGGCTAAACATACCTGTGGCGGCCGCCAGCATTATCCCTGAAACGATCGTCATGCATGTAGAATGCTCCAGCTGTGGGCACTGCAAATGGTTCATTCTCCTTTTTCTCCTCATCATCCCTGTTCCCTGAAGGCACCTCCGCTTCCGAAGGATGCCGGACATCCCCATCCGATTCTTTGACCATAACTGCTGAACCCTCAACATCAGCACCATGGAATCCTCCGTCTCCCTCCCTCTCCACGTACACCTCTTCTTCTTCAGCATAATCTCCTTCCTCAACAACTTCCTCCTCATCAAGCTCTTCTAAATCTTCTTCCTCGTCTCCATCCAAATCTTCTTCGTCATCATACTCCGCCACTCCACCCTGATCATCTGAATCATCAGAATGTATTCCGACCCGATGGTCTAACCCCTTGTCTTTCCCGTCCCCTTCACCTTCCTCGTCATCACTTGCTTCACGCCTCCTCATTGCCAGCGATCTCTTGGCCTCTTCTGGATCACTCTCGTAGTCCACATCTTCTTCGCCCGCGGCAGCCATCAATAGCTTCTTACTTAGTTCTGAACAAATCCGAGGCAATAAAACCCAAAAAGCTAGACTTTTTCAGACAATTTAAGGGCACATCAACCAAAAGAAACCAACTACCCTACCAATTATTACCCTCCAAACAGAATTCAAACCTTCTAGGGCACCAAAATCTCCCTTGAAACACCAAAATTACTCAAGATGAAACACAATAAGAGAAATCAATCAATCCTAATAGCGAAAGCCCTAAAAGCGAAACCCCAAATTGGAACGCCTCAAGAGAATTCCAGGTCAAACGCGAAAATTAAAACAAAATATAGTTAATTATGAGAGAGTTGGGATCTTAGGATTAGATAGAGGGCCTTACGTTGCAAAACCCTAAATACTTTTTGGGAGATTTTTTTGGGAATATCAAGTGTCGTCAGCAATTTGACGCCGAATACCTGGATGCTAAAGGGAGTTGGCTTACATCCTCTGCGCCCAATTGTCCTCTGCCGTCCTCTGCGTGAAGTGTCGTCGTTTTTGGCTTAAATGGATGACCTGATCCCCTTATTAAAAAAAAAAAAAAAATCAAGGTACCTACCGGGTAGTAAAAAGATAATTCACGATACTGAATAATACATAAAAATTCTTCATAATCTTGAAATTTTATTTTAAGATCTTGAAAAAATATTTTAGAAGATCTTGGGTAAGATTAAAAAGATATCGATCAAGATGAGATAAAATAACTTATGATCTTAAAAAAATTATTTTAGAATCTTGAAAAAATATTTCAAGTACTTACTGCTACTAAAAATATACTTTATGATGTTTTTTTAAAGATTCTAAAATAATTTTTTTAAGATCATGAGTTATTTTATCGACAACAAGATTTAAAATATTTTTTCAAGATCTTAAAATAAAATTTTAAGATCATGAAGAATTTTTCTGTATTATTTATTATCCTGAATTATCTTTTTACTACCCGGTAGTACCTTGAATATATATTATTTTTTTTATAAGGGGATCTGGTCATCCATTTAAGCCAAAAACGACGACACTTCACGCAGAGGACGGCAGAGGACCATTGGGCGCAGAGGATGTAAGCCAACTCCATGCTAAAGAGGGAGGATGGTACTTAAATATGGGAGAAGTATCAGGATCATGTGAATTATCTGATGCTGTGAAGGGTATTTCGGTTCGAGCCAAAAAAAAGAAGAAGGGTATTTCGGGAAATATGTCAACGACGGTGAATTTGGATGCTCCTGGTTGGCCAAACTCTGACATGGAGTCAGACTATTGTAAACAATTTTATTTATAATCCCTTAAAATCCTTTTTAATTAAAAGAGATAAAAAATTATCCTAACGGACATATCCCTTTAAAAGTCCCTTTTGGGAAAATCACTTTCAGGGTCCTTTTTCAAGAAAAAATCCTAAAAAAAAACCCTCAGAATCTGACAATCCGGAAAAAGCGCGAGAAAGGCGCCTTTTCGGGATTATCCGAATCTTAGGGAGTTGTTAATGGCGATATAGTTGTTAATCTGATGCGATATAGTTGTTAACGAGTCGATATAGTTGTTAACGGGTTGATTTAGTTGTTAGAAAATTGTTGTTAATGAGATTGATTTAGTTGTTAATGACCTACCCGTTAACAATTATATCAGCTCCGTTAACAACTCACGCAAGATTCTGAAAATCTCAGAAAATGCCTTTTCTGGAATTGTCAGATTCCGAGGGCCTTTTTTGGGGTTTTTTCTCCAAAAAGAGCCCTGAAAGTGATTTTCCCTTAAAACAAAGGTTTAATGGTTTAATGTTTACTGTAGAAATATTTTTTTAATCATACTCATACATAAAAGTGAGTGAGTCTCACTGATATTTTCTCTTTTTTCTATTCACAATGAGATCCACTCATTTTTATGTGAATGTGATGGTTTTTGTCCATCAATTGAATGTAATGGTTTAATGTTTCTATTTTTACTGTAAAAATATTTTTTCAACCATACTTACATAAAAGTGAGTGGGTCCACTGATATTTTCTCTCTCTTCTCTTACAGTGAGATCCACTTATTTTTATGTAAGTGTGGCTAAAAAATATTTCTACCGCAAATGCAGTAAAACCCTTAAAACAACTATAAATTTATAATCATCAATAATTTTGGATAAAAAAGCATCAATATATTTAAAATATATTTTAAAAAAAAAATAGCCTCACTTATATAGTTGATTGGTCATTAATAAAAATATTTTCTTATTTATTATTGAGATAGGATATTGTCACTATCATTTTTTTCAACGTTAAATCGAATCTCAATAGGAGAGAGAAATAATAAAGGTAGATAAAATTTAATCTAACGATGAAAAAAATAATAGTAACAAAATTGATAGTGACAATATAATATTCCTTTATTATTAATATCATCATTAATAAGGATAAAAGTAATAAATATTTCAGATGAGAGGTTATTTTATAAATAGAACCCAAAAAATATCTTTTTTTTAAATTTTTTTGGTAGAATCTCTTTTATTTTTTTCCTATTATTTTACTTATTTTAATTTACCAAATGTTATTAGCAAGAGTCTTTAGCGAATCTGTGCAAGATATAGGTCTTAAAAAGTTCTTTATATATTTCATGTTTTATCATTTAATATAGTTCAAATTTATTTAATCTTTTACATGGTATGATAGTATGTTATGATTAATCATTATCAATTAGATAATGATTTATGCCCCTAAAAGCACAACATCAAAGATATGTGAATAGGGGCCAACAGAGTCATGTTTTACATCTTGTAATTTTATTTTATTTTTGCTATAAAAATTTCGGGGAAAGGAGTTAATTTCATGATCTAAGGTAAAGACTTTAGGTCTCGGTATAAGTATCTTGGGTTAGTGAAATGCACACGCTCCACCTCTTCCTAGCGTTACCACTCTTAGTAGACCCCTAAAATGCCTCCCCAATACTTTGACCAACTCCTGGATCGAACCCCCTCCCTTTAGATGAGAAAGTCCGACCCCTTCGCCAGTTGTACCCAAAGACGAGGAGTTAAATGGTCAAAATCTATGTAATTTTTTATTTTGGAAAAAAAAAATCATTGGGTTGTTTATTCGTAAGTGAAAATTTGAGACAATTTAGCTTCTTGATGGTTATAAAGCCCACATTTTTATTGGTGCAAAATACCTTACATCTTAAGAAGTTTGGATGGCTTTAAAAAAAATGCTTTTATTGTGATAGTGAATATTAATATTTGATGAAATTGATATGATATTATTATATTAATGAATATGAAACATGGCTAAATTTTTAAGGGAAAACAACAATAAAATACCTATAACATTTACAAAACCTTGATCAGTGCCTCCAATTGAAGAGATCCCAAATCAAATCATATGTCTCAATTTTAAATTTTAAAATGTTATTAATTTACTTACATGCCCTTTTCCTTTTGCTCCTTCTCTGTTCCGCATGAGTCTCTCAATCCCAATGTTGAAGCCAATGAATTCAAAGACGATTTTAAAAAAATCTCCGGCAATACCTCACTACATCCACCCATCAATTCTGTTGTCAACTATCGTCAACAAGAATCACGATGAAAGGTATGAAAATTTCTAAAAGTGACTTCTCCAGTAAACCCTCAAGTGCTCGATGAATGCTTCCTTACGACATGCCTCGCTTTAGTAATCCTCACTCTCGCATACGTATGGTTGGGAATCTGATTTGGTGGTTGAAATCACTCTTAGTGCGAGACTTTTCTGATTAAGGGTGGGCCAATCTTTGAGCTCTATGTTCATTATAAATGGATTTGCCTCTTCGATTAAGGAATGATGAGAATAGGAATGACAAACTAAGGGCCCGTTTGGTACAAAGAATTGGTGGGGAGGGAAAGGAACTTAAAAAAAGGGGAAGGAAGATTTGAAAGATGAGTGAAGATGACTTGAGTTGTTTGGTAGGAAAAAAATGAAGGGGTGGTAGTTGGTAAAGAATTAGAAAATATCTATTTTACCCTCAAAAAGAAATTAATTCAAAATAAAAAAGAAAAATATTTTTTTTGCTAAAATATATTTTTTTAAAAAATGTCCTTGTTAAATTCGAACTTGTGACCCAAAAAAATTTCGCCAAGTTCAAATTTTCCCGCTAAATTTGAACTTTCCCGCCAAGTTTGAATTTCAAGGGTAAATCTGTCCAAAAATGTGAATAGTGACCAGGGAACTTAATATCCTACTAATTTTGGTGGGATCTCAAGTTCCCACATATGAGGGAAGAGTAGTAAGCCCAGGAGCTTGAGTTCCTGGGTACTTGACGCACCAAACACGTTTTCGGCAGGGAACTCTGTTAAGTTCTCATTCCCTCTCCCAAGTTTCTTGAACCAAATGGGTCCTAAGAAGCTTAGCTGCTAAGGCAAGCATACTTAGCTGCTTAGGCATGTTTTGTATGGCTCATGCCATCCAAATCGCATGTTTTGAAACCCAATTGGGATTTTGGGACTTTTTGATTTTTTACACATGTTTGGTATACAATTTCTCCAACAGTGCTTTTAAGTCAAAAAAAACAATTATCTGTATAAGCTCATTTTGAGAGCTTTTGAAAAAGTGGCTTCTCAAAAAATAACTTTTCAGCTGAAATATTGTAACAACATTTATTTTGTGTCAACAACTCTGCTGGTTCGAGCTTTTCAGCATTCTAGAGCATTTATTTTTGGCTTTGCCAAATTTTATTTGATCAAATTATGTATTTTAAGATTGCTAAATTTTTTAAGTCATAATTTTTCACTTTTTTTCTAATTTTGATTTTGATTTTTTCTTTTACAATTATCTCAAAAGTTACTTATGCTACCGTCATTCCAAATAGTTTCAGTTTCAGAAAAGCTACTTATATTACCGTCAATCCAAACATAATATGATTGCAAATAAGTTAGATTGCAAAGTCAGATTGTAAATAAATAACTTTTCTTACCGTTATCCTAAACACACACATTAATATTCATTAATATTGACATTGAACTGAATGTGACATTGACCCTTGAAGGCCCCATTGAAACTTGCTATAATCTTATTTGTCATGTGCAAGTGGATTATGCTAAAAGCATTGCAAATTTCAATATAAAATTGATGATTAATCTTTCATTTCACTAAACAACTCTAAGTATGCGGTATTACCAAAAGGCAAAAGGCATAGGGGATTAATAATGACAAATAAAGTTTTAACAACAACTCAATCATGAATAATAACGTTGCATTCAATATAGAATTTGCAACTCAATAACAAAAATCCTTTTGGTATTTCCTCCAACAAATAGGGTATTAACGCAAACTTAATCGTGAATAACAACTTTGCATTCAATATAGAACTTGCAATTCATTGACACAAACTCTTTTATATTGCCTACGACGAATAAGGTATTAATAAGAAGTCAATAATCGTGAATAACAACTTTGCATTCAATATAAGACTTGAAATTCAATGACAAAAACTCTTTTGATATTACCTCCAATGGATAGGGTATTAAGAAGAACTCAATAGTGAATAACGACTTTGCATTCAATATAGGACTTCAAATTCAATGACAAAAACCATTTTGGCATTGCCTACAATGAATAGGGTATTAACAAGAACTCAATCATGAATAACAATTTTGCATTCAACATAGAACTTGCAATTCAATAACAAAAACCCTTTTGGTATTACCAAGCAACAAAGGGAAAGACATTTACAACTTGTTCCATCTGACTCTTTTCCACATTTGGTACATATTTATACATTTCAGCTACTCTAACATCCTCGATCCTCCATCTGTCTCTGAGATCCAAGTTTCGAATGGTAAAAATAATGAGCACTCTACCTGAAGTACCAATGATCTTCTCCTTTTGTAATTAGCGAAACATGTTTGCCTAAGCTTCTTAGTTTTGTCACTCAATTCCATATCAGGAAACTTCTCCATAAGCTTCTTATGCTTCAGCAACACAGCCACCTCATTAGCCAAACTCAGTTCCTGAGTTATCACAAAGCTCTTGAAACAAGTAAAAATTTAAAAAGGGTTAAGATACAGATTGGCCAACGAAGTGTTACGTTAGGAGCATTTGGCACAAAAATGTTTTGAGGATACCATAACTACCAACAAACAATTAAAAAATTAAAAAAATCACAATGCCATTAGTTGATAATGTAACAGTCGTTACGTGGGGCAAAGATGTGGACACTGTTGCCAATTTTGGTCTTCTTTTCTTTTTGTTCCTCGTGGGGCTTGAGCTAGGCCTCAATTCCCTTTGCAGGACAGGAAAGCAAGCTCTTGCCATTGCCCTCTCCGGAATCAGCCTCCCGTTCATGTTAGGAATTGGACCATCATTTGCACTAGGGTTAAGGTGCGATTTGGCCAATAAACTATTGGTTCAGGAGCGTCCAACACAATAAACTATTAAGTGGACCAAAAATACCAACAAACTTTTAAAAAGGAGCACCCAACACAACAAACTTTTAAAAAGGAGCGCCCAGCACAACGCCGTTAGAAAAAAGTTAACGTCCATTATCTAAGCCGTTGGCAAGTGATTTAGTAATTAAACACTCATGATTTTTTTCTATTGCTGTTAAAAAAAAAACCTTTCCCGTATTAACTAATGTATGTGGAGTGATATTAGAAACCCGCTTTTGTGTAGATTGGCCAACGAACTTTTACTCCAGGAGCGGCCAACACAAAAAAGTTTTACTCATGAGCACCCAACACAAAATTCTAAATTTTACTAAATTAAATAATGTTTTTCTCAATTGTCATTATTCAAAACTACTTGTATAGATATCTATGGACAAAAATTACTCATTCTTCAATTTTGTCAAAATTATAATTTGCTAAAATAAACAAAATTTTAATTAAAAATATAATTATATGATTTAAATAAAACTCAAGGTGTTTTATAGTTCATTATATATGTTAAAAAAAAAAAAATTATATGATTTATTTTTATTTTAGAAGAAATTTATATGATTTAAAAAATTCATTTAATGTTAATAAAATTTAAAAAATCTAAAAAAGATATTATATCCTGAAAGAAATTAAATGAGTTTACTTTTTATTTTTATAAAAAGAGCTTAATAGATATCAACGTTGATACTTAATAATATAAATTCGGCAACTTGATGATATATTTGTTAATTAAATGATCTATTGATAATATGAATATGGGACTTGTTGGAAGAAAAAAAACAGAAAAGATAACTTAAGAGGCTTGAGGAAGGACAATTTAATAATAGGTTTTTTAAATTGTTTAAATTTTATTAGCATTAAATGAATTTTTTAACTCACATAAATTTCTTCTAAAATAAAAATAAATAATATAATTTTTTTAACATATATAATAAACTATAAAACATCTTGAGTTTTATTTAAATCATTTAATTTTTTTTTTAATTTTTTTTTATTTTAGCAAATTATAATTTTGACAAAATTGAAGAATGAGTAATTTTTGTCCATAGATATCTATACAAGTAGTTTTGAATGATGACAATTGAGAAAAAAATTATTTAATTTAGTAAAATTTAGAATTTTTGTCTTTGGGTACTTTCACCGGAGTAAAAGTTCATTGGCCAATCTGCGCACCTTAGATAACGGACGTTAACTTTTTTCTAACTGCGTTGTGTTGGGCGCTCCTTTTTAAAAGTTTGTTGTGTTGGACGCTCCTTTTTAAAAATTTGTTGGTATTTTTTGTCCACTTAATAGTTAATTGTGTTGAACGCTCTTGAGCCAATAGTTTATTGGCCAAATCGCACCTTAACCCTTTGCACTATGCGCAACTATTTCACAAGGTGTCAGTAAAGCTCCTTTCCTCATATTCATGGGAGTGGCTCTTTCCATCATTGTATTTCCTGTGTTGGTTCGTATTTTGGCCGAGCTCAAAAGTTTGGCATACATGTGTCACCAAACTTTTGTGTCAAGGAAGATGTGGTTTGTATAAAGTTAACAAGTCCTCAGAATCAACCAAGCATATTATAAAGAACAACCATTGAGCGAACTGTAGCACCCAAATCCATAGAAATTGATGAGATTGTCGGATTCAATAGAAGGAAAGAAGGTTCGAATTCGCCTCTCCACTTCTCATTGTTCAAATTGCGTTCCATAGTCAGCTCCCTAAGTCACGACTCAAAATTTTCCCCAGCCGGCAGTAGTGGCAGAGACAAAGGCCGACGTCTCTTCTCCAATCAAGCTCCTCCAAGTCGCATCTCTCTCAGTCCAGGCTCTCTCTATCCTTTCTCTCTCTGTCCAAATTCAAACACCCAAACAACGTTGTGGTAGCGGACGACGAGTGAATGGAGATCGAAGAAGGAAAAGGTGGTGGTAGTCAAATCCAGAGGTTGAACGGCGCTGCTCTATTTTGATTTGTCGTTGTTGTGTCTCTAAAGCTCCATTGGCAACAAATGTGAAGGTGATTGAGGGAAGAAGGTCACTGGCACCTATAGTGGTGAAGGTGAGAGTCACCAGCGACCAAGAAGGAATGGTCGAAGGTTTTGAGCTCCAAGCTCTGTGGCGCCCCTTGTGTATCCATCTCCCTCGCTTTTTGGTTTGTGGCCCTGCCCTCTGCTTTGTTTTTCTAAAAGATGAAGATAATCCCCCATGCTCAGCTATCTCTCCTTCTTCTTCTTTTCAAAAATCTCCAGCTTGTGGCTTTACTCCCTAGGTCAACAAATTCCAATGCTCTCCCACGTTGCTTGGACGCTTAGCGTGTACAAAAGTTTGGTGATGGGCCACACAAAAGTTTCTTGCCACGTCTTCCTTTCCTCTCTTCACCACGTCATCAACTCTAGTCGAAATATTCCCCCACTGATTATTTAAATGACCGTTACATTATCAACTAACAGCATTGTGATTTTTTAAAATTTTTAATTGTTTGTTGACAGTTGTGGTACCCTCAAAATATTTTTGTGCCATATGCCTTTAACGTAAGACTTCATTGGCCGATCTGCACCTTAACCCATAAAAAAAGCAAATAAATTTAATTAGAGGCAAACATTGATGATACACTAAGAGTTAGAAAAAACCATAAGCATAATGTCAAGTTTTCATGAGTACAACAAATTTCATTAAACGCCCGAATCAATGCTACAGTCAGAAAATTAGTCTTTATTATGGAGAAACATGCTTGAAGTATATGAATAATAAGGTCCAATACCATTCAACAATTAATGTTGCATGAATGATAGTAAAAGAAGCAAATGAAATAAGGGAAAATTCCTTTCAAGCCCAAAGGATTAAGAAAATATCAAAAAAGTCCTAAAAGAAATTCAGATGTCAGAAAAGTCTCATTAACAACTCCTTTTTGTGGGATTAACAACTCTCATATATGGGATTAACAACTCTTTGAGATTTTTCTGTCATTTAAATTTCTCTTAAAACTTGTCATTTTCTGACATTTTATGAAATTCTAGATTAGTTCCTCTACACCTCATTTGGGATTCGTTAAATTAGAGTCACCTTTTAGGGTTAATTTTGAAAGTTTTAAGGGTGTTCTATTATCTTTTTCCCAATCTTTAACTCGCTAATTAGAAAGAAAAATGATCATATAAATAGTGTATAAATTCACTATTAAAAGTTAATGATGATTTGTCATGTTGAATAAAATTGAAAGAATGAATATCCGTAGTTTTTATATGATAATGACATTTATCATCTAAATAAAAATTATGAGTTAATATTACAATATATTGGTGCCAATACCATAAAGACATAAAAGTTTGAGCATGTGTATCAAAAACGGGTTACACGTGGTAACATTGAACGTCACAAAAAGATTTGTAACTTTAAAAGATAATTTTACTATAATCCTAAAAACTAATAACTTATGAAGATTTTTGAAAAAAAACAAAAAACAAAAACAAAACAAATCTTGTAATACTTTCTTAAAAACCTGTTTAACAAAAAGGGTCGGATAATAAAATCATTAAATTAATCCATGCTAAATTACATTTACCTTCATTCAGTTAATACTCATTAAAGTAATTTCTTTTTCTTTTTTTGAAAAAAATACAAATTATTCCCTAGACAATTTCCCTCTCTACATCTTCAATAATAACTGAGTTAAAATTGTGCATTCCCTTTTCCATTTTTTAAAAAATTTATTTGGAAATTACTCCCATATAATTCCCTTATTATATTATTAGGTTTTTTTTTCATAAAATATTATTGAGGTATGAAGATAAGGTAATAGAGTAAATTAAATTTGAAAATAGCCATTAAATCATAAATTGAATTTGAAAATAGACATCGTATCATGAATCATAAATAATAATCACATAATAGATATTTGGAAGCTACAAAAATTCTGTTTAAGTAAGAACTTCATCTTTCATTATTGCAGGAATTTCTAATCATTTTTTACCGCCTAAAAATTTCAAGATCTCCATTTATTAGCTTATTAGTGCAATAAATCATATTAATACCAAATTATATTGACATGAGCAAATTTGGGCTTAAGCTTAACATTTAAATTCATATTTGATTAACAATTAATTTCTTATTATTAATTTAATCTTTAAAAAAAACATGCGCTATAATTTTACACTACTCCAAAGTGCTTTACATGGGTGCATGTTAATCAACAAAAAAAGAAAAACACACATCAATATGGTTGAAATTGTAACAATTAAAATTATGATACTCCATCCGATCCTAATTATAAGACATAATTGATTTTTTTGGAAAAATTAAGGAAGCTAATTAAATTACTTTAGAGTATTTTTATTTTTATTTTTTTTCTTCAAAGTATTTAGTTTGACTAATAAACTAATATATAATCTAAAGATACACAACATATAAAATGATTAAATAACTTATTTAGCTTTCTTAATCTCTCCAAACAAAGTCAACTATGTCTTATAATTAGAACCGGAGGTTGTATTACTAATTGGGATATGAAAAATTATACAAAAACTATGAATTATAAATCATAATCACGACCCAAGAACTCCATTTTCATCATTATAGGGATCTCTAATCATTTTCTTCAATGTCATTAACTTGAGCTCCTTATTGTAATATTACTTAGGTCCATATTTTATGCAAATACATATGGAGGAATCTCACTTCTAGATCCCTCAATTTTCAGTGATGTAGTTTATTTCTATATTTGACTTTTTTTTTATGATTTTCTTTTTAGATGGGGGTTTAAAAGTCAATTTAAAAAGTTTATTTTTATGTAATTAAAGTGTGCTCCTCAGAGTATGGACAAACAGCAATTAAATATAAGCTGTGACAGAAACTACCAGGGGCTGAGCAGATTAAAAAAAGAAAGAAAGTTCTATCAATATCCTGCCAAACAAAACTAGATTGAGTGGGAAAATGCCATTTTTAGTTGTCTTTTTTCAGAAAGATTAAAGTTAAATAAATTATTTTAAAGTATTTATATTATTATTTTTTAAATTAATTTGTGTGTCTTATAAATTAATATATAATCCAAAGATACTATGATTAAACAATTTATTTAGATTCCTTAATTAATATCTTTTAAAAAAGTCAATTTGGTCTTATGTTTATGACTGAAAGGAATAATAATTAAAAAAAATTACAGTTAATCATATGCCATGTCATATGTCTATGCGGAAGTTTCTTTTTTTTTTTTCAAAAAAAAAGTAATAATAATCGTGTCAAAATTTGTTAACAACCATTTTCATTAGTTAGATTTGGCCGCACCAAATAAAAAAACATCATGGGAAAAATTGCACACAAAAAATTAGAATATTGAGACGCACATAAGAAATAAGATTATGATGGTGAGGTGCTACTTTTACCCATTTTGTAAAAGCCCAATGCTTTTCATGTATCATTTTACTTATCTTTGCGTAAAATTGGTGGATATATCAGGATCCAAATGATAGTATTGTGTCTTCAAACCAGCGGCTAGAAGATTTAAGACACAAACACCAACAAAGTCATTGGGACCTTGATCTATCCTATCTAACTATTTGGAAACCCAGAAAGCTTGATAAACTGAAAATTATTATACTGAACGGTTACCAGGAAAACACACACATTGATCAGAAGATGCTCAATCCAGTGGACAGTCCGAACTTCTCCGGGACTTACCTTTTGCCCATGCTCAAGGACACTTTAGGATTCAAGCATCTTCCCAATCAAGGCATACAATACTAGCACATTCAGTATTTTGATTTTTAGTACTCTCTCATACTGGATCATGATCTTGATTCTGTTCTGTTGCACAGGATGCTCATGTAGAGGCAAGTGCAGAGCATACTTGGAATCTAAGGTGCAGATAATACTAACATACTAAGAACTAGGGCTTTCAGAAGCAGAAAGAAAACTTAGAAAGAAGCCATAAGAGAAAACACACTGGATTTTTATTGATTCTGCGATCTGCCTACAACTGAACACAAGGTCTGCTTTTATAGATAAGCAGAGCCATACTGAGACAAACCAATGACGGAACACACTAACAAAAGCAGTGGATGAAAATAAAAAGCAACAGACAGTAGTACACACTAGTACAGACACCACTAATGAAAAGTAAAGAAAACACATCACGTCCATAAAAGCAGTGGACACGTATTATGTAACATCCTAATTTTTTATTGTAGGATTTAAGTATAATTATCAAATTAATTATTGAAAATTTAGGTTTATTTCTCCCTTAATTAATTTATTTTTGGGAAAAGAATTATTGAAGTTCAATAGCTAAAATTAAAAGGAAAAAAAATGAACTAGGGGTATTATGTGTTGAAAACCATGTACCCTTATAACTATTTAATTCTTTATTCCTCAGATGTAATCACGTGGCCTCTCATGCAAAGCGCCCATTTCTACAATTCTCTAATATTCATTTGGGACACTTCAACCATTTAAATTAGTACTACAACCTATATGTATATTAGCCAAACCATATACTAGTGCCCATTTCTTTGTTAAACATTCTTGGCCCAACACGTGTCAGGGAAAGGATCCAGCCCATTTACCCTGTTGGCCTGTATACACTTAAACATTGTCTAATTCATGAATTAGCCTTAAAAAACACACACACACACACACAACCATATATCAGATAACATAACAGCAGAAACACGCATGTATCATCACGTCTTCGGCCAAGTCACAGAGAACAGAAACACGCAAACATATTACAGCAGCGTCTAAATCTTACTTTCGGCCACCCAACTGTTCACGCAAGGTCAGACCCGCCCATGCTTCTTGAGCCCCTCACGTATCCTTTTCCAACGGTCCATTCTTTTCCCTTACTCGGACTGGACCCGTAATCTAATATTTATTCATAGCTTCCTCCATTCCCTTTGGCTCAAACGAAAAGGTAAAAAAAAATCAGAGCTGAGTTGAGAGTCTATAAACCGAGGGAGAAGGGAGAAAGAGAAAGGGGAATTCAAGCATATCTTGCTCTGCTTGGAAGCCAGCAAAACAGAGGTAACTTTAAACTTCTCTTCCTTCTTGTTTCAACGATAAACCGATGCAAGTTTCTGCATAGTAGCCGCTAGGAATATAGCTATAATTCCACAAGAGCAATCTACTAGATGAATACTAGAACAGGGTCGGTTTCAGCCTGCTTAAATATTTTAGAACCTCTTTTGCTGCACACTTAAAAAAAAATAGGAAAAACTCTTGCTGACATATAAGTAAACATACATGTCGCTCATGATAAGGGAACGCTACTGTATGTATATATACGCATATCGTTGTACCTGGAGGTGAAAGAGGAAAAGTGGTCTTCTATATATATATCGCTACTTCTGAAAAGAATAGTGTACTATAGATATATGTATGTGTGATAGTTGTGCCGCAGTGTTTGTGTGGTGTAATAGTGCTTTATTGTGGCGTAAAAATGAGTGTGTTTCTTGTGAGAGAATGTGAGTGTGTGTTGCTATGAGGAAGGATAGGTAGTGAGAATGTATGGCGTAGTGGCTAGTATGCAGTAAGGGTGTGAACAACAACAGGTGTTGTGGTAATTGTGATAATCGGGTATGTGTGTGCTATGCTGTGATGTGTTTTCTGATAGTACGTGTGGCCGTGTGTAGAAAAGCATGTGTGACGTGTAAAGTGTGGTGTGAGTAAAGGAAATGGTGGTGTGTGTGTAGTGCTGCAACATAAAGATGAGTGTGATCAAGAAGTGAGATGTGTGTGATGGTGTATCAGAATATGTGTGAGTCAGTGTCTGGTGTTAGCAATGAATCAAGTGAATGCACATGTAGATTTGTGTCAAAGAATATTTATATATATACGTGAGTGCGTAAGTTACGTTTTTGCATAACAATGTATATATTCATGTGCATGCGTCACTGTATACAAATAATGAGAGAAGGAAAAAGTTGATTTCTCTGAATGTGTATATGGATAATTGGAAAAATGAAAATAAATACATAAGTAATAAATAATAATAATAATAATTATTATTATTATTAGTACATGATAATAATAATGATGATGATAATAAAATAAATATTGTTATTATTATTAGTAAAAAAATATATTATTAATTAGTAATAAAATAGAAAGAGAATTAATAGTTACAATGGTTTCCCTAATTTTTCTGTCCCATCATAATTTGCCCACTTCAAGCATTTCAAATATATTAAAATTTGTATATTTTAAGCCATAGGAAATTATAAGTTGTAATTGTGATAATGTAGAGCCTTCTTGTGATCGGTGATTGTGCGAGTAGTGCTCCTCAAGCTAAGGTTAAGCTTGGAATTGAGGTAACCGGGGTTAATTTATTTTATATGCTTGTTTTGGACTGTGAGGTATTTTTCTAAGCTTAATTTTCATATATATTACTTGTAGATGTTTTGAAAAATTATGTGTAGGTTGAATATAAAAATTAATTCAGTGAAGCAATGTATTTTCCAATCTATGTATTTAAGTGGTTATTGTTATTGGGATTGTTATTGTTGTGATGGTTATAATGTTTGTTGTGAGATGATCTGTATGGAATATAATTTAATAAATTGTTGTTTAAAATTTTAGTATTATATTATTTCTTCTGTTGTGAAATATGTTGGGTTGTGTGGAAGAGATTTAGGGTGAAATTGTGCCCATCGGCTCTCTCATATTCCTGGCCCGGATTTGAGTTGAGTGTTTTGGACGGACACCTCCCTATTACGGTATTTTTGTGGTGGCACGGGAGGGGACAGTATCCTTGAAGTGATAGCTAACCTTGGCCGGGTTACTAACACTGATGGACTGATCCGCGTCCACGAGGAAATAAGGAGGAGCAGGATGGATGAGTGGAGATGGCTAATTGTTATGGTTATTACGTATTAATTGTTTTATTTGTGGTTATTTAATTATTGAAATTATTATTATTATTATATTAGTAACAAACCTGCTTCTCTGACTTGCAATCCTTTCTTGCATATTTGATAAATTAATTTCGGTTACGGGGACTTTATGTCTCACCCCGTCATTATTAAATTTTTCAGGCGAGACCTCTAACCCTACTAGAGGACAAGGGAAGCAGTCAGAGGCATAGACGTCATGAAACTCGTAGCCTCTTTTTGGTATTAGTGTTGTATTGATTTATATATTGTCATCATAGGGCCCCCATATTTGGAAACACTACCTTAACTATTTTGGATGACTGTTGATTTTCCGAAGGCCTTATTTTATACCCTATCATATCATCGTGGATCCACAATTATATTTTGTGTGAAAATTGTTTTGTGTAGACCCTTTATTGTAGGGGTTAATGTTGTAAGACTCGTGGGCTAGTTAAACTCATGTTCGATAATTGTGCCCTGAGTTATGGTCTCCTGTGATGGGTTTGTGGGAAGAATTTGTACCCTGGACCCCGAGGTGTGTTGTCTTGAAAAGAAAAATGGTTTTCCATAATTACCTATCGTGTTTTATGAAATCAATATGGTTAATTGTTGTTAGTGAGAAAGGGTCTTTTCATATTATACATAAAAAACACATGACTTAAAACTGGGAACTGGTTGAGAACTAGCTGCCGACACTGACTATGGGGACCACCCTTTGCAGATTGGTTCATGACTGGGAGAGAGATTGTTATTGTCACTGTCGTAGAATTGGAGATAACTGAGCGGGTCATGGTAACATGGATCTGGGCCAGCTGGATCATCTGGACTGTGGACCTGTGGTTGAGTGCAATGGGTCGGATATTGAGATGAGCTTGGAAGTGATAAGGATAGCTGGGTAAATTCATCTTCACAATCATCTTCATAAGGATCCTGAGAGTCCTGGAGAATGTTACCCTGGGAGTCAAGAGGAAGTTCTGCTGTAGGCGAGGAAGTGGCATAGTAGGATGACACATAGTGTGGTTCTGGCTGATACAGTTCATCATATGCATAGGCTTTGTCTTCACCAGGTACGGGGCCAAGGATGGTGCATTCCTTTAGAGAGTATTTATTGTAACTGGCAAGGATGAGGCCAAGTTCTTTAAATTGCACTGGATCTGGTTGAACCCAATCAAGTGACTGGGGCCAATGTTGTGCATTAGTTTCCAAGTAAATGCCGTCAGGCTTATGTGCATGATACTTCCTGCTAAGAAAAAACAAAGAAGAAAATCTTTTTTTGTTTTCTTTTTTCTAAATCCCAAAGTTTATTATCAGTTAATACATTATATAAAGAGCCTCTCCAAACATGAAGAGGAGCAAAAAGAGTGAGAAGCTTGACAAGGGCTGAGTCGACATTATGACTGTCACAAAGATAATGGTAGATAGGTAGAGGGGCAAAAGCAATAGCACTGGTGTGAAGGATGGTCATGGACCAAACATACCAAAGGAGTTCATCAGGTATAGGACCTTGAATGAACGGGATGGTGGTGTATGGACATATGGGACTAAAGTGTTGGGCTTTTGGGATGAGATCAGTTTTATTGAAAAGGATATGAAGCCAAGAGTGAAGGTGCTCATTGGCATATCGCTGGAAGTCAGTAAAACAGTGGAGGTCTACATTGGGAGGAAGGGTTTCTGCTTTTATGTGATAGGTCATGGTAATGGGAGGATGGCTTTCTGAGATGGTAAGGATATACAAGGGTTTGGAAGAGAGGATTTGTATATGAGGATGAAGAGTCTTTTGTGGTCTGGAAAGGAAGTCTGTAAGGATGTTCTGAGGACCCTTGAGGTGTTTAACCGAGAATTTATAGCGTGAAAACCAATCTTTCCACTGGAGTAACTGGGCATCTGGCAGTAATTTCTTCTTTGGGTCTAACATCTTTGGAAAAGATGTATTGTCCATTTCTACTGTGAAGTGGTAGGGGCTCAGATGAAAGCTAAACTTTTCAATGCCACGTTTAACAGCGAGGATTTCTTTATAGGTAGCATGATAATGCTTTTCTGAGTCTTCGAGTTGTCCACTAGCATGCGCACAATAATGGCGTACCCCGTTAACTTCTTCAAGAAGTATTGCACCCCAATAATCATCACTAGCATCGGTTTGCAAGATCCTTTGTCCTTGATTAGGGATCTTTAATGGTGGAGGATTTTGAGCAATTCTTTTGAGGGTAATTATAACATCTGTCTGTACCTGAGACCACGGTGGTGGATTCTTTTTTAACATCTTGTACAGGTGGCTGGTATAATGGGACAACTAAGGAATAAAGTCTCTCAAAAAATTAACAATTCCAAGGAATTGTTGAACTTGTTTATAAGAGAGATTATCATCAAGAAATTTCAGCAAATCCTAAGCAATGTACGGTCCTGGGCTATATTTACCGTCCTTGAAATGCATTCCAAGAAAATCAACTTCAATAATACCAATATCGCTTTTCTTGAAGGAGAGCATGATGCCATGTTAGGCTATAATCTGATAGAACTGGGCTAGAAGTAACTGGTGATATGCTTCAGTTGCTGAGAACAAAAGAATATCATCAATATAAATGAGAGCACTATTGATGATGGGCTCAAATATCTTTATCATGGCTTTCTGGAACAGTGAAGGGGCCACTTTGAGTCCAAAGGGCATTACAGTCCATTGATATTGAGCATTGGGTATGCAAAATGATGTTTTGGGCCTTTCCTGTGGCTGGATCCCAAGTTGCCAAAAACCTGCCTTAAGGTCAAACTTAGAAAAAACATGGGCCGAGCCTTTCAACTGAGCAAACAGAGCCATAGGCTTAGCAAGAGGAAATTTGTCATCTTGGAGAAAATGATTAAGAGGCTTGTAATCAATAACAAGCCTTTTCTTTCCTCTTTTAATCTCAGATCTTTTCTCAACATAAAATGCTTAACATGCCCATTCAGTTGGTTCAATAAGTCCTTGCTTAAGTAGAGCAGCACATTCTTCTCTAGCAAGCTTCAAATCATCTGGGTTCATTCCTGGGTGTGAAGCTTTAGTTGGATTGATATCCTCATTCCTTTTGAAAGGAAGGCTAATGAAAAAATCTTTGTTTTTCCATAATGGGAAAGGATGTGGGAACTGGTCATGACTGTCAGCACAGTATTAGAGTAATTGTTCCTTAACATCTGAATATTGAGGTGGAGCATTCTGCAGTTCATAGAGAGAAGGGATTTCTGTCCAAGGGCTAAAGTTGGATTTCCATCTGATTCCCTTGGGAAGGATTGTCAAGTTTTTGGTATGAAAGAAAGCATCAAAACCAAGAAGGATATCTTTTCCTGGTAGTTCACTTCCTAGTACCTTAATTTTCAAAGTACATCCTGGGAAGAACTTAATATTGATATTTCTTCTGGTAATTAGATCAATCTTGAAAATCTTTCCATCAGCAGTAAAGAAATACTAGTTGTGAGGCACCCATTCTTCAGGAGGAAGGATATGAGGTTTCATCACTGTATGGGATGAACCTGTATCAAAGAAGGCTATTGCAGTATTGGGCTTTGAGTATTTTTCTGGTAGAACCTAAACTTGAATGTTTGGCAATAGAGTCTTCAAATTGACTTCAGGATTTGAATTTAAAGATCCAAGACATCTAATAGATAGAGTGTTGGGAGAAACTGGTTGGACAAGATTAATGATTCCTGGGGAGTAGTCTTCTTCTTCGGAGTTATAATCTTCTTCAGACTTAGAATAGGATGAGTCTGTCGATTCTTCATAGGAAGGAATAACATACTGTGTTTCATCATTTTGTTCATCTTGTTCCTCAAGATAGTCTTCAATGTCTGCTTTATTATCTGAAATCATCAGAATCTTCTGGAGCTTGTGCATCAGTTTGATATCTCCCTTAGTCTTTCTAGGACAATTTTTGGCAAAATGTTTTGGCTTTCTGCAAATGAAACATCTGGAGCCTTTAGAGAAAGGTTTCCTAGATTTAAAAAATCTAGATTTCTTTATGAATCTCGATCGCCTTGGTTTCCTGTAAGATTTCTGGAAAGGTTGAGAATAACGGTGATAATGGGACTTTTTCTTTGAAGGACAGTAGCAATCCTTGTGGTCTTTGCATTTAATCTTTAGATATGGTTTCTTGCACACAGGCTTAAACTTGGAAGCCTTTTTCTGCATATCTTTGAAAAACTTATGTTGTTCGCAGAGTTTATCAAGGGCATTAAGAGCAAGCTGGTACAATTCACCTATTGAAATATCAGCAATGTCCCTTCGAAGAGCATTGATGCTCCTGTTAAGCTCTGATTGTAATTCATCAGGAAGTGAGACGACAAATCTATGGCGACGGTTCACATCATTACCACCATTTAACATGTGGTACTTCTGTATCATTCTTTAATAATGAGTCTGGAGATCTTTTCTGTTCAACGAGCAACACTTCATTTCAAAGAATTCTTGCTTCTCTCTTTTCCGAATGATATTAAAATCACCAATAAATTCTTTATGAATAACACCAAGGAGAGTAGCAGCTTCTTCAACTTGGATTGCTTGGAGTTTCTGGTATGGAGAAAGGTTTTGAAACCATTCTCAAAGAGTACCGGTAAATCTGGAAACGAATTCCTATAATGCCTGTCTAAGAGGAATTTGCTGAGCGGTTATCTGCAAGTCAATCCAGGCACTGAATTCTTGGAGACGAAATCTCCATTTTTCATAAGGAATATCATCAAAAGAAAACCATGGACCACTAGTAGGCTTGTAGTTGTGGTCTTGTCTTTGATGTTGGTCATCAGGGTGTTCGACAAATGATTCATCAAACTCCTCTTCTTCACCTGGTCTAACCATAGCAATTCTGGAGATATCAGCAAGTTTAGCTTCAGAGCTAGTATTTGAATAAGTCTGTGAGGAACTGTCAGATTGAGTGTCTTCTGAACTAGATGAGTCCTGTATGGGTGTAAAAGGGTTAGAACTTTGGAGAATACCCATGGTAGAGATATTAGGAGGTGGAATGACTGGAGTTGTAGACTGTGTAGATGTTTGTGAAGAGGGTATAGTGGAGGTAACGGTTGAATAAGAAGGTGGCTGAGTGACCTGAGAAGGGTTGACAGGTTGCTTTGATTTTTCTTGGGATGGAGGTGCAGGTGCTGAGGTATTAGAAGATGGTTCATTAATCTGGATACCTTTAGAACCTGAATGAGATCCTGGGTCATAGGTTTGGAAAGGAGTAAAATAAGGTGGCTTTTGTCTAGGGTAGGTAAAATGGGTTCTTGGCTGCGGTTTGGTTTGTGGAGGTAACTTTGGTGGTGAAAGCTGAGCAAACAACGGATAGTTGAATTTGAATTGTTTGCTGTAATCTTCTTCTTCTGGGTAGGCTGTAGGAGATGAAGGAAATAAAGGGGCTGGTATGGTTGAGAATAAAGGATAGGGCTCATAGATGGCCTGAGATTGTTTCTTGGCCATGTCTAGTTCAATTCTCTTCAAGTCTTGCTGAATAGCTTGAAGCTCAATTTCTTTCTGCTTGAATTGAGATCTCATGTATCCTCTTTCAATAAATGCTTTGAGTTCTGCATCCAGCTTGTTAGCTTGTTGCCTCTGATGAAGATATAAATTTTTAACCTCTTCAAATATTTGGTCAATCTGATAGGCTAATCCATCCGTCTCAGTGGTTAGAGAGTCAAGCTTAGAATCAATCCTTCTCAGAGTAGTGTTCTGGCAAACAACATTCTGGGTCTGCCAGTTCAAGACTTCTTCAGTTTGTGAGGATTGATAGTTTCCTTGAGCATCAACTGTGTTGGGAACAACATAGGGCCTAGAAGGTACCCTGGTGTTCTGGTCAACTCTTCTTTCAAGAGGAGGAAATTCTTGCTCATATGGATTGAGCATAGCGATGCAGGAAACTGGTCGGGGACTAGCTGGAGTAGGGATCTGAATAAATGGTTCTGGAGGAGTTACTGGAACAACATCAGGAAAATACTTTTGGACAAGGTCGTGATGACCATTCTCTATCATCAATTCAACTAGAGACATGTCCTTGGATGATTTAGTTGGAGGAGGAGGTGGCTGCCAACGACGTGTAGAACGCCGTGAAGAAACTGGCTGTAAGGAGCCATAGTCATCATTATCATCAAACTTCTTAGATCTGTGAGATCTACAAGGAGATCTGGGTGAAGATTTGTTCTTCTGTGCTTGCTTGAGTGCATATTTACAAGGATATAACCCTTGTTCATCATCAAAATCTTCCCACCATTCTGCAGTATCACACTCGAAGTTTGGATCACACATTCCTGAACCTGGAACGTCCTATAAGAAATGACCATTAATGCGTGAAACATAACACGGCTTGGCATCTTGATTAACCCAAGCAATAGGAGGATCTTTTCTTGAGGGTGTATAGGCAAGTGTAAGGGCTAAAAGTCTTCCATGAGGATGTGGATTTGTTGGTCCAGAAGTACTGGGTCTGGAATAAGTAGTCTTTGAAACACCTTCTCCAAGATCTTGGATAGTTGGCGGAGTGGTGGTATGGACATCTGGTTTGTGCCCATGGAAAAGCTTTTCATAGTTGCTAATCCATTACATAGGCATGATCTGAGCAAGTTCTTCTTTTGGAATCTGACGAGGAATCTGGATGATAGAGGTCTCATCTGCTCTATTGGAAACAGCAACAAGAGCATCAATTGTGGAATTTGGAAGTTGGAGATCATAGGCATGATTCTGGAGGCAATATATGATCTGGTGGTGGAGAGTAGCCATGATGGCTTGAGAGTCTTGTTCAGCTCCTGTGATATGGACCTGGACTTTCAGTCGTCTGGGGAGAGTTTTGTCAACGATGCTGACATTATAGTCTGGCTGGATGGTCAAGATGACACTGCCGTTGCTAAGAGTGGTAAGAAGTGTACCAATAAGAGCATCATAATACTTCTTATAGGTGGAATCTAAAAGTGCCACTTTAGCAGTAACATGAAGTCCTTTTCTGCCATGGAGAGTGAGAACTAAGAGAATAGAACCAAAATGAAGATGGGTGTATCCTTAAGATTTCCATTTGTCAATGAGATTTGGAGAAATTTCAATAGTAGAATATTGTTCTTGAGAGGTTGCAAGGAGAGTGCATTGTTCAAGTCTGGTTGACTGAACAACTTCTTTGACATCTGGTCTCCTGGTTCTAACAAGGGATCTGATGGAACTGGTAAATGAGTTGGATCTGTGGTAAACATTGTACGGGCTAAGGAGATGGAGGTCAGTGTTCCTGGTAAGGGGATCAGGATGATGGGTAACCTCGATGAGGTTTTCTATCTTACCAGATAAGGTTCTTCTCATAGAAGGAAAAAGGGATCTAGGGATGAAAGGAGAGATTAGTGAGGTAAAAGGATCAGAGGTTGACTGTCTAGCTGATTCACTCATGATTTAGAATATGCTTCCTACCCTACTCTTATGATTGATTGCTTCTTACCACATCCTCAATTTAAATACGGGTGTTGTTGTGTATGTGAATTTTTAACATATATTAAATACATATTTGACCAAAAGTAACTTCTTTCGTCAAAGCTTCTCTCCCTTCCTATTCAATTCCTTTTTTTTCCCCTAACATACTCCTTCCGATTCACAATATAGAGCACCTCAATTATAACAAAGAAACAAAAAATGACAATTAAAATCATTTAATATGTCCTAAAATGGATTAATTTTTTTTTTTACTTTTACTCTTCTTGAGAAATATGTTTAATTCCATTAAGAATATTATTTTAGAGTGAGAATATACTTAGTACTTTATTGAAACATTTTTTTTTTTTATCTTTTACTTATAAGTATAATTTTAAAGCCAAACGAGATTTTATATAATTTCTTATAATTATAAGAGCTTATTTTATAATGAAGAAAAAAGAAGCTTAAAAATAAGCTCCTCATAGGAGCTTATTTTTAAACTCTTTTTTCATAAGCTCTTTAAAAAAAAAAGAAAAAAAAAGAAAGAAAAGATAACTAGTAATCTTTCGATCGAACACGATCCGCCACCATTGCGCCACCACCCTATTATAATATACCTTCTATGATAATTTTTATTAGAAAAAAATACTTATGACAAAAAATTTGTCAAACAAATTTTATTTTTAATTACAAATTTTTAAGAACTTTTAAAAAGCCTAAAAAATTTATATAATCACCAAACAACTTTTAAGCTTTTTTTTTAAAAAACTTTTTTTTTTTTAAGGCTTTTTTTTAAAAGTAGTTTTTTTAAGCCTAAAAATAAGAGAATCCAAACGGGCTTTAAGTATGTAAAGTTAAAAAATGAGTATTAATCACATGAAACAGAGCATTAATTCACAACCTTCATTTGATTCATCATGCATAATAAAGTACAAAATAACTCTTATAGTTAGTTTATTTTGAAGGATAAACTATTGAAATAACCTCACTACCTAAAGACATATCATATGATAGCACTATCAATTTTCACAATCTTTTAATATAAGATATATTTACTTAATTTAATTAAATTAAAAAAAATTAGTTAAATTAATTAATATAACATATATTTTCTAAAACATTCTAGTTACCTCTCTCTATCAACAACTAGAGGAGTAACCCAAAATCTTCACATTTTTTTTTATATCACTAAGAAAACTATAACAAAAGCTTCAGCTTTCTTTCTTACGATTCTCCTTCTTGCATTTGAGAAGAAAACATGCCCATGATATTGGGATATATTATCATCAAAATATTCCTGCTTAATCCGAATCCAAGATTTGTCCCAAAACAAGTTCTCATATCGCTTGGACAGTAGGACCCGACCCAAAATAAAGTACAAAATAGTCAAATATGATAGACTCATAAAGACAACAGACTCTGAAAACAGATCAACCAGAAGATCCTCTTAAACTAGCCATCAGAAGCCTTAGGGGAGTTTTCTGGGGTCTTGAGAGCCGTCGCTTTCTCGCCCTTATGTGCCATGACCGCGCCTTTAAATTCCTCTACGAAGGACCCGTCTTTGAATTTCAGGGCGAATGTCGAGAGGCCATCGTTTCCTTCATTGGCACTATTGATGCAGGCAAAAGTAACACCTTTCCTTTCCATATTGGTGAGCTTTATATCAGGGTAAAGACGTGCATTTAAAATCAGCCTGTAGTTTCCCTTCGTCCTCATAACAAGTCTGGCCTTTTCATTCCCTCCTGTAGAAACATTGACCTTCACTTCACCCTTTCCTCGTTCCTTCCAACTTCCCTCAACAAACTCGAATAGTACCGAATCTGCATTGAAAACTGCTTTCTCATTTTCTTCACCTGTTTCGACTACGACCTCCTGCATCGTTGGTAAACCACTTCCTTCACCTTTAGCAGTAGCAGAGGCACCTGTTGCCCCAAAAACAGAACTTCCATTGTTTGACAAACCCAGACCAAAAGGCTTATCATTTTTCATTCCAAAAATTGAACCAGAACCACTACCCAGGGCAGACCCTTCATTTGATAAAGACCCAAAGGAAAATGAGGAAGTAGAAAATCCAGTTCCAGCAAGACCAGAAAATGCATTTTGGCTGCTAGAAAGCTGTTGAAATGACTTCAAAGATCCTTCTGAACCAGGCTCTTGACTTTCAACCGTGTTCTCTTTCTTATCATCATTTACTGTATCATTGCCATCCCCAGTTTGTTCTTTTTCCACTTCACCAGCACTCTCTATAGCTTCAGCATCTTTCTTATCCTCACTATTATTTTTACTAGTTTGTTCTTTATCCGCCTCACCAGCAGTCTCCTTATCTTCAGCGTCCTTCTTTTCCTCATCATCATTTTTATCATGATCCTTTCTTTGTTGTTTGTCTACCTCAGAATTTTCACCAGCATTTTCTTCAGCAACGTCCTTAATTTCAGCAGATTTATCTCCCGACTCATTGACTTTGCTCTCTAATTGTTTAACATCCCCATCTTTAGCTTTCTCAGAATCATTAGTTACATCATCGACACATTTTGTATCAGCTGCAACAGTGTTCTCACTAGTTGATTGAGCTATGGGGGTAGCTTCTGCAGGTTTAGCACTAGACTCAGTGGTAGAAACCAAACGTATTCCAGCAAAAGGATTCGCAGATGGGGTAGAATTTCCCTGTTGGCGCCGAACTTTAACTATCCTCCTGGTTGCCATAACTTCATCACTGGCCTTCTTAAAAGATCCAGCCTCAGGTTCTGGAACATCTTCCTCATCATCAATGGGAGTGTCTCGAGAGAGCTCCCTTCCAGCGGCCCTTTTCTTTGAAGGTGGAAGGGCATTGTCAGCATCTCCCATTGAAGAAAGTAATCAATTAAATACAACTTCAGAACTTCTATTTCACCAAGTAAGGAATAACTGCAATAAGAAAAGTAAAATATTAATCTTTCCTCCTCAATCTGAAGACAAAATTTAAGGCAATAAAAACAATACAAGTGTAAAAAACATAGTATATGCATGCATAAACTCCAAAAATATATCACTAAAGGTTAAAAATAAGCGCAATTATCACATAATGTGCAAAACACAAATACCATCTAACAGATACAATAGCAACAACAGAAAATTA
Organism: Acacia melanoxylon; assembly: GCA_019022615.1. Lineage (NCBI taxonomy): Eukaryota > Viridiplantae > Streptophyta > Magnoliopsida > Fabales > Fabaceae > Acacia > Acacia melanoxylon. The sequence goes on from JAFJYJ010000010.1 coordinate 8,709,851, forward strand.
TCCACTATAAAGTTCACAATCAAACATCTTTTCTTCCTACTATATACAAGCTTCTTCCATTATTTATAGCATGAGCAAGTTTTGAGGAACGTGGCACTCCAAGACACAGATGCTTTAAAAAACTTGAAGCTCATTAAATTCATCATTCTGTTTCTTACAAATAATGAAATTAATCAAGGTTTAATGTTAGAGAAACTGCAGACAATATGCATTCTATATTCACCAAGACAAGCTTGATTCCAAGGTAACTGCAGGTTAACAGAAAGAAAATAATATGACTGAAGATCAGAAAACTGTCTCACAGATGTTCAGGAAACACACCCGGATAAAATACTTTCAAAAGCCAACTATTTCAAGTGAATAAACATAGAGAACAGCACATGGACAACACCACCAAAAAAACAAGAAAACAAGTGATGATTTATTAAGCCCCATAACAACCCAAGTGATTTTACACACACATGTTTGGGGGAAAAACATAAAAGTATCTTAAAAAAGGAAAATAGTCTATTAAATAACCAACTACAAAATAGTTAATCCATAAATTTTCTCAGAGAAATAAAGAGATCCTTAGTAAAGGACACAAAGAGAAGCCAACATAAGTACAACCGAAATGTATTCATCAATCACATATCAACAACAAGACCTTTTGTTTTTTGGAATCAGTGTCTGGTTATCTGAATGCATTACGCCATAACATAACGCTACCAAAAATATTTATATGAGCTATTTTGTTTTTCTAGTCCTGTGTGTCAAATATCATATTTCCAAATTGAAATGACAAGTTATCCATCTAAGCTCGTGAGTTTTATTAAGACTCTATTGCTCGCAAGAGGCTAGAAGAATGCAATTATACACATCATTTATCGTTACAACATACTGGTCAAGAAAATGTATGATACTTATGTAAATCATAACTAAAGAAGTTAAAAAGGTGATTCTATATGTTCACAATCTTGATCATAATCCTGAATCGAATGTTCAGCATTATAACAAGGATGTATAACTCTAGAGCAATCCAAGCGTGTGAATAACACAAAACTAGCTAAAGAGAGCAATAAAGTGATAGGAGATGTACAGCCTCAAATAATTGTAAAATTCTTCAGAAGTAGTAAAATGCTAAAGTAGGATCAAGTCTTTACTGTTTCTGAAAATTGTATAATTATTTGGGGTAAGAACTTGGAAGTGTAAGCATTGATTGGTTTACTCAGTTTGAAATTTTAAAATATCATGACAGACATACAAATTACAATGATAACATCACCATCACCATTATTTATAAAAAATAATATATGAATTGACAACAATTCCAACATTCGCACTGTTTTTAGAAAAATCAGGAATAAAAAGAATCAGTTTCAGATCTTCAATAACCCTTCCAGCTAATAAAGCAATCGCAAAATGAACTTCTTAAAACGTGAACTCAGCCGTCACAATCAAAATAATTTAAGAAAGGCAACAAAATTCCAAGCAGGAAAAGGTATAATTACCTAAGGAAGAGCAAGAGTTAGCACGCAATCCTCTCAAATACAACACCAAAAGTACCAAATGTATCACAGAAATCTTGAAAGAATATAGAAATGGTTCTAATACCTAGTTAAACTAATAATACCAACGAAAAACAAATCGAACCTTAAACTTTAAAAGTAAAGAAAAATAAGACCTACTAGACTCCAAAGCCTAACATACAATACTAAGCCTAAAACACTCCAGAAATAACAATAATAAAGAAAAATTAGAAGTCATAACTTTATTATTCCAGATACCGAAAAAAAACTAAAACCCTACTCCACGCATATTAGCGAACTACAAGCGAAACCATTTTGCAATCACGAAGCAGGATATTGGAATTGAGTAACATTAACAATAATAAACTGAGCTCGTACGATGAAACACCCGGAAAACAACACTCAACGGAGGAAGCAAGAAGCGCGATATCGACGGCGAGTAACAAGCTTTGCTGAAAGAGAGAGATATAGGAAGAGAGAGGGGAGAGAAATACAAAATGATATGAAATTCAAGGTTTCGGAATTTCAATTTATTTATTGCGAGCATTCGGACATGGGAGACAGAGGGACGGATTATAGGATGTCTCCCTCTCAGTGTTGAGCTGAGAAGAAGGGTTTTTATTCGTAAGAGAGACACGTCTCTGAATAGGGCTTCCGGACAGAGATTCCGTTCATCGATTGGGCTCTGAACCAAGAAATTTTGGGCTTCTTAATCTTTAAAATAAAGAAAAAAATTTGAAAAAATTACTAAACTCATTATAAAATTTAGGCTGAAGTATATTTTTAGTCTTTTAAACTTTACATAACGATATCTTTTAAATTCCTTAATTTAATAAAGATATCTTGTTAGTCTAAAATTTAATACCGTTAGTGTTCTTAAAGAAAAAGCGTGACAAAGAAACTTAAATGATGACTAATAATATTTAATTACACAAATTTTAGATATTCTTCAATTTACTCATATTTTAAATTTAAGTTTAATAGCATTTAAATACATCGTTATTACTTAAGTTTACATTGTTATCACTTAAATTTGTATTTTACATTTTAAAGAAAATTAACGATGTTTGAATTATAACTAAAAGTATCTCTATAAAGTTAAGGGATCAAAAGTATTCCTTATGTAAATTTAAAGGATTAAAAGTATACTTTAACCAAGTTTATTATACAAAGGAATTAAGGCTTTGTTTGATTTTGTTTTTTAAAATAGTTTTTTCATAAAAAAAAAAGTGTCTCAAAAACTATTTTCAATAGGTTGTGTTTTAAAATAAAAAATTATTTTTAAAAACTAAAAAACAAAAATAGTTTTTAGGTGTTTTCTTGTTTTTGTTTTTCTAATTTTTATCTTTTAAAGATGTCACTTATTCATTATCGAAATCACATTACTAGCGATGACCACCGCCACATCATCACGGCGACATATTTTTAAAACAACTATCCAAACATATATTTTTTATTTTTTTGTTTTCAAAACTTGTTTTTAAAAACAATTTTATAAAATTGTTTTTGAGAAAAAAAAAAAAGAAAGCAGAATCAAACAAGCCCTAAATACCCAAGGTTTTTTAAGCATGTATAATTATTCTTTACCGGTGTGTGATATATCTTTAGGTATATGTAAATTTCTTCTATTTTGCCCATCACCAAAGATCTATTATACACTGCTGAAGGAAAGTTGTACCCATCCAAAACAAGCTACAACTAAACCCTTAAACAAAATTAAAGTACTTTTAAGTAATAAAATTTATAATAGGATAACCACCGAGCCTATCACAATTAGCATTTATCTAGGCTTATTCTTTGGGAAAATTCATTTCAGGGCCCTTTTTAGAGAAAAAAATGCCATCAAAATTCTGAAATCCTAGAAAATGACATTTTCTGAAATTTTCATAATTTTGCGTGAGTTGTTAACGGAGATGATATAGTTTTTAATTAACAACTAAATTAGCCCCATTAACAACAATTTTCTAACAACTAAATCAGCCTCATTAACAACTATATCAAGACCCGTTAACAACTATTTCAGAATTTTGAGGGCTTTTTTTGAGATTTTTTTCCTCCAAAAAGGGCCCTGAAAAGGATTTTCCCTTATTCTTTAAGCTTATAGTCAGAGGTTTGATTCCTAATGGTGTATATAGAGAGGGTGTTAACACTAAAATCCCTTTAAAAAGTTTACGGTACGAAGGGACTAATCACCACTACCAACGGTAGATACTTTGGACCTACCAAAAAAATTTATAATAGGATATTTTTCAAAAAAAAAAAATTCAAAAATTAATTAATGGTGATAATTGGTGCTTGTTGATGTCTATTGATGGTGATATAAAATAGGGAATGATTTTTCCTCAAAATAAAAATATTACAATGACCAGCTTAAAAGTTGAGGCAAAGTATAGGAAAAATAATAATTTTCTCAAAAACCTTGATGTATGGAAAGGAGTGAATGTGATGAAAAATTTGAAAAAAAAAAAAAAATGGAAAGAAGTAGATGGTTGGAAAAGACATTTTTTTTTAAAAAAAAAAAAAAAAAAAAAAAAAAAGTGGATGTGGAAAAAATTTTGACTTGGACAGTGGATGTGGATGAGCCGCTGAGGTATTAATTTTGACTTGGACACGAGTATCTGATTCGGCTAAAATGCTTAGATTTTAATATGTAAAATACAATATCATTTCTTATACATGTCCAGAGAGCGAAAAGTTTAACAAGCTGATGCCTTAAAAATGATTTTTTTTTTAAAAAAAGGAAATAGTATTTCATTAAAACTAACCCAGCTAGAGATACAAGCCTAAAATAAAAAGTTTGCAAAATGAAAGTTCAAATACATAACAATATAAAAAAACCCTAAAAATAACTTAACCCTAAAATAGGTGTGAGAGAGCCGCTCTCACAATCAAGGACCCTACTACCTTCATAGTTCCTGTACTAGAATCAGTGGGTAGAAAAATGCCGTAACCGACAACAAAGTCATTGTCAATGAACCATCCCAAAGAATCCACTGCTTTTATCGGCAATAAAGCAATTAAATCAATTGTTGAAGAAACTCTATGAGAAGATCTCATAGAAGAAAAAGCACCCACAAACACCAGCAAGAAAGATGAAGACAGAGAAGTCGTCAACTACACAATGAACTGCATGGCTTCGACTATGACATACACTTTGGATTTGTCGTTTCTAACAATCTATAATAGTCTTTTGAAAGATGAAGCCAACAATATATAAGACTATAGTTGCTAAATCCCAACACCCAAAATTACGAAACGTAGCCACTAAGTGAAATTTGTTGTCATTGAAACTCCTAACTCAATTTATTGTCGTAAAGAAAATCAACACCACCATAAGAAACCAAAAAAACATAAAAATAAACAAAGATTAACAAAAAATATAGACGTCTCCGCCTTGACCGAAACCAAGGAGGGAGACGCTATGTAAAAAGCTCGCCCAACAACAAAAGAAGAGCTCTCACCACCCAAGAAGTCGAGGGGGGTGGAGAGGAAAAAAAAAAAAAAAAAAAAAAGAAAAGAGTGTTCATATATAAAAAAATAATACCATATTGTTACAATTATAATATAAATTTGTATATTTTTAAAATGCTAAAATGTACGTTTAGTCTTTTATATTTGCACCAAGTTTTATTTCAGTTATTTAAGTTGCTAAATTGCACTTTTAGTCCTTTAATCTTAAAGTCATCACTCGTCAATCCTATACTCCCATTTAATGGAAAATGCTTGGTCAACAAGCTTATGTGATAATTGTGCAATTAAACGGGCACAAAGCATGCTTAATTACATTTTTAATTTTTAATATAATATTTTTATATTTTAAATAGTATAGATTTCTTGCTAGTATAAATAATTTAAATTTATACAGATTTAAAATCAAAACAAACAGGGAAAATCATAGTAAAAGATGGTTGAATTATCCAAATTATAATTTGGGGTATTGAACTTAACAATTCATTAACTAGGTCACATGGATCAAAGATGGATTTAGAAATTAGATCAAACTACCTCCATACCTTTTAGTTATTAAAAAGTACAAAATTGAATGAAGTTGGCTCCCTTATAAGCTGGAATGTTAGATTCTCACTGTCATTGCAGGGAAGAGTTCAGGTGAGGAGGTAGAGCAGATGCTTTTATGATCCGTTTTTTTCATTATCTCTCATGAGTCAATCTAACCGTTGATTGGGAAGAAGAGGGAAAAGTCAAAGTAGCATTGTGATATTTTAGATTAATTAGATAGACATAATTTAGAGATTATGGCGTTTTTGCTGATATGGGCTGAGAAGGATATGCCAAATAAATAAATTTTGACACCTCAGCAGTGCCACATAGAATTAGTTGGGAGAGACTCAGATGCTTTATAAAAACTCTGAAAGTATAAGGCAACTTGTCAAATTATAAGAACTGAAGTGCAAACAAGAAAAAACTATAAGGATTATATAATTATTTTTCCCACAAGAAAATAATGCCCCCTGTTTCAGGGCCATTATGACTGAAACAAATCAACTTACAGAGAATCAAAGTTTAGCTTTTCCATAATTGCGAGCGCCTCAAGGGGAGATAGAGGACTGCACTCTAAAATTTTCTTCCCCTAGGAAGAGAGAATCATTATTTAACAATTTGCATTGATGATAATTATGGCTTCAAACCACACAAAAGATACCAACAGCAGAAAGCAGTAGAACTAAAATAATAGATATAAAGCTTGTTGGGCAGTGTTTTTGAGCATCAAAAGGGGTTTGAAGTGTGGGGTTCGTCCTCTGCATATTTATATAGATTATTGGTGTATCTCGGATATGCTTCAGGCACCAACGTTTTCTTTTTCTTTTCCAAACTGTGAAAGAACAATGGGGAGCGGAAAATTTGAGAACCCCAAAACGAGTTGTAAAACTGGGCCACATATAATCACACACAAAATATCGTGGGTCTCGAAGTAAAAGGAGGGTGCAGTTGTTTTAGGTAAAGGAGGAGTATGGAAGCAAAGGTGAAAATCATCGATGGGTTTGGAGAGGAAGATGCGTTGATGAAGTGGAGAAGACGCATTTCTTTTCTTTTCAAATGATTTATTTTTATTTTAAAATATAAACATGTTAAATGAAGTAATTAAAGAATTGAAACGTAATCATGCTTCTTGTCGTTTAATTGCAACATGATTACTTGCTGACTCAACATTTTTTATTAAAGGAGACTAATAATGTTAAGGTTAAAAGATTAAAAGTGCATTTTATAAAATTAAGGGATTAAAATGAAACTTGATATAAATATAAACCACTAAACCAAGATTATTAAACTCCAACTCGCCAATGAACCGATCGGGGGTAGTGGGTCAAGGGTTAGATTAGAGTCAAACCGGAGTTAACTCGAGGCCATACCGGTTAATAAGTAAACTTGAATGACACCAAAATGGGGTACTATCTTCATCTAATTATAAGATTTAGTTACTTTTTTGGAAGAGATTAATAAAGCTAAATAAATTACTTAATCATTTCATATATGTTATGTTTTCTTAAATTATATATTAGTTTATTAATCAAATTATTTAGTTTGAAGAAAAAAAAAAATACTCTAAGCTAATTTAATTAGCTTCCTTAATCTCTCCAAAAAAGTTAACTAGGTCTTATAATTAGAATCGGATGGAGTAGTTACTAATTGCAATACTCAAATTCTCAATTGCAACATCTCAAATTCTAGTGCTGAGGTTTAGAGTTAAGTAAGATTTAGTTAAAGGTGGAATTTAAACTTATAAACACTAAGGACAATGATTGGAAATTATATCTCTAAGCTTTTCGAATAGTTTTGGAATTTTAGAATTTTTAAAGATCAAATGATAATATTTTTTAGTGATTCTTTTTGTATTAAAAAATAGATATCTCAAGCTTTCCATAAAGTCTTAATTTGTAATTTTTAGAAATACGTAGAATTATATATCAATTTTTGAAGTCATGAAATTCTAAATGACCATGGAACCTATCAAATCGGTCGGGCCGGTTCGATGATTGATTCGTGGTTTCTAGATCAAACCGACTGGTCTGGTCCAATTTTAATAACTATGTACTAAACATATACTTTAACCTTTTTAAAAAACATTTCATTTTTTTTCCATGAATTTAATGTAACATACATCGAGTCAATATATATATAGAATTCCAATTAAATTAATTAAAAATATAAAAATCATCTTCGGTTGAATTATAAAGATAACAAACTCATGCACAAAATTATATATTCATTACATTATAATAGGAAAAGAAAGAATATATTCATTTTATTTTAAAAAAATAAATATCATAATAAAAATTGTAAAAACATTATATGCATTTTCTAAAAGCAGTTTTTTTTTTTTTAATGCTCAGAGAAGAAACTGATGAATTGTGTGCACATGGTTTCCATGAGCCATTGTCTTTCATTTTGCACCAAATGACACTAACTACTTTTGAAGCTAGCTTTAAACTAAGTTTGAAGCTTTTAAAAAAAAAAAAAAAATTTGGTTTGGGGTTGAGTCCAATTTGATATTTAAGTTGTTCAAGTTATGATTATGTGCTTCCCTCTTATTCTTAGTGTAAAATATATTTTATTAGTTTTTTTTTTTTATATAAAAAAAAAAACTTCGACGCCACATGTTGATTATCTTCTCAACATGCTTTCATTAATCATATCACCTAAATTTTGTTTTTATATGCTGAATTCAAATAGGTAACACTATCATATATACTATTATAGGAAAACACTTCTCATGTAACACACGTGGAGATATAGCCTCTTATGATTAACAAATAGTGAGAGAGTGGCAAGTAATCTTTAATCTACCATTATACCATGATTTAACCTATAATGATATGTACTCCTATTCTAATGGGAATCTATTTGTGATTAGTTGTTCCTTCTATAAATTTTATATCTTATCTAACTGTACATTCTACACCATATTGGCATGACAAGTGGATGAAATGAGTGGAATCATATAGCTACTATTAAGCAACTATGAAGACATCAAATTCTTGCGTATCTACCCAATAGCTCATGTGATAAAGCTTGTTTGGGCTATTTGAATTAGTTTATTTTAAACGATTTGGCATTATATATATAAGTATGTGAGAAAAGTCTTATTAGAACACAATACTTTTTTTAAAAAATTGATTTTGCAGGGTGTCTAAGGAGTTTTACTATATATTCATGATTTAAATTTGAATAATGGAAATGGGTCATCTAAATCCTTAGCTTGCAATTAAGTATAACTTTATTTAAAATTGACATATAACCGACTATTTCAAGTGAATAAACAGGGAGAGAAGTGATTTTACACTATCTTAATTAAAAAAGGAAAATGGATCTATCAAATAACAGAACTACAACCAAAATATATTCATCGATAACATATATTGACAATAAGACTTTTTGTTGAAATCAGTGTCTGGTTATCTGAATGCATTACCCCATAACATAAAGTTATCAAAGATATTTATATCAGCTATTTTGTTTTTCTAGTTGTCAAATATCAAATTTCCAAAGTGAAATGATAAGTTATCCATCTAAGCTCGTGAGTTTTATTTAAGGCTATACGGCTTGTAGGAGGTCAGAAGCATGTAATTATACCCATCATTTATTGTTACAGTCTGACTCTGATATCACAATTGTTGGATATAGAGAAAATAAGAAGTTCTAATATTTATCCTTATTAAAAATAAGAATTGACGGTTGAGACACCTCATTAGTTGTTACTCTGATACTCTTTGATAAATTGTGTGGCGGAAGATGCCCTGTTCAAAGAGAGAAGAGGGAGAGGAATCAATTTTACTCTTTGATACTTTGATACTCTCTCAGAATGAAATTTCTAACTCTAATACCATGTTGAAGTTTGAAAGATTCATAATAATATTTTAGAGGTTCTTATTCCTTTTGCATCTATATAATCCTTCAAAGTTCAACAATATCCTAATCAAGAAAATGCAGAATACTTATGCAGATCCTAACAAAAGAAGCTAAAAAGGTGATTATTTATGTTTGCAATCTTGTGTGTAATATATATATGTTTAGACATATGTAAATATCTTCCATTTTGCCCCTGACTGGAGATATGAAGAAAAGTTTTACCCATCCAAAATAAGTTACAACTAAGCCCTTAAACAAAATTTATGTACTTTTGAGTAATAAAATTTATAATAGGATATTTTTCAATAATTTTTTTGAAAATTAATTAATGGGGATCATTCAAGAACTTATTTTAGAGTTTATTTCTATATTATGGATGTGGATTGTTAATGTGTATAAATGGTGATATAAAATAGGGAATGATTTTTCCTTAAAATAAAAATATTACAATGACCAACTTAAAAGTTGAGGCAAAATATAGGAAAAGATGATTTTCTCAAAAATCTTGATGTCTGGAAAGGAGTGGATGTGATGAAAAATTTTAAAAATGGAAAAAAGTGGATGGTTGGAAAAATATTTAAAATGAGATATTAATTTTGATTTGGACACTGACAGTATCTGATTCGGCTAATATGCTTGGATCTTAAAAGGTAAATTACAAGAAGGTATATGATAGGGGAGAGAGTTTTCTCTCTATAGGCGGTGGTTCTTCTGCTGCTCACATCCATGCTGATTTCCTGGATTAATCCTCATCTCTGCTACCTTGAGTGGTTTCTTGGTGTTGCTTTCAGCATTTTCCTTCTCTTCTAGCTTTTTTCTATGACGTTCTCTCGTTCATGGCGACTTAGCTTCCTGCTTGTGCTGCCTTCTGGTTACAATACTGTCACTCCCACTATTTGTTTGCCAAAGTTTTATATGCTCGGAGTATTCATATGAGTAAACTTCAATCTTTGATATCTCTTCATTGGGAGCTTCTAGGACAGGTCTTTATCACTCAACAACATGATCCATACTATGTTTTTCATTTTTCTCATGCTGATGATCGTAGCTTTATACTGGATCATGGTTTATGGCTTCTCCAAGGCTTTTCCTTGGCGGTTTATCCTTCAAATCCAGATACCTTAGTTTGTAATCTTTCTTTTTCGTACTTTATGACATGGATCTAAATCTTTGGTCTCCAAATGGAATTTTATAATTCGGACGTGGCTCATTTTCTTGCTTCTCGATTTGGCACCCTGCTCCAAATTGATTTTTCATCACAAATCGTTTTTGGTGGGTTTCAATTTAAAGTTGCGTGCCCTCTCAAGTCTTGGAGTCTGGATATTTTCAATGTCTTCCTTCCCTTTGCTAAGCCTCTTCATCTCTTTTTTCTTTTGGAGCATGATGCTTCAACATGCTTTGGCTGTGGTGACGCCGGGATCTGGTTTCCAGGAGGAGCTCGTCCGTGGTCCATATTTTTTTTTTAAAAAAAAATCTTTTTTTTCTTCTTTCTTCTTGAAAAAAATCATTTTTTTCAAAAAAATGTTAGTTGAGAGATTATCTTTATTTTAGATCCTCTACCCATTTAAATTATTTTTGATAAAAAAATACAAAAGTAAAAAAAATCATATCTGGACGGTCCAGAGCTTGTCCATACTCTGAAACCGGTTCCGGTGAGGTCGGCTTGTCTGAGATGCATTGTTATACGTCGGTCTATTCGGGGATGCCACGTCACCGTCATAGATCTCATAAAGTCTTCAGGATGGACTAACTCAATTCTGACAGGTTCTCTGATTTGGCCTTCTTATCTTCGAAATCAAATTCCCTACCCATCCTAAGGATGAGTAGGAAGAGCTTTTCCCATCCGAACGGTTCAGATGGGATTTGGACGGTCCAGATGGAATCTAGACGGTCCATATTTAATTTCTTTTATTTTTTATTTTTTATTTTTTAAAAAAATTATTTTAATGGGTAGAAAATTTAAAATAAAGATAATTTCTCGACGCCTTCTTTTAGCGGCTCTTCTTTAAAATGGAAAAGGTTCCACTAAATCTCTTATTCAGTTAAACGAATGAGACTGGTTACCACGTCTTTTAAGGCATTAATGGTGTGTCATTTGGATTGATTTAATGGGTGTTCGTCTTATGATTACAATCTCTGGCTTCCCTTGAGTATGAGTTGTCCGGTGCGATCTCTCACCTTGCTTCTGATGCTATTTCCTCACGCCATTCCTTGCCATGACTCTCTTCCTACAGTGGTTTGCGTTGCTCGTTTCTTTTCTCTATCCATTGGCTGACATTGAGTCCTTTTAAATTGTTTAGTGCGCTCTACTATCCTTACTCAATCTTCTTTGGTGGCTTGGTTTAAGCGAAGCTTGGAGCTTCTCTGTTCTACTAAGTCCATGAGCTCTCAGGTCATGGATCATAAGCATTTCTCTTTCTTTTCTAAGCATGTTTTCTACTCCTTCCTTCACCGATGGAGGATTGTTGGTCGGATGATAATCCAAATCACTGTTGGTGATACCTTTTTCTTCCTCAATCCATCTCTCGATGAATGGAAGTGACTATGGTCCTCTACCCTTAGCGTCCACTGCGATCCACTTCGGCTTATACGTCGACGGATAAGCCGAAGTGGACACATTGGTTCCTTTTTCTTTAAAAAAAAAAAGGCGAAAAAACGACCATTGTGTCCACTTTGGCTTATATGTCGACGTATAAGCCGAAATGGACCGCAGTGGACGCTAAGGCAGAGGACTGTAGCCGCTTCCCTCGGTGAACACATTCCCCATCTGCCTGTGGAACGAGTTGTACAGGGTCGGTTACTTGGTTTGATGCACTATATGAATAGTTCCGGTGGCTATATAGTTTAGTGTGTGTTCATGGCTTCCGGAGCCAATGTGGGAATTACTCATGCGTGATGGTTACTCTATGGTGTTTCTGCCAGTATCCTTCATTGGGCATTTCCGGGGGCTTGTACCTTACCTGCGCATCACTTTTCCCAATGAGCTTGATAAGTCTCTACTAATTAATAATCGTTCCAACTCTACCTATATGAGAATTAAAGCTATGACTGGGGAAGAAGCTCTGGAATTTGCTCCTGAGCTCTATGTTAGTATTTAGATGTCCTAGAGACAATCTGTAGAGACAGATCAGCACTTTTTTTTCTACATTGTAGTATTTCATTATTCATAAATGAGCATATTTTATCTTTATCATATTTATGTCTCACCTTTATTTTAAAGTAAATATGTGTTTGAAGATAAAAGCCTTAGGAATAGAATATGTGTTTATCTTGAGGATCAATGATAGAGATCATGATCATGAGGACTCAAGAGCACTGTATATCTATTACCTAAAACTTGTTCCTAGTCTTGAATCACCAAGAAAGGGCATTGATGATCTCAATAAAACTAGTACGACATCATCTACTTGTATAGAAATACAAGGTAGGGACCTCATGGAATATAGGCATGGAGATGTCTTAGGCGATGTCGTGGGTGGATCTGTTGGAGAACGATAGCACCGAACGACCCGACCACGAGAGACTCCACAAAGATTCATTGTAGAGAGTATTATTGGATATGTAAAGTCTCTCATCGTTTGGTAGTGCGGATCGTCTTGGACTTAAGGATGTCATTGAACATTATTTCCTAGGATTATACTTTGACTGTACAACTCTATCCACCTGAAAATGGGGAGAACAATGTACTCTTGGGTGTAACTCAAATACATGAGTGTAGATGGACATGCTGAGAGGACTCACAATCCCCTACAAGGGATTAGTCATTCACAAGACCGGTAGAGCTTGGATAGCTTCTAATTAACTCAGGAGTCTGTGCGCACAGCAAATGATCATGAACAGTCATGATATGTTATTGAGTTAATATAAGAAGATTCCTAGTTTTGTGAAATAGCTACATTTAGTCAATTAAAAGAGATGATACTCTATCTTTGCTCTCGACTAAATGTGAATGAAGGTGTGAGGGATGATGCCTGCACGATATCCAAATATGAAAGGTAAATCACTTGATCAACTCAATTAGTTGAGAAGAGCATTGCTAGTGTCTTATGAGGTCATTAAATAAATTGGGCCCGTTAAAGGAGTTTTAATTGGTTCAAGTTTATTTATGTCGGTGACTAATTGGGGCTAATGAGTCAACAAATTGTTTGTTTAAAATTAGCAAATAATTGTTATTGGGCTTTATCAAGAGTAAATGTGTAATTGAGTTGGAGTGAGACTCAAGCCCAATGAGGAGATTTGAATTTTAATTCAAAAAGGATAGGTTATAAAAGATAATTTTGAATTATCTATATATATATATATAAAGATCCAATAATGATTGGATGAAGATAGAAGAAATAATAAATGATGATTGATTTAAAATGATTTTGAATTTTAATTTAAGAAATGAATGTGATTCATCATGTTAAATTATTATTCAATATTCAAATATGAATTTAATTCATTACAATTTGGATTTTTCAATTAAGTTTGGATTGGGCTTTTCTTGTGAGCACTTAAAATAGGGTTAGACTCTTATAAAGTCTTGATTTTTTATATGCCCTTTTTATGGACGTTTTTGAAGAAAAAATGAGAATTTAATATGACTTGGTTGACAAGATATGAATATGATTCATCATATTAAATTCAATCAATCAAGATGTGAATTTAATGTGACTTGGTTGACAAGATATGAATATGATTCATCATATTAAATTCAATCAATCAATCAAGATGTGAATTTAATGTGACTTGGTTGACAAAATATGAATATGATTCATCATATTAAATTAATCAATCAATCAAGATATGAATTTGATTCATCATCTTAAATCCAATCAATCAATCAAGATATGAATTTAATTAATTGTGAATTGGATTTTCCAATTCAAGCTTGGATTTGGCCTTTCTTGTAAGCACTTAAATTAGGGTTAGACTCTTATAAAGTACTAATTTTTGGTGTGCCTTCTTCTTGCACGTTTTTCTAGGAGAAAAACAAGAACCCTTATGCTCTCTAAATTTAGGTCTTTACCAAAGGTTTAGAGAAGAAAAGGCACCATCCATAAAAGAGTAAGGTTTCAACCTTGTTCATCCTATCCATAACCTAGTTTAAGAAACCATCACCTTCTTGAAAAGAGTAAAACCCAAGGAAACCAAACATCAACTTTGTCTTCGCCTAGCAAGCATTCAAGGAGTGAGAGGTTTCAAGAGAAGGAGTTTCGTTGCAATCGGGAGGTAAGCGTGTGGATCAACGTTAGAGGACATCAACAAAATTGAGGTCTTCAAGTGATCTAAGGTAATCTTAATCTCTAATAGTTGTGTTGTCAAGTTATCCAAATCCCCAATAGTTGTTTTAACGAGTAATCTCAAAGTTCATGTATATTATAAATTGTTATGAATCATCATATCGTTGTAAAGAGTTACGGATTAATATATATTAAGGTTAATTAATATAATGAGTTAAGGTTAATAATTAAGCGAATCGTAGGAGTTACGGGTTTCCGCAAACGATTAAACAAAATTTTTGTTTTCGACCTCATGAACCTTTGCATGAAAGTCATGTAATAGGCAAAATTAACCAACATTCTCCACTTTTAGAGTCTCAAGTTCTCTCATTCCTCAACGTCCTGACATTGTAGAGCTTGCTAATGCTGTTCACGATAGTCGCTGGCATAGTCGTGGTTCTCCTTTTCCGAATGAGGCATGGCCCTCGATGTATGTCACATGCTTCCTTTGATCTAGGTTCGTGTGAAACTTCTGCCAAAAATTTTCGCCTCGAATATGCGTGAGCTTAAGCTTCCTACCCTCCCATAGAATGGGCAGTGCCGTGAGAGGGTTGTGCAAATGTAGGCTGCTCTGTTTTTCTTCTCTCCTAGCAGTATGGCTTTTGGTTTGGTTTCCTCGGATCATGCATAGTTTTGGATTTCATCAAGTTTCTCTTCTACCTCTGGTGTTCTACGAACCTTCTGCTTTATGTGATCGATGGAGTTCTTCATCTTTCACCCTTCTCTTCCTACGGGAAGCATCAAACCTCGTTGGTTCGTTCAACTGGGTGGCCCATGTCCTCTAGGAGATATGCTGCAACACCCGCTCGCTAGTCCTTCTCTGGTTTTTTCTTGCTCCAATAGTCCAATGTGGACTTGGAACTATTTGATATCCTTCTTTTGTTCGATGCATGGTTCATGCCTGTTGTGCTTGTACTTTATTACTATTTGTTGTCTTTTTTATTTTCGTGCTTTTATTTCTGTTGTTTTTGTATGAGTGTTTCATTTTCTGTTGTGTTGTTTGTGTTTTTTCCTTTCTCTTGGGTTGGTCCATGTTGCTGAGGCTCTTTTATAAGCAGGCTCAAGTTATGTTGTAATCTTTTTCCTTGTTTGTTAATGTACTTGTCTTTTTATTAAAAAAGGGTAACTTACAATATCATTTCTTAGACAAGTCCAGAGAGCCAAAAGTTTAATGAGCTGATTCCTTAAAAAGAAATTGTTACACTAACAATATAAATTTGTATATTTTAAAAAAGTATTTGATTGATTTCCATGAATTTAATATAACATAGATCGAGTCAAAAAACAAAAAACAAATCGATATATGTGTGTTAAAAATTTTAATTAAATTAATTAATATAAAAAATAATAATCTTCGGTTGAATTATAAAAATAATAAACTCATGCACAAAATTATATTTTTTCAGTATAATAGGAAAAAAATATTGATTTTATTTAAAAACAAGAAATATCATAACAGAAAATGTAAAAGCATTATACCACTCTGGTCCTATTTATAAGTCAATTTGTTAAAAAATTTGGTCATATTTATAAGTCCAGGTTTCAAGTAATAAATGAGATTATGACAATTTTACCCATATTAATTGCACCTATGAAGATGGAGAAAGAAGAAAAGCAGGTTAAAAATACCCAATCATAAATGAGGGCAAAGTTGAAAATTTACCCCATAATCATTTTGTTAACTAACTTTCCTTGGTATGTGAGATTTAGTCAAACTGGACTTATAAATAGAACCAGAGTGGTATGTATTTTCTAAAACGTTTTTTTCCCCTAATGGGAATCTTTTGTGATTAGTTGTTCCTTTTTTCAATTTTATATCTTATCTCACGGTACACTCCACAACATATCAGCATGACAAGTGGATGAAATGAGTGGAATAATATAACAACTTTTTTTTTTTTGGGCTAAAGACATAAACTACAAAGATATAACAACTTTTTTTTGTTACAAATATAACTACTACTAAGCAACTACATCGGCTAGGAAATCCTCCATATTATGGGTAAAAACCGAAGCAATAGAGGGCTGATGACCGAAGCAATAGAGGGCTGATGGCCACGAAGATTGACCTTGAAAAGGCCTTTGACCGAATCAGTTGGG
This sequence comes from Acacia melanoxylon, assembly GCA_019022615.1. Classification (NCBI taxonomy): domain Eukaryota; kingdom Viridiplantae; phylum Streptophyta; class Magnoliopsida; order Fabales; family Fabaceae; genus Acacia; species Acacia melanoxylon. The sequence goes on from JAFJYJ010000010.1 coordinate 8,726,589, forward strand.
AATCCTTACATCAAGTGCTTGTGGCAGCAGGGTTTGAAAATTCTTTTATTAACCTAGTGCTCAACTGTGTTACCTCCACGACCTATAATATCCTGGGGAATGGGTCCTAAACTAAGTTTTTCAAACCTCATAGAGGCTTTAGGCAAGGTGACCCCATTTCTCCTTTGTTTTTTGTGCTTTGCATGGATAGGCTCTCCAACCTAATATGTGACAAGGTTCGGTACAACTGCTGGAAACCCATCTCCACTTCTAAAGATGGCTCCCAGATCTCCCATCTAATGTTCGCAGGTGATCTCCTTCTGTTTGGATCTGCTACTATCTCTCAGGCTAGCTTTATGTTAAACAGTCTATAGAGGAATTCATGAGTGCCTCTGGTGGCAAGATTAATAAATCAAAATCCTCAATATTTTTCTCCCCACATGTACCCCTTCAAACCAAAATTAGGATTAAGGAAATGTCCCAGATGAATATTTCCTGTGAAATAGGGAGATATCTTGGTTTTCCTTTATCCAAACGTCAGCGCCCATCAAAATCTTTTCAATATATTTTAGATAGAACCAAAGCAAAATTGTCAGCTTGGAAACTGAACTGTCTCTCTATGGCTAGCAGGATCACTCTATCCAAATCGGTGCTTAGGTCTATCCTGATCTACCCTATGCAAGTTGCGAAACTTCCATCAAGTTTGTGCTTGGAACTAGAAAGAATCCAAAGGAACTTCATTTGGGGCCATGATGGGGCCTCAAGAAGAGCTCATACCATTTCTTGGGATCAGCTTTTGAGGTCTAAAGAGGCAGGAGGGCTCGGCCTTATAAGGCTTTCCTCAATGAATTGTGCATGCGAGGCAAAATTGGCTTGGAAGTTGACCATTGGCACTGATGGTCTTTGGGCTCAAATCCTTCATAATAGGTATATGATGAGGGAGAGTGAGTCGTTGTTCTCCTACGTCCAAGGGGATTCCAAACTTTGGAGGTTCGTTTGCTCTCAGAGCGATATCGTCGAATTGGGCACCAGTTGGCAGGTGAAAAATGGCTCCTCAATTAGCTTCTTCAATGATTTGTGGGTTGGGAATGATATTAAGCTTAAAGACCTCCTCTGATAAGGAAGATACCTCTTTGATGGCGGATTGGGCTAGGGAAGGCCGCTGGAATCTGGAGAAACTATCATCAGTTATCACAAGGGAGGGAATCAACCGCATCATTCCTCATTTACCCCCAAGGGAGGACGCTGGTCACGATTATATTACTTGGGGAGCCTCGAGTCATGGAGATTTTTCAATTAAAAGTGCCTATCTTCTCCTAGAACATGACTCTGAGATTGGTAATGCCAACCTATTTAAGATGATTTGGAAGTGGAGGGGGGCAGAAAGGATTCGGGTATTCATGTGGAAAGTTGCGTTGAATAAACTACCAACAAACCTGTGGAGGCACTCTTGGTCTCAGGCCCCTCCTGATTGCGTTCTATGTAACGTTGATATAGAGGACACCATTCATATTTTGCGAGATTGTCCCTGCGCCAAACATTTTTGGCTAAAACTCATTCAACCCAAGTTTGTCTCATCGTTTTTCTCTATTGATCCTTTAAATTGGCTATCTTTAAATCTTCTGGAAAAACTAGGAAGAGGGGTGGGGACAGATTGGAATATGCTTCTCGGGGTGGCGATTTGGAAGCTGTGAGAGTGGAGGAACAAATCCATCTTTGAAACTAATTTTTCTAGACCAACTAATCCTGCGCTGGTTATTTCTCAAATTTGGTCAAAATTCTCTCTGGGGCTGGTCACCCCTCTGTTACATGATTCGCCCATTCTCAGGACCCATTTGAGTTGGCAGAAACCTCCTAATGGCTGGGTTAAACTCAATGTCAATGGGGCTGTGATTCGCTCCTCACTTAAGGCTGGCTGTGGGGGAGTTTACGAAATAGCAGAGGGGAGTGGCTATCTGGATTTGCCAGAGATATTGGCATATGCCAAGCCAGTGTTGCAGAGCTTTGGGCTATGCTCCTTGGACTGGATCTTGGGTGGAATTGGGGATGCAGACAAGTAATAATGGAATATGATGCTGAGGTCATTGTCAACCTGATCTCTAATGCTGAGACTTCCGATGAGAACTCACTGGTCTCTCGCATCAGAGTTTTACTCAATCAGGAGTGGCAAGTTACTTTGCATTTATCCCCTGGGAATGTAATAAGATTGCGGATGCTCTAGCTAAGATAGGCTTAAGCAATTCTTCTACTTTTGAATCTTGTCCATCCTTTTTGTTGTCTTGGGTGAATCAAGAGGGTTTAGGATTAGTTTCCCCTCAAGTTAATTTTTATTTGTTTGATGTAAGCTTCTATCCATCTTTCTGGGGAAAAAAAAAAAAAAAAAAAACCTACAAACCACAAATTCTTGTGTATCTACCCGATAGCTCAGGACAAAGTTTGTCTGGGCTATTTGAATGCATCATATAAGGATGTTTGTCTGGGGTATTTGAAGTAGTTTAGTCTAAATGATTTGGCGTCATATAAGTGAAAAAAGTCTTATAAACACATCTTTTTTAAATTGATCATGCAGGATATCTGAAGAGTTTTACCATATATATTCATGATTCAAATTTGAACTGCTGTGGGTCATCTAAATCCTTAGCTTGTAATCAAGCAGAAATTCATTTGAAATTGACAACATTGTTTTTTTTACAAACATGTCCTAATTATAAGACATAATTACCTTTTTTAGAGAAATTAAGAAAGCTAATTAAATTACTTTAAAGTATTTTTATTTTTATTTTTTTGTTTAAAGTAATTAGTTTGACTAATAAACTAATATATATTTTACAGATACACAACATATAAAATAATTAAGTAACTTATTGAACTTCCTTAATCTATCCAAACAAAGTCAACTATGTCTTGTAATTAGGACCGGAGGTAGTACAAATTTAAGATTTTAGAAGGCTTATCCATGATAAACTGATTGATGAAAGTTGAACATTTAGATTTCATGGTTTCAAAAGTATAAATTAAACTGCACCATTGAAATTTAAAGCATTTCAAGAAAAATGCAGTAGAAAAAAAGTGAAGAGAAACTCAAAAGAAACCGGATAAAAGATGTTGGGTATGAATGGTTATTTTCTCTATTATGAGTCCATGATTACAATCCAAGTAAATATCAAAATGTAGAAACCATGAGCCTTCCGAAAAAAACTGCCTATATCAGAACACGCAATCATAATTCCGCTTTACTACATTCACAATGGCACGAGAATATTGAGGTCAAAAGCCTAAAAAAGAATCTGCTATAAATTCTAAGAAATTGTTACTACCTGAACCTAGGAGATAGCATTATACCACATACAAAATGAGAAAACTCAAGGCAATACCAACCCACAACACCAGGAAAACAGAAACAGCCAGTCCGCACAATAATAATATCATCGCCTCCTTCGGAAGACCTGCAGTTCAAACTATAGAAATTGAAAATGATTATATACAAGTAGGATATCAATACAAGGAAGGGATGTGGAGACTCATCCTTAATGCCTTTTTTTCTTCTCCTAACCTTAAATATTCCTAGGAGCTGGAACCGACTGTGCTTGATGCTAACTAGTGATGTGATGTAAGCACTGCCAAAAAAGGAGAAAATAGAGTGAGTACCAAGAAAATATGAATCAAACAAAATTAGAAATACAAGTATAAATACACCGAGACATTCAGCTTAATAAAGCTATGGTTAATAATCAAGATAAAAATGCATGCAGATTCAACCAAAGTTGTTATATAGAAAGTTTGCTATGGGCAATTCAAAGTTAGGTGTTGTTGAGTCACACATTGCGAACATCACAAATGAAAAGTGCTTTAAAAGTTCAAGGAGCTCGTCTACCCAATAGGCGAGTCTTTTGGGATAAGCTCTCCCACCCAGTAGACTAGTTTTATTGGAAAGAGCTCTCCCTTTGAACTTCTGCTCGTTACAAAGGTACTTTTATTGAGAGCCCAATATTCACAAAGTTAGCTACCCATATAGGGTTTTGACCGGTAAGAGGCGAGTGAAGTGCCATGGTGTGAACCCGCTTGAGATGTTGACTTTTGAACGGGGTGCATTGTTACAAGTCCCATATCAAGAAGTTTCACAAATGAAGTATGGTTTAAAAGTTCAAGGGTCTCTCCCACCCAATAGGCTAGCCTCTTTTGGGATCGGCTCGCCCTTAGGACTTGTGCTCAGAAGAGGTGCTTGCAAGATTTGGTTAAAGGGGGAAAAATACTTGTATGAGCAATGCAACAATGATCAAAAGCTATGTTGACAGCCTCGTGAAAACACAAATTACAACATGACATTGACATGTTAAACCTCACAATACACAAGATTCTAAAGGAAACAAATAGCAACGCCTACATCCAGCACAATTTAATCTACTGGAGCCTGAAAGTGCAGTTCCCAAACATGCAACACCATCATGTTCAAGTGTGGATTCACTACTAAAAAAACAACTAAAAAAAATTTGAAGTCAGCAAGTTGTCTAAATAGGAGTTAGAAATGGCACTTCAGAAACAATTAATCACCAGAGACAAAATTGGATTTTCACACTGCCCCAACCAATTGCTTTTAGGCTGACAGGGCTCCTTCATTATTCGTACCCCACTGTTCATCAGCCTCGTTGCCATTAACGAGTACCGCACCATCCGCAGAATCAGCATCCACTACAACTGCCTCCTCTTGGCTTCCTACCTCTCCATTCAGTTCCTCTGTAACATGCTCTTCTCCATTTTGTTCGGTCAACTGTAACAAAGGGACAAAGACAGGGATTTTTTTCCCATTACTTGATGAATGAAACACTACAAATTTATTTGTGAACTTCACGTGATCATCAAACCTCATGATTTGAGTCCCCATTTTCAAGAGGCTCCTCCGCATCTTCAATCTGCATGTTTCTAAATGCTTCAACAAGGGTAACACGAGATTCAGCAGCATGGTTAACGTACTCTTCTGCAGGAGGATAAACACCCCTACAATAAACAAAATAATTAGTCAGTAAACATACTTAACCAAAAGCCAATGCTAATGGATCAAAGCTGTAGAGACAATATCGTTTCTTGTAAATAAGGTTTCCCACACTCTGACCTTGTTTCTGCAGCTTTAGATTCAACTGCAAGTGCAACTTGCCAGTCTTCAAACAAATTGGGATACTCCTCAGGATCAGCTAATGATTCAGCAGCTTTTGGATTAACCTGGGCAAACAGCAAAAACATGTGAGAAATATATAATTGAACTATGACCTACATGCCTTCGGACCAAATGATAAGACTCCCTGGACATGGCAATAGAATGACAACATGAAGTCTAATCCCACAATGTCTTGCAAACTACAAAAATCAGGCAGTTCCACAGTTTCAGCAAACATTACATATGTGACTTAGAGATTACCTTGCTGAGATCTTTTCTCCAAATTGCTACAATCTCGGAGACCTTACTAGGGAGATAAGATCGTGCCATTAGAGCTGCCTCAGGAATCCGATTGCTGCACAAACCATAAGTCAGCTATGTATGACTGCACTTCTATTCTGAAACAACCCCACCTTGTCTGACTAATTTCATAGAGTATAAGAACAAAACTGTAAGAAATTACCTTTCTACCAACAATTGCAGGCAGTCTTCAAGCCTACCCAACATAAATAAGCACAGGAATGCAACATTGTTTTTTCCTTGCTCTTTGGCAAGGGTTGCAAGTTTTGATATTCCTTCTGCATCTCCTAAAGAAGAATAAAGCAGCAATAAACCGCTCAAATCCATTGCATTCTTTAGACACTCCTCGGCCATTTCTAACTGCAAGAAAATAATAGAGTGAGATGCCATGGAGCAGGAGAAATACCCAACAAGTATCAATTTTGTAATGAGACACGAGATTCAAAATTCTAATAATCCACCAGAATCAAGACAAATTTTAAACCAAACTTCAAATTTGGCCTTAATAAAACATCAAAGCTCTTGCACAAGCTTCAGTAAGGCCAATAATTCATCATGAACACATGATCAAAATCAGAAGCACAATATAAAAGGATAAGAATATCTAGGCAAAATGATTTTGCAGAAATGTTGAAACCTTGGAGAAATCACCCAAATATATATACACATATTTTACACAGATAAGCACCTTGCCAGTAGACATCGCTAATTCCCCAACTGCTTCCATTTAGACTCACTGTGTACGTCTGTAGCAATACTCTACAAAGACAATTACACAATATCACTAGGTATGAATTAACACATTGAGTATACCCAATGACAGATGAAAAAAAGAACGATATATTTCACATGCTTATCACTTTCTCCTTGCAGGCACAATATATAAACTTACCTTAGCAACCTCTAATCTTCCAAGCTGTATGGCTAGCTCAAATCTGTAGTCAGGGTCCGTAGCTACTTCAAGAGCTTCCTCTATCATCCCCCGTGATTCCAGGAAACGAGCCACACTATCATTAGATCATAAGTATAAAATTAGAATGCAGATCATTGGAGCACCAACCTTCAGATTGGAAATCTGAAGAACTGATAAATGACACAAGGCCCACAGAACAATTATCTAAACCAAAGCGATACAGAAATAAACATATTATTGTGATGTTACAATGATTCATACAAGATTATGTATGGAGAATTGAAACCATGAAAGCTCCAAGGCAAAGACCAAAAACTTACAAGCAAAAGGACCGGTATAACTCATAATAACACAAAATAATGTAAGAACCAAGGTTCCATTGATAACCAAACAAATTACTGTCAGAAAGTTCTAGCCGGCCACTGAACAAGCATTCCCATATTCCATCAGGCTGACTAAGGAACCATACAAAACTATTCTGTTTTAAAAAAATAAAGCAGGGAATATAATACGAGTACATTATAATTAATTAGATATAAGAAAATTTATGACGCATAATTCTGCTATCAAAAGTATGTTTCAAACTTATGACCCAATTTCTAAAGAGATAGAACTAATATTTCTTTGTCCTTAATATTAAAGTAATCAAAGCTAACTACAACCTGTTATGATGCTCTTTAGGAATAGTTAGAAGAACTTCATTGGCTCTTTCCAGATCACCACGCATCACAAGAGTCTTGTACTCAATCAAGCTTAAAAGCAGCGTGTAACCCATAACACTGAAAGAAATTAAATAATTAAATTATTACAAAAGCAGTCCAGATTACAATTGTGACTTTGAATATAAAAAACAGAAGGTCCACTTACTTGAACTCCTTGTCTATCAAATAAACCCTACTTTGGCTGGCAAGATATCCCAGCAAGTACATAGGGCGGTCCAAATGAAACATTGTAGTTACCTGAATTCATTGTATCATCATTGTGTTATAGATCAAGGCCTCATAAGAATCATGTAGTTCAATTAAAGATATATATTACCTCACCACCAACACAGTAGTTAAGTCTCCAGGAGGAATTAGTGTAAATGAAACAATCCCCAACCCAGATGCCAGTCCTGACACGTTCATTCATTTCATGAAGGAGTTCAAAGGCATCTTCAACACCCTGCTCATCAACAGGTCTTCCACTATCCAAAGATGATGCAACAACATCACGCTGCAATAATGAATGGTTAATTGTTTCCAATGCTTTGCACCATAGCATATAAAGCATATTAACAAGACAAATCTAAGGGAAAGGATGAGTTCTTTAGCAAAAGGCAACAATAATACAAAGGTAATGAATTTTCTTAGAATGCTCACATTGTACTTCAGGATGTAGAAAGATGTGTCACTTGCAATTGCCAGTAGATCACCACTATCAGCCCAGTAAAGGTTCTGACACAAGAAAATGGCAGCAATGTAAAATAAATTGTAAAATTGGAAGAAGGAAAGCATATGGCTACATGTCATCTAATGAAAGCACTTACTTTCACACTAACATCAATGCGACGGATCAACCTGCATTCAGCCCAATCATAAAAGCAGATGAAGTCATTTGAGCACATTGCCAGTAAAGTGCCACCAAATATTCGTTCAGCTGAAAATGTAGGTCGGATACTCTTCTTTTCCTGCATTCCACATCAGTTGGACTCAAATTACAATTTCCTGAGAAATTTGTTTCATTTAAAAGCATCTAAAACAGGGAGCAAATAATAAATAATTCTCCAGAACTAGAACCAATTCGTGCAACATGCAAAAGTATGACACAAATATGACTTGTTATTAGCAATTCAGCATTGGAAGCACATTTCACAAGCTATTGTCATATTGTTTTGACATAACGTTTAGGTTGAGCAAAATTAATAGCTAGCATAGGTTAATTACCAGAACAAGAACAGCAGGACTCTTAGCTTTCTTCTTATTGAAAATTTGAAATTAGCAAGGAAGTGTTGTTTCTTGCCATTTCTTTCTTCAGACCCATTAAAAAAAATAACAGAAATAAAAATAATATAAACTGCAAACCTGAAAACTTTTGCTAAAAAGTTTAATCCTTGATGTGCTTTCTCTAACAGCATATTCTCCATCCGAAGACCAAACAAACTCCAGTGCTGAGCCAAATGACCTATTCCGCCATGCCAATGCAGTGTATATGATATACTCACCATCTCCACACACAACAACGAATCTGCCGTTCGGATTGTGCTTTAAAAACTGAAAGTAAAGTAGTAAATAATAGTTCAGTCACTATATACATACTTGAACCCAAAGGAAGGAATATTATTTTAAACTAGACTGAAATATAGCACACAAAAAAGTCACAATCAACTGTATAATGAATTACTTTATTTACACATCTAAACAATATCAAGAAAGATAGGATGAGGATATGAAAAAAGTTAACTTGCTAGATGATGTACATGGTTCTTAGCTAAGGTACGTCAAGGTTTGCAAAGTCAGAGCGTTAACTGATTTTTATTTTTTTATTTTTTTGGGGGGGGGGATGATATGTAAAGTGTAAAGAATTAATTAGGTTGGTTAGTTAGGAAGGGATTAGTTAGTTGTTAGTAACTAATAGTAGTTAGTTGGGATTAATAAGTTTAGTATTGCCTATATAAGGCATATGCCTATTCATTGTTTTGTATGCTTGTTATGATGAATGAATGAGCATCACCCAAATTCTCTTCTCAATCCCTCTGTTCTGTGTGTCTCTCGTCTCTCTCCCTTATTTCTATAATTTCCCTAACGGTGGTATCGAGCGAGTCATCCTCGGCTCCCCCGCTGTGATCTCTATAGTTCTTGAATCAGTCCAGAGTCATTCTTCTCTTCTCTCACGGCTCAGTTCTGATCAGGAGATAACCAATTGACCAAGTGCAACGTGAACCAGGCGGAGTCATGAACCTAATGGTTCAGTTCGACATTTGAGTCAGCAGAAAACTCCAAAAAAACACCTACCATATTGACGTGCCCATGTTCAAAGAAAAAGAAAAAAAGGAAAGAAAGAAGTATTCTGTTCTACTCTGTTCTGTTATGATCTTTTCTATTCTGTTTTGAGAAAAGAAAGAAAAAGAAAAAGTGGTTCAGTTCTCCTCACTTTCGGTTCTATTCTGGGAAACGAAAGAAAAGACAATGGGCTCCGTTTTCATCAGCCCCTGTTCTGTGCTGAGACGCAGAAGGAAAAGAAATTGGGTCTGGTTTACTGTCGCTGTTCTTGGGGTCTGGCTGGTTCAAGGGAATCCAGAATATTAATTCTGTAACAGATTCCAAAAGGGAAAAAAAAAAAAAAAAAAATCCTATTATTCAATGGCTACATCAACTTCTCCATTCCTTCCAAGAAGCATGGAAGAACGTCTTCAGAGTATGATGATGAAGGTTGAGCAGATGTTATCCCTTGTACAAGAACTTCAGTCCGTGAAAACAGATGTGGCAGAGGTACGGAATTTGTGGCGGGAGGAAAAACTTGATCAAGAAGACACCAAGAAAGGTCCAGCGTGTGCGTTCGACAGTAATCTCGAGGGCCAGGTCGTTCACGGAAGTGATGGCTCTTCCTCGTCGACTCTATTGGAGGTTTCCAAGGCTTCTCACCTGCCACATGCAGTAGGGAAGTGACGAATGACATGCTGGGTACTGATAGGTGTTCGACTTTCAACGCTCCCAGAAATTTTCTAGAGGTGTCGCACAAGAAGACTTCAGTTTCAGCGCTTTCGACACCGATTCTCATTCCGCCGTCGAGTCCTCTCGTGTCATCGCTGCTGTTTGAGTTCGATGGTATCTCGCCAATTCTTGATTCCTTGCTAGTCGAAAATAATAGTTGTGGTGGCAAGATTTAGAGGGTACGTGGCTGTATGTTTATCATGCTGAAAAGTCAAATGCATCAGCTGTTTCTATGGGTGAAGGACAGATGTCTTGCATTTCAAGTGGTTATTGCATGTGTGATGTCATGAGTGGAAGCCAGCTGTTGTCCACTATTGATTCATGGGTCCACTGGCCAACTAAAGGGGCCAATATCTTCTGCATAAGCCCGATAATGAAGGGAATTCCCAGCTGGGCTTTAATCACTCAGTTTCTCCCTAGCCATTTGTTCATTATAATGTGATACAAGGGAGAATTAATTAAAATGCTGTTGGATTCTGATTTTCTGCAAGGTTCAGTGGACAATAATTTGGGGTAACGCGTCGTATGGAAGGGGCAAAAGAAGTGAAGTGTGCAGCAGTTCTAGTACTAGTTTTCTTCTATAACCAGCAGAAGTTCCAAAGTTTCAAGTCTATATTTTTGTTGATTTCATATCTGTATTTTGTTGTTCAGCATCCTTGAGGGTAAGGATGTTTTGGGGGAGGGGTATTGATATGTAAAGTGTAAAGAATTAATTAGGTTGGTTAGTTAGGAAGGGATTAGTTAGTTGTTAGTAACTAATAGTAGTTAGTTGGGATTAATAAGTTTAGTATTGCCTATATAAGGCATATGCCTATTCATTGTTTTGTATGCTTGTTATGATGAATGAATGAGCATCACCCAAATTCTCTTCTCAATCCCTCTGTTCTGTGTGTCTCTCGTCTCTCTCCCTTATTTCTATAATTTCCCTAACAGGGGACCACAAATTTAAAAGCATGAAACCAAATATAAAGCAAAATACGCCAAATCACCTGCGGATAGAGATCACAAGTGCCCAACTCCTTGACAGCCAAAGGTAACCTTTCTCCATCAGCCACCTAAGAAACAAAGTGATTATAGTTGTATAACTTGTATGTCACTTAAAAATAAAAGAACTTTCCACTTCTTGCTCACATATTAGACAACAAAATAAGCATATAAATGAGCTCAAACCTCCACATCTGCTCCTACACTCTTTATATTGACTGTCTGAATTTCATTATGCTTAGCCCAAATAATTTTCCCACTGTTATCCATGCTGGCTACAGGTTCTTCTCGACCAAGTTTGACCATGATAGTTCCTTCATCATAGCCAATGACAACTCTGCAGAAAAAATAAATTTTGGGGTTGTGTAATAGGGGTGAAATAAAACAAATAACTTTACAGCTTCAAAAATAAAATTCTCCATTTATGGCTTTATTTAAGGTGAAACTGAAGCAAAGCTGGCATCATACCTTGGGAGAATATAAAGAATTTCTCTAATCAGTAACCAAACATGCAAACTTCGTTCTTGACACTATAAGGTGGAATAAGTGCTTGTTTGAATGGGTTTTTCACAGAAAGCTCAACAAGGCATTTTTAAAAAATATATATATATATATGGAGAAAGTTTTTAGTTTCGACTAATAAGGGTAGATAAAACAGCCTGTATTTTGTGTGCATATTTCTCCACATCATAAAATTTTTAGCCTTGCAACAGAAAAGTTTTATCCTATGGGCACTAACCAAGCAATCTTCACAAAACTGGATGTAAGTTTAGCAAAGACTCACCGGCGTGAACCTTTCATGTATCCAATAGCCCAAACTCTTTCAAGACCATAGTTCAATGTGTTCTCAAGCCTGCAAGGTATATTAAATCAATATATTAAGGGGGGGAAATGAAGCATTATTCTGAAACCTGGTTTGAATTAGTCAAAAAGGGAAACAGCAAATGCATTAAGCCAAGTAAACAAATCAAACCCATTCTACCCGTTGGACTGCTTCAGACTGGCCTAAACCATTTAAACCAGCCAGGTTATTTTAGGAAATGGTGACCAACGGGTTGAAATAGTCCCACCTTGAAAAAAATATTTTGCATGTAGTAGGGTTTGAGCCTAGTTCCCCATAACTGCTTTACATACAGGAAACTAGATTGGCATCTTCAATTCTCACTCTTAAAGTAAAATATGTCCAAACAAGTGATACAATAAATATATTATAAATTCATATCTCATATTATAAATTCATGTTTTACAGATACATCATAATTGTTTCATAAAGTGAATTATATTTAATTATATGATTTTATGTAAAATACATACATATAATTATTCTTTGAATAAATAATTAAAATGTTATATGTGTGTGTGTGAAATCAACAGGTCTGTCTGACATAACCAGTTAACTGACCCGACAGTCTAACTGAGATGAGCTTTTAAAATATTAGGAAGAAGTAACAAACAACAATGAAGTCTGTCATTCTCATATTCAACGGTCTTCAGTTGATTATCTTAAAGTCAGCAAATGAACTCTTCCCAATCTTGATTTAGAGTACAATGGTAGTTTAAAACCCAAAAAGAAAAAATGCATCCAACCTCATTAATAAAGGTGGCCCACATAAGGAAACTAAGAAGAGGGGGAATCCGCCAAGTAGCATAAGCATAAATATAGAGCTCATAACTCCCGTGTCTGGAAAATATTACCTGTAAGTCGTTGAGTGCCATATGCGTACAGTACCATCCTCAGAACCCGTAATGATTATAGGAAGTTCAGGGTGAAAGCAAACAGCAGATACATTGTGTGTGTGACCTTCTAGAGTCTGAACACAACTTTTGGCCTGATAGTCCCACACCTGTTTCATGGGTTTTATCATTTGATAATTCAATTCAAACACACAGATATACAAATGAAACAAGAAAAAAAGGAGGAAAAGAAAGAGAAACATAAATTGAAAGCAAACCTTAGCAGTGTGATCATCAGAACCAGTAATTAGATAAGGTTTGTCACCACCTGTGAAGTAATCAACACAGTTCACCCCTTTTTGATGGGCATCCAATGTAAAATTCGGATCAGGAGAGCCAAGATTCCAAACCTGGAAAGAGAAGACAACAGGAAAATTATATATTATACATGGCATGATAGAATTCAACAGAGAAAAAAGTACACAACCAGTGACATGAACTCAATTATACCTTTATGGTACGATCAAGAGATGCACTGGCAAAGGTGTTGGTGTCTTTAGGATTAAATGTCACTTGCATCACATAATGAGAGTGCCCCTCAAATATCTGAGTACAAATCCAGCCTTTCTCCCAATCCCAAAGCTTTATGAGCATATCATCAGATGATGACAGCACATAAGGAAGGGTAGGATGAACTGCCACACACCTAATGTAATCTGTATGTGCCTCAAAAACTTTAACTTTGTCCATTGTGTTGTAATTATATACACGAATGAACATATCATCAGCTCCAGCAACAACCCATTGTTTGCGTGCAACAAACTTGGCTGACCTAACTGCAAAATCATGCTGTACATGAGATCCATACTAGTCTTTTAAGTTATAATGATAGCATGAAAAGATACACCTTCAAAACAATTGAAAGAGATATAAACATGAAAAAATAAAAATAAAAAGGAGAAAAAACAGAAAAAGATCATGTACCTGGCAATTCAGTAACCTCAAAAGACTTGGCCATGGTCTGAAATAGCATGAAAGGCATTAAAGCTAAGTACTCCCCATACTATTTAAAATTGACTAATTTAAAGCAAAATGGCTTTTGAAAAATGGAAAAATACAACCATAACAGTTCGAAAATTGGAAGCTATCATCTTTTGAAATAAATCTAGATACAGGTGTAGCACGCATGGAAAGTGATCATTAAGACCATATTGCGATGATAAGTCAAGCAGGAAAAGTATCAGAAACTCACTGAACACTCCCCATAACCACCAAACAAAACATGTAAGGTTTACAAAACAGAAACAAAACGTAATATTCTCCCAAACAAAGTACCATTTTCAAAATCTTCAACTGCATTGACAGCTTAACTACACTTTCAGAACATTCAGAATGTTTTAGACCACAGAATCTCACAAAAAATACTCTGCCATACGCATGTCACTGACAGCCAATTTGTGTTAAAGGGAGCCACTACTACGCTTTATTATTTTGATAAGGCATCCGTCATTTTGAAGATGCTATATATGGAGTAGAAATAACATTCTATTCATTCAAATTTATGGTTACAATAATTTCACACAGCTGCCCATTGTCAAGTACACATTGAAGTCGATGTCCTTAGCTCTCATTCCGTTTTGTTAGTGTCCCTTTGTTTCTCACCCCAAAAAAAAAAAAATGTGCACATTGAGGCACAAATGCTACAGTAATTTCTAACCGTGCTCCAACACAAACAATAACTAAAAAGCATTCTATTTTCTTTTCCCAGAGGACAGGTTTTGTAGGCTCTAACCAGACAGTAACTATATATATACACGTTGATCATGTATAGTATTTGCCACACGATTTACTTAAATACTCATTCTAGTAGCGCACTCATACCTTGTGTTCATATATATGCATGTATGCCTAAGGGCCAGGTAAAAATAAACATGTGGTAGCCGTCCAGAATCATAGCAAATAGTTATACTAATAACAATTCTAATGTTTCAGTTTGAATTAAAGAATGCAAAACACATGCATGAAAATTTATTCCACTGTATATGATTTAAGTGTTTCAGAAGTTTGATAAAGCCCATCTTTTTTTGAGAATCAAAGCATGAAATTTAACTTGTAGCTAAAAGATATGGTAAAGCTTACAACAAAAAATTCTGGTAAAGCATTCCCCTTGAATAATTACTTCGCAGTAATATATATCCCCCATAATTATTACACTTCTCCATTGGCTAAAACTCACAAGCTATAACTTATAACAATACAAAGAACCTCAATAAAAAAAAATTCAATTACCTGGGATTGGTAGTTCCAAATACAGACAGTTCCTGAGTATAAACTTGCCAGAATCCTGCAATAACCATGGCAACATCACATAATTCAGCAAAATACCCGGCAAGGTAATATTTACCGATCCTGTGCCAACAGTGATCCCCTTAACAATTCAATGATTCACGTTAGTAAAGTTATCACAGAAGCCGCACATAAGAAGTAATCAAATTAAGAAGACAACTATAGATTTTAGCGATGAATAGGGAAAATTCAAAGATGATTCCAAATTTAGCTTCATATGAAAAACTTTCAGACATAATCTGTGAAGAATTGAGGATTACCATGGTTCTGTTGGATGTAGATCCACGGACTTTACTCTTTCTGATCTTTGCGCAAGCTTTCGCTGTCAATGAGATAGCAAAGTAAGACGTCAGCTATGTAACCAGGAAAATAGACATCCACACTGTGATTGGTTACTGAGAACTCGAAATGAACAAATCTCCTTGACAAGATAATGAAGCGTTTCTCGGCAACCAATCACAGTAGCATCATCATATCTTTAAGACACGAGGCCAAACTAGAACATAGCGCTTGAATCGAATGGGAAAAAACATCAATACCTTAATTTCAAGCCTGAGAGGCTGCAAAATCACGTAACAAGAAAGAAAAAAACACAAGTCAGTGCACAATTCAACATTAGATCCCACAGAAATCCAAGCCACAGAAACGCGAACCAAGCAATTAAGAGTCTAAAATTCCGAGAAGGCTGAATTCCAAAACAGTTAAAAATATAATCAGAAAGCATCAAATCGAAGCCAATTCGCTCCAGATCTAAGGTGTTAGAAATGAAATGCAGAAGCGCATGGAAGGAACAGATCAGATAAGAAGCTAACCATTTTCACAGATTGGAGGTGTAACTCGCTTTAATCGAGAACACTCCTGAGAGATCAGAAGCGAATTCGAAGACAAGCCCAGGAGATCGAGCACAGAAGTTAATTCCAGAGGGAGAGGTTTTCTGGAATGTATGAGAGCAGTGTGTAAATATTGCGATGGGGAAGAAAGAGAGAGCGATGCTCTGAAGTTAAATCTCATAATTACGAAAACGCCACCGGGGCACTGTCGTATCTGAGGGCGAGGATGGGCGGTGGATCGAAGGCGAGGATGAAATAGACGGACGAGATCTTGTCCTCATTGGTATCTATGTCTACTGGGGTGTTAATGTGTTATAGTGTTGATTAACGTGTTCTAAGAGCTGAGTGACGTGCTTGCCACGGTGGCAACCGGGGCCCCACTTTTTTCCTTCCATTTTTTCTATTTTTTTACCACTTTTTTCTTTCTTAGGCAAAAAAAAAAAAGGTTAGGTGGATTGTGTCAAAGGGCTCATGACATGGCAACTTGGGGGTTGATTGAAGTCAAGAAATTAAGTTGAAAGAATATTTATAAAGGTATTTAAAGATCTCCTCACCAATAGAGTCTATACATACATCATCGGTGAGATTTAAACCCACAACTTTATAAATATAAAATAATCATTTTATCAATTGAACCCACATTTATTGGTAACCCTTTTTTCTAATAAATTACTAAAAAAATCTCATGAATATTGAATAATATATAAAATGGCACAATAAGGGCACAATTCAAATTGCCCCAATGGCAAATTAGCATGAACACGATTGTTATCCACTCCCTATCGGTGGTAATGCATATGTAACATCAAAATTTATTTGATATTTAAGAATATTATTTGCTTAAGTATTAAAAAGTCAACCACAATTAAAAAATGATTAATGGTTTTTAGATTTACAATAACTGTTTTATTTGAATTAAATTGGTGGTCAAGTATATGAAACTTTGCCGTAAGTTGGATCAAAAGCAGTATAAAAAAAATTGGATCAAAAGCACTATTGGTGAAGGATTTTTTTTTTTTTTTCTATTACAAATCGTAGCCTTTGCCCGACGCCCGACTGGATCGGATCACTATTGGTGAAGGATTTGATTTGGGCAGTTGGCAAATAAAATAACTTCCCTACGAATTTTGTTTTTTTTTGGGCACAAACTTGACTAGGATTTGAATGAAAGATACTGAAAATTAGGAGGGCTTCGGAAGGGCCTACCCAAAATAGGTCTTTGAAAAGTGGGCTTAATGCTTTTCTGGGACTAAGTGGGCTTAGCTTCTTTGGTTGGGTTTTAAACTACCAATGGGCCAACTGTAAATGGGCTTGGCCAGCTATAAATAAAAGAACAGACAAGATTCTCTTGACCGGTTGGGTCTGTGACTTTAGATTATGTAGAAAAAAATCGTTAAACCAATGGATGTTAGATTTAGTAGAAGGGACTAATCCCTCGCAACTTGATAAATTAAAGTTTGAATCTCCATTGGATACCAGACAATGCCTCTAACAAGATTTGAGGTCAACCCAATCATAATTAAAACAATATAATCTAATTAAAATATACAAAAGTGTTCATAAGTATAACATTGAAAACAACAAGTATAAAATTAAAAAACATTGAAAATGGTACTCCCTCTGGTCCTCGGTCCTAATTATTGGACAACGTTTGAGAGTTGAACTTGGTCCTAATTATATGACAAAGTTCTAATTTTTGTTAATTTCTTCCTAAAATACTCCTATCGATACTTTCTCAATAATAATTAAACACAATGATAATTTAATAATGCACATATATATTTTATAAATTAAGTAATGCTTGCAACTCATTAATGCCACATACACCTCAATTCTACTTTTTTTTTTGGGTCAAATTTTTCCTAAATTACCTCTATTGATATTTTCTCAATAATTATTAAACACAACGATAATTTAATAATCTAACTATATATTCTCTAAAGTAAGTAATGTTTGCAACTCATTAATGTCACATACACCTCCATTCTAATTTTTCATCAATTAATTTAATAACACGCTTATATTCTATTAAGTGAGAGATTCTACTCTCTTTTTTTAAGTAAAATAATTTTAAGATTTCTTTAAAATATTTTTCTGTAACTATCTGTCTAAAGTAATTGATTTTTCCCCTAAAAATAGCCTAATAAAATATTAATTTCATTATCTTTTTCCATCACTAAAAAAAATAACCTTACATTTGTGTTATGAGCAATTAAATTGAATTAATTCTAAGGTCAGATGTGGCCCCCACATTATCTTTCTATTGCCGAGCTTGAGAACCCCCTTTAATAATCCCTGATTAGCCATTCGATATTTAACTTGACACTCTTTGACCTGATTTGTGAATATGTTTGTTTCTTCTTTCTTTCTCATAATATTTTCGTGTGATTTAAGGGGACGCAATTGCTACTGGCTTGAATAAGGGTATTTTAGAAAAATAAATCTAACTAACTAATTTAACTTCTATCTTTAATCTTTTTTAAATCTGGTAAATATATTATATAATTAGGACCGGAGGAAATAATATATTAAGAAAAAATATAATGAACAAGCAAAAAAAAGAACATTCATGTATAAATAACATATTACCACCTATTGAGGAGGAGTGATGGTAGCTGGATTCGTAGTTTCGGTAGGAAGTTAAAACGTTGTAAGGCTTTAACTGCTGAGGTCTGGGAGTTTGTACAAAGCCTTAGAATGGTACATGGGTTGGGCTTCAACAAGATCATAGCAGAAGGAGACTCAGCTTTGGCTTTACACATGATTCGGGATGCTTGGATCTAAGGAAGGACTAGATTTAACTCCGAATGCATGGCTATAGAACAATAACGAGGAGCTTTAGATTTGTTTCTCCCATATTTTACGCGAAGGCAATATTGTGGTTGATTGGTTAGCCAACTATACTTTATTTGTAATGAAGATTTTTATCGTTATTGATTCTCCTTCGTAGGGGTGGTAGATTTTCAGAGATAGAGATCTTTGTGGGAGTTGTTTACCCACGTCTAGATCTTGGTTAATTTCAGTAAAGTAAAGGACCTTTGAGCCCCAATTTTTACCAAAAAAGAAAAACATATTACCACCTGTCCTTAATCGCATTCGTTGTCTTTAATAAATGGTGGTGTGAGCCCATGACAAATACAATAGTGTTCATTATCAAGGTGTGATAAACATTATTGGTCATGAAAGCAAGGGATTTTTAAAAAGTTGGATATTGTTAGTAGATGGAGTATAAGGGAAAATGGGAGCCTCTAAATTGAAAGTCAAAAAGCTATCCATCCTGTTCTTCATGAAACCAATCAAACATCCTTAGAATAAGATTCATGAATTGACTTCAACCTTAGCTCAGTTATGATTTATGATTTCAAGTTTGAGAATTTTTTTTGATATCCCACCCGGTTCATCAGAACCTTCAGTTCCGACTAATCTGAATTTCGCCCCGCGTCAGGCCTACGGTCGTTAGAGAAGAACTCTCAACATCATTTTTATAATTTCCATGCCTCGAACCGAGCACGTGGTGGTGGGAAAGCAAGTCTCTTACCACTTACTCCCAATAGTTGTTGGTTCAAGTTTGAGAATTTTGTACCGTGGCCATCATAATCATATCAGAGCCCATCGTGGTTTCAAATCTCAGAGACAATCGACCACCTTTCATATTGAACGAGCCAAAAAAACCAAACCTTGATAACTGGATGGATTTTTATTTTATTTTATATTGATTCATTTTATATATGAGTATTTTGAAAGAGATAGAAAAATATCAAAGAATGGAACTACATCCTATATTTTTATTTTTATGCTCCTTCGTCTTAAACGTAGAACCTAGTTTGAGGTGAAATTTAATCCTAAATGTAATACTCCCTTCTAAATATAAGTTAGAGTTAACTTTTTCTAGAGATATTGACAAAGCTAATTAAATTACTTTAAAATATTTATATTTATCATTTTTTCTTCAAACTATTTTGCCTAACTTATGAACTTATATATAATCTAATGATACACAACATATAATATGATTAAATAACTTATTTAGCTTCTTTAATTTTTTTCAAAAAAAAAAATCAACCCTATCTTACATTTAAGACTGGATGGAGTACACTTTTCCATCTTATCTTTTACATTTATCATTTTTTTCAAATTAATTTTGTATAACTTATAAACTAATATATTTTCTAATATTAGCTAGATGTATTTTAGAAGATCATGTTACATATGTTACAATTAAATGAATTATATAACTTCCACAATCTCTCCAAATTAGAATAAATTGGTCTTACCCATTTGGTATCTAAGGACCAAAAGAGTATTTAGATAGTTTTTGTATCTAATCTTAAGCTTTTACCCCATTTGGTCTTTACTGTAAGACCTAATTTGAGAATTTATATTTGTTGTGAATGTAAGATATATTTCTCATATTTATCAATTTTTTCCTAATTTATTATAATTGATGTTCCCTCAATAATAATCAAGAAGAGAGAGATAAAGGGAGTTAAGGAATATTATTAGAATATTTTAGAAAAAAAATTCAAATTAACTAACCTAACTAATTTATTAATCTAATCAAATTAAATAAATATATATTACATTAAGGATTGAGAGTGAGTACTAGCACGTACATTGAGCCAAAGTGCTTTAATAAGAAGTAAAAACTAAAGTTATTGTGTGAAATAATGGCTAGTGATTGTTTGGGAACCAGAGATTAATCATTTTTCATAAGTTAAGAAAATGAAGATGGAATATCACCTAGAGGGGTGAATAGGTGATTTCAAAAACTCTTTTTGAAATCCACACACGATGACACAAAGAAATAAGAATGGAACTGAGAAGTGAAATGGACACAAGGCGATTTATACTGGTTCGTTCTTAATTCACTGACCTATGTCCGGTCCCCAGAACACCTGGGATTCCACTATCTTTCAAATATGATTACACATTCTGTAAACAAAGGATGATCCTTTCAGACTCCACTCCCCCTTACAAGTTGTAATTAATACACCCTCACTTAAGGTTCCTCAACCTTAAGTCTGACTAGCTGAATGAAATGAATAAGTGTTTAATGACTCCTCACGAGTAGATATAAATGAACACTGAAGAACACACAATATCCGAAGATATTAATAATACAGTTGAAATAGCGAATGAATCTAAACTTAATTTAATTGCACAGCGTTTCGATAGTTGGTGAATTAAATGCTTCGGCTATTTATAGAGAAGCAATTAATGACCGTTGGTGAAGCTTGTCAAATAGCCGTTGAGAGACATGAATGTGTCCGTTTAGACTGATGAAGCTTTCGTTGTTGATTTCTCGTTCATCTCTCAAGTCGAAATTGCAGAGTTGACATTCTCTTTCATTCCTTTTGTTTAGCCGTTGTGAGATAGCATTTAATGCGTAGTTGGGATAGCAGAGAGGCTTTAATTCGATCATAATTGCTTTAACAAATTTAGGACAGGTTTAGGTAACTTCATTTAATGCTTCTGTCAGACGAAATTGCTTTATACAAATCAGCTGGTAATTTGTGTCTAAATAAGCTGAAACTCATCAACACACTGGTTAAAAGCATTTGGTAATCTCAATAAGTAATAATCAAAAGTGATAAACTCAGAACAATGATTTGGAGAATTACGCAGATGGAGTTTTCAAAACAGAGGCACATTTGCTCGAGCAAGCTTGGAATGTTGCTCGAGCAAGCTTCTTATGATTCAGTTATAAAAGCATTTGGTCGCTAATGCTCGAGCAGGTTTGGTTTCCTTGCTCGGGCATGGTGCTCGAGCATGATGATTTATATGCTTGGGCAAGCTTTTCAATATGCAGGGAAAATCACTTCCAGTCGACGTTGCTCGAGCAAGCTTATAAGCTTGCTCGGGCAAGCTCTAAGCAGAGGCGATAATAGAAGAAGACGCAGTCTGCTCGGGCATGCCTTTTTCCTTGCTTGGGCATGATGCTCGGGCAAGGCTCCCTTGTGTGGGAACAAGGCACTTCAGATCAATGATGCTCGAGCAAGCTTTTCTGTTTGCTCGGACATGGTGCTCGGGCAAGCAATTCTTCATGCTCGGGCAACCTTCCAGATAATAGCTGAAATTCGCCGTTGCTCGAGCATACCACTATGCTTGCTCGGGCAAGGTGTGGGTAGAGGCAAAAATATGATATAGCTGAGACGATGCTCGGGCAAGGTATTTCTTCTGCTTGAGCAAGGCATATTGAATTGCCTTTCCACCATGTTGCTCGAGCATGATCATGCTTCTTGAAGATATTCAAGCAGGATCAAGGGTTGCTCGGGCAAGATCACCTATACTTCACTTCTACTTTTCCAAAGAGCTCGATGTTGCTCGAGCATGATTCTGCTCTGCTCGAGCATGATTACTTGAAACTCAAGAATTACTTAATTCAATAATCTGGAAATTGTGATCATCAAAATACAGGAGTCAACAGAAAAAACTCTTCTCACATGCTTACTTAAATAAATGGACAAATGTAATAACTTTTAATAACTTTTTTTTTGGGGATCAATTTTCTAACTTCTCTCAGCATTTAAATTTATATCTTTGTAAATATATGGTATTACATTCCTTGGTTCTTATATGCAAATATCTTATCCTTATATTTGTTAGTTACTACTCATTTCTGTGTACTTATTTTTCTTTTTCAAATATGGGGATCATAGAATAACAAGTCCCTTGAAGTACAACAATACATCTAGTTATCTGAAGCAAAGGACTTGCATAGTCAAATTAGGGATGTCCATGGACGGACGACTGCATCGGTTGGGGGTCGCCCGAGGTCCGGGGGAGGGACCTCAGTCGGATAAGTCGCCGAGGTTTGGTCCGGTCCAAAGACCTGGCCCGAGTTTCGGGCTAGACCACTGCACTAATCGCGGACCGCCCGGACTAGGGCCTTTTTTTCAAAAAATAAATAAATTGCCACTTCTTCATTTCCTTGTCCCAAAACTAAATACAAAATTATTCCTGCAAGTTAAAAGGCACAGCTCTCCAATTAATAAATGATCAGCTTAAAGCAGCCAATCATCTTACAAATCTACATCCCAAAACACAAATTATGGCCGTAATAATTTACATAAAAACGAATATTATTATACATATGAAGTTTCTTTTACAGTTCATAATAATACTTAAACCAGGGCGGATCTGTAGTGAGGCTTTTACACCAGAGGATGGCTGCAAAAGCGTGGAAGTACCCAATGGCTCATGCACAACTGAATTTGAAGAAACTGATATGGGATTGCCCTCTAATTGCAACATGATACTTCCCAGTATCTCAGTTAAAATTTTCTTGAATTCTTCATCCTTAACCATCTTCCCATCATCTGCATCTATCATCTTAAAGACTTCCCCTAAACCCAATATGATAGAATAGGAATTGGATAGGATTAGTTAAAAAATCAAAATGACAGACATGAAAATCTACAACTATGTTCAAAAAATCATTAGATTTTTGGCTAAGCAGAGTTAAACGGGCAGATTAGCCACTGTTCTGAGTTAATGCAGAGTTATACACAGACATGAAAATCCCAATATGACATAATCTCTATTTGCAGGAGCAGCTCAAGAGAAACCAGAAAGCTTTAACAGTAAGGAAGAACAGAACCTTACTGGAGGTCTGAGTTCAAATTCGCGTCGCTGTCATCAGATTGAGGATTGACCCAGCTTTCCCAGAGGTATGAGGTCGATTCGCGGAGGTATGGTCGCGTCTTTGGATTTGAGGTCGAGGACTGAGACAAGCTGACGAAGGCAGCAGACTTAGGGTTTCTGAGATTTAAATCGAAGCAAGAAGGAAACTTATGGAGGACTGAGGTTGAGGTCGAGAGACGAGTTGATGGCGGGCTGAGGTCAAGAGACGATCATACGAGAGGGAAAAGCGTGGTAGAGAGACGAGAGATGGAGGTCGAAGTCGAACCCTAGAACAGAATGGGAACACGTTTGGCTAGGGATGTCAAAAATGACATAAAAAATATCCGGGAGAGAGAGTCCGGCAATTTACAAAATAAAAAATAACAAAAAATAAAAACTTTTGGGCTGATTGGACCGGTCCAAGGAATTTGAGCCCCGAACCGAGGTCTCGGTCCAACCCGATCGACCCGATTTGGTCTAGGTGATATTGTCTTGGACCAGTTTTTTTTCATAGGACTGGGTCGGGTCAAACCAGACTGGGTCAGGCCACCTGGACTACTGGGTTTTTTGGACATCCCTAAGTCAAATTTCAAAAGGATAATTCATATTCTATATTTTTGCTATAACTAATCTATAATGGATCTATATTTTTGTTGTAACTTTTTTTTTTTGCTAAAAAAAGGTTTTGGAGGGTTCGACATCGTCCCCACAAGGCCGGGCACGGCCGGCTCTATGAGCACTTATCGGGACTTACGAGATCGCCTACCAAAGGAGTCCCAGTGACGGCAGAGGGGATCGAACCCACGACCCAAGGGCCTAATCTTGGATCCCTTACCATCTATGCCAACTCACATTGGCTGTAACTAATCTAGAATGGACGCCTGCCACGCGCGAAATTTGAAATAAATCATATTATTAATTGTTTATAAATAGCATATTGGAAATGGTTACATTTAACAATGAACTGTTGGTTGAAATGGTATGTGGCCTTACCTCTAAAAAGAAGAGAACACAATCTTAAATTTTGAGAAGTATACTTATTGGGAGAGAGCAAAACACTTTGTACTCTTCCGTTTGGGATAACGGTGACTTTTTTTTTTTTGGACTTTTTTCTAAAAGTCAAATTGTAGATGTGATTTATGTTTAAGATAACGGTGACAGAAGTGACATTTTTTTCCAGATGAGCTTTTATTTGACATAATGTTTAAAAAGTCAATTGAGAAAAAAAATGAAAATGACATGAATCTTATTGAATACCCCCCCCCCCCACACACACATATATATATGTTATATATTATGTGATAATTTGGGATAAAAAATAAATTTAGATGTAAATTTTCCAAAAACAATAGTAAAATATATAAATGCATATTGAAAAAGTACAAAAAGTATAAATTTTTTTTTTAAAAAAGAAAAGTAAAAATAATTTTATCCCATAATTTTTTAATAAAAGCATATAATATTTTAAAAAGTTGAACAAGTTATTTATGTAGCGAGAGAAATATAAAAAGAATATATTAGTTTATGTCAGTGGTATATTATTTATTTTAAAAAAATTCAGCACGAGGGGATTTGTGGAATTTCAGAAGAAGGATGGAGCCAACAAGAAGCTAGAAGCTGCTTTTTTCACTCAGAAGCTCAAAAAAGTGCCAAAGCCGCTTTTTTCTGAAAAGTCCATCACCATAAGAAGTGCCAAATGGATATCTAACTTTTGAAACAAAAAATTGCTTGTAAGCCACTTATAAACCATTCAATCAGGCTTAAGTCTTCCAAAGGAAAAACTTTTGACAGAAAAAAAGGTTACACTTGATAGATCGTATAGCAGATTGGGGTTGCATCTTTGTAAGTCTGAAAACATGAATCCACTAAGCACGTGATTGGTCATAACAAGTTCAGAACAGTGCTCAATGAATGACAATTTCTTCTAAAATAAAAGAAGGAATTAATAAGAATAGAATGCACAATGAAACTTTTTTCCCCCAAGAGAATGATTCACTATTAGAAGAATGACATATAAATACCAAATGAAATTGTAAAACCTAGAAATGTCTATTGAAAAGGGAAAAGAACACAGAGGTAAGGAGGTAGGAATATGGGTTTTAAATATTTAGGTAAAAGACCAAACTACTCTTCTTTGCACTCTTCTCTCTCCATCGTGAGAGGCGCCACGACTGAAGAATACCACCATCACCACCTTCTTCTTCATCGTGAGAGTCGCAACGCAGAAGGCTGAGGAAGGGAACTCGGAACAGTGAAAAGAAGGAAAGGGACGAAAAATGAGGCTGAGGAAGAATAAGGTGAACAGTAAATAATGAGTTTGACAAGTTTTATAATGTGATTCATAAGTTTAGTAATGATTTTGACAAATCTTGTAATGAGATTAACAAAAACATTTTCTGATAAAAAAAAAGAGGCTGAAGATACGGGTAGGAATAAGCCAGACCCCTATCAGGTAGCTTACAACATGGCCTGTTTAAGGCCTAGTCTGGCCTGTCTTATTTGTTAAAATGATCAGGCCAAGGCCTATTTTATTAAGGCCTGGCCTGTTTACACATTAAATAAATATATTTATGTTTATATCATATAAATAACATAATATTTATTATTTTTCATTCTTACATTCTAATTTCAAGTTATATTTATATAGTTTTTTATAAGCTCAAAGTGTACAAAGCCTATTTATGGCCTCCAAGGCTCGCAATATGATGTCTTTTTAAAGGCCTACATTGTAAGTGGACCTTTAAAAAGACTTCAAGCTTGATCAAGCCTTATGAAGGCCCAAGCCTGAGCCTAAAAAAAAGGCTTGAATTCATGCTCAAGCCCAGGCTTAGGCCTTCTGCTCGCATTACAGGCTCAAGCCTGTTTAGCCAAAGCATGACCTGGCCCTACTTATTTCCATGTCTAGCTGAAGAAGAAGAAGATGAACAAGTAAATAATGAGTTTGAAAATTTTCATAATAAGATTTACAAGTTTAGTAAAGGTTTTGACAAATCTTGTAATTGGTTTCACAAAAGCGTTTTCTGATGAAAACATGCAAGTTAGGATTCACCAATATTTGTTAATCTCATTACAAGACTTATCAAAACCATTATTAAACTTGTGAATCTTATTACGAAACTTGACAAACTCATTATTTATTGTTCACATTCTTTTTCCTCGACCTCTTTTTTTTTTTTTTTTTTAAAAATAATAATCAGAAAACGCTTTTATTAATCTCTTTACATGACTTGTCAAAACCATTACTAGGGATGTTCAAGAACCAGGCCAGATCGGGTTGGAGTTCAACTTGAGGCCTAGCTCAATAGGACCTTGTCCAACTCGAAGTCTGGTTCAGTCTGGTACTAGCTTGAGGTCAGGCTGGATCGGACCGGACCGGCTCGTCCAGGCAGTCCATTTTTTCCAGTTTTTTTTTGTTTTTTGCCTTCTTGGGAGGCAATTTAGCTTTGTTTTCAACTGACTTTCGAAAGTACTAAAAAGTCATTGAGTGAAAAGTGATTCCTATAAGTTAAAAATCACATTAGGATGTCCAGACTCCAGTAAGTGGCTAAGTGCATAATGTAGTGGTGATTTACAAAAAAAAAAAAAAATAGGTCAGACTGGACCAGTCCGAGGGGTCTAAGCCCCTGGAACGAAGTCTGGTCCAACCCAAACAGTCTGGTTTAGTCCAGTCCGGTTAAATTCTCTTGGACCAATTTTTTTTACCTAGATTGGGTTAGACAAGACCAACCAGACCATCGGGTTTTTTGGATAACCCTAACCATTACTAAACTTGTGAATCACATTACGAAACTTGTCAAACTCATTATTTACTACTCACATTCTTCTTCCCCAGCCTCTTTTTTATTGTTCACCTTCTTCTTTCTTAGCCTCCTTTTTCATCCCCTTCCTCAGCTTTATGCGTCGTGACTCTCACAATGAGGAAGAATGTGGTGATGGTGGTGTAGTGGAGAGAGAAGAGTGAAAGGAAGGAGAGAGAAGTTGTGATGGTGGTGTTCTTCAGTCGCAGGCGCCTCTCACGGTGGAGAGAGAAGAGTGAAAGGAAGGGTAATTTAGTCTTTTTCCCAAACATGCAGGCCAAAAAGTGATTTTGGCCTACATGTTTGGGAAACCTCCAAACCATGGTTTCAGAAGTCATTTTTTACAAGTTGAGGCAAAACTCCTCTCACCCATGCTTGTTTGAAATAGCGATTGTAGCTTTCAAAATCAGCTTTTCAATTATGATTATGGTATACGAGATAAGTATGTGAGAGAAGGTTTGTCTCGATTTAAGTGAATAAGCACTTTTGGAATCCCAAACGCGATAAGTGTTCATCGAAACTAAAGTTTTACTAGAAAGTGTCCCCCCTCCCAAAATAATAAAAAAATCATGGGATCCAGACACCAAGTTGATAGCTTGTAAACTCAATCTAGCCAGTTTATAGTATCCTTACAGTTTGAATCATCTGATTTCCCAAAATTACAAGCACACATGTAACATCCTTGTCCGCAACATAGTAGGAAGAAAACAGTGAATGGGTATAGAATTTAGTCTCTCACACCAATAATATATTATTTAAAGTGGTAAGCGGCCTCATTTAATAAGAAATAGAACACAAGTTCAAATGCTGGAGAGCGTCCTTATTGACTCTATATTTTGGAAGGGAACAAGAACAATAATATCTATAGCATTTGATGCTTTAAAAGAGACAACGAGAGCCACAAGTATTGCAATGAACTTTGCTTACGGATAAGCATAAGCAACAAGGCCAACATTTTTGAAGCATTTTCCATACAATTAATCATTATTGTCACTAACTCAAATCTTGTTATCATCCTTTGAAATTCAGCAAATATAATGAAAGGTAATGTATATAATATAATATGAGGTGGATTAGAGGGCCAAAAACCGAATTAATTATAATTTTTTTTAAAATCACACTTTAACAGAAAAAGAGTTGCACTTTCTATCTGTGAGAGCCAGAGACATCCATTTTGTTCGTAACAACAAATGCTAATTCCACCATCAAAAAATTAATAAAAGAAAGCAGAAGTGACAAGATGATTAAAACAAGCAGGACAATGACAAGTCTCCTATCTCCAACAAACTCTTCACTTATTTATTTAATCAGGTCAAACTTATGTGTAATATCTTTAAAATGCTTATTGGATTTATTCGACAAATCAAAGTGATGGCATTTTTTTTTTACCCTGCTACCTCCGAATCAACGTAATTCACATTGATTAAGAAAAAAGTTATGCTAATTCCACCATCAAAAAATTCATAAAAGAGCAATAAAGCAGAAGTGACAAGATGATTAAAACAAACAGGATAATGACAAGTCTCCAATCTCCGTCAAACTCTTCATTTATTTATTTAATCAAGCCAAACTCATCTTTAATATCTTTAAATACTTGTTGGATTTATTTAACAAATATCAAAGTGATGACTGAGTGATGACATTTTTTTTACCATACTTCCTCCGAATCAACGTAATTCACATTGATTAAGAAAAGAAGTTAAGTTAGTAACTTAGTACGGTTGGAATTTAATATTGTATTTAATATTAAATTAATTTTATTAATGGCCCACATCCTTTTGATCCAAAGTCTTAATTGGGCCTTTCAGACCATTGGCCAAGCTAAAATTTCTGTTTTTTATTCGTAGATCCTGAATTTACATATAAATTATGACTTTTTGGATTTAAATAAATCTGAAATTTTTATTTAAATTTGGAATTTCATGTTATTGTGAATTACATATTTTGTTATGCATGTATTAATTATTATTCATGCAATGTTATGTTAAATAATATGCAAAGCATGAAATATCCAATTTCATTTTAATATTGCTTATATTTTCTTGCAATATTATATAGTAATGTTAAGTGATCTATATCTTTTAATTAATTAGAGAATAGCCACAACATCTTTAATTAATTGAAAAATATATCTAGAGTTGCATGATCACATTGTAACATTAGTTGTAATAAATCATATGTAATATAATAAACTTTTATCCCACAGAATTTTTTATTATATGTTTTTGTATGATTGATTAGGATAAAATATCAAATTATATTCTTAACTTACCACAGGAATTAAGAATAAGGAAATAATTTGATAGTTTTATCATACGATTTTCTATAAATCTAATTGAATTGGAACTTTAGCCCGTAGGCAAGTTGTATGTCGGTAGATTTATGAATTTTAGCATGATTTACATTGGTAAAACATGATGTAGTTTATTAGTCTCAATTCTTGATTTTTAAGCATGTATTTTTCTTAATTATGCGTTCAACAACCCGCAAATTTTTTCGATATGAAAAATGATATTCCCGATCTAAAGGGTGATAACTATAAGGTTTGGAGAGAAAGAGTTCTTCTCCAATTGGGGTGGATGGATATAGATTATGCTATTAGGAAAGACGAATCACCCTCCATTACTGCAACCAGCACTCCAGATCAGGTTGATCTTTATGAAAAGTGGGAGCGATCAAATCGTCTCTCGCAATGTTCATAAAGACTCATATCTCTCACGGGTATTCGTGGTTCTGTCGAACAAACATGACAAAGTTAGGCCACTTCGAAAGCGATCGATGATCAATTTCGACTTCGGTGTAAGACACTTGCCAAAGACCCGATTATGAAGTTTTCATCCTTAAGACTTACTACAAATGAAAGGTGTGCGTGAGCACATCATGCAAATGAGGGACGTTGCAGCTCAACTAAAGCAACTTGAGGTTGACACACTCTTTTCTCGTACACTACATTCTGAACACTCTTCCACAGCCATATGGACCTTTCAAGATATCCTACAACACACATAAGAATAAATGGTCGATTAATGAACTTTTGACCATGTGTGTTCAGGAAGAGGGAAGGTTGAAAATGGAAATGGGAGAGAGTTCCTTCATGACAACCGAGAAAAAGCGGTCCGACTCAAGCTAAAAAGAAGGGGAAAGGAAAACACCACCCCAACCCCAAAGTGGAATTAAGAAGGAATCCAAGTGTTTCTTTCAGTAAAAAGAAGGGACACATGAAGAAAGACTGCTCTAAATTCCAGCAATGGCTTGAGAAGAAAGGTATGTCAGTCTCACTTGTCTGTTATGAATCTAATATGGTTGATGACATTAATGGCACTTGGTGGATTGACTCTGGCTCTACAATCAATATTTCGAATACCTTGCAGGGTATGCAAAACCTAAGGAAGCCGTTGGGAAGTGAACAATTCATCTACTCGGGTGGAAGGATTAGTTCGCATGTGGAGGCTGTAGGGACTTGCAGTTTAGTTCTAAGTAGTGGCCATGTTTTAAATTTGGAAAAGGCTTTTTATGTTCCAAGTTTCACTAGGAACTTAATTTCTGTTTCAAGACTTGTACGTTTGGATTATTCCTTTATGTTTTATGAGACATCTTTGGATCTGTTTTATAAATCAAATAAAGTTGGGAATGGTACATTGTCTAACGGTCTTTTTCTTATTTACTTACAACATGATACTACTTATGATGCCAAGCATGTTTCTGTTGGTTCGAAACGTAGTGTTATGAATGAGGATTCCTCTATGTTGTGGCACCGGAGATTGGGACATATCTCCATTTAGAGAATTGAAAGATTGGTAAAGGAAGGGGTACTTAGTACTCTGGACTTCACTGATTTTGAGACTTGTGTAGACTGCATAAAGAGAAAGCAGACTAACAAGTCAAAGAAAGGTGCTAAGAAAGTACTTGAATTGTTAGAAATCATACATACAGACGTACATCCGTAGTCCGAAATGGACGCGTATGGTCGAAATATTTCATCTCTTTTATTGATGATTACTCACGATACATGTATCTCTACATGCTTCATAACAAGCACGAAGCATTGGATGCCTTTAAGGTATTCAAATCTGAGGTAGAGAAACAATGTGATAAACAAATTAAGATCGTGAGATCAAATAGAGGTGGTGAATATTATGGTAGATACACTGAGGATGGACAAGCACCTGATCCATTTGTGAAATTCCTTCAAGAGCATGGGATTGTTGCCCAATACACCATGCCTGGTTCTCCAGACCAGAATGGCGTAGCAGAAAGAAGAAACCGAACATTATTGGACATGGTGAGAAGTATGCTTAGTAGTTCTAAGCTACCTAAGTCCTTGTGGATTGATGCACTTAAGACAACAGTGTACATATTAAACCGGGTTCCAACCAAGGCTGTCTCCAAGACGCCATTTGAGTCATTCAAGGGTTGGAAACCGAGTTTGTGACATGTACGCGTTTGGGGATGCCCGTCTGAAGTCAGAATTTATAACCCACAAGAAAAGAAGCTAGACCCAAGGACCATTAGCGGATATTTCGTTGGACATGCCGAAAGGTCTAAGGGGTACAGGTTTTACTGTCCATCTCATACCACTAGGTTTGTGGAATCAAGGAATGCCAAATTTCTTGAAAATGACTTGATTAGTGGAAGCGATCGATTCAGAAACCTAGTTTCTGAAGAAGATCATTTAGATAGCCAACCCTCTACTCCAGGTCATAGATTGATTGTTAACCATACTCCTTCAGTTCAACAGAGTGTTGTACAACCAGTCATACAAGATCCACAACAGGCTGATATTGATCCAGTAGATCAAGTTGTTGTTGAGGAACAACCAGAAATTGTTGGACAACCAGTTGAACAACAAGTTCCTCAAGAAGATGGTGAAACAACATTGAGGAGATCTACTAGACCAAGAAGATCAGTGATACCTAGTGAATACGTTGTGTATCTGCAAGAATATGACTATAATGTAGGAGCTGAAAATGATCCTGGAAAGTTTTCACAAGCCATGAACGTAGAGATTCAAAGTATCATGGCATGATGCTATGAAGGATGAGATGAATTCTATGGCATCCAATAGAGTCGGGATCTTGTTGAGTTGCCTAATGGAGCGAAGGCCATTGGATATAAATGGGTCTTCAAAACAAAAAGAGATTCATTGGGCAACATTGACAGACATAAGGCAAGACTCGTAGCCAAAGGATTCACTCAAAGAGAAGGAATCGACTACAAGGAGACATTTTCACTGTATCAAAGAAAGATTCTCTTTGTATCATTCGCATTAGTTGCACATTTGGATTTGGAGTTGCAACAAATGGATGTGAAAACGGCCTTTCTCAATAGAGAACTAGAGGAAGAGGTTTACATGAAACAACTAGAAGGATTTTCCTCTAGTGATGGTGAGCATTTGGTGTGCAAGCTCAAGAAATCCATATATGGATTGAAACAAGCTTCCCGACAATGGTATTTTTAAAATTTCATGACGTTATCTCTTCTTTTGGTTTTGTGGAGAACGTAATGGATGAATGTATACACCATAAGGTCAGTGGGAGCAAGATTTGTTTTCTGATTCTGTATGTGGATGATATTCTGCTTGCAACCAATGACAATGGCTTATTGCATGAAGTAAAACAATTCCTCTCTAAAAGCTTTGAAATGAAGGATATGGGAGTTGCATCTTATGTCATTGGCATTAAGATACAAAGAAACAGACGTAGAGGTGTTCTATGTCTATCTCAAGAGACCTATATCAACAAAGTTTTGGAAAGATTCCGGATGAGGCATTGTGCACAAAGCGTAGCTCCCATTGTGAAAGGTGACAGGTTCAATTTGAACCAGTGCCCAAAGAATATTTTGAAAGGGAACAAATGAAAAACATCCCTTATGCTTCAGCTGTAGGAAGCCTTATGTATGCTCAGTGTGCACGGACGACATTGCATTTGTTGTTGGAATGTTAGGAGATATCGAGTAATCCGGTATGGACCATGGAAAGTCATGTGAAGAAGGTGTTGAGATACCTTCAAGGGACTAAGGATTACGTGCTTAAATACAAACGGACGGACAATCTAGAAGTGACTGGTTACTCGATTCGACTTTGTTTGTTTTGCATTGACTCAAGGAAATCCACTTGGATACATTTTTATGCTAGCCGGTGGAGCCGTGTCTTGGAGTAGCAAGAAGCAGTCTTTGATTGCTACTTCTACGATGGAAGCTGAGTTCGTGTCATGTTTTGAGGCTACCTCACATGGTGTATGGATGAAGGGGTTCATCCGTGGGCTTAGAATCATGGATTCAATTGCTAGGCCAATGAAGATATATTGTGACAATTCAGCCGCTATATTTATGGCTAAGAACAACAAAAGTGGTAGTCGAAGCAAACACATCGACATTAAGTATTTAGCCATAAGAGAACATGTTAAGCATCAAGTAGTGGTTGTCGAACACATTAGCACTAAGTTGATGATAGCTGATCCTTTAACTAAAGGCATGCCACCGACGAGGTTTATGGATCATGTGGAGAGAATGGGAATTAGTGCCCTTCTTTGAATTTCATTTTGAATGATTTTCTTTCGTTGTAAGAACGTTGTTATTTTATGGAACCCATTTGTGATGTTTTTCTCATTTCAGTTTGTGTACACATTTATTTGTTTAATTTGAGGAACATCATTAAGTTTGGACCTAGAATAAACGTAAGGTTTATTCATTAAGTAACTTGGGCTTGGGAAACATGATGCACTGTGATACATGAAAGATATTACTCGCTTTAAGAGGACCTATCGCTATGATCCGTGCATTTTGTATCTCAGAAGGTATATACTGAAGTATGTGGATCAAGTGGGAGAATGTTGGAATTTAATATTGTATTTAATATTAAATTAATTCTATTAATGGCCCACATTAATTCCTATTTTGTAACCGACAATTTAATTCAGTAATGGCCCAATCAATACGCAATAATTGCGTATTGATACACAATGAATGCCTTTATCTTTGTGATGGCTCAGAGGGCAAATTATCCGTGTAAACTTTTTGGTCCCCTGAAACCTGCTCTGACATTGAGGAGAAGCACACCATCTGCAGAGTCTGAGCAAAGGATCGGAAGGACTGAAACTAGGAGTGTTCGTCCCTACTTGTTTCTGGAAACGAATCAATGGCGGGAGGTATTTGTGATCTCTATTTCATTTTTTCGCATTGATCTAAATGTTAATCTGTGTTTAACATGTTTAGATCGTTAAGTTTTCTAACAAGTACCACTCTGATTCTTCTTATAAATGCAATTGCAGGTGAAATTTTTTGTCATGATCGTATAATTCTGCATTTAGAGGTTGTTAATGACCGTTTCAAAATTTTATATTTATTTAACTTTCGTTGGAAATAAAGAAAGAGGGGAGAGAGATGAGAATGATGTGTAAATGTGTAGAGAGAGGGAAAATTTTAATAAGGGTAAATTTGAAAAATTATCAATTAAAGGCATATTTCTGCATTTCTTGTCATATGAAAATTAGTTAAAAATGGACTTACAATAAATACAAGAGCAATATTTGTGTCTAATTGGCAAACAATTTGTGATACTTTTCATAAAAATACAACTAAGAGTCTATTTGGTATAAGGGATTTGGAAGGAAGGGGAACATAAAATTTTTATGAGTTGGATTTAAAAAATTAGAAAAGTGATGTTACAAAATTTTAATAATGAGAAGATGTAAAATAAAACAGTAAAAAAAATTAATAAATTTTTTTTTAACCCTTCTTATCTAATTTTTTAAAATCCAACTCAAAAAATTTCCCCCCTCTAATCATACGTATCAAACCAGCCTATAGGATGTTGAAGAAAGAATTGACGTCTTATTATGAGACTAAAACAAACTTCTTAATTAAGTTATACTGGTGGGAATTTATGGCTTGTGTGGTATGAGGGAAGGGAGGGAAAATGGGCAGAAGGAATTTTTTTTTGAGTTGAATTTTTTAAAAAAATGAGAGAAGTGAGGTATAAAATTCTTAATTAATATTTCTTACTCTTTTATCTTATATCTTTTCTATATTAAAATTTTGTAACCCCAATTCTCCATTTTTTTGAAATCCAACTCACAAAATTTTCCTCCCCTCCCCTCCAAATCGCTCATACCAAAAGTTCAAGAAACTAACTATCATGGCAACTTCAAGGTTTATCCTCTTGGATTATACTTCCTCTATTTCAACTTGTATGGTACTTTTAATATTCTTATTTATAAGCCATTCATTTGATATGGTTAAGAACTAAGAAAGATGAATAAGATTTACTGCAAATTTTATTAAATTTAATTAAAGGTATTTTTTTAATAGAAAAGATGGACTTGTATTAATTTCTTTTAAAAGTGACTTATTATTATATATAAGAAAATGGAACGGAGTATTCTTTCTATATCTTTTAAATTTTTTCGCTCGAAATTCTTTGTCTCTCTTAAGGTAGTTGAGGAGATATATGATGATACTGGTCCTATTTATAAAAAAAAATTGACCAAAAAATTTGGACTTATTTATAAGTTCTCTTTTGTAATAAATAAGATTGTGACAATTTTGCCCATATTAAATGTACCAAAGAAAATAGAGAGAGAATAAAGAGTTAAAAGATATAGCCATTCAAAAATAAGGGTAAAGTTGAAAATTTACCCTATAATCATTGACCTAACTACCTCTTATTGATATATGTGATTTAGTTAAAAGGGACTTATAGATAGAACCGGAGTAGTATGATACTCTCTTTGGTTCAAAATAAAAAAAGCTAAATCTGTAAGGGGGTGTAGTTTTTTTATAAGACCCACTTTGCTTTTGTCTTTGCATTTAATGTTGTTTTTTTCTTCCAAATTTGCCACTCTCTCTCTCTCTCATCATTCTTTTCCTCTACCATGATCCTATTTATAAGTCCATTTTGACCAAATCACACATACCAAGGAGAGGTAGTTAGCTCAATGATTATGGGGTGAATTTTCAACTTTACCCTTATTTATAATTGGATATCTTTTAACTCTTTATTCTCTCTCTATTTTCATTGGTACAATTAATATGGGTAAAATTGTCACAATCTTATTTATTTGGTAAAAGAGACTTATAAATAGGATCAAAGTGGTACATCCTCTTTCTTCCTTTTCTCATTTGTTATCTCTCTTACTTATTCCCTTAATAAATAAGGGTATATTGGAAAAAGAAAAGTAGATATATTGCATATTTGTTGTTTTCAGCTACTTTTAACTAGCTTCTTGATAAATATAAAATAAGTATTTGACTCTTATATTTTGAACCAAAGAAAGTATAAATAATTCAGAACATAAGTCAGAATATAAGTCGTATTATTAGAGAATTCTTTGGTCCATAATATAGATAAGTTAGTTGGAGTTCTTCTGGGCATTTTTATAAGGAACAATTACAAAAATCTCGTTGTTCAAAATGTTGGTAAAAGTAATAAATATGTGACTTATATATCTTTATTTTCAATTATACCCTTGTTTAGAATAATGAAATTCCATGAGAATATAGTGGATGGAAATTAATTAAAGGCAGAGAAACTTATCTTTCCATTTTTATTCTCATTAAAAAGGATCACCTCTATAAGAGAGCTATGTTTCTTATAAAAAGGATTGGAGGGAATACATTTTTTTTTCCTAATTTTTCCCTTATGACTAATGTTAAATGTGGCTCCTCATATTTTTCTTTTTTAAACTTCATTTAATAAGGGTAAAGTTGAAAAAAATTAATTTAAAACAGATTTATTGATTTGAGCACTCTTCACTAATTTTAATGAGTTAATAATAGTTAAAAATGACTTATATTTTGAACCGATGGAGTGAGTAGTTGAACTAGTAAATAGTCATATGATTCTCGAAATAAGGCCTACCAGCTCATTAGCTTGGCTCTAGAGAAATACATTTATTACCCCCTCAATTAAATAAATGTTATCGTAGCCCTCAATGGAAACATAAATAAGTAAAGCCTAGGTTATTACTACGTTCAGGAGAAAACCTCCAGAGCAAAGGTTTTTGGTCTCAGTGGCTTCACCACTAAGATAATGGCACAGGGAAAAGATGCAGTTTCCCTGCTGACCCTGAAAGTTGACTTTGAGAATTCAAACAGAAGCCATTATTGAATCAACCTGAAAATCATTTATAACCATGAAACTAGCCACCAGAAAGAAGATCGAAGAAGAAAAACAAATAAACAAATGAAAAGTGTAGATATATATTAATAGATCTGTTTGGGATATTCCAAAGAATAAACCTCTCCACTCACCACTCAACGTTTCTCATCAAGCTAGCTAGCTTTAGAATAAGGAATAAAAACCCTAACCAAGGCAAGCACGAACACTAATAAAGTGAAGCTGCTTTAATATTCATAAGCTTTATTTCTGATCGTGTATTGAGCATTTATGTCTTGTTATGTAACCCTACTGTGCTTTGTGTGGCTTACTTGCTTCCTTCCACATGTTCATGTGTGTGTGTGTGTGTGTGTCAGTCACCTTGTGGCCCTAAGCGATGTGAAATTTAAAGCGTTCTTTTTTTTGCACTTTGTCTATCTGAAACTTGGCTCAAGAACAACCGTATATTGTCCTTAAAAGATCACTTCTTGGGGGATTATCTGTCTTATTCCTTTAATTTAATTTAAAGTTAGTGCATTTCTCATCAGAAACACACTACTAGTTTTAGGGCATTACTGCTTAAATCGACGACCTGTAGAAATTTTTCTTCTCTTTTTTGTTTATATCTATATAGGGTAAGGATTTTATATAGTACTCATATGCTTTTTTATCCTTATAAACACATTTTTTTCATCAAAACACGTTGAGTATATGATTTCATTGAAACTTAGGCACTTGCTTGACAAAGTTGTTAGCACTTTATTTGATAACTAGATTCTAACATGTGGGCGATATACGGAGACATCAAGGGGAGTGGTGGAGAGGAGACGGTGAGGGGAAATTTTAATGATTTTTTTATTTTTTATTTTAAAATGGAGAAGTGTATGGTTGGAAATTTTTGTTGTTAAGTTTATTTCTTTCTTTTTTTTTCTCGAAGAGTTTAATTCTTTTATACTGGTACCATGTTAGAGTGTTAAATATTTTTTTAAAATTAAAGGGCAAACTACTTACACTGTGTTTGGTTTGGAGGGAAAGGAACTTCCCTCCTTAGTGTGAAAAATCATATATCACCATAAATTCACATCGTTTTCCATATTAATATTTCACATCATGGTCATATCTAACTTTTC
Organism: Acacia melanoxylon; assembly: GCA_019022615.1. Classification (NCBI taxonomy): domain Eukaryota; kingdom Viridiplantae; phylum Streptophyta; class Magnoliopsida; order Fabales; family Fabaceae; genus Acacia; species Acacia melanoxylon. The sequence goes on from JAFJYJ010000010.1 coordinate 8,765,102, forward strand.
ACAACAAAGAGGGAAACTCCCCTCCCTTCAAACCAAACACAGGCTTAAGGTTACAAATGGGTTAAAACCTGCAACTTCCTACTCACTTGGGCTCATGCCACCGGGTCACAAAGCCATTGACAGTGTTAAATATGTTTTGAAAATTAACATGTTACATGTTGAGGCTAGGTTTATGCACAAGCCAATCCACATAGGTATTTCCTTATCTCAATACACATTTTCTTAGAACATAATAAGCTCTGTGAGGCTCTTGATATGATTGATTAATTACTTGTTATCGATAAGTGTGGTCCCTTGAATAAAATCGCAAAAATTATTGTATGCTTATTTCCAGCTCTTTATCATAAGTACATTCACACAAGTTTAGAAAGAATTCACTCCACATACTAACTTTGTACATCATAAATTATCATTGAAAAAACCGTTTTTGAAGGCTTTGATTGTCATTCCGAATAAGCCTGGAACTCGTTTGGATTACCTACTTACAAGCATTTTTACAAAAATCAAAACAAAACTCTTTGCATATTTACTTCTTACATTGTAAAGTCACTTGAAATTTTTTTCCTTCCAACCAAAAAATAAAGAACCTAAAACATACCCAAAATCATCGCTGCTTATTGAGTCCTAAACTTCTTCTCACACCCCACTTAACTCATACTCCTCTACTCCTATTTATAAGGTAGAGAGACGAATTTTTTTTATCTTATTTATAAGGCACCTCATTAATTTTTTTATGTGAATATATAATTTTAACCTTAACTTATTACTATATTGACTTTGTTCTACTCATAGGGTGTAATGTATTCCCTCCGGTCCTTAATATAAGACATAGATATTTACTTAATCGATTATATTAAGGAAGTTAGTTGAGTTAGTTAATATGACTTGTATTTTCTAAAACACTCTAGTCATCTTGCTCAATTCCCTCATTTCCTCTCCTCCGTGATTATTGTTGAGGCAACATCAAGGTAAATTGGAAAAATATTGATAAATATGAAAACTATATCTTATATTTATGACCAAGATCAACTTCCTAAATATATCTTTTATTAAGAACCTAAGGGAGTATATTAAATAGGGATAAAGTTAAAAAATTGTTCAATTTTACGATAAATTTTTAAAGTTTAATGTTTTTCTTGACTTACGGGAAACATGTTGAAAGTAGCTTATAAATTAGAACTAGAGAAATAACACTAACACTAATAAGTGCCCGGCCGTTTGAGTTAATGGTATAAGCTACTTTTATAACTTAATTTACGGTGTATGAGGTAAGTATGTTATAAAAGTTTTGTCTGGACTTACGGGAACGTGCTTATCGAACTATAAGTCTCTTTAAATGGCATACACAATCAATTTGTATCAAGTGAAAATCCATACTCCACTAGATATTCATATGTGGGAGTAAAAACTCTATGTGTGTGTGTATATATTGATTTATGAGAAAATCAGTTAAAACACCATGTTTGAAATTTTTTTGAACAATTGAAAATTTCTGTATATGAAATCTTGTAGAGTACTATAACTTTTTTTAGTACAGAAACATATGAGGTTCTTCCAGTCAATAAATTTTTCAAAAAAGTTTGTACCTATTTTCTCTTGATTTATTAAATGAAGGTGTCCACACATAATGGTCTGGCTCTTGAGGGATTCTAAAATAGGGAAAAGTGAGAATTCTCAAACTTTTCTGAAAAGTTAGAGTCCGAAAGTGTCCCCATCAAGTTTTTTCTGGTGGCTACATATATCTTTGAGATGTATTTGAAGCCACCATTCTCTGTATTAGAAAATGTCTACGTACTGTTCAAATTATTGCTGAGAAAGTTTATTTGGTATAAATTCTATACATTCTCCGCTCTGTGCGGATCTTTTTTTTTCTTCTTTAATTGCTTATTCCAGAGAAGTTTGATCTGTCCATCCTTCAATTCCCTCTACAGACTCAAAGATCCTTTAGTTAATTACTCCCTCCGGTCTTAAATATAAGACATAGTTCACTTTTTTGGAGATATTAAAGAAGTTAATTAAATTACTTTAAAATATTTATATTTATTTTTTTTTCTCCAAACTATTTTGCTTAACTTATAAACTGATATATAATCTAATAATACATAATATATGATATGATTAAATAACTTATTTAGCTTTCTTAATCTCTTCAAAAAAAAAGTCAACTATGTCTTATATTTAGAACCGGAAAAAAAATTGTTTAAGAGAGATCATTAAAAAAATAAGCGATCTTTGGAAACCAAGAATCAAATTCCTCTCATTATCTATTATCTTAATGTATATAAATGATTGACCTCTTCTCTTCAAGGTGTTGATATGTAAGAGCCAGGAACACTGACCATATTATATTCAACAAATATTTATCTTCAAAATACCTCTAGAATTTTTTGATGTGACTATATAATTGGATTACATTTGAGCATTTCCAAGTTAAGGTTGAGTCCAATTGAGAGTAGTTCTCTTAAAGGCATTTTCTGCATTTACATTACGCTCTTTCGTTTAATCGTCCACACAGATATATCTCCCCGCTTTTTAAAATAAAAATAATTACCGTTTTAAATTTGTGTGAATTAATAGGATATCAAATTGCAAACTGACACAAAATTAAGCACAGGTCATAATGGAGTTTTTTTTTTAATGATTTTTTATCCACAATATTTAAACTCAAAATTTTACTTAAAAGGCATTGGTCTGTCTCCACCCCCTGTTGAATTTTTCACCCAATTACAAACGTAAAGACCCAAAGTTGATAAAAACAACACTACAAAATTAGTTGTGTGTGTATAATCACAAGTAATACTATTAATTATTGAAGAAAAATTAAGAAATTATTAATTTTTATTGCAATGATCAAAAGGGTATGAATCAAGCTACTAGGAGCTTGGTCCTAGCCCGGGAGAAGTTTAACCACTTAAACATAAAATCTTGAGTTTTAATTAGTAAGGCAAAACAATGTCTTTTTGGCGAGTTTCCTTTCTCCTCTATTTCTCATTTAAAGCATTAAATTAAATCAAATTCCAATATTAAAATTTATTTTTTTTATGAAATTATTAAAACACTACTATATTAGATAATACAAATTAAATAATTAATTCAAATTATGAAAATTTGATCGAACTCTTTCCCAATTATTATAGTTGGACTATTATTATTAAATTATTTTTTACTTTTTTCTTTACAGTTTAAAATGCATAAACTATACTTTACTTGTGAAATTTCTTAACATGAGACTCATAACATTATAAATCACATAACTTGTCCCAGACGCTGTTGTGTGTGTGAGTGTGTGTATATAGAAATATCTGTTGACAAAGGCCACGATCCACAAAAAATAATTAGTTCAACCCGATATATTTATGTGTGTGTTCGAATTTACAGAGATTATAACTCAATGTGCCCCCAATCGAGTGGATCTTATGGTGTGTTTGGTTTGAGAGGAGAGAACATGCTCTAAGAATGATATTGACTAAATTGTCATTAATGAAAAGAATATTTCTTTTTTTCTTAATATTAAAAATTCTCTATAAGCTATTTAGTAAAGATGAGAAAAAAAAATTATTTCTTTTCCCTCTCTTCAAACCAAACATAGCCTTAAAAAGATTAGCTCCCCACCCCCAATGTAAAAAGGGAATCTTTGAAAATGGGGAGAAATGTATCTAAAGAGAGAAAGGTGATTGCATCTGCACCATCAATTGTGTTTCTTTATGAATTGGCACCAGTATCTGATCCATCAATTGTGGGTGCATAATAATAATATATTACACAAATCACTGTACAGTCTAGTACAATCACATTCTCAAAACCATCAAATTTCTATTACACACCTTGAACAATCCTTTTCCATCAGGCTGCATTATTAGTCGCAACTTCCTCTCGCCACATATATACACAGAAAAGTGTATTTTGTTTTGCTAGTTTACGTTTGGATTTGAGTGATAAGAAGGAAATATATGGAATCTTCACAGTCTATGCACAATAGTTATACAACGTACAAGTCAAGATCTATCGACAATGATATATATGTTTTGCCTCAAAAAATTAGTGGTTCTTAATATATTGTGACCACCTCAATGAGAATATCACTCACCTGAAGCTTTTGACTCTCTCTGATTCTGCACTATCAAGAGCTAGCCTTTGCCTCTGGTAGATAGCCACTGCCTTTTCCTTAATTTTTCTTTATTTCCTTTCTCGGCATAGACTTCTCATCATTGTTTTTTCAAACTTATTCTTGACACAAACCCTTTAAAATTATTGTATACTCCTCTGGTCTCTGGAGTATGAGAACGAGTGGAAGGGTTTGCTTTTAGTTCTAAATGTAAGACCATGATCAATTTTTAGAAAGTATCACTATTAATGGCGGTTATTATTGGTTTTTCATTATTAGAAGGTAGTTTCCGATGCAAATAATTAATATAAAAGAGTATTTAAGAATATCAACGTGTATTTCTTACAAATAACTAATTAGAATTAACTCTTTTTTTAATCTCTCTAAATTAGTTATCTAATTCTTATAATTAGAATCAAAGGAGTATATAGTTTAAAATTTATTATAGAGCTAGAAGATGTGGTAGAGAATTATTAAGATGGTGTGGGACATTGTTGTCAAACTCGTAAATCAACCAACTCTTATAGTTCACACTTCACACATAGATTTTACTGTTTTTATAATTCTATCTTATAAAATTGTGTCAACTCACTCATGATTAAAGTCATGTTAATTTTTTGAATTTGATCATGTTTAATGATTTTTTAGCACAATAAATAAAATATGTGTGTCAATAGATTTAATTTCACTTATTAAATTTGAAATATATTTAAATCAAACTATTTTTATTTTTAGATCTTAATTATTTAATCATATTTTTTAATAACTATTTATTTGATAAAAAACAAACTCTTACTAGTTTATAAGATGAGTTTATATTTCTCTCGCAAGTGATCTTGAGCAAGGTAGTTAAAATCGAGATTTTACTTAAAATTGGAAGAGGGATAAAAAATCATAACGTAAAAAATCGTAGAAATATAAAAACGTTTGGAAAATTAGTAAAATCGTTTTGATGAAAAAAAATCGTAAAAACGTAAAATCGTAGTGATAAATCGAGATTTTAACTATCATGATCTTGAGCCTTGTGATAATATGAGTCTTGAGTCCAATGAGACCTTTTGGTAGATGATATATTGATGGAGTTAATAGTTGACGTGACATAATTAATGACATTGTATTATGTGAAAATTCCATATAAAACTATTTAAAATAGAAAAATTCTAAATCGGGTTAGTAAATTCAATAAATATTTAATTGAGTTATTAACCCAATTTGAGATTTTAAAATATGGGTAAAATAACTTTAATACCCTCTCTTCTCTCCTCATTAATGAGTTTTATTACTCATTGACTTATGTTTCCCATATATATATATATATATCAAAATTAATTTTAATACGACAAAATATGATTCGTTCAAATATATTAACTATCATCATATCATAAGAATAAAAACCTACAATATTTTCAGCAAAGAGTTCATTTTATTAACATGAACACTTTTTTTAAAGAAAAACTTATAATAAATGTCACTATAAAATGGATATATCTTGGTAAATATATTAATTAAGAATAAATCTTACTATATTTTTCACACACATATATATAGGTTTTTTTTTTTGGAAATTTTTATATTGATGAAAACCGTGTTATGAAATTTTAAGTGCATTTTACATCTTTTTTTCTGAAATATCCATAGAAGTATATGAAATTTACACGCCGCTTGTTAAAAAAGATAAATAATATTACTGATTTATATTAAAAAATTAAAAAAATCAAACTCAAATTTTAACTAAATTACTACCTAAAAACTCACATTTATTGTTAAGGAAAATTATTCTGGTTTATGTTAATATTGGTAAAAGTGACTTTTATTTCAATTCATTTTTGCAAAGGATGAAGTTGGTATGGGATATGCTTTTTTTTTTTTTTTTTTGGTTTTATCTCACCCAATAAAAATAACAACTTTCTTTTTTTTAAAAAAAAAACCTCACATTTATTTTTTCATTATTAATATCAATTAATTGATTTTCAATTAAAAACTATTTATTTGATATGATACTATTATGGCATGGCATACTTGAATTATTCTTGATTATCCTTTTAGGGAGAAAAAAAATCATTTGATTTAGCATAGATTAATGTTGAAATATAGAGATATAAAGTCATAAAGCAATAATACTTTTTTAAGAGGGGAGAAAAAAGAGGCTGGCAAAAAAGAGAGGAGGAGCATTAAAGTCATTTTATACCGATTTTGAAATCCTAAATTGGGTTAATGACTTAATTAATGATTTTTTGAATTTACCAATCTGATTTAAAATTTCTCTATTTTAGAAAGCTTTGTATGGGATTTTCCCTTGCATTATCATGTAATCAACGAGCCCTACTTAATTGGGTAATTAAGGCTTAATTACTATTATTTGTATATATATTTTTAAAAACAAAACGTCATTTATAGTATTGGATTAAAATGGTATTTGTAATTAATTATCAACTAACTAAAATAAATAATCTTTCAGATCTATGAAACTGCATGTCCTGAATAAAAGCATTTACGATCGAGAAGATTATTAAATTAATAAATGCGATTACCAAAAATTTAAATTAATAAAAGCTCCTTTATGAGACACTGAAATAAAGTTTGTCTGAACGAGGAACTTTAAATTAAACCTTATAAATTTATGCTTGAACACGCTTCCCAGTTAATGATAAATGAGAGAAAAAGAAAGCGAACCAACTATTCGTTCATATATATACCTAAATTATATTCTTGCTGAATATGGAGTTGATGATATGATTATACTAATGAACGATCATTCCTTCTAGCTATTTGCATTTGTAAACATTAGAAACGCTAATCGCTTTAGGTTAATACTTAATATATTAGCCACATAATTAAGAAATTGAACACCATTTTGTCGCTAATTAGGACTACACAACTTGATCTTCTGATAAATGGCAAGTACGCAGCATGTTCTATAAGTATTGATCCGTTACTTCAACTTTAATTCAACCATTTCCACAAGAGGACCAGTCAAGTTGTGTGAACTAATTAAATAGTAATCACACTGCATTACAAACAAATAGGCAGATGGTTCCGATTATATATATATATATATATATAAAGGTGATATAGAAGCAGGAACTAGTGGGAGCTTGGTACATATCACGGGGATCAATTTTTTTAGTGAATAATTTAAGTGATCCTGGTATGAAGAAGCCGTGAAATGGACCAGTGGCCAAATTTTTTGGTTAGATTCTGTTCATTTTGCCTTTATTTATGGCTAGCTATCCAGATGTAGATCTTCTAATGGAGAATCTCACAAGTGGGGGATGAAGAATTATGCAGATGGGGTCTATTTGTTGATACTAACAATGATTATTGCAGATTTTTTCTTATCAAACCTAACCTCAGTTGATTGTAATGTATCTGGTTCGAAGATTCCTAATTTTTAAGTCCTGATATGTTGTTTTCAGTCTTAAATATAAAAGCTAATTGAAGATTTGTTTTAGTTATCAATCTCTACTTTACCTCCCGTTGTATACATTTTTTTTACAAATTATTGATCTTATTAATTGTAAATATTCTCATAAATTAATAAATATATGAGCCAAATAACTAATTTACAGATTATATATATTTAAAGAAAGAAAGCATATCTTCGGGTTAATTTAATGGTAGGCCTTAGAATTTGAGTCCTCTTTAGTCAAAAAGATGAGGCTGAGGCTGATATTTTATTGACAGTGCTGGCACTAGCCTTCGTTAGGCCTTATACATATATACATATATGTGTATGGATATGGCTTTTTTGTATAAATATATTTTATAGTATTTTTTTAGATACATACATTCTCCTACTAGGGATAATCATTTCGAGACACTATCAAATACTAAATGTGAACATCTCTCCTAATATTAATTCCATATTTTGTCACGTTGTATCTTTGTTCTTTGCCTCTTTTTCATCTTTTGTATTAGAACTTATATATTTATGATTTTATAAAATAATTTAAAAACAAAAAAAAAAAAAAAAACCGTAAGAAGTAGGTTAAATTGCATGTGTAACTCTCTTCTCATCAATGTTGAGTCATATATTATAATATTATATAATCTTGCTTTTGAAGTTATACGTTTTTATTATATTGAACCTTCCCATGGAAAGTTTGTATAACCATATAATATGAAGATAAGTATCTTCTTTAATTTATTGAATTTAATAGACAAAATATCAGGATTTTTTTTAAAAGAAAAAATACTCTGAAAATACCAAAATTCCAAACTAATTTTTTTACGACTCTTCATTAGTTATTTACTACAATTCATTAACCAATATTAACACATTTTAGTAGGAATTACTGATTTGGAATCTCTAAATTTTGAAGGTACTTCAACTGCAATTTCCCCAAAATATATTTAAAGCCAACATATCTTATATTTTTACACTCATCGACACTGAATTCTACTCAACCGAATCCAAGTGACACAAACATGATTTCTCAGAAGAGTTAGAATTAAACAATAACAAAATACATGCTTCACAAGGCTAGATCATATCACTAAATCAGGCAGTACATTCGTTGGGCAATTATTTACGCAATACTTTACATGACTAATATTTGCCAACAGAATAATCAATTTTTTTCCCATTTTGGCTTTAACAAGATAAATAGATATAATGAATGCTCCATCCAATCTTAAATATTGAAGTTAGATAACTAATTTATAGAAATTTTAAAAAAAAATAGATAAGTTAATTGTTTATAAAAATGTGGGCTAGTTTTTCTAAAATAATCCTTTTAATCATTTGTATTAGAAACTAATCTCTTGACATAAAACTTCCTTAACATATATAATCAACGACTAAGAGTTTAGAGGAAAAAATATGATTTAGTTTTTAAGAGACAACGTAAATTGAGATTTTATATTTGAGAAAAGAAATTATTTGACGAAGTCTTACATTTAAAACCAGATAGATGGCTTATTTCCAACAAAGCGTGCGTGAATATAGGTACAAGTGTTTTTGGGATGAAATGAAATCCATTAAAAAAATTCAGTTTTGTGTAACTTTATTACCTAATATTCTACAAGCTGCACTATGTATTCACACTGGATATCATTATATTAATATCACCTCTAATGACTTTATTAATTTATTTTAGTAAAATAAAAGATACTATACACCAGAGTTGGGGATGGATGGTGGCCGGTGAGCTTCTCTAAAGAGAAATTGAAAGTGACTTGAGTAATTAATTATAATCATCATAGGTCACACAACTATGTATGTTAATAAATTAAATTAAATAATCGTTCTTTAATTCACTTTTTTGACCTCGATTGTGTAATTACGGTTTTCTCTATTAACATTTTGAGACAGTATTTTATTTACATATATTTGTCGAACAATTTATATACGTGGAGAAAGTTAACAAGAGAAAGGCAGGGAATTTATCCTTTGGCATAAAGCCACAATTTACTGTGAGGTTCTGATTGAATGGCCATATTTGTTGAAGAAGATAGTTTCAATATACTAAAAGGTCTCTTTGAAATTTGTTTTAGTTGTACTCTTGAAAGTTAGTTTTGGTTCTAATTATAGGACAAAATTTTAATTTTTGTCAATTTCTTCCTAAAATATCTATATTTTATTCTCTCAAGTGTGTTTGGTTTTTGGTGAATATATGTATGTGGATGCGTAGACTCTTTCAATCAATGAAACTTTTAATTTTTGGATTTTAATTTATTCAGTGATTAGCTGACATTAATTTGCCAATATATATATATATATATACACACACATATGTACACAACACATATGTTTTGTGTGTATATATATGTGTGTATATATGTATGTGTGTGTACATATATGTATATATGTGTGTGAGTATACATATATGTGTGTGTGTCAATATATACGTGTGTAGATATATATGTGTGTGTACATATATAAACACACACACACACACACACATATATATATATATTTGTGTGTGTATACATATATGTATATCTTTGTGTGTACGTATATGCATTGGCGGACCTACATAGTAGATTGGAGGGCAAGAGCACCCCTTTGAATTTGGAAAACCTTTTTTTAAAAAAATAATAAAAATTAATACATATTTGAATGATCGTCCTCCTTTAAATTAAGTGCACACTCTTAATACATCAAGACTGCACTTTGTAATCGGATGAGGGATGGAGGATGGTTGAATGATTGTTTAGTGTCTTATATTAAAAAAGATGTATTTGATAGCATTGATAATAAGACAATTATGATGAAATTTCAAAAAATAAGGCCTAAAAGGATGATATTGTAATTATTTTTATCGTAAATATACTTTTGTTATTAAAATATATGTACTTGAACTTATTGAGTGCCCACTCTTCATTGTAATTTATGTAGCTTTATTTATTTCTAACAGTACTTAGCCTTGCTTTTCTAAATGATATGTTTGTAAAATAATTGTCTATCTTATTACGTTATCAGTATTCACTTGATTTCATAAATATTTTTTTGATTTTTTCTTGTTTATATTCTTTTGTTTTTTAATGTATTTAAAACTTTCTTTAAAAAAAAATCGGGGGCAACCCAAATATCCCTGCCAATTGTGCCCCCCTTCCGTAATTTTCTAGGTCCGCCCCTGTATATATTTACATATAGAAACATACACACACATATGTGTGTGTGTGTTTATATATGTACATATATATGTGTGTGTGCACGTGCGCATTTATATATGTACACACACATATATTTGTTTATATAGCTATATGTATATATATATTTACAGATATACGTATATATAACAAAATCATTATTTTAATTAGAAAACATGTGGAAAGGAAAATTTTAGGTCGGAGAGGTATGTGGTAAGGGTTATTGATTCACTTTTACTTATATCATTTTAAATTTATATAAGAGCATTTTAGAAAAATAAGTAAAATTAACTAATTTAACTATATTCTTTAATCCCTCCAAAATAGGTTAAATATGTCATATAATTAGGACCGGAGGGAGTATATATATACCGACACACACACATATATATAAAGATAGAATAATCAATAATCATATCAAAAGTAGAAAGTATTTCCTTCAAATAAAGATTAGTTGATGCGGTATTTGACCCATAATTCATAACATAGTGTGTTTAAATTTTATTGTCCATGTGAAAAAAATTGTTAGATAATTTATAGGGTAAAGAAGCAAAAATACACATGTGCTTTACCCTCAGGAACGCCCAACACTATATACTTTTTTTGGGAGCAAAAATACACATGTGGTTACATTTTAGGAGCAAAAGTCGCACCACCGTTAAAATCTAACTTAACGGTACATTTGCAACCGAAAATGCCATATTTACAATAGAAAATGTCATATTTACAACAACATTTAAACACCTGAATTTTGAACATAGAAATGTCATTTACAAAAAAAAAAAAAGGATATATTTACAACAGGAAGTGCTGTATTTACAACAAAATTTAAAATCTGGTCATATTTACAACAGAAAATGCCATATTTACAACAACATTTAAACACCTGAATTTTGAACATAGAAATGTCATTTACAACAGAAAAATGCTATATTTACAACCGGAAGTGCTGTATTTACAACAAAATTTAAAATCTGACCATTTACAACAGAAAAAACCATATTTACAACATGCTAGATTTTAATGGTAGTGTGACTTTTGCTCCTAAAATGTAACTACATGTGTAATTTTGCTCTCAAAAAAAGCATATGATGCTGCACGCTCCCGAGGATAAAACATATGTGTATTTTTGCTCCTAAACCCTAATTTATAAATATGTTGTAACATCCCATTTGAAAACGGCGGAATATTTTTTTTTTTTTAAACGTTTCCAAATATTTCAAGCAGAGTAATCAGAGTAGAGCATTGGAGCGAAAGAGTAATCAGTTCATAGCCAAAACATCAACCATTGTGTAATATTGTATAGATTACAATAGTCCTAAGGTTTAGAAATGAAATAGCGGAATGACGAAGGAATAACGAGAATAATAGAGAAGGCGATAAGATAGAAATAGTCTTCACCGCACGTCTATTCCGGGCACTTGCCTCGATCCCGAACCGTGGTCTCTCGACCTGAAGCTACGGTGAGATTCAATTCACCATATTGAATCTCGAAGTAGTAACGGTTAACCTCATACCCAAACAATACAATATACGGACAACGAGATATTTCTAGAGCTAATACCACGGTATATCATAAGCATACAAACGATGCATGATCATTATGCCGACAAACATAAGCACAAAGCAATATGTAAAGCCCCATAAGGTAAACAATAACTGCGCACTATTCACCGGTGCCACGATAATTACTCGTGTCCTCGGCGCTAGGAAAACAAAAACGGTGTTACCAAAACTATAACCCGTATAGCGTCACGTATAACGGTCTACGAACATATCATTGACATATAAGTATTTAAGATGTACAAGATTAGTGTTACAGTACGCGTCCGTACCTTCGTTGGACGACGTTAGGTACTTACAGCGGAAAAACGTACTTTTTACGGAAAAACGTGAAATGTTCACGGCACGTCAGCGCGTATAACGCAGCAAATCGAGTTTCGATGCCCTATCGAGTAATATCACTTTCATTAGTGATTTGACATCATAACTCGGCATTTTAGGTAAAAATTACCATTTTGCCCTTCTACCCCTAATTTGGCGGAATTTCGCGAACTTCGTTACTTTGACCGTATTCCATTTCAAAATTATCCCCACTATGTTTTTACCTCGTCGGGCATCTTTCAATGCAATGAGGCATAAAAACAAGCATAGGAACAAATTTAAAACTTCCTAGATCAAAACAACGGTTCTACTATAACTACCGAAAGAACTACGGAAACTAAAAACTAAGGACGAAGAACTTACTCGGAGCTAAGGCACAATTTTTTCCAGAGCTTCTCTCTCTAGAACCTCTCTCTAGGATCTGAATTTTGGTGTGAAGAATGAGAGCAAGAGAGCTTGCTATTTATAGAGAAAAAATAGGGACAAGGTGGGAATTTCCAAAAAGTCTTGAGAAATGATTTCGGCCGTTGGATCTAGGGTTTTGGGAGGAGCAATCTTGGCCCTCCATCCATAGGTGCCGACCTCTTTGGCCCAAAAAGTCAAAGAATGAGTTGTCATCTTGCTTTATGGCCTCCGGTCCGATAAAGCTACCGTCGACGATGTCCGTTTCGCGCGATTTGCGAAACTCAAAAAACTGGGCATGTAACTTTGAAGATCTTTTCATCCTCTTTCATATTATCTATTTTGATCCTCTTTTTGATCATATCCAGGTATTCTCCGGTGCGTCGGAAGATATTCGGACAAACGCGTCCGGTTACGGAAATCGCTTCCGATAGAACCAACTGGACAATAATTCGTTGAATCGTAAAACGTCCGGTTGTTGTCTAACTTAATCCTGTGTTTGAAAATACGCAATTGTTTCTATAGGTTCTCACTTTGCCTATCGACTCTACTCTATCTGATCAACTTTTCGTCTTATTTGAAATTAGGGTTTTCGGTTGCGGAATCAACGTCTGGTAAATTCTTTCTTCGTGTAGAATTTCACTTGTACTTAATTTGATCAGTCTGAAAAGACTTTTACCTCTGGTTTACCTGTAGAATTTATTTCTAACTTTTCCCTCGGTACGCCTATGTTCGACTCACCGCATTATATTATTATTTTATTCTAATTACCATTTTAATTATTTAAACAATTCTTTTTAATTAAAATACTAAGAATTTCGGCCCCCTCTTTTAAAAATTCAGATTTATTTATTTTTCTATAATTTTTTCCATTTTTTAAAAATATAATATTTTTTACCAAAAATTCCCGTTTTACCCCCGCCTTCGTTAGGGCTTAATCGGGCCTAATTTCTTCGTTTAGTGATCTTTTCGGGATCAGGTTTCTTCATATATTTATCTTTACTAATTTACAGTATATTGTTATCTTTCAAACTTCTATCTTGATATTGTCATTTTATATCCTATGTAAAATATTAAAAATGTTTACCCCATCGTCGGGTTACTTTATGATTCGAAATGCTTTTAAACTTTTCTTCATGTTATTCCCTCTGAAATAATTTATTAAATTCTCATAATTAGGGATAACACTTCCATATTTTTCTCATAATTTTTCATGATCTTTCAGTATTTATCATAATATTTTTAAATTTGTTTTTATCACCATTATATCATTTTTAGTCATTCGTTCATCAGATTTTCCGTAACTTTTTCAACAATTTACTCTATAATTATAACAATTTTCTATAATAGTTTTATCTCATGAATTTACTTCATTAAAATATTCATTAATTTTCCTTTATCTCGAAATTAGGATTTGCTAAAATCCAAGATTATTACATTTCTCTCCCCCTTAAACAAAATTTCGCCCTCGAAATTTAATCTATACTCACTAGACTACGGGCCATAAACTCGGGTACTTCTCCTTCATGTCACTCTCGGTTTCCCAAGTTGCCTCGTTTGATGACAAAACCCTTCCGACCACCTTCACTATCGGTATAGTTTTAGTCCTAAGCCGTTTCTCTGGCGTTCGAGAATTTGCTCCGGCTCGACTACAAAGGTGTTATCATGCCGTACTTCAACATCATCGTACTTTATGACATGATCTCGATCGTCGGTAGGTATTTCTTCGGTTGTGACACATGAAAAACATCGTGGAGATTACTCGGGTTCGGGGGTAACGCTAGTTGATACGCAACCGGTCCTCGCTCGGCTAACACTTCAATTGGTCCAACGTAACGTGGACTAAGCTTCTTACTCTTCGGTGCTCTGCCGACACACGGTTCATCGGAGATAATTTAAAACACATGGTCTCCGACTTCAAACTTCAATGGTCTTCCTCTTATCGCAAAGCTCTTCATCTCTTCATGTGCGATGAAGGAGTCTCTCCTTGATCGAGCGATCTTCTCGGAGGTCTCTTTTAGCATATCCGGTCCAAGCGCTGCCCCGAGACGCATCCGTCCAAGCATAAAGGCGATTGGCACTTTCGCCCATACAAAGCCTCGAACGGGGCCATTTGTATGCTTGAATGATAACTATTGTTATACGCGAATTCTGCTAGTGAGAGGTGTTCGTCCCAATTTCCTTTGAAATCCATGGCACATGCTCGCAGCATATCCTCCAGTGTCTGTATCGTCCTCTCTGATTGACCGTCAGTTTGAGGGTGATAAGCCGAACTGAACTTCAGCTTGGTACCCATTCCTTCATGTAGTGCTTGCCAAAAGCGGGATTGGAATCGAGTATCCCGATCAGAGATAATACTCTTAGGGACTCCGTGCAGTCTCACGATCTCTTTGATATAGATTGCAGCCAATCGTTCGGAGAGTAGTGGATACTAATGGGTATGAAATGTGCCGACTTGGTTAATCGGTCGACGATCACCCAAATGGTATCGTGATGCCGATCTTAGGTAGACCTACCACAAGATCCATGGTCACATTCTCCCATTTCCACTCCGGCAGTTCTAGTCCTTGCGAGAAGACGGGGGTCGCCGGTGCTCGATCTTTACTTTACGGCAAGTTAGACACCCGGCCTACGTGCGAGTTACGTCTCTTTTCATTCCAGGCCACCAAACTTCGGCCTTCAAGTTGGTACATCTTGACCATTCCGGATGCAGAGTGTACTTACTCTTATGAGCCTCATCCAGTATCTTCCGCTCACGAGTTCATCAAGCGGCGGTATGTAAGTGCGCCCCTTGTGTCTGACCAATCTACTAGATGAAAGGTCGTGGTCTTGGGTTTCACCTTGAGAGATCTTCTCCCGCATGGAGATTGCCCAATCATCTTGTCTCTGAGCTTTATCAACTTCATCTCTCAGGTCGTACTCCCTTGACTCACAAAAAGATTTGCAAGGTAGGCGTCACTTGGTGCGTTGAAATCCATGCGGGTCGGTTTGAAAGATTCGGTCTACGAAATCTTCAAGTAATTTCTGCTCTTGTATCATCATGTATGACACTTGCACCTTCTTCCTGCTTAGAGCATCGCAACGACGTTTGCTTTCCCAGGTGATACTTGATCTCCAGGTTGTAGTCTTCAAAGCAATTCCATCCAACGACGTTGCCTCATATTCAGTTTCCTTTGATCAAAGAGATACTTCGGGCTCTTGTGGTCGCGGTATAGTTCTACGGTCGTACCGTACGGATAATGCCTCCATATCTTCAAAGCGAACACGATGGCGGCAAGCTCCAAATCGTGTGTAGGATAGTTCGACTTGTGCGGCTTCGGTGACGAGAGGCATAAGCCACCACTCGCCCAATTGCATTAGGACACAACCCAATCCTTGCCCACTGGCATCACCGTAGACAACATATGTCTCATCGGGATCAGGATTATCAATGCGAGTGCCGTAGTCAACCTCCTCGAGTCTCGAAAGCTCTCGCGGTCATCTCCCCATATGAAGGATTGATTCTTCCTCGTAAGCTTTGTCAATGGTAGGGCAAGACGCGAGAAATCCCGTATAAATCTGCGGTAATATACCGCTAGACCTAGGAAACTACGTATCTCCGTCACTGTTTCTGGCCTCTTCCAGTCCAGAACTGCTTCCACCTTGCTTAGGTCAACAGCAAATCCGCCGCTAGATATCACATGGCCCAGAAATCTCACTTCCGGCAACCAAAATTCGCATTTGCTCAACTTTGCGTAGAGCTGCTTCTCTCTTAGTATGCTCAATACTAGGCGTAGATGTTCTTCATGCTCTTTTTTCGCTTTTGGAATGACGAGTATATCGTCAATGAACACCACCACAAACTGGTCTAGGTGTTGTCGGAAGATACGGTTCATGTAATCCATGAATACCGCAGTGCATTTGTTAATCGAAGGGCATCACAAGGAATTCATAATGCCCATATACGGTTGAAAGCCGTTTTGGAAATATCATCGTCTTTGACTTGTAAGCGATGATATCCCGACGCAAATCAATCTTTGAAAAGACGGTGGAACGAGATAAGCTGATCCAAAAGATCATCAATCGGGAAGTGGATATTTGTTTTTGATGTCACTTTATTTAGTTCACGATAATCGATGCGAGTCGAAAACTTCCATCTTTCTTCTTTACAAAAATCTTGGGGCTCCCCACGGTGAAACGCTAGGTCGAATGAATCCCTTCCTCAAAAGCTCTTCCAATGCTTCTTTAACTCCCGCATCTCGTTAGGAGCCATTCGATCTGGCGCCTTTGATATTGATCCTGTACCAGGTATCAAATCAATGTTGAACTCCACTTCTCGGATAGGAGGTAACTCGGTGAGATCCTCCGGAAATACATCGAGAAAATTCATTCACCGGGGATGTCCTGGAGTGAAAGGTTAGCTCGCTTTGAAAAAAAGAATACCATGAAAGCATGACATCCTTGCTTCACGCACCGATCGGCTTCCGTAGCGGAGAGAAAGTTCGGTTCACTTCAACCTTGTCTCCGGCAAATGATATCTCCTTTTTGCCACGATCGATCATCGCACCGTTGGCCGTTAACCGAGTTCAGCCCGAATATGACGTCAATGCCGTGAAGAGGTAGACGGATGAGATCCACTTTAGAAACTCGTCCATCCACGTTAGCGTACAATTCATACATGCATGAAGCTAAAGACTTTACACCCAACGGTGTAGCTACAACAAGATCAAATGGTAATCTACGAGGCATGCAATCCTAAACGACTCGCACAATCATAGGAAATAAGCGAGTGACTAGCACCCGAGTCATACAATGCTTCCAATAGATTTCCATTGAGATAGATGTTACCTTGAACCATATTTGGGACTTCTCGGCCTCTGTGTTGGTTAATGCAAAGATCCGGCCAGTGTTCTGAGGTCTCGCCTCTGCGGTCCTCTCGAGGCAATCCCGGCTAATGTGTCCAGGCTTCTGACATCTAAAGCAGACTTGTTTCCCATCACAGTTGGCTCCTGGATGGTACTTCTTACATTTCTGACACGTCGGAATCCGTCTCGTTTGAAACTATTTTGTTGGTAGGGCTTCTTGTTCCCGCTTTGGTTGTCATTCCAAGGCGTTTTCCTCTTACGTGAGGAACCTCCGCGGTTTGATCCACCGCGATTTGCGTTGTTACCTTCCCGGCCTCGAGTCTTGCGCAGTTCCTTTAAGTTGCGCTCCGTCATTCTCTGATTCTCTTGCTTGGGCCATTCTTGGAAATTCTTTGAGATACTAACCTTACCTTTATATCGTACTTGATCGGTTAATAGTCGGTTAGCCTTCCGGCTCTCATTCTTGTAGACTTTTAGGTATGATGAATACCTTGACGGGTTGGTAAAGCGGGCGAAGTAGTCGTCAAATGACTCTTGACTCCTTGCTTGATCGCATGAATTCTTCCTCTTTAATTACTGCGTTGATGGAGGAAAGTATTGTTCGTTGAATTGTTCAAGGAACATTTCCCAAGTAACGGGACCGTGTGCGGGGTTGTGGAAACACTTTTCCACCCGCGTGGGCATCTCCCTCAAGCCGGTATATTGCTAGCTGGGCCATCCGATTTCCGGGGCACTCCATGACTTCAAAAATCTTCTCAAGACTCAAAAGCCAATCCTCGGCTAGCTCACTCTTTCCTCGGAAACCAGGTGGTTTCAACTTGCGGGCTTGGTTTACCCAATTTTCCGTAGTTCTCTCTATTTGTTCATGCTGGGTTGTGATTGGGATCTCTCGGACTTCCAGGCTCTTCATAATTTTCATCATCTTCATTGTCATCATACCCTTCGTCGTCGTCATTGTTATTATCTTCATTTTCTCGATCATCCTCGTGTTGTTGTGCGTCTAATTGCCTTTGTGCCTCCTGGTCTTGTTGGTTTTGTCTTGCCGGAAGAGCATCAATCGAACTCTTTGTTCTTGCGAGTTCTACGCATTTCTTCAATTTCTTCACGTCCGGGTTGATTCGGTTCATCGTTTCGTTCATCCGGGGTACATGTCCGCCTCTTCCCCTACCTCGGCCTCGACCACGGCCTCGGCCTCTTCCTCTTGGTGCACCGGCGCCTCTCAAGTTGGCCATGTTTTAAATTCTTTTTCCTTTAAACAATTATGAAAGAATATATAAATATTAAAAGTGACAAAACAATTTGCACACCAAACATATATTCACATATATTCATTCATAAAGTTTATACATATCGATCGATCTAATACTAATACAAGTCATACCGTACAATCTCCTTATTCAAACGTATTTACAATATTCAAAGGTACTTGGAGATACAAACTAAAATTTGGACTATACGCTCAGGAACTTTACTCTATCCGTCGGCCGCTCCTCTTGGTGATCGAGAATTCGCTACGGTTTGACCACAAAGATCTTGTCATGTCGTACTTTGATATATAGTGTTTCCCATGGCACCCATATACCATGATCAACACTAGATATCAAAATGTCTCCATGGCGCCCATACACCATGGTAACACAAGATACCTTAAATGTTTCCATGGCGCCCATACACCATGACAACACAAGATACCTCCTACTTAATGACACGGTCGCGGTCCGGTTGTAGTAACCAAGAGATATGCATCGGAATCTATCACAGACTTTATCACACTAATACTACAAACGAACGGACACTCGTACTATTTCCCCTCGTTCAGGATTTCGTTGATTCGGTCTACTTAGAAACGGGTACGGAATTTCGTATCGGGAGTTCCTCTACATGAGTCAAATCGCATGTATCTATCCTTGTTGGTCTCGGAGTTTCATCCGGCGTGGCCTAGCTCCACATATAAGCTCGCACTAGGGACAGAATAGTCGTCCGGTACAACCGACGATTATCAGAATTATAAGAAAGCGATATCAAATATGAATATGGACGGTGGATTTACGAATCGGGTTAGAATGATGCACCGACGAGAGGGTGGTACACGGTTGAGAATGGTATACCAGTCCGCATCACGGTACACCGACTTAGGCTATCTCGTACTCATTTTCAAAAATGTGCTCACAATTTAAAAGGCTTTTTGAACATAACTCCGTTATCCGAACGTAATGGCGGATAAGTGTCTATCATGGGGACCTCACCAACTCTATGGCGGCGATTGGCACACCCACATAGACTAGCCTTAACTGTCCTACCATACTATCCGTAATAACATAGTCATATCAATGCGGGACTCTTTCCGATACCATAAATGTAACATCCCATTTGAAAACGGCGGAATATTTTTTTTTTTTTAAACGTTTCCAAATATTTCAAGCAGAGTAATCAGTTCATAGCCAAAACATCAACCATTGTGTAATATTGTATAGATTACAGTAATCCTAAGGTTTAGAAATGAAATAGCGGAATGACAGAATAACAGAAGACGATAAGATAGAAATAGTCTTGCCGCACGTCTATTCCGGGCACTTGCCTCGATCCCGAACCGTGGTCCTCCCGACCACGAAGCTACAGCTGAGATTCAATTCACCATATTGAATCTCAGGTAACGATTAACCTCATACCCAAACAATACAATATACGGACACACGAGATATTTCTAGAGCTAATACCACAAGTATATCATAAGCATACAAACGATGCATGATCATTATGCCGACAAACATAAGCACAAAGCAATATGTAAAGCCCCATAAGGTAAACAATAACAACTGCACTATTCACCGGTGCCACGATAATTACTCGTGTCCTCGACTAGGAAAACAAAACGGTGTTACCAAAACTATAACCCGTATAAGCGTAATCGTATAACGGTCTACGAACATATCATTGACATATAAGTATTTAAGATGTACAAGATTAGTGTTACTGATGACGCGTCCGTACCTTCGTTGACGACGTTAGGTACTTACGCGGAAAACGTACTTTTTACGGAAAAACGTGAAATGTTCGCGGCACGTCGGGCGGCGTAAACGGCAGACAAATCGAGTTTCGATGCCCTATCGAGTAATATCACTTTCATTAGTGATTTGACATCATAACGGCATTTTAGGTAAAAATTACCATTTTGCCCTTCTACCCCTAATTTGGCGGAATTTCGCGGGAACTTCGTTACTTTGACCGTATTCCATTTCAAAATTATCCCCACTATGTTTTTACCTCGTCGGGCATCTTTCAATGCAATGAGGCATAAAAACAAGCATAGGAACAAATTCTGAAACTTCCTAGATCAAAACAACGGTTCTACTATAACTAAGAAAGAACTACGGAAACTAAAAACTAAGGACGAGAAGAACTTACTCGGAGCTAAGGCACAATTTTTTCCAGAGCTTCTCTCTCTAGAACCTCTCTCTAGGATCTGAATTTTGGTGTGAAGAATGAGAGCAAGAGAGCTTGCTATTTATAGAGAAAAATAGGGACAAGGTGGGAATTTCCAAAAAGTCTTCAGAAATGATTCTGGCCGTTGGATCTAGGGTTTTGGGAGGAGCAATCTTGGCCCTCCATCCATAGGTGCCGACCTCTTTGGCCCAAAAAGTCAAAGAATGAGTTGTCATCTTGCTTTATGGCCTCCGGTCCGATAAAGCTACCCGATCGGTGTCCGTTTCGCGCGATTTCGTGAAACTCAAAATCTGGGCATGTAACTTTGAAGATCTTTTCATCCTCTTTCATATTATCTATTTTGATCCTCTTTTTGATCATATCCAGGTATTCTCCGGTGCGTCGGAAGATATTCGGACAAACGCGTCCGATTACGGAAATCGCTTCCGATAGAACCAACTTCTCGGACAATAATTATTTGAATCGTAAAAACGTCCAGTTGTTGTCTAACTTAATCCGTGTTTGAAAATACGCAATTGTTTCTATAGGTTCTCACTTTGCCTATCTCGACTCTACTCTATCGATCAACTTTTCGTCTTATTTGAAATTAGGGTTTTCGGTTGCGGAATCAACGTCACAGTAAATTCTTTCTTCGTGTAGAATTTCACTTGTACTTAATTTGATCAGTCGAAAAGACTTTTACCTCTGGTTTACCTGTAGAATTTATTTCTAACTTTTCCCTCGGTCCTCCCTATATGGTGACTCACCGCATTATATTATTATTTTATTCTAATTACCATTTTAATTATTTAAACAATTCTTTTTAATTAAAATACTAAGAATTTCGCCCCCTCTTTTAAAAATTCAGATTTATTTATTTTTCTATAATTTTTTCCATTTTTTAAGAATATAATATTTTTTTAAAAATTCCGTTTTACCCCGCCTTCGTTAGGGCTTAATCGGGCCTAATTTCTTCGTTTAGTGATCTTTTCGGGATCAGGTTTCTTCATATATTTATCTTTACTAATTTACAGTATATTGTTATCTTTCAAACTTCTATCTGATATTGTCATTTTATATCCTATGTAAAATATTAAAAATGTTTACCCCATCAAAGTTACTTTATGATTCCGAAATGCTTTTTAAACTTTTCTTCATGTTATTCCTCTCGAAATAATTTATTAAATTCTCATAATTAGGGATAACACTTCCATATTTTTCTCATAATTTTTCATGATCTTTCAAAAAGTATTTATCATAATATTTTTAGATTGTTTTTATCACCATTATATCATTTTTAGTCATTCGTTTCATCGATTTTCCGTAACTTTTTCAACAATTTACTCTATAATTATAACAATTTTCTATAATAGTTTTATCTCATGAATTTACTTCATTAAAACATTCATTAATTTTCCTTTATCTCGAAATTCCGATTCTGCTAAAATCCGGGTATTACATATGTCTAAAGGCATTTTCCATCACAAAAATATGTCCTAACTCTAAATAAAAGCCTTTGAATCCAACTCACTTAATTTTATTTTATTTAAAAAAAAAACATAATAGAGCCTTATTTCACAAATAATGCAATTCATTTAGGGTTCAGTAGTACAAGGTTTAACACATTTACATAATTATTGAATTGGATAAAAAAATTCAATTATTTGAATATGGAGTGAATATATGACTAAAAATTTGGGAAATCCCAAATAAAAATCATTTGAACTTAGAAACTCCAATAAATCTATTAACACATGGAAATAAAAAATAAGTCCTAAAAGACTAATATGAGATTTTGAAATATTGTGGTTTTACCAAAATGCTCTGAAAGTTTTTTTTTTTCCAAAAAAAAAAAAGGAAGAGCCCTCGCTAGCGTCGAAGCTCTGCTGGATGGCACCACCCTACGGGCTGGCCTCTAGCGGACGGCTAACGGGACTAACTACTTGAGTACATGGATAATGTATTGACTATTTGAACTCTATAAACCTTATCTAGTGTCGTTGACAAGTTAAATAATAACAATAATAATTTGAGTATAGCGCTTGACAACTTATACTCCCAAGTTTGTTGGTGGCTACATTCAAGTTGTCATTATTTTTATGCAACTTGTCAACAACGCTTAATAGGACTTAGGGATGTCAAGTAATCATCTTATTACTCAAGATGTTATCAGAGAGCTCAGGCCACCAGAGGCCTGTCAGAGGTAACAGAGCATTGTTGTCGACAATGGTTCTTTCGTTTCTTTTCTTTTTTTTTTTTTTTTTAAAAAAAGAGGGGTATTTTGTTAAAATTAAATCCCAATATTTCAAAATATCATATTAGCCCATTGAGACTTATTTATCATTCCATATATTCACAGATTTTTTGTGTTTTCTAATTTAAATAATATTTATATGTCTTTTTTCCTAATTAAAAGCAGTGTCATCATTGCTAGCTCAGAACTCTTTTAAGCAGAGAAGTTTGGATTGGTCGACAAACTTGATGGACAGTGGGTCAATAAGCTTCTGATTTTTTTTTCCTCCCATTTTTTTGGCATAAAATTACAATCTCACTAATGCAGTAAAAAGAAAAACATAATCGGAGAAGAAATTACTGTAATATAATGTCAAAATATTAGAAGATAGGAGGGCAATTTCCAAACAAAACAGGTATTACGTGTAGTTCAGTTAAATAAACAATTTATTCGTTTATTCATATTATAAATCATAAAATTTAAAAAATGATTGATAAAAAAAATAAGGATCATAAATGTTAAAAAGTCAACTTTATCCACCACTACCAAAATAATTTGAAAAATATACTTAACAGTAGCTGGATCATCAAATCAATCAACCATCATTCATAATTATCACAATCGATCAGCTAACATATATATGAAATCATTGAACATATATATATATATATATATATATATATATATATATATATATATATATATATATATATATAATCGTAGGTATTTTTGTACTCACATTCGTATATAGTGCCAGCTACACTTGCGAGAGATATGTAAATGAGTATTTTGCACCTTCACCTTTAAAATAATTATTTAAAAATTATTAAAGTGAGCCCCTCAAAACCAAAAATTAACGGACATTTGCCTTCATTGATAGAGCTAGCATTTTGTCCCCTTTTTCTAATGATCATAAGTATTTTCATACTTAAAGATTGTATGTGGTGCCAAAGCACATGCAAGATATGTAGATGGGTATTTTTACACATTGGCCCATTTTTGTACTCTTGTTTTTTAAGAATAATTTTATTTAATGGTACATAATTGGGGAAAAAAACAAATAAGAAATATTTGAAAATGATCTATTGAAAATTTTAAATCTAAACCCATAAACCGTCATAATTATATTTGTTTTATCATTTTAAAAGTGATTTTACAAACTTTAAAGTAAGTATGTGAAAGAAGTTTTGTCTCGCCTTATACAAAAATACTTTAAAAAAACACTTTTTTTTTTGTGCTTGACGAGCACAAACTAAAAGTAGGAAATCAATAGTTTTGCAATGACGACTATCATGGTACTCATTACTAAGGTGAAATATATAGGGAAATTGGTACAAAACAAACCTGAAAATTATAAAATTCTAAATTAAGTATTTTCAATAAAATAAGTTGTGAATTGTTTATCAAGTATAATCATTACTTTATTAATTTCAAGCAATAAATCTGATTTGGAATTTTTCAATTTTTAAGTTCTTTTTCTTTTATTTTCCCAAATATTTATGGCATAAACTACAAATACAGTTTCAATGATTCATAGTTAGAATTTTCAACTAATTTACAATACATATGACATATTTGTTGTTTGATTGATTTAATAATCAAATTTAACATTAGGAGACGGCAGAGAAAAAAATGTTAAGCTTTGTAAACTTCTGGGGCAAAATTGTTCCTAAAATTTGTCAATATTTGATAGGATTAATCTCCCTTTTTTGTTTTTAGTCAAAATTTGGTATGGCAATACTAGTTAGCCAGTGAGCGAAAACCATTAATTCTTGAGCTTTTGATTGTTTCTAGCAATGGTAGGATGAAGAAGTTGTATAACGGATTTTTTTTCTTATTTGAAGTTCTATCAAGATTTTTGTGCACAATAATCACATAAAAGACTATAGGGTCAAGTTAACTTGTCCAGGATGATCATGACTCAAAACTAGGGGGGAAAACCCAAAACATTTTTCTGGAATTCCCGATCCCGATTGGGATGAGAGTTTTTCTCGATCGGCAATGATTTCCCTTCCCAAGCCTTCTTGTTCCGAGAATGCCCCTGATAGGGCTTATCATGGAATCAGTTTCCCTCATAAACAAAGTGTTTAACATGGAGAGTTTATTTCATCCTGACCGTTCACGAGTCACACACTATCATCAAAGACTAGGATGAAGTTAGCTCTTTCGGCAAAGGGTTTAACTGAAAAACCAAACCGGTTCATGCCACACAATTCCCCCGCTGGATGTATCCTCTTTTTGAGTAGATATTAAAGGGCTTGTTTGAGATAGGTGATGATCGGACTTATGGAAAAGTCGATTGGGTATAAGTCCGATTGGGTAAAAGATCGATTGTGAAACGTGATTTATGTTTGGATTGGTAGTTTTACAAGTAGAGCATGGAAAAGTTCGATCGGGTAAAACTTGTTTGGAATGATTTTATGGATAAATGACTTTTGAGATAATTATAAGGAAAACATTAAAATCAAAATTACTAAAAATATGAAAAATGTAAAATTACACTCTAAAATATTTTAATGTATTTGATGCATTTTTTTTAAAAAAATATTTTTATGTAAACTACTGTTGATAAGCTTCATAAGCTCCAAAACCCAAATTTTATGAAATTAGCCCAATTTAAGCTCATAAGTCCTTTTGGCAGCCCTTTGTATCCAAACAAAAAAAACAGAAGAAAAAAAATACCCATAAGCACTTGTGAAACAGTAAATAAGTCCAAAAGCTCCATTTTTAAGTTATTCCAAACATGCACATTGATACAAAATTTATGAAAAATAATAGCGTTATTCTTATTACTTTTTGGCCAACCACAGAAAATAGAGTCATCCCTTCACCTCCAGACAGCCTACAAAAAAGCAAAAAGGTAGCACTTGAAGAAAGTGACGAGAGTACCCTTGGCACAAGCTTCAGGGGTAGTGATCATATCTCTCTCTCTCTCGTTCCCTATAAATTCAATCCCTCTCTGTTCGTCCTTCTTCAGAATCACCTCTTCTTCTTCTTCTTCTTTTCTTACTACATTACTTTTTCTTCTTCTTCTTCTAAAACACAGCAATGGGTCTCAATTCAAACCGAGTCGATCACTTCGATTCTCAGAGCCCAAGCCCGACTGTTATCAAAATCGAAACCGATATTCCATCTCCTTCTATGGAAATCCACACTGTTCATCTCCCTCCTGAGCAAACCACCCTCCAGAAGCTCAAGCACCGGCTCTCTGAGATCTTCTTCCCAGATAACCCTCTTCATGGCTTCAAGAACCAAACTTCGCCCGCCAAACTCATTCTTGTTCTTCAGTTTCTCTTCCCCATTTTCCAGTGGGCCCCTCACTACTCCCTCAAGCTCTTCCGTTCTGATATCATCTCCGGCCTCACCATTGCCAGCCTCGCCATTCCTCAGGTTAGTTTCATAATTGCTCTGTCTCTCAGCACTAATTACAGGGGCCATAATATTCTTCATTAACTCTAATCTGAAAATATGGATTTTTTCATTTTTTTTTTTAATTTGTAGCCAGAGATTTGGCTTCACCAAAAACAATTTTTATGGCAGTTTCACAGGGCCATGTTCATGCTCTGTTTTTTTGTTGTTGATTGTTCAAACTCCGTTTTTAAATATGTATAATTGCTCTTATCTGAAACCATTTTTCTGGGGTATATTAATTTCTCTGTTCTAAAACACTAAAACACAGCAACAAGGAAGCTCACAGCATAGAGTGATCAAGCTAATTGAAATGATTGACTTTAATGCAGGGAATAAGCTATGCAAAGCTTGCGAATTTGCCACCGATAATCGGACTATGTTAGTAATCAGAATCTCTTTAGCTTGATGGCATCATCAAGTAAGTAGAAAAAGGGTCCAATAGTTTGCTGTTTTAAGTAACAGTTGGACTGTTATTTGGTTCATGCAGATTCAAGTTTTGTGCCTCCATTGATATACTCTCTGCTTGGGAGTTCTAGACATCTTGGGGTTGGTCCTGTGTCCATAGCATCTCTGGTTATGGGATCAATGTTAAGCGAATCAGTCACTTTCGCCTCAGATCCAATCCTCTACCTCAAACTCGCTTTCACTGCCACCTTCTTTGCTGGTTTATTCCAATCTTCTCTTGGCTTTCTCAGGTATTCTTTCATTTCTTGCCTTCTCTCTACTCCTCTGTTCCTTGCGAAACCTATGAAAAAAAAAATACATAGCAATCTCCAATTATGTTCCCAAAAAAAGGGAAAATTGCTAAGAAAAAAAGAAAAAAAAAATCACAGATTGCAAAATTTATTACCTCCCTGAAATTTGTTTGACTGCTTTTAGCCTGCACAACTCTTAAATTGTGTGTAACGGTTTGTTTTAAGAGAGCTTACGTATTTTAAGGAAGTATGTGAAAATAGTTGTACCGTTTTAAAAAAGATAGGATATTGTTACTACCAATGTCACTGCCACTTTTTCATCGTTGGATTAGAATTTCAATAAGAGAAAGAAATGATAAAGGTAGATAATAATTTTAATCCAAAGTCAACGGTAAAAAATTAGTAGTGATATTGGTAGTGACAATATCCTAAAAACTTTAAAAGGTAACTTTTGATGACTATGGGCAAAAAGCAATTAAAGTTGCATATATCTACAGAAAAGTTGTACTTAGAAGACCCGAGTTTTTTTTTTTATATAAGAAGACCCTAGTTATCAACATATAAATTTTGCAAAGGAAATTTTTGAACATTTTTTTTTTAAAAAAAAGATGATATATTCAATTATACCCAACAATCAAATATCAATTAAATAGAATTTTGTTATGAAAATAATATTTGATTAATGTTGGCAGGTTAGGGGTTGTGATTGATTTTCTGTCAAAAGCAACGCTGGTGGGTTTCATGGCAGGGGCAGCGATTATAGTGTCTCTGCAACAGTTAAAAGGGTTACTGGGAATTACTCACTTCACTTCCAAGATGCAAATGATTCCTGTTTTGTCTTCGGTTTTTACTCAAAGAGACGAGGTATATATATAAATATATATACATATATATGTATAGCTGTGACCAACTAAATTTATTATTCAATTTACAAAAAAAAAAAAACTTAAAGTTGATTTTTTTAATTGAAAAGTTTATACTTTATATTATATGATCAAATTAATATGAATATATAGTTGAATTTGATAACATCACCGATCATATATTAGGTTGACATTTTAAACATTTTTTTATTCATTGAGTTTTGAAATAATTGAACCGAAATAAAACCCAGAAATTTAAAATATTAAAAAAGGCATAAAAATAAATAAATTTGGGTTTCTTTGGTGTAGCTTCTCCAAAGTATCTTTTCCCTCTTTGGCAGCTCCAAAAATGGAGAAGAAATTATTATTTTAAACCAACGGTCATTAAAAACTTGAGCTAACTGTTAATAGAAAGGTTAACATACATATATGCTAATAGTATTATATTAAGGAATCATATTCCAAATTTTCTTTATTGAGCTGGAGAATCTTTTGAAAAATACATGGGATTTTTTTCCCCTCTAATATTCTCATTAATGGAATAGCTAGGGGTTTAGAGACTTATTAAGGGCCACACATAAAATTTAATGAGGTAGTGATGCAAAGTATATATATGTGTGTTTGATTAAAATATTTGAGCAACTTGTGCAGTGGTCATGGCAAACAATTGTACTCGGATTCGCCTTTTTGGCTTTCCTGCTCACAACAAGGCACATTGTGAGTCCCTTCTCTTTCACCACATATTATATTCTCTGCAACATTTAAAAAAAAAAATCTTTGAAATTGCCAAAAAAAATCATGTTGATATGCTTGTGCTCATATTTTCACCTTGTCAACGGCAAGCTGTACAACATTGTCTGTTATATTTGGATGAGGTTCTGAGCTTAAGCTTGACGTTGGTATGCTTGTATGTGTTTAAATTGAATGTAATAAGGGAAAAGTAATTTGACCTTTGAATTTCTTCTCAAATATTGGAACAGAGCTTGAAGAAACCAAAACTATTTTGGGTGTCAGCAGCTGCTCCATTGACCTCAGTTATTCTGTCAACAGTTTTAGTCTTTCTTCTCAGAGACAAGGCTCATGGAATTGCAATTGTAAGAAAAGACAAAATTCTTGGGTTTTTCCAACACATTATATATACCAAACAACAACAACAATAAAAATTCATTACGATATATTTTTTAAAATTTTGTTTCTTTGACAGATTGGAAACTTACCAAAAGGCCTGAATCCACCATCAACCAACTTGTTGATCTTCTCTGGTCCTCATTTGGCACTTGCAATCAAAACTGGCATTGTGACTGGGATTCTATCTCTTACTGTGAGTTGTTCCCCAACACTACACTGCTTTTTAGTTACCATATTCTAATCAAAATATTTACAAATATTCACCTAACAGCCTAAATTTTTATATCTCAAAACAATTCTTATGATCATGCTAGTTCTTAGTCTCTATAACCAACCAAAAGTTGCAATAACATTTTTCATGTCAGAGTATCATATAATTAAATGTTGAAAAAATGTATGCTACTTATCTCAGTTGTCACTTATGTAACAAAATTTCTTGTTTTTTTTTTCCAGGAAGGAATTGCAGTAGGAAGAACATTTGCTGGACTTAAGAACTACCAAGTGGATGGAAACAAAGAAATGATGGCCATTGGTCTAATGAACATAGCTGGCTGTTGTTCTTCATGCTATGTCACCACAGGTAATAATGAATCATTCTCATTCTCTTTTCATTATTGCTTTTGAATCTTTAAGTTCTTTCCCAGACACAAATTCTGAGAAACTTCTTCCTTTTCCGGGAAAACCCACTTGCAGGATCATTTTCTCGGTCAGCTGTCAACTACAACGCCGGGGCACAGACGGCAGTCTCAAACATAATAATGGCTTCAGCTGTGCTTGTGACCCTTCTGTTCCTTATGCCTCTGTTCTATTACACACCAAACGTGGTCTTGGCAGCCATTATCATCTCTGCTGTGATAGGACTGATAGATTATCAAGCTGCGTATAAATTGTGGAAAGTCGACAAGCTCGATTTCTTGGCTTGCATGTGCTCTTTCTTTGGTGTTCTGTTCATCTCAGTGCCTCTAGGCCTTGGCATTGCGGTGAGTTCTCAATACTAAAAGCATATTAATCGGAGGAAAATATTGCAGATTCTTTCCAAAGAAACCGAATTTAGAATTTTGCTTGTTTGCTGACTTGTGCCAATACTTCAGGTTTCAATTTCAGTGTTCAAGATTCTGCTTCATGTGTCTCGGCCAAACACTTTAGTGTTGGGAAACATACCAGGGACACAAATATTTCACAGCCTAAATAGATACAGAGAAGCTTTAAGGGTTCCTTCATTTCTCATTTTGGCTGTGGAATCTCCCATCTACTTTGCTAATTCAACATACTTGCAAGAAAGGTAAGCTAAGCTAAGCAGCCTCATGATTGAAGAGAGCTTGTCTGAGTGATATGATTTTAAGAAAGCTTGTCTTGGTGCAGGATACTGAGATGGGTCCAAGAAGAGGAAGAGCATATAAAATCAAACAATGAAAGTGCATTGAAGTGCATAATTCTAGATATGACAGGTACATCAATTTTTCAAAGACTAACATCAATTATTCTTGGATTTACAACATTAACAACAAAAGACTTATCAAATGTAATTTTCTCAGCTGTGACAGCCATAGACACGAGTGGAATCGACACATTACGGGAACTTAGAAAGATTTTGGAAAAAAGATCACTTCAGGTATTGAACAATTAATAATTTAGAAGGCCCCTGAGAGAGACTTACCAAAGTTGCAACTTTTCCCACTAATCTTTATTAATTTTTTTGCAGCTTGTGTTGACAAATCCAGCAGGAAGTGTGATGGAAAAGTTGCATCAGTCAAATATATTGGATTCCTTTAGGCAGAAAGGACTGTATCTCACAGTGGCTGAAGCTGTGGCTGACATTTCTTTGTCCTGGAAAGCTTCGCCTTGATTCCTATGAGTCATTTTACTGACTCAGGAAAAGAAAACAATGGAAACTAACACCACCAAACTTTAGGGCAATTAGAGAAAAACTCAATCAATGTTGGGAGTTTTTATTTGCCGGCGAGATATTAATACCCTGTAATTTTCCAAGAGTCAGCTTTTGTTTTCTAGTGAAAAGTAAGTCTTGTTCCTTAGTTAACCAAGAAAGTTTCTCATCCCAGTTTAGATGCTTAGACTTTCCTTCAGCTAACAAAGGGCTGATGGTGGTCTTTGCTTTATTACTTTCATCCTTTTCGGCTTTGGTTAGAAAGAGAATCCAAGAGAGATGTCTTCATGACTCCATTCTAGTGGAAGTTTTGAGTTAAAATATATGAACATCTGCTATTAGATGCAACTAGATTTACGAATATTGAAAATTGGATTGGTCATTGAATCAGTCAATACTACAATGTGATTGAACAGAGGTCAAATAAATTATGATTAAAATAATATAATT
Organism: Acacia melanoxylon; assembly: GCA_019022615.1. Lineage (NCBI taxonomy): Eukaryota > Viridiplantae > Streptophyta > Magnoliopsida > Fabales > Fabaceae > Acacia > Acacia melanoxylon. The sequence goes on from JAFJYJ010000010.1 coordinate 8,797,019, forward strand.
TAATTAAAACATACAACAAAAATACCACACACATTTATATATATGTTAACCTTAAAGAGAATAATATTTAAATAAAAAGGCTTTTTTCTATAAGAAAAATGGAACATTCATCTCGAGTGTATGTAGGTAGAAACTGACAATTTCTCCCACATGTCACATGTTTGAATTTGACAAATCCTACCAACATCAAAAGCTAAAGTACAAATCACTGTTGAAGGAGAATGGATTACGGCCCATAGCAAAAATTTATGACTTTAATGGGAATATGCTCTCTCTGGTTCACAATATAAGTCGCTTCTAGAAGAATAACTTATTCCAAAATATAAGTTATTTGTAAGTTAATTAATGCTCATTTCCAATTTTTTACCCACTATTTAAATTTTCAAACACATTTTTCAATAAGGGTAAAAGTGAAAAAAATTAATTTATGACATATTTAATGAGTTAACTGCCGCTTTTTATTCCTCTAGAATTAATTAAAATGCCCTATATTATAGACCGGAGGGAGTATTTCAAATTAGGCAAGGTTGAAGAAGCTCTGGGCATAGTCCAGGAAATGAGAGTGCAGCAATGTCCCCTAACTGTCTTTACTTATACAGAACTGATAAGGGGACTGGGGAAAGCCGGGAGGGTTGAAGATGCATACAGAATATACAAAAAATATGCTGAAAGATGGTTGTAAACCTGATGTCATTCTGATGAATAATTTGATTAATATTTTGAGTAGATCAGGTTATTTGGAAGATGCCATCAAGCTTTTTAATGAAATGGAATTGCTTCATTGCACACCAAATGTTGCAACATATATATAATACAATAATCAAATTACTGTATGAAGCTGCCATTGATGAACTATTCCAGGAATTGAAAGAGAACTGAGGACGATCAAGTGCTCGTGTGTATGCTGTAATGATCAAGCATTTTGAAAAAATGTGGACATCTAAATGAAGCTGTAGATCTTTTCAAGGAGATGAAGAAGCTTGGATGCAACCCTGATGTGCATGCTTATAATGCACTCATGGCATGTTTGAACAGGCTGCAAAGCTGATGAAAGAAATGAGTTCAAAGGGATATCAGTATGATCTCATTACCTACTCTTCAATACTTGAGGCAGTGGGTAAAGGTAAATGGAGATTGTGATGTGGCAGAATCATGAAAACAATTTGGTATGATATAACTTGCTCTTCTTAAGACTTCATTTCAACTTCTCTGAATGAATATCATCTAAGCTTTTCTGCAGAATGTCACTTTAGACGCTTTTTTTGTTACTACGCAGTTTTAGATGTTTCAATCAGAGGCACATTCACTCTCACAATTGTGTGTTTTATTCAGATGAGAAGAGATACAATATATAAGCTGAGAGACAGTAATCAGGAGAGAGAAAGGAGGAATTACAATGACACTGAAATAAGAAACTTTCCTAAACTAAAAAAATAATAAAGATCAAAAGACCAATTACTAATTAGATATAAAATGTAGAAAGTTTGTAAATCAAAGTTATGTGAGAAAAAGTGGAAATTAGGAATTGTAAATTGTGGAAGCCTTGTTGGAAATGACCAAAAATCCAATTTAAATATACTTGACAAATCAACTAAGATATTCCCAAATCTTCAATTCAGTCTTCTGGTTTTTGCAACTAAACTTCTAAAATTTACAAAGCTTTCATTTTCTCACGTCAAAAAGCTGCTTAGTTGCCCCCAAACCCTAATATTCTCATCGGAACTTTTTCGGGACTTGTTTAGCTACTCCTTCTAGTCATTTATACATTATATATTTACCTAATTTGATTAGATTAAAGAAGTTAGTTAAATTATTTAATATGACATTTTTTTTATAAACACCTTAATATGTGTGTTTTAGAAAATTAAGAGGAGAGTGAAAGAGAATTAAAGAATATGATTTAGGGTATTTAAGAAAATACGTATTATATTAATTAACTTAACTAACCTTTTAAATCTATTCAAATAAGATAAATATGTTTTATATTAAGGATCGAAGAAACACCTTTTTCTATCCTTAGTTGAGCTAATTCTATACGCCAAGAGCCAGGAGAGAAGAAGAGGGAGAAATATAATAAAGCTAATTCTTTGAGTTTTGTTAGAAGGTCACGAAATGTCTTCCACCTTTTTAAAACCAATAAATAAATAAATATATATATATATATATATATATATATATATATATATATATATATATATTTATTTATATTTAGTGCATGTTTGAGTTAGCATTTCAAAAGTATATTCATGCAAATCAAGATAAAACTCATTTCATATACTTACCATATGCACTGTAAATCATGTTGGAAAAACATATTCTACTGCTAATCCAAGACAAATTGATTCTTAATGAAAAGTATTTCTTTAGTTCCTGTTTATGTTCCCCAATATTCAGTTTGGGGTTATTTTGTTGCATGTTCTTATATATTTGTGGAGAAGAAACTTTCTAGGGTGGAGAATAAATTTGTAGCAAGAGGAAGATTAAAATATAAAGAAGTCTCACTAATTTGATGGATTGAAGTAGAGATTAAACACACTCACACACGGGGTTGGCTACGGTCCTCTTCCCTTCCCATTCACTTCCCATCATCTTCCTCATCTCAGCTGTTGGATTGAAATCTTAACCGTTCAGATATAATATTATATAAAAGTATTTTTTTTATAATTTAATATTTTTTTAATTAAAAATAATATTTTTATAAAATATTAAATCAACCGTTTGATTTCAATCCAACAATGGTTGATTGAGAAGAGGATGAGAAGTGGATGGGAGCCACTTCCCTCACACACACACACACCACGAATTAAAAAGGAGTTTTATAGGTAAGAAACAAATCCAAAGGGTATGATGATGAAGATGAAACCCTTAGTTTCAGATGTATTAGAAGGAGATTGCACTCTGATAATGCCTACTTCAAATATGTTCCAAAGACATCAAGAAAAATATTAAATTTTATTTTTAACAACATTTTAACTTTATTCCTAATGGTATTCAATATTTGTATGGTGGAAGAAATCCATAAATAATGCGAAAAAAAATATGGGTTAACAAAAAATTATTAAAAGGCTGAATTCATTAAACCCTAAATTTTAGGGTTTAGGGTTTATTAAAATACTACTTGTCATCTGGAAGTAAACCACCAATCCATTTTTTTAAAGAACATATCCACAAGTTATTTTTCAAGAGTTAATAATTGGTCTTTATAACTAACCCTCATTTTAGTTTTTGTTTTTACTTTTTATAGTACCTCAAGTTTTTTTTTTTAAAGGCAAGATTTTAATTTATTTCGTTTCCCAATTTATAATTTCCTTCCCAAAATATCCTATTAATTTGATTGATTATAAGAGATTTTGGTTCATGAAGATAGTTTATAAAGCAAATAATTGAAGATAGTGTTTTAAGAAAATTAGGGCACATTCATTAATTTGACTGGTTTTATTAATTTTTGTTAAGTAATTATCTAAATATTATATTTAGGAATATGAGTAGTATAGTACTATATTTACCAGAGATTTTTATGGATTGTGAAAGTTAAATATAATAATTAATTAAAACATAATTTCACATATGTATGGGTATCCCTAGGGGTGTTTATGAAGCCCAATGTGCCTGCTCGAATCCGGTGAAAAATCGTCCTGCTCGGTCCAAAAAAAAAAAGAAGCCTGGAAAAAATTAGTCACAATTGGACTAGGCGTTTTTGCGGGCAGGGCCAGGCATCAGGCAGGGTATGCCACCCTGCCCATTTGGCCCTGCCTAGTAAGTATAGATATTATTATATTTGATATAAATATTTTTGGGAAAAAGACGAATAAATATCATTTGAATTTGCAAAATCCCCAGAAGCCCACCAAATTTGTAAAAAGACTAAGAGGTGACAAAGACTTGTGAGGGTTATGCAAATTCATGCAAAATAACCATAATACCCTTCTTCTTCTTCTTCTCTTCTCCAGACATTCACAGAGATTCAGCGAACCCAGATTCATTCTCAGTCATTGTCAGCGAAGCGCACTTTCGCCCTCCGTCGTCGACGCCTACTCGCCGCGCACTCCCGCCTTGGACGCCGCACCGCCGCACCGGATGATGGTGAAAAACAGTGAAAAAGGGGGAAAAAAACTGAAGACGCGAAGTAAATTTTTTGGATCGATTGAAAAGACGATTTAGATACGAACGGTGACGGCGCGAAGTGAAGGAAGAAGGAAGAAGAGAAGGAGGCCAAAAAAATGTGTTCGCTCAAGTGCACTTTCTCAGTGGAGTGCACTCGAAGCACAATAAAACAATTTGTAAATGGCGATGGAGTGTTCCACAAGAACGCAAAATGAAGCATAACAAAACAAAACAATTTGTAAATGGCGATGGAAGTTTTGTAATAATGCATTAAGTTTATGTTTACATTTCAGAGGCAAGAATGAAGCATAACAAAAAAAATTGTAAATGGCGATGGTAGATTTGTAAATGACGATGGAAGTTTTGTAATAATGCATTAAGTTTATGTTTTCATTTCAGAGGCAAGAATGAAGCACACCAAAACAATTTGTAAATGGCGATGCAAGTTTTGTAAATGGCGATGGTAGATTTGTAAATAGCGATGGAAGTTTTTGTAATAATGCATTAAGTTTATGTTTTCATTTCAGAGGCAAGAATGAAGCACACCAAAACAATTTGTAAATGACAATGGTAAATCTGTAAATGAAGATGGTAGATTTGTAAATGGCGATGCAAGTTTTGTAATAATGCATTAAGTTTATGTTTTCATTTCAGAGGCAAGAATGAAGCACACCAAAACAATTTGTAAATGGCGATGCAAGTTTTGTAATAATGCTCTTGAGTTTATGTTTTGCATTTCAGGGCAAGAATGAAAAACCCAAAAATAAGTTGTAAATGACGATGAAAGTTTTGTAATAATGCATTAAGTTTATGTTTTCATTTCAAAGGCAAGAATGAAGCACACCAAACAATTTGTAAATGGCGATGGTAAATTTGTAAATGGCGATGCAAGTTTTATAATAATGCTCCTGAGTTTATGTTTTGCATTTCAGGGCAAGAATGAAAAACCCAAAAATAAGTTGTAAATGACGATGGTAGATTTGTAAATGGCGATGGTAGATTTGTAAATGGCGATGAAAGTTTTGTAATAATGCATTCAGTTTAAGTTTTGCTTTTGCACTTCAGAGGGCAACAATGCAAAACCCAAAACAAAGTTGTAAATGACGATGGTATATTTGTAAATGACGATGCAAGTTTTGTAATGATGGTGTTGGAAATCCTTCATTCAACTATACATCCCTTCAACTATACTGATTTACAAAATTTTCCCATGGCAAAATTGGTAAACCTGAACAACAAACTCAAACTCATAAAATCCCTTCAAGCAATGCCAATACACAATTTGTTATAAATCATCTAGTTTTTGTCAATCTCATATCTCACTTTACGTCACTTTACATCCCTGATTTACAAACTTCTAGCACAACAAAATTGATGACTATCAATACAAATACATTTATGTAGAGCACCACAAACGTACAGAGATTGGGTTCTATCCTAAAGTACTAAGTGTCCAAATGATATATTTGTTCATCGAGTACCGTGAGGGAAAAGATACGGTGGAGGTCCCCTTCTTCTTCTCACGTGTTCCTTCTATGGCTCTATCAGTGTATGTTTTCCTCTCATCTACACTCAAAGCCCTCCACGCCTTTAAGGACTCCGTATTCATGACATTCAAGTTAGTGAATTTATTGTCTTTCGTAAACTTGTTGCGGAAAAAAATGTACCCATCACTAGTGTACATTTTGCTCGACTTTTGTTTTGTTGCCCGACTTGTACATGTCATTGTTCACAATGTATAAACCTGAAAAATCGAAATGAGGACAACAATTAAGAGAGTTCATGAACCATATATAACAGCAAATACTTTTACTCATTTAGCAAACCTAGTTCCTAAAATTTGAATCCAATAATAGCAGCAATAAGAAGTAAACTCAATACACTCTCAGAGTATATCTAAATAAAGAATAAAAGACAAAGTAATATTCTAAGAGCATATAAACCAAATGAACAGCTTGTTGCAAAAGTAGGTGATTTGTCCTTTGAGATAATTAAAGTAGTAATGAGTAAGAAAAGTAATGCACATCATTCTCCTAGAGTATGCAATATGTAAGCATTATCAATTTGCGGGATACATGCCAAAGTTTGTGAAATAATTAAAAGAAGGGGGTAATTAGCAACAGAGTCAAGCCATAAACAATTAAACTTGGAAGAAAAGTTTATCTCAGCATAGGTTTGAAATTGCTAATTATATGCAGTTAACCAGAACAATAGTGTGCCTGTTTGGAGTGAACTTTTTTGGCCCATTAGGAGCATCTACGTTTAAGTTATCCGACTTTGGAGAAAAAGCCCAATACTCTGTGTTTGGGTTAGCATTATGGTTAATGGACTTTAACAAAAACGCCCAAAAACGCAGCATTAAGCCCAAAGCTCAGATTCGGAGCGTTCGCGTTCCGCGTTCCACGTTTCCCTTTCTTCTTCCTTCCGCGTGCAACACAATATAAAAAATATGTTTACCTGATCCGAGCTGCCAACAGTCGGACGAAATGGATTAAAACTGGAACTCAACTCACCTTTGGTGGCGTTCTATCGGACCTCGCATGCCGAGACGCTCGATCGCTTACGAGGACGATTTGATCGGAGGTCGAAAGTGCACGGCCGCCGGTGGTGGCATTGAGGTGGACGCGGGCGGGGGCTATGAGAGTAGGGTTTTGCTTGACCCTCAAAAATTAAAATTGAGCTTCTTCTCAAAGTTCAAATTCACACTCGCTTTCGGAGATGGCCACGCATTTGTTTAGCTTTATATAAAAGGTAAGAATCGAGTGTGAGGTTGAAGCAAGTGCGCGAGATGACCCAGCGGGAATGGAACGGTATTTCTATTTCCTTGTGATTAATGCCCGGCAAGAATTGGGCATCCAACTATTCTGTTCTCTATTGTGATGATACTTTATTGTTTTTTTTTAATAATCATTTAGCTTTTTTCTAAATTAAAATTTTATTATCCTAATATATACAACTAATATGTATAGTAGTATTCAATATAATTCATGTCTTTTTCAGTCATTTTCCATCTTAACTGACTTTTAAAATAATAATCCAAACACTCATCAGTTAAGAAAAAAGCCACTCATGCAAAAAGTCAAACTAGCAATCCAAACACAAATCATTATCTATAACTGACTTTTTTCCTACCGAGCTTTTTTTAAAGTTAGATAGCTTTTAAGCCACCGCTGCTACCGCCAACCCAAACAGGCCCAGTAATCTGTCACCACATTGGTGGATGGGATGGCAAAAATAGTAGAAATATGAATTCAAATTGAACAGAACATCTTCGTACTCTAAATCTTTTAAAGGAATATTAGAAAAGTCCTTCAAATAAAGCGATTACAAAAAGAATAGTTCACCCAACACTAGCAATTGTAGGATGCTCACTATTAGCCATAATGTGAGAACAATGTGAGAACATACATAATTTGAAATTTAATCATTATTTTTTTCAGGATTTGATCCTTGTCAATGATACACCAAGAGTGAAGAGGATCAACGAAATTAAAGTTGCAAACTTTAGAAAGGATTTACATGTCTGAGGTGAAATATGACACAATATAGACTAAATTGCACAGCAAGAGAGATGGAAAACAAACAATCATTTGGTGCTTTGCATGAAACAGTTAGCATTTCATGAAAGACAAAAAAGGTTCATTTTTCTTTGCTAAGACAGATACTAGGCTCTGAAGCTTGAATGTTTAGCATACACTCTACTTCCCTAACTAAAAAAGGGACTAATACATTAATGAACTTACACAACGCAACACTGACACAAGGCAGCACTGGCATGAACAAATAATTTACCTTCAAGATTTCATGGATTATAACATTTGACAATCCCAAAAGTGATTGATAGTTGAATTAATGAACGGTGAAAACCTTCCAAAGGGTGATAACAATTAACAATGTCAACGTGTCAGAGGAATTTGCTCATTAGCTTATTTACGAAATAAAGCTTGCTATGTCAAACTTAAATACTAAATCTGCACATAACCAACCTACATTTAGTCTAAAATAATGATAACCCCTAATCAGAGAACGCATGAACCTTAAATTAACCAAAAAAATAAATGTAAAAATCAGATCTTCTTTCCATCGAGTTAGGTATGATTATGAACATCTCTAAAAACAAATGCCACAAATTTAAAATAACAGAAGTAGTAGAACGAACACAGAGTACTCAGACACATATATACTTACATTCGCAAAAGCTGCCAAGATGTTAACGAATCCTCATATATGGATAAACACTCAAGCCTCACCAACTGACCCATAAAGGAGGGAAAAAGCAAGCAAATTACAAGTTGCAACAAAGAGATATTTACCTTTGAAAACTTCAAGGGTAGCGACGAAGAACGAGCATCGCTGGATGAAGACGGTGAAGAACCCTCAGATGATTTTCGTGTGGTAAAGAAAGAATGACTGGCTGGCGCAATTTCCGTCTGAACTCGCTGAATCACGGCGTCACCAGGAAGAAGATGCAGAAGGAGAGTCGCGGCGAAGAATAACACTAGGGCAGGGCAATCGAATGAAATGAGTTTCAAATGAGAATGGAGTGTTTCATAGTTAATTAAGGGCATTGTGGTCTTTTTATCTGAATTTGCATAACCCTGAAAGGTCCATGTCACCTCTCAGTCTTTTTACAAATTTGATGGGCTTCTGGGGGTTTTGCAAATTCAGATAGTATTTTAATGGAATTTTCCCAATATTTTTTTATATAATAGTTTATAACTTTATATGTTTATATTATATTATATATTATTATATTTGCTCATATTTTAATATTTTGTATTTTATTTCAATACATGCTAATATTTACATTTTATTTCATGGATGCTTCCCAAAGTTGCTCAGTTGCTCCTGCATACGATTTAAGTGAATGATTCTTTTTTATAACCTTTGCAAGAACCTTCAGATGACACAAAATGTCAATATTTTATCTATGAAAGCGTTAAACTTTGATAAATGAGGGTAGCAGATAAAATTTCATATTCTTAAAACACAACTTACTCACCAGTGATACACAATAATGCTTTCAAGTGTTCTCATCAAAACCAAAATTGAAATTACTACCTCCGCTTTTAATTATAAGACCTAGTTAACTTTTTTTAGATAGATTAAAGAAACTAAATAAGTTACTTAATCATTTCATATATTATGTTTTCTTAGATTATATATTAGTTTATTGATTAAACTATTTAGTTTGAAGAAAAAAATAAAAATAAAAATACTCTAAGCTAATTTAATTAGTTTTCTTAATCTCTTCAAAAAAGTCAACTTAATCTTATAATTAGGACCGGAGGGAGGGAGTATCTTTTATGTCAACTCTAAAGGAACTCAATGGCTTCTCCTATAATGTATCAATGTTTGTATCAAATATATACCCCTGATATGGGGAAAAAGAGATGGAGGAAGTTGAGATATTGAGTGCCAAATAGAACAAGGCATATAATTTTTTATTATTGTAAAACTTAGAATCATGTTTTATAACCATATACTACATATAAGTAATTCCATGTGCTTCATCCTTTTGAGAATTTGTACATATAATCATAGGCTTTCTTTTTTATTTTCTTGTAGGCAATTTCATATATTTTATCCTTTTAAAAATTTGGGGCCTTGATGCAACCATTTAGAGTTTTGGATAACTGCAAGGCTTTAATTATAATTTTTTTGATGCCTTATATTATTGATGTTATTTAATATTTTACGTATTGGTATTTGACTATTTGTTAAGATATATGGTAGTCTCTTTAATTTCAAGACTCAAGTTGTAGATTTATTTTGAAATATTTTAAAGTATAGAATTATGGATTATATTTAAAGTTTGCAATATTATTTATCATGTATTACTGAAGCTATTTTTTTTATACAGGGTGTGACAAGGTATTACCATTTGGACATGAAAACCCACCTTGCCCCCAGCCCATTATTGCCCAAATTAGAAAATGTTAGAACTTTTATCGAACATGGCCGAACACCAAACTACATTTTACTGCCAATGATTTTTTGGGTAGGGTATCGGGCAATGGCCTCGCATGCCCAGCCCTACCCATAAACACCCCTAGGTGTCTCAAAAAAAAAAAGGCTTTGGGGATATCAACGAAAAAGATTTTTATGGGAGACCAATTAACAGGAAAAAAAAAACACAGAAAATATCTTTTGAATTTTGAAAATCTTTGTGAACAACAGTATTAGGATTAATAAAATCAATAAAATAATTGACAACTTATTAAAAAATCATTTGAAATTCCAGGAGAATTTTCTTGAGGAATTTTTCAACAAAAAACGCATTAAAAAAAAAAAAACCAATAGAATTCCTGCACAAACGAATCAAGCCACAAAATAATGGAAAGAAATAAAAGAAAAAGGAAAATAAAGTAGAAACGCAGAACTTGAGCGAGGCCGAGGAACAGGGGAAGATCGAGCATACCTGCGACGATGATGAACTAGTTTGTTTATCTGATTATCATAGTAAGCGATTGCTAGTTCGTTGCTCCGTGTAATGCGGCGTCTGGAATATCTGGCGTATGTTAGAACTAGTCGGGCTGGAGCATATTCAGGCTGCTGGGTCACAAGAATGCTTATTGGCTCCACTGCTATTAGGAGGAGAATCTCAACTTGGCCTCATTTCTCTGAGAGATTAAAGCAAACAGGTATGAATTCATTACTTTATTTTTCGAATTTCATCAAAACCAAGCGTGTAATGTTCAAGATAGTGATTTAATGGAAGCATGTATTTGTGAAACAATGATTCCCGGTCCAAATAGAAATAGTTGCTGACTCAAATATTCTCTATCATTTGCATTTGAATAGAGTAAAAGGTCAATTTTGTTTGTGTTGCTGTCATTTACTAATACTTTTGTGAATACCTGAATTTTTGTAATTTGGTTACTGCGTCTTCTATCTAAATTCGTATGGTTATAACTGGCAGAAATGTTATCATCCAACTGTTTCTTTTAGAAAGCCAAAACCTTCCAAGGAGGAAGGGGATCAGTTGCTATGAAAAACAACAATTTTAGGGCCAAGATGAAAACGGCTATCAACCTAATTGTTCTTCTTTTCCTTTCGCATTTGAAGAGAGAGAGAGAGAGAAATCAAATTTGGTTGGTATTGCTCTTTCCCTTGGGCAGCAATAATTTTTTATTGAAGGGATACCTGAATCTTTTTAATTTGTATATATTGATCTTTCTATCTGATAGTCTATTGTTTAAACCAGCAGAAAATGAGATCGTCAAAATGTTTCATGTTCCTAACCCTAAAGAAGAAAGCCAAAACATTCACATGAAAAGAGGAAGGGCACCATGGAAGGACCCTTCTACACGGACATTGGATGAGAGATTCATTCGGATTTTGAAAATATTCAAATGGGGTCCTGATGCAGAGAAGGCACTGGAAGTGCTGAAGCTGAAGGTGGATGCACGCCTGGTTCGTGAGGTTCTAAAGATAGATGTTGAGGTTAATGTTAAGATTCAATTCTTTAAGTGGGCTGGGAAGAGAAGAAATTTTCAACATGATGCAACGACATACATGTCTTTGATCCATTGTTTGGATGAAGCTGGGCTGATTGGTGAATTATGGAAGACAATACAAGACATGGTTAGGAGTACTTGTGTAATTAATCCTGCTGAGTTATCCGAGATTGTGAAAATTCTGGGCAAGGCTAAGATGGTCAACAAAGCATTGTCTGTTTTTTATCAGGTTAAAGGTCACAAGTGCAGACCTAATGCAGCTACTTACAACTCTGTCATCTTGATGCTGATGCAAGAGGGCCATTATGAAAAAGTCCATGAGTTGTATCATGAAATGTGCAGTGAAGGTAATTGTTTGCCTGACACAGTTACATATAGTGCACTCATATCAGCCTTTGCAAAGCTAAATCGTGATGACTCTGCCATTAGATTATTTGAAGAGATGAAGGAGAATGGATTATGGCCCGTAGCAAAAATTTATACAACTTTAATGGGAATATATTTCAAGTTGGGCAAGGTTGAAGAAGCTCTGGGCATAGTCCAGGAAATGAGAGCGCAGCGATGTCCCCCAAATGTCTTTACTTATACAGAACTGATAAGGGGACTGGGGAAAGCTGGGAGGGTTGAAGACGCGTACAGGATATACAAAAATATGCTGAAAGATGGTTGTAAACCTGATGTCATTCTGATGAATAATTTGATTAATATTTTGGGTAGGTCAGGTCATTTGGAAGATGCTGTCAAACTTTTTAATGAAATGGAATTGCTTCATTGCACACCAAATGTTGTGACATATAATACAATAATCAAATCTTTATTTGATGCCAAAGCTCCACCTTCTGAGGCGGCTTCATGGTTCGAGAGGATGAAAAATGATGGAGTTGTCCCCAGCTCATTTACTTATTCAATTCTTATTGATGGTTTCTGCAAAACAAATCGAGTTGAGCAGGCCCTGCTGCTTCTTGAGGAAATGGACGAAAAGGGCTTTCCACCTTGTCCTGCTGCCTACTGCAGCCTGATCAACAGCCTTGGAGGAGCAAAACGCTACGAAGCTGCCAATGAACTATTCCAAGAATTGAAAGAGAATTGTGGACGCTCTAGTGCTCGTGTGTACGCTGTAATGATAAAACATTTTGGAAAATGTGGACGTCTAAATGAAGCTGTAGATCTTTTCAATGAGATGATAAAGCTTGGATGCACCCCTGATGTGTATGCTTATAATGCACTCATGTCAGGGATGGTGAGGGCTAACATGGTAGATGAAGCTTGTTCATTGCTTAGAACCATGGAAGAAAGTGGTTGCACCCCAGACATAAATTCTCATAATATTATTCTAAATGGATTTGCTAGAACTGGTGGCCCAAAGCGTGCTATGGACATGTTCACAAAAATGAATCATTCTAATATTAAGCCGGATGCAGTTTCTTACAACACTGTTCTCAGTTGTCTAAGCCGAGCAGGCATGTTTGAACAGGCTGCAAAGCTGATGAAAGAAATGAGTTTAAAGGGATATCGGTATGATCTCATTACCTACTCTTCAATACTTGAGGCAGTGGGTAAGGTAGATGGAGATTGTGATGTGGCAGAATCATGAAAACAATTTGGTATGATATGACTTGCTTATCTTAAGACTTCATTTCAACTTCTCTGAATGAATATTATCAAAGCTTTTCTTCAGAATGTCACTTTAGACGTTTTCTTTGTTACTACTCAGTTAGACAGTTCTTAGGCCAGTTTTGGATTTCCAAAAGGGGGAAAAAATCTTTGAATTAATCTGAGTTATAGAAGATGCATGTGAAGAGAATATTTGGTGGACTGAAAGGTTCATTCTAATATGGTTTTTACCTGAGAGGTTTCCATAATATTAATATATTTGTTTAGTCTTGTTGAAGCTTACTAAATTAGAATTTTTAAAGCTGACTCTGTTATTTGAGTAAAACTTGAAAGATAAAAGGTCAAGATTGCATATACACTATAGTTCAATATACCTGTTACCTTGTGCAAGCTCTACGTTTTATGTTAATTGAAATTCTCTGATTTACAACAGGAACTGAATCTAATATGAATTATGCACAGTGAGGAGGTTAAGACAAGTTATTGTTGTTTGCTACCACCACAACTTGTCTGCAGGTCAGATTTCCTCTATTTAATTTCCCGTAGGAAACTTTAACTTACTTATTTTTCCTTGGGAAGTATGCAAGGAAGCCATTAGCATGAATCTGCAAGTGTGAAATTTATTATTGAGCAAGAATGTTTTACCCTTCAGTTCAGATAAGGCAGATATGGAATAAGTCAGTATCACATAGATATGGAGATGCCATCGGTGTTTTTGTGTGGTTGCTGTAGACGCTTTACATTAAAGCAAATGATCAATTGGGCAAAAAACGAAGGGAAAAACTTCATGGCAATAGTATCTTATTCTACCTTTGTGTGTTCTATCCGTGCTCCTGATTTCTTTTTCCCTTTTTCGTTAAAATTATTTATTCCTCATTCACCAAAATTTAGAAGATACCTGAAGCAGGGTTGTCATAGCACGCCTAACCTCTGAATTTTAGTTACTGTTTATGTATCTGATGTTGGTTTTAACTTGTGATTATTTTTATGTCGTATCTATTAGTGGGAGATAGGTATGTGATTGTTTGTTCGTCTGTTTTCTTTTTCTCCCTATGGTGAGGAAGCCTTGTGAAACTAAATTATGAGACCTATAATTGTCTTTGCAGATGGTGTGCTTGATCAGTCTTCTCTATGTTTCCTTCCCATACGATTCTTTCATTACTGATAAACAAGATAATGATTATGCAGTTTTGGCGAAGTGTTTTTGGTGTAGCAAAGGGCATAATCATTGCATCAACATAAGGGAGGACTTATCGTATTTGATTGAAGAGCACAAAAAACTTGAAGTTGAAGTGGCATTAGAGACTCAGCTAAGAGAATTGATTGGGGAATTTGATTTCACACTGCAAGGGTCTTATATGGTAACAGTTACCCCTCCAACCTCTGAATTTAATATTCCACGTGAAGGTAGGGAGATGACATCTGACTGAGAGGGACTTGAATTTGGATCCTTGTTTCTGATGGTGAAGTTCTTGTAAATTCAAAAAGAAAAAGGGGAAAAAGAAAAAAAAAAAAAAAAAAAGACTGAGTGGTAGAAAAGAAGTATGAAGGAAGTGGGTTCCACAGGCACATTCTTTGTGTCATTTTTTCTTTGAATTCTATAACGTAACAATCAAGGATTCTAAAAGATCCTCATTATAAAGATTTTGGCAATGAAGAAGAAAGTGGTGTGATTAACTGAGAACTTGCTTTCCATTACTTAATATGAATTTGGTTTTTCCAAAGTCTGAACCTTTGAAGTTGGTGAAGTTCTGCACAAAATACCAGCGCTCTATCTCTTTCCTTTTGTGTGTACAAAAGCAAAATTTCTATATAACTCTATGTGCTAGTTACTCGCAGACTTAACCAATTAGTATACATGTGAAGAAAGGCCTTTTTTATTTTGTAGAGACGAATTAAATGCTTCCCTTTTCCTCATACGGGAACAAAGGAATAGATGCATTCTCTCAGACGGCACAATTAACATCATTTGGACCATTCTTTTGACAAAAAAGCTTTGAGAAGACTGCTTTAATTTAGAATCATAAACCAGATGGTTTTTTCTTTTAGATGCATGAAATATTGAAATGGTTGTGTTTTGAATTCAAACAAAGTCATGACTTAGTTGTGTGCAATTGTAATTTCTATATTGGATGTCATTGTTATACTTGTGTGTGTTTGTAACTTTGGATCATCCCAACCCCTTTCGTTCAAAACAGAAGAACTATTGAAATATTTTGTTTGAAGTCAAATCATGACCAGATCTCGACATTATACTTTCCCCATCTTAAATACAGAAAGGGAAAAAATTGTTTATTGGATTTTAAATGGGGAAAGGCGTTTCTGCTTGCTCGGAGCTGTAACATTGGTTTCAATAAAAGTTCTTTTTCATATAGCATGAAAATAGACCTGATGTCAGATATTCAGTAAGTTATTTCAAAATGAAAATAATAACTAATAACATCAACGAATCAAAATTCTATTTTGATTGTTTTAACGATTGAATTGAAAAGGAAGATGAAGACAGACTGCAAAACGGGCATCCATCAACTGCAAACAAATTTCATGCAAATCATTCACATTAGGCATCCTATGAGCTGTTAAGGGAAGAAAACAATAGACTTAAATGGTATGGACTATGGACAATAGATCATGTGCAGTGATAACATGATACTCCCAACCATGCTTTTTTGGTATCACACCTGGTTTATCAGAACCTTCGGTTCTGACTAATCCGGATTTGGGTTCTGCAGTAGTAAGGACGACCCTCTCAACAGTGGTAGCTCCATACAAGGTGAATTACAAGTGCGTTAGCTCAAACCCTAGACCTCTTAAGGGAATCCAGCGTCACATTTCGCTAAACCAACCACATGATACTCCCTACCATTCTAAATATGAGAATTAGTGGAGAGGTGTGATTTCGTCATAAACATAATAATTCAATTCAGTTTTTCTTCCTTGTCTATAATTTATTTCCCAAACTTTGCCTATTGATTACGTACATTAAAAAAGGTTTTCATAAGGGGAAATTTCTAATGCAAATGACCAGGGTACCTTAAGAAACCAAACACATTTTTACAAATAATTAACTAAATTAATTTTTTTCAATGTATGTAAATTTAGTTATTTAGCTCCTATATTTTGGAGTAGGGGGAAGTAATAATTATCCAATTTTCATCCTATAATATTGCAACATTCCTTACAAGTGTCCTGCTTAGGAAGAAAATTCTAAAAGAGGGGAATGCCTCAAATATTATACAATAGATGGCTGTCTACATTTCATGTAACATTAGGAGCTAGCTACAAGGCAAAAAAAAAAAAAAACATTACTCATCTATCTCTACAGAATCCTCATTTCACTCTGGTCCAGTTTTCCAATCATCTCTCTGATATGTGCTTCTTCTGTGTTTCCAAATTTGTGTTCTATTCTATGTTACTCAGAAAGTCTTAAGCCCAGTTATAATTGAAGCAAGTTCCTAAATCATATTCATGATTAATCTAAAAGAAGGTCCATTTAAATTAGTAATTAATAATTAATTAACATGCTTCGTTTTGGATATCTAAATTCTTATAAGTCATCTTCACCCCTCTATCTTGTTCTTTTGGCAAAAAATTTTTCTATTTGATTTATTTGAAATAAGTTTATTGTTGCTCTCAAGACTTTTTCCGCTTTAAGCTCTTGTCACTTCTCACGGCTTTAAAACACGTCAAGAGGAAAAGTATCCAGACTCTTAGAATGAGTTTTTCATTCCCCTTCCCCAGCCGATGTGGGACATAACATTCCACCTACCTTTGAGTCAAAGGTCCTCGCTGGCACCTTGCCCCACATCGTCCCTATTTGTCGCCCTTCATAGTTTTTCACTGGCACATTGCCCCACATCGACCCTATTTGTCACCCCTCATAGTTTTTCACTGGCACAATGCCCCACATCGACCTTATTTGTCACCCCTCACAGTTTTAAAACGCATCAAGAAGAGAGGTATCTAGACCCTTATAAGGCGTCTTCACCCCCTTTGGACCCAGTATCTTTGCTGGTCTATCTAATTCTTCGCTGGTACATCTAATTATGATATCAATTATAACATCTTAATTTATTGCTCTCGATATTGTTCGCTTTGATGCTCTCATCACCCCTCACGGCTTTAAAACGCATCAAGAGGGAAGGTATACAGACCATATAAGGTGTTTTTCATTCCCCTCCCAGCCGATATGGAACATAACACACATAAAGAGAGGAAACAAAAACCAAAAATGAAACAGAGCATCACTACAGTACTAATGGAAACTGGTCGGAGAAGAAAAAGAACAGAAGAAAGGGGTTATTCGTGACTAAGAAAAACAAAAGAAGAATATGATATTTGAAGGAAGAGAGATGGATAAATTTAGTTGATATCATTGCTTGTCATCAATATGATATATAAGAGGTTAACCAGAATGATATATTGATGACAACAAGCAATAATGAAGAAAGGTGCGAGGGTCAATTATGATGCTACAAAACTCGCATCTTTAATGGAGGAAGCCAACTTCAGTAATTCACTGCCACCAACCTTCTTTGTGCGACATTAATAATGGATCCAGAGCTTCGAATATGGTCAAATTTGCATAGAGTTAGTTAACGGTAATGTTAAAATTGCTCTATTTTATAAAGTTTATGTACATTTTAGCGCACACAAAAATGTAATAGTTGCCCTTTTTACAAAATTTAATTGTTAAAATTACACGTTTTCTTTTTATTAAAATTAAAAAGCTGTGAACAGTTTTAAAAAATAATGTAAATTGGTGATGAGATAAAAATAGTTAGATATAGGTTAAATTTGATACCCTAACAAAAGAAAACCAAGCATTGATGATCCAAAAGAAACATAGACCACGAAGCAAAATTATAGAAGAAACGAGTTATTCAACTAACAGGAGAGTTTGATCTAACGGAAATGATTAGTCTGTCATAATATAGTGAATCAAGATTTGAATCCCCACTGTATATTTAGTAACCAACAATATCTTTAATATGATTGTCTCAAATAAGAGAATACTTATACCTAGTAAAAAAAAGGGGTTATTCAGATTAAGAAAACAAAAGAATATGATATTTGGATTTTGGAGAGAGAGATTGGTAAATAAATAAAAAAATGTAACATTAATTTCAAACTATGTATCACTTTACACAAATGGCTATCATCCACCTCTCCGTCTTAATCAGGGTTGGGTTATTGTTATGCACAAATTCAAATAAGTCCCTAAGCTTTTTGTAGTGGATTAATATGAATGAATGCAAATCCCTTTTAACAGTCGAGATGACTAAGATAATCTCTCTTATCATGTTTAAGGTCATCATTATATTTTCATGGATTATCAAGTAATACTACCTCCGGTCCTAATTATAGAAACACTTTTGTAATACAGATTACACTATAAAAGTGTTCATATAATTAGGATCAAAGGGAGTAATATTCATGAACTTCAAAGGATTTGACCTATTGATAGTGACATTAGGAACATGTTAGGTTTTTTCACCTCAGTTTCTTTATATTACTCCTAAACAATCACTTAATCAACTTTGGTTTCTATAGAAGTGCCTTTTTCTTTAGCATGACAATAGATGTCAAACATTCAGTAAATTTATTAAAAGTAGTTCTTACCAGACAAATTTGAAGAATCGGAAGAAAATGGAAGAATGAAGTATACTTACCCTTACTTTGCAATGTCCAAAAATGAGTAGGAGAAACACAATAACGCAGCTGATATAAGATATTCTTCAAGAAACCACCGTGCCGGAAAAGTGGGATGACAGCAGCTATGGGCAGTCAATTGCGTCTATGGTTTTGACCAAAGGCGGTGGTTTTAGGGAATTAGATTCCCGGCCGTCCAGATGCCAGATTTAGTTTTTTTTTTTATTTTTTTAAAAAAAATATTTTTATGGATAGAGAATTTAAAATAAATATAATCTCTCAACTAATATTTTTTTTTTAAAAAAATGATTTTTTAATTTAAAAATTACTAAATTTAAAAATATTAAATTTGGATCGTCAGGATCTCATCCGGACAGTCAAGATGAGACAAGTTCTTCCTGTCTATCCTTTAGATAGGCAAGGAAACGGTTCCGTGGTTTTAGAGTAAGAGGGGCAGCCGGGTGGCGGAAGAGAGAGAAAGGGGGTGTGGATTTTTCTTGAAAAAACAATTGGTGTGGGTTTCAGAAAAGTCCAAAGTTAACAGAATCTTCCATCATCCATGATTTAACTGAATGGGCATTTTTGCTCTTTTAAAAAAGTTGATGGCCACTTATGCAACAAAAAAAATCTCATAGTGTCAAACACATTTCTTAAAAAATTTTATAAGTATTTTTATACTAATCAAATTAATATTAAAAAATCATTTGAACTTATCATAAATTAGGTGTTTTTAACCATTTTTATTATTATATGAGAACTTATTAAAAGTGACTTTATAATAAGAAAGTATACCGACATAAACTAGAACCAGTATATTACTCGTATAAGTTAGATATTAAACTCATCCAATTAAATTATTTGCTTCCAATTAAGGCTTTCTCAATATATGTATACACATTTATTTAAGAACTTAAACTTATTTAATTTGAAATAAATTTAGAAGTGTTAATAATAAGAGTCAATTACTCCCATCATAAATGTCAAGTCTTGACACTGCAGGTAGGATCTGGATTTCAAGAAAGTCCTGATAGGATCTTGGATGGAAAAAAAAAAAAGAGTTACATTTAAGCGCCACGATAAACCATGTGAAAAAAAATTCCACTTATTTTAACTTGATTGGGAAAAACGAACTATTTAAATTAGGAAATTTATAAAATAGTGTGACAAAAGCATATTTAAACTTCCTTATCTGACATTTTAAATTTATAAAATACAATAAAATTAGAATTTTTAAAATTAAAGATGGAATATGCTGGGCACATGATGAGGACCCCAAGGGAGTAACAGATCAACTATATCCGTTGGATGGACTGACAAATGGCAGAGAATCTCGGTGGCTAGCCGTTAGATTGCACGAGAATGCACACCAAGCGAGGAAGCACGTGTGGGTTTGTTCGGATCGGAAGAACAGTGGGAAGAAAACGACAAAATAGAAGAGTTGAGGGTTGAGATGAAAAGAATATCTGAAATCAAAATACAAATAGGTCTCGAATAAAAAAATACGAAAAATGTTGAAAATAGTAAAATACTACTCGTACTACTAAAGTGGGAGGAATCATTACGCCTTCCTTTTTTGTAACAAGACGTGGGCCCAAGTGGGTCCCTCTGAATCATGAACTTCGAGATATTCCTTCCTTTTCGCACGCCGTCAATAATAGGCTGGTTATCTCCCTCGGATCTGGTTACGGAACTTCACATCAAACTGTTGAAATTGTTAAGAAATTTAAAAATAAAGAATAATCATAATAAAAAACGAAAGAATTACAAAAATTGAAAAACACAAATGTATGTTAATTACTATTTTTTATTTTATTTTTTTCATTTAAAAATTTCAAAAAAATAGTTTCAAGGTGTTTAAATTCAAAATATTTTTACAATAATCCTACATTGTAAATATGAATGAAATTACTTATTTTTTGTTTCAATTTACTTTATAATTTTTAACTCAAAAACATAAATTTTATTCAATTTAAATGTTTTACCACAATTTTTTTAGTTTTTTAATATTTTAAAAGCTGTTTTATAAAAATATATACTTTTTTCTAACCTCAGATGAGCTCGTTCTTCAATGGAAAGAGTGAAATAGATCTAATTCTTTAATTTTTATAAAAGGTGACATATTTCTTCCACCTTTATTTTTACAGAAATCGTAATTGCATAATGAAGGTCAGGAAAGTAAATTACATATGCTTTGAATTATTTGAATTATTATTTTATTTAGAAAAAGATAATAATAGAATAAAAGTGGGATCATGGTAGTGAAAACATAGATTTTACTTGAAAACGGAAGGAGAATGAAAAAAAATCGTAAAATCGTAGCGTAGTAAAATCGTAAAAAAAAAGCGTTTGGAAAATTAGTAAAAATTTTAATGAAAAAAACATAAAAAATAAAATCATAGTGATAAATCGAGTTTTTAACTATCATGAGTGATATTAGCATTTATCTAGTCAAGATTAAAAGGAGACGTCACCAAGGGAAGGAACAAGAGAAATGGGTTTCGGAGTGTCCAAGAAAAATGGATGAGGAGACTCTATGAGAAAATCACCAGAATTAAAGAGTTCACCAATATCTTAACCATCAATTTAGCCAAGAAAAAAAAAACAAAAGGAGACAAGATTCAATAACTAAAAACAAACCAACAATTTCAAACTACAATCGAAGAATCCAGCCATATCTTTACAATCAATTTGGCCAGAAAATAACAAATGGAGACAATATTCAAGAAACAAAAATGAACCGACAATTTCAAGAATTCTGAAGGCCTGGGTAAATAATGCAAATATTATTTGACAAGGAGCTTTTGGGGATGACCCATTCGTTCTTTGCAGCTCTTTCATTTTCTTTATGGCAACCTATGTTGCACTGACATCGACACGGCATTTTTGATACTTTACTGATATGTGACGTCGACAGGTTATTTCAAAAATACTAATATTTCGACACTTCTAAGTATTAAATGATATTTTTAATACAAAGAGTGTATTTCATATTAACAAAATATAATAAAAGAAAAATCATTTGCATAATTAAACTGCATCTCCACTAATAATATTTACCTCCAACTCTGGCTCATCTAGAGAAAGGGTAGTAACATCTAAAGTTCCAATATCGTTAAAGGTATCAACTGCATCTCCACTAATGTCTCAATAATGACTTTCTCCTTCATTATATTTCGCACTGTTTCTTGATAAGAGCCGAAGGTTGCTATGTATGTAAACTGAATCTTCAGCTACAAAGGGTCGATTTGGGTAGAGACTGATTATGGCATTTTTGTTGCCCAAAAACTCAACTACAAAAATGCCCTCCAGTTTTTTAGAAAATTACAAAAATGACATTTTGACTATTTCACCATTCCGATTCGTTCATTCACGTGTCATTTGTGTGTCGGGTAAACTCGCATGTCGGACACTCTTGAATCTGGAAAATTAACGTATCTGTGCTACATAGATGGCAACTATGGAAACGGCTGGATAAAGTATAACAACACTCATACTACTGCTTGTGTCTGATTTGGTTAAAAGAATTGGGTTGCGTATTTGCTAGTAACTTAAGCTTTTGATATAATGGCTTACGCTCACTTCCTAAGGTTTGGTATAATAGTCAATACAAATTCAAATAGAATTTATTATTATTACTCTTGATAAAAAAAATAAGGTTTGGTATCAGAGTCATCATGACTTTAAAAAAGAACGAAAAAGTGGCAGGAAGTCAAAAGAAGAACGAAAATGGCGAGTTATAAAAAAATAGTTTTCTGTCATATTTCTACTTCAGTAATTTTAAATTGTAATTCAAATATCAATCTTTCGTCATACTTCATATTTCACTTTTTTTGTAGCAAGATGAGTCTTATTGTTCAATGGCAGCTGAGGAAGCTGTAGGAAGAAATCCAAAACTAGACGAGGAACATTATTAACCTGCATCATGTATAATTGGTTTGTTTAATGTTCAACGTTAGTTTGACTGTTACCCTTGCGTCCCTCCTCCACTCTTCATCTCCATTTCCCCTCATCTTCATTTTTACCAACCATCTCCACACATATAATTTAAGCGGTTCAAATTTAATGTTTTATAAAATTATTAAAAATTAAATAAATAAATAAATTCAAACGATTAGATTTTAGTCCTAATAATTCAAACAAGCATACACAAACGTAAGGGTGAGCATGGTGCTTCGAGATCGTCGACGCCCGCCAAGCCCAAAAAAAAAATTGCCCCGCTCTACCCTAAAAAAGTGGCCGGAAAAAATTTAGGTAGTTTTGGGCTAGGCCGAATTAGGCAAGGGTGGGCATCGGATGGGGTGCCCATTTGGCTAAATTTGCCTAGAAAATGAAATATATTTAAATAAATATTGTTCTACATATATTATTTTATTTAAAATATATTATATTATTATGTCTAAATATATTATATTTAAATTATCTCCAAAGCTTTAAAATTCTATGAATTGTGAACTAAAATCAACTAAAATCTTGAGGAGTAGAGTAAGGCGCTTACTACTT
Organism: Acacia melanoxylon; assembly: GCA_019022615.1. NCBI lineage: Eukaryota > Viridiplantae > Streptophyta > Magnoliopsida > Fabales > Fabaceae > Acacia > Acacia melanoxylon. The sequence goes on from JAFJYJ010000010.1 coordinate 8,820,349, forward strand.
GGGCAAGGGAAGCCCACCCGCACACAATTTCCTTACCCAAACTGAAAATTGTTAGCGCTTTTATCGGGTAGGGAGATCGGGCAACGAAATTTCATAATCGTTCGTTTACGGCGTCGGATAGGGATCTCGCCCTGCCCATGCCCACCCCTGAGTCAAACCTTATCAAAGAACAACTAAACCTTGCCTGGCCCATGCCCCATAGAAAACATAGCGTTTAACATGATTACATGAACAGGTCTGTTGGTAAGTTATTTTTGTAAAGCCCCACTCAACTTTGTGCTTCGGTTCTTTTCCCTCATTTGCTGACTCTCATTGCCAAAAGTTAAAATCTTGTAAAACTACTTATCCATTTTAAAAGTGAATTTATAAACATAACTAAAGTGATACATTTTTTTTTTCAAAAAAACAAAAAAAACCTACCAGAATATATATATACATTTTTTAAAATATAAAAATGCACATAATTTTGAAAAGTTTGAAAACATCACATCAGTTAATTTTTTTAAAATGTTTTAAAACAGATTTTTTCAAGATCCTAAAATAATTTTTCAAAATTATGAAATATTTTTTTTTAAAATGTTTTAAAACCTACCATAATATACATATTTTTTTTTTATAAAAATGCACATAATTCTTTTCTCTCAATCTCTTCATGCTTGAGCTATCGCACCTAAAAGAACCTCACCTGATCCAACAGAAAAGCGTTCTTCCAGCTTAACCCTATATAAAAATGCACATAATTTTGAAAAGTTTGAAAACATCACATCAGTTAATTTTTTTTAAAATGTTTTAAAACAGAGGCCCTTGATTTTTTTTTTAAAATGTTTTAAAACCTACCATAATATACATTTTTTTTTTTATAAAAATGCACATAATTCTTTTCTCTCAATCTCTTCATGCTTGAGCTATAGAACCTCACCTGATCCAACAGAGAGCATTCTTCCAGCGAGGGCAGTGATAAAGAGCCTGTTTGGTATGGCTGTGAAAGCTAAAATAAGTGCATCCACAGCCCAGCCACAATGAAAGTGCAATAATGAGGTGTTTGGGATAACATCATTTATTGATGTGCTTCAAGGTGTGATGCTTTTTTTTTTTCCCCTGAAGCTAGCCCTTGGTGCTTTTAACCCCATCACAACAGCTTCTCTCTTTTTGGGATAGCAGTCGTGCCTTCTCTCTCCTCCTATCCTCTTCAATTTCGTCCCAGAAGGGCTTGGGGTTAAGGTCCAGCCAAGAGGAAGATGGAAGGTTGGAGAGCATTTGGTTGAGGAAATCATCGTTAGAAGAAAGAAGGGTCGAAGTGATGCATCTGAGAATTTTGGATCTGGTGGAGGTCGGAGAGAGGAATCTGAGAAGAAGAGTTCAAGAGAGAGTTTCTTCCTTGCATTTCTCTGCTACAGGGCTGCACAATCAGACAGTTTGAGGAGATGAAACTATTCCGTCTCACCATTTATTATTTTTATATCTATGCAAACCATAAACTTTCCAGTTAAAAAAAATAAATACTGCTATTTATTCTCATTTATAACGAAATTAAAATTTCAACACAATATACAAGTATTACTCACAATATATTTGGGATTTTTATTCTGATTACTCCCAATATTACTCCAAAAAATTTAAAATTAAAATTTCATCACAATATATGATTTTTTTTCCTTTCCTGTATTCTTATTCTGATGAACCTGGGATTAATGTTCAAGCAAAAATTTGGAATTTGGAATTTACATTGATGAATCTGATAAAATATATCACTTTCAAGCAAAATATAGTATTTGATTTTTTTTTTTGTATATTTACGTTAATTCATGCCCTTTCAGTCATTTTCCATTTCATCTATCTTTTCAAAAGTCTTGTCAAACAAGCCGCCCATCAAGAAAAAAAAGCCCACTTACGCCACCGCTATCCCAAACACAAATCACATCGAAAAAGTTCATCAAGAAAAAGTCCAAAAAAAAGCTACTTTTATCGCCGTTATCCCAAACGGGCCCAAAGTCCATTGACAGAATCAAAGGGCCATTTGACCCTAACAACATTGAGTATCTGAAGAAAGGTAGAACCTGACAAGCATTCCTGGACAAATGTTGTTGACAACTTCATTCTTTTTATCACCATGTTTTTGAGTTGACACTGTTTGTAAAAACAAATGTTTTTATATACTTTTATTCAATTTCACTAATATATAGCTTTATTTTTCAAATCACTATCTCCGCCCAGATCTCATTACAATAGCACTGTTTGTGAGAGAGAGAGAGAGAGAGGTGAGAGAGGGTGGAGGAAGAGGGAGGGTATTAATTTTTTTTAATAAAATAATCATTTAAAAAACATTATTATGGCGTCACCTAGCAAAAATTGATAGAATTGGTCAAAATTATGGAAAGTGGTATTTTTAGGATCAGGATTTTCTCCGCTGCCCTATCCTCTGCTCTCATCCTTTTCTTTCAAACAGTGTCATTTTGGCACAAAAATTAACACTATTCGGTTATCTTTTCAACTAGCATTTACCATCCTGAAGTATTTTTTTTTTAGTATCAGTTAGTACACTGAAATATTTTTTTCAAGATCCTTAGATATTTTTAAGATCTTCGACTGATGACTAAAAAGATATTTTTTGTACTAAAAAGACATTTTAGGATACTGAATGATACTTGAAAAAATACTTAATGATCTTGAAAAATTATTTTAGGATCTTGAAAAAATATTTCAAGGTACTGAAAGTATACTTCAGGATATTGATATGTACTAAAAAGATACTTTAGAATACTGACTGGTACTGAGAAAATACTTCATGGTCTTAAAAAAAAATTGTAGAACCTTGAAAAAAATATCTCAGTATACTTAATCATACTACAAAAATACTTTAAAATGTTGAATGATATTTTTTTTAAAAAAAAAAACTGAATAGTGTTATTTTTGTGTCAAAACGACACCATTTAAAAGAAAAGGATGGGAGCAGAGGAGAGGATAGGGGCAGCGGAAAGAAGCTGATCCATATTTTTACCCCTTTCAAATATTTTCGCACTTAAAAATGAATTCTGGATGTTCTTTTTAAGAAAAATATATAGGCATTTTTTGCAGCGGAACTTTTTTTCTTAATTAACCTTAAAATTCATTTTAAAAGAAAAAATTGGCTAATTCTCATCTCATCTTATGTATATCCACTCCATCCCCATCTCTGGGTCCCACATTCACGTGGCACTATTTGCACTGTCCAAGAGTTTTTTAATGCTCCTCATCAGCAGGCTCGTATTGAATTTCCACTTGCGGTGTGAATTGTTTGTTCGAAAGAGGTTGCTTAGCCTACGTATTTTCGTATAATATACGGTATACTATGTACTCTACGTATTTCAAGCCCTCAATCATGAGAGTGACATGAGAGAGAGTGATTGGGTGTTTGTTTGTGTAGTGTACATTGGAAGTCTCAGTGCTTCACTATTTCTCTGACTTTGATGCATGCAAGAGGGGTACTGAGATTGTTAAATAAATGAAGATGAAAAATGTTGAAGACAGCGATGTGCTAAGCAAGAATTTTTGCTTTTCGCTCTTCGCCGAATCCCGATTTTGTTAGTAAGCCCCTTGCTTTTGAGTTTTCTTGGATTTCAAGAGTCTGGGGATTCCGAAGAAGAAAACCAGGTCGGTTTCCACTTCACTGTGATTTTTTCTTTTTCTATGCCTTCTTCGATCACTGAATGCTGAATCATCTGTTGCATTATCGGAGTTCTTGTTTCCCGAAACTTTCCCTAGATTTTTTGCAGTTCATTTTGAAGAAGAGAGAGAAAAAAGTTTTACTGGTTAAAATCAGAGGCCCTTGATTTCTCTATCAGATTTTTTCTCGGTTGAGAATAATTGATCCTATGCGACTTCGAGCAGGAATGATCTGATATCGGTATTCTTCGTATGAGTTATTTCGGAACTTACCCTCTGTGTTGGTGGTGTATCATCTGCAGAAACCGACTGCTTGATTCGAAGCTTCCATTATTGTTTCTCTCGTATTGTCAAATCTTTAATCCAATCTTGGTCTGATTATTTAAGTCTTTGGTGTGTTTGAATCGTTCGTTCACTAAGCATGTCTTTTGAAAAATCTAGTCAGTTTCTCAACTTCTTGTGAGATTCTCAGTCCTAAATTGGACTTCTAATGGAAATACAGATTCTTGTTTGGCTCTTCAAGCATCATATATGCGGAAATGGAAATTGATACTCTCTGGTATTCTTCTTGGGTAAAGACTTGTTTGCATTTGCTAGCATGAAAAACATTGCTGTTAATATCTTTCAAAATTTTCAAGCTCCTTGTCCATTATTTCTGCTTACATTGAAAAGGAGCAATTTCTTGTTTGCTTGTGGTTCTGTGTTCTGAACGTGATTTTAATTGACTGGGAACTAAACTAATATTGTGCTGTTTTATTCGGCTTTTTGTATTTGATACAGTAACAAGATGATGGTTTCTTCCCTTGAAGAAGAATCGGGCTTTAGATGATGCTGAGGAGGGGAAAACAGATTTATTTGAATGTTTTGTGGTCTCATGGCTGCTTCTTCTTCAGATTCCTCTTTCCATTGTGATATACTAAGCCTTAGACACATAAGCAACTCATTATTCCAGTTTTCTGGTTCTAAGGTGGGGTTGTGTGCTAAAGGGTTATCAGACTCTGAGTCCGCATGGAGCCCCACTTCGCCCCTAGATTTCAGATTCTTTTCAAATCTTAGCAACCCATTTAGTGCCAAGTCTTCTAAACCATCTTCCCAAAGCGGACAAAAGAAGCATTTTGAATGCTGCAAAATAGGCCTTGGTATCATAAATTCACTTGCTGAAGAAACCAAGCTAGACAGTGAAATCCTGGAAACATCTCAGAGGAAGAATATAGTTTTTGGACTACAGGTGAAGACTGGCATTCATAATACATCAAAGAATTGCTATGAATCATTTCCATCTTGTGTGAGATCTAATTCTTTGCCAAAGAATTATGTTATTTCCGAAATGACAAATTCCAAATATGAACCTGTGAGCTTCAATCATGTCTCCAGAAATAGTGAGTTCCCTCAGGAATCTGAAACTTTCAAGGATGCTATGATGTCCTTGCCAGTTGCCACTAAGCCTTCCTCATCATCAATAGACTTGAATCAAATTTTCAACTTGAGAACTGATGAATTTTGTTTAGAAAATTCATCTTCAGGTATGAGGTTAGCTTCTGTGACTGGCCCAAGTTCACAGGTAGATTGGCTTTCCAATATCAAACCAAGTTCACTTCCCATATCCATTGATTTTAGTAATGGATATTTAGGCTCGCTTTCGGCAAGAGAGATAGAGCTTTCTGAGGATTATACTTGTATTATTTCTCATGGTCCAAACCCTAAGCGAACACATATTTTTGGTGACTGCATTTTGGAATGTCACAAAACTGACTCAACCCAGTTCAGTCAGAAGGAAGAACCTGAGATGAGATTCTACAAGGCTTCTACATTATCACAACAATCAGCAAACCCTTATCCCTCCCACAATGCTTTGAGCTTTTGTTACTCCTGCAAAAAGAAATTGGAAGAAGGGAAAGATGTTTACATCTACAGGTTTGAACCTTGCATCTATCATTTCTTTTGTGCATTGTCTACACTGAACAACCCGCTGGCTCAGACCTCCCCACAGTCAGGCATTTTGACTGCAGGCGATACATTCAGGCCAAAGTGACATTTCTTAAAAAAATTATAGAGATTAGACATGTTAATGATGAAGGGAAATTGTAGTTATGAGGAACATGGGGCCATTATTTTAGGCTGCTCGTCTGGAAATTTTCCTTACCAGTGACCTGGCTACTACTAAAAAGCCAATGGGCTATTTTAGCTAGACTGCATGATTTATAGTCAAAATGCTTACTGCTGGGATTGGCACCTGCTGGTGTAAAGAGTCAATAAAAGCTTTATTAAAACTAGTTTAAGTGTGTTGGACTTGACTGCCTAAAATCCACTCAAACATCTATTATATTGGGTATCTATTAACTTCTTACATGGTTAGCTATCACATCTCATATGTAAGAATTTCTTTCACTTCTTTTGAAGCTGCATCTCTGTGAAACTATTGTTGTTGAAAAAGGCAGGTGGTGTCACTTGTAGCTTATATTTGCTTATCTTGCAGGGTGAGAAAGCATTTTGCAGTTTTGATTGTCGGTCTGAGGGGATTTTAGCTGAGGAGAAAAGCGAAAATAACTCGGCAGACAGCTCTCCTGATTCAAACTACCATGATGATGTCTTCGTCATGAATCTGCCTATGGCCAAATAAAGAGTCCTCTGTTTACTCTCCAGAACCAGGATATTTAAGTGATGAAGCTGTTAAAAAAAAGGTAAAAATGTGGGTAATCTCTGTTTTGTTCACAAATAAGGTGCTTTTGTTTGCTGGTTGTGAAGTACCAGTTTTCATGGTGGGATCTGGATTATGGGATGAGTCATTAGGTAGAAAAAGAGTTCTCTTTGTTGTGAATCTGTCACGGCTCTTGAAAAAGTTACTTGCTTCTTTAATAGCAATGTGCTTATTCACTTATTTGCTGGGAGCTTGCCATAAATTGGACTATGGATTTAATTTTAAACATTTTGACAAGATTCAAGTTCAGATCTGATTGTACTGCAGTGCATTATCATCTGTTTTAAACACAAAGCAGAAGTGAGAAAAATAAGTTTCCATTAATTAAGAGCCTGACTTAAAGCTTATGCTCTGACGATCCCAAATAAAATATTCAAATTTCTAAGCAGATTATTACTCTGTCGCATATAAACGCTACTCATTAAACGAAAGTAGAAGGAACAAATCGAGAATGCAGAATTTTGCCGATGAGGAAAATTTGGAGGGCAAAATGTCGAGGCCTATGACGTGGCAAGTTATGATTCGCGTGTTTTGGATAAAATTGCTTATCATTTTATTCGGTGATTTTATTGGGTCAAAATGCAAAGGAAAGCAAACTTAAAAAGTACTAGGTGGACCTACCTCCGAGTCATTGGGTGTGAACATTAACGGATTTTTCGGATAAAAAAACAAACGGATTTGAAATTAATTATAATTTTGTGAGTAAACGTATAACCCTATTTAAAAAGGAAAAATGATAATAAAATACTTTTGAATTTGTAAAACCTCCAGAAGTCTTCCGAATTTGTAAAAAAAGATCGGTGCATAAATAACTTTATGAGAGATATGTAAATTAAGGTGAAATTATCATTTTCGCTTAGTTTTAAAACAAAAACCTCCACCCCGCCACCACCACTGCCGGTCGCCGACCACCACAACTGCCAGCCACCAGCCGGCGGTGGTGGCGGGTGGTGGTGGCAGGGGTGGAGGGTTTTTTGTTTTTAAAACTAACAAAATGGTAATTTACTCGATTTCAGATATCCCTCATGTTTTGTATCTCTCAATCTTTTTACAAATTCGGAAGACTTCTGGAGGTTTTACAAATTCAAAAAAGATTTTTATTGGCATTTTTCGAGTTAAAAAGTAGGCAATTATTAGCATGGGCGATGGACAACATATTTACAAGTAATCATAAATATGTAATTGTACTAAAGTATTCAATAAATGTAAGTTCATGTCCATGACGAAAAAAAAATAATGTAAGTTCATGTCAAAAGGAAATAAGAACTTATTACAGTGATAGAAGATTCAATATATCATCTCATAATTATAATTATAATTAAATGGATTCACATTAATTCATTCATATATACTTTGGTAAAATGAAATATAAAAGTAAATATAATTTAATTGAGGAGAAATTATTGTAAGATCTTAAAAAAGAAGTATAATAATTAAAAAAAAATCAAAAAGTCACAATAACAAGTGAATCACACGCACGTGTTATTTTCTTCCGGAGAAATTATCGTTGCATGATACTTATTGATTGGAAGACTTATTGATTGGAATAGTTACTTTTTTGGAGAAATTTTTAGTAATAATTTTTTTTTTTTTCTTTAAAGTAATTAGTTTAACTAATAAACTAATATATAATCTAAAGATACACAACATATAAAATGATTAAGAATTTATTTATTTTTAATCTCTTCAAACAAAAGCTTTTTTATGCCTTATAATTAATAGGATGTAGTACTTTTTTGTTTGTTTGGAATTTCAGAATGATTTTTCCTTTAATTAAAGAAGAATAATAAAGGTGAGGTGAGTGTCATGGGAAGGGATTTTTTATTTTTTGCGGGCTCTTTCTTTTTGGGACAAAGGTGTTTCGACTTCGGGTGATCATGGAAGGTTAAGCAAAAAATGAATAGATAGAACAGAAGAGGGAACTAGCTCACTCCATTCTTGCTAGAGAATATCGAACGAGATGGGCTTCGTGGCGGGAAACTCTTGCTTCTTGCATTCTTCCCTCTACCAATTTCCCTTCCCTTCGCCTTCTTCTTCGTTTCAGTCTAATTCTTGGGCAAGAAATGCACACATTAAGAAAAAGTTCAGAGCTCCAATGGCGTGTTTGCGTCAAGAAAGCCCAAATGAGAGCGGTTTTTGCAACAAGAGGACAGTTATCTTCATGGGCATCGCTGTTCTTCCATTGCTGGGATTCAGAGCCAGAGCTATTGAAGGATTGGCCACAAGTAAGTTCAAGATTTCTTATTTTTTCCATATTGATTACACCTCTAAATTTCGTATGTTAGATAGATGGCTCTAGTGATGTGGATCTTCCTTGTATTTCGTTAGCGAAAGTTGACTTGTCTGCTGTGTACTGAATCTGATAAACCCTTTTTAAATTTCAGAGCTATTTTTAGTTTACCTTGTCTAGTTCTTGGAGCACAGTTTTCATATGATTCAAATCGATGGGAACATTCTGAAAGAACTGAAGTTTCGGTGGTTTTCTTTTAACACTGGAATTCCTCGCATCTTGTCTTGGACTGTAACTTTGAAAGTTTGTGACCTGTTTTTGACCTTATATTTAATCGTTTTGGTTGATGGATGCAAAGCAAAGTGTCATTAGATTCTTTATGGTGCACTTCAAAATCTTCTATGAGGTAGCTTTACGAGTATCATTACTGGGAGCAAAAGCCTAATATTCACATAATTCAGCCATAATCTAGTCTTCTTGCTTATCTTACCATTGGTTGAATAATTTCTTGACTATATCAGAATTCCTGCCACCTTATTGCTGTGATATTGGGTATAATCAAGGAGCAATTTGCTGAAATACTTGATTGACTGGAGGTCTAAGGCTCTAAGCTTTATGCCTTAGATGAATTACATGAGACGATTTAGACAAAATATTATTATTAACCACCTCATGGTAGTTAAGGAAACTGATGATGAAATGGGGTCAATATAGAGAATGTTCTCACTTTTTTCCCCAACATTCCGAGAAAAAATATTGCAAGTTTACCTGTCAAGTCTACAATGGTTATTTTACCTTTTTTGGATATATTTTCTTGTTATTGCTTTCTTGTATCAATATTATGGAATCTAGAGTTTTCTTTCCTTTTCTATGAGGTTGCAAAATAATTGTATAGCTTGGTAAAAAATATTGTCAGGCTGACATGTCATTCTAGATTCCGTTGTCCCTTATAAATATAACAATGAACTCCATAAATATGTTTAAAAATATATATATCCTGTGTATGCATATGAGCTTCTGTTGTTTGTACTACGTGCAAACATGTAACAAAGTTTGCCCACAGAAAATAACTAGGGACTTCAGGCTACTGGATTTTATTTTCCTGGTCTTTTTCTTAGCTGCTCATACTACCAACTTAGTTGTTTCATAGAACATTACATTATCTTTCTCTAAAACTTGTGCAATTCTTCATTTTTCCCTTCCAGAAGAAAGTAATGTGGAGACACCAGAGGACAACCAAAAAAGAGAGGTTTCAGTAGTTTTTTAGTTCAGATAAAGCACTTTATTGCTGTTTCTCATATTTGTCATTGGCATGCTCAAAATGTTACTAAATGAGTTACTTTTATGGACAGATAGCACAGCAAAGTGACAGACCACCGAATCCCTTTGTGTCTTTCCTGAATGCATTTGGAATAGTTTCTTCTGGTGTGTTGGGTGCTCTCTATGCACAGGCTCAGCAAGAAAGCACCACTGCTCGCTCAACAGTTGAGATGGTAAGCTTCTATACATTGTTATTGTCCAGCACTTCTTGAAACATCTGAGCATATGTTTTGGCAGTTGACAAATGTTTCTTCTAAACAGACTTCTAGAATAAAAAGAAAATATGGGGTTGACTTTCCCTTTCCTAATAAAAGGAACAAACTACTATTCAGCTTCTCCTAATGTAATTTGATCTTATAAGGATAAAGATCTTTTGGAAACAATATATTAATTGTTAGAATGTATGTATGGTTTATTTATTAGGTTTAAGCCATAGATGTTACTGGTTGTGCACAGATGAACAGAAAACTAAAGGATAAGGAAGAGCTGATTGTATCCTTGAAAAAAGACTATGATTCGAAGTTACAGAATGAGCAGCAGGAACGATCCAAGCAACTTGGGAAAGCAAAGGAAGAGCAGCAAGCTTTGAGGAATGAAATTAATAAAGCAAATGATACTGCCGCTCGTTTAGGGAAGGAATTAAAAAGTGAGAAAAGTTTAGGTGAGGAGCTGAAACTCCAAATAGAAAACCTTAGAAGTGAGCTTTCAAAAGCTGGTGCAGACAAGGAAGGTCTTGAAAAAAGTTTGAAAGAAAAGGTAGACTCTATTGAAAACTTACAGGGGAGGATTAATCTGCTAAGTTCAGAGCTCAAGGAGAAAGAAAACATTGCTCAGAATCTTAGTTCATCCCTTGCAGAAAAGGAGTCGGAATTGAGGAATTTGAATTCTGCCTATAATCAAACCAAGGATGACGTGTCCAATCTTCATTTGCAAATTCAAGGTCTGAAAGATGAACTACGGAAGCGTCAAGAGGAGTTAGAAGCCAAAGAATCGTTGGTGAATGAACTCAATGCTAAAATAAGTTCATTGACTTTTGAGAGGGAGGATTCTAGGACAAAATATAGTGTCCTGGAGGAAGAATACAATAGCCTAAAGTTGAATGCTGAAAAGAAGGCTGCTTTAGATGCTAAGCTTTTAAAGGAAACAAAAGGAGAGCTTCATCAGCTAAATGAAAAGCTACAACTTGCGCTTAATGAAGCTAAGAAAAACCAAGTTATCATTGCTGATTTGACCAAAGAAAGGGATAGTTTGAATGAGTCTCTCAAGAATGAATCACAAATGGTTGATAATTTGAAGAATGAACTCCAAATCACACAGGAGAATCTTGGAAAATCAAGGAATGAGGCTGCTGAATTGGAAATACGTCTAAATGAGTCAAACATTCTGAACTCTGATCTGAAGGATGAGGTCTCTAAACTTTCAGTTCAGCTCATTGAAGTTAAGAAGTCACTACAGAAGAGCCTCGATGAGGCCCAACTTGGTGCAGAAACACTAACCGTTGAGCTTAAGACAGTGAAGGAACATCTGAAGAAAACACAGCTTGAGTTGCAAAGCAAGTCCAATGAACTTATAACTGCCCTTGAAAGCCGCGATAACTTACAGAGAGAGCTGGTCGATGTCTACAAAAAGGCAGAAACTGCAGCAGAGGATTTGAAAGAAGAGAGGAAAGTAGTTACTTCTTTAAATGCTAAGCTACAATCTCTGGAGCAGCAAGTCACAAAGAACAAAGAGGCTCAAAGATCACTCGAGAAGGACCTAGGGGATGCAACCAAATCACTAGATGAATTGAATCGAAATACATTGGTACTTTCTGATGAATATGAGAAGGCTAGATCTCTTATTTCAACCCTTGAAAATGAGAACAAGGTGCTTCAAAAGTCCCTTGTAGAGCAGAAAGTTGCACAAAAAGAAGCCCAAGAGAACACTGAAGATGCCCATGTCGTCATCATGAGACTTGGGAAGGAGAAAGAGACCTTAGAGAGCAGGAGCAAGAAACTAGAGGAGGAATTGGCTTCGGCCAAGGGCGAGATATTGCGGTTAAGGAATGAAATAAATTCTTCTAAAGTCATTGTTAATAAGGAGCCAGTTCAGAATAGTGGGAGTCAAAGCAAGGACAACAAGGTCACTGTAAATGCACCAAAGAATGCGAGGAGAAGAAGGGCTAACCCACAGTGATATAGAGATTCTAAGTAGCTAAATTTTTTTCCTCCAAATTGAAGAGCAGACTCATGATATAAGTCAATTCTCTTTCGGGTATATTACAGTTTATTCCCTATAATCATCCAAAATAAACTTTCTCCCTTGAGTTTGCTACTTTGCTGTGTGTTATTTTAAGTCTAAAGTGGTTATTTCAATTATCACTCTTTGATATTTTGCATTTAAATCTTAACCAAAATAATGACACAAAAAGTACCTTTATTTAGTTCGGTGAAGTTGGCTGTTCTTTTGGGTTGAATGAAGGTTGATATTTTCATGAATACAAGAAACTATCTTATATCAATTAGTCACTGAATCTAGTAGCAGAGAAGTACTCCATTTCACAGAGCAAGACGTTGAGGGTAATATAGTAGCTTGTGAGGTTTGAAAATTTCAGCTATTAATAATCGAGGGCTTCCTAGAAATTGAGAAATAAAGAATAGTTTGCTGAGTGGAATTATTAGCTATAATTGTGACATATATAGTTAATGCTTGCTACGTGTAGCTTTGGTTAAATCAAGGTTTTTACTATAAGGCACTGGCTAACAATTTTCACAAACTAATAAAAATAGTTAAAGTTATTAAATTTGCCTTAAATTTAAATAATTTTCAATTACCCCTACTAATTACACTAAACTCTAATATCATATTAACTAATATTCTCACCCACTATCCTTATTAATTATAGACATACATGAAAAATATATATTTAATGCTTTCTTTAGAAATAAGCAAGTACCTTATAAAAATGATCAAATATATTTTTTAGTTAATACCTTATAATAAGGACTAAAGGGATTTTTTTTTTAAAAAAAAAAAAATTTGTCTGATACCTTGCATTATAGGATCAGTTGCTAAAACAGATGAAAGAAAGCGGTCAGTAATATGAAAGGGGGAAAAAAAGGATGACAGAAAATGAATTTAAAAATTGGAAAATCTCAAATCGGCTTTATTGTATAGAATTAATAACAAAATAATTATATTTGATAAAAAATTCATAATTCATTTTATGCAAAAATATTTGATTTGGGATTTTGTAATTTGCATGTTCTTTATTTAATCCAAAAAATTTTTTTTTAAAAAAAAAAAAACGAAGGGAAGCCGTACCAAGTTAGCAGTATAATACGGCTACAGTAATAGCAAGTAAAATAATCTAGGATTAATGGGCAATTTTGTCTTAGAAGTTTTCACCGATTTTTCGAGGGGCAATTTTGCCCTAGCCGTTATGTGCTTGTTTGGGACCCCAAAAGTGTTTATTTACGTAAATTGAGACAAAATTATTCTTACATACATACTTCGTACATCGTAAATCATGATTAAAAAGCTGTTTTTGAAAGCTTTCATCGCTATTTCAAACAAACACTAATCTTATTTTTGTTAAGGTGCAAATTTGCCTTGTGAATTTTAAATCTAACTTTAAACAAAAATGAAGTAGAAGACACATGAACTTTCTTTACAAATTTACATCTTAACAATAATGACCGTTAAAATGACGTGGATAATATGTGAATCAATAACTCAATATATTTAGTCAATTAACTGTTAAAATTAACTGAGATAACAACTATGACAAAATTGCTTTTTTAAAAAAACTTCTGAGCAAATTGCCCCTCAAAAAACTTCCGGGTAAAATTGTCTCTTCATGAAAACTTTCAGATAAAATTACCCTTAACCCCACAATCTAACTCTTCGTACTTGTTGGTAGAGCTATTCATGATGCCCACGGTCCTATATGCCTGCCCGCTCCCACTGAAAAATCGCCATGCCCTGCCCAAAGAAAAGCCGCCTAAAGAAAAATGGGCTCAACTGGGCTGGGCATTTTTATAGGTAGGGCTAGGCATCGTGCAGGGTATGCCGCCTTGCCCATTTAGCCATGCCCAATAGTATATATTATGTATTTTTTTATAAAATAGTATTATATATTTGTTATAAATTATATAACCTATTTATATTTATATCAAAAATATATATATATATATATATATATATAACTTATAGTAAAAAAAAAAATCTTTTCATTTCTTCATCAGCTCTTCCCTTTGCTCATTTTCGGATGCCCTAGTCGCGAGCTGTCTCTCCTATCTTGATCTCCATTCTCCTCTAGAACTCGATAAATGCCTGACTGCCTCTCCACTCTCCAGTGCTCGATAATTGGTCAATTTTAGGCGCTGCTCATCATTCTTGATCTCTCCAATCTCTACGGCGCCTTGTCTTGAGTCGAGGCTTTCGACATCTCCAGTCTCTAGCCGCGGATCTCACCGCCTCTCCCGTCTCTAGACTTATATTGAAATATTTAAAAGTGTAGAATTATGGATGTTATTTAATTTTTTAGTACCTTAAGTTGTTTTTTCCACATAGGGTGTGGCAGGGTATCGCCATTCTTAGGCGTGGCGCCCCCAAAATTTATTATTATTCTCGCCCAAAAAATGTTGATCCATCGGACGACAAGATGACAGGCATTTTTGCATTTCGCCTAATAATCTTTTTAGGCAAGACATCGGGTAAGGTCGCCCAGCCAACCCTGCTGCCCATGAACACCCCTACTTGCTGACCCGAATAAAATTAAAACAATCTAATTCTTCGTTCTTGCTGGCCCGAATAAAATAGTGCTTCGTTCTCTTTTTGATACATAGTTCCCTCAACCTGGAAGTGGTAGGAACACTTTCAATTCTTGTCATCTATCTCGATCTCAAAACATTCGTTTGATCACTGGTTCGATTTTCTCTATATTCTTAATCCGAGGCTGTCTGTATTTGTTCGACAAGTTCGCTGCTGTTTTCTCAAGATCTGCCTGTCGAATTCGCTATCAACAGTGATCACATCCAGATCTGAATCCGTGTGACTGATTCTATTTTGAGGCGTATGAGGAGGAGTGGAGTGGAAGGAATGAATGAATGTAGCAAGCTTTTCTGGCGTTTGAAGCTTTGTGAAAGCTTGGTTGAACGCTTTAATTACCTTGTCGGGACGGGGCTATATTAGTTTAGAAAGTTTAGCAATTCAATTCTGTCCCTTCAGTGTAATCTTGTGACTGAACATATCTTGGAAGATAAAGTGCTTTCTGAGAATTGCTTGCCGTCATGTTTTATGGGGCGGCGGTATGGGACCCTTGGCTTATTGTTGCGCAAATTGTTTGTCTTCAATGCTTATACTATATCACTCTTGGACTCTTCTTAGCCATACTTGTCGGAACACGAGTGTCTCGGCTGAGTCTCGTGTATTTCTTTGATTATGTAACCATCACTACCTCTACCATAACTGGTTGGTGTGTTATTGCTTCATTTCTTCTCAGCTCAATTGCAGGGTAAATATCCTACTTCTCCTTAGTCCTTACTGACCCCTCATGAGTTTTCTTAGGCTTCAATGCTTGTGTATGTTACTAACTATAAATTGTAATCGACATGTGCTAGTATTCTACGTATCAATGCTCATTTGCCTGTAATTCTATTTCAATAAGGTTATTAACTCTAGTCGTTAGAGATCCATTTCTCACTCTGTAGAATCTATCTTTATTATCGCAAGGAAATCATTATCATTTGCTCTTTTTTCGAAGTTTCAGAGTCGTCCATTTTTTAGACTTCTATGAGACCATATATAGATACTACACGTTTTCCTATTTATGCTCACTAGAGCTCAGAACTGCTTATGTACCGGTGTTTTTGTGCTATCCATTGACCTTTTGATCAACATAATTTAGAAGGGATATTCAACGCTTTTAATTGGATTCTTCATGGCATTTCCGGTCTTTTTTTTCCTATTGCCCATCTCTTTATTTTAGCCCTTTTGTGAGTTTGTCCATAAGCTAATAATGCACAATCATTGAAAAATTGATTTGTTTCTTTTCAGTTCGGTTGATTTTGCTTTGTCTTTATCATTTTCATTGGAGGAGGTAAAATTGGATTTTCCGTACCCTTTATGTATTTTCTGATGCGTCTTAAATTCCCATCTTTCGCAAAACCTGCAGATAAGAAATAAACTTGGGAGAAAAGAGTAAGAAATACTTGAGGGGAGTGGGGTTGGGGAATAAGTTTAGTCAGTGGATATGCTTTTATTCCTTTGGGGGATAATTCTTGTTGTCGTTAACTTACTATATAATTGTACTGTTACTTGTGTTTGAGCATGATTCGCACAGTGTTCAATAAAGTTATTTCTTTTCTGAGGTCATTATTTCTCTGAGTTTCATGGCATTATGGGTGGAACAGTGACCTAGTCAAGTAGTCATACATATTTTCTCATGTATTGTTTACTCAAAAACTTTGAATATTATCTTAACGTTATGAGAAAATGGAAAACTGGAAGGCTTTCCCCTCATTGATAGTCATCGGGTAGTTTATGCATCTAAAAAGAAAAGGAAAGCATGTCATGTCAGACTTCAAAATATATGAACTTTTTTCAGTGGGTCGTCCAATTTGTCTTGTGTTCTGATATTACTGTATGTGTGTATAAGGAGGCTTAGGCAGAGCTGTTGTGGATTTATGTGGCTGCAAAATTGTGGCTTTGTCGGAATGAACTTTTGTAACAACACTTTCATAAGACTTGAAAGTCTCAAACTACTTTGGCTTGTATTTATACAGTCATCTTGTTTCTGCAGGGCTGCTTATATGTTTGTTGTGATTGAAAGGGCAAAGAAGTGCTTGGACTTTTCAGCCACCCTCTACATCATTCATCTTTTTCTATGCATAGTTTATGGAGGTTGGCCATCTTCCATAACATGGTGGATTGTGAATGGTACTGGAATTGCAGTGATGGAATTGCTAGGTGAATATCTGTGCTTCAGGCGTGAAACTCGGGAGATACAATTAACACGATACCGTTCAAGTAAGAACTTTTTCCTGTATGGATGTTTTGCTGACAAGTTGGATATCCCCTGGATATTTAATCTTGTGTGATTATTTATATATTTATAAGTCTCTATGTATGTTCAATTTTCAAATTTATGTCAGGCAAGCATTCACCTCCGTGTTTTGTTTAATTTGTTTGAATTCTTTTTCTTCTTGCTCTGAGACCTTGACATTAATTTATGCTTTATGTTTTATTGGTAGTAATAAGAGATAATAGTATAATTTGATCTGTTTAACTTGGAAAATTACTGATTATTTCGCTAGATGTATAGGGTTTAGAACTGTATAAGCTGTGTTTGGACATGTATAACACACATATTGTAATGCATTTATGTTGTTGGTTTAGAACTATAATTAAAAGCCACATTTCATTTTGATGTCATAGTCAAAGTTAGAGACTCTCTCTCTCTCAAAATCTAATGATCTAATTGTATTAGTTGATTCTGAAATTTCCATTCGAACTATGATGCATTTTTTTCCTAAAACATTCAAACTCCGATCTGTTCTTTGTGATTCACTGTCCCACTAAATATTGGTTTGGCTTTCCCGTGATATGAATTATCTGATAGTGTTGAGTTCTTGCAGGTGTTTGACTGGCAGAAGAATGGCCTTTTCCTTTGTTTTCCTCCTTAGCTACGGGGAAGAAAATTCATAATCAGAGCAGACTAGGTGCACCATTTTTCAGGGAATTATTCAACTCTAGAAGTTAGTGATTCTTTTTTCTTCTTTATTCCCCATGGTTTTTAGGTCATGTGGGTAGTTCCTGGAGCTTCCGTTCTTTTACACTTCTGTGAGTTCTTAGGTCTGCCTACAATCTTAAAATTCGATTAAATGTTGCACAACTCTCTACCCAATATTGTTGAGTTAGAAAATCAAATGAACCTCTGTTGTAAAAATGTTTACTTGATTATTACGTCAATGTGGGATTCAAATTTGCAGTTGGTAATCCGGTATGCAGCCTGTGTAGTTTTGATCATTGGTTTTTCTTTTAAATCTGCTTTCTCCTAGGCAGTGAGGGAGCCTGCGAAGATCCCCGAGATTTTTATGAACATATGAAAGACTCCATGTCTTATGCATGAAAACTTTTATTTGTAAAGTTAGTTGCATTTAATAGCAGATATTGGTATACTTTAACTCAACTTCCACTAGAATGGAGTCGTGCAGACATCTCTCTTGGATTCTCTTTCTAACAAAAGCTGAAAAGAGGATAACAGTTGGGGAAAAATGAAAAGGATGAAAGTAATATAGCAAAGACCATCAGCCCTCTGTTAGCTGAAGGGGAAAGGCTAGGAGCTTCTAAACTGGGATAAGAAACTTTCTCGGTGACCGAACAAGACTTACTTTCACTAAAACAAAAGCTGACTCTTGGAAAATTGCAGGGTAAACCTCACCGGAAAAAAAGAAAATCCCAATACTACTAGAGTTTTCTCTATTTGCCAAAAGTTTGGTGGTGTTAGTTTCTCTAGTTGCAGGTTTTGAAAGTGTTATATACTGGTGGATGTAATTTAAGTGGTTTATGAACCACTTTGTATTGTAATGTGCTGTATTCCGTTGCGGAAACATTGAACTGACTTTTTGAGTTATGCTATTTTGATACATGAAATGTGGCTTATGTATATTTTTTTAACGGCTTCATATGCCAATATTTAGTTGCAGAATGTTCTTTCTTCCTTCTCCAGTAAACGTAGCAATGAACTTGGTAATTTCATGGGCAAATATGAAGTCCTTAAAGTTAATTTCAATGACTTTACAGGAGGAGCACATGGTTTTGATTTCATTGCACGACTTTGCTACAGTAGCACCAAAATGGTGATTACAACTTCCTGCTTTATTATGCTGCCCACTTCATGGAGAAACTAGCATTAATAATAGTTCACTTCCTACATAGTCCTGCTTTATTAACTTCCAACAGGTTTTTCTAATAGATCTAGTTTCCAGTTTTCTTGTGAAACTAGCAGTAACAATAGATGGAGAAATAACTGCTCTGGTCCTTCTTGGTGGTTTCAACATCATCTATTGTTGAAGGTTGATTTGATCATGCTCTCGTCTCTAAGTTTCTATTTTATTGCCACAAATTAACTTATATCTGTTAGTGCTTAATTAATGGGAATGATTAACATCACAAACAGTTAAAATAATAAGGATCTAATAAAAAGAAAAAAAAATCAAAGACCTGGTTAAAAATTAGTGAAACTATAATGATTTATTTATTAACTTCCTTTCTTTAAATACTTAAAATGGCGTTGGTTCCAACTTCCAAGTAGGAATAGATGCCATGATGAATTTTCTTTTAGGTGAAATCACTTTGAAGTCCCAAGGAATGAGTGAAATGATAACAAATTTCCAATAACAAGTGAGCAACATATATTTATTATATGATGTTTACTTGTTATGGAACTTTTTAGAGATGGCTGTATAGAAGTATGGGTCTGTAGTACAAGGGCTGAGTCGAGGATAAAGCCAGAGCAGTATCCGAGAGGAGGTCCCCGTTTATTAGCAATTCAATTAATAATAAGGGAACAGTTATTATTAAAAAAATCAACTTGTGGATATGTTCTTTAAAAAAGTGGATTGGCGTCATCTCTAAGTAAAGTTCATTAATAATAAGGGAACAGTTAGACAGGGCGAAGAAAGTGTCCCCGCTTATTGGAAATTCAATTCACTCATCCATTCATTGCAAATTATTGAGGCCAAGGCTGCTTGGCAAAGTTTGCGAGAATGAAGAACTAACAAGTTACTAATAAATGACCTTTTAGCATAGTAACACAAAAGCTCCCTAATAAGGGTTAAATTCTGCAAAAGCTCCTTAATAAAGGTTCAATTCCGCTTATAACATCATCTCAATCGCCTATAATTAAAAAGAGACATTTGTTCATGCTACTTGGTTGATATGGTGAGTGAGATGCCATAAGGTTTGCTTAATACCAAAGTGACATGCAAAGCTAGACGAAATCACTTGGGGTGGATTCAAAGTGGCAAAGCTAAATGAACTACTTTGCAAGCGAGTTGGGTGTAAAAGCTTGATTGTTGATACGATACTGCCCTGTCAACCAAAGCATAAGCATACTCACCTTAATTATATACAATAGAAAGCAAATTTGGCCATGTTGAAACTTAAAAGTAAAATTGAACATCATACCAGAAAAAAAAAATAACAAAAAATGATGTATTTAACTGAAAGCAGACATCGTATGCAACTAATTTATAAAATTGTAAACGGACATCATAACTCAACTTCTAGAGACCGTACAGAAACAACCCAACCACCTAACGTGGGGGTTGGGAAGGTAGACCCACAGACAATCATTTTCTCTTCAAAACCCTTTGTGAGGAAAAAAAATCCGGATTTCAAAGACCGCAGTCATATCTGCGAAACCATTTCCCATAGAGAGGGCTCTAACCAAAACATTTCAGTGGAGCCCCTCACTGTTAATCCCACCTTTAAAAGCCTATTTTCCAAGAGTCCAAATCGTTTCTTATACAGAAGGTAAGAGACTTCTGGTCTTCTCATTAACTATTAAATAAAACATCAACAAAAATTATGCAGAGCCTGTGTTCTCTGACTTGTCAGTCTCCATGGGTTCAACGGCCGGTGGGGGTGCCTGACCAGCCGATGCATCCCCAGCGTTTTCATTGGCACCGGCATTAGCATTGGTGTTTGCATCCCCCTCAGTTTGTTGTTGTGGCGGCTGTTCACCGCCCTGAGGAGGTGGGGTTGCAGTTGCTTCAGGGGTAGCTGCCGGCCTTGGTTTCATCATGATCGGCTTACAAAACCTTCATGGAAAATTCATAAAGAAAATTACTTCCCGGAAGATGCAAGAGAACAAGGAAACAAATGGGAAGTCCGCTAGTTTACAAAGTACATAAGCGGTAATTGCGTTATGTGCTATGATAAGTCAGTTAGAACACATGAAAGGGTCATCACCATATGGCAAAAGGCATGTACGTAAACTTTATGGTAAAGCAAGATAAGCCTACGTCAACAACTCCAACTGAAGAAAATATCACCTAAATAAAGATGGGATAGGATACGTGGCATACCTATCAACTGCCTCAGCTTTCTTTCTTATGTCAGCTGATAAGAGTACCGGAGGGGCATGTTTTGGAAGTGAATCCTGCTGCTGCTTCTTCTCCCTAAGCCAGGCATCAGCCTCCACACATTGACTCAATACCTACAGAGAAATAGAAAAACCATTTTAGACTCAATGGCAATAAAAGAAGGAAAGAAAAGATTAAATTGACGAGCATTACCTTCTGCTTCTCGGCGATGTCAATATGATCAAATTTGGGATCATTTGACATGGCAGCTTCTTTGTAACTATTTATGCAATAGATGAACTGATCAATAATTGTACCCCTCTCCATAAATTCCTTGTAACGCTGTTCAATTGGATCACCTCGCTGCAGTAATAGAAACTCCAATTATTATAACAAGAAGAACCTTTTACACTAAGTTTTACATGATAAGAGAGAAGGGTATAGATGGAAATGTGTTCTTGATACTTAGCAGGGCAAGGAATATTTATAGTGTAAGAAACTTACCTTTTTGAGTTCCTCAAGCTTGGCAATGTATACACCTTTAGTTTCATCTTCACCGTCTTCATATAACCAGTCTTCTACCTCCTGAAGTTTGGCACTAAAATCCTCTTTCTCTGAAGCAGTGACAAAGTCTTGGTATTTGTCAGCAAGCTGAAGCAGTCACAGCAAGATCAGTTCTATAATTCCTCTACTTACATCAGACCTTGGACAGAATTGGGGGAAAGGCAAGAATTTTTTACCTTGTTTCTCATGTCATAGACATATGCCTCAACTGCGTTTTTCCTGTCTTTTGTCTCCTCCATCACTCGATCTTGTAAAGCCATTTCAAACTCCTTCTCTACGGCTTTCTGGAGATCTGCAGGGGTCAGGGCTCCATAAACCTGCTGTGAGAAGGGTATATTTGTCTTCTTGACCTTCTTCTTTTGAGCCTCAGCCTACAAAATTACAAGCCGTATAGAATGTCAGACAACTATGCTTGAGAATACAAGACTTTCATGGAAGCAAAAAATCAAACAATAGCAGAGTGCAGGTGATCATGATAGTACAGGAGCAGCATGATTACAAGAAGGGTAAGACTTCACATTCAACTATACAGGCATACATTTTAAATTCATTACTGTGACAAATTAGGAAAATCTGTTATGAAACTGTAAGATATTTTTTAACCACCATGAAGTACAAATATTAGATAATTTGAACTGCCACACAAAGAAAATGCTTATTGAAGACTACCTATAGATGCAAAACCATCAAGATCTCATCACCATCCCACCCTCTCCACAACTCGCCTAAAATGTTATTGACTTGCATAACTTAAAAGCTCTAATATAAAACCAAATATCACATGATATCAAGAAAAATTAATAAGTTAATCAATCCTATGTCGAAAGATAAGATCAAGGACAGAAGGGGTAACTAGTTATAACTTATAATTAAGCGAGTATAGATATACTTAAATACACCAATCGATAGAACCAACCTTGGTATCAGTTTCCAACTGTACAGGTTTTTCTGCTGTTTCAGGAATGCCATTTTCGACCCCAGGGGCATCAGCAGTTGCCTTTGCATCTTGCATATTGACATCAGTATCATTAGAGCTTGGTGGTGGCGCAGCAACATCAGCAGGAGCCTCATCAGTGTCCATCTTAGCATTTTCTCCTGCTGGTTCTTTTGACACTGGAACCTCAACAATTTCCTCCTCCAAAAGCTAAACAGGAGGAGTAGAATGTTAACCCAAAAGGTGAAAATATTTCCACCAGACCTCAGAATACAGATTCCAGTAGAGAAGAGAATATAAGTGCACCCAAACTCACAGCATTAAAAATACTTACAGTAGCTGACTCAATAAATACAATTCCATGCAAATGCAGACGAACTTTCACTTTCACTTTTGCCCTTTCACTATTTGCAGTTTGGAAAGGACCGATCTGCATAAAGAATGCAGTCAGATGACTACCAAGAGAGAAAAATAGAAAAAAATAACACTGAACTGCTCTCCCATAAAAAAAGAAAAGAAAAGAACAAAATAAAGGGTTGAAAATATCCTTACAGTATATGTGCTAATCTTTACAGGTCCTTGCAGCTCACTCACATCATCATACTGTACATCAACAGAAAAAGTTCCTGACCTATAGAATGTCAGGGCCTTTACACTAGGTATGGCATTTCCTTTAGGAAAAACAACAGTACTTTGATGATTATCTGGTCCACTTTCTTGAGCATCTGGACCAGAACCTTTCCATGACAGTGAAATTGAAAACGGAAAGCTTTCATTGACCTTCAGATACAGAAATAAGCATCAGCAATCTAGCATGCGTATTGTAAAGGAAATTAAAAATCATTCAATTAAAAAAAGTGACTGAAATCCATATTCCCCAGGGCCCAAAACAGTTCCGCACTGAGTAAGATAGCATAGTAAAAAAGTAAAGAACAAATGTCAGCATGTAGAGAATGATAGGATGGAAGAAACTTTACCTGAAACTCTCGTACTTTAAACGTTGGACTAAGAATTGCACATTGTAAGGCGCAACCCTTGGCCACACACTCACTTGCATTCATTGTGCGCCTAGGCTCCTTTTTAAAAAATTCGGTCAATATTTTGTTGATAGCTGGTACACGAGAACCTGAGCCAACCACCTCAACCATGTGAATATTCTCAACTGTAAGGTTTGCTTCTGCTAATGCCCTCTCTAAAGGTGCCTTCACGCGCTCCAAAATTGGAACACTTAGTTGCTCAAAATCCTCACGATCAATGAATCCCCTGACATCCTTCTCATCCATTAGGCATTCAATGTTCAGAGGTGCCTTTGGATTTGCACTGAGAACCTTCTTCAGCTTCTCACATGCAGCCCTGAGCCTTAGACAAGCCCTGGCATTCTGGAAAACATCAATCTTGTACTCCTCCTTAAATTTTGCAGCAAAGTGATTGAGCAAGACCTCATCAAAATCTCTACCACCTAGAGACCTATCAAATGAATGGGCCAATACTTTCAGCTGACCCTTTTTAAAGCCAGCAATGCACACTTGCATGCTAGCATGTCCAATGTCAACAAAGGCAACATTCAGTTGATCATTTTCAGGAAGATCTGTTTTATAAATTCCATAAGCCAAGGCAGTTGCCGTTGTTTCATGAAGCAAGCGAAGAGGATGCAGGCCAGCAATCTTTGCCGCATCTAATACTGCCCTTCTCTGAAGATCAGTAAAATAAACTGGAATTCCAATGCAACAATCGACAACAGCAGCATTCAGATTCTTCTCAGCTATCCCCTTGAGATCTGACAACACCATTCCCAGGACCTGAGTGGGTGTAAATGTTCTAACTTCACCCAAATACCGTGCATGAATTAATGGAAATCCATCAGGCCCTTCAGTGACAGCATAAGGCAACGATTTCAGATCTTGCTGCAATTCTGGGTCGGAAAATTGTCTACCAATTAGTCTCTTTATCTGTGAGATTGCATTCTTGGGGTTCGTCATAGTAGATGCAGCCCCAGCAGTCCCAATGAACCTTTGTTTGTCACCGAAGCATACAACTGCAGGAGTTTCACGCTTGGACTCATCATTGAGTACAACATCAATCCCTCTCTGCCTTGCAACAGCAACAATGCAGCTCTCATTCCCAAAATCAAAACCAACCACGCTCATCTTTGCAGGAAAAGTTTAACCAGTCACTTAGAAATTGGTCTTCCAGCCAAAAAGATATCTGAAAATTTCATCAAACAATTACATCTGAAACACAATGTTTTCTGGTAAAATAAATGGCCACGAACTAGAAAACCATAAAATCAAGCAAAAGGTCAGCTGAGCAATGAAAAGGTTTGTGAAAGAAAAGGAAAAACTAAATGCTCAGTTCTTTAGCCCGCATGTACCCATGAAAAGCAAGGATATTAACAACATTCTATGGACAGACACATGCAGTTTTAATTTAGCATTGGATCAAAAAAGTATAGATCATAATTATTTTTTTTAAAAAAACATTTTAGCATATATACCATAACCTAACCATCAAACACATTACCGGGTACAATTAGTTGCAAATACAAACCAGCCATGTATCAATTCCCTTTTTCCTGGAAAGGTATCAGGTTTTCCATCGCAGCCACCAACACCTTAAGCTTAGAAGTGAAAATTACGTCTAAAAATTCAGTAAGAACCAAACACGACGACAGAGTTAAATTTGCGCTCCAATAACTACCGAAGAGACGCAATGTACACATTCAAGCACCACTGACGAAGCAAACATAAACCAATCGCCAATTTGAACAAATTTTAAACAGCCCGTAATATCAAGTGCCCACAATTATTTCCACTGTAGCTAGACATATTGCATGAATCTAACACCAGGAGCTAGCAGATCTACAGCCTTAAGAAACATCAAATGAAACGCAACAGATATGAATCTGATGAAGAAAAAAGCAAGGGGTTACCTCAAGCGACGATCCAGAAGAGAAGAGAAGCCGCGACGACAGGTCTAAAGTGTGGTGGTAAGAGTTTGGGGTTCTGGAACAATCTGAACGACTAAACCTTTTAACAATCTGAACGACGAAGAGGAGGGGAAACAAGGCTTAATAAGGGCGTGCGATTGTGCGGGGCCGGTGGGGAATTCTCGAGCAATTTTTTTTTTTTTTTTTGGGACAATTTCAACCCTTAAAAAAATTAAAACAAAAATATAAGTCCAAGTCTTTTCTTCTTTAATTTTAGAAAGACGTGCTCCGTTGGGCCTAGAGAAGTCTAGATATACAGCCATCGTTCTAGAATGATCTACGCATGACTTCTCTGGAGAACCTTGAAACAGCGAACCGGTCGTTAGTGTTTAAGATTAAGCATGTTCTCACTAATTATTCAGACCAAAAAAAAAAAAAAAGCATGTTCACTCTAATAGGTAATAACTACGAGATCTAGTTGATTTTATTTAAAAAAAATAAGGAAACTAATTAAATTATTTTTATTTTTTTCTAAATTGATTTGTTTGACCTATAGTCTGATATAAAATCAAATGATACACAATGATATGATTAACTAATTTATTTAGTTTTCTTAATCTCTTCAAAAAAATCAACTAGATCTTATATTTAATATTTGATGGAGTATAATTAATCATGATAAAAGCATAGATTTTTTGGAAAATAACATCAAGGTACCAATTAAAAAAATAATATCAAAAAAGTCTTATAACTTCATCAATTGTAACTCTTTTACTCTCAACGGCTACCCTTTCACTAGTCATTGATAAGTTATGAGACTTTGCTTATAGTGGTATTTTTCTTGTTTAGAACTTTAGTGTCATCTTCCCTAGTTTTTTTTTTTTTTTTTTACCTTGAGATAAAAGCATAGATTATGGGTAGGAGAAATGTGTGTTTCATTTTATAAATAAAAAATATTATGGAAAAAATCCCAATTAAATCTAATTAAAATATTAAAATCTAAATTCAAACATATATATATATATATTTAACAAATTGCTAATTAGACCTCTTAAGGATTTATAAATAACGTTAAAAGAACATAATGGCCCCTCCAATTAAAAAGAAGAATCAAAGGTAAGTGATTACTTCCATTTTTAGTTAGAATATCCATTAATTAAGTTAACCTGACATGAAACTTTGTTACTTGAGCTAACATGTTTTCTTCATTCTCATGCATTTTCCTTTCTGCAGACCCAACATTCCCCTGATGAGAGGAGAGTATTTGTGGGAAAGCCTATTATCTGCATTCTGTAAACAATCTGCAAAACTACGAAAAGGAAACTCCATGTCAGGTTTGGAGAAAAGGAGAATAGCTTTTACGACATACGAAATAAATAATAAATATGTAAGAAGAATTTTATCTCAACTTATAAAAAAGATTCCTAAAATCATAATTTCAGAGTTACTCAAAGGCATGCCCATTCGTCTTTTCAAGTTGGCGTGAACTGATCAAATCCAATATAAATACAATATATTGATTCTATCAATTGATCATTGATTAACCTTATAGCTGTTTATTAAAGGGAAAATCTCTTTCAGGTTCCAAGATATTAAGAAAATGTTAAAAAAGTCCCACAGAAAATTCTAATATAAAAAATGTCTGAAAAAGTTGTTAAAACCCATAAATGAAGTTGTTAATTAATTATTGAAGGAGTTGTCAATAAAACTTTTCTAACATCATAATTTTTTGTAAGACTTTTTTGACATTTTTTTCCTCCCTTATCACCTTAAAGGGATTTCTCTTTATTAAATGACTGAACATGTATGATTGCTATCATACAGATGCCTTATCAGGGAAGTGGATTGGAAAGTCATTCATTTTTTCTTGCAAAGGTGATCCTGTTCCTGTATCTTATCTAAATATTTGTTTTGCTAAATAGATTCTTAAATTAAAGAGAGACATTATGGTATTTTAACAATATTCAGAAATTCTAATAAGACCTTTAAGAATTAATTGAAAGTGTAAACTGGAACTTAAATTTTGGTATCTCAAATATTATTAAATGGTATAACAATTTGGCAGATTTAAAAATATCATCTATCATGTCAATTGAGTCCGGTAACTTAAGAATTAAGAATGGGTATTCCAAAAAGAATTAAGAGTGGTATTCTATGTTGAATAATGTGCAAAATGTAGAAAAATAATAATAAGGATGTGTAAAAAATTTGGTATATTACTGAAGCATATTGGTAATCATGTTGTGGGGAACAATGTCAATACTACATTAATTTAAAGTCACGAAGTCATCAGAAATTAATATACAGTCTTAAAGTATATAATTGAAATTGTATTAAAAAAATTACATAATTGAAAGAGTGATGTTGTCATTGGGAGCACATAAGGTGCTTCTCCTTTATGTGCTCCTTACATGCTCATCCCTCTAATTAGAGGAATGAGGTATTTTATTTATTTAACTTTTTATATATTTCATTTATTTAGATTTAAATTATATGTTGTTTTCGAGATTTTTTTTTTGCACTAATATCTTAAATTAATTAGTTTCCAGGGATACCGGTGTTACGGGACAAACATTTCGAATGCAGGGATGAAAACTAATTAATGTGAGAGATCTTGGGTCAAAAAAACATTTGAAAGAAAGATCATATAATTTAAATCTAAATAAATACAATATATAAAAAAAATGTGCTTCATCTTTCTAATAGAGGGATAAGACATAAGGTGCACATAAGAGATGTGTAGCTATGAAGGATCTATCTATCTAGGGCTTCGATGCAAAAAAGATTGGTTATGTTTTTAAGAGATAGGAGCTTCCTAGCTATCATCACCAAGTCTCTAGAAATTGAGAAAGCTTTTCCTTTTTCAGGGCTAGATTTGTCAGAGTAAATTCGGCTACATCTTGCCTTTTGCATGCCCAATTAACACCATGAAATTAAATCAAGTCAAATTAACATTAAATTATGTTTATATTTTATCTTAAAATATAAAGCAAAATATATTATCCAAAAAATTAAAATAATGAAAAGAAAGTTAAAATAAAAATAAACAGATGTTAATCTAAGGACTTTCTCAACTGCTTCTAAATGAAGGCCGTTACAGGTGTTTTTGTTTTTTCAAATTTACAATTTTTTTGTCATGATTGAAGAGTTTCAGTTCCTTTTCAACACTATTGGGATTAAATATTAGTACTTCTCTCAGTGAGAATTTGAACATTGATTTACCACACCTTGAGAGACTAGTCGCCTATAAGAATATTGGACGTACTTAGAGTGAGCCGCTAATCTCTAATACCCATGCTAATCAAATACCAGTTGTGGAAGTAATTATGATGCGCAGCAAAAACACAACATAGACAGGAAGAAGAAGAAGAGAGATATGTGTTTATTTGGAATAGCAATTGAAGTTTTTAAAAGCAGCTTTTCAATCGTGATTTGTGATATAAAAAGTAAGTACTCCCTCTTGTCCTTATTATAAGGCACAAACTAATTTTTCTCACAAATCAATAAAAGCAGTTAAAGTCAATAAAGTTGTCCTAGAATCTAAGTAATTTCCAATATTACCCCTACTAATTGCATTAAACTCTAATATCATACTCCCTCTGGTCCTTATTATAAAGACCAACTAAATGTTTTATTTGGTCCTTTTTATAAAGACTTCATTTGATTCCTTAATGAGTATTAATTATTTCTTTCCATGTCTGCCCATTATTAATAAGGGTAGTTGGTGAGAGTAATAATTAATAGAAATTAGAGTTTAGGGCAATTAGTAGGGGTAATATTGAAAATTACTTAGATCCTATGATAATTTTATTGACTTTAACTACTTTTATTGGTTTGTGAGAAAAGTTAGTTGGTGCCTTATAATAAGGATCAGAGGGAGTATTAATTATTGCTCTCACCTACTACCCTTATTAATTATGGGCAGACATGGAAAAAAAATAATTAATGCTCATTGGGAACATAGAAGTGCTTTATAAAAAGGACCAAATAATTTTGTTAGTTGGTGCCTTATAATAAGGACCTGAGGGAGCATGTAATATGAGTTTTATCTTGATTTACGTGAATATGCATTTGTTGGGGGTCCTAAAAGTGATCTCAAACAAGAAAGTAACATAGAGGGAAAATAAATTAATATATGAATATCTATGTTCAAATAATTCACAACTGAACCCTTTATGCTTATTTATAGTGTTCTACGTAGGGCAAAAAAAAAAAAAATAGTGTTCTACGTACTCATTCCTCTTTACATACATATCTTTTTTATAGAGAGACAACATATCATTTCCATAAAAAAGACACAATCTACCGGTGAAACAATATCACTTGTAGTTGTAGAGTCATATCCTATGACTTAAAATTTGACCAAAAAAAAAATATCCTATGACTTAAATAATATGACTTATAACAGTGGGAAAATATCACATACTTTTTTTTTTTGATATAAAAATATCACATACTTCAACACAGGCTTTTATATTATATATATATTGTGACCTTAATCTTATTGGGCTTGGGCTTAATCTAGTAAGGGTGGACTAGGTTATTTTCCAACACCACCCAACCCCCTTGGTAATTTCTCTTTTTTTAAAAAAAAAATAGCGAAAGGTGATTTGTAAAATGGAATACAGATCGATGTATTAACGAGCAATAAAAGCCCAACCATGTTTTTCTCTCTTCAAGCCCGCAAAGCATTTTTGGGTAAATGGCAGCGCTGAAGTGTGGTAAGCCATTTGGATTTACGATTCATTCTAAAGACTTGCCTATATTATCCAAAAAAAAAAAAAAATCATTCTAAAGACAAAAAGTGGCCCTTTCGTACAAGGGATTAGTTTAGCAGGAGAAAATTTAATTAGGTGAATTTTAAAAATTAGAGAAATAAAATTAATTTTTTTAATATTTTATATTATATATCATGTTTATTAAAATTTTATTACTCCACTTTTTCAATTTTTTTAATCTGACTCATAAATTTTTCTGCCCACTCATCTCTTCCAAATCTCTCGTACTAAACAACTTATAAAGAATGCTTACATGTAAGGTAAAAATCATACTTCATTTAGTCCTTATTATAAGGTAATTCCAACCACCTCATCAAATACTAATGAGCATAGGCAGACCCACATGTTAGTTCTTTATGTGTTTTGATGATAACTGACAATTGTAAACACAAGTTGAAGTTTATATTTGGTAAGTTGAAAAACTTACTATCAAAGACAAACTCGAGTATTGGTCTCAATACTCGAGTATTGACCTGACAGAGAGTAGCTTAATTTTATTAAACAAAGCAATACTCAAGTTTCCATTTGGAAACTCAAGTATTGAACTTACAGAGAGCACTCAAAGTTTTTCACTCTGAGCCAAACTCAAGTATGGGTTTGAATACTCGAGTATGGATCATACAAAGACTATTTCAATATTAGCTAAAGTTTTTAAAACTCAAGTATCCATTTGGATACTCAAGTATTGATCATACAGAAAGTCTCCAAAGTTTACAACTTGTGAAAACTCGAGTATGAATTTGAATACTCGAGTATGGGATTAACAGAAAGTTTTCAAACTTTACACATGTCTTTGAAAACTCAAGTATTGACTTGATATAGATTTCTCAAAGTTTTCAAATTCTCTGAATACTCGAGTATGGGTCTGCAAACTCGAGTATCAGACTGACAAAAAGTTTTCAAGTTTTACACATGGTTTGAAAACTCAAGTATCATTTTGAATACTCAAGTATTGACTTGGCAGAAACTTTTCAAAGCCTTTCAAAATCTCAGAATACTCGAGTATTGAGTTAGAAACTCGAGTATCGGGCATACAAAGAGCTTTGCTCTTTTTCAATGATTTGGAAACTCAAGTATTGAAATGAAAACCCAAGTATTGAGGTTTTGGACTTAAACTTATTTTCATATCAAAAGTTCAAAACTCAAGTATGGATTTGCACACTCGAGTATTGTTCATATTTCAAAGATATGGTCCAAAGCTCAAATCACGACATTCCTCTCTGGAAGAGGAATACTCGAGTATCATCTTGGATACTCAAGTATTTATATAAGTGCACAGTGCTAAACTCGAGTATTGAAGAACATACTCGAGTATAGGTCGCATAGTTTGAAAATCAAATCTGACGAATTTGTGAAATATTCTCCTTTGATCTCAATACTTCTTCTCTACATTTACTACTATTCTTAACTATGTTTAATGAGTTTGTTAGTGAGTTTCAGATTGTTTAGAGGACATTAAATGAAGATTTGAACAAAAGCAAAAGCAATGTCAGAACATTAAATGCAAAGTCCAGAAACTTGCATCCTTTTGTACCATCATTCTCTACACATTGCAAAGGGATTAATGTCTGCTTTTCCTAAAGCGAAGAATGCTCCTCCAACGGATCTATTACAAGGAAAGTCAACACTAATCCTCCGGACAAAAGGAATTAATCGAAGAGTAGAGAGGAAGACACCAAAGTGCCTCCAACAAATTTAGATTAGTGCACCAACGATCATAATGGAGTTAGCAACGAATCTTTAATGCTCTCTTAGTATAAATAGAGCAACATTCAATTCTTCTCAACTAACACACCTGCTGAAAACGAATTACATTCAAGTTTTACAACTACTCTTTTAGTTTTCACTTATAAAGTATCTTCTGATACATTAAGCTTCAGTGTTTATCATTATCTACTCTTAGAGAGAGTTCACTGATTGTAAATCATTTATTGTAAAGAATCTCAAGTCTGAGGACTTGGAGATTGAGATATTGATTGCAACTTGTAAGAGAGAGTAAGTTCTAGTGAGAGAATCACTCTTGAGTTACAGGGTGTGTAATCAATCGTGATAGTGAAATCCCAAAGTGTCTGGGGACTGGACGTAGGTCAAGAAATTGGACCAAACCAGTATAAGTCTCTTGTGTCTTGCTATTCTTCCCTATCCTCTGTCCAGCTCTGTTTTAGTGTTCGAAAACAGAGCAATTACGAAAGAATTCTTAAAATCCCCAATTCACCCCTCCTCTTGGTGATTAAGCTCCACTTTCATTTGGTATAAGAGCCAGGTCTTTTCTGAAGAGATTAACATCTCGAGAAGGATCATTATGGAAGGTATTCTACCTGATGGAGCTTCGATTTTAAATAGCACCATTGACTTCTTTGAATAGGAGGCTATTCCAAAATACATAATTAAATTAATTAGATATATATCCTAACCTATTTCCATTTCAATACAAAAAGTACTGAGCATAATTATTTAATATTAATAGTCGTAGTTGGGAAGTTAAATATAACTACAATTATATTGGTCTTTTTCTTTAATTAATCATCACATGTTGATATAAATTTTAGGCAAAGAGCTGCTAGCTAGCTAGTCGGTACAAAATCGTGAGAGGGACATTGTTTTTGGATGGAAGCAACGTAAGTGAGTGAGAGAGTTGGTAGTTCATAGTAAATAGAATAACGGGGAACATGCGTTAGACAGTTTCAACATCAATAACACTTATTAATCTCTCACCGAACACCACAAAACTACACAAATTAACATTTAAACATTATAATTTATATATTTAATTTTAACTTCTTTCATACTCCAAATCCTACCATACTCTCTGCATGTGATGCCTACATAGGAAAATGCCAAAATCTTTTTTTAAAAATAAAATAAATAAAAAGCCAAAATCTATATATTCAAATCCAATATTCAGTCCAAAAAAAAAAAAAACCTATAAAATTTCTTAATTTTTTTCCCTCTTTTTGATGTTCAGGTTCCATCCACTTTTATTAACATAAGTATCTTTATATTTGAGATAATCATGTAAAATACTGTTCAACACAAAATGTGTAAATGAGCATTGTTGTGGGGGAATTCGAATATTGATTTGCCATATTGAAAAAAGATGACTAGCTAGTCCCTACCACTATCATCAGTCCAACCCCATTAATTTAAAATATATTATGGTTTGTTAATTTACATGTATATATAATTAAATTTATGAAAACACTGAAGTTTCTTCCCAATCCCCATTAATTAAATATATTTTAGGATGCGCCATTCATGGTTTGTGAATTTGGTACATGTATATATAACTAAATTTAGAAAAATACTTATATCAAATTATTTATATTTCATTATATCAAGCACTCCATTATTCTTTAGTTATTCTTTAGTCACACATGACCATATCTATATGTTTAAAATATCATTATTTAATTAATTATAAACTTATATGAAAAAGATAGGACATATGACCATATATGATTAAAGAATTTGACATAATAGATATTATAATTATCTTGATGTAAGTATAATCTTTAAATTTATATTTATTCAAAATGTGTTTTATTTTCAAAATGTGATCAGCTTATTCATTTTATAAATCTTATATTTTGTATTAGTTTTAATTCGTCATTTAGAAACTTATAAATAAGACTAAGTAAAATTTAATGAAAATTAGATAATATTTAAAATAAACACTAAACAGAATGAAATTACATTTTCTTTTTCTTTTTTTCCCCTCCTCTCCAGTGGAAAATATTTGGCGGACCCAAATCTAACGCTACTCGTCTCATCTTCTTCGTGACCCCCTACCTATCCCCACCGTTCGAACACTTCGCGGCAGTGTTGTCAGCACTGTCTCCGATCGCCGACGCAAACCGGCGATGACATCCACGAAAGCACTGAGTATGAATTTATGCGATTTCTTCTCATTCAGATTGAGATAATAAAACAAAAGCTCTTCCATGAAATCCCAATCCACCCTTTCCTCATTCTTCAACCTCGCTTCCACCATTTCCTGCATGGACCGCCGGAAATCATCGTACGGTGTCGGCGAGTACATCAAGACGGCAATGAAGTCTTGAGGAAGCGCCTCCACGGCCTGACTTTTACGATGATTTTCCGATGATACATTCGGATAATCATTGAGGCTTGTGGTCGAGCTTGAGCTTGAACCGGCTTCGTCGTCGTCGCTGGCGGTCGTCGTCAAGCTCAACCTCGAAGCATCCTCGACCAGAGAGCCGGACAAGCCCGGCGTCACAAAGAATCGGTTGGAGCCACGAAGATCCGGCGGGAGGGCGAGGTCGAGCCGCGGCGATTCAAACAAAACCGGTTCTAATTTCTGAGGACGAGCTTCGATCTCTTGTTGTTCAGATTCTGCATTCTTCTCTGTTTCTTCATGGTCTTCTTTGACATATAAAGACTTGAAATTCTCGAACAGGAAGCGATCAACATCAGAGAGAGAAGCAGAATCGTTATTGTTGCTTGGTTGACGAGCTTGAGTTTCATTTCTTTGGTGACCACCAACATCAACAGACAAGGTTCTAGGGTGCTTGCAGTTAGAGAAGATCCAACTTTTGGAAGAAGGGGAATTGATTTGGGGATTCGGGTTTCGTTTGAGCTTTGAGATGTAGTCTTGAAGCTTCTTAGGCATGATTGATGGTACTCGACAAGCTTGACGACGACGAGGTTCTGACGACGACGACGACGATAATGATTCAGCATTGGAGTGTGGTTTTATATACACAGAGAAGGACATATGGAAGGTAAAATAAATTAAATTAGGAAGGTGTGGAATTATTTAAATTTAGGTAAATTAGGGTTTATGT
Organism: Acacia melanoxylon; assembly: GCA_019022615.1. Lineage (NCBI taxonomy): Eukaryota > Viridiplantae > Streptophyta > Magnoliopsida > Fabales > Fabaceae > Acacia > Acacia melanoxylon. The sequence continues at coordinate 8,855,318 of JAFJYJ010000010.1, forward strand.
CGTATATATCCTCAAAAAACAAGAAGACAAAGGTAGGGAGAAATTTGGTGTGAAGGCATGATTATTGACCTAATTCCATTGAAAGTGGTATGGAGATCAATATTGGTTTGTGTACCAAATTATGAGGAATTTTGGAGATCAAGTGGGAAAGATTATTATTGACTTGGTGTGTGGTAAAAATTAGAATGAAATATGTATAATATGATGAGAATGATTTGAAGAGAGGATTGAAATAGTAAGATAAGAAATTGCTTCCCAGATTTGTTTTGGTGGAGATTATATGCATGAACTTGGTCAGAAACTTACATGGGAAACAATTAATGGTGAATTTAATTATTTCTATATATTTATAAACGTTATATGAGTTTCTTTTTGATTTCGTGGGTTATATATAAGATTGTTATGAATTAGTCAGATTATGGAAAAGAATCAAGTAGTAATTATTAAGCAGTTCCCGAGCAAAAAAAAAAAAAAATATTAAGCAGTTAAATCTTGGGCAATATTCATTGTATTCACAAATAAATAACTGATTAATTAGGCGGTTTTAAAGTAGATTATTTCATTTTTATTTATATACACTCATCGTAATTTTAACACCCAACCCCCCCCCCCCCCAATTTTTTTTTTTTTTTTTTTTTTTTTTGAATATGTACACAAGAGGTTGGAAAAAAAAAGTAAAAGAAGAACAATATATAGCCTTTTTTTCCCTGATTATAGCTTCGTGCATTTATTTTTATTCTTTTGGTTGTTCTCTACTCATTTTTATTATAGCTTATGAGACTTTTAATTTTATTAATACTCATTTTATATTCTAATTAGATAGAAAATGTTTTTATCATTTTTTTTAATAATCAAATGTTTTAGGGAAATTTAATAGTAGTAGTAATAAAATTGTTTTTTTAAGAGATTAAGGAAACAAATTAAATTATTTTAGAGTTTTTTTTTTAATTTTTTTTTCTCAAAACTAATTAGTTTGACTAATAAAATAATATATAATTTAAAGATATAAAACATATGATATGATTAAATAATTTATTTAGTTTTCTTAATCTCTTCAAAAAATATTAACTTTATAGTATACCACTCTGGTCCTATTTATAAGTCCACTTTGACCAAAAAATTTGGTTCTATTTATAAGTCCAGTTTCATGTAATAAATGAGATTGTAACAATTTTACCCATATTAATTGTACTCATAAAGAAAGAGAGAGAAGAAACAATTGAAAAATGCTTCAATCATAAATGAGGAAAGAAAGTTGAAAGTTTACCTATATAAACATTGAATCAACTACATCTCCTCGATATGTGAGATTTGGTCAAACCGAACTTATAAATAGGGACCAGAGTGGTATGTTAGTATATTTAGGACAAGAGAGAGGAATATTAAATAGGAAAAATCCTTTTCGCGCTTTTTGGAGTAAAAATCCCAAAAAAGACCTTGGCCTTTTTTCTCGGGATTTTCGAATCTGCGTGAGTTGTTAACGGAAATTTGATATAGTTGTTAATTAACAACTAAATCAGCCTCATTAACAACAATTTTTTAACAACTAAATCAGTTCATTTAACAACTATATCAAGACTTCGTTAACAACTATATCACCACGTTAACAACTTCATTGGAGATTCGAAAATCCCAAAAATGCCTTTTATGAGATTTCAGAATTATGAGGGTCTTTTTTAGGATTTTTCCTCCAAAAAAGGCTCTGAAAAGGATTTTCCCTATTAAATAAGCATGAATTTAAGGTTTCGGAGGCTGACGTCGGGAAATGGGACAAGGTCGGTCAATATGCAGTAAGGTTGCGTGTAGCTTAAAGAAGCGTGGATGTTGTAAAGTGAGGACAAGGGTCGGTCACTACTCACTACACAGTCAGGTGGAGGTGGACCGAACCGTTGACATGGTCTGATCAAGTGTCAATATAGTGACGTGGCATTCCACCTGTTGGGTGACTTGGACTTGAGGACTATGTGCCTGCTGATGTAGACATTGACATGGACAATTACTAGGACAATGAAGGTTGTTCAGTTGATGGCATGGACGATGACCTTATGATGAGTAGGACATATAAGGTGATGTGGCTGATAATGTCATGTGAGCAGGACAAGTGTGAGTCAATGAAGATGATGAGTTGGAACTTTGAGCCTCCTCAAGACGTTAAGGTGGCCGATAACATAACTACTAACTAGTCACAGCTCCAGCCTCCATGTCATGTTACACGGAAAGATGACACTTTTGCAAGTTATAATGAATGATGCGGCTGCTAAAGTAGATGTTGACATGGATGATGATTAGGAAGGATAATATTGATGTGGATAAGACAAAAGATGAGGGAAAATTATTAGGTACCCAGTGCACCACGTCACTCATGCATTGGCAAGTGAGATTTTGACAGTTCAAGTGCTTCTATCCTATGTGTAATCCACGTGTCACTCCGCCTCACTCTATTATTCTAATGATATACTCCCTTCTGTCTTAATTATAAAGAAATTTAGTTCACTTTTTTTTTTAAGGAAGTTTAGTTAAATTAATTTTTAGAGTATTTTTATTTTTATTTCTTTCTTCAAACTAAATAATTTGACTAATAAACTAATATATAATTTAAGAAAACACAACATATGAAATGATTAAGAACTTATTTAACTTCTTTAATCTCTCCAAAAAAAGTCAACTAATTTCTTATAATTAGGGCCAGGAGGTAGTATTTAGAAACATGTGCTTCTTCTCTCATCCTCCTCCCGACGGTTAGGCTAAGACGTCCTTTCACCTCAAAAGAGAGGAGGTTCGATACCACGTGTCGATGTGAGCGCCCATTAGTGGGCGATCTATAAATATTTATGTATGCGTTTTTTGAATGGAGAGCGATATCCTAACTTGATAGGTAACGGTGTCTACCCCTACCTAAACTTTTCGAAAAAAAGAAAAAAAAGAAAAAAAACATGTGCTTCTTCTCTCATCCTCCTCCTGCGACACTTTTCAGAGAAGTCCCCCTCTCTCTACATTGCCACCACGCCACTCCTCCCTCTCTCTTTCCCCCACCGCCACAACTGACAACACTCTCTCTTTCTCTTTCCGCCATGGATCTCACCGGCATACCACTCTCTCTCTCTCTCTCTCTGAGATGTCAAACCCAAACCCATAAGAGCTTAGCCATGACCAAACCGACAGGCCACACTGGTTCTCTCCCAGCTAATCCTCCTTCACCGCAATGTCTCTTTCATTGGAGCACTCAGCCGCCGACGTCTTGTACTCCAGTGAAGATGTGTTGATCTGTCGCCACCCTCCATCACACCATCATCTTACCCCTCGCTCTATTATCCGTCGTCCAATGTGATCATCATCAGCGAACTACTTCGACCGTTTCCTCTCCTGCTCTTCCTCTTCTCTTCCGGTACAGTACGGCCAGATTACACCGAAGTGGAACTATCTGATTTTCTGTGAGAAGTTTCTGACATTTCTTTATTTCTTATTTCTATGTGTTTTGATAAATAATATTCAACGAAGAAGAAAGAAACAGAGTAAGCTTATTGCCGGTCAGATCATTACAACGACATATTTGGTGACAAGAATGAGAACTTAGCATTTGACATAATGGAGGTTGGGAAGCCTCCATGATCGCCAAAATCATAAGTTCATAAATGGATGAATAAGAAGGAGTCAAAACGTGATTTCTTATTTTTAGGCAGAACAAATGTTTATTAACTAAGTGGACGCATTTCCTTTACAAAATTTCTCCCAAATTAAAAATTGGGAATTACTAAACGGTGCCTTCTTGAAGCTATCAAAGTCCCTCTCTTGTTTTTGCTGTGAAACAGAGGACCCTCTCATTCCATTTGTAACAGAAATACCTGAAACATGCAAAGCATACAGACAGAAAGAGATGTGGTGTCCAGCCCCAGGAGTGCCGAAGCAAGACGAAAGAAAATCGCCGAGAGAGGTTCTGATCGTCTCGCCTTGATTACCGGCCAGATTCAAACCCTTCCTCCGTTACCTCCACCGCCACCGCCCTCTCCGTCGCCGCGCTCTTCGCCTCGTTTCCATCATATCCAACCTCGTCACGTTCGCCCCGAATCATTACCCGTTGAATTGTCTCAAGAATTCCATCCCGATCTCAGAAATATTCACTCCTTTTCTATCCCAGGTTCCTTCCTTCATCCAAATCTATGAACAATTTTTCATGAGGCTGCCCCAAAGTGTTTCAGTTTTTTTAATTCAATGTTGCCGGTAATATAACATTGAAACCAAAAAAAAAAAAAAAAAAAAAACTTCTAAGCAAACGTTGCTCCTGGACAAAAACTGGGACAAATTTGCACCTCGGTATATTTGTACAGTTTTTGAAATACTGTCAATCGGTATGAATATGTTAATCAAGAATTAGTGTCTTCTATAGGCGTAAACTGTCATTTAATTTCCCCCCAGTAATGCGGTCTCTTCTTCATTTCTGTTCAAAACGTGCTTCTTATTGTCCTGCTGCAAAAACTCACTGCATTACATATACAAAATAGATTTTAAGTGTATCTTTGTGGAGAGAATATAACTAAATTTTTGTGGAGTGTTTGAGAGAAAGAATAATGGTTCTTACATTATTGTATATATTAGCTTGATTTGCAGTTTAGCCAATGAAGAAGATACTCGATCGGCTATCAGTATTATATATATAGTGATGCAACTTGATTACCTTCCTATGAATATTTTCCATGACTTGATGTTAATTGTAGTTATTTTGTCAGAAAATTATATGCACTACTCCCTCCAGTTTCTTAGTATAAGACATATTTGAGGAGATGATCTTGATCCTAAATAAGTAAATATAAGATATAATTTTCATATTTATCATTTTTTCCTTAATTTACCCCTATATCGATGGTCGCTCAACAATAATTAAGGAGGAGAATGAATTAAGGAAGATAACTAAAGTATTTTAAAATATACGCATACTAATTAACTTAGCTAATTTTTTTATTACATTAGGTAGATAAGTTTTATACCAAGAACGATGGAATGTTTATAAACCATCCATTCTTTAATTTTTACTGTAGAAAGACCTCCATCATGGAAGTTAGGGAGGTGAATATTGCATAATTATATTGCTTCTAATCTTTGAATTCATTGGGATCTGCAGCTAGTGAAGAAGTCAAAGAAGGCTCTAGATTTTCTTCAAGGCTAAGACACCAATCTGGATTTAAGATTTCAAAGCAACAGAACTTTGAGATCACGAGTGAAAGGGGATCTCTGTTCCAGGATTCTGATGATACTTTTGCAGAAGCCACCAAACGTCAAGTTCCTGCGAATGATGATGCCCACATAAAATCAACTTTAGACACCCTATCACAACTAAGTCAGTGCAATTATTTTCTTCTTACTCTTAAATATACTTCTTGAAACACTATAGTTTAATCATGAAATGTTGCCCTTTTATCATCCCATTTGTTTCAATCACACGAATCCGTCTCTTACTCTACAGAAACTGGTCTCCAAAAAAGTCTTTTCATTTTAAAACTGGGGATCCAAATTGGACACTTTTTTCTGAAATTAGTTGTGATCAAAACTACATTTAAACTCGTGTTGGACATAAATTTGTTTCGCTTTTCAGATGCTGCTGATGATGAGGATTATTCCAGTGCTTCTAGTAGGCAAAATCCCCAGGGTGGAATTAAGTTTTCAAGAAGAAGAAATTTCCACATCAGAGCTCAAGTGAAGCCTGATTCTGAAATTAGTCATGAAGAAACACAAGAACAAGAGGTTGTAAAATCATCTTCAGCCACTCCAAGAGCTCAAATTAAAGCATCGATGTCAAAAAGAAGCAACCAAAACCCGTAAGCTTCAACTCCACTTTCTTTTCTTCAAGAGAAATAAAATCTAGCGTCATTGCTTCGAGACATTTCGCGGCTCCGTGTCTCGATCGTAGCAGTGCTAGTAGTCTTGTGCTATATGGTTTACGAGAAAATTGCGGCGATAAGGCCTGTTCATTGTCCTATTAAACAGTGTAACAATCGTGCTTGCTCGAGTGTACATGGAGAAGATAAGAGCATCGGAAGGAAGAAGAAGGCGGAGAAAAAGTCGAAGCTAATAATAATGAACGTGGGCATGATTGGCATGGAGTTAAAGTTTTGTTGGAGAGAGGTTTGGTGGCTTACCAAGCTATTATAGGTATTGTTACTGATTGCAGCATTTATGCAGTGATTGTCATTTCCTGTGTATCTTTGATGAAGTAGTTCTGGATGCTTTAGTTAGGTCCTTGCAATGTCTAACCTCCATTTCTTGGATAAGTCAGTGCTGATAAACAAGTTTGTTGTAAATTCTTACTTGTTCTTTGGTTTTTTGGGGACAATTTTTTTTTTTAATCTATTTTGTAATGTTCTACATATTGCTGAGATCTGCCAAATGTATTTGTTCATCATTCAAGACTTTGTGAACCTAAGGTTCTATAATCTAAATCTAATGCCCAAATAACCATATGTGGATACAGGTTGTAAGGAAGGTAAGTATGGACACTTAATAGTTAAATCATGTTTTGGAACCAATGAATTATATAAATGACACATAATGAGCATCAACCCTGCAGATGTAAAACTTCATTGGGCCTGTTTGGGTTACTGCGGTAGGAACGGTGGCTTAAAAGCTATCGACTTTTATAAAAGCTCGTAGGAAAAAGTCGGAGTTATAAATGTGATTTGTGTTTAGATTGCCCATTTGGCTTTTTACAAAAGTGATTTTTTTTTTCAAAATGAAGAGTGTTTGGATTATTATTTGAAAAGTGAGTTGAGATGAAAAATGACTAAAAAGGGCATGGGTCTTATTAGATACTAAATATATTAATATTAGTTGTATATATTGGAATAAATAAAGATAAAAAATTATATTTATATTTCAAATTGAAAAAAGGAATAATAAATGTATTTATTATTTAAAAATATATTTAAATTTAAATTTTCATATATTACTTCTTTTTTTGAAAGAGGTAGAATAAATATAGAAATTGTTAAAAAAAAAAAAAAAAAAAAAGGGGAAAGAATGGGCGTTTTTGCTCAGGGAGGAACATTTGCTAAAAATAAATGTATTGATTATTGGTGGTGGGCCCACGTCCAACAGCCTCCAAAAACGCCAGCTAACGCCAAAAGAACGCTGAGATTCGGTGAGTTAGGCTTAATAGGCGTTTTTTAGATTAAGCCTAACGCCAATCCAAACTACTGCGTTGGGCTTTTTTCTCATAGCTCTTCCTAATGGACCAAAATGCTGCTAATGGACTAAAAAATGCTGCAAACCAAACAAGCACATTGATCACCATATGAATATGAAGCAATCAAGGATTGTTATGAACAGTAGTTGTCAACTTCTTTTGGTAAATCAAGCAAGGATTGTCAGCATCTATTATGAGATCATTCTAAAGTTTGTAGAATAATATAGGGATTTTTTTTAATATATTAATTTTATTTAAATTTAATTTACATCATTTCACATTTCACTTTTAATTTCATTTTGTTTCACCCATAACTAATGAAAATAATATTTCATTTTGTTCTGATTTACTTTGTGTAAAATTTTACTTTGTTTCACCTACAAAGATAAAATAAAAAGAAACTGAAAGAAAAAAGTTTAGATAAATATAAAAGTGAATTTTTGCTTAAGATCTAATTGCAGAAGGAAAACCATTCTAATTCATTAGCCCTACAGGTCTGGAGCCCAGCAGAATAAGTAAGGATCAGAAAAGAAGAAATGCATTGCAAGAAAAAGTTTTATGAAGCGCTTCAAATTTTTATTTCTACTTGATTCCTTTTTTTTTTTTTGGTTGAAGAAAGTTTAGGTGAGTTAGGTCTCGAGAGTTTACCAAGGTTAGGGTATGCTTCTAGGCTTAAAGATTGTTTACTTATAGATCATTCACTAATAAAGTCTTTACATCGGTGAAATTTGAATTTACAACCTTATGATTATGAGTCAACCCTTTACCAATGGACCAATCTTTGTTGGCTGCCGGGTTCCTCTTTTGACATATGTTTGGACATTAATTTTGGTAGGAACAAATGGGGTAGTAAAAATTACAAACTATCATTACAATTAATTCACTTCCTTGTAAGTTTTTGAGTTGCCAAGTGTATATAAGACCATCTTAAGATATTTTGTTGTAATCTTACAAGCAAGAACAGAGGAAGGGGGGAAAATGAACTCCTCAACCATATAAAAATACTTAGGAGGAGGTGGACATAAAACAATCCAGGTTTAATAATGAAGCAACAATTAAGAATGAAATAATTTGAACTCTAGGTTTTCTTTTAAATCATTAGGGATTGCTGTCAATATATTGAAATTATCCTAATGCCTAATCTTTAGGAATTAGCATACTGGCACCACTCAGAATATGTTGCTTCAAGTGAAGAAGACCATTAATCACTTAAAGTTGACACATAAATAGCCCAGAGCTTAAAACTAATGGCTAGAAAGTCTATAATCAGATTCATCATAGGACAAAAGGATGAAGAAGTAGAAGAATATGAAATGGAAAGCATCAGAGAAATTTACTGATATAACATTACAACCACAGATTAATTTACCAAGATGGAAGAACTTATTTACATGCTAAAGATGCTTCAAGAAGAATCTAGGCTCCAAAAAGACTCCTAAAAGCACTATGTTTCTCTTCTGTTTCCTTCACCCTTGTCACAGATTCTAGAAGGCACAGCAAAACGAGCTGAGAAAGAGCGAGAAACATTGTCGGGGTCGCCGGAATAGTAATCATCGAAGTTGCGTGAGTAAGAATCAGGATCATATTGAACATGAACTGAAGAAGAACAGCTGAAAAATCTCTTCTTTTTCCTTAAGATCTTCCTCCACAGTGATTCCCACCTTGACATCTTCAACCTACTCATAAACTCTGACACTTAAAGAGTGATTTTTGCAATTCTGAAGGTTCATGGTAAATAGAACACACAAGGAAGAAGAACATAGGATTTTGGAATTGGAACCAAGGTGTGTTAAGTGCATGCACTTCACTATTTATAGGCTGAGCCCCACCATAGAAGTAAAACAAGCTAATCATAAAATTATGTAAATATATAATTTGGACAGGTTCATGGGAATAGACAAAGAACCAAACTTGATTGGTTTGTGTAGAATACTAAGAAGTTTCTGTTCTGAAATTTTCTTAGGGTGTCAGAAACGGAATTGAAATTTATATACTTTTTTTGAGATTGGACTGGGGTATTAAAATATGTGAGTCACGAGGGACATGGGGCCTTGTTTGATGCAGGAAGCTACTTGGGGGGGAAGCATGCGGATAAAACATGGAATTGTATAACGTTTTTTAAATATAAAGAAATTTCTAGTTTCAAAATGATTAGTCCTATGTATCTGATGTTCCAAGATTTTATTAGCACACTTGTACTAAGTTTCATTATAAAAAGATCGTTTTTTTTTCAATGAAGTAAAGTGTCATTTGCATTTTCGGGCTTTCGGGAGTCAAAAATAAAACTGAATCCTGGAATCAAGCAATAATTTAGGGTTAACGGCACCTTATTGGTAAGCTTGTTGAAGCCAATCGTCTCCAGTAGACAGTTAAAAAATTTAAGAACTGTTTCATCAGTTCTTTTCTTCTGTTATTCTTTGTGGTTTCAATTGGTCTTTCTTTAGCTCATAGGATTTGATTAGGCAGTTAGACTTTTCTGTTTCCACTAACTAATAAAAAAAAGCGTAAGACATTGTAGGAGGACATTCACGAACTAAATTTCAAAAGTAAGGGTGTCTCTTAAAGTTAAAATTAACAGGACTTAGCTCATAATCCATAGGAATTATAATCTAATTAATTCTAATAATTCAATACTCAATGCCCTGCGTTATTTTGGGATCAGAAAGGAGACTCTTTCTTGTGCTTCATTCTCTTATTTTGTTTTTTTATACCCTCTTTAGAAAACTTCTCAAAATTCAAGTTCAGGAAAAATTTGTAAATAAATTCTACAACTGTAACTTATATATAACTCATAACAATGGATGAGTTTCGCATGTAGTAATCAGACTGCAGTTTTTGGGGCCCACAAAAATGGAAGTTAAATAAACAGTATCTTGCCTTGTTCTTCAAGTTAAATTTCTTGGTATTGTCTTTGATCCATGGACAATTTCATCATTCATTTCCGTTAACACACAATTTTGATCAACTTAGGCTTATGGCATGGCATTGAACACGATATCATCCAACCATGCTTCTGTTTTAATAAATTGGTTAATACTCTACTAGTCTTTAATATAAGATCTAACTTGTGGTTCAATTTTTTCAATGAAGTAGATCTTATATTAAGAATTGGAAAGAATATTAAAAGCACGACAAAAAGAAGTCTCTGTTACTCATACGGTCATACCCTTCAGCGTGCTGCATGTCCAAGTAATCAAGAAGATCTACACAAACTATTTTACAAATATATAATAAAAAGGCTAGACTATAAAGTACTTCCAATTATTATATATATATATATATATAATTGTGTCCTGTATAAAGGGCAACAATCTATTGAACTTCTTACAGATTTGCAATTGTATGAAGGGTACATTCATTTTCGTTAACATGGATTGAATATTTCAGGGCTCATCCCGACATATAATAGGTAGTATATAAAACAGAAAAGAATGTTATAAATATTTCCAAAAAAATAAAATAAAAACGCCAATACTCATGGTGAGCTCTGGCCTGTATTTAGGTTCTGTGATATATACCTTAGCTCGCTGTACATTTTGGAACATTCAAGAGCAAAATTTGACATATTCCTAAAGAGCTCTGGCAAACGATTTTTGAGACTCACTAGGGATTTCTGCCTCACCTGATGGCATTGCCTTGCATAGGCTTCTTCTTCATCTTCTAATCTCTTCTTCAATTGGTCAATCACAAACTGCTTTTCTGTAACAACTTCATCAGTAGCAAAATTACCTTGTGGCTTGTCTGGATCAGGATCATCTGGTATTTTCCTTTCCATATACTTGTGATACCAGTCTTCGAAATGCCTCTTCTTTCGGTCAACCTCCTTTTGTGTTTCCTCACATTTTTGCTTCAAATGCATCTCTTCTGCTTGCTGATGGAAAATAGTATCTATCACAGCAGCAAAGTTGGATATAGCCGTTCTAGCGACTTCGTCAGGAAGTTTTTCCAGAAACTCCAGCCATGCGAGAAGGAGTTTCCGTATGGGGGGATTTTTTACTCTTGGAGGGGATGAAACCTTTTCCTTCAGATTGCTCTCAATAGGGACAAGATTTAATTTTAACCAACTGCTTAGAGCCTTTATATACTTCCTTTGGTTGTTCATTAGCTTCTCAAATTGTGAATGCCACTCTTGCACAATCGCCAATAGTTGGTATGTTCGATCATGATGGTGTTCGGTTGTCATATTTGGTGACTGGGAATCATCAAGATATGCCAATGTGAGTGCGATGTTTTCCTGATTCTCATGGTGCATATGCATAGTTCCCCACATGGTGGCCATCCTGCAAAACATCAACATCCATCAGTATCTGCAGAAAGTTTTTCCCGCTCTGTTCATGAATTTGAGCGCCTGAATCAATCTGGGATTAAGTACAAATAGGACTACTAGACAATCAGATTTCTTAGAAAGAAGAAGAAAAATCTGTCTATAGAAATTAAAGCTTGTGACTTCAAACTACTGTTATTGAATACATCTGGGTATCAAAGCAGCAACCTATTTGACAGAATTCTCCAAAGAAAATACAACCCTAGCAACTCTAAATGAAGTTTTATCTACTGGTTTAGTTCAACACCAAGTCCACCTCAAGGTTTCTACAAGTAAGAATATGAAACATTACCACTAAATTTATTGTATAGTTAGCTGATGAAATAATATGTGAAACTAATTTATATTCTATAGCTCACCCATCAACTAGCTGGATAAGTCTTGGGTACAACCGTTCATCACGTAAACGGTTAATTTCAGAGACTGTTGAGTCCAAAGATTGCATATCTACAATGTATCTTGTATGCAAATGACTGACGGCTGCTTTTGCTCTCTCCAGTGAATCAGAGCTTTTACCTCTTTTCTTTAGCTTGTTAAGAGAGGCAACCTTTCTTTGGTATTCAAATTTCATCAGTTCAACAGCCTAACAAACAATATTAAGTAGAAAATTTCAGAATAGGAGGGGGGGAAATGTATGACAGCATTATAGACCCAGAACCTTGCAGATAGATAAAAAAAGTAGAGAAAAGGAAAGGAGAAGCATACTAGAGAACAAAAGCTTTCCAAAGCAAGGGGAAATGACTAAATAGTTAGAACAATGTTACACTTTGTAAAATGTTCTGTAAATTAAAACTGATGATGTGAGGTAAATGTTCCAAACATGGACCTTTGAGCTATATGACTAAATATATAAGAAAATTACTTGGACTAAGAAGACGATGGAAGGTGAACCCCTATGACATGAAATTTTATTATCACAACAGACTGCATCTTACCTTCACTTCATCATAAAGTTTCTTTTCCCATGCAAGCAACTTGTCCAGAAGAGTAGCATGAGTTTCGTGCCCCTCAAAGTCAAGATCATCCTTCCCATCGTCCATATTAGGCATCCCTCTGAAGGACCTATTCCATGTAATAACTCGCATCACCCTCTGAGAATGGTTAATGTGTCCTGCCAAAGGTAAGGACTTGAGCATGATCATAATCCATTTTCAAGGACAAATATGCCAAAAAAAAAAAAAAAAAAAAGCGAGAAATAAATGGATACAAACATTATTTGTTACGGGTTTGGACAGTTTTGTTTAACTTTGATATGCTGCGTTCAGCGTTCCCACCAATTAATATTAATTCTTCATAATTTTTAAGGAAATACTCGACCTCATTGTCCCCAGTAATGTATTCGTTCGTAATCGTCAATTTATGCTAAAACAATTCTTTTTTAACAGAACAACAGTTCCTCAAACAGTATTAATGCAGTTTCAAAATTACATTACCGAGTTTTGTACTTTTGAAACCGAAAAACACTCGAGAGTTTCTTATTCAGAAATAAAGAAATCCAGGAGGTTACCTCTGTTATCAGCGAAATTGGAGTGATAGTGCATCCGCGTAGCCTCAAGCATCTTCGAAACTTCTTGAGCACTCTCCGAGGCCTTCAAAAAATGATCATCAATCTCATTGAATAGCTGTATCAGATTCACTTTCTGTTTCTTCCCCTCCACTATTGAAACCTGCTTCACCTCCTTCGAACTCTTCCCATTTTGTGCACACATCATAGCCTCCTAAGGTGGAGCCGCACATTCCCAGGCATACGCACAGGTTTCGGCACCTCATGTTTTCCACCTTTCAAAACAGTGGGCTTCTCGCTAAACCCCTTCCTCTCAATTTCCTCTTTATTGATGCTAACTTCTTCATCGTCGGTGGCGCTCAAGCTCGTCCTCAGTGTGTTTTCCATTTGCGGAAATAAGTATTCAAAAGCAGGATGTGGCGGAGGCATAGGTTGATTTGTATCAAATTGAGTCGCCGGTTTTGATTTTGATAGAGGAGGAGGAGGAGCAGGAGGCGGAGCCTCGTCTTCTTCTTCAACCATCTCCTTAGTTCCGCCTCTACTACTCCCTCCACTATTTCTATTACTTCTCCTTCTCCTTAATCTAGTATTCAGAGCACCGTCATTCTCCATTTCGTTATCACCTTCGTCCTCCTCAACTATGGTCTGGACCGGTTCCAATTGAGGTTTCGACATCATCTCCGGCATAGTCGCGGAACGATACAGAGGAGCAGGGGGGATATTGGTCGGCGGAGGAGGCGGCGGAGGGATTATTTCGAAGGGCGGTTGAATCGCGATGGAGGAATTAGGGATTATCTCCGGACTGAATTGGGGGTTTTGAACATCGCCTTGAGAGAAGTCGCTGAGGGCGGCGCCGGTGTTCCTGAGGGATGTAGCGTAGGAGGAGTGTGCGGCGGCGAAGGCATTTCGTGCCGCGACGGCGTCTTTCATCAAGTGCTTGCGTTCTTTGCATCGCGCCACTGCTTCTTCGTTCTCTATCTTGGATTGCGAACAACCCATTGGGATCGGGTAGTGAATCTGAAGGATGAAGGTGTGACTGAATTGGAAGCGAAACTGATCATGAAGAAGGAGTACCTATATGAGAGTTGGAGACAGAGTTTGGAGTTTTTCGAGGAAGAATCCGACTTTTCGAGAAGAGAGAGAATGAAGAGGAAAAGTTGGAATAAAGTACGCAAAGAGTGAAGATGACGCCAAGGTGTGAAGTTTAAGGCAAAATAACGAGACTAGGTTTCATCGGGGGCAAACAAAGTCAAAGTAGTAAAAAACGTGAGATTAACGCCTGAGGACCTATAAAATCCTTAATTAAATACTTAATATAATTATTTTTAATCATGGCCCTTAATAGCCCAAAGCTCTTTATTATATTAATGATGATCACCAAGAGCTTATCACTACTCCATATTGGGCTTGTTTGGATCTGGGTAAAGAATCGACATGAAAAAATCCGATTGGGTATAAGTCCGATTGGGTAAAAGATCGATTGTGAAACGTGATTTATGTTTGGATGGGTGGTTGCGTAAGTAGCTTATGGAAAAGTCAGATTGATGACAAACTTGTTTGGAATGATTTATGGAAAAGTGACTTTTGAGATAATTATAAGAAAAAAATTAAAATTACAAAAAATATGAAAAATACTAAATTACAAAATTTGGCAATGCTAAAATTCATAATTTGATCAAATAAATATTATATAAGTCCATAAGCTCAAGCTCGTTTGAAATAAGCTAGCAAAGTGAGCTTTTGAAATAAGTCCATAAGCTCTCCATAAGCTCAATTCGTGCAGTTATTACCAAAAAACGAAAAAAGCAACAAAAACACTCATAAACATTTATTAAATAGTAAATAAGCCTATAAACTCCTTCTAAAAGCTCATCCAAACAAGCACATTGTTCAGATATAATTTGGATTATTTAAATTGAGTTTATTTATTTTTACTTAGGGCATGTTTGGTTTGAGGGAAGGGAAGGGAAGGGAAGGGGAGGGGAGAGAAAAAAAATGAGGGGGAGAGAAAAGTGTACAAAAATTTAATGTAGTGGGGCCCACTCCACAAAATTTTCCTCCCATTACTTTTTTTTCCCCTCCTCCCCTTCCTCAAACCATGCACACCCTTAGTTTTTTTAAAAAAATGTAATGGGTACAAAATTTAAAATAAAAATTATATCTTAATTGTCATTAAAAAAAAAAGATTTGTTATTAAAATTTCCTATTTTTATTTAATTACTTAACTGACATTTTTTTATTTCTCATAATATAGTTTAAGTGTCTTATATTATAGACCAAATCAAATATTTTTTATCAATATAATTTTTAAATAGAAAATTTTCACTAAGTTTACTAAAAATCATTGAATTTCTTACTGTCACTCAAATTTACTATGACAAGATAATTAATAACCTAAGTCCTTAGCTCATTCTCAAGAAGGGCAATGAATTAAAAAATTTAACTTGTTTCCTTATTTTACGTCTTTCATATTTATTCTTTCCTTCTGGTTTTAATTATAGGATAAAGTTTTTCATATAATTTATACTACAAACTTTATCCTATAATTATAATCAAGGTAGTACTATTTTTTAAAATTATCCCTACTAATTATTGCACACATTAAAATTAGTGCTCAAATAATGATAGTAGCTTCTATTTCTAATGTAAATAATGGGATAGTGCTAATTTACTCCCTCCTATCACTTTTACAAAGAATATTTTATTTCATAAGGATGGTTCTTAATAAAATAAATAAATCTCTTTTGTCAGAAATTTAAAACTTGTCTTTCCATTTTTGCCTACACTACTAAATATATGTCACTTATTATCTCTTTGTAATAGATTTTCTCTATTTATCACTTTGCCTTATTTATGTTTCTAAATTATTTCATTCTTACGTGCCAAAAGAGAGTTGGTTACATCAATAAATAGGGGCCAAATTGATTTTTTTTTTTGAATTTTACCCTTATTTATAAATAGATATTTTTCACCTATTTCTTCTCTCTTCCTAAAATGTATTACAATTAATAGAGATAAAATTGTAACACTTTCATTTATTACACTAAAAATGGACTCATAATAACGATAAAAAAAATTTCCATGTGAAGTTGAAAATAGGACCAGAGTGATATCTCTCATATGCTTTCCTTATAAATAAGGGTATAATTAAAAATAAAAGTGCATATTTGACATATTTATTGTTGTTAACTACTAGCTCTAGTTCTAAATAAAAGACTTAGTTGACTTCTTTTGAATATATTTATGGCGCTAAATAAATTACTTAATCATATCATATGTTGTATATAATTAAAGTATATACCAATTTAAAAACCAGACAAATTAATTTAGAGAAAAATGATAAATATAAATACTTTTAATTTAATTAGCTTCCTTAATCTCCACAAAAAAGTTCTTATAGTATTTAAAATTAAAGGTAGTACCATTTTGAATCACGTGAAATTTGATAGTTATTTCTTATAAAAAGAAAATACATGTTTTTTATAAATAAATAATTAAATTAAATTAAATTTGAATTTGAATTTTGTGGAGATCTATGGTTGGTTTCAATAAATAAAATTAGTAACGATGTGCGCTGTGCACGTGGTGCGGAGCTGTGTGTGAGGACTGAGAAGTTGCAACTTAACTTGCACTTCAGAAAGGGACCCACAAACAGAGATGGATGCGAATAGCTGAAAAAGTTTATATTAACTGTAAGTGGAAACTTCTTCTCTGCCATTCTGTCCTAACCCCAGGTGTTGTGATTGGATCTGGATATCTACTTTTTCAGTTGTGCTCCATTATTTATTATTACTCCTATTATTTAATTAATTTAAAAAATAGGAAAAGAGAAGAAGAATGCAGAATCATGCTTTTCACTTTTCACTCTCATCCTTTTTAATACTTAGCCTTGAAGGAACCAATGAATGGAGGAAAATGGAAATCACAAGAGCCTAATGTTTATCACAAAAAATAGTTAGATAAATTAAGACCTCAATGTTTCTTTTTCAACTTTGATAGGAGTAGGAAATTTTAATGTAAGAGGCATTTTGTGAAAAATACATAAATTTAAGATTTCATAAAATGCATTATATGTTGAACATAGAACTGCAAAAAAAAAAAAAAAGTCTTAAATGAAAAGGTGAGGTGTTTATATAATATTTTTTCTATCAATAGAGTGAGATAGATGAACATAAAGTTTTAAATATATTTATAAGACAAGAAATTAGTGTATATATACAAATTATTAGTGGGGATGGACCACCAGAAACAACTAGAAAAAGTAGACAATAAGGGAAACATTTTGCCGTGAAAGGACATAGCCCCAAAGAAGAAGGGCCAAAATCATCTTCTTTTTTCTGTTATAAAAATTTTAGAAAAGGGGTTAGGGTAGTTTCACACGTAATCCAATTCAAGAGGCGTAAGTTTCCCTTCCTTCTGCGTAGAATACCAATGTTGGGTAGGGTAACCGTCTATTACCTTCGACGTATACCAAAGGCGGACGCATGTTTAGGATTGGAGGGGGAAGTGCCCCCTTGAATTTGAGGATTATATATATATATATATATATATATATATATATATATATATATATATATATATATATATAATTCAAGTTAAATGAGTTAGCATTTGTATTATTTGTCCGCTTTCCTCGAATTAATACGTGTTTGAATGATTATTCACCCTTAATACATCAAGATCGCATTTCATAATCGAAGGGGATGAATGATTGAATGATTGTTTAACGCCTTATATTGAAAAAGATGTATTTGATAAGATTGATAATAAAACAACTATATAAAAATTCAAGTTAAACGAGTTAGCATTTGCATTATTTGTTTACTTTCCTTGAATTAATACGTGTTTGAATGATTGTCACCCTTAAATTAAGTCTTTCACCCTTAATACATCAAGATTGCACTTCATAATCGAAGGGGGTGAATAGTTGAATGATTGTTTAGTGCCTTATATTGAAAAAGATGTATTTGATAACATTAATAATAAAACAACTATGATGGAATTTCAAAAAATAAGGCATAGAAGGATGACATTATAATTGTTTTTATTGTAATATACTTTTTTTTATTAAAATATATGTACTTTAACTTATTGAAGTGCACACCCTTCATTGTAATTTATTTAGCTGCATTTATTTCTAACCGTATGTTTTTCTAAATGACAGTTTTGTAAATTTTTTTTTTTATTACATCATCATTATTCACTTGATTTCATAAATATATTTTTGATATTTTTTTCCTTGTTTGTATTCTTTTGTTTTTTAATGCATTTAAAAATTTTCTTTTAATTTTTTTGGGGTCCGTTCCATGTTTACCCAAGCACCCAAGAGCCTAAAATGTCTCTCCTCGCCTTAATTAACTTAATCGAACCCTCTCTTTAATAAAAGTGTCCGACCTCTCTATGGAGGAGGGGTAATCTTCTTCTTCTTTTTAAATGTAGAAGAAGGACTAAAATCCACGGGGGGATGTTCATGGGCTCTTTTCAGGACAAAGCTATCATGAAATTACTTTTAAAAAGTTGAACAAACAGGCACTAAATCGAAATTCTTCAAGTAAAACAAAAAAGGGGGGGGATCAAAATCATACCTGGAAAGTCAAGAATTGCATAAAATAACCAATTTACCTTAAATGGTTTGCAATGTTTGGTTGATGCTTTCTGATTTCATTAACCCATTCATCACTATTCCTTATCTTATTTAACCAATGCATTATTGAGCTCTCGTTATTTAATAGTGTCTAATATGAGGCAAATCAAAGTGCCCTTACACACCAGTACTCCTAGTAGTGCAGTGGTATTGTGAATTGTTTCCCCCCTTTAGTCTTGGGTTCGAACCCCCCTCCCCTATCGCCTATATATCAAAAAAAAAAAAAAAAATTGCCCTTACACAATGACACTGCACAAAAACATGACTCGCCATCTTTTCTGTGTCTGAGCAAAAACGCACAGAAGTCTAAATTAGGGGCATGACGTTTCCTTAAAATATCCCATGTAGGATTGCTTTCATTGATTATTTTTTCAAGAGAGATATTCCACAGATTATGCCATCCATGAAAATTCTCTATTCTCTTGGTAGTAGGTATTTGTTTGGAATAGCTATTGAAACATTTAAAAATAGTTTTTCGACTAAAGTAAACTTTTAGTCCTTTAAGTTTTACATAAGGCATACTTTTAGTCCCTTAACTTTATAAAATATCTTTTGGCCCTAAAATTCTAACACCGTTAATGTTCTTTAACTAAAAAACGACACAAATAACTCGAGTTATGATAATAGCATTTAATTACACAAATTATATATATATTTTTCAATTTACCCATATTTAAAATTTAAAATTAATAGCATTTAATTACATAATCATCACTTAAGTTTACACCATTATTGCTTGAGTTTGCATTTTCTATTAGCAAAATTAACAATGTTAGAATTATAGGACTAAAAGATACTTTATAAAGTTAAGAGACCAAAAGATACCATAAACGTAAACTTAAAGGACTAAAAGATAGATATTTGAAAAGTTTAGCTTTTTCAATTATAACAGTCTCAAACATGATCACAATAACCTTGAGATCAGCAACACTATTGGGCCCAAAAACTCCATTTCATCACAGGCTCATTCTTTTTCCTCTTCTCGTGCCATTTTCCTCCAAACAAAAAACACCTTCCAACATTTAGCGAAAAAAAAACACCTTCCAACACACCAACCAAGTCTGAAACTATTGTAGCTTCTTGAACAATATGCAAAAAGCCAAAAAGAGTTGCGTAGATAGTAAGGAATTTGTTTAAATCCCAAAGGGATGTGTGTTCGATCCCCGCCGTCATTGGGACTTTCAGTAGGCGATCTCGTAAGTCCATTAAGTCTTTAAAGAAATTTCGGGCCGCTCTTCCACTTTGTGACAGTGACGCCGAACCCTCCAAAACCATTTTTTTTATCAAAAAATAAAATAAAATAAAATATGCAAAACTCAAGATTCGTACAATATTCGGGAATATAACTAGTTTTCTCCTGAAAGGGCACGCACAAGTGAGAAAGGAATAATTATTTTCAATAGCGAGCTTGCTAAAATGGACAGATAAGTCTCAGGTTTCATGCATTCTTAGTCCGACATGAATGCCTCAGGTCCAGAACTCTGTCTTGGCGTACAGTATTTGATCTCCCAGATCTCAACATCATGCCCTCTCTCATATTCTCTCACGTATTGTGGAATTTGAGCAATGCCAATTTGCTTCCCCACAAAAAAAGGCATGCACACGGACTTGGGGCCTTCCATTTCTGCAATTTAAATCTGGCGTTATATGTAATCAACAATTTATCTGGAACTGACACATAACAAAAATGTAAAATATAATTTCCTTAAATTTCACAATGTTCTTACCATTATCAACCTTGAGATAACTACGAAAATGTGAATAACCATTTGCAACGACATCAAGGTCAGAAAGACTGAAGTTGTAGCGCTTCTCTAGTGCCATGTATAACACCTAGGAAGGGAATGTAAAATCATTGATTAAATTTTTTTATAAAAAAAATAAAGAAATTATTGCAATGAAGTTCTCAAAAGGGACTATGAGTCATAAGCTTTCTACAAGAAGATATATAAAAAAATACCACTACCCAAAAGAATATGGACGCGCAAAAGTAGCCATGTTGGACAATGCAATTAAACATGCAACACTAGAAATTATATATGAACACTTTAAAATTCTGTGTTTCTCTGCCTGAACGCTTTTGACCTGTATCTACTCATCTAATGTCCAAACTACTTACATAAAAAACCATTTGATGATTTACTTTCAATACCCTGAAGATATTTCGGGCAAAAAAAAAAACACATAAATACTGAAGTATCAAATCCCAGTAGGGCCATAAACACATACCTTCCTTGAGCCCCTTGACATCAATTTCTCTAAGGTGCTGAAAAACGCATCAGTCAGGTCATCACTATAAATAACATCAGCAGCCAGCAAAATTGAAGCATTCTCTGCTTGTTCAATCTCCCTGAAGGTCCAAGAGAAACTGGACAATGCCCAAGTAAATGTGACAAACACATCAGTCACAAGTATAAAAAAGCGATACTCCTCCGAAACATTCAAGTCTCCAATAAAATGAAAGATTTACCCCTGACTGAAAGGAGCCTCTTTAGGAGGCCAGCCATTGAACCAATCAAGCTCACGCACAGAAATTGCAGCTTTACCATTCAATAATCCAGCATTAAGCTGAACATTCTTTGCACAGTTCTCAAGTATCTCATTGCCATGGTCTGATCAAGGATTATAAAGCTAGCTTCCATTTTGAATATCATATTTAAATAAAATAAGCATTTTTAATCTAAAACAAGGTATAACTGCAGGCTGAATGAAATGCATACAGGTGATATGTCAAAGATCCTCACAAACAGGACTTGAATGTGAAATGTCAATTGGTTTTAAAATGCATCAATGGGGATTAAAATGGAGAACAGGCAAATACAAGTCATAATTGCATATGTATGATAACAACATTCAAATAAGAGGAGGCGCCATACCTGTTAGGAATACTGTATCTGCACAACGTGCAAGTAATAAACCAACCATGCCTGGTAAAGGTGTTGGAAACTCAAAATCATACATCACCAAAGGGACATAATGTAAGCCCAATTCCCCTGTTCTTTACAAGAGACAATGTTCTTTGAAATTGAGAGTTTTGGTATCTGAAATTCATCTCCAAAGATAAATTAATCAACAGCAGTGCCACAAAAATGTTTTTTCATTCAACAGCAGTTGCAAAAAGCTTTATTTATCGGCTTACCGCATTTGTAACAGTAAGAGGCTAAGAACCATAAAACTATTTTACCCAAACTAAAGAACCATATAACTTGATTCTATACCTTTAAGAAGATACATACGTGCACTGAATCATCAACGCCATGATTCAAAAAAATCATAAATTAATTTTAACTTTCAAGTCAGTATGGTATAAATAATAAGCCAATACCAACAAGTTGTTGGTTGAGGTGGTAAGGGGCCACACTCTGTAAGAAGGAGAACACAAGTTCGAATCCGGGAAGTGCACTTGTTGGGAGATGTGAGAATCCTTTACCCTCTAAGTTGATCAAATAATTTTTTTTATAAAAAAAGCTAGTTTGCTTTAAACATTAATCCTAGAACAGAAAATTCTTAAATAACTAAATTACCAGACAATTTTGAACGAATATTTTGACCAAGTTTTGTTAGTATGATTATCATTGTAAAACGTGAGTACACCCACCATCACCTAAAACTAAAACATAAGCAGCTGCAATATAGTTACAATATGAGGCAAGATATAATAAAACGGTTACAGGCAAGGCAAGAAACCAATGATTCTTCTCAGAATATCTGCATCCTAAGTAAATAGTTCATGCAAACTGCCATAGGTCCTTCAAGCTCACAGTAAGGATGGTTTCAACATGAAGCAAGAGGATAAAACATACTGCTATCCCCTCTAGTGAAATTGAAGTTAGAGTTAGTTCCCATGTTAATATAAAACAAAGCAAGCTTCAAGCTTATTTGAGGACTGAGCTAGATCGTCATAGTCATAGGTTTCAATAAGTCACGAAGAAAGCAAAAATTTATAAACTGATATACATACCAGTTCCAGCACCAAGTTCCAATGCGATTGCTCCATGAAATTCAGATGAAGATACTATTTTGTGTAATACAAAATCAGATAATACTAATTCTGCTCTCCAAACCTGAAGAGGTTCAATTATTAAAAATAAAAAATAAAAAAAATGAAAACCATATGTAGAAATGTTATAAGAACTCAATTATATTTATTATTACCTGTAGACCAACATTTGGAATGGACGATGTGATATTATGCTGGATACGAAAACTACAGCCATCACTTGGCGCCTCTGAACTTACTGAACAAATTTTTTTACATAAGCATTAAGTAACTATAGTTATCATCTAGAAAGCAAAAACGATATCACAAAACATAAACATCCAGGCCTTCGCACATCCTTAGGTTTGGTAACAAACATTTACAAGTTTATTCAAGCACATGCATAATAAGGTTCCACATAAAACAGTGTTACTAAATGATTTTTTCGCAAACGATATTTTTACTGATTCTTTCACTTTATTATGTTGGTATGGCATATTCACCAGGAGGATTTTGGGTCCAACCAACATCATTGTTGTCACCAGGGAAGAAGGTTCTTTTTTAAAAAAAAAATAAAAAAATGAAATTATCCTGAATTCAAAGTCTACTATTCTCTGACAACTTTTAAAAGAAATTCTGTTGCCCCAATTTTATATTAAGAATGGCCCTCTATGTTCGCCGTAGAAACTCTGAATTACATATTCCCATTCAAACTTCCCCTTTAAATGGTACACGCAATAACTTTAATTATCTGACCATGTAAAGTTAAATTACTCGCTATACTAATCTATCTTCTGGACCAAATTATTGAGGGGCTGTAAAAAAGCAACCCAAAATTTTCACATTGAAAACAAAAATCTAAGGTGGTATATATTTATGAAGGCTTTAGGAGCACAGAATTCTCACCCAGGCAAAGTTTCAAGAGCTTTGCAAGTAAACATGAGCCAGGCAAGCACTCCATATGGTAAGACAATCATTAAACGCATTCAAGAGCTTACTGGCACGTCGAGGAAGAACAAGGTCACCATCTTCATCCAACTCCATAATTGGACTTGCCATTGCTTCATCATCCAACTCATGACTCTGTCTGTTGTGAGCAAGATCTAAATAATTAGAAAAATATAAGGACTTCATTTCCAAGTTTTTAGTCAGTTCTTAAAAGAGATATTGCATGTCATTCATGATATCATATGTATGGTGGCAACGACATTTTTTTCTCATCACAAACAAACAGTATCTTGTAATAGCGTGCACCTAAAAAACTAATATATCAGTTTTAGCAGCTGAGCCTGTCAGTCTATCACACAGAACTCATAATTCTCCAATTAAATTAAAGAAAATGATGACATCTTCTTATCTGTCTGGAAGTCAATCCCTAAGTACAACACTGTGGACTTCAGCAGATCTGATTTTCAGGGTTGGAAGGACTATAGAAAGGGTAGAAAGAACAATGCTTAGGTTGTATGCTTATAAGTTTGGACGATAAATTCCATGTAGGCGATATAAGCACCATTTAAACACTTTAATAATAATCAGATCAAAGGTAATGATAGTTTCAATTAATCCATCGACAAAGTTAGCGTTCAGAATAATGCAAGAATATTATCGAACAAATACAAAATGAACATTTGTGCCCTAAAAATTCCCTTCTAAATCAATCCTTTACTATGACAGCCAGCTAAGATGGAACTCGAAGTCTTTTTGTTTCACATTACACCACAGTTAGCAATAACGAAAAACGCTATAGGAATAGTCCGATTCGGTTAATGAACATCGCAGCTAGTAGAGAGTACTCTACCGTGGGAAAGATAAATGGTGAAATGGGAAATATAGGGTCCGGAGAGACCAGGCGGGCAACCTAGGTGAACCTCGCTCATCACCTGCTCCTCCTCCTTCTCTCCTCCCTCGCCGCCGTCTAACTTCCTTAAGATGTCCAGAGTTTCTTCTTCCGATGATGATGGCGGAGGCGACGACGGAGCTGAAGACTCAATTCCACTCCTCATTGTCACAAAAACAATTGCAAATTTGATTCTAATTTCTGACAGTGATTTCTCTTCAGTCTTCAACTCTTCATCATGCCGCAACTGGTCATCCAATATGATCTATTTATTGACGACACTACTCATATAAAACGGCAATTCATTTTAAACGACGCCCGAACAACATGAAACGGTGGCTACTGCTAGTAATTTCACTGATTTTCCAGACTACCATTTATAAGTGATTTACTGGTATACACACTAAACCATAGTCACTATCTTTGATTTTTGTCTTCGGAAAATGACAGAAAAATATCACTTAAACTTCAAAATCTTATTGACAACAATCGTAATGAGATTAACAAAATGGTAAAGCAATTACCACATTTGATAACTAAAAAGCTAGTATTATGACTCTAACAATAACAATATTAATCAATAAAGCAATTAAATCACTAAATGAAGATAAATATAAACTAAGAAGTTTGTTTTATGAGTGTCTGATAGATGAAGTTGAGTGGCCAAGTCATCGAACTATGGTTCATATGTCTGAACATGTCTGGCTGAAAAGCTAGATCGTATCGTTCTAACCGATATTCCCTTTGGTTTAGGTTTAGGCTCGGGTTCAGGTTTTTCTTCATTCTGCAAATTGTCTTCAACTCTATGATTAGGTTTTTCTGGTGTGAGGCGATAAGGGGCAGGAACGTGGCCGTTGGAAAATGGTTCCTTGTTTTCTGGTTCTTGGTCATCGTCATCCTCAGAAACACTTGGGAATGAACTTGAACTTGAAGCCTTCTTGCTATCTTGTGGCCATATCTCTGTGCTGCTTCTTGGTTCTTCTTCTTCATTGCCACTTATATAATTACTTATAACATCCTTCTTTCTTTCTCCTTTGTTGCTCATTTCTATTTCTTCATTCTGCAAATTGTCTTCAACTCTATGATTAGGTTTTTCTGGTGTGAGGCGATAAGGGGCAGGAACGCGGCCGCTGGAAAATGGTCCTTTGTTTTCTGGTTCTTGGTCATTGTCATCCTCAGAAACACTTGGGAATGAACTTGAACTTGAACTTGAACTTGAAGCCTTCTTGCTATCTTGTGGCCATATCTCTGTGCTGCTTCTTGGTTCTTCTTCTTCATTGCCACTTATATAATTACTTATAACATCCTCCTTTCTTTCTCCTTTGTTGCTCATTTCTATTTCTTCATTTTGATTCCACTCCTACAATAATCATTCACCTAGCTTTTATTGCCACAGTTCAAGTCTTTCTGTTTTTAAAATAGTTTTTTATTTTGCAAAATCAAAAAACATATTTAAAAATGTGTTTTCGGTTATATGTTATGGAAAAAAAATTGTTTTGAGAAGTAAAAGATAAAATAAAATCAGAACATCTTTTTTATGTTTTGTTACTTTTTGTTCTGCAGAGACAAAGAAGAGGCAATGAATATTGTATTTTCATTAATAACCATCACATTAATAAAGCAAAATAATTCTGTTGCCCTTCACCTCACCATTTTATATATGTTCTTTAAAATGATAATACAAACATTTTTTTTCCCAAAAATTGTTCTAAACAATTACTCTATATAGAATTGTTTAATTAAGAAGATAAAAAGAAATTCAAAAAATGGGTAAAGATCCCCTATTTAAAAATTTTATTAGCTAGATGACTTGATAAATAGGTCAAGTGATCAGGTCATTTTCACTAATAAAAATTTGAAATAAAGACTTTTCAATGATTTTATGAAAATAGAAGAACCACACAAAAAAACCCCTTATATGGGCAAGTTAAATTATGTTGAAAAATCAAATAAAGCTGGTGTAAAGTAAAACTCACCCCACAGAAAATTTGCTGAATCAAAGAGTTGCTATCCCACTGGAACTGAATCATGATTTTTCTTGCGGCCAGATCTTGCCTCAACTTGCACACAAACTGTGTAAATAAATATTCAGATAGTGTGAATATTAATTAATATATTTTGAATAATCAGCAAGAATTATTGTCGAGGCAGGGGATATATATATACATATCTATACACACACATATGAGATGATCACCTCTTGATTCAAGTAAGGTTCAAAAGAATTGCCATAGTTCTGAGTGAACAGAGATCTGAGTTCAAGTAATTCAGGTAGATCACCAAATCTTGCAGCTGCATATATCAGTGTCTGCACAGCTTCCTTGCATTCATCTGGGCATTCCCTATTTTTCAAAATTATATATATATTTTTAATTTGTGTATCCCAAGTTTAAGCTATTATGAGCCTGCAAACTATACAAGATTTACCTTATATGCGAGCGCACAAAAAAAAAATATAAGACTATCTTCGATCATAAATATGCAACAAAATTGACTTGTATACAAAAAAAGAACAAGAATAAGTCATGTTACTCCACGGTCCTAAATGTAAGACAAAATATACAATGATTCTGAAGAACACGTTATTTTAAATATAGGATTTAGTTTATAATTTTCCTAAGTTTTAGTTTAAAATCAGAGGTAGTATTGTATAACAATCCATTAATAGTTAACTGTTATAAGAAAAAACAATGGACGAAAGTGTACCTGTGCTTACTTAGGTCATCGAGATGATTTAAAACGCATCCGCTGTACTTGTCAATCAGATCATAACATAACGATTTGTTATCCTCCATCAGAAGCTCTGCTGCCTACATTCAATTGATCAAATACAAATTTTATTTTATCATTAAACACAAACATTTATGGTCATTTTTATCATTGAAGATTCTAAAAACCCATACTGGTTTGTTAACAAGGTTTAAGCTGCAAGTTTCAATGGTCCAACCGATACATGATTAACTCAAAATTAAATTAAATACCACGAGTATAATATAATTAAGGATTAACTTACATTCAATATCCTAAATTATTTTCTTAATTGCATCTATCCGTTAAAGTATTTTTTCATGTTTATTCAACCCCTAAATTACTTAAACAGTTTAGTGCAAAATTACACAAAAAGTACTTGATCATAAACACAAATACTTCAGGTGCACATAAATAATTTACAGTGTTAGATGCATCTTTTTCAGGTGCTGGATTTACCTTCAACCCTTTGATTAAAACAAATAAAATATTCATATATAGCCTCAACGGTAAGTATTTAGATATATAGATAATTGATCCACAACTAAGAGAATCTTTAACTGGTTTATTGTTGTGACCTGAAGTCTCGGGTTTGAAAAATCAAGGAAGGTATGAGAAAAAACAGAGCATTGGCAAGAAAAATTACCCTTCGATAAGCATCGCAATCGCGGCCACGACTCAGCAATTCGGCGATATCGTCCTTGAGAATCTTCTGAACTGCATTCCTCTTCCTCTGTATAATCTCTATCCTCAATTTTAGAGAATCCAGGCGTGATTTACTGTTCCCAATACGAAATCAAAAGAAAAACAATGGGTTCATTCAATAACAGTGAAAAACAGAGGATCGTTATTATTTTCTTCAATTAAAAACGTCTCTGGGCTAGTGAAACACCTACCTTTCCTTATAGAATTTGGGTTTGAAGAATCGAGAGAACATGTCAGAGGTTGTCGGAGATAATGAAGAATGCCGAAAAAGGTGGGATATTATTATAAGAAAAAAAGGAGGGAAAGATTTACGCGCGGTAATCAGGAAACTTGGAGGGAAAGAAACAGAGTCTCTAGAGAGAGAGAGGAAAACGTGAATACATAAAGAAATCAGCTTGGACCTTAATCCAACTGGGGAAAGGAAAAACAGAGAGAAAAAGAATTCCGTGGAGAAAGGGAAAAAAGGGGAATCTTGAAGCCCAGAGAAACAAGCATGGAGAATGGGAATGTTGAATTCCGTGTATAAAGATGGAATGGGAGCGAGAAATATATGTTTTTGTGAATGAGAAAGATAATAGATTAGATAGATATATAGAGGGAGAGGGAGAGTGGTATGAGAAGAAGTTGGTGTGAGAGTAAGAATGGAAGAGGCGAGATCACAGGGGGATTTAAAAGAAGGGGTTTAAACTTGGTTGCACGAGAAGAAGAAGATTCCTACACACGAGATGGTGAGACCCACATATATATATATATATATATATATATATGGCCCCACCATTTCATATATATGAATACGTTAATACATTTCTCCCGCAACATAGTATAAAATGTTTTTCCCTTAAAAGAGAAAGGTGGCTAATTAACAAGGACAAGGTGCCAAGACGGTGCGTGCAAAATTACATAAAAGCCCTCTTTTCTTTAGTTTTTTATTTTTTTGGATATCTTTTCAATGTTGAGCTAATCAAGATTTTTTTTGATGAAATTAATTGAAATATTTTTTTAAATTTTTTTTCTATGTAATTAATAAAAAAACCATAGATAGATCACAGTTTAGCTTAATTTTCATTTAGTAATGTACGAGCTTTTAGAAAGAAAGAAAAATTACTGTATTTGTAAATGGTATAACTCAGAAGAGGTGAGGGCACTTCTGATGAAGCACTTCAATTCCAAATTCACATGGGGCGGTGTAGAAGTTGAAGCACTCAAAACTCAAAAGTGAATGAGTGAGGAAAGGAGTGTACGGAATACGAGAAAACGACGGTACAAACGAATCTCAGGGACCCACAAAAGATAAGGGCGTTATTGTCTTTCAATTTTTGGATTTCATTAATTAAAGTCATTCACTAAGTTGACATTATATGCATATAATTATGTGTTTTTTATTTTTAATTAGAGATATAAGCATTTTTTTTATCAGTATTATGAAAATTAATTAATTTGAGATACTGGGTTCAAAAAACATATCAAAAAACAACATATAATTTAAATCTAAATAAATATAATATATATAAAAAAATTAAAAAAACAATATGCTCATACTTCTAATTAGAGATATGAACACTTAAAAAGCAGCATATAATTATGTACAAATAAAATAATGTGGACTGGCCGTTCACTCCCCAAGTATATTCTTCATTATCACATATCTATGTACTTCTTAATTAAATTGGGTTTATCTCAAGTTTAGCTTCAATTCTCATATGACTGAAGTCGTGGGTAATATTCTACCCATCAATATCTAATTATAGGACAACTTTATAATTTTTTTAATTTCTTCTTAAAATACTCATATTAATACTTTCTCAATAATAATTAAATACAATGATAATTTAATAACGCACATATATATTCTATAAAGTAAGTGATACTTGCAATTCATTAATGTTTAATGCTACATACACCTCAATTCTACTCCTTTTTGTGACAGCTCGAAGAAGTCTACGATACCAGATTGTGTGAGAGCTCCAAGATACACACACACACATATATATATATATATGTGTGTGTAGATATATACATGCGTCTACATGTGTGTGTATGTGTATATGGGATGATAAACACACTCACACAACACATTTTTATTAGGAAAAAAGGCCTACACCTCATAGATTTACAAATATTCTTTGGACTGTGTGAAAGCTTGGAGAAGTCAATGATGCCAGATTCGGAGAAGTCGTGTGAGGCCGTCGGAGAGACAAGCTCATGGGACTATTAATTCAATAATATTTTCTTGAAGCCATTTTAAATAAGGTCATTTTAGGGAAATAAATATAATTAACTAATTTAACTATTATCTTTAATCTCTGTTTGGTAAATATGTCCTATGATTAGGACCGGAAGGAGTACTTTTAATTAATTAAAAAAAAAAAAAAAGAGAAGAAGAATGCAGAATCATGCTGGATCTTCACTTTTCACTCTCATCCTTTTTCTTCTTCTTTTTTAATACTTAGCCTTGAAGGAACCAATGAACGGAGGAAAATGGGAATCACAAGAGCCTAATGTTTATCACCAAAAATAGTTAGATAAATTAAGACCTCAATGTTTTTCTTTTCTTTTTTCCAACTTTGATAGGAGTAGGAAATTTTAATGTAAGAGGTATTTTAGGTGAAAAAAAAAACATAAATTTAAGATTTCATAGAATGCCTTATATGTTGAACATGGAACTTCAAAAAAAAAAAGTCTTAAATGAAAAAGGTGAGGTATTTATAAAATATTTATTCTATCAATAGAGTAAGATAGATAAACTTAAATTTTTAAATATATTAATAAGACAAGAAATTAGTGTATATAAAAAAAATTATTAGTGGGGATGGACCACCCGAATCAACTAGAAAAAGTAGACAATATGAGAAACATTTTGCCGTGAAAGGACATAGCCCTAAAGAAGAAGGGCCAAAATCTTTTTTTTTTTTAATGTCTAAGAAGGACCAAAATCCACAGGGGGGTGTTCATGGGCTCTTTTCAGGACAAAGCTATCACGCTTGGGATTAATATAAAACCCAGGAGGACCAAAATCTTCAAAACTTGTAATCCATTAACGACTTAAGTGCCCGTTTGTAAAGTACAAAAAAGATTTTTTTTAAAAGCATTTTTTTTTTTGTAAACTGAGACAAAATTATCCCATATACTTGCCTCAAATGTAATGAAATCACCTCTAAACAAACAGGCACTAAATCGAAATTCTTCAAGTAAAACAAATAAAAAAGGGGGGTCAAAATCATACCTGGAAAGTGAGGAATTGCACAAAATAACCAATTTACCTTAAATGGTTTGCATAGGTTTGGTTGATGCTTTCTGATTTCATTAACCCATTCATCACTATTCCTTATCTTATTTAACCAATGCATTATTGAGCTCTCCTTATTTAATACTACCCCCGGTCCTAATTATAAGAGCTAGTTGAATTTTTTTGGAGAAATTAAGGAAGTTAAATAAGTTACTTAATCATTTCATATGTTGTGTTTTCATAGATTATATATTAGTTTATTGGTCAAACTATTTAGTTTGAAGATAAAAATAAAAAATACTCTAAAGTTTAATTTAATTAGTTTCCTTAATTTCTCCAAAAAAATTCAACTATTTCTTATAATTAGGATCGGAGGGAGTAGTGTCTAATATGAGGCAAATCAAAGTGCCCTTCCAAAATGACACTGCACAAAAACATGACTCGCCAGTTTTTCTGTGACTGAGCAAAAACGGACAGAAGTCTAAATCAGGGGCATGACGTTTCCTTAAAATATCCCATGTAGGATTGCTTTCTTTGATTATTTTTTCAAGGGTGAAGAATAGTTCTGATTGAAAGAGCGACATTCCAAAGATTATGACATCCATGAAAATTCTCTATTCTCTTGGTAGTAGACTTTAGTGCTTGTTTGACATAGTAATTAAAGCTTTCAAAAGCAAATTTTCAATTGTGATTTACAATATAAGAGATAAGTATGTGAGAAGAGTTTTATCTTGATTTACGTAAATATGCATTTTAAGGACCTCATCTCCAACAAGCACTAAGTTGAGACAAGCAATACTATTGAGCCCAAAAATTCCATTTCATCAGAGGCTCATTCTTTTTACTCTTCTCGTTCCATTTTCCTCCAAACAAAAAACACCTTCCAACATACCAAACAAGTCTGAAACTATTGTAGCTTCTTGAACAATACGCAAAACTCAAGATTCGTACAATATTCGGGAATATATCTAGTTTTCTCCTGAAAGTGCACGCACAAGTGAGAAAGGAATAATTATTTTCATTAGCGAGCTTGCTAAAATGGACAGATAAGTCAGAGGTCTCATGTATTCTTAGTCCGACATGAATGCCTCAGGTCCAGAACTCTGTCTTGGCGTAAAGTATTTGATCTCCCAGATCTCAACATCATGTCCTCTCTCATATTCTCTCACGTATTGTGGAATTTGAGCAATGTCAATCTGCTTCCCCACAAAAAAGGGCATGGACTCGGACTCGGGGCATTCCATTTCTGCAATTTAAACCTGGCGTTATATGTAATGAACAATTTATCTGGAACTGACACATCCCAAAAATGTAAAGTATAATTTCCTTTAATTTCACCATGTTCTTACCATTATCAACCTTGAGATAACTACGAAAATGTGAATAACCATTTGCAACAACATCAAGGTCAGAAAGACTGAAGTTGTAGCGCTTCTCCAGTGCCATGTATAACACCTAGGAATAGAATGGAAAATCATTGATTAATTTAATTATTTTTTAAAAAATAAAGAACTTATTGCAATGAAGTTCTCAAAAGGGGTCATGAGTCATATAAGCTTTCCACAAGAAATTTTTTTAAAAATACCACTACCAAAAGAATATGAACACGGAAAAGTAGCGATGTTGGACAATGCAATTAAACATGCAACACGTGAAATTATATATGAACACTTTAAGATCTGTGTTTCCGTGCCTGAACGCTTTTGACTTGTATGAGTGTATCTACTCATCTAATGTCCAAACTACTAACATAGAAAACCATTTGATGATTTACTTTCAATACCCTGAAGATATTTCGGGCAAAAAAGAAAACACATAAATACTGTGGTATCAAATCCCAGTAGGGCCATAAACACATACCTTCCTTGAGCCCCTTGACATCAATTTCTCTAAGGTGCTGAAAAACGCATCAGTCAGGTCATCACTATAAATAACATCAGCAGACAGCAAAAATGAAGCATTCTCTGCTTGTTCAATCTCCCTGAAGGTCCAAGAAAATCTGGACAATGCCCAAGTAAATGTGACAAACACATCAATCACAAGTATTAAAAATGCGATACTCCTCTGAAACATTCAAGTCTCCAATAAAATGAAAAATTTACCCCTGACTGAAAGGAGCCTCTGCAATACTTGCTTCAGGAGGCCAGCCATTGAACCAATCAAGCTCACGCACAGAAATTGCAGCTTTACAATTCAATAATCCAGCATTAAGCTGAACATTCTTTGCACAGTTCTCAAGTATCTCATTGCCATGGTCTGATCAAGGATTATAAATGTTAGCTTCCATTTTGAATATCATATTTAAATAAAATAAGCATTTATAATCTAAAACAAGGTTTAACTGCAGATTGAATGAAATGCATACAGGTGATATGTCAAAGTCTCAAAGATCCCCACAAACAGGACTTGAATGTGAAATGTCAATTGGTTTTAAAATGCATAAATGGGGATTAAAATGGAGAACAGGCAAATACAAGTCATAATTGCATATGTGTGGTAACAGCATTCAAATAAGAGGAGGCGCCATACCTGTTAGGAATACTGTATCCGCACAATGTGCAAGTAATAAACCAACCATGCCTGGTAAAGATGTTCGAAACTCAAAATCATACATCACCATAGGGACATAATGTAACCCCAATTCCCCTGTTCTTTACAAGAGACAATGTTCTTTGAAATTGAGAGTTTTGGTATCTGAAATTCATCTCCAAAGATAAATTAATCAACAGCAGCGCCGTAAAAATGTTTTTTTCATTCAACAGCAGTTGCAAAAAGCTTTATTTATCGGCTTATCGCATTTGAAACAGTAAGAGGCTAAGAACCATAAAACTATTTTACCCAAACTAAAGAACCATATAACTTGATTCTACATCTTTTAGAAGATACATACGTGCACTGAATCATCAACACCATGATTCAAAAAAATCAGAAATTAATTTTAACTTTCAAGTCAATATGCTATAAATAATAAAAGCCAATACCAACAAGTTGTTGGTTGAGGTAGTAAGGGGCCACACCCTTGTAAGGAAGAGAATACAAGTTCAAATTCCGAGAAGTACACTTCTGGGAGAGGTGAGAACCTTTTGCTCTCTAAGCCTTGAGGGGAAAACCCTTGATCAATTTTTTTTTTTTTTTTTTTTTAAAAGTCAGTTTGCATTAAACATTAATCCTAGAACAGACAATTCTTAAATAATTAAATTACCAGACAATTTGGAAGGAATATTTTGACCAAGTTTCATTAGTATGATTATCGTTATAAACCATGAGTATACCCACCATCACCTAAAACTAAAGCATAAGCAGCTGCAATATAGTTACAATATGAGGCAAAATATAACAAAACGGTTACAAGCAAGGCAAGATATCACTGATTCTTCTCAGAATATCTGCATCCTAAGTAAATAGTTCATGCAAACTGCCATAGGTCCTTCAAGCTCACAATAAGGATGGATTCAAGATGAAGCAAGAGGATAAAAGATACTGCTATCCCCTCTAGTGAAATTGAAGTTAGAGTCAGTTTCCATGTTAGCATATGTTAATATAAAACAAAGCAAGCTTCAAGCTTATTTGAGGACTGGGCCAGATCATAGTCATGGGTTTCAATAAGTCAAGAAGAAAGCAAAAATTTTATAAACTGATATACATACCAGTTCCAGCACCAAGTTCCAATGTGATTGCTCCATGAAATTCAGACGAAGATACTATTTTGTGTAATACAAAATCAGATAATACTAATTCTGCTCTCCAAACCTGAAGAGGTTCAATTATATAAAAAAAATTAAAAAAATGAAACCATACGTAGAAATTTTATAAGAACTCAATTATATTTATTATTACCTGCAGACCAACATTTGGAATAGATGATGTGATATTATGCTGGATACGCAAACTACAGCTATCGCTGGGCACCACTGAACTTACTGAACAAACAATTTTACATAAGTATTAAGTAGCTATAGTTATCATCTAGAAAGCAAAAACCATAACACAAAACATAAACATCCAGGCCTTAGCACATCCTTAGGTTTGGTAACAAAAAATTATAAGTTTCTTCAGGCACATGCATGATAAGGTTCCACATATACTACATGATTTTTTCACAAACGATATTTTTACTGATTCTTTCACTTTATTATGTCGGTATGGCACATTCACCAGGAGGATTTTGGGTCCAACCAACATCATTGTTGTCACCAGGAAGAAGGTTATTTTTTTTAAAAAAAATGAAATTTTCCTTAATTCAAAGTCTATTATTCTCTGACAACTTTTAAAAGAAATTCTGTTACCCCATTTATATATAAAGAATGGCCATCTATGTTCACAGAAACTCTGAATTACATATTCCCATTCAAACTTCCCCCTTTAAATGGTTCAAGCAACAATTTTAATATTCTGGTCATGTAAAATCTGCATAAATTACTCCCTATATTAATCAATCTTCTGGACAAAATTATTGAGAGGGGCTGGAAAAAAGCAACCCAAAATTTTCACACTGAAAACAAAAATCTAAGGTGGTATATATTTATGAAGGCTTTAGGTGCACAGAATTCTCACCCAGGCAAAGTTTCAAGAGCTTTGCAAGTAAACATGAGCCAGGCAAGCACTCCATATGGTAAGAAAATCACTAAACGCATTCAAGAGCTTACTGGCACGTCGAGGAAGAACAAGGTCACCATCTTCATCCAACTCCATAATTGGACTTGCCATTGCTTCATCATCCAACTCATGACTCTGTCTGTTGTGAGCAACATCTAAATAATTAGAAAAAAATATAAGGACTTCATTTCCAAGTTTTTAATCAGTTCTTAAAAGAGATATTGCATGTCATTCATGATATCATATCTATGGTGGCAACGACATTTTTTCTCATCAGAAACAAACAGTATATTGTAATAGCGTGCACCTAAAAAACTAATATATCTGTTTTAGCAGCTGGGCCTGTCAGTCTATCACACAGAACTCATAATTCTCCAACTAAATTAAAGAAAATGATGACATGTTCTTATCTGTTTGGAAGTCAAACCCTAAGTACAACACTGGGGACTTCAGCAGATCCGATTTTCAGGTTGGAAGGACTATAAAAAGGGTAGAAACAACAGTGCTTAGGTTGTATGCTTATAAGTTTAGACGATAAAATCCATGTAGGCGATATAAGCACCATTTAAACACTCTACTAATAATCAGATCACAGGTAATGATAATTTCTAATAATCTATCGACAAAGTTAGCGTTCAGAATAATGCAATAATCTTATCGAACAAATACAAAATGAACATTTGTGCCCTAAAAATTCCCTTCTAAACCAATGCATTATTATGACAGCCAGCTAAGATGGAACTCGAAGTCTTTTTGTTTCACATCATACCACAGTTAGCAATAACGAAAAATGCTGTAGGAATAGTTCGATACGGTTAATGAACATGGCAGCTAGTCGAGAGTACTCTACCGTGGGAAAGATAAATGGTGAAATGGGATATATAGGGTCCGGAGAAACCAGGCGGGCAACCTAGGTGAACCTCGCTCATCACCTGCTCCTCATCTTCCTCCTTTCCTCCATCGCCGCCGTCTAACTTCCTTAAGATGTCCAGAGTTTCTTCTTCCGATGATGACGGCGGAGGCGACGACGGAGCTGAAGACTCAATTCCACTCCTCATTGTCCCAAAATAATTGGAAATTTGATTCCAATTTCTGACAGTGATTTCTCTTCAGCTTCCAACTCTTCATCACACCGCAATTGGTCATCCATATGATCTAGTTATTGACGACACTAGTCATATAAAACGGCAGTTCATTTTAAACGACGCCTGAACAACATGAAACGGTGGCTATTGCTAGTAATTTCACTGATTTTCCAGACTCTCATTACTTGACACTAACATTTTTTAGTTTTACTAACATGAACAACATATCTTTTCACCAAGAGACAATTATAGTACATTCGAATTTACAAGCATTCTTTCTTACTTTTTAATGGACATTTTAAATTTTCTTTTTACAAAGAGAGCATGAGAGAAAAGTTCATGTGGGATAAATCATTAGGCACGTTTAAAATACATCATAGATAAAAGGTTACTTGGGTGTATGTTTGGATTAGGCTATTTTAAATATATGAGATGATAAAAATGCAGGGAGTTTTGTCGCGTAAAAGCAAAAATAACCCTTTTTTAAGTGATTTGTTGGTATATCATTCTCAAGATTTTTCTTAATCTTTTCTTCTCAAGATCTTATCTCCACCCTCGATTTAAAAAAAAAAAAAATAGATAGTCCAGATTTAATAAATTATAAAATTATTATTTTAAACATGAATAAATAAACTTAACTTTTAAATCATGATCTACACAATTTATACATGTAATACAAACAAAATTAATAAAAAAAATAATTTATAAAACACTATTTTCATTATTTTAGAAAATATTAAATCGAACCGTCCATTTTTTTCATCTAAGGGTGGAAATGAGATTCTCGAGCAAAAAAAGGAGAGAAAAGATTCGAGGAAATCATTTCCCATAATTTGATCCTATTTATAAATCTAAATTAACTAACTTTTACATACCAAAGAGAGTTAGTTAGCTCATTAATTACAAAGCTAAATTTCTAATTTTTTTTATTATATATTATTGGTTCCAAAGATCAACATAAATAAATTCTTTTTATTTATTGTAATTAATAGATGCAAAAAAGTAATAAATGCATTTATTATTATTTTTTGGTCAAAATGGATTTATAAATAAGACTAAATCATAATCACATTCTTTGATTTTTAAAATCAATTGGCCTAATTCTTTTTTTTTTTTTTTTTTTTTTGCAGCAATTGGCCTAATTCAATTACACTAATTACATCATGAATAAAAATGGAATCCAACCCTTCATGTGTGTTATTGAAATCACATCATATATTTACAACTAGCTAGGGGCCGGCTATAACTGAAGCAGATGCTAAGCCTAGCTACATAGTAGAGGCTAAACATGAATCAAATAATTAAGCACATTTGATAACTAAAAAGCTAGTATTGTGACGCTAACAATAATAATATTCATCAATAAAGAAATGAAATCACTAAATGAATATAAATCTAAGTTAAGATGTTTGTTTTATCAGCCTCTGATAGATTAAAGTTAAGTCTCCAGGTCATCGAACTCTGGTAATTTAGGATGAACATGCCTGGCCGAAAAACTAGATCGTATCGTTCTAACCGATATTCCCTTTGGTTTAGGTTTAGGTTCAGGCTCAGGCTTTTCTTCATTTTGCAAATTGCCTTCAACTCGATTAGGTTTTTTCGGTGTGAGGCGATAAGGGGCAGGAACTTGGCCGCTGGAAAATGGTCTCTTGTTTTCTGGTTCTTCATCGTCATCGTCATCCTCAGAAACACTTGGGAATGAAGGCTTTTCTTCATTCTGCAAATTGCCTTCAACTCTATGATTAGGTTTTTTCGGTGTGAGGTGATAAGGGGCAGGAACTCGGCCGCTGGTAAATGGTCCCTTGTTTTCTGGTTCTTCGTCGTCATCTTCATCCTCAGATGGGAATGAACTTGAACTTGAAGCCTTCTTGCTATCTTGTGACCATATCTCTGTGCTGCTTCTTGGTTCTTCTTCTTCATTGCCACTTATATAAATACTAATGACATCCTTCTTTGCTTCTCTTTTGTCGCTCATTTCTATTTCTTCATCTTCATTCCTCTCCTGCAATAACCAATCACCTAGCTTTTATTGCCACAGTTCAAGTCTTTCTGTTTTTAAAATAGTTTTTTATTTTGCTAAGACAAAAAACATATTTAAAAATGGGTTTTCGGTTATATGTTATGAAAAATATTTTTTTTAGAAGTAAAAAAAAAAAATCAGAACATCTTTTTGTATGTTTTGTTACTTTTTGTTCTGCAGAGATAGACAAGAGGCAATGAATATTGAATTTTCATTAATAACCATCACACTAATAAAGCAAAATAATTCTGTTGCCCTTCACTTCACCATTTTATATATGCTCTTTAAAATGATGATTCAAACAATTTTTTTTTTTTTAAAAAAAATTGTTTTCAAATTTTGTTTAAAAAATTTCTCTTTAAAATAATTCTGTTGCCCTTCACTTCACTTCAATGATTTTATGAAAATAGAAGAACCAGCTAAAAAGCCCTTAATATGGGCAAATTAAATTATGTAGAAAAATCAAATAAAGCTGGTGTAAAGTAAAACTCACCCCACAGAACGAAGGTGGTCTGAAAATTTGCTGAATCAAAGAGCTGCTATCCCACTGGAGAGAAAACTCTCCTGCTATATCATGCAGAAACTTAATCGTGGTTTCTCTTGCAGGCAGATCTTGCCTCAACTTGCATACAAACTGTGTATATAAATATTCAGAGAGTGTGAATATTAATTAATATATTTTGAATAATCAGCAAGAATTATTGTAGAGGCAGGGGATATATATATATATGTATTATGTATGTATGAGATGATCACCTCTTGATTCAAGTAAGGTTCAAAAGAATTGCCATAGTTCTGAGTGAAGAGAGATCTGAGTTCAAGTAATTCAGGTAGATCACCAAATCTTGCAGCTGCATATATCAGTGTCTGTACAGCTTCCTTGCATTCATCTGGGCATTCCCTATTTTTCAAAATTATATATATATTTTTAAATTTGTGTATCCCAAGTTTAAGCTATTATGACCCTACAAACTATACAAGATTTACCTTTTATGCACACACCCAAAAAAATATAAACAGTTTGCTCATAGTTTCGACTTCAGACGTCAAAAATAAAATAAAATAAAAAATAATGTTCAATTATAGTTTTACACCTGTACTGATGATTGTTAAAAATATAGTATGAGACTTTTATTTTTTGAAAAAAAAAGAAAGATTTTTCTCATCATTACCCAAAACATTTATGGTCTCACAAAGTAATGCTTTAATAAAATATTTTTATTTCATATATATTGCATTATTTTCAAGTGATATTTAATTATTATTATTATTTAAAAAGAAAAAAGCCATTCCCCAAGGACATTTTATTATCAATAATTTTATATTCATATTATTTAAAAATAGAAATTAAGATATCATTAAGTCTTAATTGGGATATCTCTTTCTCTATGAGCATATAATTTTTCTAATCACAACACCTAAAACTTTATACTAGGATATCAAATTCCGAATCGCCGTCAGCTAATTTTCTTATTCTAGAGATTCACCCTACCAAATATATCCTATAATCCTAACAAACAGGATTTTGAAAAAGCATATTTACCCCCAAAAAAAAAAAAAAAACTCAAACAAGAACAAGAATGGGTCATGTTACTCTCAGTCTTAAATACAAGATATATATTACTTCCAGTCATAATTATAGAAAAACTTTTGTATTGCAAATTCTACTGTAAAAGTGTTCCTATAATTAGAATCCAAGGGAGTAGTATACAGTGATTCTAAAGAACATGTTACTTTTCGGATTCTGAATAAAAGACTTAGTTTATAATAGTTTTACTCTTAAAATCAGAGGCAGTATTGTATAACAATCCATTAATAGCTAACTGTTATAAGAAAAGACAAAAGGTATGAAACAATGGAGGAAAGTATACCTGTGCTGACTTAGGTCATCAAGATGATTTAAAACGCATCCGCTGTACTTGTCAATCAGATCATAACATAACGATTTGTTATCCTCCATCAGAAGCCCTGCTGCCTAACCTTATCATTAAACACAAACATTTGTGGTCATTTTTATCATTGAAGCTCCTAAAAACCCATACTGGTTTGGTTTGTTAACAAGGTTTAAGCTGCTGTTATTCAAGCTTCAATTGTTCAACTGATACATGATTAACACAATCGAAATAAAATTAAATAATATGAGTATAATATAATTAAGGATTAAGGTACATTCAATATCCTAAATTATTTTTTCAATTGCATCTATCCGTTAAAGTATGTTTATGTGTGTTCAACCCCTAAATTACTTAAACAATTTAGTGCAAAATTGCACAAAAAATACTTAATGATAAACACAAATACTTCAGGTGCTGTATGCACATAAATAATTTAGAGTGTTACATCTTTTTCAGGTGCTGGATTTACCTTAAACCCTTTAATTAAA
The DNA here is from genome assembly GCA_019022615.1 of Acacia melanoxylon. Lineage (NCBI taxonomy): Eukaryota > Viridiplantae > Streptophyta > Magnoliopsida > Fabales > Fabaceae > Acacia > Acacia melanoxylon. The sequence continues at coordinate 8,896,543 of JAFJYJ010000010.1, forward strand.
ACAAATAAAATATTCATGTATGGCCTCAAGATTAAGTATTTAGATATATAGATATTAATCCACAACTAAGAGAATCTTTAACTGGTTTATTGTTGTGACCTGAAGACTCGGGTTTGAAAAATCAAGGAAGGTATGAGAAAAAGCAGAGCATTGAGAAGAAAAATTACCCTTTGATAAGCATTGTAATCGCAGCCACTTCTCAGAAATTCGGCGATATCGTTCTTGAGAAACCTATGAACTGCATTCCTCTTCCTCTGTATAATCTCTATCCTCAATTTTAAAGTATCCAGGCGTGATTTACTGTTCCCAATACGAAATCAAAAGAAAAACAATGGGTTTATCCAAGAACAGTGAAAAACAGAGGATCGTTATTATTTTCTTCAATTAAAAACAGAGCAACGTCTCTGAGCTCGTGAAACACATACCTTTTCTTATAGAATTTGGGTTTGAAGAATCGAGAGAACATGTCAGAGGTTGTCGGATATAATGAAGAATGCCGAAAAAGGTGGGATATTTATAAGAAAAAAAGGAGGGAAAGATTTACGGGAGGAATCAGCGGTAATCAGGAAACCTCGAGGGAAAGAAACAGAGTCCCTAGAGAGAGAGAGGTAAACGTGAATACATAAAGAAATCAGCTTGGACCTGAATCCAACTGGGCAAAGGAAAAACAGAGAGAAAAAGAATTCCGTGGAGAAAGGGAAAAAAAGGGGAATCTTGAAGCCCAGAGAAACAAGCATGGAGAATGAAAGGCGTGTCGTGTATAAAGATGGAATGGGAGAGAGAAATATGTGCTTTTGTGAATGAGATAGATAGATTAGATAGATATATATATATATATATAGAGAGAGAGAGAGAGAGAGGGAGGGAGAGAGAGACTGGTCTGAGAAGAAGTTGGTGAGAGTAAGAATGGAAGAAGCGAGATCAGGGGGGGATTTAAGGTATGAGGTTAAAAGAAAGGTGGCTAATTAACGAGAACAAGGCGCCAAGCCAAGAGGACGGCGCGTACAAAATTACATAAAAGCCCTCTTTTTTTATTTTTTGAATATCTTTTATATGTTGAGCTAATCAAGATTTTTTTTTAATGATGAAATTAATTGAAATAAGATTTTAAAATTTTTCAATGTAATTAATAAAAAAAAACACAGATAGATCACAGTTTAGCTTAATTTTCATTTAGATACATCCGCTCTATATAATGTACGAGCTTTTAGAAGGGGGGGGGGAATACTGTATTTGTAAATGGCATAACTCACTATCAGTTTATCGTGAGCTGATATCTTGATTGATAGGATTTTGGTCCGAAGAAAAAGACCTTGATTGATAAGATATTGATAATTAATTAGTATTGGCTTTGAGGAATTATGGATAGGATTTTCAAAATTAAAATAAGTCATAAGTCATAAATACTAATACAATATAATTTCTTAATGATTAAATGCACAGTATCTTTCAATAGAAGATTGTGATTAACTTTTGTTATGAGATTCGTTTATGAAAGAAAAAATGTAAAAAGATACTTACATATTGTGTTATGTAAAAAGAAAATACTATTTCAACTTTTTTAATTTAGGAAAGACCATTAAAACTTGTAAATGACATGGAAGGGATGAGGTGTGGATATGAGTTTTTTATGTTTAGGTTAAAAACCAAAATGAACCATTACAATTTTTGTGGGTTGTGACCAATATTTGATTCATGTAATTGACTAAAACAGTAATGATTTTAATAAAATTGTTAAGTATTGAAAAAATGTGTAAAAATAACATTTTGGTCTTTAAGCCAAAACATGAAAAATTCGTATTCTCACTCATCCCTTCTTTATCCTTTACAAGTTTTAGTGAGATTTTCTAGATTTTGAAAGTTAAAGTATATTTAAACCTCTTTTTTTGAAAAATAATACCATATATTATGTATATAATTTTATTTAGGGATATAAATTACGTTTGTTTATAAGTAATAGTGTTAATTATTTAAAATTTTAATTCCAAAAATGATTGTAGTTAATTAGTTTCTATCATATTTGATGGGTAAATCGTATTTTTTTAATAGATGAGATTAATAAGAATAAGGCATTATATTGATTGACTTTTATTATGAGATTTTATAGTATAACATACTATAAATATATCTTTTTGGATTAGACATTAGAAACAATTTTCAGCATGTGAATTAGAACAGTAAACCAAGTCTTTTTACAAGATATAATTTGACAAAAAAAAACTATTCTGAAAATATATCTATATAATATATATATATATATATTAATTATGGCTTTTATATTCTTAATTATCACCGGCTATATAGAGTAAGCAACAATGCAACATATTGATAAATCTTTCTTATTTTCTAAAATATCTTCATGTTACTATGAATTGGATATATCATTAAGGGATAAGGGTCTTATTAACCATGAAAGTTTTCGCTCAAGAGCATTGGGTGGATGAAAGTTTTTTTGGACAAAAAATGTCACGGAAGTTCACAAAACGTAGCAATTTTGGCCCTCCGTTAATTTTGACAGTTAAGTTTAACTAAGTGCACACGTGATATATCACCTCATCAATCAAATAAGAGTTAAGTATCATTTTTACCCCGGAAGTTTTCATTGAGGAGCAATTTTGCCCCGGAAGTTTACAAAACGTAACAATTTTGCCCTTCTGTCTACCAATATTAAATTTGACTATTAAATCAGTCAAAGACCACACATGTCATGCTTTGAAAAGGTTGAACTTGGAGTCAGAGAAGGAGATCCTTGAGATGTTGAGCTCAAGGTGGTCAGAATTTATGAAGTCGAACTGGTCAAAGGGACTGAAAGGTTTGTCACAAAACCCAGAAGAAGCATCATTTATGATCTAAGCAAATGAAACGCAAAACGAGAAATGAATTGTCCCAAAAATTGGTTCAGTAAGACAAATCAATAGTGATAGTATTTACCTTTGTATAGATTGATCTAGGCCACCCACCCTGTCTCACAAGGTAAATGGTTTGATCTAGACAAATCAATAAACAATTATCCCAAAAATTGCTGAACCAATAATCAATTGTGACTTTAACCAGTTCGACTTCACAAATTCTGGCTGCCTTAAGCTCAACATCTCAAGGATCTCCTTCTCTGACTCCAAATTCAACCTTTTCAAGGCATGACATGTGTGGTCTTTGACTGATTTAATAGTCAAAATTAATATTGGGAGACAGAAAGACAAAATTGCTACGTTTTGTAAACTTCCGGGGCAAAATTGCTCCCCAGTGTAAACTTTCGGGGTGAAATTGATTCTCAGCGAAAACTTTCGGGGTAAAAATAATATTTAACTCTTATTTGATTGATGAGGTGGCATGCCACGTGTGATGAGGTAACATGCCACGTGTGCATTCAATTAAATTTAACGGTCAAAATTAACGGAAGGGCAAAATTGCTACGTTTTATGAATTTCCATGGCATTTTTAATCTAAAAAAAACTGTCTGTTGTCACTCAACGCTTTCTTGAAATAAAACTTCCATGACAAATAAAACCCTTATCCCTATCATTCATTCTAATTTTTTCTCAAACACATGAAGGACCATATTGAGAATATATTGCATTTCTTTTTTTGCTTGAAGAATATATTGCATTTCAAAGCAACTCCTTTTGCCCTTACTTGATTTTTTTTTTTTTTGGTAATTACGTGTGACTATGCTTTGTTAGTAATGCTACCATTTTGTTTTTCATAAAACAAGTATTTTAAGATAAATTGATTCTATATGCTTCGTCCAATACGGGACTTTGGTGCTCATTTGTTAGGAACCACTAATTCCTTGAGACGCCTCTTCCACTGTTTTTGAGTAACAAAACTACACCGTTGCATGAACCTTTACCTTTTTAGGGTCAGTTTGGGTAGTAGTGACTTATTTATAATTTGAATTTTGTCGAAGTAAGATATGATAAATGTCAGATTGTAAATGTGATTTGTGTTTAGAATGATGGTGAGAGAAGTGATTTTTTTTTTTCCTTCAAATGGGCACTTATTTGAATGGTTATTTGAAAAGTCAGTTGAAATGAAAAATAACTAAAAATGATATGAATCTTATTGAATACTTCATACATACATATATTAGTTGTATATATTGTGATAATTGAAGATAAAAATTTAAATTTAAATTTGAGAAAAAAATTAAATTATTATTAAAAAATTTAAAAACTCTAAAGTACTTAATTAAATACATATTCTAATGGATAATTTAGAATGTATACAAATGTATATTTAATAAGACATTATTTATTGTATAACTTATTTCTAACATTTTTCTTCAGAAGTTAAAAAAAGTCACGTCAAGAGCTGAAAGAAGTGACTTCTGATAGAAGTCACTTTTTTTAAAATAAGCTCCTCTGAGACCACCACTATCCCAAATGGTTCTTTTTTTATTTTTTCATTGGGCTTAAATCACTATAAGTTAGGCTTTTTTCCTTCATCACTGGGGGACCGCTATGCCAAACAGGATGTTAATTGCTTCCTATTCTTCTGTTTTTCCCACTTCCACACTTTCCCACTTTTAATTTCTTTATCCTCAAGTATTTCTAAACCATGCCTTTCACATCCACTTCAAAACTAACTACATATACCTTTATATTATACCCCAAAAACAGATAATGATTTAAATGTTTTCTGTTTAAAAACAGTATTCACCTTTTTATTTTTGTAATAAAAAAATATTATTTTAATATTGATGGAATAAAAACAAAGTTACATAGAGTACGATAAATAAGTTGAAAAAAGTTTTTGAGAGTTGAGACAATTAAAAATAGTACAACACATTATCTATAATTTATAAATATTGTCTCTACTCTCTGTGCTATATTGATATCAACGATATAAATTGATTGGTATCTAATTTTTGTTAATATTAGAATTAAAAATTAATAAATAAAATCTTGTTACTCACTATTTATGAACAATTAGTTTTAATTTTTACATGTTACGTTGGTAGTTTTTTTTATTTTTTATTTATCAACAACACTATTGGAATATCAAGTGGCTCCCTAAAATGTTCCTCATCACTTTTCAGAAAATTTGAGTCTTTATAGAATTCATGCACTTTCACGCCTAATATAATATTAATATATAAATCGTTTGGTGTGTGTGTATTATATAATGTGAAATTTGATAAATAAGTCATTTTTCATGACTTTTAAATTACTTGATTTGTTAAAAATTTTATGTTTTATATTTTGATCATTTGGCAAGAAAAAAATTGTTGCACTGCTTTCAGCTTTCCGTCGGACGGGTGGCCAGAATGCCGGGTTAAGCTTAGAATATGGGCCGGGTCGGATCAGCATTATTATTAGGGCCGATCCTTGCTCTGTTTTAGACCCAAACTAATTGGTGTTAAAAAAATACTTTAAGATCTTGGTGATATTAAAAAGATATTTCAAGATACTATTGATTGGTACTAAAAAAAGATCTTGAGGATCTTGACGAAGTATTGAAAAATATTTGGACACTAACCTGGTGCTAAAAAAAATACTTCATGGTACTAAATGATGGTAAAAAAATACTTAAAGATATTGATTGATAGTAAAAAGATCTTGAGGATATTGAATGATCTTACTAAAAAGATATCTTGAGGATCTTGATTAGATCTTGAAAAAACACTTTATGATCTTGAAAAATTATTTTTTTCAAGATCCAAAATGTTTTAGGATCTTCAAAAAATACTTTGACAATTAACTGGTCATTCTAAAAAATACTTGAGGATGATGAATGATATTTTTTAAATAAATAAATAAATAAATTGAACAGTGCCATTTTGGCGCTAAAACGGCACCATTTGGAAGAAAATGACGGCAGCAGATATTGACAGAATTGGAGGAAAGCTGGGTCCAATACCAATGCCTTATTTAGTTATTCTTAAGCCACTAATAAAGGTTAGTTCAATTAGTAAAGAGGTTGACTTTTAATTATAAGGTTGTAAGTTGAAATTCATATTGATGTGATATGATGACCTTGGCTTTAGGTTATGGTTATAATAATTTTAAATAATTTTCTTAATAAAAATAGAAGATATACCTGATTCATTATATAATTTGAATCCTCTGCATTTTTAGAAAATATACCCAATGCATTTTGAATGATCTATAGCTCTTTTGGAGAATGTTACAATAATATAGTTGATATAGAATCTGAACAATTAAAAGTCAATCTAATGGTAGAGAAATTAAGTGGAGAGACTCTTTTTCCGGTTCGATTTAACTTATAAACTTATGCCGTTAACATCGATTTACTCCTCTAAATAACCAAAACAAAACCGGCAACCTATACTACTTGTAACTAAGAACTTTTGCACCATCCCAAAGATTCAAGACCTCATTTTCATGAATTGTAGTCTAGTTTTGAATGAGTAATGTATGATACGTTACATCCCATCATAATTTTTCTGAATATGGTGTGAGAAATAAATAAAAAAAATGAAATTACCAGAAGAACTTAAGGAAGGAGACGATGAGATGGAAGAAGTAATTATGAGGATGAAGCAACTCAGGCCTAACAAATCTATCCAAGTTATTGAGATTTCGAGGAAGAAGATTGCCACTGTAAAGCATTGTTGTCAAACTGCCAATTGGTTCTGACATCAGAGCTCTCACCAGACTCACCAATGGCCGCACTATTATTGGCGTTATTAACATCATCTGCTCTCTCTGCACAATTAACCACAACCATTTATATATATCCAAAAGCCACCCAATTAAACTCACTTCAAAACTTCATCAAAAGTCGTTCTTTCATTCATTCTCTATTGTAATATATATGTTCAACCTAACAGGAGCTTAAAGTTGATTGCAGCATGATCTTAATTAATAAAAAAAATATAACAACTCAAATAAATCCTATTCTAATGTGGAAATATCCTTATTCATATATCTAACTATTGTTGTCAAATTCACGAGTTCACTTTCTGAGCTTTACAAAATCGAGACGAGTTGATGATAAACTCGTGGTAATTGTAAACTTAGATAAATTCGTGAGTTTAAACACTTTATTTACCTTTTCTACGATTCTAATTTACAAAATTATATTAATTCACTCTTAAACTTGTGTTAATTTTTTTGATTTAGTCATGCTCAGTGGTGTTATATATCAATTTTATATAAATTTATTTATCAAGTATAATTAATTATGAATGTTGATGTATTTAATTTCAGTTATTCAATATCTATTTAATGATAAAAACAAACTCTTATTTAATTTACGATCGAGTTTACGTCAATTTACCTAAATTCGTGAGTTTGAGAAGCATGTATCTAACCAATACCCTAATTAATTAAATTATAATTATTTCTTATCCCTATCCCTTCGTCTATAAATTATTATAATAAAATAGTTATACCATGCTTGTAACTTTTTATTATAAAGATACTTTAATAGCTGTATCTACTAGTTTGTTATTACTTGTTAGATGTAGTCTTAGGTTTCACTCCTTGAGAATCCTGTTTATTTTCATTATTTATTACTATATCTGTATGGTCCTTAATATGTATAAGATCTCGTTTCTAATAAAATTTACACTATATTCTTGTATTTTAATCTCTTTTTTCCTATTATAATTACTCGACAATATAAATATCAAGGAAACTATTAAAAAAACAATATTCGTTGTTTCCTTTTTTTAAAAAAAAAAAATTATAACAAGAATATTACTTGTTTCCTAAATAATATAAAGGGGTTTACACTTCTCATGAAATTGTGGGACTAATATCTTTTAAAAAAAATAAAAAACTCAAACACGGAAATCGAAGTAACCATAACATGAGGATACACTTCTCCTACAACATGAGAAGAAGTGTATAAATAGAAAAGTTATAAATATAAATATTCAGAAAAGTTCTAAACATGCATGATTTATAAATAGAAATAAAAGTCTGCATTACTAAAATTAATTTTCATCCTTAAAATAACATGTTTTGTCAATAATTAATGCACGAGATTTGATCTTCCGGTTATATCTAAGTTTTGTCCCAATAAAATAAGTTTTTCTTTTTTAAATAACTATTTGGTAAGGTTGTCAAACTCACGAGTTTAAGCAAACTTGTGACAGTGAGGTAAACTCGTATCGTGGATTCGAATCGTAAACTTGTAAGAGTTTACTTTTACCATTAAATAGATATTAATAGTGTATATTTAAATAATTAAAATAAAAAAATAACAACAATTTGATTTAAACATTTTTTAATTCAAATAATTGAAATTAAATCCATCAACATTTATAATTTATCATATTTAACAAAAAATTTCAATAAAAATTACATTTAAATCAGCTTAGCATAATTAAATCGAAGAAGTTAACACAAGTTTTATAAGCCGAAAACATAACAACGGTAAATTCGGAAAGTCTAACTCGTGAGTTTAGCCGAGTTTACAACGATCACGAGTTTTACTAGTAACTCGATTTTGTAAGCTAGAAACGTAAAACATTAAATTCGGAGAGGCAACTTGTGATCAATTTGACAACAATTGGCAAATACACAACATATACTATATATATGATCAACTAACTTATTTAGTTTCCTTAATCTGTCTAAAAAGGTCAATTAGGTCTTATATTAAAGATTGGAGCTGATGATGTTACTGATGTATCTAATCTGTATGGTCAAAGTCCAAATCGGGTTCATGGTGGCTGTTTTTATTCACATTGAAACTATGATTTTTATTTGAGGAATATATATATCAAATCGATGTATTCCACTTGATCAATATATCCTTGATTATTAGCAGTTTATTACAAGCATTGAAGAATATTTTATCAATCGGGGAAGAAAAGGAAGAATATTTGTGTTACGGACCTGACCCACGGCCCAATTAGGGGGCGGCCCAGTAGAGGCACGCCCGAACCTCGGCCCAGCCAGGGGATGGCCTAGTAGAGGGATGCCGAGTATCCCGGGTTCCCCTACAATCATGGGGCAATCTATCATATCCATAATCCAGGGATATGATAGATTGTGCAGTTAAGATACCGTGGAACACCCTATAAATACAAGGGGAAAACACCAAGATGCACACGTTCTAACTCTAGCTCTTTACATTCTGTACACTACACAACACAACCCCACTGAACACATACTCCCTCCCCCCTAGGTGAAAGGCCTTGTGTCCAGTGATTCATCGCTCACCGGGATCTCTCCACTCTTAGATATTCTGGCATAAGCAACTCGATCCAAGATCAAATCACCAGCCATCTGGGCTGGACATCTGGTTCCACTCCGGAACATTGGCGCCGACCGTGGGGACCGTAAATTTCGATCCCCGTGACCAACAATGGCTACTACCAGAAGCAGCAATCGGAACCCTCACTGTGAAAGTCCATCGCGTGCGCAGGCTGAGACAAGTCGACAACAATAGACTCAAGGACCTCCCCCGCCTGAGGGTATCCCCAATAACAATGATAGAAAGAATGGAAACAGTGTGTCAGACACAGCCTCGTCTCCTCCGCAGGGAGATAAATGCAACGACATACCAAACCCGGACCTCCTCCTCCTCCGGAAGACACGGGAATCAATTCGAGGAGGATGGAGAATATGGAGAAGCGAAATAACCTCCAGCGCCAAGAAGATTTGAGAGTAATGCAACGAGATCATGAAAGACCACTTCCGGCAAGATAAAGCGTCGAACACGAGCGGGACACCGGGTATGAAGAGAAGGAAAGTAAGGATATCCCGTAAACACGGAAGCCCTCGGCCGGCCATAAAATCAAGGCATGATCGGTATGCGAGAAAACGACCTCTCCGAAATGGACTCGAGCATGATGAGATCCGAGACCACACGTTGGCTCGAAGAAACGTTTTCTAGGAAAGACCTCGGATGACGAAGACCGAGACGAGAGAGGACGCTCCGACCAAAGGGCTCGCCGGGAATATCACGTGAAATATATAGCGGGCCACAACAGCAGCCCTTTCTCGGAAGAAATCAAGAATGCTCCATACCCTAGCAAATTTGAGCTGGCCTCTTTACCGAAATATGATGGCGTGTCCGACCCGGGGGCCCATCTCGACGCCTTCGAACTACTCATGTTCGTAAGGCAAATCAAAGGCTCGGTCATTAGTCGGCTTTTCGCGGCCACATTGATTGGACCAGCTCAAATGCGGCTCCACACGCGCGAGAAGGTCCATCCATGATTTTCAAGACCTCGGGCGAAAATTCGAATGGAATTTCGCAACTAGCGGAAACAACCCAAATCTCGCACACCCCGAGTAAGATAAAGCAACGACGGGGGGAGACGCTTAAAAAATACTTGGACAGATTTAAGGAGGTGGCCCTCCAGGTAAGATCTCTCCCGGAAAGCATTCACGTACATTGCCTCGTCGATGGCTTGGATCCTTCTTCCCGGCTAGCAAATTCCATCTTCAAGAACCGGGTATACACTCTCACTGAGTTTAACACTCGAGCGAAGCAGTATTTGGAAGTAGAGCAGATAGAGATCGCCAATACTAATGGCGATGACAAACGAAGAAGTACACTGCCCCAGAATAAGAATCAGCCAAGTGGTCGTAGGGAAGACTCCCGTAGTCAGAATCAGGATAGCAGGCCAAAAACCGACAAGTCAGAAAAGAAGCCGAGGTATGAGAGATACACTCCGCTCAATGTTTCGCGAGGCCAGTTATGGAAAGAAGTGGCCTTCATGGAGATGAAAAAAGTTGACAGACCTCGGCCCACACAGTTTCGGCATACCACGGATCATTCAAAGTTCTGTGACTTCCACGATGGACCGGGGCACACTACGGATCAATGCTACGAACTCAGGGACGCAATTGAAAAATTCATCCGAGAGGTAAGTTGCGCCAATACCCGATAAAAACACGGGGTCGAAGAACAACAAAAGGAAACAAGGAGGTCGAAGTCTGAGTCCGACCCCACACGATCGGAAGGTCGATGGAATAGGACGAAAGTCATCTTCCGATAACGAGCAGTTCCCGGAAATAGACATGAACCACAGGTGCAATGTAATCAGTGGAGGCATGGGCGGAGGAGGAGACACCACAAGTCAAAGAAGAAAATACTTGAGGGAGGTACTATCAGTAAGAACCCCCCAAGTTCAAAGATGACCATGGCCGACCAACGCCTCCATCATTGCAGTTCACCTCCGAAGACCTAAAAGACGTTGTGCCGTGACACCAAGATGGATTGGTAATTACCGGGATCCTGGTAAACTGCCTTGTGAAAAGGATTTTCGTTGACTCGGGGAGTTCAGCGGATATTATTATGTGGGACGCCTTTAAAAGGATGAACTTGGATAAAGAAGACCTGCGTCCGTGCAAGACAACACTTGTGGGCTTTAACGGGGAGCAATCCAAGCCAAAGGGGTACATCGACCTAAAGTTGACGTTGGGAACTAAAGAAGCCTTCAAAGCCGAGAGGGTAAGATTCATCGTGGCCGACTTCCCCTCTCCGTACAATATGATATTGGGCAGACCAACCATCCACAGTTGGGATATGATTGTTTCCACCAAGCATCAAAAGTTAAAGGTGGTTAGCTCCAAAAACCAGGTAATCACCATAACCGGGGACCAAAAAGAATCTCGGGCAATGTTACTATGAAACTATGCGTGAGAACGAGACCGATAAGGCATCATCATCCCAGGATCAAAGCGTTGAAAGAACCTCGGGCGGGGAAAAAGGCAAACAACAGGGGCGACCCGTCAGTGTGGTGGAATTGGATATAACGAGATGAGGAACACGAACATCCAAGACCCGAGCGGAAGGGGAGTTGGAAGATTTAATCTGGGGGAAGATCCGACCCAGTCACGAAGATAGGAGGCGCAATGACCCCAGAACTCAAAGAGACATTAAGCGAGTTCCTAAAAGCAAACCGAGACTTATTTGCATGGAGGGCCTCGGAAGTACCCGGAATAGACCCCACCTTCTGCTGTCACAAGTTGGCGATTAAACCGGGATCGACCCGGTATCACGAAGAGACGAAAACGGGGGACGACAGCGAACGCCTTAGAAAAGCATGTGAAGGAATTATTAGAGGCCGGATTCATCCGGAAATACAATACACCACATGGCTATCTAATACGATCATGGTCATAAAGCCTAACGGGAATTGGAGAGTATGTATAGATTACACCAATTTAAACGAGCACGCCCTAAGACTCTTACCGATGCCGAGCATCGACCAGTTGGTCGACAACTCATCCGAATTTCAACTACTATCCTTCATGGATGCTTACTCCGGATATAATCAAATAGCGATGCATCTGGAAGATCAAGAACGGACGGCCTTCATAACCGACAAGGCCAATTATTGCTATAATGTCATGCCGTTCGGATTGAAAAATGTCGGGGCTACCTATTAACGGATGATGAACAAAGTCTTTGAAGACCAGCTCGGTCGAAATATAGAAGTGTACATTGACGATATGATCGTCAAGTCGATCAAGCCGGGAGACCACATCCGAGACCTTGAACAGACGTTCAAAAAGTTGCGAAAGCACCAAATAAGGCTAAATCCGGTAAAATGTGCGTTTGGAGTCCCGGCAGGAAAGTTCCTCGGGTTTATGCTTACACACCGAGGAATTGAAGCAAACCTTGACAAGTGTAAAGCGATGTTGGAGATGAAAGCACCGACCAACAAAAAGGAAGTATAGCAACTAACCGGGAGATTGGCGGCAATGGCAAGATTCTTGCCTAGGTCGGCTGAAAACGCGTTACCCTTCTTCAAGCTACTGAAGAAGGAGACACGAGGTAGATGAAACCCAAAATACGAATCCGCATTTGCCAAAATCAAACAGTACTTGGCAACCCCGCCGGTCCTATCCAAGCCTGACCTAGGAGAGACGGTTTTCCTGTACTTGTCCGTAGGAGAAGAAGCTATAAGCGCCGCTCTAGTACGTGAAACCTTAGCCGGTCAAGTACCAATATATTTTGTTAGCAAGGCATTGCAGACCTTGGAACCCAGATATCAGAAGTTGGAGAAGGTAGCATTTGCTTTGTTAATGGCAGCAAGACGCCTACGCCCGTATTTCCGGGGCACAAAGTCATAGTACGGACGGTCGGCCAATCCGGCAAGTTCTACACAAGCCGGACTTGGCCGACGGATGACAAGTTGGGCCATAGAGTTATCTGAATTCGACATTACATACGAGGCCCGGCATGCGATAAAGTCGCAAGCTTTGGCCGACTTCGTTAGGGAACTCACCCCAATCCAAGTTGAAAGGGATGTCGGCCTCAAAGAATGGAAGGTGTATGTTGACGGATCCTCAAATGCAAAAGGAAGTGGAGCTGGAATAATAATTGAAAATCCCAGACGGAGTCGCCGTCGAACACTCTCTTCACCTCAAATTTCCGACATCCAACAATCGGGCAGAGTACGAGGCGGTGCTTGCGGCCTCGAACAAGCAAAAGAGCACGGGGCACATAAAGTCAAAGTCCTGACCAACTCCCAGCTCGTTGCGGCTCAGATAGAAGGCTCATACCAAGCAAAAGGCCCATTATTGGCAAAATATCTAAACAAAGCTAGGGACATGATAAAGAGTTTGAAGAGGTAATGATCACTCACATCCCTCGGGAGGAGAATACCGGGCGGACATACTATCGAAAGCGGCTAGCACCAAAGGTCCGGGGAATTACCGAACCGTGGTCCAACAAAACTGGATGAACCAAGTTGTGTCATGTCCATATCATCATCCTCGGACTGGAGAAAACCAATCGAGGACTATCTGGAAAGAGGAATTATACCCATCGACAAGACGGAAGCTAGAAAGTTTATCCGACAAGCCGCCATGTACACTATGGTGGACGATCAATTATATAGGAAAGGATTACACTCTCCCATGATGAGATGCTTGAATGCGACCGAGGCCAGGTACGTTCTCACTGAGATACACGAAGGCATTAGCAGTCAACATATTGGGGGAAAATCCTTAGCTCGGAAAGCACTTAGAGCCGGGTACTTCTGGCCAACGATGGCGGCTGACTCCATGGAAACAGTAAGAAGGTGTGACAGTTGTCAGAAACATGCCAACATCCTTTGGCGTTCCCCATAGGAGCTGAAAAGCATTACGACCCCCTGGCCTTTTCTACAAATGGGGGATGGATCTTCTCGGACCATTCAAAACAGCCCCTGGACAGTTAAGGTATCTCATTGTCACCATCGACTACTTTACCAAATGGCGCCTACGTCCTGGAGACCCTGGGCAGAAAGCCGGTCAAAAGGACTTGGAATGCCGACAAACTGAGAATCTATTACAGTTAGACCTCGATCCACCTACTAAGATAGGACCGATGGGCGAATTTGTTTTTATGCTTTTTCAATTGATTTAGTATCTTCAATTGCAGTTTTATATTTCGCTGAAAGACAGCACGCATTGTTTCTTTCAAACATTCTTATTTAAGACTCCCAAGTGGAAGCACCAATTATGCATTACGGATTGGTTAAATAAGTTATCATCGAGGCATAAGAAGCCGCGGTCAAACGAAAATCCCAAAAGAAGGGAATACACTCGGGCTACCACGCCCCGGTCGCGAGATGGTAAAAACACTATCTCTATTATAAAATAGATGCATCGAAAAATGCTCCTAAATAGGGAAGTGAATTGTCACGCAGGTCCCGATCAGGCCGACATGTACAAACGTGCGTTTATACACCACGATTACGCATATGACATTTTGCCCCTATTCGGAAAAAATCCCCGGACGGCCCATATCCGGATCTCGGTAGCTCGGGTTTACTCCCCTACCCCTATTCCCGAAGTCAACCTATCAGAAGTAACACTTAGCAGATACTACACATATAAAGGCCCTGGCCCGGCCATAAAAAACAGAATGTTAACTTAAATAAAGTTGACAAAACAAACTGATTGGTTGAAATCAAGTTTATATATAATTAAAGTAGCAATTTTACAAGACTACAAAGTCAACCGGTACAAACCATCGGTATAAAAAGTATAAAGCTACAATAATTAACTTAAGGGAGCATTATCTTCCGGGGCTACCACCTTGGAACCGGAACAGACTTGGAGCTCCCTTCTCCACCACCACCGGCTCCTTCGGCACCCTGATCTTCCCTTTCCCCATCCAGATCCTCCTCAAAAAGGGAGTCAGAGTCGTCCGCGGGTGAGAGAGGGGCCGGATGGAAGACGTCATCCTTCACATATGCCCGGTGATCATACCCATCCGTCTTCAGTTCCAACTCAGGATTGAGATGGCGGATTTGAGCTAGGGCCATCTTGAAGCAATCGGCGGCGGCCTTCTTCACGATCTCTTCGGTGGTAAGGCGAGCTTGCTTCTCCTCGGCAAGGGCAGCTTTAGTTCGCTCGAGCTCGGAGCACAGATCCGCCTGCTGAAGTTGAAGGGACTTAAGGGCATCTATGCCTGTCGAGTGAGCCTTTTGGAGAGCGGCGAAGTCCGAGGAAGTCTTGTCAAAGGCTTCTTTGGTGAGAAGAAGCTCCTCGGTCGCTTTCCCGGCACTTGCCCTCGCTACCTCAAGGTCCTCTTCAGCCTTCTCCTTGGACTTCACAGCCTCACTCTTCTCTTTCCGCAGCTGGCGAGCCTCGGCAAATTTATTCACATATTTGGTCTTCAAGTGCAAATACGCCTGGGCTAGACCAACACCGCGAGGCGTGTCCGGATATCATGAACCACGGCCTCGTCAATATCGCCCGGCGGTAAGGCATTCGTAAATTGACGAGGTGGCAGGAAGGCAACCTCGAGCTCTTCAGTCTTAGGCCCCTTCTCCCAAGCGAGACCTCGGTTGATTTTCAGGGCGGGAGGAGGAACTGGAGTACCTAGAGGAGGAGGCGACGGCCCCTCAGAAATCTCCTTACCCTTGGATGGAGAGGCGGCAGATGGTTGGATAGGCTCACCGCCAGGTGACGAAGGAGTCCGAGTAGGGGACGTGATCTAACCATATTTTTATATGATATTTTATAATTAAATTGGGATTTTCAATGCATTTTGTTATAGTTATTGAGTTTAAAATGTATTTCTTGTGATAAATTAAGATTAAAAGTAAATACATTAAATTAGGGTTAAAAAGGGTAAAATTGTCAAAGAAATTGTAATCTCTCTTAATCATTGATTTTTATAAAAATATTTGATGTTCAATTAACTAACTGTAGATGGCTAAAAAGATTACATCAAATTTAAAAATAAAAGTTTGAACCAAAATTACAAAAGTTTCAGTTTAGTCCTCTATGAAAAAGTTTAAAAATTCTGCACTTAGGTCCCTGGTCAAAACTCTGTGTTTTGACCAAGGGAATTAGGTTTTTTCTCTTTTTTTTTAATATATATATATATATCAGATATATGCAGTATATATATCAGATATATGCAGAAGGAAATAAAGGATTACACGGAGCGATATCACGCCACAATAAAAGACGGAAGAATCGGATTTTGGGGATTACAATTTACACGATTAGAAGATTCAGCACCGCGACTTGAGGGATTATGGATTGAAAAGATAGAATTGGAGGACCTGATTTATTGATTGAAGAGACAATATATATAGATATATATTACACGCACAGGGGGAGATGATTAACGACGAACAAGAATTGGAAAAAAGAAAAAGAAAAAGAAAAAGAAGAACGACAGTCGGACGACTAAAGGTGACAGCACGGAAGAGAGGAGTTGATTTATTCATTAACGCAAAAAGACGAAGCATCTAGCGCCGCACACCAGGAGCAATCTGATCGACTGGAATTCACCAACTATTCACCAGTTTCATCTTCCACTTAATTCCGGCGAGTTCTTGGATTTATGGCTGGTTTACTTTCACAGACAGTGCTGAGTTCAATGTGTGGCTGATTTCTTTTGCTTCTTGGTGAATGGTGATGAAGACTCGTGACTTGAGCAATTGTACTTCAAGAAGGGAGTTCTTTGATTTAATCTTTTGTTTAGACTATTTATTTGATTTCTTTATTTAAGTTTATCAGTATTTAGTTTTGAGACTTGGATTTCTGTTATGTGTTCATGAGGATTAATTTTGTAGTTTCAATTGGATGATTAATTTGATGTTTTAATTTCTAAATTTCTTTTATGACTTGATGAAATTATCTTGCTGTCATGTTGGTGATTAGTAATCATGATTGATTTTAGCTGCTTTGATGGATCTGTTTAAGACTCAACTTTAAGAAGATCAAGTTCTATCATCCTAATTAAAATTACACATTAAGTGGATTTTAACAATACCTCGAGGTAGTAGGCTTACTTTATGTTCGTAGGAAAGCTACTATTAATTGAGATTATTGGATTTCAGTGTTATCTTGAGGTTGATCTTGACTTAATGAAAAGATTAACTCCCAAATATTTTTAAGCAATGATAAAGCCATTCTTCATTACCAAGAAAGATCCATTATTAATTTCTTTTAATCCTAAGTATTTTTCACTATTTTCCAAAAATACAAAAAAATTAGAATTGGTTTCTCATTATTTTTATGAATTTTAGTTTAGAGAAAATCAATTTCAAAACCCATTTTCTAACCCAGTTTTTTAGCACGTAGTTTAACCTAGGGAATTCAAAATACAAGGCTCCTTGATAAGAGAACGATTCTGAGTTATTTGCACTATATTGCATTTTAATTCGTGTTAAATTGTGATTTGACCCTGAGGCGACTAAGGTTTTCTGTCAAATCAGGACAGAGCCTTGATTTTCTTGGCCACCCTGGCTTGGTTTTCCTCCGAGGACGGCCCTTTCCGAGCCTCCGAGGACGGACGCTTGCGGGAACTTTTCTTAGGCGGAGCACCGGGGGCCGGCGTCACGACCGAAAGATATTTGGGCGGTTCCGCCATCGGTTGAGTTTGTAAAAAGTAAACCCAGTTGAATTAGTAAGGAAGTAAAGCAAGATGTAAGCATAGTAATAAAAGAACCTCGGGATGCATACAAATTACGTATCCCGGCTTAGAACCGGCTCCGTTAATAAAAAATGCCGCGCTCCTTGCACCACAAGATTTAGCCCAGGATACCAGGCGGTCAATCGACAGGACCTCGTCAACTGAAAGGTCATCAGACTCTACTTGATAGGAGGTGGAGGTCAACTTATGATGATCATAGGTCCAGTAAAGGGGGAACCTCCACTCCACATCGCCCGCCTCGGCCCCCTTCAAGAACCATAGCTGTTGGCCGGGTTTGGCCACCACCTTGAAGTAGCCATCTTTGAAATGCTTAAATGAATCAGAAAGGTCGTAAGGAGTTTTTTGTCGGGATCACCCCGAAGAGAGGTAAGCCCCTTTAGCTCCTTACCAGACCGCGGAGTAAAATGACAGAAAAAGAAGAAGAATAGGGTGGCAGTGCACAGAATAGGGACCGAGAAGGACCGACATAGCTGCTCAAACTCCACTATATAGGCCCACCCGTTGGGGTGAAGCTGAGAAGGGGCTAGATGGAGATGGTTTAGACATGACATTTGAAACCCGGTGAACGGGAAGCGAACACCGAGCCGGGTTAAATAAGCTTTGTAGAAGAAAAAGAAGTTGGTAAAACCTTCAGCCATAGAAGCTCAGACGGGCTCGTCTCCACCCGGGGGGCAAAAGTAACAACCTTCCATAGCCGATAGTCTCATCTCGGCGGAGGGCTCCTGACGGTCATCAAAGAATGGGTCGTCAACACATCCCGGTCACCCAAGGGAATCTTTTGATAAGATCTTGGGGAATGTTGGAGGAATCCGACCTCCCAGCGTCCGAGGGGGCATTACTTGGCGAAGACGACGACTCCATTCCTATAAAAGCAAAAAATAGTACTAAGGTCAGTAAGTGCAAAAATACCTGACACAGGCATAACAGCCAGACGAGAACAAGAAGTGGATAGACTGATGGGAAGACGACCCCCAAAGCCTGAGGTTGAGTTAGAGGTAGAAGCCGATCTATGACGGCAGGAGCCTAAAATGGCGTCGGCCCGGAATCTTCGCCGGTCGCGACATAGTATGAGCTCGATTCTAGACGGTCAAGAAGGACCGGATATCCCTCGGGCATAGGGCAGACCTAGGTCGAACGGGGCTCCGAAGGTTGACAGTGTCTGCCGGATTACCACGACCTCGTCCCAATCTTCGGGAAGAGGTCTAATAAGGGGACGGGACTCTCCAACGGCCCTCCTACCCGAGCTACAACCCAAGGAGGAGGCTAGCCTTTGCTCCTCGGATAGAGGAGTGCCAAGCAACCAATGGCTCATTCGAGGGTAACGAGCACGAAGTGCTTCCTCCTTTTCAAAGGTCAAGTCACGACTCAAAGTCGAAGGTTGACTAGTTCTATTCATTGTCACCAAATGATGCAGACCTAAAGAAACAGAAAATGGCAATGAGGAACATAGCGAAAACTCCTCCAGGAGTGAGGGCATGCGACCATAGGTGGAAGTAAGTAAACCTGACGCTTTAATCCTACCCGAAACCCCGACGATGAACAAGCCCTACCGGTTTTCGTTAAAACTAACGTTCGATCGGGTTTTTACTAAAACCAACTGAACTAAGCAAAGAAGGTAGAAATCCAAGAAAAGTTTAATACAAGAAAAGAAATGACTTACGAGAATAAGAGAAGGTCGAGTGGAGGACAATCGCCGGAGGGAGAAAGCTTGAGAGCCGCCAGAAGCAGAAATCCCAGTTCTTCGGAGAAGATGGAGAATGAGAGAAAAAAAATCAGAGAATGGTCGAAGATGGTAGACGAAAATGAAGAAAAACAAGGTTAAAAACCTTCGAAATGGTAGGAGGCGCGAAAAGGCGTCGGGGAATTAAGGGTAAAACCGGAAATTCACCTGCAAAACAGGGTAACGTGCCCCGGGAAGCACGCGCATTAAATGTGCACGGAAACCGAAGGCGGCAGGGAATGACGGTTGCAAATCCTCTCCATTCCAAAGATACCAGGCGGCAGGGCGCCATGATGGCGAAGTTGGAAGGTTTCGGCGCCATGATGGCGAAGTCGGAAGGGCTTTCGACCTCGAAACCAAGCAAACTACCTGGCCACCACCTCGGGCCCCTAAAGTCACCAACAGAGATGCTGACCTTTGAGAAACGATCTCGGGTCCGGAAGACCGGGCAGCCACCTCAGATCCACGCACCGGATAGGTAACCCGACAGAATACCCGGGTCCGGGGCAAGGACACATCCTAGCCCGAGACTAAAGTACACCCCGGCAGCTCAAAACCTTGAACTACCGAGCTGGGGGCAACTGTTACGGACCTGACCCACGGCCCAATTAGGGGGCGGCCCAGCAGAGGCACGCCTGAACCCCGGCCCAGCCAGGGGACGGCCTAGTAGAGGGATGTCGAGTATCCCGGGTTCCCCTACAATCATGGGGCAATCTATCATATCCATAATCCAGGGATATGATAGATTGTGCAGTTAAGATACCGTGGAACACCTTATAAATACAAGGGGAAAACACCAAGGTGCACACGTTCTAACTCTAGCTCTTTACATTCTGTACTACACAGCACAACCCCATTGAACACATACCCCCTCCCCCTGGGTGAAAGGCCTTGTGTCCAGTGATTCATCGCTCACCGGGATATCTCCACTCTTAGATATTCCGGCATAAGCAACTCGATCCAAGATCAAATCACCAGCCATCTGGGCTGGACATCTGGTTCCACTCCGGAACAATTTGATCAACAGTTTCATTGTTGTGAGAAAAATACAGGATATGAATATATAATCAACTGTATTTTGCTCTTACAAGTGTGATCATCATCAACCACGTACTGCTAACTATCAAAATGTGAATATATGGAAATAAAGTTTCTGCTCTCTCCTCTTTCAGATTCCCTTCACAATGTTCTATGAACCAAAGACAAAAAAGATAACCAAACCAGAAAGTACCATAATCTAACAACATTATACAAGACTATATCACAGAGAGAGAGAGAGAGAGAGTGAGAGTGAATCAAATATAGTGAGGGAAGAGAAGAGAAAGGAGAAGAAGAGGGAATGGAATTTGGCAGTGAACAGACAAATATTAAATGGACTGTGTTGCCTCTTAAGCACTAATATAGTACAACGCATCGATCATATCACTGATTCATAGTATTTTGTTTCTTTTTTTAAGGCCTAGGAGTAATCACTGTTACGGTATTTACGAATATGCATTGCATACAAATGAGTTTTCGGAAACAATGTTTTTAATTTGGTGGATCTCATAAATCTTGTCAATCAAATTTATTTAATTATCCTAATTACAATCGACTATTAAGTATTTAATTTGGTCAATATACTTTATATCAAAAATAAAATTTCAATTGTTCCCATTTCAAGGACTATAGACAGTAAAAGGAATTTTTTTGGGCCAGAAAATAAATTATTTTTAAGCGTGATTAATAATAATTCACCTTGTTATTACCTTCTATTAAATTTAGATAATCTAAATGTATAATTTTTATTTTGAAATATAGTCATAAAGTACTCTTTCTAGTTTACATTTTAGTTAATTCAAAACATGTAAAATGATATCAAGATCTATAAAAGAATTAAAAGAAAATCTAATCCGCCTATGAAGCCACTTGTTTTTGGATCCTTGATTGTATTATTATAGATTTATAGGTACTTTGCCAATACATGTTTGGTAAAGAAAGGTTTTAAGGAGATTTTGAATCTCAAACTCCAAAGAAGATGTGTCGATTTTTGCTGAGAAAACTATGGACGCAAAAGGTTCGGTTGAGAAGAAAGTGAAACATAGAAAAATGAGGTTATTGCGAATTGCGATGTGAGGCTGAAAAACTGACAAAACTGTAAAAAGGCTTTTAGGAGCTATCGATTTTGGGGCTTAGCAGCGCCCATTGCTTTGAAATCCATGTGCAGGTCACTTCTAAATGTAATTAATTCTTTTTTTTTTCTTTTCACTGCATTATTAAAAGTTAAAACTCAATTAGTCAATTCCTGTGAGTGAATCAATCGTTTAAAATGCGTTGAGAGGGGAGATATTTTGACCCTTATAAAGTGTCTTTCGTTTCCCTCCCAAGTAGATATAAGACATTTTATATCTCATGATTAAAATCCATTTGGACTCTAAGATGTAAAAGCAACCGAAAAAATTATGAATTAATGTTCAAAAAGTCACATTTCAGTTATTTTGGCATCCATAAAAAACTTATGGTTATTTTTACACTTTTAGTATAAGTTAATGGTTATTTTAATAATTCAACCTTTTATTAAAAAGTTCATAGTAACGGATGTTAACAAATGTTTGGGATCATTAACATCATGTTCACTTTTTGCCCTCTTTTATAATGTTTATGACTATTTTTGCTTTAAAAAATAGTTTATGGTTATTGTTGCACTCCTCAAAGAAGTTGGAAGTTATTTAAGCACCTTAACCCCTGATTATCCACGGTTTATACATAAATGCTCTATTTATGAGTGGATTAATTTTGTAAGTTTCATTAATTAATAAGGTCTAAAGGGTCTTTAATTAATATTTTTCATACTTGTGAGTCAATGTGAAAGATAAAATATTTCCTCAACTTAGAATTCAAAACATCTTGCAAAGTTGGCATTTTCAGAGCTTGGAAAATACTCTTAAGATCAAGCAACCAATAATGGTAAGAAATTTGATACTTCTGTTGACCTTATCAATAAAAATCAAGAAGCATCATCACCATTCAGAATCTGGAGTATAGGTTTCCTTTTTATTGGTAAATTAATATGGAGAAGAGAACATAAACTCTATTATGAGTCTCAGATTGGAAAACTTATTAACCTCATTTTACTTGTCAGGCTTCCCTATGTTAACGAACTCTGAACTTATATGACAAAGTTGAAGAAATAGAGAAAATTCTCACAACTAAAGGATATTACAGTTCTAAAATGGTAAATTTTGACATTTTCAGCAAGTAATCATCAGAAAGATGATAGTTTTACTCACAGATCTCTACAAAAAATGAAATGCATTAATTATAAAGAGTACATGGAAGGCCTGATCTTATGTAACTGTGACTTTTCCTCAACATCACCAATAAAATATGCAGGCTGCTTTGGTTGAGCAAGTTGAATATGATCATTCGATAGAAAAGAAATTATATCTAACATGGAAGGCCTGTCTTTTGCTTGATCTTGTACGCACAAGAGCCCAATATGAATACCTCTCTGCACTTTGTTTTCCACACTTGCTTCATATATTGCTGAATCTATTAGCTCTAACGCTCTACCTTCATTCCACAGCTGCCATGCCTTGAAAAAAAAAAATCCCAGCATCCACAAAACGTTGCTATTAGAACGACAAATATTGAATTTTAAGAATATATTGTTGGTTTAGAAGCTTACATATCCTATTAGATTAAGAGGACGATCTAAATCAAATCGACTGTTATTCTTTTTACCACTAAGAATCTCTATTAGCATGACACCAAAACTGAATATGTCTATTTTGATTGAGACAACACCATTGATTGCATACTCTGGAGCCATGTAGCCACTTAAGTAACAACAAGGCAAATGAATGTTAGAATGTCAAATCAATTAAGATTCACATAGAAAGTGCTTAAATTAAAATAAATGATCTAATTACAAACTTACAGTGTACCAACTACTCTATTTGTGTGTTCTTCAGATTCTCTTAATCCAAATATTCGAGCCATGCCAAAATCAGATATTTTAGGATTCATTTCTTCATCAAGTAATACATTGCTTGCTTTCAAGTCACGGTGTATCACTCTTAGTCTTGAATATTTGTGTAGATAAAGAAGGCCTTGAGAAATTCCTTCGATGATGCTAAATCGTTTTTCCCAACCTAGTACATCTCTTCTGCTTGCATCTGTCATAGGGTAAGATAGTTATGAGAAAGCTTGACAGTACACTAAAACGAATATGATTTTGTTGAAGATTATAAAGAGGGCCTACCAAATAGGTAGAAATCTAAGCTTTTGTTAGGCATGTACTCATAGACTAATATTCTTTCATCTCTTTCTATGTAGAAACCCAAAAGCCTCACAAGATTAGTATGCTGCAGCTTAGCCATAAGTTTGGCCTCATTTTTGAATTCTGTAAGGCCTTGTCCAGAACTTTTAGAAAGTCGTTTTATTGCTACTTCTTGTCCATCGGTTAGTGTCCCCTAAAAGTATTATTGTACAAAGTTCATATCCACTTAGTTTCATATTTCAATTTTCTCACACTCACATGTATAACTTACCTTGTATACAGGACCAAAACCACCCTCTCCTAGCTTGTAAGAATCTGAAAAATTGTTTGTGGCAGCCACTATGCTCTCAAAACAGAATATTTCAACCTCATTTCTTTCCCTCCCAAGTTTCTTATTCCTTTTGGCTTTGCCATAAACCATGGAAATCATTGCATTGCCTCCAATTTCATGTAATATCTCCTTTTGCTTCGTGTTCCTTTCCACTGGTAAAGTGACAGAGAAGTAGAAGTTACCAAGAGGACATTATTTGGATATTATTAATACTATATGGTAGTTATTACCTTCTGCTTTGTATTTTCTCAATGAGGCATAACATGAGTAGCAAATCAGAGCTAATGCTTGGCTTGCTCCCACAATGATAAGCCATATCCACAACCTGCTTACTACAGTCCACAAGAACATTATTTTCAAGTCAAGGATATGATAGTGCCAATTTTACGTGAAGGTTAATACTTAATAGGTCTGTCGTTTAGCTATTGCTTTATTAGTAATATACTACCTCCAGTCCTTAAGTCCTTAATATAAGAGCTTGTTGAGGGTTGGATTTGGTTGTAAATATATGACCTCAATCACTATGTCGCCCAATAATTTTTACTTTAAAATATCTCCATTGATTGCACACATTAAGAGATTTTTATCCAAGAGTAATCTTGATGAAATATGGTATTTTTGGAAAACAAACCTATATTTGTTACAAATAACTAACACAACTAATTTTCTTCATCTACCCAAATTTGTCAAGGCTCTTATATTAAGGACCATAGGTAATATCTTTGATTAGTGTATGAAAGCAATAGGCGTTGCTGTTTTTTTCTATCTGTTTTTCTTATAGGCCTGCAATGGCTTCGCTTATCTTTTGAATAAAGTTATCATTAACCTGTAAGGTTTTGTTACAGCTAACACCTCATGTGCACTCTGTGTTGTTAGTGCTATTTAATATATATTTTTTAAATCTACAAACTATAACAAAGGCTGAGGGCTAGATTGAACCATTTAGTTTAACAATATTCACAAGGATGATATTGTTATGATCCTATTCAACTTCTGAGTTGATTCCTTGGTGCTAGGGGCAGAATCAGTTTGTTCACAAAAAAAAAAAAAAAGGAAGGAATCATCAAACGACAGATATGTGATGCAGGTTGCAGTTATTTTTCAACGTCAACTTAAAACTGCATATAATAGTATCAAGATTCCAAAGCTATTATAAAAGTGACGATGTGGATTGCAGGTTAGAAACAGGCCATACCGTTGTGTCTAACAATATAAATTGACCGTCCTTTGGACCCTGCATCTTCAATGAACTTGCTTCCTTTAAGCCATATCTGGCATCCAGTATTGTTAACCTGATTCAGTGGTGCATAAGCCTCACAAGAACAATTGTTCCAGCATATGGTCTCACAACACTGCCCACCAAGATTCACACTTTCGTAAACCTTAATACTACCACCGGACATGTAACCCAAGCGCTCTTCAAAACCATTGTCATTGTTCCTGCATTCGGGAGTACTTTGTGGTTTTGTGCAAAGTTGAAGGTACGTACTGTATCCACTCAATTTATCTTCGTAACTTGTCCATAACATGACACCTCCATAGTTAGGTGACTCTTTTACAATGGGAAGTACCTCAGAGATTAACAAATCAGCAGGAACATAGCCGAATGCTTTTTCCTGAGATGCTGGTAACCCCAGGAATAATTTGGATTTTGACACAGAATATGTTGCCTCCCACAGTTTCCATGCTCTGAAAAACTGAATAGTATTGGCTTGTGAATATTCGCAATAAGAGTTGTTGAAGAATATTACCCAGACATAGTCAAAACTGCCTGTCATAAAGTCAGTAACAATAAAATCATCTAAATGTGAGCATTGAGGTGCTGCAGATAAGTACAATTTTTGGGTATCAGTGCTATGTGACTTGAGGATACTTGCAAGGTCATCGAAGTAATGTGTAGCTTCACTTATGTAAAAATCTATGCCATCTAATATTGCATCTCCAAATGGGCGTGAAGATGAGCTTCCGCCTAAGAATTTGTTCCATAAGTAATCAAAAGCTTTCTGAGCATCATCAAATAGAGTGTGATTCACAGATAATCTTTCAAGAGAGAGCATCACTTTGATCCCCTGTTGTTGACAATATTTGATCTCTGAGCCAACGGTAGTGCACCCAGATGAAGAAAAAGGGTCACAGTGACCAGTAAGGTTGTGTTGATGGGTTTCGCCATTCTCAAAGATCCAAAGCGGGTTAATGACTACAAAAGAGTATTTTCCTGTTGCACATGTTTCTTTTAGACTACCTTCAACAGAGTACTGACGCAAGTAAACGGCAATGTCATCGAATTTGGTGGAGCAAATTTGGATGAGTAACAGATATGGAAGGAGAGAGAATATTTTTTGTCATCTTGCTCGCATTCCTGACCTTAAAATCACATTTAAATAGCGTATAAACTTCCAAAATTTATAAAAATCTACTGAAAAAAGAAAAAGACAGTGAGCACGCATGTAGGAATCTTAGTTTTAAATATGCGGGTAAAAAATAAAATTATCCTTTCCTTCACCTCTTCTCTCTCCACTCCATTCTCTCTTCTTTACCATCTTCCATTCACAAACTACTTCGTCGGTGACCAGTTCCTTTTATAATACCTTGAATTCTGGGTCTAGAAACTTGAAGATAAACATGTATAGACATATGACTAAGTACAGTTCAGAAAGGGTGATATCCCACATTTTAAGATTTGAATATTAGAAATATTATGTAGGTTTTTATTATGAAAATTTGGCATTAATTTCGGCCAAAGGAAAAGAAATTGGAAAAAAAGGGACAAAATGAAACTGCTATTGGTGGGTAAAATTGTAAATAAGTAAAGTCATAATGTCCAATTAATACCCTTCATCCTCATTGCTCTCCATTAGGGGTGGGAATAGGTCATGTCCATATCAGGTGGCTTGCAGCCTAACCTGTTTAGAGTCTCGTCTGGTTGACATGTTTGTTAAAAAGGTCATGTCAATACCTATTTAAAGGTGTAAATATGTAAATAGGTCAGACCTATTTTGTTAAGACACTGCTGTGTTAGCCTTCGCGCGACCTGCGTTTACGCATTAAATCAATGTAGTTATATTTATATCATATGAATAACACACTTTTTTTTAAAAAAAAAAATCTTATATTCTAATTTCAAAGTGCACAAAGCTTACTTATAGCTTTCAAGGCCAGCAATATGATGCATTTTTAAAAGTCTATATTATAATGCACCCTTAAAAAGGTTTTGTTTCAGGCTCAACTAGATCTTTTGAAAGCTCAGACTTGAACCTAAAGAAAAACCTACATGTAGGCTCAGGCCTTTTACCTCCATGATAGGTTCAAGCATATTTAACCAAAGCTTTACTGATCGATCTATTTTCATACCTACTTCCCATGCTATAATTGACTAACAAATAGGGAATTTTAAAATGGTCAGGTAATCATATTTCAATGGTCAACAAAGTAAAAAATCGCAAGCTTGTCTCTTAAACCCTACTTTCGGTCAACAAAAGGGGGAAGTGTGGAAAATTATTTTAACATAATAACCGAAAAAAAAAAAGGACCGTGAGGAGTTGTCACTTGGCTTGAATTATAACGTATCTTAAGTCACTCTTTATCTTCCATTTTTCTTGCCAATTCAGCCGGCTAGAGGACAGCCAAAGAAGAGGACCAAACTAAAGAGGAAGAGATCGAGGGAAAAGAGCTAAGAAGAAGAGGTAAGTTCGATGCCAAGACCTTCATCTCTTCTAACTCTTCACTCATGGCAACTTCTAACCTCTAATAGATCTCTTTGTGTTGTGTTCTAGTAAGAGGAAACCATCTGATCTCTTTCTGCACAATTAACTACAACCACACACACACACACACACACATATATATATCTCCAAATAAAAGCCACCCAATTAAACTCACTTCGTTAACTCCAAACCTTCATCAAAAGTCGTTGTTTCATTCATTCTCCATTATAATATGTTCAACCTAACAGAGCTCCAGGTTGATTGCAGGATGATCTTAATTAAAAAAGATAACAACTCAAGTAAATCATATTCTAATGGGGAAATATCCTTATTCATATATCTAATTAATTAAATTCTAATTATTTCTTATCCCCACTCCACCATGTATAAATTATGGGATAAAATATTGTCACTACCAATTTTATGTCACTATTATTTTTTTACTGTTAGATCAGAATCTCAATAGGAGAGAAAAATGATAAAGGTAGATGAGATTCTAATCTAACGGTGAAAAAGTGGTAGTGACTTGGTAGTGACATAAAATTGGTAATGACTAGTAACAATATCCTATCCCATAAATTATTATGATAAAATAGTTATACCATGCTTGTAATTAACTTTTTATTATAAAGATACTTTAATAGATGTATGCTTGTATCTACTAGTTTAATTTGTTTTTACTTGTTAGATAGTCGTAGGTTTTACTCCTTAAGAATCCTGTTTATTTTCATTATTTATTACTTTATCTGCATGGTCCTTAATATATAAAAGATCTCCTTTCTAATAAAATTTACACTACAAACAAGATGTTATGTAGTATTATTATTTTTTATGGCTAGCCATCTGATTGTGTTAAACCCTTTATTCTTGTATTTTAATCTCTTTTTTCCTATTATAATTACTCGACAATATAAATATCAAGGAAACAAATAAAAAAACGATATTCTTTGTTTCCTTTTTATATTATAACAAGAATATTAGTTGTTTCCTAAATTATATAAAATAACTTATAAATAGAAATATTTAAAAAATTTCTAAACATGCATGATTTATAAATAGAAATAAAAGTATGCTTTACTAAAATTAATTTTCATTCTTAAAATAACATGTTTTTCTTTAATTAATGCACGGGATTTGATCCTCTGGTTTTATTTTATTTTTTCCTAATAAAATATGTTTTTTTTTTAAAAAAAATAACTATCAGTACTATACTTTCTGTCATTAATATAATATTGGGTTGATTGTTTTAGAAATATTAAAAAAACCAAATAAATTATTTTAAAGTTTGTTTTATATATATATATATATATATCAAATTGATTTATCCGACTTATAAACTGATATATAATCTAAAAATACACAACATATATTATGTCTAATTAACTAACTTATTTAACTTCTTTAATATCTCTTAAAAAAAATCAGTTGAGTCTTATATTAAAACTTATAACTAGTGTACGTCACTAACATATCTAATCTAGATTCCAGTATGGCCAAAGTCCAAATCAGGTCCATGGTGAATATTTTTATTCAAATTGAAACTGGTTTTTATTTGAGGAATACATCAAATCGATGTATTCCACTTGATCAATATATCCTTGATTATTAGCAGTTTATTACAAGCATTGAAGAATATTTTATCAATCGGGGGAAGAAAAGGAAGAATATTTCATCAAAAGTTTAATTGTTGTGAAAAATATATATACGTAATCAACTGCATTTTGCTCTTACAAGTGTGATCATCATCAACTACGTACTGCTAACCATCAAAATGTGAATATATGGAAACCAATTAAGTTCCTACTCTCTCCTCTTTCAGATTCCCATCACAATGTTCTATGAACCAAAAAGATCACAAAGAAGATAACCAAACCAAAAAGTACCATAATCTAACATCATACAAGACTATATCAGAGAGAGAGAGAGAGCATACCGTGAGAGAGACGAGTGAGTGAATCAAATATAGTGAGGGAAGAGAAGAGAAAGGAGAAGAAGAGGGAATGTAATTTAACAGTGAACAGACAAATATTGAATGGACTGTATGTGTTGCCTCTTAAGCACTTATATATATATAGTACAACACATTGATCATATCACTGATTCATAGTATTTTGTTTCTTGTTATAGGCCTAGGAGTAATCACTGTTCGGGTATTTACGAATATGCATACAAATGAGTTTTCGAAAAAACTATTTTAATTTGGTGGATCTCATAGATCTTTTCAATCAAATTTGGTGGAAAAAAAACATTTTTGATCCAAAAAGCCTGCACTGCCGAGGAACGAATAATTCACCATCATACTCTTCCAATTAGCAATCGACAAACCCTCCTTCAAATATTAATTATTCAATTAATCAATCCAATCCTTATAAAAAACAAAAATTCCTTAAATAAATAAAAAAAATCACAAAATCATCAATTATAGCTAGGGCTAAGTAGCAAATTCATCTCGGAAGTATATACGCAGTGATAAGAACGTCATTGAAAGTTTTTTGGATTTAATGTCGCATTAGAAGTCTAGAAGTGTAGAATGTTCTTGCAGTTAACGGTCAATCGATTGCCAAACGTTAGTTGATCCCATTATCTTTGATGTGAATTATCTACTGTCATCTTCCTCATTTTTTTTTCTCTAAAATCTGATTTACAGGTCGGCCTACTCCTTCTTCCCCATCACCTATGGTCGCTCCCACCCACCACCACCTTCCCACCCATTGGCGGCCACAACAAAACCAGATCCAGAGCCGACGATGATGGCGCCAACAAGCACGAGATTGGAAACGGCCACGATGGCCTAGGAGGTCGAAAATCAACCATCATCGATTATGTCATTCAGAAAAAATTATCTCTATTTTGGGTGCAAATCTCCAGAAGATTCAAAACTGAAAAAAAAATTGCAGAGAAAGAAACCAACTAGGAACAATCATAAAGAAAAAAAAGTTGAGGTTGATTAAATATTTCTAATGTTTCAAAACTGAAAAAAGATTATCATCAGAAGAAAAGCAATAGAGTGTCTTGGGGGTTGGCATTTGGAGGAGCTCCGGAGGTGTTCTTTGTGGATATGTATGCGGTGGGTGTGAGCCATCAGTTATCACACTTGAGTGTGATACCATCACACTCCAGTGTGATAACTGATTTTTTTTTTTTTAAATAATATATTTCAATTTCATTTCAATATTCTAATAAATTATAAGAAAAAAAAAGATTTCATTTTCTTTTCTATTTCAATATTGAAGATTATTTATTGCAATTAATAATAAAATAATAAACAATTGAAATCTTATAATAATAATAATAAATAATAAATATTCCTATTTGAAATTCAGAAATAATAATAAAATGTGTGTTGCGTCCTGGCACCGATCCAGTCATTCGAGTGTGAAAACGTCACACTCTCGAGTGTGATGTATCACATTTGATTCGAGTGTGATGTCCTTTATCATAGGTGGCGTGTCGTCCATCAATATGAAAGTATTATACTCGATGTCCTTCTCACACGTCCCCGCCCTTCTCCCACATTTCAAAGACGTCCATCACCTATCACACTCGAGTGTAACGTGTGACCATATCACACTCGAGGTGATGCCTTCCAAAGCCGTCCATCTCCTATCTCAAATTGAAAATGAAAACCAGGGACACTGCGGACTCCATCACCTGCTAGACTCACACTCTTCTGTCACAGAAGCCTTTTGCTGGCGTGAACACTACGCCACTTCCCTTCCCTCTCTATGTCTTCATCACTGGTCTTTCTTATGAGCATCGCGTTTCTAGATCCTGGGAATTTGGAGGGTGATCTTCAGGCTGGTGTTATTGCTGGCTACTCACTTATGGCTCCTCATGTGGGCGACGGCTATAGGGCTTCTCGTTCTGCTTTTGTCTGCTCGGCTCGGTGTCGCCACCGGAAGGCACTTGGCTGAGCTCTGCGTAAGCTCCAGAGGGAAGATTTTATGAATTACCTTCTTTGGCATTTTATAAAAAGAAAATCTCAGCATAAGCTCCAGAGAAAAGAGTTCGAGATAGATTAATGTTATTAGTTTCAGAGAAGAAATTAGAGACAAGGAACAGAACGGGTATTTTAAAGTGTACATTGATTGGGTCTTGCAGCTTTATCTTTCTTTTTCTGGAGAACTATGGTGTGAGGATATTGGAAGCACTTTTTGCTGTTCTCAAAGGTGTAATGGCGCTTTCATTTGCGTGGATGTTTGGCGAAGCAAAGCCCGATGGTTTAGATATTCTTCCAGGTAAGAAGTTCATTTCTTTGATTTGGGATTTAGGATTTGTGCTGATTTTTTTGGGAAAAGACCAATATAACAACTTTTATTAAAAATTGTATCCAATTAAAGCAGATGGAAAACATTTTATCGAAATAAGGCAGTTAGTAGCATCATGTCAGGTGACGCCACTAATAGCGTAGAGTAGCTTGAAGCCAATGACAGAAAAGTGTCAGTGGCATCTCAAATTGTGACGCCACTCAAAGTGGCGTCTCAATTGGAGACGCCACTGAGCATCTCTAATTCCATAAAAAAAAAAGTTAATATTAAATATAATAATAATAATAATAATAAATAATGATAAAAAAAATGGAATAATTTAAAGTTCTACTTCATTTAATTTGGGAAAAAAGAAAAAAAGCATGGTACTAAAATAATTCCCTAAGAACGCTGGCTTTAAAAAATTACGCATCTGATTTGGTTATAACAAGATCTCAAAACGGGTCTATATATTTGTTATACACCAAATGTATAACAACAAGTATTGATTTTGGGATCTGTATAAAAAAGTGTCGCGTAAAAGTATTTGTATACACCAAATTATTTTAAATAATCATTTCGTTTCTTGCTTTGCATGAAGTCCTAATTTTTATGGCCCCATTCATGTGCAATGCTGCTTTGCTTTTGATGTTTTCTCATGCTGGCATCCTGAATGCCAAAAAACGGCTGTGCGCCCTATTTCTGTTCCATTTATGACTGCGTTTTAAATTGTTTAGTGTGATAACTGATAGCTCACACCCACCGCATACATATCCACAAAGAACACCTTCAGAACTCCTCCAAATGCCAAACCCCCAAGGCCCTTTTTTTTCCTGATGATAATCTTTTTTCAGTTTTGAAACATTAGAAATATTTAATCAACCCCAACTTTTTTTTCTTCACGATTGTTCCTCGTTGGTCTATTTCTCTGCAATTTTTTTTTTTTTTTTTTCAGTTTTGAATCTTCTGGAGATTTGCACAAAATGAGAAGAGATAATTTTTTACTGAATGATATAATCGATGATGGTTGATGTTCTACCTCCTGGGCCATCGTCGCCGTTTCCAATCTCGTGCTTGTCGGCGCCATCGTCGTCAGCTCTGCATCTGATTTTGTTGTGGCCGCCATGGGTGGGAAGGTGGTGGTGGGTGGGGGCGACCATAAGCTATGGGGAAGAAGGAGTAGGCTGATAACTTGTAAATCAGATTTTAGAAAAAAAGTGACGAAGATGATATCTAAAGAATCTATGTTTAGGGGTAACATTGCTACATTTTTAGATTTTCGAGGTAATATTGAACCTGAAAAACCTTTTAGAATAACATTGTTCCTCGCTGGACGTATACTTGGAAGAGAATTTGCTAACCTAGCTTGAATCACTGTAGGATGATTTTGATCATCACGACCCTCACATGCCTTCTTTCACTTCGATTTAGGTCTGAACCTCTAAAGGAAAAGAAAAATCTTATTTTAATATTGATGGAATAAAAACAAAGTTACATAGAGCACAATAAATAAGTTAAAAACAGTTGTTGAGTTGTGAGACAATTAAAAATACTACACCACATTATCTATAATTTATAAATACTGTCCCTACTCTCTGATATATTGATATCAACGATATAAATTGATTGGTATCTAATTTTTGTTAATATTCGAATTAAAAATTGAGAAATAAAATCTTGTTACTCACTATTTATGAACAATTAGTTATAATTTTTACATGTTACGTTGATAGTATTTTTTTTAAAATTTTTTATCAACAACACTGTTGATCACGGGAATATCAAGTGGCTGCCTAAAATGTTCCTCACTTTTCAGAAAATTTGGGTCTTCATAAAATTCACGCACTTTCACGCCTAATATAATATATAAATCGTTTGGTGTGTGTATTATATAATGTGAAATTTGATAAATAAGTCATTTTTCATGAATTTTAAATTACTTCATTAGTTATAAATTTTATGTTTTATATTTTGATCATTTGGCAAGAAAAAAATTGTCGCACTGCCTTCAGCTTTCCGTTGGACAGGTTGCCAGAATGCCGGGTTAAGCTTAGAATATGGGCCGGATCGGATCAGGAGCATTATTATTAGGGCCGATCCTTGCTCTGTTTTAGGCCCAAAATAACTGGCCATTTTATAAACATGAATATTAAGGCCTTATTCAGTTATTCTTGTTATAAAACTGAAGAAAATGTATAGAAAAGTAGAGAGAAGTAAGAGAAATTGCAGAGAGATAGAAGAATTCTCATTTCAAGTGTATATTGAATGTTTACACTGCGCCTATTTATGGCTTCAATAATTACTTATCGATAGACATCCACATAATAATATATTTATAACACTCCCCTTGGATGTCCATTATGAATGTGCCTCATTAAAAACTTTAACTAGGAAAACCCAGTGGGATAAAACCCAGCCAAAGAAAAGAGTACAACATCCATTGATACACTTTCTAATCTTTCGCCTCATTAAAAACCTTTCTAGGAAAACCCAGGTGGGATAAAACCTAGATAAGGAAAAGAGTACAATGATGTATCGACTCCCCCTCTTCATTACATTAGATTTTTCTCCCGTGAAGACAACATTACATACAATAACTTTGTAAAGATGAAGAACTATATTTTGCTGATAATCAAGATACATTCGTGCTTTATGGTACTTATGGACCATGTAGTTCTTCTTCATCTTCTTTTCAAGTTCTTTCTTTCAATAGTCGAATATTGTATTGTTCGCTATGGAACAATAAAAATATACATTCTTATCATTCATTTGTCCATTGTGTACCTACAAATTCTAAGTTTGCCAATAAAAGCATAATGGATAATAACATAAACACTAAATAATCACATAAATATCAGATACTTCGAGATCTTTTCATAAATATGTATTGATATCATTCATTCAATAAATATTTAGGCTTCGAACCATATATGAACTTATTCATAATGTTCTCGAGAACTTGAATTTGATGCTTTTAACATCTTGAATCCTTCATGGACTTGTGCTTCCTGCACCCTAATTCCTTCAGGGATATATGCTTCTAGCATTTTAAATCCTTCAAGGACATGTGCTTTACGCGACGCCTTACGTCTTTCGGGACATGTGCTTCGGCACCTTACGTCCATCCCAGGACATGTGCTTCCTGGCACCTTCTCATTAATTTTGTCTTATGATCATCATTATCATTCATTATATCATATGCTATATCATAAGCAAAGATATCGTCAACGTTGACTTTCTTTTGGTCCCATCGGATAACATTCACAGTTTATTGAGATCTCATTATTTTCACATTTTTCATGTATCTTGGTCTCTTCTGGGACTACAACATTCTCTTCTGAAGATAATAACTTTTCGGAAATAGCTCTTCTGGAGCAACTAACATTTCTTAATTATCCTCATTTGATCACGTGATATCTTCATCAAAATTGTTGTCGACAACTTTATATTTTCGGTTCCATTTTTTTTTTTCAATTTGACATAACTTATCAATATCAATATTATTCGGTACCTGAATCTCATGAGGTTTTTGGAATAAGTTATGTCTCAATACTCTTCTGGAGTATCTACTTCCTTTCGGCATGTCCATCTATACTCATGTATTCAAGCTATACCCAAGAGTACACTGTTCTCCCCATATTTCAGGCGGATAGAGTTGTACAGTCAAAGTATAACTCTAAGACATAGTGTTAGATGACATCCTACTTTAATATGATCATCTAAATAATTGCTCCAATTTATTCATAATATTGGAACCGAATAGTTACTCATGCTTGAGACATGTCACAAATTGGAGCATTTTTATTTGGAATATGAGATTTAATAAATCTCATTTAGGTCGATAATTCAATCGGCAAAAATAACATGAATGCATTACCGATGAACTTCTCGGTTCATACTTCTTTATTTGAGGATATATACTTTACTATAATAATGCATTCCATGTATTCACTTCTCCAGCTATTAAATTTCTCCCCCTCATGTTGAGAAAACAATGTCTAATATAAGTCTCCTTAATCCATTTATTTCCTTTTGAAACATCATTTTGTTTCATATAGAGATAAACAAGAAGAAGAAAGTCCTTATACAACATTTATCTCAATTTTCTTTCTAATTCCATCTATGTGCATTGTGGTGGATTAATAATCATTGCACATTCAACCATTTTTAAGGTGAAATTTGTCTGGCTCCTGACCTAAAGCCAATTATTTTGGGAGAATTTTGTTGGCTTATATAAATGCTTTGTAATATATAATATCAAATATACCAACATAGTATTTTGTTCTCATAAGCATTAATCCAGCTCTCTATGGATGCTTTAATATATGATTCCTGGATCATATCATCTGGAAATTGCGCGCTTAATTTATTCAAACATCAAACATTATTGCAAACTTCATGTTGCAATCATTTATGCAAACTTCGGGTTGCATTCTTACAAACTTCGGTTGTAAGCTAATAATCTCACATGTAACCATCTTATAGATGCATCTTTCAAAATTTGTATGGTTTACATGTCATTTCAATGGGCCCATATAGATCTGTTTGATATATTTCCGAGAGATCCATTACCAATCATGACCTATGATATTCACGTAGTTATTTTTATTTGAGAACAAGCGACATAATTATTCTTGAACAATATGTTGGTTATTTATGAAGAATCTTTTGGTTCTTGAATGACTCGGATGATCAAACAAGTCATGCCAACAATAAAATTATTTGGATCAGTAAACTTAGGTTTCATCGTAACATATATATCGAACAATCATAAATTTTTCAATTTCAATAACATATTGATCAAAATCCGACATGCATTTTGGGAGATCAAACTTTATGTGAGAACTATATAACTTTTCAAATATTAGCTCACACTTGTATTCTAACTCACACTTGTTTTTATGGCAATCTCCCCCTCAAGTGT
This sequence comes from Acacia melanoxylon, assembly GCA_019022615.1. NCBI lineage: Eukaryota > Viridiplantae > Streptophyta > Magnoliopsida > Fabales > Fabaceae > Acacia > Acacia melanoxylon. Next base: position 8,933,550 of record JAFJYJ010000010.1, read on the forward strand.
GAGTTATATAAACATATTTTCTTTATATTTATATTTATATTTCAAAATCACTTTCAAATTCTTTAAACTTTGAAAGGAAAAATTTATGTTAATTCTCCAGGAATAAACATATAATATTGCATCACTAGATAATAACATTATTCATGACTAATATACTTCAATTGACTTATATATATGCAAAATATACACAGTCCACCATATATGAAAATATTCATAATCAAATTAACTTAGAATCATACTGATAACATACCTTTTGGGTTTAGTCTTTATCTTGAGCCTTGGCTTCAAAATAAATATGGTCATATTTCTCTACAGCTCATTGCTTCTTTGATATCACATTGTTAGTAAACTTCTAGTTTACATTGGCTTTTGGTTCTCATTAACAAACTTCTGGTTTGTAATATTATATGTAAACTTCACGGTTTACAAAAGCATGTATTTTCTATATCTATTTCTGTAGATATCTATGAAATTCAATAAATTTCTTTAATACTTGGTAGAGTAATTAATACATAATTTTGTTCCTTCGAGTAACAAAATATTAACTCTTCCAGAACCTTCTGTGTAATTTATATAGCCATATAGATATATAGTCTAAACATTAGTTCCTCAAAATATGATAATTAATCTCCAGGACTATTAGCCTTTATACATATCATAACATAAATCTACGCAATTTATTGTCTTAGGACAATACTTTTCCAAAACTATTAAAATATGTATCATACAAAGTATTTGAAAACATAAACCTTCAAGGCCTTAATATTAAGGAATAAATACTACTTTTGCCACGAAAGTTTTGGTTTTGAAGCACCTAGCACGGATAAAAAGTTTTCATAAAAAATCGTATTTATGAATAGTATCGTATCGTGAATAGTATATACGATACCATTCATGAATAGTTCCCGTAATAGTAATAATAATATTATATTAAACACGTAGGGCCCACATGCAAATTTTTCAAAACAACCATGCGTTTTCTGTCGGCCGCCGGTTACTGTGTAAATAGTAACCACATTATTTTATTTTTCTTTAAAACTCTAAACAAGGATCTTGTTTGTTCGTAATTTATAGCAAAAATTTATCCACTTCACGGTGGGAACTAAGATCAATAATGATCACAACAATGACAATACCCGGTCATATTTACATACATGTCCATGACCATAATTAAATTCATTCACAGGAATGAAGTTAAGCCTGTACAATATTCATAATACTTGTAACTCATTGTTTTGTTTGGCTACACTACATAATATTTCTTAAAACCACTTTCATAATATTGCTACTGCAGGAGCAAATTAGATACACCAATTTATAATAACTTTTTAGAAGAACAACCATCTTCATAGCATCCCTTTAATTTAATCAAGGGAGTCTTTTTAATGCCAAATAATGGTGTCATACAAAAATCATGGATCTGGCTCCACTCAAATTTGTCTTATAGCTTCAAGCCAATTTATAACTTGGCTTCAAGCAAATTTGTATCTCGTGCTCGTGGCTTCTGGCCATTCAATTCAAGCCAATTTATAACTTTGCTTAAAGCAAATTTGTATCTCGTGCTCGTGGCTTCTGGCCATTCAATTCTCAATACTCAATTCTCAATTCTCCCAGACAAACAATAATTTCTAGTCATTATAAGATAAATAAAATTTAAATCAAAAAGTAAGGCACAAATAACAAGTATATGATACTAGACTTCTTGTTCCGTTTTCAACATGGTCACATAAGAATTATTAATTAGACCCACATGCATAAAAGTCAAGAAGTGATTAGGAATTTTCCTTTGTGCATCCGATGGTCTCATTTCAACATGAAAACAAAAGTGATTAGGAAGCAAAATGTGCCGCCATGTGAAATGAGAGATAGTCAAATAATGCCTACCTACTGAAAAGAATCTTATCTTTGTATAATATATAATATTATGAATTATATAAAAATTGGTAGGACCCATATTTTTTTTTTATCTTTTTCAAAATTTTCTTCGTAGAACCCCAAAAACTTCGGTGCATATGTGCAGCAACAATAATCAATTATTATTATTTTTACATAAATATTTAAATATAGGACACACTGAGATATTAAATTTCAACTTAAGCATACAAAGACAAGGACCATGTGAATCAAACACCTACTCCACTCAAATAATCCACTAACGTTATTATATTATATAAAGACTCATGTCTCTCATATTCGTTCAAGCATGCGTAAGTGTGGGCAGCAATAATTCAGCAAACACAATAAATTCATATGTAAATCATATACCTACCCCATCACTTAAATACTAATTAAATAACATGGCAAACGAATTAATCAATATATCACCTCAAAAAAATGATCCATGCCAACATTCACACACAAGCAATCTAATAATGAATCCAATCTATTACTATAATATAATCATGTAGGGACCTCTTATTCAATAAAATGAGTCTTATTTTATAAATTCTGAAAAGTAAGCATGGCAGCATGTGCGCATGGTCTTATCATTAAAATATTATTTAAGTCAAATATTTTGGTTATTTTTGAATATGACTTCCATGTGCTGCCATTTTTTTTTTTTTTTTTAAATTACTATGCAAATAATAATATTAATAATAAAATATATAAAACATGTAGGGACCATATGCATATTAATTTCAACACTTCTATCCTCTTACGCGTTTTCTACCTCTTTAATCATTCCATTATTATTTTTTAAAATTAACCAATTAAACTTGAAATTAATCAGTCAACCTTGTCGGCCACACAAAAGGAAAATAGAGTACCTGCTACTTCATCACTTTCGATTGGAATAATTCTTCTGCAATAATCCTCTTTTCTCCTTCATCCTCAAGCTCCATTAATCCTTCACCATCAAACCAAGAACGTCGCCCTTTCGATGTCTTGTTGAAAGCCATCGAACTTTCAAGAATAGTTATCTCATTTTGATTGTTTTGAAGAAGGGTACACACCGAGAAGAGCACATGAATAAAAAACGAGTGAAGCCGCATTTGTTCGAACTTCAAGGTGGGAGGGAGCGGACTTGTCGATCGAAACAAAAATGAGGCGGCCACCGAAAAACACTGTTCATCGTCTTCCTCCTTTCGTCGCGAACGGTGAAGACGCCGACTTCCCCGTTCCATCATCTTCATCGGCGTGTCCGAAAAGAGAAGAGGCCGTCGGAGAAGACGGGAACCCGAGGAGGCCGACGGTGGAGGTTTCTTTGCGAGGGTTGAGATCTAGAGAGCTGAGGTCGAACGGGGTTAAGGCCCGGTGAGAGGAAGGTAGAAGGAAGATGCGATGCAGAACGCTATACGGGTTGAGATCGAAAAATATAAGAGACTGGTGGTTTTTACGTTTGATGGAGAACATAAACCCGGACTTGTTCTGGAAAATTTCCGAGATCTAACGGTAGTGATGATCAACGCAGGAATGAGGCTCAGTTGATTAGAGCCTCGTGCTGATAACGTGTTATAAAACTGAAGAAAATGTATAGAAAAGTAGAGAGAAGTAAGAGAGAAATTCTAGAGAGATAGAAGAATTCTCATTTCAAGTGTATATTGAATGTTTACACAAGGCCTCTATTTATAGACCTTCAATAGTTACTATGCAATGGACATCCACATAATAATATATTTATAACAATTCTTTATATATATATAAATAAAGTTATTATTTAGCCACCAATAAATATTGGTCTAGTTGGTAAAGGAGTTGACTCATAATCATAAGATTGTAGGTTCAAATCGAATTGATATGAGGATCTTCTACTCTTTAGGTTATGTTTATGGAAACACGTCTACTTTAATTTTGCTACGCAAATTATAAAATCATAATTTTAAATAATTTTTTTAATAAAAATAGAAGATATACATGATTCATTATATAATTTGAATCCTCTGCATTTTTAGAAAATATACCCAATGTATTTTGAATTATCTATAGCTCATTTGGAGAAAATTACAATAATATAATTAATATAATATAGAAACTCAGCCATTAAAAGTTAATCCAATGATAATAGAGAAAGTACTCCTCTGGTCCTTATTATAAGGACCCAACTAACTTTTTTCATAAACCAATAAAAGTAGTTAAAGTCAATAAAGTTGTCCTAGAATCTAAGTAATTTCCAATATTACCCTACTAATTGCACTAAACTCTAATATTATATTAATTATTACTCTCACCCACTACCTTTATTAATTAGGGGCAGACATGGAAAAAAATAATCATTGCTTATTGGGAACAAACAAGTGCCTTATAAAAAGGACCAAATAAACTTACTAGTTGGTGTCTTATAATAAGCGAAGGGAGTAAGTGGAAAGACTCCATTCCCGGTTCAATTCAACTTATAAACTTACCCTTTAACATCCTTCTACTCCTCTAAATAACCAAAACAAAACTGGCAACCTTTACTACTTGTAACTAAGAACTTTTGCACTATCCCAAAGATTTTCAAGAGCTCATTTTCATGGATTGTGTAGTCTAGTTTGATGAATCAGTAATGTGGCCGGGATTCATGATATCTCATCATAACTTTTCTGAATATGGTGTGAGAAACAATAAAAAATGAAATTACCAGAAGAACTTAAGGAAGGAGACGATGAGATGGAAGAAGTAATTATGAGGGTGAAGCAACTCAGGCCTAACAAATCTATCCAAGTTATTGAGATTTCGAGGAAGAAGATTGCCACTGTAAAGCATTGTTGTCAAACTGCCAATTGGTTCTGACATCAGAGCTCTCACCAGACTCACCAATGGCCGCACTATTATTGGCGTTATTAACATCATCTGCTCTCTCTGCACAATTAACCACAACCATTTATATATATCCAAAAGCCACCCAATTAAAACTCACTCACTTCATTAACTTCAAAACTTCATCAAAAGTCGTTCTTTCATTCATTCTCTATTATAATACGTTCAACCTAACAGGAGCTTAAAGTTGATTGCAGCATGATCTTAATTAATAAAAAAAGATAACGACTCAAATAAATCCTATTCTAATGTGGAAACATACTTATTCATATATCTAACTTAACAGTTGTTGTTAAACTCATCAGCCTCTCAATTTATCGATTTTATGTTTCTACCTTAGAAAATCAAGTCCAGTTGATGATAAACTCGTGCTAGTTACAAGCTTAGATAAATTCACGAGTTTAAACATTTAATTTACCTTTCCTATTATTCAAACTTACAAAACTGTATTAACTCACTCTTAAACTTGTATTAAGTTGTTTTCTTCTTCTTCATTTTTTTGATTTAATCATGTTCAGTGGTGTTATATATGAATTTTATATAAATTTGTTTGTCAAGTATATTAAATTATGAATGTTGATGTATTTAATTTCAGTTATTCAGATTTAAAATACTTTTAAATCAAATTATTGTCATTTTTTATATTTTAATTATTTAATTATACACTATGAATACCTATTTAATAATAAAAACAAATTTGTACGAATCTACTATTGGAGTTCACAATATAAGTTTACACCATTGTCACAAATTTACTTAAACTAGTGAGTTTGAAAACTGCATCTAACTAATACCCTAATTAATTAAATTATAATTATTTCTTATCCCTACCCCTTCATCTATAAATTATTATAATAAAATAGTTATACCATGCTTGTAACTTTTTATTATAAAGATACTTTAATAGCTGTATCTACTAGTTTGTTTTTACTTGTTAGATAGTCGTAGGTTTCACTCCTTAAGAATCATGTTTATTTTCATTATTTATTGCTATATCTGTATGGTCCTCAATATACATAAGATCTCGTTTCTAATAAAATTTACACTATATTCTTGTATTTTAATCTCTTTTTTCCTATTATAATTACTCATCAATATAAATATTAAGGAAACCATTAAAAAAACAATATTCGTTGTTTTTTTTATTATAACAAGAATATTAGTTGTTTCCTAAATTATATAAAATAACTTATAAATATAAATATTTAGAAAAGTTCTAAACATGCATGATTTATGAATAGAAATAAAAGTCAATAACATGTTTTGTCTTTAATTAATGCACGAGATTTGATCCTCCGGTTATATCTAAGTTTTGGTCTAATAAAATATGCTTTTCTTTTTTAAATAACTATTTGGTAAGGTTGTCAAATTTATGAGTTTAAGCAAATTCGTGATAGTGAGGTAAACTCATATCGTGGACTAAAAATCGTAAACTAGTAAGAGTTTACTTTTACCATTAAATAGATATTAATAATGTATATTTAAATAATTTAAATATAAAAAATAACAACAGTTCTATTTAAATATTTTTTAAATTCAAATAATTGAAATTTAATTCATCAACTTTCATAATTTATCATATTTAACAAAAATATTTATATAAAAATTACATTTAAATTAGCTGAGAATGGTTAAATCGAAGAGTTAACACAAGTTTAAGAATGAGTAAATATGGTTTTGTAAGTTGGAAATGTAAAAAACGGTAAACTCGTGAGTTTAGTCGAGTTTACAACGATTATGAGTTTACTAAAGGATTCGATTTTGTAAGCTAGAAACGTAAAAAAGTCAACTCGCGAGTTTGATAACAAATATGAGTTAATTGTTTTGGAGATATTAAAAAAGTTAAATAAATTACTTTAAAGTATTCATTTTTTTCTTTTTTATCAAATTGATTAACCTGATTTATAAACTGATATATATATATATATATATATATATATATATATATAATCTAATAATACACAATATATGTTATATGTATAACTCACTAACTTATTTAACTTTCTTAATCTTTTTAAAAATGTTAATTGGGTCTTATATTAAGGACCAGATTTAATGTTACTAATGTATCTAATGTAAATTCCAGTATGGTCAAAGTCCAAATCGGGTCTATATATGGTGACTATTTTTATTCACATTGAACCTTTGATTTTTATTTGAGGAATATATCAAATCGATGTATTCCACTTGATCAATATATCCTTGATTATTAGCAGTGCATTATGTTGTTATTACAAGCATTGAAGAATATTTTATCAAAAGAAGGATATGAATATATAATCAACTGTATTTTGCTCTTGCACAAGTGTGATCATCATCAACTACGTCCTGCTAACTATCAAAATGTGAATATATAGAAATCAAGTTCCTATTCTCTTACCAATGTGAGTTGGCATAGATGGTAAGGATCAGGGATTAGGCCTTGGGTCGTGGGTTGATCCCTGCGTCGCTTTGGGACTCCTTTGGTAGGCGATCTCGTAAGTTCAAAAGTAAGTCTTCATAGGCGGGCGCGTCTTGCGCAGTGAATCGGGCGTGTCCCATCCAAAACTTTTTTTATATCAAAAAAAAAAAAAAAGTTCCTATTCTCTCCTCTTTCAGAGTCCCATCACAATGTTCTATATGAACCAAAAAGACAAAGAAGATAACCAAACCAAAAAGTACCATAATCTAACAACATTATACAAGACTATATGAGAGAGAGAGAGAGAGAGAGAGCGAGCATACCGTGAGAGAGACGAAAGAGTGAACCAAATATAGTGAGAGAAGAGAAGAGAGAGGAGGAGGAGAGGGAATGAAATTTGGCAGTGAACAGACAAATATTGAATGGACTGTGTTGCCTTTTATATATACAACACATCGATCATATCACTGATTCATAGTATTTTGTTTCTTTTTTTAGGCCTAGGAGTAATCACTATTGTGGTATTTACGAAAATGCATACAAATGAGTTTTTTCGGAAAAAATATTTTTTATATGGTGGATCTCATAAATCTTGTCAATCAAATTTATTTAATTATCCTAATTACAATCGACTATTAAGTTGGTCAATATACTTTATATCACAAACACAAGTTGAATAGTTGCCCATTTCAAGGACTATAGACAGTAAAAGGGGGAAAAATTGGTTTTGCCGAAAATAAATTATTTTTAAGTGGGATTAATAATAATTTACCTTGTTATTACTTTTTATTAAATTTAGAAAATCGAAATGTATGATTTTTATTTTGAAATATAGTCATAAAGTACTCATTCTAGTTTACATTTTAGTTAATTCAAAACATATAAAATGATATCAAGAATTAAAAGAAAATTAATCCGCTGATGGAGCCACTTGTTTTTGGATCCTTGATTGTATTATTATAGGTACTTTGCCGGTACATGTTTGGTAAAGAAAGGTTTTAGGAGATTTTGAATCTCAAACTCCAAGAAGGTGTGTAGCTTTTTGCTGAGAAAACTGTGGACGCAAATGGTTCGGTTGAGAAGAAAGTGAAACATACAAAATGAGGTTGTTGCGAATTGCGATGTGAGGCTGAAAAACTGACAAAACTGTGAAAAGGCTTTTAGGAGCTATTGGTTTTGGGGATTAGCAGCGCCCATTGCTTTGAAATCCACGTGCAGGTCACTTATAAATGTAATTAATTCTTTTTTCTTACTTTTCACTGCATTTTTAAAAGTTAAAACTCAATTAGTCAATTTGTGTGAAGGGACCTATCATTTTATTGTTCTTGATATTGTTTGTTTTAGGGTTTTTGTCACCTTTTATAGTTTTAAAACGCGTCAAGAGAAGAAGTATTTAAACTCTTATAAAGCATTTTTTTCGTTTCTTTACCAAACCGGTGTGAAACATAACATATCTCATTATTAAAATCCACTTGGAATCAACTTGCATAAGCAACTGAAAAACTTATGAATTAATGTTCAAGAACTAACATTTTAGTTACTTTGACATTCAAACAAAATTATAGTTACTTTCGTACTTTTTGGATAAGTTAATGGCTATTTTAACACCCCCAATATTTTATTAATAAAACTCACAATAACGGATGTTAACAGATGTTTGGGATCATTAATGTCATGGTCACTTTCACCCTCTTCTATAATGTTTATAGTTACTTTGGCTCTAAAAAATAATTTATGGTTACCGTTGCACTTTTCAAAAAAGTTAAAATTTATTTAAGCACCTTAACCTTTGACTATGCATGGTTTATACATAAATGCTCTATTTTTGAGTGGTTTAATTTTGTAAGATTCATTTTTTAATAAGGTCTCAAGAGTCATTAATTAATATCTTTCATACTTGTGAGTCAATGTGAAAGATAAAATATTTCCTCAACTTAGAATTCAAAACATCTTGCAAAGTTGGCATTTTCAGAGCTTGGAAAATACTCTTAAGATCAAGCAACCAACAATGGTAAGAAATTTGATACTTCTGTTGAGTTTAGTTAATAAAAACCAAGAGCTTTATCATGAACCATTTAGAAATACTCATGTCAACTTCCCTTTGCCCCTCTTAACTGGACTCTGATCAAAGAGGCATGAATCAATATAAAAGATAAAATATTTCCTCAATTGAGAATTCAAAACATCTTGCGAAGTGGACATTTTCAGAGATTGTAATATACTCTTCAAGATCAAAAAACGGAGAAGATTCAAGAAACCAATAATGGTAAGAAATTTGATACTTCTGTCGACTTTATCAATAAAAATCAAGAAGCTTCATCATCATTCAGAATTTGGAGTAAAATTAAGTTGCCTTTTTATTGGTAAATTACCATGGAGAAGAGAACATAAACTCTGTTATGAGTCTCATATTAGAAAACTTATAAACCCCATTTTACTTGTTAGGCTTCCCTATGTTAATGAACTCTGAGCTTATCACAAAGTCGAAGAAACAGAGAAAATTCTCACAACTAAAGGATATTACAGCTCTAAAACGCTGCATTTTAACATTTTTAGCAAGTAATCATCAGAAAGAGGATAGTTTTACTCACAGATCTCTAAAGAAAATGAGATGCATTAATTATAAAGAGTACATAACTGAAGAGTTATCTAGCATCTAGATTTGAAAATTGAAATTGTTACGTAATATGTGGAATAATGCTCTTGCCTGATGTTATGTAACCGTGACTTTTCGTCAACATCACCAATAAAATATGCAGGCTGCTTTGGTTGAGCAAGTTGAATATGATCATTTGATAGAAAAGAAATTATATCTAACATGGAAGGCCTGTCTTTTGCTTGATCTTGTACGCACAAGCAATGTTGTCAAAAACTAGTTTTTACGTAGACACGGAAGGGGGTGGTAGAAACGTAAATCGTAGAAACGACACGACACGTAAAGTTTTTACTTTCTACTACTTGTAGTCAGAGCTCAAAATTATATATATACTCAATGAAAAGCTGCACATTTAAAAAATATAAGTAATATAAATATATAAAACATAAGTCCAAAAATATCAAAATAATTCCATGTTAGCACACATTACGGGTAGAAAAGCACGCCTTTGTTACGTCCTAAACTAAAAATCATCTACAAGCAGTTTTTTAGCAGCAATTATCATCAAGAACTGCTTGTGGGTTTCTCAGATTGAGAAAGCAGATTAGGATGAGCAATCAACAAAATGACTACAGAAGTAAAGCTACATCATTTAACAAGGGAAAATGAACTTTAAAAAGTAATGGCCTTAAAAAGTGATGACCAATATTACTAGAAGTATAAGTAATGATAAAGTTCAGTATTAACAAGATAGCATCAGATACGCATATCATATAGTCACATGAGAGTCCATCACCAGAATTGCCCAAGGAAAGTTGAAAAGAAGAAAGGAAGCTAGATTTGGAAGAAAGAACTGTCACATGACTTACTCATTTTTTTTTTTGGTTGGTCTTATGTAAAAACGGTCAGGACGGTAAAAACTTACGTTTCTATCAGTTTCTACGTTTTTACACTAGTGTCTACCCGTTTTTACCTCGGACAGTGTTTACCTGCGTTTTAGCACTGAAGACCCCAGTAAAGACGTAAAAACGTACGTTTTTACGTCTTTACACTAGTTTTTGACAACACTTGCGCACAAGAGCCCAATATGAATACTTCTCTGCACTTTGTTTTCCACACTTGCTTCATATTTTGCTGAATCTATTAGCTCTAATGCTCTACCTTCATTCCACAGCTGCCAGGCCTTGGGAAAAAAAAAATCCCAGCATCCACAAAACGTTATTAGAATAACATATATTGAATTTTAAGAAATAGTTGGTTTAGAAGCTTACATATCCTATTAGATTAAGAGGACGATCTAAATCAAATCGACTATTATTCTTTTTACCACTAAGAATCTCTATTAGCATCACACCAAAACTGAATATATCTATTTTGATTGAGACAGCACCATTGATTGCATACTCTAGAGCCATGTAGCCACTTAAGTAACAACAAAGCAAATGAATGTTAGAATCTCAAATCAATCAACATTCACATAGAAAGTGCTTAAAATAAATGGTCTATTTACAAACTTACAGTGTACCAACTACTCTATTTGTCTTTTCTTCAAATTCTCTTAATCCAAATATTTGAACCATGCCAAAATCAGATATTTTAGGATTCATTTCTTCATCAAGTAATACATTACTTGCCTTCAAGTCACGATGTATCACTCTTAGTCTTGAATATTTGTGTAGATAAAGAAGGCCTTGAGCAATTATGATGCTAAATCGTTTTTCCCAACCTAGTACATCTCTTTTGCTTGCATCTGTCATAGGGTATGATAGTTATGAGAAAGCTTGATAGTACACTAAAATACGATTTTGTTGAAGATTATAAAGAGGGCCTACCAAATAGGTAGAAATCTAAGCTTTTGTTAGGCATGTACTCATAAACTAATATTCTTTCATCTCTTTCTATGCAGAAACCCAAAAGCCTGACAAGATTAGTATGCTGCAGCTTAGCCATAAGTTTGGCCTCATTTTTGAATTCTTTAAGGCCTTGTCTAGAACTTTTAGAAAGTCGTTTTATTGCTACTTCCTGTCCATCGGTTAGTGTCCCCTGAAAGTATTATTGTACAAAGTTCATATCCAAGTAATTTTAGATTTCAATTCTCACACACTCACATGTATAACTTACCTTATATACAGGACCAAAACCACCCTCTCCTAACTTACCTTAATTGTTGTGAAAAATATATATACGTAATCAACTGCATTTTGCTCTTACAAGTGTGATCATCATCAACTACGTACTGCTAACCATCAAAATGTGAATATATGGAAACAAATTAAGTTCCTACTCTCTCCTCTTTCAGATTCCCATCACAATGTTCTATGAACCAAAAAGACAGAAGATAACCAAACCAAAAAGTACCATAATCTAAAAAACGTACACTATACAAGACTGTATCACAGAGCTAGAGAGAGAGAGCATACCGTGAGAGGTTGGTGAGAGAGACGAGAGAGTGAATCGAATACAGTGAGGGATGAGAAGAGAAAGGAGAAGAAGAGGGAATGAAATGAAATTTGAATGGACTCTTGAGCACTTATATAGTACAACACATCGATCATATCACTGATTCATAGTATTTTGTTTCTTTTTTTTAGGCATAGGAGTAATCGCTGTTACGGTATTTACGAATATGCATATAAATGAGTTTTCGGAAAAAATATTTTAATTTGGTGGATGTCATAACTCATAAATATTGTCCATCAAATTTATTTAATTATCCTAATTACAATCGACTGTTAAGTTGGTCAATATACTTTATATCACAAGCAAAAGTTCAATTGTTGCCCATTTCAAGGACTATAGACGGTAAAAGGATTTTTTTTTTATTTTTTTTTTGCTGAAAATAAATTATTTTTAAGTGTGATTAGTAATAGTTCACCTTGTTATTACTTTTTATTAAATTTAGATAATCGAAATGTATAATTTTTCTTTTCAAATATAGTCATAAAGTACTCTTTCTAGTTTATATTTTAGTAAATTCAAAACATCCACTTTAATTTCTTAAATTATGCCACATTTTCCCACTTTTAATTTCTTTATCCTCAAGTATTTCTAAACCATGCCTTTCACATCCACTTCATAAACTAACTACATATACCTTTATATTATACCCCAAAAACAGATAATGATTTAAATGTTTTCTGTTTAAAAACAGTATTCACCTTTTTATTTTTGTAATAAAAAAATATTATTTTAATATTGATGGAATAAAAACAAAGTTACATAGAGTACGATAAATAAGTTGAAAAAAGTTTTTGAGAGTTGAGACAATTAAAAATAGTACAACACATTATCTATAATTTATAAATATTGTCTCTACTCTCTGTGCTATATTGATATCAACGATATAAATTGATTGGTATCTAATTTTTGTTAATATTAGAATTAAAAATTAATAAATAAAATCTTGTTACTCACTATTTATGAACAATTAGTTTTAATTTTTACATGTTACGTTGGTAGTAATTTTTTTTTTTTTTTATCAACAACACTATTGGAATATCAAGTGGCTCCCTAAAATGTTCCTCATCACTTTTCAGAAAATTTGAGTCTTTATAGAATTCATGCACTTTCACGCCTAATATAATATTAATATATAAATCGTTTGGTGTGTGTATTATATAATGTGAAATTTGATAAATAAGTCATTTTTCATGACTTTTAAATTACTTGATTTGTTATAAATTTTTTGTTTTATATTTTGATCATTTGGCAAGAAAAAAATTGTTGCACTGCTTTCAGCTTTCCGTCGGACAGGTTGCTAGAATGCCGGGTTAAGGTTAGAATATGGGCCGGATCGGATCAGCATTATTATCAGGGCCGATCCTTGCTTTGCTTTAGGCCCAAACTAACTACGTCTTAAAAAATACTTTAAGATCTTGATCGATCTTAAAAAGATATTTCAAGAATCTACTTACGACTAGTATTAAAAAGATCTTCGGGATCCTAGCGAGTATTGAAGAAATACTTTATGTTATTTTTTTTCAAGATCCTAAATATTTTAGGATCTTGAAAAAAATACTTCGTGATACTTTCACATTTAGTCTTAAAAAAATCTTCGTCCAGTACTGAATGATGGTAAAAAAATACTTAAAGATACTGACTAATAGTAAAAAGATATCTCAGGATACTAAAAAGATCTTTAAGATCTTGTGACCAAGTCTTAAAAAATACTTCATGATTTTGATTTTTTTTTTCAATATCCTAAATATTTTAAGATTTTAAAAAAAAGGATAAATGTGCAAAAAAATACACTGTGTGTTTTACCCTCCCGAAGACCCAAGACCATACGTATTTTTTTTTGAGCAAAAATACACATGTGTTACGTTTTTAGGAAGAAAAGTCACACAACGTTAAATTAATCTGTTACGTGTGGGTCCCACGTCCAATTTCTACTTTCTCTCTCTGCCCGTTCGTCCATTTCCCTCTCTTTTCCAGTCTCAGCCCGCCGAGACAGTCCTGTGCTTATGAATTTTGTTTACCATATACAGTGTCATACCGCAGTGGAGTTGTCTGCCCGGCAGTGTCTTCTTCAGCTTCTGGGTCTTAGCTCATCTGTATCCATTTGCAAAAGGTTTGATGGGAAGAAGAGGAAGGACACCAACCATTTTTTTTGTATGGTCAGGTCTGTTAGCAATCACTATATCTCTCTTATGAGTTGCAATCAATCCTCCAACTGGTGCTACCGAAATAGGTGGATCGTTTCAGTTTCCGTAATAGGTCATTCTTTTCTTAAATGTTGAACCTGTCCTGAAAGTTTCTTATATTAACATTCTTTTCTTCTTTTTTACCTTATAATTGCGTTAGTACTGTGCTTATGAATTTTGTTTACCAGTTATATATGTAATGAGTAAATATTCATGGCATCTGAGACTTCTGGCCAAGGCTTTTTGGTTACTGACCTGCATGATCTCTTGAATATATCTGCTTTTGCCAGTCACACACACACACTCACACTCACACTCGCATCGCATATATAAATCTTCTCTGCGAGAGAAAAAGGCTTGGAGGTAGAGTTAATGTAGCTATGGGTCATGGTGCTCAGGGAGAGGGAGTAATGGTGGAAACAGGACTGTCTCGGCGGGGTGAGACTGGAAAAGAGAGGGAAATGGACGAACGGGCAGAGAGAGAAAGTAGAAATTGGACGTGGGACCCACATGTAAAGTTAACACCGTGAAATGGAAAACAGATTTATTTAACAGTGTATGTAACCATATGTGTATTTTTGCTCCAAAAAAAGATATGGTGTTGAAGGCCTCACGAGTAAAAGTGGCGCGCATTTTTGCACCTTTACCCTAAAAAAAAAATACTTCAAACACTAGCTGGTCCTAAAAAAAATACTTGAGAATGATGAATGCTATTTAAAATATATATATATATATTGAACAGTGTCATTTTGGCGCCAAAACGGCACCGTTGGGAAGAAAAGGACGGCAGTGGATATTAAAAAAATTAGAGGAAAGCCGAGCCCAATACTAATAAAAGTTAGTTCAATTAGTAAAGGGGTTGACTCTTAACTATAAGGTTGTGAGTTCAAATTCATCCTATTGATGTGATGACCTTATCTTTAGGTTATGTTATGGTTAAAATAATTTTAAATATTTTTTTTTAATAAAAATGGAAAATACACATGATTCAGATATAATTTGAATCCTCTGCATTTTTAGAAAATATACCCAATGCATTTTGAATTATCTATAACTTATTTGGAGAATATTACAGTGATATATTTGATATAATATAGAATCTCAACCATTCAATCCAATGATAGAGAAATTAAGTAGAGAGACTATTTTCCCGATTCGATTTCACTTATAAACTTATGCCGTTAACATCAACCTACTCCTCCAAATAACCAAAACAAAACCGGCAGCCTATACTGCTTGTGACTATTGAGCTTTTGCATCATCCCAAAGATTCAAGAGCTCATTTTCATGAACTGTAGTCTAGTTTGATGAATCAGTAATGTGGGATTCGTGACATCTCATCATAACTTTTCTGAATATGGTGTGAGAAATAAAAAAAAAAAATGAAATTACCAGAAGAACTTAAGGAAGGAGACGATGAGATGGAAGAAGTAATTATGAGGGTGAAGCAACTCAGGCCTAACAAATCTATCCAAGTTATTGAGATTTCGAGGAAGAAGATTGCCACTGTAAAGCATCGTTGTCAAACTGCCAATTGGTTCTGACATCAGAGCTCTCACCAGACTCACCAATGGCCGCACTATTATTGGCGTTATTACCATCATCTGATCTCTCTGCACAATTAACCACAACCATTTATATATATCCAAAAGCCACCCAATTAAAACTCACTCACTTCATTAACTCCAAACCTTCATCAAAAGTCGTTCTTTCATTCATCCTCTATTATAATATATATGTTCAACCTAACAGGAGCTTAAAGTTGATTGCAGCATGATCTTAATTAATAAAAAAAGATAACGACTCAAATAAATCCTACGTGGAAATATACTTATTCATATATCTAACTATTGTTGTCAAACTCACAAGTTCACTCTTCAAATTTATCGATTTTATGTTTTACGCCTTAGAAAATTGAGTCTAGTTGATGATAAACTTGTGCTAGTTGTAAACTTAGATATATAAATTCGTGAGTTTGAATACTTAATTTACCTTTTCTACTATTCTAACTTACAAAACTATATTAACTCATTCTTAAACTTGTGTTAATTTTTTTAATTTAATCATGCTCAGTGGCTTTATATATATATATATATATATATATATATATATATATATATATATATATATATATATATATATATATATATATATATATATATATTATATAAATTTATTTGTCAAGTATGATCAATTATGGTTGATGTATTTAATTTCAGTTATTAATATTTAAAATATATTTAAATCAAATTATTGTCTTTTTTTATATTTTAATTATTTAATTATATACTATAAATATTTATTTAATGATAAAAGCAAACTCTTACGAATTAACGATTCGAGTTTACGCCATTTAATTAATTTACTTAAACTCACGAGTTTGAGAACTTTGTATCTAACCAATACCTTAATTAATTAAATTTATAATTATTTCTTATCCCTACCCCTTCATCTATAAATTATTATAATAAAATAGTTATACCATGCTTGTAACTTTTTATTATAAGATACTTTAATAGCTGTATCTACTAGTTTGTTATTATTTGTTAGATAGTCTTAGGTTTCACTCCTTAAGAATCCTGTTTATTTTCATTATTTATTACTATATCCGTATGGTCCTCAATATATATAAGATCTCGTTTCTAATAAAATTTACACTATATTCTTGTATTTTAATCTCTTTTTTCCTATTATAATTACTCATCAATATAAATATCAGGGAAACTATTAAAAAAAAACAATATTCGTTGTTTCCTTTTTTTATTATAACAAGAATATTAGTTGTTTCCTAAATTATATAAAATAACTTATAAATATAAATATTTAGAAAAGTTCTAAACATGCATGATTTATAAATAGAAATAAAAGCCGATAACATGTTTTGTCTTTAATTAATGCACGAGATTTGATCCTCCGGTTATATCTAAATTTTGTCCTAATAAAATATGTTTTTCTTTTTTAAATAACTATTTGCTAAAAACTCGTGAGTTTAAACAACAAACTCGTGTGGTAAACTCGTAAGGGTTTACTTTTAGTATTAAATAGATATTGATAGTGTATATTTAAATAATTTAAATACAAACGTAATTCGATTAAGGCTAACTCTTCCAAGTCACGAATCGGGAAAAACTGCATTTCATCTCAAAAACAGTGCTGAGGCACAGAATGGTTGCCATGCACACCCTAAGTAAACTCGTGTTGTGACAAAGTGAGGTAAACTCGTATTGTGGACTGAAATCGTAAACTCGTAAAAGTTTACTTTTACCATTAAATAGATATTAATAGTGTATATTTAAATAATTAAAATAACAAAAATAACAAAATCGATTTAAATATTTTTTAAATTCAAATAATTGAAATTAAATCCATCAATATTTATAATTTATCATATTTTACAAAAACAATTCTATAAAAATTACATTTAAATCAAGTGAGAATAGTTAAATTGAAGAAGTTAACACTAATTTAAGGATGGGTAAACACGGTTTTATAAGGCGGAAACGTAAAAACGATAAATTCGGGAAGTCAACTCGTGAGTTTAGCCGAAGTTTACAACGATCATAAGTTTACTAGTGACTCGACTCGATTTTATAAACTAAAAACGTAAAACGCTAAACTCCGATAGTAACTCGCAAGTTTAATAACAATAATATGAGTTAATTGTTTTGGAGATATTAAAAAAGTTAAATAAATTACTTTAAAGTATTCATTTTTGTCTTTTTTTTTAATATCAAATTGATTAGCCTCGATTTATAAACCGATATATAATCTAATAATACACAACATATACTATATGTATGATTAACTAACTTATTTAGCTTCCATAAACTTTCTAAAAAAATTAATTGAGTCTTATATATTAAGTACGGGAGCTAATGTTACTAATGTATCTAATCTAAATTCCAGTATGGTGAAAGTCCAAATCGGGTCCATGGTGACTATTTTTATTCACATTGAACCTTTGATTTTTATTTGAGGAATACATCAAATCGATGTATTCCACTTGATCAATATATCCTTGATTATTAGCAGTTTATTACAAGCATTGAAGAATATTTTATCAAAAGTTTTATTGTTGTGACGAAAAAAAAAACAGGTTATGAATATATAATCAACTGTATTTTGCTCTTACACAAGTGTGATCATCATCAACTACGTCCTGCTAACTATCAAAATTTGAATATGTAGAAATCAAGTTCCTACTCTCTCCTCTTTCAGATTCCCATCACAATGTTCTATGAACCAAAAAGACAAAGAAGATAACCAAACCAAAAAGTACCATAATCTAACAACATTATACAAGACTATATCAGAGAGAGAGAGAGAGAGAGAGAGCATACCGTGAGAGGTTGGTGAGAGAGACGAGAGAGTGAATCAAATATAGTGAGAGAAGAGAAGAGAAAGGAGAAGAAGATGGAGTGAAATTTGGCAGTGAACAGACAAATATTGAATGGACTGTGTTGCCTCTTATATATACACAACACATCGATCATATCACTGATTCATAGTATTTTGTTTCTTTTTTTAGGCATAGGAGTAATCACTGTTGGGGGATTTACGAATATGCATACAAATGAGTTTCGGAAAAAAATATTTTAATATGGTGGGTCTCATAAATCTTGTCAATCAAATTTATTTAATTATCCTAATTAAAATCGACTATTAAGTTTCGGATTTTTTTTTTTGTTTTGCCGAAAATAAATTATTTTTATGTGTGATTAATAATAATTCACCTTGTCATTGCCTGTTTTTAAATGAGATAAGATATTGTCACTACCAATTTTATATCACTACTAAGTCACTATCACTTTTTCACCATTAGATCAGAATCTCATCTACCTTTATCATTTCTCTTCCTATTGAGATTCTGATTTAACAGTGAACAAGTGGTAGTGACATAAAATTGGTAGTGACAATATCCTATCTCTTTTTAAATTTAGATAATATAAATGTATAATTTTTATTCTGAAATATAGTCATAAAGTACTCTTTCTAGTTTACATTTTAGTTCATTCAAAACTTGTGAAATGATATCAAGATCTAAAAGAATTAAAAGAAAATCTAATCCGCCTATGAAGCCACTTGTTTTTGGATCCTTGATTGTATTATTATAGGTACGTTGCCGGTACATGTTTGGTAAAGAAAGGTTTTTAGGAGATTTTGAATCTCAAACTCCAAGAAGATGTGTAGCTTTTTGCTGAGAAAACTATGGACGCAAATGGTTCGGTTGGGAAGAGAGTGAAACATAGAAAAATGAGGTCATTGCGAATTGCGATGTGAGGCTGAAAAAAAATGACAAAACTGTAAAAAGGCTTTTAGGTGCTATCGGTTTTGGGGCTTAGCAGCGCCCATTGCTTTGAAATCCATGTGCAGGTCACTTCTAAATGTAATTAATTCTTTTTTCTTGCTCTTCACTGCATTAGTAAAAGTTAAAACTCAATTAGTCAATTCGTGTGAGTGAATCAATTGTTTTATAGTGCTAGCTCTCAAAATTATTCACTTTGGGTCTTTGTCACCCTTCATTATTTTAAAACGTATTGAGAGGGGAGGTATCCAGACATTTATAAGGTATCTTTCATTTCTCTCTAAAGCTAATGTAAGACATAACACATTTCATGATTAAAATCCACTTGGACACTAACATGCATAAGCAACGGAAAAAATTATGAATCAATCAATATTCAAGAAGTCACATTTTTGTTACTTTAGCATCCAAAAAAAATTATGGTTACTTTTACACTTTTGATATAAGTTAATGGCTATTTTAGTACTCCAACCTTTAACAGACGTTTGGGATCATTAACGTCATGGTTACTTTTGCCCTTTTTTATAATGTTTATGACTACTTTGCTTTAAAAAAATAGTTTATGGTTATTGTTGCACTTTTCAAAAAAGCTGGAAGTTATTATAAGCACCTTAACCGTTGATTATACATGGTTTATACATAAATGCTCTATTTATGAGTGGATTAATTTTGTAAGTTTCATTTTCTGATAAGGTCTCAAGAGTCATTAATTAATATCTTTCATACTTAGCTTGCGAGTCAATGTGACAGATAAAATATTTCCTCAACTTAGAATGCAAAACATCTTGCAAAGTTGGCATTTTCAGAGCTTAGAAAATACTCCATCCGGTCCTAATTATAAGAGCAAATTTTGGAGTTGGTTTTGGTCCTAAGTATAAGAGCAAGTTTTAACTTTTGTCATTTTTTTCCTATAATACCCCTATTTTTTCCCTATATTTAGTTAAACTTTTGTCAATGCCTACCATGTCTGTTAATGATTCATTTTAACCTTGCTACAACGAAAATGATATATATATGCGCACGCGCCTGTCTCTACACTTTGATGATAAGCTTTGTCTATGTTTACAGATATATTGTAGCATTTAGGTCGTTGAGGAGGTTATAATCAACTGTAATTGACAATTATTTTTTTACAATTATGTTTTAGGTAAGGGTATTTTAAGAAAATATATATAATTAACTAATTTAACTTCCCTTCTTAATCCCTCCAAATTCTGGTAATTTGCTCATATAATTAGGATCGGAGGGAGTACTATTTTAAGACCAAGCAACCAATAATGGTAAGAAATTTGATACTTTTGATGAATTTAATTAATAAAAATCAAGAGCTTTATCATGCACCATTTTGAAATACCCATGTCAACTTCCCTCTGTCCCTCTTAAGTGGACTCCGATCAAAGAGGCACGAATCAACATGAAAGATAAAATATTTCCTCAATTGAAAATTCAAAACATCTTGCGAAGTTGACATTCTCAGAGAATGTAATATACTCTTCAAGATAAAAAAAATAAAGAAGATTCAAGAAACCAATAATGGTAAGAAATTTTATATTTCTGTTAACTTTATCAATAAAAATCAAGAAGCTTCATCACCATTCAGAATCTGGACAAAAAGTTCCCTTTTTATGGGTAAATTACCATGGAGAAGAGGTCATAAACTCTGTTATGAGTCTTAGATTGGAAAATTTATAAACCCCACTTTACTTGTTAGGCTTTGTTATGGTAACGAACTCTAATTAAGCTTATTACATAGTCAAAGAAACAGAGAAAATTCTCACAAGTAAAAGATACTAAAGGTTTAAAACGCTGCATTTTGACATTTAATTTTCAGCAAGTAATCATCAGAAAGAGGATAGTTTTACTCACAGATCTCTAAAGAAAATGAAATGCATTAATTATAATGAGCACATAACTGAACAGTTATCTAGCATCTAGATCTGAAATTGTGACGTAATTTGTGGAATAATGCTCTTGCCTGATCTTATGTAACTGTGACTCTTCCTCAACATCGCCAATAAAATATGAAGGCTGCTTTGGTTGAGCAAGTTGAGTATGATCATTTGATAGAAAAGAAATTATATCTAACATGGAAGGCCTGTCTTTTGCTTGATCT
Organism: Acacia melanoxylon; assembly: GCA_019022615.1. Lineage (NCBI taxonomy): Eukaryota > Viridiplantae > Streptophyta > Magnoliopsida > Fabales > Fabaceae > Acacia > Acacia melanoxylon. The sequence continues at coordinate 8,955,348 of JAFJYJ010000010.1, forward strand.
TGTACGCACAAGAGCCCAATATGAATACCTCTCTGCACTTTGTTTTCCACACTTGCTTCATATATTGCTGACTCTATTAGCTCTAATGCTCTACCTTCATTCCACAGCTGCCAGGCCTTGAAAAACAAATCCCAGCATCCACAAAACATTGTTAGAATAACATAAATTGAATTTTAAGAAACAGTTGGTTTAGAAGCTTACATATCCTATTAAGAGGACGATCTAAATCAAATCGACCGTTATTCTTTTTACCACTAAGAATCTCAATTAGCATCACACCAAAACTAAATATGTCTATTTTGATTGAGACAGCAACATTGATTGCATACTCTGGAGCCATGTAGCCACTTAAGTAACAACAAAGCAAATGAATGTCAGAATCTCAAATCAATCAAGATTCACATAGAAAGTGCTTAAATTAAAATAAATGATCTAATTACAAACTTACAGTGTACCAACTACTCTATTTGTGTGTTCTTCAGATTCTCTTAATCCAAATATTCGAGCCATGCCAAAATCAGATATTTTAGGATTCATTTCTTCATCAAGTAATACATTGCTTGCCTTCAAGTCACGATGTATCACTCTTAGTCTTGAATATTTGTGTAGATATAGAAGGCCTTGAGCAATTCCTTCGATGATGGTAAATCGTTTTTCCCAATCTAGTATATCCCTTCTTCTTGCATCTGTCATAAGGTAAGATAGTTATGAGAAGGCTTGACAGTACACTAAAACAAATATGATTTTGTTGAAGATTATAAAGAAGGCCTACCAAATAGGTAGAAATCTAAGCTTTTGTTAGGCATGTACTCATAGACTAATATTCTTTCATCTCTTTCTATGCAGAAACCCAAAAGCCTCACAAGATTAGTATGTTGCAGCTTAGCCATAAGTTTGGCCTCATTTTTGAATTCTGTAAGGCCTTGTCCAGAACTTTTAGAAAGTCGTTTTATTGCTACTTCTTGTCCATCAGTTAGTGTCCCCTGAAAGTATTATTATACAAAGTTCATATCCATGTATTTCAGATTTCAATTCTCACAACTTACATGTATAACTTACCTTATATACAGGACCAAAACCACCCTCTCCTAGCTTGTAAGAATCTGAAAAATTGTTTGTGGCAGCCACAATGCTCTCAAAACTGAATATTTCAACCTCATTTCTTTCCCTCCCAAGTTTCTTATTCCTTTTGGCTTTGCCATAAACCATGGAAATCAGTGTATTGCCTCCAATTTCATGTAATATCTTCTTTTGCTTCGCGTTCCTTTCCACTGGTGGTAATGTGACAGAGAAGTACAAGTTACCAAGAGGACATTGTTTGGATATTATTAATACTATAAGGTAGTTTTTACCTTCTGCTTTGTATTTTCTCAATGAGGCATAGCATAAGTAGCAGATCAGAGGCAATGCTAGGCTTGCTCCCACCCCAATGATAAGCCATATCCACCACCTGATTACTACAGTTCACAAGAACATTATTTTCAAGTCACGGTTATGATAGTGCCAATTTGAAGGTTAATACTTAATTGGTTTGTCGTTTAGCTACTGCTGTATAAGTAACATACTACCTCCAATTCTTAATATAAGAGTTTGTTGAGGATTGAATTTGGTTCTAAATATATGACCTCAATCACTATATCTCCAAATAATTTTTACTCCAAAATATTTTTATTGATTGCACACATTAACACATTAAGGGGTTTTTACCCAAGAGCAGTCATAATGAAAGATGGTATTTTTGAAAAACCAACCTATATTTGTTACAAATAACTAATATAACTAATTTTCTTCATCTATCCAAATTAATCAACGCTCTTATATTAAGGACCAGTTACTATCTTTGATTACGTGTATGAAAGTAATAGGCGTTACTGTTCTTTTATCTATCTGTTTTTCTTATAGGCTTGCAATGGCTTTGATTATCGTTTGAATAAAGTTAGTACTATTTTCCATAAAAAAGAAAAGGTAGTCATTATTCTACAAGGTTTTGATACAGCTAACACCTCATGTGCACTCTGTGTCGTTAGTGCTGTTTAATATTTTATTTTAAATCTACAAACTATAACAAAGGTTGAGGGCTAGATTGAACCATTTAGTTTAAGAATATTCGTAAGGATGATATTTTTATGATCCTATTCAACTTCTCTGAGTTGATTCCTTGGTGCTGGGGGCAGAATCAGTTTGTTCACCAAAAAAAAAAAAGGAAGGAATCATCAAATGACAGATAAGTGATGCAGGTTGCAGTTATTTCTTAACAAGATTGCAAAGCTATTATAGAAGTGTCGATGTGGATTGCAGGTTAGGAAACAGGGCATACCTTTGTGTCTAACAAAATAAATCGACTGTCCTTTGGACCCTGCGTCTTCTATGAACTTGCTTCCTTTAAGCCATATTTGGCATCCAGTATTCTCAACCTGATTCAGTGGTGCCTAAGCCTCACAAGAACAATTGTTCCAGCATATGGTCTCACAACACTGCCCACTAAGATTCTCATTTTCATTAACCTTGATACTATCAGTGGACATGTAACCTACACGCTCTTCAAAACCACTGTCATGGTTCCTGCATTTGGGAGCACTTTGAGGTTTTGTGCAAAGTTGAAGGTACGTACTGTATCCACTCAATCTATCTTCGTCTCTTGTCCACAACTTGACACCTCCATAGTTAGGTGACTTGTTTACGGTGGGAAGTACCTCAGAGATTAACAAATACAGCAGGAACATATCCACTCAATCTATCTCCGTATCTATTTTCCTGAGATGCTGGTAACCCCAGGAATAATTTGGATTTCGACCCATAAAAATATAATGATGACTCCCACTGTTTCCATGCACTGAACAACTGAATAGTATTGGCTTCTGAATATTCGCAGGAAGGGTTGCCGAAGAATTGTACCCAGACATAGTCAAAAACGCCTGTTTTAAGGGCAGTATCAAGAGAATCATCAGGAAATGAGCATCGAGGTGCTGCAGATAAGTACAGTTTTTGGGTATCAGTGCTATGTGACTTGAGGTAACGTGCAAGGTCATCCAAGTATTGTGCAGGTTTGCTTATGTAAAAATCTATGCCATCTAATATGGCATCTCCAAATGGGCGTGAAGATGAGCTTCCGCCGAAGAATTTGTTCCATAAGTAATCAAAAGCTTTCTGAGCATCATCAGAGGAAGTGAATAGAGTGTAATTCACAAATGATCCTTCAAGAGAGAGCATCACTTTGATCCCTTGTTGTTGACAGTATTTGATCTCTGAGCCAATGGTAGTGCACACAGATGGAGATAAATCGTCACAGGGACCATATTCAAAGCTATTAAGGGGGTTAAGGACTACAAAAGAGTATTTTCCTGTTGTGCATGTTTCGTTTAGCCTACCTTCAAGGGAGATCGGCTCCAAGTAAACGGCAATGTCATCGAATTTGGAGGAGCAAATTTGAATGAGTAGCAGAAAAGGAAGGAGAGAGAGAAAAATTTTGGTCATCTTGCTCGCATGCCTGACCTATAATATGATATTTCCTATAAAATCACTGGCTTCTTGTTCTATGGTCATTTGCCCCCATCAAGGACGCGTTTTCTGCCCCTCTTCCTCTTTATTTTTCCTTAATGCTGAATTTACTTTCTTCTATTATGTATTGTTTTAATAAAAATTAAAAAGACAACTTTATTAAAGCAAGATAAAAAGTTACCTATAAAAAGAAAAAGAAGAAGAAAAAGGCCTCCGCAGAAGGGAATTGGCTTCTGTCCGCTCCATTGCCAATTCGTCATTGCCATCGGCTGCAAATGAAACGACATCGTTTGGGGCAAAAAAATTGAGGCTGATGCCTTTTTTTTTAAAAAAAAAAAAGTAGGATACTAACTGAAACTAAAAAAATACTTTAGGATAGTGAGCGGTATTTAAAAAAATCTTTCATTGTCTTAAAAGATCTTCAAAATATATTTTAGTCTTGTGGCGTATCAAAGGATACTTGATATCTTTGAAAAAATACTTTATGATCTTGAAAAAAATTGAAGGTCTTGATTGGTACTAAAAATATATTTCAGGATATTCACTGATACTAGAAAAAAAATTTATGATCTTGAAAAATTATTTTAAGGTCTTAGAGAAATATTTCAGGATACTGACTGGTACTAAAAATATACTTCAAAATAATTTTTTTCAAGATCCTAAAATATTTGTTCAAGATCCTAAAATAATTTTTTAAAATCATAAAAAAAAAAATTTCAGTATCCTAAAGTATTTTTTTTAGTATCGGTCAATACTTGCTTTTTTTATTTATTTTTTTAAACAAGGCATTAGCCTCAGTTTTTTTACGCCAAACGATGCCGTTTCATTTGCAGCGGATGGCAGCGGAGAAATTGTGCAGCGGACAGAAGCCAATTCCCCGCAAAAGACTATGAGCATGGACGGAACAGGGAGACCCAACTATACAAAGGGTTTTCATTAGGTGCTATTCTTTTAAGTGCTTCTTAGGTGCTATTCCCTCTAATTAGAGGGATTAGGATTTTTTTTTGATTTTTTTAATTTTTTTTATATTCTATTTATATAGATTAGATTATAAGATGCATCTTGAATTTTTTTTTTACACCCAGTATCTCAAATTAATTAATTTCCAAGATATTGGGTTACAAGAAAAATATTTTTGAATGCTTGAGGACTGAAAATTAATTAATTTGAGATATTGGGTGTAAAAAAAAATTCAAAATGTAGCATATAATCTAATCTAAATAAATAGAATATATAAAAAAATTAAAAAAATGAAAAAAAAATTCTAATCCCTCTAATTAGAGGGAATAGCATATAAGAAGCACATAAGGGAATAACACCTAATGTAAACTCCTATACAAACATATGACAAACAGCATACAAAGTAGAAACCCAAACATAACAAGCTTAAAATACTAAAATAGAGACTAGTTGGGGCATTAGAATACAACAAACCAACCAAAAGAAAATCAGCCAATAGAATTCGAAGGATTTTAAGTTCCTTGTTAGTTTATAAGTATATATTTTATAATTAAATAGGTGTATATTTTATGGTATAATGAGGTTGATTTATTCATATTTTATACATATTTAATTATCTTTTATATATTTATCCATCTTTTAATTAAATATAGAATAAAAGAATATTATAACAGAAAATCTATTGATATCATATTTTGTTGTGCAGAGAGATATTATGTGATCTAGGAGATCTTAACAAATTAAATTGAAAAAGATATAATATAATGTATTATTATATTATAAAGTGACCAAGATGTGGGACCACACATAAAAAAAGAAGCAGATCACGCACATGGAGCCAAAAGTAACAAGGATATTTTTTTTTAGTATAAAAAAGTTTTGGAAGGGTTCGACATCGGTCCAGGTCGCCATGACGACGCCGAGCTCTTTAGTCTTAATGGGAACTTACGAGATTCTTTGCAAAAGCGGCAACGACGGCGATGGGGATCGAACACACATCCCATTTGGGATCAACAAATCTCTCTTACCATCTACGCCAACTTTCTTTAAGCAAAAGTAACAAGGATATGATATATCCAAAAAAGGGAATCCAATTAGTTTCAACCCCCATGGCCCAAGTCACTAAATAGAGATGAATAGACCTAAATAAAGAGATGAATAGACCTAAATAAAGAGAGAGACTGAGAGAGCAGAGACGCACGCACGACGCACACAGGAGCTGCCGAAAGGGAATTCAAGAAGCAGAGGGATAAAGAGCAACACGGACACGGATCAGCAGCGAGGAGGATTGAGAGATTCTTTGAGAGTCTTGATTTCTCTTTTTTTTTCCTGTATTGCTTGAATCTGAATTTTATTTATTTCATGGATTTTATTATAGCCGTATGTGACTAATTTTTCTTTTCAACCTTAAAACCTATAAATTTGTTTGGGTTCTAGAGATTATTTCCACGAATTATTTTTCGTTAATTTTATTTCAGTTTATTTAATCTTGCATTTATTGTTATTGTTTAGTAATTGACCACTATTAAGCATGTTTTAGGGATTTAGGGTTAAACTTGGTAGAGGGAATCTTAAATTGAGATTAAATAATGTGGAATTAGGTTTTAATCTAATTTACGTTTAGGATAGGCATATAGCTAGAAGCTCCGCATAATCAAATTAGAGTGAATCTGATCTAAAACGCATCTTAGTTAGTTGTGTGAGACATTACATAATTAATTAAGATATATATATAAATGGACCGAAAGATATTTATAGATATTAATACTCTAGATTAGCTGAGTAATTAAGTCAAAATTAATTTAGTGGGGATTAAGGACCCGTTTGGATGAGCTTTTAAAAAAGTGCATTTTTTGTAGTTTTTTTTTAAGCTCCAAATTGAAGCTTTTAAAAAAAAAACAAAGATTCGACTTTTTTTTGTGACTTTTACTTTTAAAAAAATATTATCTAAACATATAAATTAATTTAAAAAATTTTTTTACATTAAAAAAATACGTTTTTTTATCGAAAAAACCCATCAAAACGGGCATTAATTCTAAGAAACCAACAATAAGGGGCAAGCTTGATTAGAAATGGACGTAAGGGATGAGTACGTGAGGTGAGATGTGCAGAACCCCTCTCTTATATTTCTTCTTTATTCAACTTCTGCAAAAACCAAGAACACGTAACCACTTCTTCTTCTTCTTTTAACGAATGAAAAGAGGCAAGCTTGATTAGAAATGAAACTGAGAAAGATGAAGTTGGAGGAACTGCTTGTTAAGCAGGAATCGATTCATTCAGCGATGCGATCTGGGCGACCTTCCTTCGCCAATGTATCAGCACACACAATCACCTCTCTATCAACTTGTGAGATTTTCGGCCACATTCCAAGATCCATATATAAGACTCCATGTTGCTTCTATCTCTGCTCGAAAAGGGTGATTGACCCCACTATCTCACATTTTTTCGCCGACTTGAAGACTGAGAAGATATTAGGTGAGAGACTCAGAAAAGAAGTTCGCTTTTGACACACAAAATTGCAAGTTGTGAGAGAATTAGAAAAGAAATTCGCTTTTCAAAAATAATCATTTACGAAGTTCTTTTGTTTTGCACAAGTTTTTATATTTTTTTCATTCAAACGGCAAGCTAATAGCTTCAAGTGTCTTGTAAAAGTTGAATGAAGAAGAAAGATAGGAGAGGGAGAGGGTTGAATAGGAGGACGCACTACTACAAAAAATGGTTACTACTTCGGGTTAAGGTGCAAAAATATACATGTGCTTTTTTCTGATGAGTGCTCATTAGCAAGTGTTTTTTTAGGTACAAAAGGGACTGTGTGGTTACAAATTAGGGACAAAAATACCGTTAAGTTTGATTTTTTTTTGCTGACTGGACGATGACGCAGCATTTCAAAGATGCAAAAATACACATGTAGTTTGTCAACAAGAGCGTCGAACACCAAATTCTTTTTTTTTTAATTTAATAATTTTATTTTAATTACTACCAGTACTAAAAAAAGATATTCACGATCTTCGAATTGTCTTGAAAAATTACTTCATGATCTTAAAAAATTATTTTAAGATCTAAAAAAATGTTTCAGTTTTGTACTAAAAAGATACTTTAAGAATACTGCCTGGTATAGAAAAAATATTTCATGATTTTCAAAAATTATTTTAGAATCTTAAAAAAATATGCTGAAGTATATTTTTAGTACCAGTCATTACCCTAAAATATTTTTTCAAGATCCTAAAATAATTTTTCAAGATTATGAAGTTTTTTTTTCCGTACTAATCGATATTCGAAAGTATTTTTTTAATACTGGAGTCAATACCCCGAAATATTTTTTTCGATATCGTCGATATCCTTTTAGTATCGGTCAATACCTGAAATATTTTTTCAAGATTCTAAAATAATTTTAATTGAAGTAAAATTATTAAATTAAAAAAAATTGGTGTTGGGCGCTCTTCTTCGACAAACTACATGTATATTTGTGCACGCTTTGAAATGCCACGTCATCGTCGTCAAGAAAAAAGTCAAACTTAATGTCAAAGTCAAACTTAACGGTCAAACGGTATTTTTGCACCTAATTTGTAACCACGCGCACTTTTGCACCTAAAAAAAAGTACTTGCTTCGGGCGCTCTTCTTCCGAGAAAAGATACGTGTATTTTTGCACCTTAACCCTACTACTTCCCTAAAGGACGTCCTAATTTTTTAAAAGGAAGTTAAAGATAAAAGTAGTGGCATTCTTGTAATTATATACTTATATTCTAAAATGTGACATCCTAAAATCTTTTTAGAACATCTAAAATAAATTAAAGTGTCCTAAAATAAGTTCAGGACGCCTAAAATTAAATTTTTTGCACCAAAAATTAATTGTTTAGCACCTTGGCGCCATTTCGCAAATTTTTTTGGCGCCAGCTAAAGTTTTAGGAATAATTTTTTTTTGGCGTCCTGAATTATTATCAAGACGCCTTAATATCATTTATTGGCGTCCGAAATTTAATCAGGACACCTTAATTAAATTTTTTGGCGTCCTTATAAAATTTCAGGACGCTTTAAACAATTTTGTGATGTCCTGAATTAATATCAGAACGCCTTAATTGAATTGTGTAGCGTCCTGATAGAGTTTCAAGACGCCTTAATAAACTTTTTGGCGTTCAGAATAGTTTTTCAGTATGCCAAAATTGCCAGATACTTTTTGGCGTTCTGAATAGCTTTTCAGTCATTGGACAGTTTTTGTCGTTACTTCCCTATCCCTCTTTCTTTTCTTTTCTATTTTTTGGTTGACCTTTCTTTGCTTTAGTTTTTCGTTCTTATTTTGTTATTAGATTAGTATTAAGCTACACTGATGGTGCTGGCATCCACTATCTTCTTTTCATTGTGTAGGATGATTTCTTACCCAGAACCCCTACGCCATTGGAAGATATATCCAAGTCAATCTTCTAGTTAGTTTTCTAATCTCATGTCTGTGTCCATCATGTGCATAAAGTTTAAAATGCACATAATATATCGGACATTCACTTTGTTAATTTAGTGGAGTAAATTACTATTATGGTCTCTTAAACCAGGGCTTGTGGTTTAAACAGTTTGCCCTACTTATTATTCTTGGTTTGCTTGAGGGACACCTTCATACCAGAAGGGAGAAAGCTTAGAGATCCAAGAAGACTTTATGCACCCGGACGAATGTACCATATCGTAGAAAGAAAATTTTGCAGGTATTGATTTTGTGTGAGTTTCGTCCATAGTAAACTCCTCTATGTTAATATGATTTCTAACATAAATTAGTGCTCGAGTCTTTACACTTTTAATTACTGGCTATATATGAAAAGTATTGATGTTTCGTTTATCTTTAACATTTACCAATCTCTTACTCTATCATCAACGTTTTTACTCCACCAAATTCAGTTCTGAATCAGATTAATTGACACTGAAAAGCATGTTTGCATAGGAATGATGATGAAGCAGGGCAGAAAAGGAAGCAGCATTCTTTTGCGGTGACTATGAGAATTATTTTTGTAGTTTTGGGTTCTTTCATGTTGGGGACTTTGTTGTACACTCTCATCACTGATGGTTCCCCATTTCGGATGGAACTTTTAACAGTGCTTTGTATTTGTTTTTTTACTGTTGTTTCGTGCATCTCATGAGAAATGAAAAAGTTTTATGCAATATGCTTATCCAACTTGATTTTGGTTTCCATTCTCTAGCCGTATCAGTTTGTGTATCTACCTGGGAAAGCATGTAAAATGGATTCAAGACGCTTTACCTAAGGCGTCCTGAATCCCATTCAAGACGCCTAACATGAGGCATCCTGAATATTTTTCAGGACGCCAAAAATCACGAAAATTACCTTCGAGACGTCTCTCAAAAGGGACGTTAATTGGGTCTTATTTAGGTTGTTTTTTGGGTTTTTTGTATAGTGACGACAACGAGTCAAGAGAAGACGGCATGAGGAACAGGTTAAGAAATTAACAATGGAGGATGAGAGAGGGAGAAAGAGGGAGGTTGAAGTTGATGGAATAGGATTCTCTCCCTTACCCTACCAATTCTCTTTCATCTTTTGCCACAAAAGTAATTTTGGGTAAAAATAGGTCAGTGAAACCTCTTTTTTCCAACAAAAAAAAAAAGTCAAAGAATATTTCTCAACAGTATTCACTATTTTAAATTAATTTTTAATACACTCAGTACTCTAAAATAATTTTTAATGTTTTTTTAGCACTTAGGATAATGGGTATTACTAAAAAAAATACTTCTGGGTGATTGTGTTAGATATTGGGTGTTACAAAAAATATATTTTAAGGTCCTAAGTGTGGTAAAAATTAATTTGAGATATTAAATGCTTTGAAAAAAATATTCTATACGAAGCGTAAAACTTGTTTGTTTGGGATCACTTTTAAACACTCTAAAAATATTTATTCACGTAAATTGAGATAAAAATTTCCCACAAACTTCATATATTGTAAATTACTATTAAAAAGTTATTTTTTAAAAAAAAATTAATCGCTATTCTAAATAACCCTAAATCAATATTGTCACTTTGGTAAACCTTAATACTATCAGTGGCTCATCAAAACTATTATCAATGTTGGTGCATGTGGGAGCACTTTGAGGGGTGCAATAGGAAGTTGTTCGGCATCCACTCAATCTATCTTCGTTCCAATGGAGGTCAATCAGTACAAAATAGTAGGATCTTCCAGTTGCACTTGTTTCACGGCCACATCATCCATGCATACAAGTCAACAACCCCCAGGACGCGTGGTTCCTCCTTTCCATTCTTTTTCTTGTTTATAGACCCAACCACTTCATTATTTCAACTGTCGGTTGCTTGATTGATTTTTATTTTTTTGGGTCAAGGATTGCTTGATTGATGATGTCGCTTTGGTCAAAGGATTGTTTCTTTTCAAATCGTCGGATATGGACCGTTTGAAAAGCTAGTGAGAGAATCTCTGACTTCTCTCTAGGATCTGACCTCTGCTGTTACTCTTGCTCGTCGGATCTGTTTGAGTGCTGCTACTACTTGAAGGAGACTGAAATTTTTCATAGCATTGCTGCTTATTTGTTTTTTGCTGTCGATTCCACTGCTAACTGCTTCGTCTTCGGCTGGTCATCTTCTGCACAAGATTGGCTTCATCTTCCAGTGGAGCTTCATACGCTGCGAGACCGAAAACGGAGCTGCTGCAGAGTCGTTTCTGTCCATTTGCTGGTGGAGGTCTTTCACGATCTGTCTGCTGCCGTCGGTCGTCGGGTCTTCATCTGTTTTACCAGTTTCGATCTAAAGAATCAGAGAAGAGGCAGGTAATTTTAACAGGTTAGTAGGTTTTTAATAATTTTAAGTTTTTGTCCTTTTTGGTTTTTGATGAAAGAGGTTGAGGCTCGGAAGGTGCCGCCTGATCGGCCTCCGTAAAATTTAATTTCGAAATTAAAAAATTAAGAAAAGATTCTAAAGAGGATACTAACATGTCTCGATCTTACGCTTGAATCAAATCATAGAGAATCGATGTGGGTTTTTCACAAACTCGATAAGCGAGGAAAAAGGGAATCAAAATTTGAAATTAAAATCTTTCAAAGATTCTCTTTTGAATTTCAAAGGATCAGATTTCAACGGAGTTGCTCATGGAACTTCTAGTATGGATGATGATCCTTTGATTTCGGATCTTCATGACCAAACGTGGAGCCCGCGGAACCATCGAGAGGAGATCAAGAGTTTAATGGATGTCTATCCTGTTGTTCCCATTACGATGAGGAATTTAATGAAAGTTGTGAACCATGGAAGAATACTTTAATCATCACAATTCTTGGAGCCGATTAAATTTCTACAAGTTGAGAGAGATGCTTTGTAAAATTTGGAGATTTAGTGAGTTTGACTTAATAGATCTTCCAAATAACTACTATGTAGTCAGATTCACAAATCAAGAAACATGGGCTACCCATTATAAACGAATTTTATTTGAAGGACCATGGGTGGTAGCTCAACATAGCGTCCTTGTTCAACGGTGGTCGCCTTATTTTGACCCCTTCAATAATCCATTAGGCAAGATTGCAACTTGGATAAGAATTCCCAACATTCCTCTAAATTGTTATAACAAGAAATATTTATCGAGGTTGGGAGACATGATTGGAAAGACTTTGAAGGTGGATCTCCATACACTAAATTATAGTGACAGTGATAATCCTAAGGTGGCAAGAGGAAGGTATGCGGAATATGTGTGGAGCTGGATCTTCAAAAGAAATTAATACCAAAAATCATTCTAGCCTCTTCTTTATATAATATTGAATATGAGGGCTTAAATATGATTTGCTTTGGATGTGGTAGATATGGGCATCGGAAAGAAAATTGCCCATGGAGTATTAATGGTGGTGATTTATCTAGTAACTCAACAATTCCAAATCCATCTCGTTAAAAGAACATCTGGATTTCCGCAAAAACTACTCCGGTCGAAGAAGAAGGATTTGGACCTTGGATGCTTGTACGCAGATCCCAACGATCTTGGGTTGTGAGAAATGAGAAACAAAAAGTTCAACCTAATAATGTTGTCAAAAATATGGGAAGAGTAGAAGATAAATCCCATGGTTCAAGATTTCTTTGTTATGTCGATGGAAGGAGGAAAAGAATTCTTCGAGAGGATCGAGTGAGAGGGGTAATAAGGAATCTACGGTGAAATCTTTGATTCTTTGTGAAGGAAAAGATAAAGGATCCCAAAAGTCTAAGTCACATAATGGAGAAGGAGCTAAACGAAAGGGAAAGATCCTCGGGTTCCAAAAATATATATAAAGTGAAAGAAAAAGACAAGGTCCAAATGATATCTCAAAGTGGGCCGAGCTCAGTTGCTCTCGAAAATCAAATCACTAATATTGTGGGGCCTAATACCAATGCTAATACAAAAAAGCAAGGAGCTAACGTTGTTAAGCAAAGGTTGCATTGTGTCGTAAGTGGAAGTGTGGATAAAAAAGAATCAATACGTATGGACCAAGATAATAATGATCCACCTTTACCAAACTTGAACACATCGAGAGTGTCACAAGATGGAGGTCTGGAAGAGGATGTATCAAATGATAAATTAAGAACATTGGAACCAGTGAAGGAGGTGGTTATTCAAAGAATGAGATCAAGAAGTCCACCGGGTAGTCGACATGATATTCATGTTAATGTGCCTCCGGATAAATAAGGTTTCTCTTGGTCTTCCCTCTTTATTTGTTTCCAATGATTATAGCTTCTTGGAATTGTCGTGGAGCGGGTAGTATATCGTTTCCACGTTTAATCAAAGATATAGTTCAAAAATATAGTATTAATATTTTGGGTCTTCTTGAACCTCGTATTAGTGGTGCAAGAGCGAGATAGTGTGGTTAAAAAGTTGGGGTTTAATAATTGGTTGAGGGTTGAAGCTACGGGTTTTTTGGTGGTCTCGGTTATTGTGGAATGATTGGGACGTTTCAGTTGATTATATTTTTTCCAATACTCAAATTCTCCATTGTAAAATTTCAGATAAAAGTTCAAGTGAAATTCAGTTTGTTTCTCTTGTGTATGGTGAGCCAAGAAAGGCGAACAGAAATGAGCTTTGGGCTTCTCTCCGAGCTTTATCTGGAATTACTCAAGAGGCTTGGCTTATCTTGGGTGACTTTAATTCTTTTTTGAATCCATCGATAAGCAAGGAGGTGTTCCTATTAGTAATCTGTATCATCAACGGTTCGAGAGATTGTATTAATGATTGTAACCTTTTGGAGGTTCCGATTGTAGGTGACAAATTTACTTGGGAGAAGAACGAGGTGAAAGAGAGATTGGATTGGGTTTTTGGTAATTTGACTTGGGATCTAGCCCACCCTTCTTTTAAGGCCTTTCATCATCTTAAATATAAATCAGATCATCGGATTGTTGTTGTCTCGTCTGGAATTGAGGATAGACGTCAACCTAAAAGCCATTCCTTTAAATATCAAGCGGGTTGGTGTTTACGGAAGGATTTTACGATATTGTCAAATCGTCTTGGCGAATAATTCATGGTCTATAGGATACGGGAAATTTGAAGAGATTTGTTACTAAATGGAATAAGGAGGTTATCGGAAGTTTGCCAAATAAGAAAAGGGAACTTATTAGAAGATTGGAAGGGATTGATAAGGCCATGATTGAACGTCCCTCATGGGGGTCTTGTGAGACTTGAAAAGGAATTGTGGCGAGAATATTTAAAGGTGGTAAATCAAGAGGAACTTTTATGGTACCAAAAATCTCGTTGCAAGTGGTTACAATTTGGGGATAAGAATACGAGTTTTTTCCACGCGTCTACTGTTGTGAAGAGGAGACGAAATCGAGTGGAAACGTTACAAAATGTTCAAGGCCGATTGGGTTCTGAGACCAAGCTGAATTAAAACATTTGGCTTTGGATTATTTCAAAAACCTTTATACTCGTGATAACGGAGTCACCCCTGTTCAGGAATGGCCAACTAATTTCCCTACTTTGGATCAATCTCAATTACAAGCCATTCAAAGGGATGTTTCGGTGGTTGAAATTAAGAACGCAGCTTTTGAAATGGGTGCCTTTAAAGCACCTGGTCCAGACGGATTAAATCCTCATTTCTTTCAATCTCAGTGGGAGATAATTGGAACTAAAGTGTGTGACCTGATTCTTGAAGCTATGATTAATCCGATAATATTAAGGAAATGAATCACACAAACATTGTTCTAATTCCTAAAGTGGATGCCCCAAATTCTATTAAGGAATTTCGGCCCATTGCTTTGTGTAACGTGTGTTATAAGATCCTTAGCAAGATTATTACGAATAGATTGAAAAAGGCTATGCAATATTTGATTCACCGGCCCAATGTAGTTTCATTAGTGGACGTCAAAGTTGCGACAACATTATTCTTGCTCAGGAGGCCATTCATACTATGAGAACCAAAAAGAGAGGTAAAGGATACGTTGCCATCAAAATAGATATGGAGAAGGCTTATGACAGACTAGATTGGGATTTTGTTAAATTCAATCTTCAAAGTCTTGGATTTCATGATCGTTTGTGCAACTCATCATGAAATGTATTTCTTCGGCCTCTATGAGGGTGTGTTGGAATGGAGAGCTTTCTGATTCTTTTCTCCCTTCTAGAGGTCTTAGACAAGGGGATCCTTTAAGTCCTTATCTCTTCATTTTGTGCATGGAACGATTAGGACAAATTATTAATCGTGAAGTAGAAAATGGAAGGTGGAAACCACCGAGAATGAATCTCAATGGACTCGCCATCTCCCACTTATTCTTTCGATGACCTCATTTTATTTTGTGAAGCCTCAAGAAATCAAGTGGAACGGGTTAGAGACATTATGACTACCTTTTGTAACATTTCGGGACATAAAGTCAGTCTTCCTAAATCTAAATGCTTCTTCTCTCATAAGGTTCACTTTAACAGAGCTCAGGAACTCAGTCAGGTTCTAGGAATTAGTGTTACTTCTGATCTTGGGAAATATCTTGGGGTGCCTATTTTGCACAAGAGGATGGTTAAATCGACATTTGCCCCTCTTATTGCAAAGGTTAATAGTAAACTCTCGGAGTTGGAAGGGTAGGTATTTGAGTATGGCGGGTAAATCTGTCCGATTAAATCGGTCTTATCAACTTTACCATCTTATCAAATGCGAGACTCTGCTTATTCCAAAAGGGATTCTTAAGGAAATTGAGAAGTTGAGTAGAGATTTTTTTGGAGTAAAGGATCGGCAACAAGTAAACTCCATCTCATTGACTGGAAAACTATCAAATTAGGAAAAGAGGATGGGGGGCTTGGAGTTAAGGATCTTGCACTACAAAATAAATCTTTCATAATGAAGTTATGTTGGGGCCTTATAACCAAGCCCGAAGCCCTCGGGTTCAATGTCGAAAAGTAAATATGCTTGTGGAAGTGATAAAATTCCTAGTATAAGCAAGAAGAAGAATCAATCGAAGTTTGGAGTTCCATAGTTAAAGTTTGGGATAAGTTCAGGAAAAATTTGGGAAGTAAGCTAAGAAGTGGTAATAATACTAATGCCTGGTGGGAATTATGGTCTCCTCTTGATAAACCATTGATTCAATATGTGGATAAGAATCATGATTGGGTTAGTCATGATGAAACTGTTAGGGCTTTTGTGTCATTAAATGGTTCTTGGGATTTTACGAAATGGAGGTTTTTCTTACCGAATGGGTGATTGAAAAAATTAAGATGGTTAAACCTCCAATCATGGAAGAAAATGATCTTTTTTTGGAGGGTCTCTAATGATGGAAATTTCAGCATTAGATCGGCCTACAAAATGTTCGAGAAAAATAATGACACTATGGGGAACCTTTACGCGCAAAGACATTTGGCGTTGGCCAATTTCGGGAAACGTGCCAAAGTCTTCATGTGGCAAGCTTTTCATGGTAGATTACCTACTAACTCTGTCAGGAAGAGGCGAGGTTTGAGTGATCAAAATGATTGTCCCTTTGAGTGCCTTGGCGAGGAAACCATTCTTCATACTCTGAGGGATTGTGAGATAGCTTACTCTGTGTGACTTGATTTGATTAACCCTATATATTATAGTACTTTTTTTAGTGGTAATTTGTAGGATTGGATATTATGGAATAACAGGCACGAACCAGGTGGTAAAAAGGTTAAGCATTGGCCTTGGATGCGGATATTTGGATTGGCTTGTTGGCTAATCTGGAAGAATAGATGCAAGAGGATTTTTGAAGGTGTAGGTGTTCATCCTCGTTGCATTGTTCACAGTTGTCTTCATCAGCTAATGGAAGGCGTGGAGCAAGGAAAGCTTTTTCATCAGATCTACCAAGTCCCCGACAGAGCTAATGCCCAGTGGAGTGTCCCTCCTTTTGGTTATGTTAGGGTGGATGTAGATGGTTCGGTGTCCAACCATAGTATTGCAGCTTGTGGTGGTATTATTAGAGATAGCAATGGAGCGTGGCTTGGAGGATTTCAACAAAAAATTGGTTTCTCTTTAGTTCCGCAACAGTAACTTCAAGCAATTAAAGCCGGTATGATGATTTGTAGGCGGCTTGGTTTCACAAAAATTAAGCTATATTCGGACTCTACGGAGGCTATTCGTCTATTGATATCGAGTATGGTCCATACCATCCTTTGGCACAAGAGATTTCTGAAATCAGATCGTTGATTTTTTCAAACTGGGATATAGAGATAATTCATTCCAATAGAGAGGTTCTAAAATGTGCAGATTTTATGGCCAAAATGGCTCATGACGCGAACACTGAGCTGACTGTGTTACAATTTCCGCCATCTTGTTGTTTGGCTCAAATGTTAGTCGATTTAGGCTAATTTCTTTCTTGTTGTATCTATCTGTGTTTTGTAGTGTCGTTATGACTCATCCCAAGAGGTAACTCTTGTCTTATTGATTAAAAAAAAAAAATCGTCGGATATGGAGTATTGAATGGGGGATGATTTTCTTAATAATTATTCCTAGACCAATTTACGTACAAGACAAGTTGAAAAGGTTTTTTTTTTTCCCCCTATTTATGAGTTACACTATATATTAAATTTAGGGCTAGTTTTGTCCACAAAGTTAATAAGGTGGGGCACCGTCTGTGGAAGCTTTTACCCGAGGGGATACTCTTGGCCCAGTGAATATTTTTTATTTCGGTGTTTATCAGTAGTGGTATACAATCGGTTTATATACTAAAACAGATCTTTATACTGGAGCTCTTTTTCTGTTATTTCTTTATCTCATATCTTTAATAGCGGGCTAGTTACACCTACAACTGAAATGGAAACCGAGCATTTCGTGGTTTAAAAATGCCTAATCCCACCTCAATCATCATTTGTCAAGACTCTTCGGAGTCGGTTCCATGGCTTGGATCCCATGTCGCTATTCTTGGATCCGGGGAGAACACGTTCGAAGGAATAATTTCTTAGGCGTCTTGCCACACCCCTAAGGATTATGCCCACTTTTACGGTGTCAATGGAGTCTTTATGCTCAAAACCTCGATTCTAGTAGTCATTTATTTGGTACCCCCAAGGAGCGGAACTGTCATTCTAACACTTCTCGAGGGATTCCATCTCGCAAACGCAAAGTTTATGGCCGATGATATTCCTTATCATCATTTAGCTATTGCATTTATTTTTTCTCGTTGCCGGTTATATGTATAGAACTAACTTCGGAGTTGGACACAATGGGTCTGTTTGGGTCAGCTTTTTTATCAGCATTTTAGTGAAAAAAAAAATCAGTAGCTTAATTCATCCACCCCAACGTCATTTGGAGAAGCCCAACGCCTGGTATTGGAGCTTTTTATCAAAGATCGGCGTCGATCCACTCCGGCCAATTGGACTTTAAATATAGATTGAAGGGTGAAGCTTTGATGAGAACCCAAGTCTTCAAAAAAAAAATGAAGAAAAAGCCGTGAAGAAGAAAGTGTTTCCCAATTTTCCCAAATAAAAACAAGAAAACATCTATATTTTATTTTATTTTATTAATTTTTAAAAACATATTTTTAAAAAAAAAACACCTAACAAAAATAAATTAACAAACAATTTATATTTTCATATTTATTGTTTATTAATTTTTTTAAAAATTATTTAACTTTTTTCCAAATTAAAATTGAAATTACAATTTTTATTATCCTAATATATACAACCAATATGAAAAGTAGTATTTAATATGAGTCATGCCTTTTTCAGTCATTTTTCATCTTAACTGACTTTTCAAATAATAATCCAAACACTCATCAGTTAAGAAAAATGTCACTTCTGCAAAAAGCCAAACTGGCAATCCAAACACACATCACCATTTACAACCTGACTTTTTTCCTACCGGGCTTTTAAAAAGTTAGATAGCTTTTAAGCCACCGTTTCCTACCGCCAACCCAAACAGGCCCAATATAAAAGATGTTTTAGAGGCACATATTCCTCCGGGGGGTAGATTGAGGTGTGGACATAAGGTCTTTATGACACAATCAATAACTCAATTCATTTTCAATTAGGCCTTGCTCTAGCCTCTTTAGGGGTTATTACTTCCTTGGTAGCTCAACACGTGTACTCTTTACACCTTATGCGTCCATAGCACAAGACTTTACTATTCAAGCTGCATTATATACTCATCATCAATACATCGCAGGATTTATCATGACATGAGCTTTTGCTCATAGAGCTATCTTTTTTTATTAGAGGTTACACTCTGGAACAGAATGAAGATAATGTATTGGCAAGAATGTTAGACCATAAAGAAGATATCATATCCCATTTAAGTTGGGCCAGTCTTTTTCTGGGATTGCATACTTTGGGACTTTATGTACATAATGATGTCATGCTTGCTTTTGGTACTCCGGAGAAACAAATCTTAATCAAACCTATATTAGCCCACAATGGATACAATATGCTCATGGTAAAACTTCATATGGGTTCAATGAACTTTTATCTTCAACGAATAGTCTAGCGTTTAATGCGGGGCGAAGCATATGGTTGCCTAGTTGGTTAAATGCTATTAATCAAAATAGTAATTCTCTATTTTAACAATATGGCCTGGAGACTTCTTGGTTCCTCATGCTTTTACTCTAGGTTTACATACAAACTACATTGATCTTAGTAAAAGGTGCTTTGAATGCACGTGGTTTCAGCTTATGTTAGTTAAAAAAGATTTTGGTTATAGCTTTCCTTACGATGGTCCAGGACGAGGTGATGCTTGTGATATTTTGGGATGCATTTTATTTGGCGGGTTTCTGGATGTTAAATACCATTGAATGTGTTACTTTTTATTGGCATTGGAAGCACATTACATTATGGCAGGGTAATGTTTCACAGTTTAATGAATCTTCTACCTATTTGATGGGATGGTTAAGAGATTATCTATGGTTAAACTCTTCACAACTTATGAATGGATATAACCCTTTTGGTATGAATAGTTTATCAGTCTAGGCATGGATGTTCTTATTTGGACATCTTGTTTGAGCTACTGGATTTCTGTTCTTAATCTTCTGGCGTGGATATTGGCAGGAATTGATTGAAACTCTAGCATGGGCTCATGAACATACACCCTTAGCTAATTTGATTTGATGGAGAGATAAACCGGTGGCTCTTTCCATTGTGCAAGCAAGATTGGTTGGATTAGCTCACTTTTTTGTAGGTTATATATTTACTTATGCTGCTTTCTTGATTGCTTCAACATCAGGTAAATTTGGTTAATTCTTTATTGTATCCATGAAAATATCATTTCTTTCTATAGAGAAGGGAGGCCGCCTTCTTATATTTCTACATCTAAGATTCGACTTGTATTGTTGATAGTAATAGGAGGTGAGCGTATGGCAAAGAAAAGTGTGATTTAGAGGTAGAAGAAGAGGCAAAAATTGGAAGAAAAATATCATTTGATCCATCGATCCTCAAAGAAATAAACAAAGTTTCGTCGTTAAGTAATAAATGGCAAATTCATGGAAAGTTATAATCACCGCCGCATAATAGTGCACCTACACGTCTTCATTGATGTTGTTTTTTGACTGGAAGACTGAGAGCTAATTATCGAGATTTTGGGTTATCTGGACACATACTTCATGAAATGATTCATGCATGTTTGTTGCCCGATGCAACAAGATCAAGGTGATAAGGATGAAAAATTTTGAGTGGGTGCTCTTAGCGGTGAATATCGCTTATTCACTAGGCCAAGAGCACCCCCTCAAATACAAGTTCGATCTTAATCCAATGATCATAAAGGAAGCAAAGAATGAGAGTAAATAAGAAAAGAAAAGGAGAGAGGTTAAGTCCGGCGCCCCACCTATTAACTTTGGGGACAAAACTAGCCCTAAATTTAATATATAGGGTAACTCATAAATTGAGGGAGAAAAAACCGTTTCAACTTATCTTGTAAATTGGACTAGGAGTAATTATTAAGAAAAAACATTTCCAACTTTTCTTATTTAGGAGTAAATAAGAAAAGAAAAGGAGAGAAATTAAGTCCGGCCCCAGCTATTAACATTAACTTTGAGGACAAAACTAGCCCTAAATTTAATATATAGTGTAACTCATAAATTGAGGGGGAAAAACCTTTTTCAACTTGTCTTGTAAATTTTGACCAAAAAAAAAAAAACTTGTCTTGTAAATTGGACTAGGAGTAATTATTAAGAAAATCATCCCCCATTCAATACTCCATATCTGACGATTTGAAAAGAAGCGAAGAAAAGCGACATCATCAATCAAGCAGTCGACAGTTGAAATAATAACTGGTTGGGTCTATAAACAAGAAAAAAAAAATGGAAATGAGGAATGACGCGTCCTGGGGGTTGTTGACTTGGATGCTTGGATGATGGAAATGATGAGAGGACGGGAAAAGGAAAAAGATGGAAGTATTTTGAGGTGCAATGTTTTTCGAATTTTTTTTAAATTGTATTAATTTTTTTTCCGACCATTATACTAGTTAAGTTTCACCATTAGTTAACTAAATATGTTAAATTGGTACTTCATGTGTCATCCACATCATTTTTGTTAAAGTCTAAATTTGTTTCATAAGTTTTTACTGACTGGTAATGTTGCCCTAGAAGTTTCTAAATCATAATAATGTCGCCCTCACGGTTATCTAGATTAAGTTTAACTATCGATTAACTCGAATATGTTGAGATAGCAGATGAACAACATTAAAGGGAAAAAAAAGTTACCGATGAAGGAGGA
Source organism: Acacia melanoxylon (assembly GCA_019022615.1). NCBI lineage: Eukaryota > Viridiplantae > Streptophyta > Magnoliopsida > Fabales > Fabaceae > Acacia > Acacia melanoxylon. The sequence continues at coordinate 8,976,879 of JAFJYJ010000010.1, forward strand.
GCTCACATCACCTGAGAGTAATAAGAAAAAGATTTAATTACTAGGAAGATCGCTGAGAACAAATCAATCAAAAACTCTTTGTCATTGTACCCCACCAACATCGAGATAGACAAATACTTCTTTTATTTTCTTTTTATTGAACAAGATGTTTTCACTTTTTTTATTGTCTCAAATCCTTTAGACGAGATGCATTTTTAAAAAATTTATTTATTTATATTTAAATCTAACTTTGAAAAAAATGAAGTGGATGATCATAGATTTTGCCAAATAAGAATATTTGGTCAATTAACGGGTAAACTTAACATATATAAAAAGCCAAGGTGAAAATGCTATGATTTAGAAACTTCTACGGCAACATTACTCCTGAGTGAAAACTTTCAGGATAAATTTGCATATAAACCCAAAATAGAAATAACGTGAATAACACATAAATTGTCAACTTAACATACTTGGTTAATAACAATTAAACTTAACGGGATAAGGATTAAGGCAAAATTACTAGATTTGGAAACTTTCGGAGTAATATTGCACCATGAAAAACATCTGGGGCAAAATTGCCCTTCAACACAATTTTTATATTTATAATTCATTTATGAGTGTCTAAATTTTTTTCTTATAAGATATAATGTATATTAAATAGAGAAGTCTAAAATTTCTTAAATGCTAAGGCAGAGTTATTGTTTAAAAATTTTCTTAATTTTTATGAAATATATTGAAAGTGACTTTTATATATATATATATATATATATATAGAAGTTCGTATGATATGTATTTTTCTTTCTATTTATATCTTTATTTATAAATAAAGTACATAAAAGATAATGAATGAAAATTTATTGCAATGGGATAATGGATGGGCAAGTGGCATATTTTTTATGAGAGTAAAAATGAAAATGCCAATTTAAAATTTTAGTCTAAAAAGATATGCTCCTTATATTAAGTATCACCTGTAAGAGAGAGATATTGTTCTTTATAAAAAATACATGAGGAATATTAAAACTCAACGTCTTGAATAATAAAATTAAGAGGAAAATACGCCAGCTACATCTATGTTTTATCTAAATTGGATTTAGAGAAGGCAAAGTTAGAACGAATTAAGGATTGGGAAAATATATTTATTGAAAAGGATGAAAATAGGTAAATATGTCTTATATTAAGGACTATAAGGAGTACTCTACAACACCCAATACTGTTAAGAAATTTGATACTTCTCTTGACTTTAATTAATAAAAATCAAGATCTTCATTATGCACCATCCATATCCCATAATCTGATGTAAAAGTTGACTTCTTACTGGCAAACAACCATGGAGAAGTAAACAAAAGCTCTGAGCTTATCACAAAGTCAAAGAAAGTTAATTCTCGCAACTAAATTGATGTTACAAGCCTAAAACGCTGCATTTTCACTTCAGCAAGTAATCATCAGAGAGCATATAGTTTTACACATAGATCTCTAAATAAAGAAATCAAATGCACTATTCATAATATGTACACACTACTATCTACCATCTAAATTAGAAATTGTCACGTTATTTGTGGAATAATGTTCTTGCCTGATGCTATGTAACTGTGACTCTTCCTCAACGTGACCAATAAAGTAAGCTGGCTGCTTTGGTTGTGCAAGTTGAATAGAATCGTTTGATAGAAAAGAAATGACATCTAACATGGAAGGCCTGTCCTTTGCTTGATCTTGTACGCACAACAGCCCAATATGAATTCCTCTCTCCACTTTGTTTTCCGAACTTGCTTCATTTATTGCATAGTCTATCAGCTCTAAAGCTCTTCCTTCATTCCACAGCTGCCATGCCTACAAAAAATATCAGCATTCACCAGAAATGGTACACATCAGATATTAGAATAATATATTGAATTGTAAGAAATAGTTGTTGAGGAAACTTACATATCCTATTAGATTAAGAGGACGATCTAAATCAAATCGACTGTTATTCTTTTTGCCACTAAGAATCTCTATCAGCAGCACACCAAAACTGAATATGTCTATTTTCATTGAGACAACACCATTGATTGCATACTCCGGAGCCATGTAGCCACTTTAAGTAATGACAAAACAAATGGATATTAGAGTCCCAAATCAATCAAGAGTCACATAGAAAGTGCTTAACTTAAATGGTTTTGTTTATAAACTTACCGGGTACCAACTACTCTAGTTGTGTCTTCTTCGGATTCTCTCAATCCAAATATTCGAGCCATGCCAAAGTCAGATATTTTAGGATTCATTTCTTCATCAAGTAATATATTGCTTGCCTTCAAGTCACGATGTATCACTTTTAGTCTTGAATATTTGTGTAGATAAAGAAGTCCTTGAGCAATTCCTTCAATGATGCTAAATCGTTTGTTCCAATCTAGTACATTTCTTCTGCTTGCATCTGTAGGGTAAGATGCTCATCAGAAAGCTTGACACACTAAAACATTCATAGTTTTGTAGGGGAAGAAAAAGAGAAGCTACCAAATAGGTAGAAGTCTAAGCTTTTGTTAGACATGTACTCATAAACTAATATTCTTTCGTCTCTTTCGATGCAGAATCCCAAAAGTCTCACAAGATTAGTATGCTGCAGTTTAGCCATAAGCTTAGCCTCATTTTTGAATTCGGTAAGCCCTTGTCCAGAACTTTTAGAAAGTCGTTTTATTGCTCCTTCCTGCCCATCGTTTAGAGTCCCCTGAAAGTATTGTTTTACAAAGTTCATATCCATGTATTTCTAAATTCGAATTCACACACACACAATAATATACATTACCTTATATACAGGACCAAAACCACCCTCTCCTAGCTTGCTTGAATCTGAAAAATTGATTGTGGCAGCCACAATGCTCTCAAAACTGAATATTTCAACCTCATTTCTTTCCTTCCCATGTTTTTTCTTACAACTGTTGGTTTTGCCATACACCATGAAAATCATTGCGTTGCCCCCAATTTCATGTAATATCTTCTTTTGCTTCATTCTGTTATCCACTGGTAATGTGACATAAAAGTACAAGTTACCAAGAGGACATCAACTCAGTACTTTATTTGCATATTATTGATACTATATGGTTGTCATTACCTTGTGCTTTGTGTTTTCTCAATGAGGCGTAGCATAAGTAGCAGATCAGAGGTAATGCTAGGCATGCTCCCACTGCAACGATTAGCCATAGCCACCACCTGTTTGCTGCAGTTCACAAGAATACGATTTTCAAGTCACAACATATGATAGTCCAATTTTAAATGGAGGCTAACAAGTCTTCCATTTAGCTACTACTGTATGAGTAATATATCTTTGGTCAAATATCTTTTTCTTTTCCTGTGACAACATATCTTGAGGGCTAGATTAACCATTTTGCTTAGGAACATTCACAAAGATGATATATCTTATGATCCTATTGAACTTCTGAGTTTTTATCCTTGGAGCTTGGGACAGAAACAGTTTGTTCACCAAAAAATTAGGAAGGAATCATAAAACGACAGATATATGATGCAGGTTGCAATTATTTCTTAAGATCAACTTAAAATGCATATAATAGTATCAAGATTCCAAAGCTATTATATAAAAATGTCAATGTCCTCGCGTAGGTTTGGAAACTGGGCATACCTTTGTGTCTAACAAGATAAATTGACCGTCCTTTTGGGCCTGCATCTTCAGTGAACCTGGTTCCTTTAAGCCATATCTGGCATCCAGTATTGTTAACCTGATTCAGTGGTGCATAAGCCTCACAAGAACAATTGTTCCCGCATATGGTCTCACAACACTGCCCGCTAAGATTCTCACTTTCATTAACCTTAATACTATCAGTGGACATGTAACCTAGACGCTCTTCAAAACCACTGTCGTGGTTCCTGCATTTGGAAGCTCTTTGAGGTGTGCAAGGAGGACTGATTTGAAGTTTAGTACTGTATCCACTCGATCTATCTTCGAACCTTGACCACAACATGACACCTCCATAGTTAGGTGACTTCTTTATGGTGGGAAGTACCTTAGAGATTAACAAATCAGCAGGAATGTAGCCAGAGCCTAATGCATCCTGAGATGCTGGTAAACCCAGGAACACTTTTGACCTATTTAGTGATGTCGTCCACTGGTTCCATGCATTAAAAAACCCATTAGTATTGGCTTCTGAATAGTCGCAGGGAGGGTTGTTGTAGAATTGTACCCAGACATAGTCAAAAAGGCCTTTTTCAAGGGCAGAACCAAGATGAGCATCAGGAAATGGGCATTGAGGTGCTGCAGATAAGTACACTTTTTGGGTATCAGTGCTATGTGACTTAAGATAAATTGCAAGGTCCTCCCAGTATTTCTGAGATGACTCTACATCAAAATCTATGCCATCTAATATGGCATCACCAAGTGGGCGTGAAGATGAGCTTCCGCCTAAGAAGTTGTTCCATAAGTAATCAGAAACATTTTTAAAATCCTCATAGGAAGATAAATTATAAGATCCAGCTCCTCCTCCAAGAGAGAGCATCACCTTGATCCCTCGATGTTGACAATATTTGATGTCTCTGCCAATGCCGGTGCACCCTGATGAAGAAGGGTCACAGTGACTTGCAAGGTTGAGTTGAGGGATTTTGCCATCGCCAAAGCTCGAAAGGAAGCCAATCAATACAAAAGAATATCTTCCTGTTGCACATGTTTCTGTAAGATTACCTTCATTAACGTTCTGACCCCAGTAAACGGCAATGTCATCGGGTTTGGAGGAACAGATTTGGATGAAGAGTAGGAAAGGAAGAAGAGACAGAAAATTTTTGGTCATCTTGCTCGGGGCACTGACCTAACCTGATATTTTTTCTTAAATCACTGGCTCTTGCTTTATGGCCATATCCATGCATACAAGTCACGGAGCCGGGGGCCCCAATGACGCGTTTTCCCCCTACTTTCTTGTTTATCTTCCACACGGTTTTGGGAGAATGGTAAAAGGAAAAATAATCTTCTTATTCTCATAATTTTAACTCGTAATTCAGTCAATGAAAAGTGTGGTTATAAGATAATCGAATTCATTAAATTCTTCTCTCCCTTTCAATCCATTTCCCTCATTCCAAACAGGCCCTAATGTTGAATAAAAAGGGTCAGATGTGTATAGGCAGTCTTACCCTATGGTAAGGGGAAAAGTTGTTCCTAAGATTTCAATATGTGATTTTTTTTTTTTTTTGCTAGTGCAAAGGTATCCCCACAGCCGGAAGCCATGAGACAATCCTTTGCCACCTGGGTCAGTGCACGAAGCGGTAAGGGGCTGGCCACGGGGTGCTTTCCATTCACAAGAGTTGAGGATCGAACCTTCAACCACTGCTTGGGGGACGAGACTTTGAACCATCACGCCCACCCGTTGTGGTTTCAATATGTGATTTTTTAATCACATGACAGCAAACTTTATCATTGTTCCAAGGCCCTCAATGTTAAATAAAAAAGGTCAGATGTACACAACTTAACGAAAGCAGATCCTCTCATAATCTATTTTTCTTATTATCCTTCATGAACCCATATGTGCCATTGATTGAGAAGATAAGAGAAAAGTCAAAGTAGTATTGTGACCTTTCATATTAATTAAACGGACATGATTCAGAGATTATGAGAGAAACCTAGCCCCATCTTAACACTCGCACAGAGAAAGAGTTGTTTTTTAGATTTGAACATATGACCTTTTTATCGAGTGACACAACTAATATTTGAACATGTGACATTTTGATCATATGGCATCAAACTTAACTGTTGCTCTGATCCCCTCGATGTTAAATATTTCTAGAACGTTGTATTTGCTATGTAAAAGTCTGTTAGGATCCCACGACCTCTCTTAGTTTACTCTAGGAAAAGAAGACATGTGGCTGATAACATAGAGTAGTTACTTCCATCTTATCTGCTTGGTAGTTTTTAGAAGTTGTACCTATCTTATCTAGTTGGCAGTTTTAGTTAGCAGTTATGAGTAGTTATAGGAAATGTGTTGTCTGTACTTTATATATGTTTGTATAATGTTTTATAAAGAATCAAGTATTGTAATCAGATTATATTATTCAAATGGCTAGAGATTTCAGATACTGGCTCTAGAGTTCCTTTTCCTACATTCTTCTCTTATATTCTGCAAGATCTTAACAATTTGGTATCAGAGCGATAGATCCTTGAGCCGATCTGTTATCATGGTAAACACAAGAAATTCTACATATGAGAATGATGTTAGTTCCTATGAGTTTTGATGATAATCGACAATTGTAAACGCAAATTAAAATGTGCTTTGGTAAGTTGAGAAACTTGCTGTCAAGTGAATACTCGAGTATTGGTTTCAATACTCAAGTATTGAGTTGACGATAATGGCTCACTGTCACAAAGATGAGCAATACTCAAGTATTACCATGAATACTCAAGTATTGAAGTTACTGAGAAAGCATTCCAAGTTTTTCACAATGAGTCAATACTCAAGTATTGGTTTGAATACTCGAGTATTGATCATACGAGACTTTTTCACTAAAAGGCAAAATTGTCAATACTCAAGTATCCATTTGAATACTCAAGTATTGGTTATACGGAAAAGTCACCAAAGTATTCCAACATGTGAATACTCGAGTATTGGTTTGAATACTTTCGAGTATTGGACAAAAGAAAGTTTTCAAACTTACACATGTTTATGAATACTCAAGTATTGAAATGGAAACTCAAGTATTGAATTGGCGAAACTTTTCATTGTTTTTGAAAACATCCGAATACTCGAGTATTGAGTTGAATACTAAAGTATTGGCCATACATAAAGGTTTGCTATTTCCAAATGATTTGAATACTCAAGTATTGAAGTAAATACTTAAGTATTGACTTGGAAAAGATTTCACAAAGTTTTTCAAACAAATTGAATACTCAAGTATTGAGATGAATACTCGAGTATTGAGCATACAGAGAGCTTGGCTCTTTTTAAAATGTTTTGAAAACTCAAGTATTGTTTTGAATACTCAAGTATTGAGATTTTGGACTTAAACTTATTTTCACATAAAAATTTCAAAACTCGAGTATTGGTTTGAATACTCGAGTATTGACATTATTCAAAGACATGGTCCAAAGCTCAAAACTTGAAGTTCTTCTCGGAAGAGGAATACTCGAGTATTGACATGAATACTCAAGTATTCACATTAGTGCTTGTGTGACACACTCAAGTATTGAAGAACATACTCAAGTATTGGTCGCGGTTTTTGAAAATCAAGTTGAACGAATTTGCGAAAACCTCTTTGTTTGATATCATTACTTGTCATTATTATTCTCTGATATTCCCAGCTATGTTTAACCACTTTGTTAGTGAGTTTCAGCTTGTTTAGATGAGATTAAATGAAGACTTAAAGCAAAAAAGCAAAAAGCATGTCAGAACATTAAATGCAAGACCCAGAAAGTTGCATACTTTTGGGTAATCTTTCTACACACGCTTACAAAGGATTAATGTCTGCCTTCCACATTCAGTAGCTGCTATTCCAATGGATTTATTATCAAGAAGTCAACTCTGAACTTCTGCACAGCTGGATTAAGTGAAGATTAGTGAGAGAAGACACCAAAAACTGCCTCCAACAGCTAGATTAACTCTTCAACGGATATATGGAGTTGGCAACGGTCATTTAATGCTCTCTCAGTATAAATAGAGTAGCATTCAATTTCTCTCAACAAACAAGACAGCAGAAAATGAAAATCATTCAAAGCTTCCAACTACTCTTGAGTTTTTCTGTGTAAAGTATATGTTGATACATTAAGCTTCAGTGTTCATTCTTATTCACTCTTAGAGAGAGTTTCTTACCAACAAATCATTTATTGTAAAGAATCACAAGTCAGGGGACTTAGTGATTGGGTTCATTGATTACAACTTGTAAGGGGGAGTAAGTTCTAGTGAGAGAATTACTCTTGAGTGCAAAAAGAGTGTGTAATCAATTGTGATAGTGAAAATCCCGGAGAGTGCGGGACCGGACGTAGGTCGGGAGATTGGACCGAACCAAAGATAATTCCTTGTGTCTTGTTATTCTTCTCTACTCCATAGTCTACTCTGTTTTAGTCTTCAAAAATAGAGCTTTTCTGGAAGAATTTTTAAAATCTCCAATTCACCCCCCCTCTTGGTGATTAAGCTCCACTTTCAAATGATTCACCCATACATCCAAATATGAACCCAGAAAACCCACCCATCGCCAATCCCAAGGATGATCTTGCAGTAATTTTGGTCCAACAGCCTCTACCAACACAACCGGAGTCCAACCAGCAGCAACTAGCAGCCATACTCGCGCAACTAAACATGATGAATTCATAGATTAATTCTTTGAAGAAACAAAAGTCACCCATGATGAATCACGGTGAATCCAGCCATAACAATAGGGAGACTTACGATGATCAAGAAGAGGGCGATATGGAGACACCTTAGTGGAGTAGAAATTCCTCAAAGCGACCTTACTCGAAAGGGAAGTTTCCAAAGTATGAAGGAGGGGATCCAAGGGGCTGGATATTGAAAGCGGAAAAATATTTTCGCTATTACACTAGAAGACTTAAAAGTTGATATCGCAGCAATAAACTTGGAAGGTGACGCACTGGATACTTTCTCCTGGGTATCATCTGGAAGATATTGGGATGAATTAGTACAAGTATTTCAAGAGCAATTCGGCCCTACAGAATTTCAAAATCCAGATGTTCATCTTTGCGGCATCAGGCAAGTTGGTACGGTGGGAGAATATAAACAGGAGTTTGTACGCCGTCAAGCGCAAATACAGGGATGGCCAGAGCATTGTCTTCTCGGCGTTTTTATCAATGGCTTGAAAGAAGAATATCAGGTGGATATTAAAATCCAAAAGCCTCGTACGTGTATAAAGCGATAAGTCCGGCTTTGGAATTCGAGGTAAAAGTTCAAAACCTGGGTGCTCAACGCTCTTATTCCCGTTATAATAATTTTCTTACTTCAGATGGGAATTGGTGAGAGCAGCAAAATAATTCAACAAATTTTGCCGCCAAACAGGGAGTTCACAGCGCTGCAAATCAGGGGACGCAGTATTCGAATTTTCAAAATTCAAACAGCATTAAATCATCTCCTTTAGATTCGGCCAGTACCCAATATTCTCCTAAATTTCCGCAACGCCTATCTGAATTCAAACGTCAAAATCGACGTGACAAAGGCTTGTACTTTCGATGTGGTGTCCGTTTACCCCTGGGCATCGCTGCAACTCCTCATCGCTTTGTATTATGGACGTAACGGACGAAATAGTGATCCGATCGATCACGCCGAAGAGGAATCAGCGCCTACTACCGTCAATATGGCTGAGATTTCGCTTCATGCCATTTTAGGCAATAATTTGCACACTACCATGAAAGTTAGAGGAATGCTTGGCGCTAAATCAGTTCTGATTCTGATAGACAATGGATCCTACATAATTTTGTTTCCACCAAAATCGTACAGACCCTGAATTTGCCTTTAACTCAACTTCCAACTTTCAATGTTCAAGCAGGAGATGCACGAATGGTTTCTTGTAACTCTATTTGTATGCAACTTGAGGTGAAGGTTCAGGATTTGACAATTAAAGATGATTTTTTTCCTTCTCCCTAGGCAATGTGGATATGGTCCTTGGTATAAAATGGCTAGCATCACTGAACACTGTGGAGGCAAATTGGCAGCAATTGTTTATGGTCTTTTATGTTGATGGAAAGCGATACAAATTACAAGGGATTCCCCAACAAGTTACTTATGCCACCTTATGCAGTTTCGTATGTACTAAACTTGTTCAGCGGTTTGATACACTTGAAGAATTTTTGCAATCTCATTCATCTATGTTCCAAGAACCTCAAAGCTTACCACCTTTCAGGAAATATAATAATGCAATCCCTTTATTTCCTAATGCTGTACCTCCAAATATTTGTTCCTATCGATATCATTTTGCTCAAAAAGATGAAATAGAAAATCAAGTAGCTGCCTTGTTACAAAAAGGCTTCATACAAATGACCTAGTGTCACCCTTTTGTCATATGCTTTTAGTCCCCAAAAAAGATTCGACTTGGCGATTCTGTGTAGATTATAGAGAACTCAATCGTCTTACCATTCCAGATAAGTACCCCATTCCTACCATTGACGAATTACATGGAGCTAAGTTCTTTTCTAAAATTGATCTTCGTTTCGGTTATCATCAGATTCCAGTCCTTTCTTCTGATGTTCCTAAAACAGCCTTTCGTACTCATTCCGGTCACTACGAGTTCATTGTCATGCCTTTTGGCCTTACCAATGCCCCTGCCACATTTCAAGCTGCAATGAATGATCTATTTTGTCCCTTCTTAAGGAAATTCGTCCTGGTATTTTTTGATGACATCTTGGTGTATAGTGCCAACTTTGAAGATCATATGAGGAACTTAAGTATCATTTTTTAGACTCTACAGCAACATGAATTTTTTGCTAATCCCAAGAAGTGTGATTTTCTACAGATGGATATATCTTATTTGGGACATATTATTTCTGATAAAGGGGTATCTGTTGATCCTGACAAAGTTTCTGCTATTACTAAATGGCCATTACCTAAGGATATATCTAAATTGCGTGGGTTTTTAGGCCTCACTGGATATTATAAACGTTTTGTCTATCATTATGGCCATATTGCAAAGCCTCTTGTTGACATGACCAAGAAGAATTCTTTTCATTGGGATCATGCCTCTATTTCTGCTTTTGAAGATCTTAAGGCAGCACTTACAAATGTTCCTATTTTACACTTACCAGAAGGTCACCCTATTGCTTATTACAGGAAAGGATTGTCACTATCTAATCAGCATAAGTGTGTTTATGAGCGAGAATTACTAGCTTTGGTGATGGCTTTGAAAAAATGGTGCCATTACTTGCTTGGGTGCAAATTCTTGGTTCATACAGATCTTTTAGCTTAAAATATCTCTTGAAACATCATGTTACAACTCACTCCCAGCAACGTTTGCTTCTCAAACTCCTTCCATTTGATTTTCATATTATTTACAAGCCAGGAAGCACTAATCAAGGGGCTGATGCTCTATCCCGCTATCCTCATTCTGGTGAATTTTTTACATTAGCAGTCCCACATGCAAATGATTTTGAGGAATTACCAGCATTATTACAATAGGATGAATTTACCAATCAGATTCTACAATCCTTGCAATCCAATCCTTAGTCTATTCCTCACTATTCCCTGGTCTCCGGAAGGTTATACTATAAAAGTCGCTTGGTCATTCCTGCAAAGTCCTCCCTTACTCATTTGCTTATATCGAAGCACATACATCTTTGGTGGTGGCGGGGGTCCTTAAGACGCTTAAGAGATTGCAAAATTACTACTATTGGAATCATATGAAAGAGGAAGTAATGAGAATTCATTCAAGAATGTTTAATGGTCAAGTAAGTCTTTACCTCAATCATATGCAGCTTTGCTACAGCCCTTGCCTATTCCCCATCACATTTGGGAATATCTTTCACTGGATTTTATTATTGGGCTCCCTAAATCCAATGGTTTTAATGTCATCTTAGTTGTGGTAGATCGTTTCAGCAAGTATGCCCATTTTTTGGGTCTTTCCAGGCCTTATACAGCAAAATCAGTTGCTTCTCTCTTTTGTAGAGAGATTGTTCGCCTTCATGGAACTCCTAAGTCCATCATTTCAGACCGAGATCCTATTTTCCTAAGTTCTTTTTTGAAAGAATTGTTTAAACTTTCAGGCACGAAGCTGAAAATGAGTACCTCTTATCATCCTCAAAATGATGGTCAAACAGAGGTTGTCAACAGATGCTTAGAGACTTATCTTTGTTGTTTTTGCCAAGACCACCAGAAGAGTTGGTTTCAATATCTCCATTGGGTAGAATTTTTCTGCAACTCTGGGTATCACACTTCCACTGGTCAGACTCCTTTCAAGATTGTCTATGGCAAGGAACCTGCTGCTTTAGTGCCTTATGTAATAAAAACTACTCCTATTGCTAAGTTGGATGAGTTCTTTACTAAACGAGATGCTGTCATGAAATTAATCAAATCCAATTTATTGGATGCACAAGCCCACATGAAACTATTCACATCGCCGTTGACGAGCACAAATTATACCATGTTTTCCCTGTACTTCATGACCGAATTGAAAGGTGAATAAAAGCTTAAACTGCAAACAATCCAAGCAAAAAGGCATATATTCATGATATAGGGAACGGAATGATGGAAACCATTTACATCCTGAACATGTGCTAAGAAGAGCAAATTACATTGTTTTAAAGAATGTATAGCAAAGCTGATACGATGCTATAGCATTCCGACCGCAACTCGAAAGGCAATAAAAAGCATCACAAAAGCTATAGCAAAGTAAAGGACGCAATGCTATGCGGCATATTTTCTCGACCCTTTTATCTAACCGATTTCGGAATAGAAATAAAAGATCGAGATCAACAAGTAGATTCGACATAATGAAATAGAAGATGCGGAGGGTCAAAACGGAAAGATTTGAAGAATCCTACAGGATCCGCAGAATCAATCTACAAACAGAAGATGCGATAGATCTCGACAGATTTGAAAGCCCAGCTAGCTTAACTTGCGTCACACGAAAGTCCGAATATAAAAGGAAACAGCAGGACAACCCTGGAAGGGAGTCGTAGAGAGCCAACACAAGATTACACGTTCGGCCGACTCAACAGAAGAGTGAGAGACTTCACTAGCACGAGAATTCTAGGATAACCCAGCATCCTTCCTCGCAGTAAGATGGAGGGAAGAAGACGTGAAGTGGTGACGTGACAGGGCTTCGTCCACGCCGTCGGAACGCCATCAAGCTTTCTATTTTCATTTGTTTAATTTCAGTAGTTGGTCATTCTGTTACCATCTATTTTGTGTTTCCTTCGTCAGTCATGAACTAACTTTCTGATGGCTGAACGAGGATGAATTCTTAAGCGTGTATGAACCCAGTTGCAAGTTCTTAATTTAATAGATTTGGTTTTCTTATCAGTAAATTAACTACTAGTCGATTAGAGGAATCTAAGGGCTAGACCGTGGTCTCGGCATCGGGCAAGGAGTCGAGGCTATACCTCCGAGAAACAATGTTTGCTAGGCAAACCGGTGCAAGGCTTGACCTATTTATTGTAGGCTTCGGGAATGGGTCTACCTCTCATAACCTTGTTCACCCGAGTATAATGCAGATAAAAACTAGAAAGTTACCATAGGAATATGGAAGGAGTATAGTTAATATCATATGTATCGGATGCGAAAGCTTCGATAGATCATAGCGATGGGTTAATCGAATAGCTTTGTAGTTAGTAGCTATCGTAGCAATTGCGGGCCGTGCGTATAGATGCTATAGCAATGGGTAGAGCAACTGGGGGAATTATGCACTTAAGGAGGAGTCCGAGTTCAGCCTAACTTCTTACTGATATCTTCTTAAAGTTACTTTGTTTACTTCTGTTATTAGTGTAATCATCAAAAACCTCTCAAACCAATTACATTTACTTTCTGATTGCAACTATCATAGCAATTGAGCGTCTCTCTTCGGTATCTCAGTCTCTGTGGGACGATACTCTACTTTCACTTTATTACTTGTTCGACTGGTTCACTTGCCATCAAGGAAATCGACCAACAAATTTTTGGCGCCGTTGCTGGGGACTGTTGATACCCTTATTGACGATGCCCCTTTTGCTTAATAGTTGTGATTTACGTAATAAAAAGCTCATTTTTTATGTTCTTGATTTTTAGGTACATTCTGTAGTACATGCGCAATTCGCCTACAGCCAACCTAGAGCCACTTCTGTGGGCCCACTACAACTGAGTTTAACTTCGAGTCAACAGAGTCGTGACGGTTCACATTCAAATTCCTACCTTTATTTTGTCTATCATTGCCTTCCTCTCCTCCCGCGTCTTTTCACAAGCTCACAGACTTTCCATCTCTCTCCATTACCCAACCATTATGCCTAGGGTCGTAAAAACGGCGAGGCTCCATCAGGCGCCCCCACCGGTCAATGCCCACCGTCACCCTAACCCACCACCGGAACTAGCACCAGCAGCTTCCACACCCACCTCCTCGTCCTCCTCCTATTCCTCCGACTCTTCGTTTTCCCTGTGCCCCGCCGGTTTATGACGAGGCCTATATGATCTCCAATGCACCCTCTCGGGCGGGCCTCCGGGAAACCGACGCCAACTCCCCGAATAGGTTCCGTAAGCGTCTTCGCCTGTTGCGCACGGAACTGAAGACCATCCACGGGGGCCCACGCGCATTCCTCGCCACCCATCGTCGCGGCCCGCTGATATCCCTCTCACTCTCACAGTCCCATTCGGGAATTCCGTCATCACCGGGGTAGACTCATCAGCCGGGGAGGACACCGCCAACAGTGCCCCCGCTCCACCCACTCCCGCACCCTAGTTCCCCTTTCCTTTTATTGTTTCCATTTTATTCTCTTTTTGTTTACCTGACAATATGCCTATGCCTTGGGCGTTTGCCCCAGGGCTATTATGAATGATGCGGTTCCAAATTCCTCTTTTGCTCTTTACATCACCCCCACCCCATTGCGTGCCAAATTCCTAATAATCGTTTATTACCGCCGCAATGCAATGAGGGCATTGCATCGTTCAAGTGTGGGGGAGGATTAGTTAGGTAATATAACTTTTGTTATCTCGCTATTTTCGTGTGTGTGTGATCTATTACTCTGCATTTAGTTTTTGGGCACAAGCTGGAAATTTTTTCAAATTGCATGATGAAGTATGAACAAAATACTGTAGAAATAAAAAAGAATGTCTATATAACGCAACGTAGCATGATTGCCTAAGAAAACTGAACCTGTAGGCTTGGGAAATTGACAATGCTAGCTAATCTGATGCGGGGTAAAGTGGCAGTGAGGAAGTTTAAAGGGAAGAACCCCCGATGGAAGGATTCAATTAAGCCTAATTGTTATATCTTTTTAGTGTGCAAGTCTGCTAGTCCATGTTTGATCCTTTATTTGTTTTAGTTCTTTAATAAACTATCTGGCATCTGAGTTTGAAGTTCGTAGGATAAAGGCATTCATGTCATACCCATCAATCCCATACACAAACCATTTGTCATGATCCCCATATTGCTACCCCATTAAGCCACACGAGTATGCTATAGTAGAACGAGATAGACATAAAAGAAACTAGAAGAAAACTGTGAAAATGCTACAACTGAGTGCTCCATTGAAAGGCTGCGGAAAAGAGCTTATCAAAATTTTTTTAAAAAAAAAAGTACAAAAAGGAGCACTCGGCTAAGACCAAGATATCTTGCTACCTAATCTGCTATAGCATTTACCAACAATTCTCATCTCAAACTCCTAACCATCTTCACCATTGTAACCCAAAAAGTCCTTTTGACGAACGAATACTTAGAATGCTAGGAAGCATTCTTAGAACTTTAACAAGGCTATGGAACTTACAGGGCTTGTATGACAAGAGAGAAATTAAAATCCCCTGAGTGAGAAAGCGCAAACACCGAACTTGAAAGCCTCTTGAGGCCTCTTCACCTAAGCAATACCACGCTTTCTGAGCCGTTAGCATTAGGCAGTGGGATTGCCGAAGGAGGACGTTAACTAAAGGCAAGTGTGTAAGCGAGGGTTATACAGACAAAAGCACTATAACTATGAGTTTTGTTCGCTTTATCTTATTTTGTCCAGGAGTGCAAAAAGCTAAGTATGGGGGTATTTGATGAGCACAAATTATACCATGTTTTCCCTGTACTTCATGACCGAATTGAAGGGTAAATAAAAGCTTAAACTGCAAACAATCCAAGCAAAAAAGCATATGTTCATGATATAGGGAACAGAAGGATGGAAACCATTTACATCCTGAACATGTGCTAAGAAGAGAAAATTACATTGTTTTGAAGAACGTATAGCAAAGCTGATACGATGCTATAGCATTCCGACCGCAACCCGAAAGGCAATAAAAAGCATCACAAAAGCTATAGCAAAGTAAAGGACGCAATGCTATGCGGTATATTTTTTGACTCTTTTATCTAATTGATTTCAGGAATAGAAATAAAAGATCGAGATCAACAAGTAGATTGCTGACATAATGAAATAGAAGATGCGGAGGATCAAAACGGAAAGATTTGAAGAATCCCGTAGGATCCGCGAGAATCAATCTACAAAAAGAAGATGCGATAGATCTCGACTGATTTGGAAAGCCCAGCTAGCTTAACTTGCGTCACACGAAAGTCCGAATATAAAAGGAAACAGCAGGAAAACCCTGGAAGGGAGTCGCAGAGAGCCAACACAAGATTACACGTTCGGCCGACTCAACAGAAGAGTGAGAGACTTCACTAGCACGAGAATTCCGGGATAACCCAAAGATCCTTCCTCGCAAGTAAGACGGAGGGAAGAAGACGTGGAGTGGTGACGTGACGGGGCTTCGTCCACGCCGTCGAACGCCGTCAAGCTTTCTATTTTCATTTGTTTAATTTCGTAGTTGGTCATTCTGTTACCATCTGTTTTGTGTTTCCTTCGTCAGTCATGAACTAACTTTCTGATGGCTGAACGAGGATGAATTCTTAAGCGTGTATGAACCTAGTTACAAGTTCTTAATTTAATATATTTGGTTTGCTTATCAGTAAATTAACTTCTAGTCGATTAGAGGAATCTATGGGACTGGCAAGGAGTCGAGGCTAGACCTCTGAGAAACAATGTTTGCTAGGCAGCCAGTGCAAGGCTTGACCTATTTATTGTAGGCTTCAGGAATGGGTCTACCTCTCATAACCAATACACCCTGAGTATAATGCAGATAAAAACTAGAAAGTTGCCATAGGAATATGGAAGGAGTATAGTTAATATCATATGTATCGGATGCGGAAGCTTCGATAGATCATAGTGCAATGGGTTAATTGAATAGCTTTGTAGTTAGTAGCTATCTTTGTAGCAATTGCGGAAGTTGTAAAATATAGATGCTATAGCAATGGGTAGAGCAATAGGGGGAATTATGCACTTAAGGAGGAGTCCGAGTTGACCTAACTTCTTCGATACTTAAAGTTACTTTGTTTACTTACGTTATTAGCGTAATCATCAAAAACCTCTCAAACCAATTACATTTACTTTCGATTGCAACTATTATAGCAATTGAGCATCTCTCTTCGGTATCTCGGTCTACGTGGGATGATACTCTACTTTCACTTTATTACTTGTTCGACTGGTTCACTTGCCATCAAGGAAATCGACCAACAGCCGTCACCTAGAATTTCAACCTGGAGATATGGTTTTCCTAAAGATTCAACCCTATCGTCAAAGGTCTCTTTCTAGTCAGCGGTTTCAATAGCTAGCAGCACGCTATTTTAGGCCTTATTCTGTGGTTCGCCGCATTAGGGCTGTCGCTTATGAACTACTTCTTCCACCTAATTCCAGAATTCATCCTATCTTTCATGTCTCATTACTCAAACCAACACACGGATGTTCTTCTCAAGCTGCTGTTGCTCCACTTCCAGTCACTGAAAATTGGGAGTTAACTCTTCAGCCTGCACATGTGTTGGATGCTCGGGTTGTAGAAGTGGCTGGCATTCAGGACATTGAACTTTTAATTCAATGGAAGGATAGACCACAAGAGGATACAAGTTGGGAACCTTATGACTACTACTCAATTTCCTCATTTCTGCCTTGAGGACAAGGCTTACTTTCAAGGGGGGAATATATATTGTTAGGATCCCACGACCTCTCTTAGTTTACTCTAGGAAAAGAAGACATGTGGCTGATAAGATAGAATAGTTACTTCCATCTTATCTGCTTGGTAGTTTTTAGAAGTTGTGCCTATCTTATCTAGTTGGCAGTTTTAGTTAGCAGTTATGAGTAGTTATAGGAATGTGTTGTCTGTACTCTATATAAGTTTGTATGATGTTTTATAAAGAACCAAGTATTGTAATCAGATTGTATTGTTCAAATGGCTAGAGATTTCAGATGCTGGCTCTAGAGTTCCTTTTCCTACATTTCTTCTCTTATATTCTGCAAGATCTTAACAAAGTCATACGGTTTTTATGCTTCTCCTCATAATGCTTGTCTAGCCACAATCTCAGCGCTCGCCTTAGAAGCCATTAGTACGATGCCTGTTATGCTAATATATATATGATGCCTCTTCATTAGGTAACTTGCAATATTAATACCATTGTACAAATAATTTGTATAAAAAATAAAAACACCAGGGTACAGAAACAAATAATTGAACTCTACCACAAGGTTTTCGTAGAAGCATAGTGTGAATTTTATATG
Organism: Acacia melanoxylon; assembly: GCA_019022615.1. NCBI lineage: Eukaryota > Viridiplantae > Streptophyta > Magnoliopsida > Fabales > Fabaceae > Acacia > Acacia melanoxylon. Next base: position 8,995,015 of record JAFJYJ010000010.1, read on the forward strand.
CATGCGAGAGGTATAAGGATTAGGATACTTGTTTATAACTTTTCAAATGTTAATCTTGTCGTAGATAATCTTTTGATTACTAACCTAAAATGAAATATGTGCGTGTGCGCTTGTAGGAGGGTTTCGAGACAGTGATATCCTATAGAAACCGATTCTTCCTATCCTATTAAGAAATAAAAGTTTACCGTACTATTTGTGTCCAACTTGATGCCTATTGCATGAAGCCTGATATGTTCTCGAGATCGGCCTAATATTAATGGCTTATAATTCTTGATGTAGGTAATTCATTCTGGTTATAATTAAGGTATTGAAATGCTAGCTCAATTCAGGACAAATCATAGTAATCTAAAAATCAAAATGATAGAGCCCTTGCTCAATTGACGAGGAAGCCAAGTCAATCGTATGAAGATAATGTCCAGATGATCAAATAAATACAAAATGAATTTTAATATTAAAACAAAATTGCACACGACATAACCAGCTTTCTAACATGAAAAGTATTATTCCACTTATGCATTAGAGATTACTGCGTAGGTATCAACTACAAGATGTGAAAGATGGCTCAAATTTCTACTGCATACGGTGACCCAATGATAGGTTCAAAATTGGTTGGCAAATAGCAGTATGGCAGCAGATATCAAAATGACCTCAGAAGAACCGTAAGATACTCAATCAATTCATTCTGGCAGCTTTGGCTCGTCGTTCTCTTCCTTTTCAGGATCTTCCTCTTGCTCTTCTTGTTCTTCTTCTTCTTTTTCTTGTTCTTCTTCTTCTTCATCCACATCCACTTGTGGACGATCTGCAGGCAATGGTGGTGGTAAAGGTGTCTTCATCGGGCTAAACTGAGGAAATATATCTGGTCTTCGTCCTGGCTTAGGACTTTCCCATTCCTGTCAGCAGATAAATTCAACAACCAATCAGCTCAGTATCAAACTGCCACGAATTGGAAAGAGCAAAAGAGCAGAAAATCTCAAAAACCTAATTCTACCCTTACTCTTGAATTCAAGAGTTTAGCTAACCAGTTTAAGGGAACCAGATTATGGAAACAAAAGTAAAGAAGTTTCCTTCAAGAGTAGTTTGGACAATTGTCTTCTACCAAACTAAATTTTCTTCCATATACCATGGCACAGCAAATAATTCTTAACAAGGGAGAAACAGTGGTGCTTCATGTGAAACATCACTCTTTGTTTCTTGTTGCTCCAAAATGTATATAAGGAAATAATAGCTTTCATCAAGGTAACTTATCACTTAAAAAACACAAATGAAGTCCAAATATTAACATTCAGGTTTCTCAGACAATCCACAATCTTCAGCTTCATCCAAATTCATCTGAGATTGATGACACTGATCAACCCAGAACTTCATAGAGATAGGACTTTCTATTTAAAGATGACAAATTCATCAAAAGTCCGGTACAAACTCCTACTATTGAGATCATGATACTTCACTTGGGCATCACAATTCATTATAAGATTCCATATCAAGAATCTTTTTTCCCTCTATTCAGAAGACTCAAGTACCTTACAGCAACAAGGACACATCTTATGTCCAACACACTGATTTTCATAAGCTCTAAATACGTTCAAAAAATCCTCATAGAATTAAACAAGAAACCTTCACAAGATCACAGAAACCGCAATTCAGTTAGACCCAAGCATTACTGAAAGCTGATTAAGAAAGAAACAGCAAGAATTGACCCCAACCAGCAGCCAACAAAAGAAAGAAAATAGATTCAAGCCGTCAATTTCAGGTTTTTCACGACAATCATCCCAAACTCAAAACAGGATTTCTCGTTTAAGCCTGCACAATCATTATGCTTCAGCACAGTGAACTCGTGAATCGTTAATCTTGTTGCTCAAAATTATATTACGTTTTAACATCATATTTTATCAAAGGGCAATTAAAGTATAACATCTTCAGTCTAGGCAAGTGAAAGTGGCAGAGGATAGAAGAAATCAATAATAAGAAAAGAATAGTTTACCGCAACAAAAACAAATCACTAAAATAATAATTACTCAATCACAATACCATTTTCCTATCAATTAGGCAAGAAAAAGAAGAATTAATTCAAACAAAAGAACAAGCATAATTCTACGGCGCAACAAACATTCAAGAAGTAAGCGAAAGCAAGAATAACCTAGAAAAGATGCTTACAATTGGAAATTCGAGAGGGGAACGACGAACCATCCTCTCCTCCTTGGGAGCCATACGAACGATATGCCTCTGCAACCGACGGGTTGGGAAGACAAGTGTTTCGGAAAGGTGGTGCAGAGACGGAACGAACGAGAGAGAGGAACAGATAAAAGGTCGACGAGGGAAAATGAAGAGGGAGGATTTGGGAGAAGAATACGATGTAGAAGAGGAAGAAGAACAAAGAGGAAAAATCGACGGAACGGTGGCTGAAGTAGCTGGCAAGGGTGTGTTGAGGCTGAGCAGCGCCATGGATGCGGCTGAGAGTGGCTCTGCTTCTGCTCTCTCGTTGAAGCACACAATTGCCCCAATCCTTCGTTTATTTGGACGGATTCCCTATAACGGCGTCACCTACCGTCGCTCTAGATTCAACGCCGCCTTCCCCCTAAGTCGGCTTTACATTTTCTTTTTTAATGGTTTTTGGAGAAAATAACCAAGGCGGTTCAACTCAAGCCTGCCTACAAATGGGCAAATGGGAAAGCAAATCGTTTAGGTGGGCTCAGTTTTCATTTCCCAGAAGATAAGGAACATGGGCCGTCAGGCCTGCCCAACACAATTGTATCAACTGAGTACTCATATAAAAAAAACAAAAAACTGAGTGCTCAGAAAAACAGACAAAATATTGTACACAAAAAGAAAAAAGAAAAACAGACAAAATATAATATTCAGAAAACAGAGGTGATAAACAGTTTCACCATATATATATTTAAAAAAAAATACAAGTTTCAATATTTAGAAGAGCAATTATTGAAAAAGGTGAAAATTCTTTACAGTTTAAGTTTCGAAAGGCATAAAATCAAAAAAATGAAATGAAATAGGCAAATTATACTCAATTCCCAAAATTATCCATATTAATTATTTGTATTGGAAATCACCCCGTATGGAGAAGCCCAGAATATGTGCAATTATTAAGGAGAGTTTAAGATGGGAGGGAGTAGCAAATTACTCTCCGGTTTTTAATATAAAACATATTTACCTGATTTAATTATATTTAAAAAGTTAGTTAATATAAATGTATTTTCTAAAATATCTCAATCATCTTTCTTAATTCTCTCCTTCCTCGTCCTCTTTGATTATTATTGATGAAGATCGTAAGGGTAAATTAGAAAAATATTGGTAAATATAAAAATTATATCTTATATTTAGGATCGTGATTAATTCCCTATATATGTTTTATATTAAGAATCGGAAGGAGTATTTAAAATGTAAATGCAAGTGTTGGGCACATATTTGGTTCTCATGCCATTTCCTTCTTTTCTTTCAGAAATCATTTCACAAGTTTCACACTTTTGAGGGGGAAAACATCACCAATGAGTACATGCATTATTATTAAACATTAAATACATGAATAGTCGGGTTATCAGAATAAAGAAATACATGAATGAGAGAAGAGCCAGCTTGAAGTTATTAGAGGGGGGGAAAAACTACACGAATGAGAGGAAGAGCCAACTTGAATACATATGCAAATAATGTGTGCCTTAAAGACAAGACAATGAGAGGAATCAGATCAATTTTTAGGACTTGCCAGATGCACTATGCAGTCTCCATAGTGTATATTCCTGGCATCTTCGTTTTCTCTCTCTCTCTCTCTCTCTCTCTCTCTCTCTCTCTCTCTCTCTCTCTCTCTCTCTCTCTCTCTCTCTCTCTCTATTTTTTTTTTTTAATGAGCATGGAGCCTAAGGAGCTATGTGGATCGAACTCCAAATCTGGTGGGAAAATGTTAAAAAAGGGGTCATCTTGTCTACTTATCATCAGTAACATAAAACTTAAATTTAAATTTAAATGAAAAAAAAATGTTAAAAATGGGTTTGTTACATTGAAGACTCAGGAAGGGGAAGGAAGATGGTGAATCTTCCATACAAAAAACTGTTTGGATGCTCCATCATTCCCAGAACCAATCTTCTAGTGGCGGTCCATCTTCCTTCATTCATGGGAAGACTGCTTCCCTCCATTTTCGGTGAGAACTGATCTTCCCTCAGGATGAAATTCCCAAATAACTCTCTTCTTCTTCTTCAATACGTCTGTGTCTTCCTTGCCGCCGTCGCCACTTCCTCCTCCTTCTTTGGCAAATCCCGCCATCCTTTCTACAAATCTTCCGTGTCTATGTCGTAACAAATAATTGGGAGACCTATGATTTTGGCATCTGGATCTGATTGGTGAGGGTATTGATTTTAATGACCAGAACCAAATGGGATGAACAATCTGATTCTTTGATTTTGGCCCTAGCTTGACAATGCATAGCTGAACTAGAAAAATGGGTGTGGATGACTCGACGGAGATCGATGAGAACGAGGAGGGTTTTTTTAAGAGGGTATTTTGGACATTGCAAATATTATATTTTTATTTTTTAAAAATTACCATATTCCATCCCAATTTCATGTCTACCAAACAGAATACCTTTGAGTTCCCTTCTAATCTTCCTTTCCTTTCCCCGTACCAAATGGGGCCTAAGATCGATTCATATATGAAGCGGATCTTGTTTTGTTCCTTTCGGAAGCACATAAGGTGTTTGTCTTTATGTGCTTCTTACATGCTTGTCTCTCTAATTAGAGGACAAACATTTTTTAATATATATTTTAATTAAATTATATTTTTGCTTTCTAAAAAAAAAAATTGCACCAAGATCTCAAATTAATTAGTTTCAGTTAAATACGTAAATATTTGTCCGTAACACTAATATCTTGAAAACTAATTAATTTGAGATTCTTTGGTAAAATAATTTTCAAAAAACAATATATAATTTAATCTAAATAAAATAAAATGTGTTTCATTCATCTAATTAGAGGGACAAAACATTTAAGTTAAAACATATTAGAAGAAACACATAATGTGAACCCATTGCTTCTTTTGTGGCCAGGTAGCATTAGTTTATTCATACATGCAGATGCCACTGTCACTAAGTAATAAACTTACAAGAGTAATAATGAAAATACTTGTTTCTTTGTCATTTAATTAAACCCATTTTATTCACGGACAATATTTTAAAATATATATTATACATCCCAAAAAAGAAAGGGTTTCATGCAGTTGTCGAAGGGCCTTCAAGTTACGTGTATAACTGGTAAACGGCAGATGCGTACGTAATGCAAGTCTTAAAGAAAATACTTTCATATTCATTTTGGTCCAAACGTGACACCAATAAAAGGACCCATACTTGTTTTGTTTCTAGTCATCATTAATTCTGCAGTATGATCCATCAATAATAATAAAAGGGTTAATATGAAGTTTTGTCTTTTTAATTTATCTTCATTTTAGTTTTAATCCCTTAAATTTCAAATTATAAATTGTAGTTCTTCAATTTTTATTTTATTTAAAATATTAATGGTCTATGTAATTCAATAAAAACAAAGACATTTTTATGGATAGAGGAACAAAAATCAAAATGAGGATAGATTTGAGGGACAAAAATAATATTAACCCATTTTAAAATCACATTGGCTGCCCAACCTAAGGTTGTATTTTTCTATAAATTTTATAAATGACGTAACTATTTTACTAACAGTTCAAAATATGTTTACATTATTTTAATTTATTTTTTCCTATACATTCTATCTGCCACTCTTCTAAGGTGATACTTCCTCTAATCCTTATTTTAAGGCATCAAATAACAAATGTATTTAGTTCTTTTTATAAGGAACTTGCTTGTTTCTAATGAACATTAATTTTTTTTTCCATATATGCCATTAATCAATAAGGATAATAGTGAGAGTAATAATTAATATAATATTAGAGTTTAATGTAATTAATAGAGGTAATATTGAAAATTATTTAAATTAGGATAAATTTATTGATTTTAACTATTTTTATTAGTTTATGAAAATCGATAATTAATAATTAATGTTTTATAATTTAAAAAAAAAATCTGTGTTCAATGATATGTAGAAAGTTTCAGACATGTGTGCTATTCTTTTACTGACACAAGCTATAAAATCACGTGTAAGCTTTTTCTTAAACAGAGTAGTATTTTGAATTGTGTGCAGGCAATTTTAGAAACGTGTAATTTTTTAAAATGAACACTGCAAGTTTTCTTTCATGTAATCCTTAATCATTAAAAATATTAATGATCAACTTTATTCTTTTAACTATAAAGCCACTTTAATCCTTTTTCAACATTTCCAATATAATATTGATGTGAAAAAACTTTTGGATACGTACCACACCCACTCAAAAGCTTAAGAACAAAAATTATCTTACTTTGTGTTATACTCCCTTTTATTGTATGGAAAAGGATTTCTCCAAGTTATTAAAGATAAGTTATCTCCAAAAGGTACTCGAAAATTACGTCGTTTTGGATTAATGAAGGGTGTTTTACGTAATTTTGTCCCCTTCATTAATTCAAAACGATATAGTTTTAAAGATCATAGGAGATAACTTATCTCTAAAGTATTTGGAGAGATACTTTATAAAGTAATAGTATAACATTATCTTTCAAAGGAATAATCCTAAGTATCTAGAAATAATTTATATTTATCTAATTATTCCATGTATTTTTTCTATTTTTTGCACTCAATTAATTATATATTTATATGACTTTCTAATCTCTTTTTCTCCACTAATTCTCTCTTATCTCTTCCTCACCCATGTCTTTCTGAATAAAGATATAATGGAAAAAAAATATTTTGTGCATTAATTATCTCTGACAAATTTTAACTAATATTTTAATTTTCGTGTGATCGATATGGTTGTTACTTTCACCCTCCCATCCTATTCATAAACCACATTAGCCTATTTAGATTTTAGAGTAACTTTTGTTTAAAAATTTAATATATTATTTCCTATTTTTACCCTAAATTAATTACCTACCACTTTGAACACTTTTAATTAAATCATACATGCCAAAGATAAATAGTTACCTCAATAATTATGAATTACATTTTTAACTTTATTCTCATTTATAAATGAATATCTTTTAATTTTTTCTTCTCTCTATTTTTATTAGTATAATTAATATGAACAAAATTGTCACAATCTCATTTATTACTTAAAATATGACATATAAATAGAACTAATTTTTTTTGATAAAAAATGACTTAAAAATAAAATAGTGATATTTAAAAAACACTGAAATCATAATTTCAGAAACTATTTTCATGTGTCAAGATAAAACACCCCCTTATATATTTACCTTGTTAGAAACCGACACCATGGACATGGAGTGGTGTGTGAATGTGATGCGGAAGAAGATACTCTCATTATTCTTCTTCTCATTACCTCTCATTAGATTTAATTAGACGGATGTGATTTAGAGATTATAATAGATAACGAAAAAAGGATGATCAAGAAACCAAAAACTGAATTTGGTAATGAGACACAAACTGAAAGGTGGAGGTGATGTCAGATTTTGCTCCACGAAACTGCAAGTTGCAGCCTTCTCTGAACAAAAGCCACCTCTTCCCTCTTCAATCATTCATTTCCCCAACCCCGAGACTTGAGCTCCTCCTTCTTCAACATCCACAAATCAATTCCTATCCCTGCACATATCTCACCTTCTTGCTTCACCATTTTAATTTTCTCTTTTTTAGTGTTCAAGTTGATCACCCCTAGTCCCTAGACCTGAACCCACCCATGAGTCCACGAATCACAACCCGAGACCAGTCACCCAATTATTGGTCCACGTAACGCACTCTCCTCAAAAGCAAACGTTGTCATTTTCCCCCTTTTCTCCCTCCTTTCACTCCCATCCAAAATATAAGTTCTCCCTCGCCTCTGGCGACAAACCCAGGTTTTGATTCTCTCCTCTGTTCTCTGTTTTCTCGGGGAAAAAAAGAAGGGTTGGTGAAAAATATCTAGTACAAGGCTACAAAATATTTTGATAAGAACTAGATAAACAATTTAAGTTGCAGTCAAGAACAGAGGAGAAAATTTGGTCCTCCACGGGGTTTTCTTTTCAAGATTTGCAGAGCAGAGAAGAGAAGAGGAGCCTAGAAAAAAAAATCAAGAAGTAACTTTTCCGAGGAATTGCGAAGTAATTTGGTCCGTACAAGCAACAGCAAGAAAAAGAGTTTTAACTTTTGGGGTCTTTCGACTTTAAGGTTCGCACAATACGTTGGTGGGGGTATTTTTTTGGAGGAATGAGAAAATAATGGATTTCTGGCCAGAATTTCTTGCGAGCAGCTGGGGAAGAGAGTTCGTCGCTGGAGGATTTGGAGGCATTGCCGGAATAATCTCCGGCTACCCCCTCGACACCCTCCGCATCCGTCAACAGAGCTCTAACAAAGGCTCTGCTTTCAGCATTCTCAGACATGTGGTGGCCAAAGAAGGACCATTTTCTCTCTACAGAGGCATGGCTGCTCCTTTAGCCTCTGTCACTTTTCAGGTCATTATTAATCTACTCTCATCTCTTCCCCTCCATTGTTTTTTCTTCTTCTGTCGTTAACCCTAAATTTTAGATTCTGATTCAACTAATGAAATTCTTTGGTGGTGGGACCCCACGTCCAGAACCTTATCACCATGAATGATACTGATCATTCAGAACCTACCAATTTCTCATTGTTTTCAAGTTTGATTGGGTATCAAGCTTTGTTCTGATGGATTCATTTGACGGAAATGGTTAGTTCATTTGGTGTTAAAGCAATACCAGTGGGCCAACGTGCCGTACCTCCGGGAATAAACTAGAGATTTTATTTTCCATACTGATTGATTCTTTTTAAAAGCAACTTTCGCAGTTTTTATTTTTCATGATGAATCCTATGAATCTTCTTCTTTCTGGGTTAGTGGTGAATCATCAAGATAAGGCCTCCCTGATTCATGCATGCAGTTTTTTTTTTTTCAATTCAAGCATTAAATATCATTAAGATCAGGTTTTTGTTTTGTTTACTCAATGTTTAAGTATTCTTATATTAACTTGGATAGGAATCAAACGTGGCTATTACTCGATGTACTAAATAAAAAAACAGTCAAATTAGGGAGTGACAAAAACCCAAAACAACAATCTCATTTTGTTACATACAAGACAACAATGGAAATTTGTAATTTTTATATCCTAAAATACTGGGATGCGAGAATCGTCTCTGAATTGATCTCTCTTTTTAAATTGTCAAATGACATCAGGGAGATGCGTGTTGATACCATTCTTGTTGAACCACCAACCTGTGGATTATATTGAGGGCCAGCGTGTTGTGTTTGTGTTTTTTTATGAACATGAAGCATGGGGTTCGACGTGGGACTAATTAACTTCACCTTTAAGCCATGTGGGGATGCTTTAGAATTAGGGTCACATGGCCTATACCCAACGCCATAGGTTATTTAGGGTCTTATAAAGGGATCAAAAATCTAAACTTTAACCAACGGGGTTGAGTTTAGCAGAAGGCGAACTAAGATTTGAATCTCGCGGGGAGAAGTGCCCATATTTAGTTCCCCACACAGGATTGATTCCAATAGGATGATACATATGCTTAAGGGGAAAAAATCTAAACTTTAACATTTGAAATTAGTTCCTTGGACCAAAAATTTTAGCTTGGTTTTGAAAATTTGAAAGTTACAGTACTCTATGTTGATTGTTTCTGGGCTTTTGTGGTGGTGTGCAGAATGCTATGGTATTTCAAATCTATGCAATTTTCTCAAGAGCATGTGACTCATCAGTGCCAGCCACCGACCCTCCGTCGTACAAGGGTGTGGCTCTCGGAGGATTTAGCACCGGAGCCATGCAAAGCCTCCTCCTTTCACCAGTGGAACTGGTCAAGATTCGGCTTCAGCTCCAAAACACAGGCAAAGTTACAGAACCTCACAAGGGTCCCTCAAAAGTAGCCAAAACCATATGGAAGAAAGAAGGTCTCAAGGGAATTTACAGAGGTCTAGGAGTAACAATGCTCAGAGACGCACCTGCTCACGGCTTCTATTTCTGGACCTATGAATACATGAGAGAACAACTTCACCCAGGGTGCAGAAAAAGTGGCCAAGAAAGCTTGAACACCATGTTAATGGCAGGAGGTCTAGCTGGAGTAGCGAGCTGGGTTTGTTGTTATCCTTTGGATGTTATAAAGACAAGACTTCAAGCTCAAACACCATCTTCAGTGAAGTATAGAGGCATTTTTGATTGCCTCAAAAAGAGTGTGAAAGAAGAAGGGTACAGTGTGTTATGGCGAGGTTTAGGAACTGCTGTTGCGAGAGCTTTTGTGGTGAATGGTGCTATATTTGCTGCTTATGAGATTTCTCTGAGATGTTTGTTTAACAATGGAAGTATTCAACTGGAAGAAGCTATCTGAGAATATGGGAAGCTGACCGAATCTGATAAAAATTCATAGTTTGGATTTGATGTAATTGCCAAATGTATCAATATTTCTATCCCGCGAATAAAAATGGATTTTTTTTTTTTCGATTCTTTTGTTTGTCCCTTAATACAAGAGAAACATACATAATCCCATAAACTTGAAGAATCAGAGCATTTTTTAAGACGTATCAGATAGACGTGAATTCTATCATGAATTTGAAGTTTCCATAGTCTATACATGACATTTTTTTTTTGTTCCTTTGATTTTCAAGTAGATCACTTTCAGAGGTCCTAAAAGTACTTATTCACAAAAATCAAAACAAAAATCATATGTTATACATCACCAAAAAAGCGGATCTTGTTTTGTTGCTTCTTTAGTGGCCAGCTAGCATTAGTTTAGTCATACATGTTTTACATGCAGATCCCACTGCCACTAAGTAGTAAACTTACAAGATTAATAATGAAAAGACTTGTTTCTTTGTCATTTAATTAAACCCATTTTATTCACGGACAGGATTTTAAAATATATGTTATACATCACCAAAAAAGAAAGGGTTTCATTCAGTTGTCGAAGGGCCTTCAAATTACGTGTATAACTGGTAAACGGCAGATGTGTAATGCAAGTCTTGAAGATAATACTTTCATATTCATTTTGGTCCAAACATGACACCAATAAAAGGACCCACACTTGTTTTGTTTTTAGTAATCAATTCTGCAATATGATCCATCAATTTTCTAACCTTAAGTTTATCCTCATTTTAGTTTTAGTCCATCAAGTTTCAAACTATAGGTTATAGTTCTTTAAGTTTCTTTTTATTTAAAATGTTGGTCCATGTAATTCAACAGAAACTGAGACATTTTTGTTTATAGAGGAACCAAAATTAAAATGAGAGTAAATTTAAGGAACAAAAATATATGAATTAGTCATTCAAAAAAAAAATCTACAATAGTCTAAATTTTTATTACAGCATTCGGAGCTCCGCTCCATATAGCATATACATATATTTCAAATTACAAGGAAAGAGAGAGACCCTGCCCATAGATTACGTGGAGCATTTAAACTACAATGTTAATACAAAAATGAAAACTAAATTTTACATTCACTAGTAGTTATTCCAAAATATATCTACAAGCTTGGTCAGCAATCACAGTCTTCATTGTTTGACTGAAGGTGCAAAGCCAGTAATGCCATTTGATGCCAAAAATGTTTTTCGGTGAATAACGTCCCATTAAAATAAGTGAATAAAATACTAAAGGAATAAATTTAGCAAGTAAATTTTCATAACAACATAAGGACAATTATATTTAATTTCCAAGTATGAAATCATAAACGTTGATGCCATTATATAAAAGGTTATTAATAAGAAAATACTAGGTAAATAAATAACTTATCGATGAAATTAAGTACCAAATGATATGAAAAACTCATTCTAAATGAAGACTTAAACAAAACGAGAAACAAGCATGATACACAGTTCTTACGGGATAACTAACAAGCGTAGTCCGAGGCCACGAAAACAAGCGTGGACACATAGTCCACGAGGGTAAAGTAAGCGAATGCGCAACACGAGGCTACGAAACAAGTGCAGATACAAGACACACAAATAACAAGCGTGAGAACAAATCCCATGAATATCAAGTTAGCTCGAGGTTAACCATGGTACACCAAGGATTAACAAGATTTATTAAGAACTAGGCGTTCGTATTCGATCCTTACAATTCTCTTTCAAACATGCATGTGATCAATTTATCAAAAACAATGAGAAGTTTCTTTTCATCAAGATAACGATAGCTCATATCAAATACTTCATAACAGAATACCCTGGCATGAAGTTTCAATAACAATATCTCAAGCTTTTCTTCGAATTCAATATGACAATAAAAACCCTTTTCAAATAATAAATTCTAGCCTATGAACTTTCCAAAATGCAATATCATTTCAATATGAAATTTATGAAAAATATCTCAAAAGTCTCCTTACCATTTAAGTACATAATCATGAATTACATTATGAAGTAATTATAAGAAAAAAAATAACGAATAAAATTATCAATCTTTACTCATGTAATGTCAATAGGAAAATGAAACAAATATGATAATTTTCTATAAATTTTAAGGTTGTATTTTTCTATAAATTTTATAAACGACATAACTATTGTACTGACAGTTCAAAATATTTTTATAGTATTTTAATTTATTATTTCCTATAAATTTTATGTATATGCCACTCTTCCAGAGGTACGCGTGCGCGCTCACACACACACACAGCATAATGAGGAAGGAGGGTGGGTGGGTAAAATGGGTTAGAGCTGCTGCTTCTGCTTCACCTTGCTTCCGCTTATCGGTGGTAGGGTAGGGTGGGTGGTATCGCTCAGATTGCGGCCAATCTTCCTAACCACGCTAGCGCGTGAAACTCATCACTATCTCATAAGGCCATTGAGACCATAGCATGTTAAACGAAAGCGCTGCTTTCTCTGTAGACACACAAGCGCGCGCACACACACAATGCGTATAAAGTTTCAAACATGTGTTATTATTCTTCTATTAACACTAGCTATAAAATAACGCGTAAGCTTTTTCTTAAACAAGGCAATAGTTTTTAGGGAAAATCCCCCTCAGGGCCCAAAATTAGGAAAAAATTGTAAAAAGAGGCTAAAAAAAAGTCACATGTCTAAAAAGGCCCCGGGATCTTTTCTGGTATTATTTCATAAGCGTTAACAACTATATCAGTAGAACATTAACAACTACATTAGTAGACGTTAACAACAATATCCTAACAACTAAATTAGTACCCATTAACAATTAAATCAGTACACGTTAACAACTAACGTTTTATGAAATAATACCAGAAAAGACCTTGAAGTCTTTTTTGACTTGTGACTTTTTCTTAGGCTTTTTTTTTTATAACAATTTTTTAGTTATTTGGGTCCTAAGGTGGATTATCCCTAGTTTTTAATTGTGTGCAGAAAATTTTAGAAATGTGCAATTTTTTTTAATGAACACTGTAGCAAAATAAATTGTGCAAGTTTTTCTTCATGTCATTTTCTTCCATGGACGCTTTCTCAATAAAACTTGCAAGTTTTCTTCTATATATAGAAAGCTTGAATTATGTGCAATAGTCTTTCACCAACACAAGCTAAAATTACGTGAGCAATTTTTTTCCTACGAGTTCAATTATTCTTTAATCATGCACGTAAAGCTTTAGTCATAAAAAGTGAAAGTTCTCTTCCGTTCAATGCATTTTCAGTCCAATGTAGACACCTGTCAAAATCATTAAAAGGTATTTTGGTTATTTAAATAGTAATGTTTATTTTTTTATAAAGAATATGAGTCTTTAAAAAAAAATTAGAAATATTTGGGCAATTTACTTATCACTAGGAGACTGTGTAGCAATTTCCTTTAAGAAAAAGGAGTATACATTATAGGATTAAGGTTTGATTTTACCTGAAAGTTTGTGCGTTAGAACTGTGGGCATCCAATTTTTTTGGATTAATATTATCTTTAAAATGTCAAAAAATAACTACCATACTTGATCATTAAAAATATTAATAATCAACTTTAAATTTTTTTAACTATCAAGCCACTTTAATCCTTTTTCAACATTTCTGAGATAATATATATATATATATATATATATATATATATATATATATATATATATATATATAAACTTTTGGATACCTACCACAACCACCCAAAAACTTATATGACAAAATTATCTTACTTCGTGTTATACTCCCTCCGATGGTATTTATAAGTAACAGTGTAACATTAAACAATTTGTATTTATCTAATGATTTGATGTACTTTTTTTATTTCTTACACTCAATTAATTATATATTTACATGTTTTTTTCATATTTTTTTTGTCCACTCACTCTCTTATTGCTTCCACGCGCATGTGTTTCTAAGTAAAGGTATAATTAGACAAAAAAAATCTTAAACATTAATTGTTTTTGACAAATTTTAACTAATATTTTAATTTTCGTGATCGATATAGTTGTTACTTACTCCCTCCCGTTCTTATAGAGTATAAGTAACAATTTTACTTTGTTTAAAAATTTAATATATTATTTTCTATTTTAACCCTAAATTGAAAGGTGTGTAAGTGCTGGTTTAGTAAACTCCCAAATCATAACTTTAAAAGTCAGTTTCCGCATGCCGAAATAAAATTCATTTCATATACTTAGTAAGGTATGGTTAAAAGTGTTCTTACCATTTAAGTACATAATCAAGAATTATACTATGAAATAATTATAAGAAAATAAATTTTACAAAACGACATAACTACTATACTGACAATTCAAAATATTTTGATAGTATTTTAATTTATTATTTTCTATAAATTTATGTGTCGGCCACTCTTCCAGAGATGTAATATATATATATATATATATATATATATATATATATATATATATATATATATATATATATATATATATATATTCACACACACGGGGAGTTTGATAATAGGAATATGACTTTTCCTAACTCAAGTCAAGCAAAGCATAGTAAGGAAGGAGGGGAAGAACAACTAGAAAATGGCTAAGAGAAGTACTTCTCGGGATTTCTCTTTGGAGCTTGTTTTTGTCCCCAAGGTAAAATGGGTTAGAGCTGCTGCTTCTGCTTCACCTTGCTTCCGCCTATAGGTGGTAGGGTAGGGTGGGTTAGAGTCAAGAAATTGGGTTAAATCCATTAGACCAGCCCGTTTAAGCCCTGACTTGTTAAAGGAGGGGCTTGAAAAATAGACGAGATATTTGAAATTGGCCGCAGTAGAAGCGCTCGGAGTCGGCTGTTAGGCCCTTTTAATCAGTATGAAAGCTTTTATATAAAAAAACTTAGATCACGCCGTTTGCCTAGACTTAACCCTAAAGTTTCAATATAACAATCTCGTATTTTGTATTTGTTATAGAGTTATTTATCAATTTAAGTACAAATACATAATAACTATACTCGATTTTATAATTTGGTTTATTATTTGTTGAGATAAAGATTATGGATGTGTTCAAGATGCGGGAGAAGAAATTCATGATATTCTTACTCATGAAGCAAAACCTCCTGCTTAAAGTGAAGCACAATCAAACATCTATGAAATTGATGATAGTGACAAAGAAGATGACAATTGACAATAATAGTTATCATACTAATGTTGCTTAGTGGTATACTTTTTTATGTTTTATGTGAGTTATTTGTGGACAATAGTTTGTTTTTTTATTACGAATTAGTGAATGTGTTTATTTGTTGGATGATTTGTGTTATTTAGATATTAATGTTGACAACATTTATTTGATAGATTAGAACTTTAATTGTTGTAATTTACTAATTATATTTCTTTGAAAAAAATGCGAGGAGGAAAAACATTTTCCTTACCCCAGCGCTTGTAGAGACCAACCCCTAGCCTTCTTCAAGGACCGGCCCCGATTTCCAATTCTAGGGTGAGTGGTACCGCTCAGATTGCGGCCAATCTTCCTAACCGCGCACGGGCCAAGCTTAGAGCACGTTAAACTCATCACTATCTCGTAAGGGCGTTGAGACCATATATAGCATGTTAAACGAAAGCGTCACTTTCTCTGTAGTGTTGACACACATATATATATATATATATATATATTCAATGATGCGTAGAAAGTTTCAAACATATGTACTATTTCTTTTCTTTTTTTTGGTTGCCCACGCCGGTTCAGCGGGGTTTATTTTTAATCGGGATCGGCCGCGTCGCAAGACTTTTTGCTATGGTGGAAGAGTCTCTAGCGGTTTTTTTTTTGCATTCACAAGACTCGAGGCGAGATTGTTTAAGCGACACATGGCCATTTACCACTGAGCCCAACCCTCGTTGGTTGTACTATTTCTTCTATTGACACTAGCTATAAAATCACGTATAAGCTTTTTCTTAAACAGTGCAATAGGTTTTAATTATGTGCAGAAAATTTTAGAAATGTGCAAATTTTTTAATGAACACTGTAGCAAAAATAATGGGTGCAAGTTTTTCTTCATGTAATTTTCTTCCATGGACGCTTATTTCTCAATAAAACTTGCAAGTTTTCTTCAATATATAGAAAAGCTTGAATTATGTGCAATAGTCTTTCACCAACACAAGCTAAAATTACGTTAGCAAATTTTTTTCCTACGAGTTCAATTATTCTTTAATCATGCACGTGAAGCTTTAGTCATAAACAATAGCTAAAATAAAAAGTGAAAGTTCTCTTCCGTTCAAAATCATTAAAAGGTATTTTGGTTATTTAAATAATAATGTTTATTTTTTATAAAGAATATGAGTCTTTAAATAAATTTTAGAAATATTTGGGCAATTTTTGAAGATAGAATATCACCTAGGGGTGAATAGGTGATCTCAAAATTCTTTTGAACTCCCACACGAAGACAAATAAGAAAAGTAAGCGAGAGAGACAAAACAAAGAGATAAGAATAGACACACGGCGATTTATCTTGGTTCGGTCCAATATCATTGACCTACGTCCGGTCCCGAACACCGAGATTCCACTATCTTTCAAGAACAATTACACACTCGTAAACGAAGGATGATCCTCTCACTTTCGATTCCACTCCCCTTACAAGTTGTAATTAATACACCCTCTCTTAAGGTTCCACAACCTTAAGATTTTACAAAACTATGATTGAATAATAATGATTCAGAAGCTCCTCACGAGAAGATAATGTTAATCATTGAAGTACAATGAAAATATCCGAAGATATTAACTCAGTATTAATGAAACAAGATCTTTGAGTAGAAGATCAATTAATTGCTCGGTGTTTGGTAGGTGGCGAATTTGAATGCTTATGGTATTTATAGAGTTCGCCATTAATGCCGTTGGAAAGAGAGTTTTGTTGAGAGTCATAAATATGTCTGTTGCTCTGTTTCTTTGTAGTCTTCCGAGGTTGGCGATTATGCTCCGTTGACATTCTTTGTTCTATTTGTCCGTTGAGACTTGAGTAGAATATTGATTGGAAATATTTGAATTACTTTGCGAGGCTCGATATCCATAGTCTTATTTTCATGCTTCGTCTCGGTTCGCATTAAATGCTTCGACACAAAATTGCTTTATGGGATTTTGAAGATTAAAAACACTTTAATCATCTCGAAAAGTTCTAACAAACGATTAAATATGGTTAGAAGAGATATAAATCAAGAAGGATAAACAACCAACTCATAATCAAAGATTTACAAATCACGACAAAGTGAGTATGTTAAATGATGACGAGACATTCTCGAGAGTTGTTCATAGCATTCTCGAGAATGGTTGTACAGTGATGTTAATCCAAGAAATGAATTTCGGCGATACTCGAGAATGGTAATTAAGATACTCGAGAATTCAAATCACAGAGAGTGATATATATGAAGGATGTTTGGGCATTCTCAAGAATTGGATGTCAATACTCGAGAATTGCTTTAATACTACACTGATGTTAGAATGTCCTTCGATCATTCTCGAGAATCACTCGAGACACAGATAACTCAGAACGCAAGCAGACGTTCATTCTCAAGAATCCTTTTTGATTCTCGAGACCCATTCTCGAGAATTGATTCTCAATTCTCGAGAATCACTCGAGGAACAGAATGCCTCAGAAGAGCTGTCGACCATTCTCGAGAATCATTTGCTAATTCTCGAGAACTGTTCTCGAGAATTGATTCTCAATTCTCGAGAAACACTTGAGAGATACAATGTAACTTTCTTCGATTCGATTGGACCGATCATTCTCGAGAGTTTCTTGATGCATTCTCGAGAATCCAATAACCATTCTCGAGAAGCGCTTGATCGTGAGAAAGCTTTGCGGATCGTTAAACGGGCATTCTCGAGAATCTTGGAGCTATTCTCGAGACTTGCTTGAACACATATAAGATCATATTTAACACATATTTCAAAACTTGGATTCTTGTTATCATCAAAACATTAGGAGCTAACAATTTTCTTATCACTAGGAGACTATGTCGCAATTTCCTTTAAGAAAAAGGAGTATACATTATAGGATTAAGGTTTGATTTTACTTGAACGTTTGTGTGTTAGAACTGTGGGCATCCAAATTTTTTTTTTTTTTTTTATTAATATTATCTTTAAAATGTCAAAAAATAAGCAATATTGTTCTGTTCAAGAACAGGATCTGGCTAGCCCTAATGGACTAGCATGTATGATATTGATTGAATCGGACTTGACCTAGGAACAATGCCTAGTGTAATACCCAGATAATTATTTATCTGGAATATTATATTCGATAAATAATACCTATTGAAAATAGGTGAACATGTGGTTTCAAATAATAAGTAATAATTATCTTATTTTCTAAGGTAATTACTATGGAAATTAGGAGAGATAAAGAGCTAAAATGTATTTTAGGGCATTAAATGGCCTAAAAATATTATGATAAATCCCAAGAGGTAGTAAAATATTTATAAAAAATTAGAAAGTATGTTGTCTCTAATTTTAGGAATTTTTGGGATAATTTCCCTTGGAAAATAATGAGGCAAAATTAAGTATTATTTTGGGATCATAAGTGACCCCATGATTTTTAATATTTTACATGGGATATAAAATACCAATGTAAGTAAAATAGTTGTGAGATAATGATTTATCCTAATTAAGAAAATTATCAAAAATTAGTAAGTGGCTAATCTGGTAATTAATGAGATAATTAGGGTATAAAGTAAATGAATTAAAAATAATTTAAATAATTATTTTTAATTGGAGAAATTCGAAATTATTAAATAAATAAATAATAAAAATAATAAAATATTAATAAAATATTTTATGCTTAGAAAAATAAATAAAAAATAAAAGAAAAAAATAAATATCTAGATATTTTGATTAAAATAATAATATATATGGTAAAGAGCCAACAGGACATTTGAGAATGGATAGAAATAAAATCATACACCAAAACATAGGAATGAAGCACGAGTCATCTGGACTTTTTATGAACCAAGGTGAAATTCTATCTCGGATTGGCGGTCTCGGAATCGATTCTGGAACCAATAGGGTATTTAAGACCAGGATAGGAGAGAGAAAATGCAGATAGAGGATTTAGAGTCAATCTTGAAACAAGTAGTTGCCGTGAATTAGGAATCTAGTGACTTAGGTCAGATCATATTACAAACCGGTGGATTTTTGCCTAGGCCGACGCTTCGGAATTCAATTCCGTGAATCAAGACGTCTGTCCTAAAATCTTCAAAGAGATAACGGAATACCCTTAATGGGATCATAAATTTCATTAAACTAGATATTCCTAATGAGAAAGAAAGAAACTTCGAAACTCTCCGTCAAAGATTTCGCAATTCGTCAAGATTAAGCGTTTCGGACACGGACGAAACTTTATCGATAGACATTTCAATCGAGATGTCACCATCAAGATGACATCATTTTGTTGACTATTGGGGAGGGGAGGTCTGCACAAGTAATGAAGGGCCAAGAGTGTTTTGTCTCAAAAATGCGATCCTACGGTCCATATTCGTCGATGAAGTTCGAATTATTTACCGTTCGCCATCCGTCTCTTCTATAAATACCAAGCTCATCTTCTTCATTTTTCACACCAAAAATCTGCCTCTTAGAGAGAAGTTAGAGAGAGAAGCTCGGAGAAAGTCCGAGCAAAGTCTCGGGTAAGTTCTTCGGTCCTTAGTCTTAAGTTTCGGTAGTTCTTTCGGTAGATATAGTAGGAATGCTAGATTTATCTTTAAATTTTCAAGATAGTCTAGATATCATATTTAGGGGTAAATATGATATATATTTCGAAAATATGATGAGGGAAAAGATTTGTCAAAATTCTAGAGAGATAGAGCGAAAACATCGAAGCTCTGGCGAAATTCCGCCGATTAGGGGTTCAGGGGCAAAATGGTAATTTGTACCTAAAATGTCTGTTATGCTGCTAAAAGTTGTTAAATATTATCCTTATAGGATATCTGTTATAATCGAACCGCTGTTGTACCGCCGTCGTACCGATGTTTTTCCCGCTGTCGGAAATTTACCGTTTTCCGTAAAAGTACCGTTTTCCGTCAACGAAGGTACGTTCACGTACTGTAACACTAACTCGATATTTCTTGTATACTTATATGTGATAGACGACTATACGAGTGAATTGTATAGATAACTTTACATGCGATGTGTCGTTAACATAGATAACTTTACATGCGATGTGTCTTGTTAGCATAGATGACTTTACATGAGATGTCTTGTTGTTGTTATTAATCCGCATCTGCTATATACTTATGTTTTGATTAATGCTATGATGTCTTCCATATGTTGTGTATGTAAATATGATGTTAACCGTTACCTGAGGTCCGATGTGCATTTGGACCTCAGCTTCTAAAATAGCTTCAGGGTCAAGAGGATTGAGCGCCGAGGATAAAGGCAAGCAGCACGCTTAGGGTCTCGGCCGGAGAATTTCTGTTGTTGACACGGCATGGCTGTTGCCGGGAAGACACTTATGTTGTTTTTTCTTTGAAAACTCTCGGTCACTGTACCGCTTTTGTAAATCAGCCAGACTTACGACATTTATAAATATATGTATCAGTTACTCAATCGCTCCGATGCTCTACTCTGATGAAAAAAAAATATACTGCTTTTGAAAATGGGATGTTACACCTAGGGCCTATGTACCTTGTAGAAGGATTAAAGTCCACGTAGTTCGAGACACACATAGGCGTTTAGCCAAAGGGGGTGGGGTGTGTGCTCTGTGTAGGCTGAATTATAAATAGCCAGAGAGAGTAGAATCTGTGTACCTTAGGGTTTGACCTCTGTATTTATAGAGTGTACCTTAGGTTAATATGGGCCCTATGTGATCCATGGCCCAAGTATCGTAACTGCCAGATCTAGATGAAGATATTCCTGGATTATAGATAAGATAGGATCCTCCTTCATTATAGATAGATCCTAATATGCAGAATATTCCCTCTTGGGCCATTCTGATGTTGGGCCTAATATAGGTCTGTAACAGTTGCCCCCCCAGCTCGGTAGTTCAGGCTTCTGAGTTGCCGGGATGCATATTTCCCCCGAACGTATGATCGAGCCGACTTGCCCTGGATCTTGTTTATCTATCAAACATTGTCCGAGCTGGGTTGCGTTGATTGTTTAACCCTGGCGACCGAAGTCATTTACTCACAAATCCGAGGTAATGTCTCAAAGATCTGAGGTAGTAGTCTGCTAGTGTCTCAAAGATCCGAGGTAGTGTCTCAAAGATCCGAGGTAATATCCGGGAATTTGCTTGGTTTCTAGGCTGGGGTTCCCGCTGCAATTGCCATCATTTTGACGAATTCGGATTCATTCGCATTCTGCTACCGATTTTCCTGTTCAGGCGATACGTTTTTCTCAAGGTGGGATCTATTTGTCTTTCCCTCGTTATAGTAGTCCCCCAATCCGAATTATCCTGAAGAGGAATGGACTACATTTGCTTATATTGCTTACAACTTTACAGTGCCATGCTTGTTGCCCCCCAGCCTGGCAGTCAAAGGCTCTGGGCTGCTGGGGTGCATATATTATATAACCCAGACTTCGTATCTGAGTTTTAACTTTAACACAACCACGGGTTTGTCTGTATGAACTCGAACATTCTTTCGAGTTCTATTGAATGACCAAGGCCAAGGTCAAAAATGTATTATGCCGGATCCGCTAATATTCTTCCAGTATCAAAGACTGGGTATCGGGGTAGGGTTATCAGCTTAACCACGCTATCGAGTTCCGAGTCCGGGATATTTACCAGGATAAGGGAAAACTTTCACATGTCCAGCTGTGGTGTAGGAACGCACGCTTAAACATTTGAACCTGATCAGGGTCGGGATGACAATTCACCTCCTTATCTAGGAGTCATTTTTTTTGTGCATCAAAATTCTGCAAGGGCTTGTAACAGCGGCCTCGCGTAATTATCAACCCGGGTTTGTTAGTCCTGGTGTCAATATTCAGTTTATCCGGGGTCCAATCAAGGAGCGCAGATTTAATAATCTTCGTTTATCCGGGTCCTATTAAGGAGCGCAGAGTCAATCAGTATAATCTTCGATTTATCAGGGTCCAATTAAGGAGCGCGGAGTCAATGGATAATGTTGATGTATCCGGGTCCAATAAAGGAGCGGATTTAATCATTCTTTCGGTGTTACCAGGTTCCAAACGATCATAGAAACGCGGATTTAACCATTCTTTCGGTGTTGCATTCCAAACCGATCATGGAAACGCGGATTTGCTCATTCTTTTCACGGAGCCGGATTTTAACCGTATTAAGTGTAACCGGGGTCTGCCTTCTTTTCACTTCTCGCACAACTTTGCACGGAGCCCGGATTTTAACTATATTAAGTGTAACCGGGGTCCTTCTTATTTTTCTTTTGGAGGTGGACTCCTCCACAAATTTTTTCCTGAATTTGTTTATCCATGATGGGTGTCGTAACCCAGAATTGGTTTATCCGAGATGGGTGTCGTAACCCAGAATTTATTGCTCCATGCTTTATTTGAAAACAAGTGTTGTAAACCTAGGTTCATTGCTCCATGCTTTATTTGAAACCGTGTGTCGTGACCCTGGATTCACTGCTCCATTATCCGGGTTCCAAAATGATCATGGAAACGTAGATTTAACTATTCTTTTAAATCTTTGTTTTATGTGGAACTCATATTTTAACTGTTTATCTAGTTAAACCTGGTTCCGTCCTCGTCTATTTCGGTAGGGTACAATGGCTCAAAGGAAACACAAGTGATATGTGGACTTGAAGAAATATGCAATGAACAATTATATATAACGGAACAAGACCTGAGAGAAAAAGGTACCTGAAGTATAATCCGGAATTTGTTTATCCGGGATGGGTGTTGTAACCCAAGATTCCATTATGGGTGTCGTAACCCTTGATTTATTTTTACATGGAACTTGGATCTAATTAGAATACAGTGTAACCGGGTTCCGCCTTCGTTCCCTTTCGTAAGGACGGACTCCACACGGAACTTGGTTTTCAACCCGCAAAGCTTAACACGGAGCCTGGATTTTAACTATATTAAGTGTAACCGGGGTCCGGCTTCTTTTCGCTTCTCGCAAAATGTTCATACTAGCCACAAACTGGTGAGAGAAATTACTTGATAGAGATGCGGTGTAACCAGGTTCCATTTGATGACTGGGCCAAGTCAAAAAGATATTGCGCATAATATTCATATGTTTTAACCTTTATCTCGGTTTTACCGTGCTCCCGAGGAAACGTGTCTGTTCCCAAGGAAACACGTTTTAACCGTTATTTCCACGGAACCCGGATTTTAACTAGATTCGGTGTAACAGTGTCCGCCTTCAAAACTTTACGCGGATCCGAATGTTAACTAGATTCGATTAACGGGCTCGACTTCAAAACTTTACGCGAATCCCGACGTTAACTAGATTCAGTTAACCGGGCCCGACTTCAAAACTTTATGTGAATCCCAAACGTTAACTAGATTCAGTTAACCGGGCCCGACTTCAAAACTTTACGCGGACCCTGAACGTTAACTAGTTTCAGTTAACCGGGTCCGACTTTAAAACTTTACGCGGATCCCGAACGTTAACTAGATTGATTAACCGGCCTCGACTTCACAACTTTACGCGAATCCCGGATTTTAACTAGATTCAGTTTAAAACCGAGATCTCCACACGGCCTTCAAAAATTCATACGGAGCCGGGATTTTAACCAGATTCGGTGTAATCGGGTCCGCCTTCGAAACTTTGCACGGATCCTAGATTTCAACTAGATTCAATTAAAACCGGGTCCGCCTTTTTTTCCTTTACAGGAATTTAAGATAGACTTGGCGGCCTTGCCGTAGCAAATAATCCCATAAAGGACTTTAAATAGACTTGGCGGCCGTAGCCGTCGTAAATGATTCTGATTGGAATTTTAAATAGTCTTGGCGGCATAGCCGTCGCAGCATGATTCATGAAAACGGGTTTGTGTACTTCAGATTCCTACATGTTTAGCTCTAACACGATTTTCGGAAACGGATTAATGTACCTCGGATTCCTACATGTTTAGCTCCGACATGATTTTCGGAAAAGGGTTTATGTACCTCGGATTCCTACATGTTTAACTCCGACATGATTTTCGGAAACAGGTTTATGTACCTTGGATTCCTACATGTATAGCTTGGACATGATTTTCGAAAACTGGTTTCTTCACCATGAATTCATATATGCTTAGCTTGGACATGATTTTCGAAGACTGGTTTCTTTACCATGAATTCATACATGTTAATAGATAATTGATAATAAGCAAAGATTGAGCATCTATGAGATGAGGGTGATACTCATCCGGATATAGCTTAGGGAGTTACTACAAAGATAACGCTTTTGCTCAATAAATGCTTGACGGAGTTCTTGGTATCCACTCATAAGTCAGTAGAGTTGCATAACGATGCATCTTTGAAGTCACAAGAATTTCTAAATAAATGGCCTTCATCAATCCTCAACTTGTGTAGAAGAAAGGATAAACATCTCTCCCAAATTTTCTCAACCTCGGCTTTTTTGGAGTATTAGCTATCTCCATTTGCTCGTTTGCCCTGCCTCAAAACAATTAGATCCGGAGAAGGGAAATACAAATCCCAGCCGAGAGTATATCTCGACATGCACTCAGAGTATATCCCGGCATTCTCTGAATCTCGGCATCTAACAATCTCGGCGTACCTCGGCGTCTCGGCACCTCCTCATCTCGGCGTATCATCAACCTCGACTATCGCGATGGAGTCGGGAAGCCATAGGCGTTGAATCAGCCTCGGCTTAACAATAAACTCGGCTATCTCGATTTGCTCGTTTGCCCTGCCTCAAAACAATTCTCATAGACCAAATAATAGTTTAACGAGATCAGACGCTATTGCTATATATTTGGAGGGCTCTAGTAATCCGCTAACTCTTTCTAATGTGAATGATATAGAAAAGACAAACACAAAGCATATATAGCAAAGGCAAACATAAAGTAGTGTGATCTTATTATTGACCTCCCTGCATCACCGAGTCGTGAAAATAACTCCTTTGGCATTGAATCAGCCTCGGCTTACCAACAACCTTGGCTATCTCGATTTGCTCGTTTGAGATTCTCAAACGGGTATTGAACCC
This sequence comes from Acacia melanoxylon, assembly GCA_019022615.1. NCBI lineage: Eukaryota > Viridiplantae > Streptophyta > Magnoliopsida > Fabales > Fabaceae > Acacia > Acacia melanoxylon. The sequence goes on from JAFJYJ010000010.1 coordinate 9,020,458, forward strand.
GTAGCTGTATCAATTTCTAGATTTCATCCTCTGTCTAGTGGCTGTTGTTGCGCGATGGGCCCGGAGGCTGCTGTGCCGATGGCTGCTGGCACAATGATAGGAGGATCTGAAGTTGCCGAACAAGATCCTCTATGTCTGCTAGTTTTTTATTAAGGCCATCAAAGACTTCTTTGAGTTCTTCCTGGTGATCCTTCCAACTATCTTCTCGTCATGTGGACACATGGAGAGTTAAAAGGAAACCCATGTAAAGCAGCTCAAAACCAAAGTTGTTGCTCAAACAACCATTGTTTCTCTGAATCCCTTCACAGGCTGCTACGGTTCTTGATTTTGCTGCTGTGGATTTTCGGGAATTGCCCATGCAAAGGCATCTGACTGCTGCTTTTGGTATTGACCATCTTTGGTCGCAGGAATCGAAATTTACGGTTCCCTACGGTCGGCGCCAATGTTTTGTTCAAGAACAGGATCTGGCTAGCCTTAATGAACTAGCATGTATGATATTGATTGAATCGGACTTGACCTAGGAACAATGTCTAGGGCCTACGTACCCTGTAGAGGGATCAAAGTCTACGTAGTTCGAGACACACATAGGTGTTTAGCCAAAGGGGGTGGGGTGTGTGCTCTGTGTAGGTTGAATTGTAACTAGCCAGAGAGAGTAAAATCTGTGTACCTTAGGGTTTGACCTCTGTATTTATAGAGTGTACCTTAGGTTGATATGGGCCCTATGTGATCCATGGCCCAAATATCGTAACTGCCAGATCTAGATGAAGATATTCCTGTATTATATATAAGATAGGATCCTCCTTCATTATAGATATATCATAATCTGTAGAATATTCCCTCTTGAGCCATTCTGATGTTGGGCCTAATATAGGTCCGTAACAAATACCATCCTTAATCATTAACAATATTAATGATCAATTTTTTTTTAAAAAACTATCAAGCCACTTTAATCCCTTTTTAACATTTCTGAGATACTATTTATACAAAAAAAAAAAAAAAACTTTTGGATACCTACCACACCCACCCAAAAACTTATATGACAAAATTATCTTACTTCGTGTTATGCTCCCTCCGATGGTATTTATAAGTAACAGTGTAACATTAAACAATTTGTATTTATCTAATGATTTGATGTACTTTTTTTTTAAAAAAAATCTTACACTCAATTGATTATATATTTACATGCTTTTTTTTTTGGTCCACTCACTCTCTCTTATTGCTTCCACACGCATGTTTTTCTAAATAAACACTAGTGCAAAAAAGGGCTTTAAGACCGCCTCATTTAGACCGGAGTATTGACGCACCGGTCTTAAAAGTATGACCGGTGGCAGTTTTGTAAATATCAAGAACTTTTTGAACCGAATTATAGAGGATCCGGTCTTAAAAGTATGACCGGTGTGATTTTGTAAATATAAAGAACACTTTTAAGACCGGATTAAAAAGGATCCGGTCTTAAAAGTATGACCGGTGACAATTTTGTAAATATAAAGAACACTTTTAAGACCGGATTAAAAAGGATCCGTCTTAAAAGTATGACTGATGGCAATTTTGTAAATATAAAGAACACTTTTAAGAACGGATTAAAAAGAATCCGGTCTTAAAAGTATGACCGTGGCAATTTTGTAAATATAAAGAGAACTATTTAGACCGAATATTAAAAAGAACTAGTTTAATTTTTTTAAAAAAAATATATATATATTACTTTTAAGACCGGATGTTTTAAATATCCGGTCTAAAAAGTTAAAAATAAATAAAATGTCTATTTTTTTAAAGACCGGATGTTACAAAGAACCGGTCTAAAAGTTTAACTTTTAAGACTTCAATTTGATAACAACCGGTCTTAAAGATTTTCATTAGGCGCGGCAAACGAAAATTGAATTTTCATTATTCCTTTTCTAGTTCCCTCCACTTCCCATTGATTTCTCCGCTCTCTTTTCATTTTTACTTCCCCACCCCGCGCATTCACGGTGGCTACCGTAGCCTCGCATTTCGGAGATCTGTGGCTCAACAACAATCCGAGAATGATTCCTGCGGTTGAGTTCGTGTTCGTTGCGTTTCATTTCCGTAGCTCAACAACAAAAATATATATATATATATATATATATATATATGTTGTTGATATATATATATATATATATATATATATATATATATATATATATATATATATATATATATATATATATATCTATATCTCAACAAATTGTTGTTGAGATATATAATATATATCAACAACGGATTGTTGAGATATATATATTATATATATCTCAACCGAGATATATATATATATATATATATTTATATTGTTGTTGAGCCACGGAAACAGAAACGCAACGGTAGTAAATCATTGGCGTAGATTTTGGCTTAAGTTTGAAATTAAATATCAATTTCTTATTTCTTTGTTTTATTGCTCATCTCCTCATTCTCGCCGACGACAAAGCTCCAAACTTGATTTCCATGGGGAACGAGTCTCGCCCGCAACCACGCCTCTCTTGAAGTAAACCTATTATGTCATTTTTGCTTATTTTCGCGTTCTCGATCGATTGTTTTTGTTCGTTGTTATTTTTTTTTTGAATATATTGAGATGCGCACACAAAAATGACAGATAGATAAGCGAACGGAGGAGTAGAAGAAGATAGATGAATGGCTTCCCATAACTTCTTCGAGGAACGCAAAATGGTATTACTCTTTTCCCCGACCTCCCTCTCTGTCCTTGTATCGTTTTTTTTTTTTTTTTTGCTTCCACCCAAAATTTTCTTTGTTCCTTCTTCTTCGTCTACCTCTTCTCGAGTTCTCTCTAAGGCGGCTTAGGTACTTTCCTCTCGAATATATTTGTTTTAGTTCCTCCGGTGAAAGATCCGGAAACGGGGGTTCTCCCGAGAGGCGGCGGCTCGGCGTCTACAATCTCACCTTTTTTTTTTTCGTAGAAAGGAATTTTTAAGACCGGACTTGAAAATATATACGGTCTTAAAAGTTCATTCTTTTTCCTTTTTTTTTTTTTTAAAAAAAGGACTTTTAAGACCGGATGTTTAAAAAGTCCGGTCTTAAAAGTAAATGTACTTTTAAGACCGCGCGGAACAAGACGGTCACAGATCCGGTCTTACGATACCTCTTTCATCCGGTCTTAAAAGCATTTTTTCCACCCGTGAAAGGTATAATTAGACAATAAAAATATTAAACATTAATTATTTTTGACAAATTTTAACTAATATTTTAATTTTCGTCATCGATATAGTTGTTACTTACTCCCTCCCGTTTCTATTTATAAACCACATTATCTTTCATAGGCTTAGTTTTATATAGAGTATAAGTAACAACTATAATTTGTTTAAAAATTTAATATATTATTTTCTATTTTCACCTTAAATTAATTACATGGACGGGTGAATGGAGTGTAAGTGCCTGTTTAGTAAACTCCCACATCATAGTTTTAAAAGTCATTTTTCGTAGACGAAACAAAATTCTTATTACATACTTGTACTAAGTTATGTTATGGTTAAAAGTGTTGCACTTTCTCCGGCCCCTAAAGGAAACGTTGACATTTTCCCCTTTTTCTCCGTCCTCTCAGTCCCATCGAAAATATAAGCTCTCCCTCGCCTCTATGGACAAACCCAGGTTTTGATTCTCTTCTCTGTTCTCTGTTTACACGGGAAAAAACAGCAGGGCCTGTGAAAAGAATCTAGTACAAGGCTACAAAATATTTTGATAAGAAGACACGCGAATTCTATGAGTAAAATATGCACTATGCAGTCTTTAGTATATTCCTGGCATGTTCGTTATTTGCTCTCTCTTTTTTTACGAGCATGGAGCGTAGGCAAACTTTCAGCAGTTAGACAAGATATGCAAAGTAATTTCCACGTGCGTTGGTGGCATGATTTATAAACTATGTCATATATTTGGATCGCTCGTATTATCACCTAACGCATAAAAATAATGGACAATGATCTGATCTCATGGTCAGTCACCACCCTCATATATATCTACAAATTGATTGGCCACTCTTTTTTTTTTACCTCTTGTTACTCCAACCCTGTTGCTTAGCCAATCCTCTTCAATCCATCATACTGTCCTTTACCGGATTCATAGCTCCCTCTGAACAAAAGAAGAAAAAATTGTGGGCTTCGTTTGATATTGATTGGTCTTATTCTCATGTTCGGCCAACTATTTCGTCTTATTATGAAGATGGATAACCAATCATTGTGGTTTGGAAGGTTGCCTTCGTTTGATATTCAGTCTTCATGTCTCGTTCGGCCAACTGCGAAGAAGGATAACCAATCATTGTGGTTTGGAAGGTTGCCCAAAACGAGCAAGCAGCTCTACTGAGCTATTTGTATTTTCAGCCCAATAACAAATTATTGGTCCACGTGTCGCACTCCCTTCAAAAGGAAACGTTGTCATTTTCTCTGTGTTACCCAGACACTACCTCACTCCCAAGTCCCATCCAAAATATAAGTTGTCCCTCGCCACTATCGACAAACCCAGGTTTTGTTTCTTTCCTCTGTTCCCTGTTTTCTCGGGGGAAAAAACAGAAGGATTGGTGAAAAATATCTAGTAGTCCTACGAGGCTACAAAATATTTTGATAAGAACAAGATGAACGATTGGAGTTGCAGTCAAGAACAGAGGAGAAATTTTTGTCCTTCAGGGGGTTTTCTTTTTAAGATATGCTGAGCAGAGCAGAGAAGAGCAGAGCCTAAGAAAGAAAATAATGGATTTCTGGAGGAATGAGAAAGAGAAGATAATTTATTTCTGGCCAGAATTTCTCGGGAGCAGCTGGGGAAGAGAGTTCGTCGCCGGAGGGTTTGGAGGCATTGCCGGAATAATCTCCGGCTACCCCCTTGACACCCTCCGCATCCGTCAACAGAGCTCTAACAAAGTCTCTGCTTTCAGCATTGTCAGACATATGGTGGCCAAAGAAGGACCATTTGCTCTCTACAGAGGCATGACTGCTCCTTTAGCCTCTGTCACTTTTCAGGTCATTAATAATCTACTTTCATCTCTTCCCCTCCATTGTTTTTTTTTCTTTTGTCTTTAACCTTAAATTTTAGATTCTGATTCAACTAAGAAATTAGTTCTAAGAATAACAAAAATCACGTGTTGCATGGTGAATTCTTTGGTGGTGGGACCCCACGTCCAGAACCTTATCACCATGAATGATACTGATCATTCAGAACCTACCAATTTCTCATTGTTTTCAAGTTTGATTAGGTATGAAGCTTTGTTTTGATGGATTCATTTGACGGAAATGGTTAGTTCATTTGGTGTTAAAGCAATACCAGTGGGCCAACGTGCCGGACCCCGGGAATAAACTAGAGATTTTATTTTCCATACTGATTGATTCTTTTTAATGATGAATCCTATGAATCTTCTTCTTTCTCGGTTACTGGTGAATCATCAAGATAAGGCCTCCCTGATTCATACATGCACTTTTTTTTTTTTTTTTTTTTTTTTTCAATTCAAGCATTAAATATCATTAAGATCAGGATTTTGTTTTGTTTACTCAATGTTTAGTATTCTTATATTAACTTGGATAGGAATCAAACGTGGCTATTACTCGACGTACTAAACAAAAAAAACAGTCAAATTAGGGAGTGCCAAAAGCCCAAAACAACAAACTCATTTTGTTAGGAACAAGACGACAATGGAAATTTGTAATTTTTATATCCTAAAATACTGGGATGCGAGAATCGTCTCTGAATTGATAGCAATGAATTAATTTTTAGATCTGATTTTGGAAGGGGATAGTCAATATCAACATGGCGAATTAAAGTTAGAGGGGCTCACATTTATACCTAAAATTGCCTCCAATAAAATTATAGTGAAAAAAAAAAAATCTAAACCTTAACATTTAAAAATAGTTCCTTGAACAAAAAATTTATTTAGCTTGGTTTTGAAAATTTGAAAGTTACAGTACTCTATGTTGATTGTTTCTGGGCTTTTGTGGCTGTCTGCAGAATGCTATGGTATTTCAAATCTATGCAATTTTCTCAAGAGCATGTGACTCATCAGTGCCACCCTCTGACCCTCCGTCCTACAAGGGTGTGGCTCTCGGAGGATTCGCCACCGGGGCCGTACAAAGCCTCCTCCTTTCACCCGTAGAACTGGTCAAGATTCGGCTTCAGCTCCAAAGCACAGGCAAAGTTACAGAACCTCACAAGGGTCCCTCACAAGTAGCCAAAACCATATGGAAGCAAGAAGGTCTCAAGGGAATTTACAGAGGTCTAGGCATAACAATACTCAGAGACGCACCTGCCCATGGCTTCTATTTCTGGACCTATGAGTACATGAGAGAACTTCTTCACCCAGGTTGCAGAAAAAGTGGCCAAGAAAGCTTGAACACCATGTTAATGGCCGGAGGTCTAGCTGGAGTAGCGAGCTGGGTTTGTTGCTATCCTTTGGACGTTATAAAGACAAGACTTCAAGCTCAAACACCATCTTCAGTGAAGTACAGAGGCATTTTTGATTGCCTCAAAAAGAGTGTGGGAGAAGAAGGGTACAGTGTGTTATGGCGAGGTTTAGGAACTGCTGTTGCAAGAGCTTTTGTGGTGAATGGTGCTATATTTGCTGCTTATGAGATTTCTCTGAGATGTTTGTTTAACCATGGAAGTATTCAACGGGAAGAAGCTATCGGAGGATATGGGGAGTTTACAGAATCTGATAAACACTCAAGTTTGGATTTGATGTAATTGCCAAATGTATCAATATTTCTATCAAGCAAATTAATAAAGGTGGACAAATTTTCAAAACATACTTATATAAATCCAAACAAAACTTCTCTCATATATTTATCTTATATACTGTAAATCATGATTAAAAAGTTACTTTTGAAGGCTTCAATCGCAATTCCAAACGAGTTAGTATTATTATATAATGATCAGCCATCTTTATTTCATTTCCGAATCAACTTGTTTACCTTATTATTAAAGTAAAACTTCAAATTTTAATCTAAATTAAAAAAAAATGTTAAAACATTTCCCCACAAAACTTGTTAATGAAGCTAATGTGTGGATTTGTTACATGATAGATAAAAGGTGATAATATTTAATGAAATATGAAAAAAAAAAAAACATATAAAATGCTCAAAAATAAGCAAGTCAAAGATAAGAGGTTAACTTTTGTGTGTGTATATATATTGAAATGCAAATAATTTTGATAATATTTAATGAAATATGAAAAAAAAAAACATATAAAATGCTCAAAAATAAGCAAGTCAAAGATAAGAGGTTAACTTTTGTGTGTGTGTATATATTGAAATGCAAATAATTTTGATAAACAAGTGGAGATTAAATCCCAACTCGATCTTGCCAACAAATTATGTAGCTGGCCACCAGTAAAGGGTTATTACTGTTTTAAAAACAATAAATATAAGGGTATTTGTGTTTTTTTACATGTATTCTGAGAACTAAATTTTGGGAACTCACATCTCAAAAATATTGAATTTTAGAACTCCTCTTTTTCCAAGTTCTTTATTTATCTATTTTTCTTAACTCATTTTATCACGCACGAGATTTTAAAGTATACTTCAAAGAAAGGAGAGTTTGATTCAGGTGTGGGTGGGCCCAGTGGCGGAGCCAGGAAATTACAGAAGAGGGGGCACAATTGGTGGGGGGATTCGGGGTTCGGGGGTTCGGGGTTCGGGGCGCGCCTTTTTTTTTTTTTTTTTAAAGAAAGTTTTAAATGTATTAAAAAACAAAAGAATATAAACAAAAAAAAAATTATGAAATCAAGTGAATATTGATGATGTAATAAGAGAGAAATTATTTTACAAACCTGTCATTTAGAAAAGCAAAGTTAAATATTGTTAGAAATGCGGCCTATATAAATTACAATGAAGGGTGACATGTTCAATAAGTTCAAGACATATATTTTAATAAAAATAATATATTACAATAAAAATAATTACAATGTCATTCTTCTAGAGCTTGTGTTTTGGAATTTCATCATAATTGTCTTATTAACAATGCTATCAAATACATATTTTTTAATATAAGGCATTAAACAATTATTCAACCATTCATCCCTTATCCGATTACGAAGTATAATCTTGATGTATTAAGGGTGGACACTTAACTTAAGAGTGGAAAATCATTTAAACATGTATTAATTCAAAGAAAGTAGACAAATAATACTAATACTAATGAAAATTTGAAACCATTATATTCAAGTTATTAATTCAAACTCCTTTAACTTTAACTTGATTAAAAAAAAAAAAAAAAAAAACCAAAATATTTGGGGGGCACTTGCCCCCCTAACCTTCAACGTGGCTCCGCCACTGGGTGGGCCTATATCAATGAAAGTTCACACAAGTATTTTGATATTAGTAATTAATATTCCGCCATATGATCTGTTATCACTTTTAAAATAACTGCTGTCATGAAGTTTTTTCAGAAATATTAAACTCTATATACACACACCACAAGCGTTTTTTATTTTATAAATTTCATATATCTTTCATTGACACAGGCTAAAATCACATGTGCAAGCTTTTTCTTGCATAGTGCAACGAGTTCAATTGTGTGTTAGCAAGTGCACATTTTCTTTCACTGACGCAATTGTTTTAATAGTGTGCAAAAAAGCTTCATTATATATATTGAGCCACATGTAAATCTTCTTGCATGGACACTTGTTCAATCACTCGGGTAAGGTTTGCAATAGAGCTTAAATCATGTAAATCTTCTTACATGGACACTTGTTCAATCACTCTGGTAAGGTTTGCGATATAGCTTAAATTATGTAAATCTTCTTGCATGGACACTTTGTTCGATCACTTGGGTAACGTTTGCAATATAGCTTAAATCATGTATATCTTCTTATATGGAAACTTGTACCATCACTCTGGTAAGGTTTATATATTTAAATTACTTACAACCTTTCATGAACACAAAATAAGATAATGTGTGCCAATTTTTTTCCATGGTGCAATAATTCTTTAATCATATACAAAAAGTTTTTATCATTTACAATTTTCTACTATAGATGCTAGCTAAAATAAAATATTAATAAATAGTTAATCAATGGTTTATCTAATCACTAAAAATTAATTTTTTAAAAATTATATATCACATAATTAAGCTACAATATTATTTTTTTAAAAAAAAACCGTTCTTTTTCTTATTAATGACTTGATGTCTAGTAATGGATCAAGACCGGTGATAATGGCGTAGTAAAAGTACAAGCCGCCGGTCGACAGCAATGAAGTAAGAGATTATGATATGCAGTGACGAAACCAGAAAATATTTTTAGCCCAGGTAAAAAAAAACTAAACATATTAAACTATTTATTAAATAGTCTCACATAATATTGAAAATACAAATAAATAATAACCGAAAATTATAAATGAAAACAAGATATAAGATGATATTGACATTTTAAGTAGGTATTTTAAACAAAAAAATTTACTTGATAGTTGATCTTGACATTTTAGGTAGGTATTTTAAACAAAAAATTTACTTTCCTCATATAGCCCAATGAGCAATGAACTAAATATTATCCTTATGGAGAAGATAAGAGATTAGCTAGTGTCAAATTTTTGCTCATCAAAATAAAATATCATATAATAAATACATATATATACTAATAAATTTTAGGACGTGGTTAGTTGGGCCAAGGCCTTAACTGACAAGCAAGTAGTTCCGTTATTTATCTTTTTCTTTTCACAACTAATTAACCTCATCATAATCATGAGGAAGATCTTACCAGATGGGGCCAAGATAAGCATAGATGTCAAGAAGTTTAACAGATAGTGCGTAATAGAGTTTATACTTTGCATTACCTCCGGAGCATTTGAGATGTGTAAGCAATATGGCCGTAAAATCATGATGGAACGATATCTTCCACTCCTTCAACACGTTCGCAATGAATGATTGCGAGAAATTAATTAGTTGAGATATTTTGAGAGTTTTCATATTTATGTTAATTTACTGTCACGTCCACGTATCATAGAATTAATCCATTGTTTGACCATTTGAAAAACCTTTAGTAAGGAATTCCATTGACAGCTTATATTCAAATATTTATTTATTTTATTATGTTTTTATTCTTATAAATCTATCTTGAGTTTCTAATCTCAATTTTTCAAGGGAAAATATCAATGAGGTTCTAAGAGAGAGAAAAAAATATCAAAAAAGTCTCAATCCCAAATCCCCTAATATTAATTATGGAATTAAAATATATAAAAAAAGTCATGTTCTCAAAATGATTTTTCCTATTGTTAAAACGACTTTTTCTCGTTATTAAAATTTCCATATAAAAATATTGTTGTTAAAAGGACTTTTCATATTACTAAAATAGCTTTTTTCCGTTGTCAAAAATTTTCTATGTTTCTAAACTTCTACACGGTGAAAGAAAAACTTGGAAAATTTTTTATAACAGAAAAACCATTTTGACAATATGAAAAATTATTTTAACAAAAATATTTTCATAGGGAAATTTTAACAAAAAAAAACCATTTTAACAACATAAAAAATCATTTTGACAACAAGATTTTTTTAATATTGGAATCAGTAATTAATATCAAAAAGAAGTCCCCAGGAACTTTTTTGATAGGGGGTTTGTAGTTGATATTTTTTTTTTTCTTGGGACCTCATTTGATATTTTCCCAATTATCAAATCATCTTTTTTTATTTTGTAAAATATATGTGTATATATTACTATTATAATAAAATTAATCTTCAATATTTTTACTTATATAAAATATTAATTCTAATATCATAATTTATAACTCCTCAAATCATCTTCCTAATATTTAAATAATTAAAATCTTTTAAACGAGAAAGTAATTTACATATATTTATTTATATCTAATTAATTACATGTATTTATTTCCTAAAATTATATCTTTAAAATCTAATCCATCCCAGATATTTTTTTTTCCTTTAAATAATTGCAGAAAGATTACTAAATCTTAAATATTTAAATCCTAACTCTATAAATACTCAAATACCCCATTAAATAATCGGCTTGTTCTCAAAGGAGACGTTGGCATTTTTCCGCTTTTCTCCTCCTCCCACCCCAACCAAAATCTAACCTCTCGCCCGCTTCTGCTTCGGCCTAGCCGAGGTTTGATTCTCTTCTCTAAACAAGAAGGGTTGGCTACAAAAAAAAAAATCATAATTTTTAGAATAGGATAAACGAGCTTGGGAGAAAAATTAACGTTTCAGGTGGTTTTCTTTTCGAGATTTGCAGAGCATAGCAGAGAAGAGAAGAAGAACCTAGAAAGAAAATCAAGGAATAACTTTTCGGAAGAATTGTGAAGCAATTTGATACGTACAAGGATGCTGGCAGAGAGAAAAGATAACGGATTTCTGCCAAGATTTCTTGGGAGCAGCTGGGGCAGAGAGTTTGTGGCCGGAGGATTTGGAGGCATTGCCGGAATAATCTCCGGCTACCCACTAGACACCCTCCGCATCCGTCAACAGAGCTCTAACAAAGGCTCTGCTTTTAGCCTTCTCAGACACGTGGTGGCCAAGGAAGGACCATTCTCTCTGTACAGAGGCATGGCTGCTCCTTTAGGCTCTATCACTTTTCAGGTCATTATTAAATATATACTCTAGTTCATAAAAATCACGTGTGCATGGTAAATTCTTTGGTGGCGGGAACACAAGTGGTGAACCTTATCACCATGAATGATACTTCATATAACTTATCATCCAAAACCTACCAACTTCTCAAGTTTAATTGGGATTTAGGCTTTCTTCTCTAATGGATTCAATAGAATGAAATCAATACTTTTTAAAGCAATAACAGTGGGCCGATGAAACTCCGGGAACCGGAACTCCAAGGCCATAGGTTATTTAGGAGATGTTTAGTACCAGGGGAGAGAAAGTGAGGGGAGGGAGAATATTTTTAAGTTAGATTTAGAAGAAGTTTGAGAATTGATGTGAAAAGTTTTTAATTAATTTTTTTACTCTTTTATTTTACCTCTTTTCTTTATTAAAATTTTATAACCATATTTTTCAGGTTTTTTTAAATTTAACTTATAAATTTTTTTAACAGCCCATAAGGGTCTTAGGAAGGGATAAAAAATCTAAACGTTTAACTTTTGAAATTAGTTCTTTGTACCAAAAATCATAGCTTTAGTTTTGAAAATTTGGAAGTTACCGTGCTTTATGCTGACTATTTCTGGTTTACAGAATGCCTTGGTATTTCAAACCTACGCAATTTTCTCAAGAGCATGTGACTCATCAGTGTCAGCCACCGACCCTCCATTGTACAAGGTCGTTGGTCTCGGAGGATTCGCCACCGGAGCCGTACAAAGCCTCCTACTTTCTCCAATAGAACTGGTCAAGATACGCCTCCAGCTCCAAAACACAAGCAATGTCACAGAATCTCACAAGGGTCCCTCACAAGTAGCCAAAACCATATGGAAGAAAGAAGGTCTCAAGGGAATTTACAGAGGGCTAGGCGTAACAATGCTCAGAGACGCACCTGCCCACGGCTTCTATTTCTGGACCTATGAGTACATGAGAGAACAACTTCACCCCGGGTGCAGAAAAAGTGGCCAAGAAAGCTTGAACACCATGTTAATGGCAGGAGGTCTAGCTGGAGTAGCGAGCTGGGTTTGTTGTTATCCTTTGGATGTTATAAAGACGAGACTTCAAGCTCAAACGCCATCTTCAGTGAAGTACAGAGGCATTTTTGATTGCCTTAGAAAGAGTGTGAAAGAAGAAGGGCACACTGTGTTATGGCGAGGTTTAGGAACTGCTGTTGCTAGAGCTTTTGTGGTGAATGGTGCCATATTTGCTGCTTATGAGATTTCTCTGAGATGTTTGTTTAACCATGGAAGTATTCAAATGGATATGGGAAGATGAAGAAGCTTTGTAACATGGGAAGCTGACAGAATCTGATGAACATTCAAGTTTGGATTTGATGTAGCTACCAAATGTATCAATATTTTTTTTATTTGTATAAGACTGGAAAATTTTCAGTTACTTTTCAGTCCCTTATTACAGGAGAAACATACATGTAAATTGAACAGCTCTTTTTCTTCTTGTTGTTGTTATTATTACTATCTCCGGTCCTAAATAAAGGATATAGTTTGTATTACAAATTATGTTTTATATTTGAGACCAAAAGAATATTATCATTGAGACATAAGAGTCCACACCAAGAAATTATTGAGTAAATTGAGAATAGTGCAATGAAGTAGATGACTCTGACATAATTTTAAATTATTGAGTGAATTGAGAATAGTGCAATGAAGTGGATGACTCTGAGATAATCTTTTTTTTTTTAATCAAAATTTTAAATTTTAGAAAAAAGGTTGGACTCACCTACGATCCAAGAATAGGTGATACCAATAATGTTAGGTAGGGCGAGCCGTTTATTACCCTCAAAAGTTAAGATGTCTCCCTAACGCCTTGACCACCTCCAGGATTGAACCTCCTCCTTTTGATGAGAATGTCCGGCCCCTTTGCCAATTAAATCCAAGAAGGAGGGGTTCCTATTCTTAAATAATTATAATGGGATTACAGCTCCCATCAGCCTTGAGTATTGTATTAAACCACCATTACAATACATGCATCTCACCTTCTTCTCCAATGAGCTTCATTAAAGTGAGCGTTGAAACTAATTTCGATTGGGCAATGTTAGAAAATTTCCCTCCAAGTTGGTAACCACTAGGCCGAAAGCATCCATACATGGCCACGAATCTTTGAAGAAGATACTCAAAACCATTAACCAATCACTACTGTGTTGATTATCTCTTTCACACGATCATGAGATGACATGTTGGCATTTTGCCATCTGTCTCAGCTCCTCCTGGGCTGTTTCTACAAGGATAGAATTGGGGTCCGTTTGCTCGATTAAATACAATTTTCCAATCAAATCTTATCATGTGATTGGAGAATTGGATTTAATATATATAAATAAATAAACATGATTTTTTTAAGGTCGATCGACTTTGTGAGGACTTGGCTCATAATCGATAAGGTTGCGAGTTCAATCTTGTTACTGATCTTGACGATGGGCAATCAAATATCTCAACTTGTTTAGATCCTCTTATTTTTAGCCTGTCTTCTTTTTATAAGTAGAAGTTAGGCCAAATAGATATTTTCAAAAGCTCTTATAATAAAGAGTTTTTTTTTTTTTATAATTAATATAATGAAGAAAAAAGCCAAAAACTCCTTAGTGGAGTTTTTTTTTAAAGTTCTTATTAGCCCCTGTTCACCCACGCCGCAACTGTTCTCGCTAACCTTCGCATTAATTCTGCTCTCCCATGTACTATCCCTCGATTCTTCCTCTAATTATAGGTTTTCTTTGCGTGTGTGGATGTGCCCCTAAGCCCCTTCATTCATGTGTATTTTGGACGGAGAAACAAGTCTCTTGGACAGAAAAGGAATGTGCGATGTGGGTAAACAAGTCTCTTGGACGGAAGGCTTCCATAAGTCCTCGTTTCTCAAATTATACAGTTGGTCATTCAAGCACCTTCTAGGGGTCAAGCAAACACCTAGAAAGGTCACGAGATCTTGTAGGAAAAGTCTTCCATGTGCATTGAGATATTGATTTTCAATATCCAAATTTGTGGTCTGAGCTTGTATTGAGATCAAACCTGAATGCAATAATTTTCGGTTTTTATCAAGTGAGTCTGCCTGAGGCAAGGCTAGCATGCCTACCATGAAGAAGAATTCTGGGCATATTCGTTTAGGTTGTATATTCAACAAGTTGGTGAATGAGATAAGAGATCCTGTTGATTTTGAACATTTGAACCTCCAGATTGACTTAATAAGGGGAAGGCAGTGCCAGGGGCGGAGCTTGGGACAAAAATATGGGGGACCAAATAGTGGCGGGAGATTTGGGGGTTCGGGGGCGCGCCCTCAAAATTTTTTTTACGAAAGGTTTTAAATACATTAAAAACAAAATAATATAAATAAGAAAAGAAAAGAATATAAAAAAAATACACCACAACATTGGAAGACAAGAAGTTGAGGTTTAATTTGTTAATTTATGTGATTGTGAATCTTTGGTTCAACCATAAATTTCATGTAATTGAACACCACAACATTGGAAGACAAGACAATTTGAGGTTTAGAATGAAAAATCAATTAATTTCATCCACTATGAGAACATTGTGAATCTTTGCTGGGAGATACAGTTTACGACTTAAAACCTGGATAAAGGAACTAAGAATTATCCAGTGATTAAGATGAAACCAATATGAGAACCGAAAATGCACAAGCACAACTCAAGGACTTGCGGTGAACGTTTCAGCGGAGGGAATGAAAAATAATACAGGGTAAAAAGTTATTAAAAAAAAATTTCATTATATTAAAAAAAAAAACCAATTTTTTTTTTTGGGGCCATGGCCCCCCTTGTCCCTTCTATACTCCGTCACTGGCAGTGCCATACGTCTCTATAAAGTGCAATATATATCTCACTAAGAAGGCTATAAATGTGGGAGTTCTTGTCTCAATAAACCGTTTCAGCATCGACCTAAAAAAAAAAGGTGAAATTGGTTCAGACTGAGAAGTGTGGCTCCAACTTTTAAGTTGCTCCATTGCAGGTTGCATTTTGGTACTTTACATCCAGACAATTCAAACCCTAAATTCTAATTGTTCGGTCATCGCTGGTTGAGGCCAACATGTGGGGTTTAGCTGGATTCCAAGTCACAAAGGTAACAGTTCCAGAATGACCTGGCATTGCCTCTATTAGCTCCCATGAACTTATGTGCCATATGTATACCTGTGAATCCTCACTTCTGCTGGCAATAAATGCTTGCTTAAGTCCACCAAAGCATGACTTGACAAGAAACCTAGTGCGTTTATGAACTTTGTACTTGCCAACAAGCTTAGGATCACCTTCAATCTTCCAGAGATGTCATTGAATCTACTTAGGTGAAATTAACAGAGATATATATGGTGCGGGATTGATACAACATATAAGGGGGACCAGTAGAGGCAGAGGGAAAAATTACAAGAAGGATTGATAGACCTAAAGCATGTCAAGTCAGAAGACTAATTGGCTAACATATTGACAAAGGGTTTGGGAATAAAAGCTTACAAGGATTTGCTTAACAAGTTAGGTGCCATTGATATATATAGCTTTAACTTGAAGGGGAGTATTAGTGTTAGTAGTAGTTAGTAATGTAATTAGTGGAGTGATATTGTGTTCTTGTATTCTTATATTAGTATTATAATAGGTGTGTATATTGTTGACTTGAGCCTATAAGGCAGGTTAGAGACACTATACATTTCACTTAATTATGATGGAATAAGATGCATTCGTTTACTTTAATAGTTGTTATCTTTGGCGGGTTAAGGAGCAAAATCGCCAACGAACTATTAGGCCAGGAGCATCTGGCACAAAAAACTTTTAAGGGTACCAATGATACCAACAAACAATTGAAATTGTAAAAAAATCACAATCCCGTCAGTTGCTACAGTAACTTCCGTTTATGACCTTTTTTTCCCCCTTTTTCTGCTCAATGTCGATGGCGAACTCCTTCGAACTACCCATCCTCCGTCGGTCAAACCTCATGCGCCGCTTCCTCCACATCCCGAACCCCATCGATACATTGCTTCATTAGAAGCTAAAGTATTGTAGCAACCGAAGTTACTTCAATCTTCGAAAATGCTTGAAGGCCTCATGAGCGCGCCTTCTATCGGGAACTTCATCCATATTAGCATCCAAAATCTTTGCGGTTCATCGTCAACTCCGGGAAACCTCATTCTCGGAGCCAACTCTTTTCTCCAATTCCGAAAACAAACACTAGGCCTGAATTCTAAAAATTATCCAACCAAAAACACTAAAATTCAAGTACAAAACCAAACGAAGACAAGAAAAATGAAACAAAGCGGAAAATTTCTTCCGTCGGAAGACTAAAGCAAGTGATGATGGGAATAGAATATTCAAAAGCAAAAATTCAAATTCCTGCGTGCCTCGCATTTTTTTGGATTATAATAATACAGTAACATTTACCTTGAGAAAGTAGGGAGTCACTACTAGAAAAATGCTAAATAGTGACGGAATTTGCTACGGAAAAAATTCCGTAGCAATAGTGACGGATTTTGCTACGGATTTTAAATCCGTAGCAAAAAAAAAAAAAAATCTGCGACGGATTAAAAAATCCGTCGCAATTTAAAAGCTATTGCAACGGATCTTTGATCTGTCGCTTGATATGGTGCGACGGATCAAAGATCCGTCGCACAATGGCGGCCAAAAAGGCCGCTATTGTGACACCCTGTGCGACGGATCTTTGATTCGTCGCACAGCCGCAAAATGGCGGCCAAAAGGCCGCCATTTTCACAGCCGTGTGCGACGGATCTTTGATCCGTCGCACAACATTGCGACGGATCAAAGATCCGTCGCAAAATGGCGCCAAAAAGCCGCCATTTTGAGGCCTTTTGCGACGGATCAACGGATCCGTCGCAAAAAGGCCGTTATTTGTGACAGATATAGGATCCGTCGCAAGCGCCGGTGGGACGGTTGCGACGGATCCTAGGTCCGTCGCAAAAGGAAGTCTCATTTTATGAGACTTCTTTTCTTCTTCCTCCCATTACCCGACCATACCCCCCCGCCCGCCTCCCCCCGCTCCAGGCCCACCCCCCCTCAGCTTCCCTCCACCCCGCTCCGACCCCACCCCCTGACTCCGCCCTATCCCCCCCCCCGCCCCGCCTCCCGGCTCCGTCCCCACGCGCCCCCCATCCCGCCCCGACCCCGCCCCGACTCACCCCCCCCCTCCGCCCGCACGCCTCGGCTCCCCCTCGCCCCGGCTCAACCCCCCCCCGCTCCGCCACCCTCGCTCCGAACCCTCCCCGGCCCGACCCCACCCCTAGCTCCGCCCCACGCCTCGCTCCCCTAACCTCGCCCCGGCTCGCCTCCCCGCCTCTCCGCCGGCTCTCCGCCACCAACTCGTCCTTTCTGCGTCCCCTAGCTCCTCCACGACTCTCGCTCGTCGTCCTCTTCTCCGGTCCGGTCCTTTGTCGGGTTGGTTACGATGTATTTTTTACTATATGGATATATCTATGTTAGATTTTCTTTATGTCATAATTTAAATATGCATGTTAGTTGAAAATAATTCTTATTTTGTATTTTAGTTTTTCCTTAGCTATTAATTACATAATGATCTTGATAGTTTATGAATTTGAATTATGCTTATAGTTAGTAGGAGATTCCATGATTTTTTATTATTATTTGGTTTAGTGATTTTTATTTATAATATTGAATTTTTTTTTATGTTGTATTATTTTTTGGGACGAAATATGTATGTTAGTAGAAGATAAATCTTAATTTTTGTTTTATATGTTAGTGGAATTTACTATTTGATTTAGGCAATTATAAAAATGATTGTTAATAATTTGTTTAAAAAATATTCTTTTAAAATTTTTTATTTGAATCTATCTTTAAAAAGTTACACAAAATACTTTATCATGTTAAAAATATGTTTTTTAATGTTGTATTATCTTTAAAAATATTCTTTTTAAGTGTTAAATAATCTCTTTGATCTAACCCATATATGTTAGAAACTCCAAAATACTTAGCATTCTATTCTTTGTTTGCCCCCTCCACATGCATGTCCCCATGTTTCGGTGTCTTATCCTCATTCTCTCGGTTGCTTTGCTTTGGAATATATACTTTGTTCAATGCATGTGTTTGTTTTTCACTTTCTTGATTACGTGACAATTGGTAGGCATAAGAGGCGACTTATATATATTTGTGGTATGTTGAGATGTTAATTAGGTTAGTAACCGAACTAGCTAGGAAGTATGGAAGGCAACCATGATAGAAGTTGGATGTACAATCGTCTAAGCGATGAAGACAACTAACGCAAGCATTCATGGTGGGTTTGGAAGAGTTCATCCAATTTTCGTGACGAATTCAAATAATTCAAGAAGGGAGATCAGGTGTCCGTGTGCCAAATGTAAGTGTTTAAGATTTACTGACGCGGACACGGTGGGTAATTCATTTGTGTCAAAGGGATTCATAAAAGATTATGAATGTTGGGAATGTCATGGCGAAGTCCCGACAGACACCGAGTGGTTATTACGGGGACAGTAGTCATCGAGAAAACCTTAATCAATATGAGCGGTTGGTTATGGATGCGCGGGTCCGTCGATCGGCCAATATTTTGATCCCGTTACTCATGTTGAACCGTCATACATGGGAGAGGAGGTACACATCCTCAACCATCATACATGGGTGAGGATCCTCATCCGAAGCCGCTAGGTTCTATAAAATGCTTCAAGAAGACACGGCGTCCGTTATGGGAAGGTTGCGAACACTTTGAAAATAGTGAATATTCATCGCTATCGGCTACCCTAGCAACACTAAGCTTGAAGACGATCACCATATGAGTGAGAGGAATTACAACGAAATGATGCAGATCATGAGTAAGGTTGTTCCCAAAGACAATAATTTGCCGAAAGACTTTTACCAAGCAAAAAAAGGTGAAAGAGCTTGGGCTTGGATGTGAAAAAATTCATTGCCCCCGAGAGGATGTATGTTGTATTACAAGGATGATCTTGAGTGACCAATTGCAAATTTGTGGAGATGAAGATATAAAGTTGTGGGAAAGGAAGGAAAATGACCGTCATGCATTAAGCAAGATGTGGTACTTTCCTCCGGTGCCCAGACTTACAAGATTGTATGCATCCGAACAAACAACGCTCACGAGATGGCAGGAGCATCGTAGGGATGAGAACTTTGTGACGCATCCATCCGATGCCGAAGCTTGGCGTAAATTTGACGAGGCGAATCCTTTCTTTGCTATGGATCCCGTAATGTTCGTCTTGGTCTATGTTCGGATGGGTTCGCTCCTTTCAACAATACGGCGGGAATTTTTCCTGTTGGCGGTCATTGTGACTCCGTACAACCTCCCACCTTCTATGTGCATGAGAAGAGAGTTTTTCTTCCTTAACGCGTTAATCCCGGGCCGTCGAGCCCAAAAAAGAAGATAGATGTGTACCTCGGGCCTTTGATAGACGAGTTGAAAATGTTGTGGAGTGAAGGTGTTCTTACGTATGATATATCATTAAGTCGAATTTCACCATACGCGGCCGCCTTAATGTGGACGATAAATGATTTCCCGCATATGGGATGTTGAGTGGCGGGCAAACGTCGGGAAAGCTCGCATGCCCGGTATGTCTTGAACAGAACATGGGTTTTAGCTTGGAAACATGTCGCAAGGTCGGTTGGTTTGACAGCACCGACGATTCCTACCCCGATCATCGTTTAGGAGAAATAGAAAAGACTTCACGCGAAGGTTGTCGAACGAGCGAGATCCACCTCGTCGTTTAAGTGGACAAGAAATATGGGACGGTCGCACATTCCGAGTGTCGAAGAGGGGCGCTTCAAGCAAACCCGAGGGGTACGGCATTGATCATCATTGGAACAAACGCAAGTATCTTCCGGGAACTACCATATTGGAAAGATCAATTGTTAAGACACAACCTCGATGTCATGCATATTGAGAGGAATGTGTTTTGCAATATTTCGTACACCGTGATGGACACCAAGGGCAAGACGAAAGACACAGTCAACGCAAGATTGGACGTTGAAGCGATTTGTAGAAGGCCCAATTTGCATTTGGTGGACAGTGGCACTGGACGAATTTCCAAACCCAGAGCGCCGTACACATTCAATAAAGAGCAGAATTTAGAATTGTTGCAATGGGTTAAAGATCTGAAACTCCGACCGACGGTTATGCGTCAAGCCGGAAAAGATGTGTCGACATGCACGAGGTGAAGTTGAGCAAGATGAAGAGTCATGATTGTCATGTTTTTTTCCGAGATTGTTGCCGTGGGCCTTCAAAGCACTACCGAAGCATGTATGGTCTATTCTAACGGAGTTGTCCATGTTCTTTAGAGAAATTTGTGCTTCGGAGCTTAATGTTGAAAAGTTACGACACCTGGAGGCGAGCATGCCCATAACGCTATGCAAGTTAGAAATGGTGTTTCCTCCTAGCTTGTTTGACTCAATGGAACATTTGCCCGTTCACTTGGCCTACGAAGCAAAGGTAGGAGGCCCGCAACAAAGATAGATGGATGTATCCGTTTGAGAGGTAATATATATATATATTGATTTGCGCTGTTATTAATTGACCGATATGGTACTTTAGCTCTGATATTCCATTGTAGGTTTTTACGCACACTTAAGCACAAGATCAAAAATACAAGGTACGTTGAAGGATCTATATTGAAGCTTATCTAGTCGAAGAGGCCGCAAAATTTGCATCATACTATTATCCCCCCGAAATGATGTCAAGATGGAGAGGGGTACCTCGTAACGATGATGCGTGATACGAGGGATCAAAAATCAATATTTAATTTTCCAGGGCGAGTCGTGGAAAACGTTGGAAGTCAACTCTTGACGGAAGAGATAAGCGAGTTGCAGAGTGGTACATTCTAAACAACTGTGAAGAGGCTGCAAAGTACCTAGAGTAAGTTTTTTTTTTTTTTTGTTTACTATTACGGTAAGTATTAAAGTATTAACTTAATTTTTTTTTGTTACAGTTACTTCTCTAATTGGGTCGAGATCGGAAATCCTTCAATGTTGGTGTCCCAAGTTGATCAATTCACTAATTACGAGTTTCCAAAATGGTTTCGATCATATTTCTTGGAAAATCCATCAGATCCCAATGAAGTTGCGTGGAGTTTATCTTATGGAGCTGCAATGACAGGTTACCGATGCAACAAATATATAATCAATGGGTATCGATTTGCAACGTTGACGCGAACGTAGGTACACTATGTTGCAATTACGGTGTATGTTGTCGAGGTGACCAAATTGACGGGGTGGACCGACCGGCTACTACGGGAAGTTAGTTGAGATAATTCAAATTTGAGTTACCGGTGGGACAAGGTGGTGACCCTTTTTAAGTGTGAGTGGTTTGATAACGATGCGCGTGGGACAAAAGTGGACAAACATGGAAATATTGAGATCCATTTTGGATAAGGAGATATTCGGTTGGTTATGACCCATTCATCCTTGCTCAACAGCGGAACAAGTTTACTATACACCATACCCTACATCTCGCCAAGGGTGGACGAGAGTTATTAAAACCAAAGCACGAAATATTATACCAAAGTCGAAAGAGCAGGAATCAAATGACAAGTATGGCTGAACCTTTCCAAGCGATGTGGAACATGTGCGCCCATAAACATCTTCGATGACGAAGTACCAAGCAATCTCTTTGATTCTCGTGCGGAGTTAGAGTTGATTCCTATACAAATTGACGATGAGAAATCGACGATGAGGATGAGGCGAAATGAGCTTCTCGATAGTGAAT
Organism: Acacia melanoxylon; assembly: GCA_019022615.1. Lineage (NCBI taxonomy): Eukaryota > Viridiplantae > Streptophyta > Magnoliopsida > Fabales > Fabaceae > Acacia > Acacia melanoxylon. The sequence goes on from JAFJYJ010000010.1 coordinate 9,042,678, forward strand.
CGAGTTCGACGACTATGAGAGTTCGATGAAGACATGCAAGTAGATGTCGATGAACAGGGAATCGTCCGGTTGATTTGTGTTAGTTCTTTGTTTATGACGATATGTTATACTACATACTTTGTTTCTTTGCTACTTGTCATATTAACTAATTTTTTTTTTTATTATATATATTTTGCCATGATGTCTATAAGTGTTCGGAGATGGAGCATCCGGGAGGACGTTCGGGTAGTGGACGTGGCGGTGGTCGAGCCCGACCCCGTACTATAAGAGGAGGTAGGGCGACGCCAACCGCTCCATATGGAGGCAGAGGGCTCGGCCTCTTCTCCGAGGTGCCACTATTTGATTTTTCGTCGTCACCGTCGGGATATTTGTCATCTTCACCGTCACTTTATACATCGTCGTCACGGCGGCTACCCCACGATGCACGGCAAGGAGGACCACGGGTTTACTTTACCATTTCGATTGATTTACATTTTTTTTAGTTTCTTGAAACCATCTATGTACAAACATCTTCAATATTTCACATTTCTTCCTTAGCACACTGTGTCGCCTCAGAGCCACGTTGGGGAAGAAGGTAGTTCTTCAGAGGTACCAACTGGGGCTCAAGAGATCCCGAGACGGGGTTTCTTTGGATCCGTCCGACGGCAACGAGTAAGTCATGCCAAGTTACCCGTAATGTTACAATTTTCTTTTCTAATTGGTTTGTATGCTAATATTTGCATGATTATCTCTGTTTTCAGATTTTTGCACGATACTCCGTGGCGACTTTCATGTCGGACCAAATATTCCGTAATTACACTCAAGCTTGGACCGCGTGGGAGAGATTCCTAAGAAGCAACGAGAAACGTGGTTCAAGGAGTTCTTGTAAGTTATTTTTTTATGCGTGTTAATTTAGTACTTTTAAAATTTTGAGCACTAATTGTTCGTTATTGATTTTCGGATAAGCATATGACGTTGTCGAGCATCTTGAAAATCGAAAAAAGCTTATAACCACGGGGCCGCGTGATGGTGCGTCGAAAGCTCTATGCATTGAGAAGGTCGAGAGGCAAGACAGATTGGCTTCCACAGGACACTAGAGATGAATTATTTGGCAATTGGGAAAACAATGAAAAGTTTAAGACCATAAGTGCGAAAAATAAGCAAAATAGGGCCAAAATGGAAGGACCATCATATCTTTGGCGGCTCCATATCAATTAGTGAGCATCGACGCAAAGTTGTAAGTACACGTTATTTTCTATTTACGTATTCAATATTTTGTACTTTGAAGTAATTAATTAAGGTCATCATTTGCGTTTGCGGGTAGAGTCGGGGAAGCTCAGTGGATCGGTTGAGTGGGTTACCTTCGGCGGACCCATTCCGACTGAAAGGAGTGAGAGGCAATGGATTAATCCAAGGGCGCAACAAATAGCGGTTAGACATTTATTACCTTTATTACTTGTTTTATGCACCACCATATTTATTTCATTTTACATGTCTTATTTGTTATGTATTTGTTTGCTTGTAGGAAAACTTTGAGAAGCTGTCGCGGAGAGAGCCACGCGTGAGGCCCGACCCTCATCCTCTATATCCGACAACGAGAGTCTTCTTTGAGGCTACCGGCGGATTTGAAAAGAAAGGGGAGGGTCTTTGGATACTGTGAGTCCGCCGGCCCGATCGAAGGAGACAAAGCGCCTCTCATCCGGCACTTTGTAGGGGTTTGTTCGGTAAACATAATACATTTGTTTTTGATAATTTTCATTCTCTTGTCCATTCAAATGAAGTACAAATAATAAATGTACTAATCAATTTTGTAGATGATGAAGAAGATGAAGGCGTTGGTGGAGGAGCAAGCAACACGAAGATGACCCGAGAACGGGAGATGATGAGCCGTACCGACTCGGAAACAGAGATGATGATGGCGACGAGATGATTGAACAAGATCGATCAAGCGGCGTTAGCGGAAAAAGATCGATCAAGCGGGCGTTACGCGCGAGAACGGGCGATGATGCGACGGGAGATGACTCATGAGAATGAGTTGATGAGGTGATGCGGCTTCAAATCATGTCCCTTATGAAAGACGAGAGGTTCCGGGTCGACTCCTGGTGATGATGACCATCTTGGTGATGACGATGATCACAATGCTGCTGTTTAGCCTACTTTTTTGTATTTGCTTGTTGCTACTACTTTTTTGTATTTGTTTGTTGCTACGGATTATATATATATTTTTTGTTTTCACTATGTAAACTCTTTTTTATCGTTAATATATTCATGGTACATTACTTTACTATTTGTATTCAATTTTCTATTAAAAAAATTTAAAATTTGCTAGAAAAGAAAATCTCAAATTCCGAAATTTGCTTTATGGAAAAACAAATCAGCTACGGAAAAAAATCCGTAGAAGCACGTGGAAATTGCTACGGAAAAAATCCGTAGCAAATTTCAAAATTTGTGAAATTTGCTACGGAGAAAATATCCGTAGCAAATTTTCAAATTTGCTACGGATTTTTGTCCGTAAATTGCCAATGCCACGGATTTAAACATCCGTAGCAATTGCCACGGATATAAATATCCGTAGCAAATTGCTACGGATATTAAAATCCGTGGCAATTGCTACGGATGTTTAAATCCGTAGCAATTGCTACGGATATTAAAATCCTTAGCAAATTTGCTATGGATATTAAAATCGTAGCAAATTTGCTAAGGATTTTCAAATCGTCGCAATTGCTATGGATTTCGAAATCCGAAGAATTGCCACGCGATATTTTTTACGGACAAAACCGTAGCAAACATGTTTTCTACGGAAAAATGGATTTTGCTACGGATTTTTTCCGTAGCAAAAACCAAAATTTTTAGTAGTGAGTGATGACGTCTGTATAGCTTCAAGAGCTTCAAATCCATGTGGGTTTGATTATTAGTTTATTATGGTAAGCGTGAAAGACTAGTAAAAGAGAGAGAGAAATCCGAAGAATCAGGGAAATCGGACTAAGAGCAAAGAAATGAGCTGGAGGAAGATAATAGTGTGGGACTCAGATCTGAGTGGATCATGATTTCCACTATTGTAATTGTCGTGTGAAAACTCATTTGCATTGTGGGGCGTTTTTGGATTTACCAGTGGCTGGAAAGTGTTTCAGAGGAAGAAGAAAAAGACAATAGGAATTGGTGATGCAAGGTGCAAGATTTACATCAACCTCTTGCCACCGACACTGACCAGGAAAAAGGAAAAGAAGAAGAAGAAGAAGTCATAAACGGAAGTTACTATAGAACTGACGGGATTGTGATTTTTTTACAATTTCAATTGTTTGTTGGTATTATTGCACTGCTTAAAAGTTTTTTTTTTGTGTCAAATCTTTAAATTGGCTTAATAATTCGTTAGCGATTTTCTTTCCTTAACCCTATCTTTGGCTATTACATTTGTGAGGGATAAAGATTTTCGTTTGAGTTAGAATGGACAATTCTTTGATCTTTTGGGTGTCTGAATCTGTTATATTTTCCAAATAATTTTTCAGCCTATAAAAATGCTGAGAATACTTAAGTTCTCCTAGAAAAAATTCTCATCACAAAAATTTTGTTAAACAACTCATTTTTAATTTGAGCTTTTAAGTAATTATTAAATTAAAAAAATAGAGGATCCAAACATGCTCTCATTAAACAATTTTTAAGCTCGGACATACCCCTGACAAGTTTTTAAGATTAAATTCACCGAAATATTTTTCTTAAAAAAAAAAAAAAACATAAGTTCTGTCTTCAACAAACAAAAGTCACCAGACCAGAGTCATCTGGCCAGGCCAATTATTGATAGATCAGGGAGACAGGGTCACGGGGCCCTAGTTAATGGGTTGAGATGTTCTGATAGTTTTAAGAAAGCCTGGTGTCTCACTGAAAAAAAGGAAGCCCGAGAACTTTGGGTCGTGGGCCCAATGAGCCCAACACCGGCCCTGGGCGGCGCCGCAAGATTGCAATGCACTGTTTACCAATGACCCGTTCGATTTAGCAGAAAACTTGACAAGATCACGACACGTGGTATCTTCTTGTGAACTCCGCAAAGATGGAATAATTTTTGAATGTGATTATGTGAAGCCAAGCGCGGAACAATGAAGGATCGATTGAAATCTAAAAGGAACATGGTGGTCCCCACACCATGTGGGACGACGTGCCATGAAAGAACGATTTCAGAAACCCGCGGGACCCTTCGCTACGTCGTCGTTTCTGTTTGCTTGGCTAAAACCTCGCACGTTCCTTCTGTTGCCACGTGCCGATCCCAGTCTCTCCTCCTTCAAGGATTTTCAATACTTCATGATTCATTTCTTCCGAATTCCTATGTCTTCGGTTCTACTCTACACAGTCTTTTAGCATCCACTGTAGTTTTTCAGTTCTGTCAACCTTTCTTCTTTCCCCCTTTTTTATATTCTCCTCAGTTTCCATTGAGCTCATTGTCTGTGACAACTTTGCGGATAAGGATTCCTATCGGTTTGGGAGAAGGAATGCTCTGATCGGAGCTGGATTTGAGTTTCAGAGCTTGAAAGTGGAGTTCCTGTGATTTGATCGGATTCTGGGTCGGCTTTAAGGGAGATAAAGAAAAAGAAGGGAGAAAGAGGAAAAAAATATGAACGGAGGAGGGAGGGAGGCACAGAGATCTGGTGCGACGGGCGTGCATCACCAGCGTCAGTACTCGGAAAACTTTCTGGACAGCTCATCCAATGGGAGGTGGCTCCAGTCAGCTGGTCTTCAACACCTTCAATCCTCCGCCAATCCCATTCCTCCACTTCAGGTTCTGATCTTTAATATGTCTGTCACTGTCTCATTTCCAATTTAGCTGACGAGAAAATTGAGGAAAATGCAAGGGAAAGCTTGGCTTTTCTTCCCCTTTTCAGTTATACCCTGGTGTTAGTGGCATACCCATGAGCTAAGACTATATTCAAAACCTTCTGCCGATGATCCAATTTTTTTTTTTTTTTTTTTTTTTTTTTTTTTTTTTTTTTTTCTGAAAAGAGCCTAGCTACTATTATTATGATGATGATCCAATAATGATGTTGTCTTACGACTTTATTTCTCTGCAATTTCAATTTCAATTTATACTTAGTGTGAGCTTGAAATGCAGCAGGACTATAACTTCTATGGTGGAGGAGGGCAGGGAGCTAGAATGTTTAGGAATTCTCAAAGGAGCTTTAATGGGATGAATGAATATTACACGGAACCGTCCACGCCGCCTGGTAATCATCGGTCTTCAAATCAGAGGAAGAATGGTGAAGATTCACCTGGTGATTTCAGCCCTGGGATTTTGGATCTGCATTCGTTTGATACAGAGCTTCTTCCTGAGGTGAATTTCTAGAAAGGGTTCCAATTGATTTCTGGCCTTTAAGGTTCTAAACCAATCATATGCTGCCCTTCATATATGAACTCTTGGCTAATAATCATATCGCATCTTTGAAGCATACGATGTTTCAATTACTGTGTTGAAAATGTTTCATTTAGCCTTAGCATTGCTGTCTTGCTCTAGCCCTTTAAATTGATTGTAGTAGGGACTCTTTCAAGACAAAGAAAAAAGCAGTTCAACTGCTAGAGCTGAGTTGGTGTGTGCCGCTAATGTAAAGATCCTGAACTGTCAGCTTGTACACCCATTAAAACCTTGTTTTTGGTTGACTGCCAATGTAAAGCTCAGAGGTGCCAACTGAATCTAGATATCATAGTGAATTTGATTGCTTGAATACATTAAACATTGCACTCTGAAGTTGCCATACAAAATTCTATTTTATGCTATAATTATTTTTATTTTTATTTTTTGAATTATTGCAAGTGATTTCTCATTCTGGAAAGATGACTTAGTCTTGCTGATAATTTTTATCATGGCAGATTCCAGTTACCAATGTGTATGAGAGTAATTCCATGTATCAACCTGTTCGGGGTAGAAGCTTTGATGACTCTGAACCTTACATTTCAAACAAACAGACTGGTAGAGCTCGTGCTCCAGAAAACAACCTCCTCAAAAGTTTCTCTGTAGATAAAGAGAAATCTAGTTCTGTAGCAAAGATTAAAGTTGTGGTATGTTCTCTCTTAAATCAAATTTACCCATTTGTTTTCCCCACTTAATTTCTGTTTTGTGGATTCATTTCTCACTTGAAGTGTTTGTGGACTGAATGCAGGTTCGCAAAAGACCATTGAATAAGAAGGAGTTAGCAAAGAATGAGGAAGATATTATAGAAACACACTCCAATTCTTTAACAGTGCATGAAACTAAACTTAAGGTGAGTGTAACAGGCAAAAGTATGAGAATTAATATCAGTAGTTGAAACACAGAATGTTTATCCTTGACTTTGAGCAATATCTGATGATGCTATTATCTAAGCTTCTTGGTTTGTAATTTTATTGGCATTTCCTTCACTAATTTGTGTTTATAAAAAGGTTTTGGCATGATAACCTGATTCTAATGAATGCTTTGTAATTGAAGATTTTAAAATTCGAATTCTTTGCAGGTTGACTTAACTCAATACCTAGAAAAGCATGAATTTGTTTTTGATGCTGTCTTGAATGAAGAGGTTGCCAATGATGAGGTACCTTTATGTATTCAATGTTCAAATGAGTGAAAAAAGGATAATACATGTTGCTATCGTGTTAAGTGTTAACATTTTCCTTCTCAGGTTTATTGTGAAACTGTGGAGCCCATAGTCCCAATAATCTTTCAACGCACGAAGGCAACTTGCTTTGCTTATGGCCAAACAGGTGATAGCAGCAAGCCAACTTTAGCACATCATACTGTGCCTATTTAAGAAGTGATACTTGTCTTCATATCTTGTATCTCAGTGGAATTTTTTATTTTTCTGTTTAGTACAAAAAAAAAATGTTGATCTGGAAATATATGATTATTTCAGTTTTACCTCTTTTATCTACTTTAAGCCAATTGTAAATGTTGATGTTCTGGGTGATATAGATATCACCCAAGTTTTTTAATTACTCCTGCGCCAACGTGATGCCAAAACAAATCTGAGGTTATTTTAAATTCTATGAAAGGTTTCATGTCCAGAGGAATTTGATGGCTTGCACTAATGTTGGCATGTATTATATAATCAAGTTATATCCTAAATAAACTTCTAATTATTGTTTTCTACTAATCTAGGTAGTGGAAAAACTTACACAATGAAGCCACTTCCGCTTAAGGCAACAAGGGACATCTTGAGATTGATGCACCATACTTACAGGAACCAGGGATTTCAGTTGTTCGTGAGTTTCTTTGAAATATATGGTGGGAAACTTTTTGACCTCCTTAATGATCGAAAGTAAGTCAATTTGACACTTACTTCTTTTGTCATTGTCTGTAATTGTCCTCATGAGGAAATTTACTTCTGCAGAAAACTTTGCATGAGGGAGGATGGTAAGCAGCAAGTTTGCATTGTGGGTTTGCAAGAGTACAGAGTATCAGATTTGGAGACCATCAAGGAGTTGATTGAGAAAGGAAATGCCACGAGAAGTACTGGCACCACAGGTGCGAATGAGGAATCTTCTCGATCACATGCAATACTTCAACTTGCCATCAAGAGGTTAGTTGATGGTAACACATCCAAGCCTCCCCGTCCTGTTGGCAAGCTCTCTTTCATAGATCTTGCTGGAAGTGAACGTGGAGCTGATACCACAGACAATGACAAACAGACAAGGTAGGCTTAATGATCTTGAAATAAGATAAGATGTATTAACTAATCTACCTATTTATTTGTCCTTAAAGTCACAACAATAAGGATTAACTGCTTTGCTTTGTTGGTTTTGGCTCTGTACTATTTCATTCCAAAAAACGTCACCGCAAAAAAACTGATTGCTGTGAGAAATTTTGATTTTAGTACTCCAAATCTGGCCATATTCCTTATTATTAACTCCAGTTTCCCTGGCCCATCTATGGAGTTTGTCATCTCTTATTAATTATTTCCCCTTTGCCATTGCAAGCTTTATGTATTACTCTTGTGCATTTTGACACAAGGTAAACTTTGGTTCATAGAATATGATTCAGTTGTTTGGAAACCTCTTAACAGCATTGTTTGTTTTGTTGGCTGTTTAAAATTTTATAATGCAGAATTGAAGGTGCTGAGATCAATAAGAGCTTACTTGCCTTGAAGGAGTGCATAAGAGCTCTAGATAATGACCAGGGACACATCCCTTTCAGAGGTAGCAAACTGACTGAGGTTTTGAGGGATTCATTTGTTGGCAACTCCCGCACTGTAATGATTTCATGCATATCACCAAGCTCTGGTTCATGTGAGCATACGCTTAACACATTAAGATATGCTGACAGGTAATTAAGATTTTTTTTTAATGCTGATTGTTTTATTGGTTCAGCATTTCCCTCCTTCAAACTTCCCATGCTTCACACAGGCACAATACAACTACAAATATGATAAGTGAGAACAGAAAAATTTATGTCTTTGCTATTACAATCTGAATGAAAATCCAGGGTGAAAAGCCTGTCAAAAGGGAACAACCCTAAGAAGGAAGTTTTATCTTCAAATTTCAACCCTAAAGAATCAACTACCATGCCTTTATCTGCGGTTACTGCATCAACCTTTGAGGACCGTGCAGCAGATACATGGCCTGAAGAAAATGAGGATGATGAATGTAGTCCATGTGAAGAGTACTATGAGCAGGTGAAGCCTTCTTTGAAGAAAAATGGGAAGACAGAATCATACAGTACCGCAGAGGAGAAGTTAAAGAAACCCAATGGTCCAATCAGATGGAAAGACATGCCAAAAGCTGAATCCACTACACATTCAGATGATGATTTAAATACCCTCCTACAGGTAATCTCTTGAGTGAATGGTTATCATACAGAAAAGTCTAGAGCTCATTGTTAGATAATGCTTATTTTCTTATTTATAATTACAGGAAGAGGAGGACCTTGTAAATGCTCACAGGAAACAAGTAGAGGATACCATGAATATTGTCAGAGAGGTATATAAATTTGATATCTTCATCATTCTTTACTTTTAAATGTCTTGTCAAGAATGCAACTGAGCCATGTGTGTCAAACTTCGAAATTTCTGCTAGTTGTGTGAATGTCTTTACATTAGATGGTGAGTCACCTGAGGTATGCTTCTCACCTTGTTACTTTTTCACAAATATTATGATGAAAGTCTCATCTAGTGACTTGTGAAAGAGCAGCGCACACTTTTATAGAGATTCTTTTTTTAGTAGCACAGGAAGCAAGTGTAAATTTGACACCTGGTCTACCGCCTCAATAATAATAGTGATAAAAAAAAAAAAACTTAGTCATCAAGCAGTTAGCCACATGCTGCCCATATGGTTCTAGGGTTCATCCTAGAAAAGGAATAGTTCCAAAAAAAGAGAAATTCTGTACTGTCCTCCTCATTGCATCATTCAACTGAGAGGTGGGATCCAACTCCAAGGGAGTTCATCATTTGCTTATAATCAATGTTTGTGTACATATGCTTGCAGGAAATGAATCTCTTGGTTCAAGCTGATCAACCAGGCAATCAATTAGATGGTTATATCACAAGATTAAACACCATTCTATCTCAGAAGGCTGCTAGTATCCTGCACTTACAAAATCGTTTAGCTCACTTCCAGAGACGCTTAAAGGATCATAATGTTTTGGTTTCCTCTGCTGGTTACTAAACATCGTTTAGCAAGGAAGGCAATATTTCTGTGCTTCATATGAGATCTGCCATATCAAGCTGCATTTTACTTGGATGATTCATAATTATTCTGAATCATGATTATACTTTCTCCCCCGGATCAGAAGCTGAAAAGTCTTCACTTTATCTTTACTCTGCACACATGTATAAAGCTCTATATCAGGATGTTTTGTGGTTGTGAATTGATTATTTGTTATTTAATAGCCTACTGCTTATTCTGAAGCAGATAAGCATGGGAAACTGATAAGTATTTATTCATTCAGGTTGGAGGCACATTCTGCAGATGTAAATACGTCCTGATATGCATTTTTTCCCCAGAGATATGCATTGCTGAAAGATTTGCTACTGTAGTACTCACTCTGTCCGAAGTCTTTTCAACTGAATCGTATTCAAAGTCTTTTAAACTGAATTGCTGGATTCTAGAAATTAGTTAAAAGTAATAAATGTGTGGGAAATATAATTGGTTTTTCTAAGATGTCTCTATTTATAGATGAGTAAGAGAGAAAGAGTAATTATGAGAAAATGAAGAAAGACAATGTATGGTAACTACATGATGTGAGAGAATGAAGGCAAAATGGATAAAAGTCCATATATTATTGAAATAAAGTCAAATGAGATCTTATAAAAAGAGACAAGCCTATTTAAAAAAATGATCTTATATATAGGAACGCAGGGAGTAATATCGTACTATATCATAATTCTGACCAAACTGAAACCAAAATTGAGCTTTTTAATGTCACAGCACAAAGAAACTGGCGATTTTTAAACTTTACCATTTTGTTACATTTATATAACCTGTGAGCTGTGACTTCATCAGAAGAAACAATTTGGTAGCATCCCAAAACAGTTTTTGTTTTTGTTTCTCGAAAACATAAGATTATGAGTTTGTGTTTTGTTTGTATGGATCTAATTTGTAGTTTTTAAAGGATACACTCGCCTAGTCTTAAATTTAAGATCCTAACCAAATTTTGTGGATTAACGGTAGTTAATGACAACTTTAATCTTCAAGAATCACCCTCCTTATTCAAACCTTCCCCTATTAAATTAAATTTTATTGTAAAATTGAAATAGGTAATCGTTTTTTTTATGCCAATGAAATATAGTTAATAGTTAGACCCTATTTTGACCGATCTTTACATAAATTGAATACAAATATATTTAGTAATGGCTAATAAATATTGCATAGCACGTTGTTAAGGATCCTATATTTTATGAATAAGGGTCATATATTTAAAATGGATTGGAGTATTATATATAGATTTTGTTTATAAATAAAACATTCTTTAATAGTGTGAAAACGTATTTTGCACACTACATTCTTTATAAAACAAAGAATGCGAGTGCGAGTGTGAGTGTGAGTGTGTGTGTCTCTGTGCTTTTTGTGTATGAAAAAAAGTATATGCATATATACTTTACACTAGATTGGAGACTGTGCCTCCCTCCATCTTTGTTTGAATTTCTAGCATATTATACAGTTGCCTCCTGCTCCTGGTTAGGGTTTCAGAAATGCCGTGAATGTGCTTGTGTTTTCTTAAGCATTTCAAATACTACAACAACAACAAAGTCTTGTCGTACTAATTGGGGTGATTTATATGGATCACAAAACTCGTCATTATGTTTTATCAAAAATCAAATTTTTAAATAAATTATTAACCAAAATATTCAAACGTCTGAAATAACTCAATAATATTTTAAGTTTCATTTTCATCCCATATTTCATTATTGATGAATTAACAAGATTTCCAACAAGGAGTGAAAACAGAACAATCAGAGCTAGTGGCCTAGTAGCAGAAAGACTCGTCCTATAAGTGAGAGTTTGCGGGTTTGATCCCCTTGAAACCTCGTGCCCCTGTAATTTAAAAAACAACTATTGGAACCCAAAAGAAAACAAAACGGCCATAGCTTGTGAGAATCCAAACCAAACAACTCAACCATACACAGCACACAGTGAGAGATGGAAAATAGGAGGCACAACATAGTGTGAAATGAAACAGATTTCATATACACAAAACACTCTGTAATATATGACTATGATCCATTCAAGAGTTTGGTTCTGATGGTAAACGAGGAGGAACAGAGAACTCAGAGAGCATCTCCATCAAAAACTTGTCCACAACATCTAAATAAACTGGACACTTGAGACGAGAATAATAATGGAGCGACTCTTCTATGTCCAGTAAGTGCTCAACATCATCAACTTCCATCATGTCCACTTCCTTCATCTTCTGTACCAAAACATGAACCCTTCCTCTTTCATTTCCCTTCTCTGAACTCAGATCTTCCTTTTTGTTCTTCCTCTGTTTCCCTCTGTCTTCTTCTTCTTCATCAATTTTGCTTTTCTTCTTCTCTGGACTTTGCTGCTTCACAAAACCCATCAGGCCTTCAATAGATTCAGCTGCATTCTCCATCTCTGGATCTTTTGATTTGGACCCTGTTATGCTAAAGCTATTATTATTGTTGTCTTCATCAATCATCTTCAACCTCTTGAGTTCAGATTGCCACTGATCATAGAACTCATGGTAGAATTGTTCACTTGTGTAGGTCTCTGTTTTGCCACTTCTGCGAGAGAAATGATTGAAGGAAAGTGATCTGGGTAGTTTCCGGTACTCATCATAGAAGAACGACTTGAAATTTTCAAGAGCTTTGTGAAAGAAAAATTTGGCCTTGCTCATGCTTTCTCTAGGAAGCATTTGTGGTTCTTCTCTGAGAAGGCTATGCTCTCTCTATGTTTATGGATTCTCCAACTCTGCCTTGAATCAGATTTACAGATAAAGAAGCATTCATATGGTGACTGGTCACTTAAAGATACTTAAAGACAAAAGTGAATAATTGCAAGGGAGAATGAGAATTCTGGACTTTATATAAGACGCTTAATACTAAATCAAGATAATTTTAAAAAAATTCAGTGCTGAAATATACAAATATGAGCAGTGGATTTAAAAATTGGACATGTCAAGTTGTTTAAATTCATAATATCAAATTCTCTAATAACACAAAACCATATGTCCTATTTTTAAAATATTATCATTTAATTATAAATCTACATAAAATAAATAAGACATCTGATTACCTGATTACGTGTGTGATTGAAAAACTTAACACAATATATTTAAGGAACTTGACCTTAGTTTATTCTAAAGTTGTTATGTGTCTTTTTGTGGGTCTTCACCTTGAACCTTTTGTCCTTGGCATTCTAGACTCTCAATCTTTGGGGTCCAAGAAACAAGACCATGTAAAGATTGTGTCCTCTGATTTGATGATTTTTTCTCTTCGGCTTAAAGATTTCCAAAGAATCAATTGGCTTTTTAGTTTTAGTGGTGATATATAATTTATTTTTTATTCATTGAAATAAGTAGATTGTTTGGGATATGCATTATAAACTTAACAATCACTCTCAGTGAAAGGGAAAAGAAAAAAGATGTTAAATAAATAAATAAAGCATGAGATTTTGGGCCCTAAATGATCAAGAAACATTGTGTTGCTATGACTATTTGCCGTTGAAAGTGCAGTGGTATTGGTTAAGATGCAAAGGTAAAGGTAAGGGATCAATAAAAGATTATTACAATTAGTGGCTAACTTTTTTTTTTTTTTTTGTTGATCAAATTTGAAACTTTTTGTTCAAAAAAAAATTGAAACTTTGGGACCCATGAGTCAAAATTAAAATGGTCCTCATCTAGTGTTATTGGATAAATATTTAGAGATAAAATTGCATAAAATCGCATAAGGAAAGAAGGCAAGACGTGAAAATAAGCGTAAATTATACCATACTCTTCATTTACACCAAAAAAGATTTATATATAAAAAGAATAAGATGCCTTAATTAATTCTAAATCAACCTATAATAATTAAAACAGAAAAAATGATTTAGGAATTGTACTAACGCGTAAAATAGGGAAATTGAAAACTATCCCAAATGGGCCAACTAACTTGAGGTCAGCATCCCAATTTATTAATTGATTTATTCAACTATTTTTCAAAAAAATTGTTATTTTATCCATTTTATAATTAAATAAATAACTTGAGTTGAGTATAACTTGATTTGAAAAACTAATTTTTGGATAATATATTTTTAAATCAACTAAAAAAATCCTTTTTTTTTTATAAGAAAAAAAAAACAGTGTCAAGATAAAGGCATCCGAAGAGGCCCGATAAGGAAAGTTACGGGTCAGTTTTTCTGGGCTTATGAAGTGAGCCCATGGGCTTGACCTTATGGCAAATTCGTCTCAGAACTAAACCCTAACCTTCAATTTTATTTCGCTCATATAAAACCTATCCTGGACGCCGCATCTTGCTCCTCCATTTTTCCTCTGGTGAAGCTGAGTCTAGGTTTTCTGGGTTTCAATGGTAGTCTCTCTTTTCGTCACACTCTCTGTCTTTAAATGGATATGATGTTCAATAAGAAAAATGCCTGTGCCGTTCTTGAAGGTTCTCTGTTTTTGTAAGCTGAATTTGGACTCTGATTTTGTGGTGCCTTAAATGGAACGCAGGGGAAGGGAACAGGAAGCTTTGGTAAGAGGAGGAATAAGACCCACACACTCTGTGTGAGGTGTGGCCGTCGCAGCTTTCACCTCCAGAAGAGTCGTTGTTCGGCATGTGCTTTCCCGGCTGCTCGCAAGAGGAAGTGTATGTCTTATTTTGGAATTTAATGGATCTCTTTGCTTTAACAAGTTGATATGTCTTATATTGTTGGATTAAGATATTGGCTTTGAATCCTAATTTCTATGTTATAGTCAGTTTGATTTTTTTAGTGTATGAATCATGTCATTTTTCTGATTGCGATTTGCAGATAACTGGAGTGTTAAGGCCATCCGTAGAAAGACTACCGGAACCGGAAGGATGAGGTACTTGCGCAATGTGCCTCGAAGGTTCAAGAGCGGTTTCAGAGAGGGTATGTAAAAGCTTTTCTATCTTAATATGCTGTGATGAGGTTTAGTGATTGAGAGGTTCTTGTTCATATATCACTGATTTGTTCTTCTGGGCATTTTGATTCAGGAACTGAAGCCGCACCAAGGAACAAGGAGCAGCTGCCACAGCTTAAGTCTCTGGTAGATCGTTGTTTTTCTAAGTCAATGAATTATAGGTTTTTGAAGTATTTATTGTGTGGTCAAGTATTTGGACAATTATTAACCGTTTCTATAGCCTCATTGCTTCTGTCATTTTTGTCTCGAGTAATATGTAGCTGCTTGAATTTAAATGAGAAGACAACTGGACTTTTTGGTTGTTCACTGAGTTTATGGTATCTATGATTTTGGTTTTACATTTATCGGTTCAAAGGAAATCCCATGATGATTTATAGTATTCACTGGGGTGTTTGTTTCCTATTAATCCGTGATTAATTGAATTATGGCACCTTATTAAACTATTTTGCATGTGATGTACTACCTTTTACTCGCGCTTTGTGTAGTTTGCTAACGAGTATCAGAAGGATAACTTTCAATTACACTTGCATGATTTGTAAGGCCGCAGAACCATGTTTTTTTGGCTCTAAGCTTGGTTGAAGTCTGTCACTTGGTGGGTATTTTAACACCATTAGAAGTAGCTGTTGGATATGCTAGGCTAGATTCTTTGGTGGAATACAATTTTGGGGCTAACTTATACTTAAGCCAATGTGATGTTGAGATAACCTCCAATCAATACTCAACTTGGATGTTTATTCAAACGATCCCTGTTGTTAACTTGTCAGCTCATTAACTACCAGTACAATATCCTCATATATGTTGTTTGAGGTTGAGGGAGTACGAGTCAATATGTTTTGTCAGTCAACTGATAGAGAATGGTTTCCACTAATAGTTGCGAACACAGGAGGGTATTGGGGATTTTTGCAAACTTGGCCCTTTTTTTCGCTTCTTGGGAGGTTTTTTTTTTAGGGTTAAAAGGAAATGAGGATTGCTGGGTTGGGAAGTAGCTACAGTTTATAATCAACATGAGTCTCACTGGATTTGGCTTTCCTCCTTTTTCCCTTACTCCTCTTTTCCCTCCTTTTCCTTTTTCAACGGTCCAGATTTAACATATTATACAAATATTATTATAATTTTACTTTAAAGATATAATATATTAAACTTAGACCGTTGAGATCTCAATCCAACGGTGGAAAAAGGAAAAGGAGGGAAAAGAGGAGTAAGGGGAAAAGGAGGAAAGCCAAATCCAGTTTTATGTGGGGTGCATAATTATAGCGGAGAAATGGTAATCGATCCCAACCCAAATTCGAGCTATTTTAGTTGTGTATTGATTTCTACCTTGGAATAAATTTCTATCGCCAGTTTCTAGTAAAGTGTTAATTAGGAGGCTGTATTTGACACAAAATGTTAAATCTCAGTTTATTTTGTCTTCTGTCTTAATAATTGTTTTTCCTAACTTATTTTCCTTTTGATACAAACTATAAATCTCATTTTATCCTTTTAATTTTTTTTTTAAAAAAATTCTAATATATCCAAAATAGTTAAGATGCTCTTGTATCATGAACTAGAGGGTTGCTTTGCTTTGTTCAGTTTGATTTTTATCCTTTATTTTAAGTTCTGTCGATTCTGTCCGTGCGTTTTTGGTTACCTCAATTTATCGGATGTGGCCTTTGTTATGGTTAAATCTATTTGTTTAAGTCCTGTATATATTTCCATACTTGCAAATAAAAGGACTAATAGGAATTTTGATATCAGAATTTTGTTTTTGTTTTTTTGGTCTAAGAATAGGCCTCCTCCAATTTGAGGCAATTAAATTCGAGGTATTGTTGTTCGAATCTTGGTTTACCATATTATGAAGAACTAGCACCTATGGGTGTTCCAGGAAATTGGTCCTGATATCGGGATCCGGATTTTCCGAAAATTTTGACTTTTTTTTAGTTCAATTAGGTTTGATTGAGTACTGAAATAAAGAAAAGAACAAGCGCTGTGACTTAGTTATATAGACAAACAATTGACGTGCATGTTTTGTACAGACTCGTCAAATACGAGTCCAAATTGAATAAATGATATGCGTAACTTACTAATTGGGGATTAGCGAGTTGGTTCATCAGAAAAAGTCAGAGGTTAAACGTCCGCTTGGAGGAAGCATGTTTAAATAGAAGTTACAAGCTTCAAATTAATTACACCAGCTACCGTGGGCAACAATAATTATTTACTTGCCAAACTAAATTATAGCATTAGCTGTCAATAACTGATCAGTACTAAATCAATAAATTACAATTATTTAATAAATAAGAAATTAAATGAATTAAATAAACCAAATAATAGAAATTACCTTTTAGGATTTATTTAATAAATAAAACAATGGGAAAATCCCTTAAAAAGATTTTTTAAAATATTAAAAGACAAAAATATGTTTCAAATATTCATAATACTAAAGAGGTTCTAATATCTGCTTTGTTATATTTAAAATGAAAATAAAATGACAGAATTGTACCTTTAAATTCAAAAATTAAGAATAAAGAAGACATTTTATGATAAAAGTTTTCACAAGTTTAGATAAGGTTTTCAATATTTTTCATAAAAATTTCATAAGTTGTAAATCAAAATTTACAAGATTTGATAAGGTTTTACAAGTTCGGATAAAATTTTCACAATTTTTCAAAAGAAATTCAAAAATTCTTTAAATAATTTCACAAGTTGCAAATTCAAATTCACAATATATAATAAAGGTTTATTTAGTTCGGATAAAGTTTTAACACGTTTGATTAAAGTTTTCACAAGTTATCAAAATAAGTTCTCAATTTCCTTAAAGAACGTCACAAGTTACAAATTTTGATTTAAAATATCCGATAAAAGGCTTCATAAGTTCGATAAAGGTTTTAGAAGTTCTCAAAAGAATTTCACAATTTCCGTAAAGAATTTCATAAGTTGCAAATTTTGATTCAAAAGATCTGATAAGAGTTTCACAAGTCCGGGCAAGGTTTTCACAAGTTCTCAAACAAATTTCTCAAAACATGTAAGTCAAGATTTACCAACATTTGTGGCATTTCACCAAAACTCATAACGAGATTGACAAGTTTAGTAACAATTTTGATAAAATCGTTTGCTAATGAAAACATTTAAGTTAGGATTCACCAACATTTGACAAAAATTGTAATGGTTTTGACGAGTTTAGTAATGGTTTTGATAAAACGTCGACGGATGAAAACATGTAAGTCGGGATTCACCAATATTTGACAAGAATTGTAATAGTTTTGACAAGTTTAGTATTTTTTTGGCCACTTAGACCCGGGTTCACCAAAGCTTCGCCCGACTAGTTTGGATCGGGTTACGTCGGCGTATATCGGGGGACCTCTCCCAGGGAGTTTTTCAGATCCCCAAGGACTCGAACTCGAGACCCTTGCTTAAGCGGCCCAAGTCCCTTCCACTTGAGCCAACTCCCGCTGGTGACAAGTTTAGTATTGGTTTTGATAAAAACGTTGGCCGATGAAAACATGTAAGTTAAGATTCACCAACATTAAACAAGAATTGTAATGGTTTTGACGAGTTTAATAATGATTTTGACAAGAATTATGATGAGATTGACAATTTTTGTAATATTGGTGAAGCCCGACTAAAATGTTTTTATCACCAAACTCTTTTGTTAAAACCTTTAAAATTTTGTCAAAACCATTACTAAATTTATCAATACCATTACGAATTTTGTGAAGTCATTCTACAATTCACCTTCTTTCCAGTCCATTATATTGTTCCCCTTCTTCTTCCCGCCTCTTTTTCCTCGCTTAGGGACAATTTTCATCTTCACCGCCGCTAGCAATTTTCGACCACCACTTTGCCATAACCACCAACAACATCACGATTTCAATTTCAACTAAAAGGAGACAGAGACAAGAGAGATAGAGGAAGAGGCGACCACCACTCCGTCCTTATTCACTCTCTTTTTCTTTCCTCAACCATTCTCGACCACCTTCACACCATCGTCTCCATCGACCACCGTGGGGCTCATTTTTCTTTTTTTATTTAAAAACTAATAGCATAATTGTAAATTTATCAACATTTTATAATATTAATTTGATCTTTATTACTTTTATGTCCTTTACAAATATTAACAGACCGGTTTAAAATTTCATATAGTATTATCTACAATCCAATATATATATTCGGGGTAGGATTGAATCAGTTCCCATTCCTGATCCGAATATAATTTTCCCCGCTCTAAAATTTTCCATCCTGAAAATCTCCCGTCCCTGTGGCACGAATTTCAATCAAGTACTAATGAAGTCTCGAATATTTTTATCCTTGACCAATAAGAATCATTAATTTCTTTATCCCTTTGTTCAATAAAAAAGGTGGGGATGTTTGTTTTTTTTTTTTTTTTTTTTTTGGCCAAGGTGGGGATTTACTTCTTGGAGTCATTTAACCTGTTAAGTAATAAATCTATTCTGAAAATATAGGCTTAGAAGTAATGTCCTAAAAGTTTTTTTTGTCACAATATTGTCATGGAAGTTTTAAA
Organism: Acacia melanoxylon; assembly: GCA_019022615.1. Taxonomy (NCBI): domain Eukaryota; kingdom Viridiplantae; phylum Streptophyta; class Magnoliopsida; order Fabales; family Fabaceae; genus Acacia; species Acacia melanoxylon. The sequence goes on from JAFJYJ010000010.1 coordinate 9,061,703, forward strand.
ACATAGTAATGTTACCCTATTTCGTTAAAAAACTAACGTTGAACGTTAAAAAATTGACATTAATTATTAACTTTTTAACAAAAATGGGTAACATTGCTATGTTTTGAAGCTTCTGGGGCAACATGAGACAAGAAAAACTTCCAGGGTAACATTGCTTTTCAGTGAAAACTTCCGGAGCAAATTTGCTACTTAATCCTATAATCTAATGGTTGGCAAAAATAAATAAATAAGAAATATAATGGGAGAAAGACAAAGAAATACTACTTAAACTTTAAAATCCTAAAATTGTTATACTATTGTATTTAATGTCTATATTCTTATATGCAACAAGAAGATTATAAAGTTCAGTGGTTTTTTTTTTTTTTTTTTTTCCATATGTATAATCTTAAGAGGGATGTAATTTTACTCAGTTGTCTTTACTTTGTCTGGTACTTTTCTTTGGAACTAATTGATATCATAAATAATAAATTTATCATAAGCTCATAACTTAATGATGTGGCGTGGGGATGATTACTGATAAAAATAAATTTACGAGAGAAAAAAATATCTTGCTTGATAATCACACGTTAATCACATATTGAATTGAAAATGTATATTTTGACCAATAAAAATTTTATATGCAATTTAATTGTTCTTTAATATAATAAAATGACAATGAGGTTTTTTCCCCAAACTTCAATACAAAAAAAAAAAAAAACAAAATAAAGGAGAATGGAGGGTATCGTAGGAAATAAAGATAATATTAAAAAAAAATTATATCTGGTCTTGTAAAAACAAAAAAAGAAAATTTCTTTTCCAAATCACTTGTCATTTGTGTTGGATGAGTTGCCCCAATAATAAAAATAAGTGTCCAGATAAGTTTATAAACAGAAATTGCAATCACGCAAATTCATTTTTCCTAACTGAATTACATACTCACCTTATGATCATCCCATTCATATTCCATGAATTTATGGCATTTCAGGGAAAGTGAACCTCACATCCTGCTATACATGGAGCAGTTGCAGTTTGGTATAACATAAATTTAAAATATTCAAATGATTATCAATATAAAAATAATCATTGATCATCTCTTTTCTTGTCGCTTATGGTCATGTTGTCGTGCTTTCAAGCTCTGTCAATCCCATTAGGTTGGATATGCGATAACATGAATAAAAATGACTGCAAGGCTAAAAAGAAGAGGACCCAGATTTTAGAGAAAGCAGGGGACATTTATTGTCTTCCAATGGATGTTGGGAACCGGCTTCTCTCCTTTTATCTTAACATCCGCTCCTATCATTTTCTTCATTACGTCGCCGTTTTGATCAAAAAAAAAGGAAGCAGCTGGTCCTTTTTTTTTTAAAAAAAAAAATCGCAGATCGACACTAAAAAGATACCTCAAGAATCGAATCAGATTTGAAAAAATACTTCATGATCTTGAAAAATTATTTTAGGATCTTGAAAAAATACTTGAGTATTAATGGGTACTAAAGAGATACTTCGGATCTTGATTAGTACTGAAAAAATACTCCAGGATAATTGACTAGTACTAAAAAATACTTTAAGATCTTTGAATGATATTAAAAAATAATAATTAATGATCTATAAACATTATTTTAAGATTTTGAAAAAATATTTCAGGGTACTAACTTGTATTAAAAAAAATAATTTATAATACTGAAAAAATATTTTAGATAATTTTTTTAAGATCCTAAAATATTTTTTCAAGATCATGAAATATTTTTTCAGTACAAGACTTAAAAAAAATACTTTAAGATCTTGAATGATATTAAAAAAATAATAATTTTTTAATGATCTATAAACATTATTTTAAGATTTTGAAAAAATATTTCGGGGTAATAACTTGTATTAAAAAAATACTTTATAATACTGAAAAAATATTTTAGATAATTTTTTCTTCCTTTTTTGATCAAAACGGCGACGTAATGAAGAAAAGGATGGGAGCGGATGTTAAGATAAAAGGAGAGAAGCCGGTTCCTGGATGTTGTTGCTCCGAAGGGAAGGTTCAAAGTAACTAGAATTTTTTTTCATTCAAAATTTTAAGGAAGTAACCGAACATTTAGATAGGGTTTATAAATAAAGACAGCCCTAAAAGACTGTAGTTTAATTATAGATCATAAAGAGTCAGCCCAAGTTAGATAAGTTATCTGACCTTTGATAGAATAATCCAAACTGTTAAGATTTATTAGTTTGTTATAAAGGGTAATTACAATTGATATTAGTTATTCTATAATAATATTTGAGTAATGCTATATGTACATATTGATCAAGTTTAGAAAGTGAAGCTCATAAAATATGTTACTCCCAAAAATTTTACCACATCCGAAGTCATGAGGTAATATTTTACAATTCTACCTATAATATTGGGATTTTGAAGTTTGTTTACAATAATATCGAAGTCTCCAATCTCAACAAACCAATAACTAGAATTTTTGTAATTATTTTTTATTCCTTTTAAGGAATTAAATTTTAATGCCTCTTTAAATGAAGTATATGAAATCACGGGTAGAGCAAAATTTATTAATACAGATATGAAAACTAAAAATAAAGAGTAAGTTCGGCCCATATGAGTTATAGTATAGAACCTTCAAGTAATAATAATCCAAAATCTTAAGATATCTTATTTTGTAATAATAATAAAAAAGAACACAATTCGTATTAATTATTCTATACTAAAATTTGAATATCCAAGACTATAACTAAAAAATGAAATGATTGCATTGCTATCAAAATTTACAAAATAGTTCCGTTACAAGCCAAGATCGATTGATGGCATGGCAGGTTGGGGACACAAACAAATGGCACAACCTGAATGTATTGCTTATGAAAACGAAATTTAGAAAACATTGCATTCATAACAATGTTTCACCAATCAAAGCTAAATTGGAAGTTATCATCTTCAATTCGACTTGAACTCACCAAATTTGTGTTTTTCTTCATGAAGCTGCTTGAAGGCATCGTCCAATTCGGGAAATGCTGATAGTACAAGTAACTCGAGAAGGTCATAAGCCAGCTGCTTCAAGCATACCGATGACTGTGACAAAGCAAGCTAATTATAGATACATATCTTCGAAAACAGATAATCATGAACCAAGTAAAGCTAGTCAATTAAAAGAGCAATGTTCACACAATTGATGTAACCCAAAAGTAATGTTAATATTACCATCACTAACGACAGAGCCTGATAACGTAAAAATATCAAGCATTTAAAGAGGAAATTACCTGTAGAAAAAAATAGAGATCCCTGGCACATTGTTCATACTCCTTGCGACCAACAAGACCGACAATTGTTGATGGTGCATGATCTGCATTGCAAGTAGGAAGCGGGAACAGGAAAGAAGAAAAATTATCTTATTTACCTATATAATTGAGATAAATCACCTACTTAAACACAGATGAAATGAGGCAAATTGCAGGTTTGTTCCTTCTAGTTTGTTTATAAAAGCAATTTAGTCCTGATTTCAATAATGCAGTCAAGGTCATTTTATTTTAATTAGAGCAATGTTGTCCAAATTAAGGACAACTTTGAACTATTATATCAGGAAAATTAGCTTAGGATTGTCTTTAATTACTTTTTTCTAGATGACTAGGGAGACAGGATCTTCATTAATACTTAAAACTGATTTGCTTCGCCGTGCACAACATGCATTACCTATCATTAGTGAATATACAAACTTCGCACGTCGATCTGCCTCCCTTTGCTGCTCTTCATCCATACTAGGAGGAGATGCTGCTGGAGATTGTTGGCCAGGAGGTAAATTTTGGGATGAGCTTGGGGGTGGTGGTCTTCGTTTTGGATGCTTGGTTATGAATATTCCATCAGGCCATAGTATCTATAGAAGTAGAACAATTGCTCAAATCAGCATAGCATGTATTTATCAAAGCATTGTACATTTATTATATTGTTATTTTCATGTTTGTTAGAAAGAACAATTATGTCCCAGAATCATTATCAGAGTTGTATGAACATTAAGTAAATAAGACAAGACATAGACCTTCAGAAATTTATTATAGCTAATGCATATTTAAATAGTAAGCTTCCAGAATATTGCAAATTCTAAAACATAAGCAGGTCATAAAATTTACATGTTCAAGTCGGCTGATCCCAGAAGCTATGACAGATCCTTTACGCAGAAGCTGGATTTTCTCTATCAACCAATCATCAAAGGCATCACCCATTCCTAATTGAAGAATCTGTTTAGCGACCCAAAAGCCTTCCGCCTGCATCGAACACAAGCTAAACATTATAAGCAAAACTTAGCTTGCAAACCTCAAAACCAAAAGTTTACATTTACGATAAAAATGATTTAACAAGCTACCTAATCCAACCACCATCATGAACCTGGAAGATAACATCAACCAGATCCAATATGGGTACACTCAAATTTGGGGGCACCCACTGCATCAAAGAATTCAATATTTATCAGTACAACTGCCATCATGATTCACACATGATAAATTTTCTAAAAGAAAACAGAAAAATAATTGAATATTAACTTTCACTAAAGATTACAAAATGTCTTGACCAAAAAACTAATGACAGAATGTATCTATTTCATCTATTTTTAAAACTAGAGATGAAATATTAAGTGACAACTACAGAAGACTTGATTTATATTGGGATCACCTCGGTAGGAATAGTATCAGATGAAGTATTGTGGAGTGAATTAGGTTCCCTATCTGAACCATTAGGCTTGCTTCCTTTCATCGTCTTCTGTAAGTTCTTGGGAGATGGTGCATTCTTTGATGCTTTAATATCTGCATTAATGCTAGAATTTTCTTTTGACCTTAGTCCATCAGCCATATGATTATTTCTTGCTCGCAAAACAGCATCCTTATTTTCAGTGCTATGGTTTTCTCTCTTTGAGAGCAAGGGGCCACTTGCAGGTGTGGACAAATTAGAAGCTCTTTCAGTCTTTTCAGATGGCTTGTCTTCCAAGTCAACTAGGATAGATTTTAATAAACAAAGAAATGCAAAACAAGTCAAAAAAGGGCGGGGGAAAAATTGTCGCCATCCAACACTATCCAACAAACATGAGTACCTGACAGTGTTTCAATGATAGAAAATGAATTTGTGAATACGTAAGTCTGCAACATAACACATAGTAATAAGAGATAATCCAAGAAAAACAAAACCATCAGGCAACACAAAGTTGATATGTGGGACAAGAAATTGGACCTGCGAATCAACACTGAGAAAGTCCCATACTTCAATTGATCCTGAAACTGTTGGAAGCTGCATAAGGTTCTGAACCAAAACAAACATAAATCAACAAAAGTATCAAAAGCACAGAAGTGCATCATTAGCAAACACACAAAAGTATCGAAAGCACAGTAGTGCATCATTAGCAAACGCAAAAACACACTATATGCAAAGGAAGCAGTATCTTAAAACAGAGATGCACTCACTTACATATATGTTAGTGGAACTAATACATCGATATTTCATTACTAAGACAATGCTGAAGCCAATGAATTCATTGATGAATTAGTTGAGAATAAATATACCAATTAACTAGGAAAATAGAGACCAGCATTTGATTGTCTAAGAAATAATGGACACTACAATAAAGGAGAAAATAGAGGGAATTTGTTCCACATGTCATTTAACGTATCTGAAGTTTATACAAAATCTGTATGATTATGCCTGACAAAAAGTGCTCCTAACCTTTAGATATCTGTCCAGCAATATACACCGCTCTCGAATGATAGGCACATCTAAGCCGGTTGACAAAAAATGCTTTGGAGGCAAATGAAGATCATATTCAGGAAACTCTTTCAAACGCCTATGTAGCTCCTCAAAATGGCGAAACCTTGGGAATTAAAAATAAAACTCAGTTATGCATGCCTCGAGAGTACAAGACAGCACCATATTGACAAATTAGTATTAGAAACACATGGATTAATGAGTGAACAAAGGCTTATCACCTTCTTTTAATTGACCAACTATTATTATTTACATCTGTAACTGATATGGAATAAACAGCAAATGTTCTTGAGTCACTCTTCACAATATTTGCGCCTAAGACCTGCAGCAGGGAATCAGCTTACCATTTTTCATACACAAATATATCAGAAAAAAAAAATACACAAGTTTCATTGAAATAACAGAAAGGGTACCTCACATCTCAACTTAAAAAAGGAATCTGTTACCAAGGAACTTTTCAGGGAAGTAACAGAAGGTTCTGATTTTGAAATAAAGGATGCCGAAGAAGAAGCAGCTGCTCCACTGTGAATTCTACCTAAATTTTCAGCATCAGCCTCATCACTAGAGTCTTCAGAGCTTGCTTGTTTTTTCATAGAACTAAGTATATCTTGTCCGTCACCAAATAAAATTCTTGTTCTCTCTACTTCCTGCCAAGTATGTGTGTTATGACCACTTGGCCGAGACCTTTTCCAGCCAGATTGAGTTTTTGGTAGTCTCTGATAGCGAGAATGTCTCTTGTTCATTTTCTTTGTGGTACGACCATCAAAATTTTCAAGCGGGTGATGAATATGCGAAACTGCCTGATTTCTATTACTCTTTCCATCCCAAACTTTAGTTACAGGGGAATCAAGACCAGTTATAGTTTCATCATCTTCAGAGTCATAAGTACTGCTACCTGAATCAACCGTCTGCAAATGCATGTAGTCATGCCCATCATTTTGATATGATGTGACAGAAGGACATGTTGATCCATTCATGTCAGCCTGAAATATTGTGTTTTCTCCTCTGTACTGAGTGTTGCGTCTAGAATCAACATTGATGCCCTTGGATGGATTAAGCTCAGAAGAAGTCTCCTTTTCTTTTGGTCTAGATAAAGCCTTTACAGGAGCCACCATTAGAGATTTTCCTGCCAAAGAATTCTGTGGCAACTGCTCATTTGATTGATTCTCTTCTACCCTATCCTTATAATATTTTCCTTTTGCCCACAGGTTATCAAAATGTTCTGGAGCAAGGGCTTTGGTCTTTCTGCAAGAGATTTGATCTAAGATCTCCCCCCCACTCTCCTCCTGAACGATGACGTTGAATACCCACATCATCACTAGTTTGGGACTTCGCAGGCAATGAGCTCCATGAACGAGATGATTGAGCATTAATTGAAAACAATGGGTCTTTCGAAAATTTATCACTGGCATTATCTTTGGCAGATGACTGTATTTTTTTTGGAGGTACCGTTTCTTAGCTGCACAAGCTCAACACCAGTAACGGAAGGATCTACAGAGAAGGGGTCAATTGAATTCGGCAACCCTTCTTCTTTGGAGTCAGATCCATCTTGAACTGCTGTAGTCCTTTTATTAACCTTGGTCATATAGATTACTACAGATTCAATTCTTTCATTAATAAATCTGCCAGCAGAAATTAGGGAAAATAAGAATAGCAAATTAGATTAAAAAGAAGCCAAATGAATCTAAATGGATACCTTGGACTAGCTAAGTTTAGGACAGGTCGCATCACTGCACGTGCAAGAAGCTCCCTTACAGTATATCGAAAGTAAGAGCATTGCAAGTCCTCTGGCTTGAAGGTGACAGACATAAGAGCATCCATCAGATGCTGCAGAACCTGCTCATCAACAATACACAAAGCATAATCCCCAAAACTTAGAAAGTAAAAACCAAGACTATAGCTTACTAGCAGAGAGTAATTAGTAATTAGTTGTAAGTAAAACAATGAAGTTCAAAACCTTATGTTCAGCCTCAGCAGAAAATAAAGCTGGATGGAGTTTGTTCTCAGAAGCCAAGGCAAATTTCAGTTCAGCATCTCGACCTTCAAATGTAACTGAACCCGAAAGTTGCTTTTCAATCTTTGTTTGAGTAACACGATACAGCTCCAAATGTGTGCAGATGAGATGAATAATATCCCTGAACCATAAAAGAAAAGATAATACCCAGTTTGTCAACAACTTATGACCAAAAAAATAGAGTGAAATCAAGAGCAACAAAAAAAGCACCTTATCAAAAGATCAATTAGATTTATATTCCTCGCACGTCCTGATATTTCCCCAATAACATCATTTATTGTTTGCACTAACTCCTCTGGACCCTCTCTATCAGGTGTCAAGCGAGAATACCACAGATCTGTCACCCACTCACAAACTATATGTCTTGTGAAGTGGTCAATGGCCTCCTCAACAACGGGAGAATTAACTTTCACTCTCCATTCAGACTTTTTAACAACTTTAGAAAATTCAGGAGGTTTCTTTAAAGACTGATCACTAGTGGAGCCTGGCTTATTATTGTATGCAGCAGTTTTTCTCTTCATATCATAATCAAGTGACAAATAACGGATGATGATAATTAAGGAGGCTGCAGCAGGTAAGTTGACCCAAACTGAGGAACTTGTCACTGAAATGAAAGTTAGGGAAATTTATAAAACACCCAGAACAAGATATAAAAGCATCATCTCAAGCATGAGGGACACACTTGAAACATATGAAGTATAACCTAAATATGTAATGGACATTTAATAAAGGTGGAAAAAGATACCAATCAAGTAAACACGAAAAAGAGTTTAAAATACAGATATCAAATACAGAAGGAAAAGGTTAATCTCAAACTGTATTCTAAAGCTAAGTTTCCTGACACCTATTCCAAGTAATTTTTTGATCATGTTATCCATATTTAGTCTAGTCAACCAATTAAAAAAAAAATCCACTAACTAAGCAATGGACTGAAGTAAAGAAAATTTACAACCAGAAGAAGAGTTATGCTTTGTTTAGTTCAGGTCCAAAACCTCAATAACAGCATCAGAGGATAGGATAACATGGACTCAAATAAGCCATAGAGGACATGACAACTAAAACACAATGGGAAATGAACTTTTCGTGTCAAGAAAAGTAAGTTAAAATAGTAAGAGAAAAGAGAAGATTATTTGCATAAAAATTATGTGATTTCTTCATAATGAGTACATCCATTGTTTATGGGGAAAAGTGAGTCCGTTAACAATGAAATATAAAATCACTTCATCACTCAATTTGTCTGATATCTTGTCGTAAACTCACTCCATTTTTATACCTTTTTCCCAATGTACTGCTATCATTACATGAACCATACTTATAAACCTTCTACTTGTTCCATACTAAACTAGATTATGAAGACATATCCAGGGAAGAAGGTTAAGACTGCCAAAGGCTTCAGGTTTGACAAGTAACATATCACCAAACTGAACAAAGAAGAAAGTAGGGATCCTTAAAGTTGAAAATAGATCCCAGAATTGCCAACATGACCATCTGCTCTTGGCCTGTGAGTAAATGCAGTCACTCAACTACATTATCTCGGTATCCTACAAACTAAGCACGCAAAGCAAATAATTGAGCAAAAACATTAGTAACTAGAGAAGTTGTTCGCTGCTAGCTTTTTCCATAGAAAAACCTTTCAATATAACTCCTAGAAAGGAAAGTCGTAAACCTCGACCATGGACCACCAAATCGTGTCTTCTCATCTCAAACACGATAGCAAGGTTTTTTATTAAGCGGGAAAAAAACCGAAGTAACAATAAGACCATGGTTTTGCATATTGAATCCATTGTTTACTATAGTTTCCCCAACACGATTCTAATACGGTTGCCCAATGTGGTTTGTGACTCGGGATAAATGCCATCGCAACGATCCTATCATTATTTACACAGCTGAATTTTGATGACTAACATTGATCAGCAAAACGATAAAGAGGCCGTTAAAGGAATGCCCAATCTATGTGAACAACACAGAGCTGGATGCATACCCAAGTAGCTGCTTTCACTTTGAATTAATAAAACCAGCATTCTACGTAATAACAAAAACAGAAGCTTACCCCCAAGGAACTAAGGAGCTGCAGCAACGCAGGTGATCGATTTATGCCCAACTGAACTAGAAGGAATCATAATTTCAAATAATAAACCAAAGCAATGACAGGAACTTACAAGACATGAGATATGATAGTCCTACGACGCATATGACCAGGAAGACAATCCGTTTCTTCGCTTCATCGACAAGGTCCCTCACCGTAGCCCGATTCGGCGTGCTCATTTCCTATCCTATATAACTCCACAATATAATATTATATCAAATCAATGCAAATAACCTATTTTTGGCTCTGCCCCATCACTAAATGCCGTAGATGGAAAATTGAACACTCCCGCGAACAGGATCGTGCAATGAGTAGCTAATTCAAAAGCAATTGAATTAGAAACCCCGAGATATTTGGAGTTCAGAGAGAGGGAAATCAAAGAATTAGAAGAGGCAATAGAAGAATGAGTCGAAGAGATTCAACGCCAAAGACCATTAGGTTTTGTTTCTTGTTGGCAATAAGATTGCTTTTGCTCGTAAGGAATGGTGGTTATGAGTAAATCTTCTGAGTTTCTTCTGTTAGTTTCTCTTTGCACTTTTCCCTGCGTTCGGATTTGGAACGCAAAATTTTCAGTTCGCCTGCAAAGTCCTTGCTACCGGCTCATTTTTCTTCAAGGGTTTAATTTTAAAAAAAATAGGTCATTTTTTTTCCAAGTTAATTTTCTTAAATTTTTTAATATGATTCGACTTTTCAAAGGATGCTAACTCAATCATTAATCAAATTATTTTAATATTTAATTTCATAATATAATGAATAATAAAATATGAAAAAAAAATCATTTTTAGGCTAAAAATATTTTTAAAAATTTAGAATTAAATAAATACAGGAATAATGGACCATTTAAATTTTTTAAACAATATAGAATAAAAAAATATTGTGGGTCATACATTTTGAAACTGTAAAATCATAGATTATACATATTATTTTCTAACTCTGCAAAAGTATGAGGCCTGCTCTTTTATTTTAATGAATTTACTAGTGAATAATTTGTGAGTGTGCTTCATTAACCACAATTTGAATCATAAGATATTTCTTGTTTTAACACTTTGAAATCTAATTCATATTAAGATTGATCTAGTTGGTAAAAAGTTGACTTATAATCAATGTTATAAATTTGACTCAAGCTACCAATATCAATATGTAAGCTTATTTTGCTCTTTAAACATAAAGGTATGCTCTGTTTTTTGATGTAGATACCCAACTCACTTAAGTTTGTTGTGCATTAAAAAAACATTGGTTGTTTTTATTATGGGTTAAGGATTTCTCCATTCACTGGAGATAAGTTATCTCCAGTGACCCCAAAACTATGTCGTTTTGGATTAATAAATGGTGTTTTTATAATTTTGTTTACTTTTTTATCATATAAATTTTCCTCAAAACACCCTTCATTAATTCACCTAAATTACAAACACACCCTTCATTAATTCACCTAAATTACAAACACATTTTTCATTAATTCAAAACGACGTAGTTTTAGAAATATTGGAGAAATATTTTTCCTTTTATTATATATATATATATATATATATAAATTTAAGGTCAATGATAAAATTAAAGTTTAAACCACTTAACTGCAAGAATTAAATAAATAAAATTAATTAATAAGATCCAGGATAAAATATTACACCTAGATAGCATTTATATTTTCTTAGTGATCTTGATATATATTATTTAGCATTGTCAAGCATGAAACATGCTTGATATTTAAAAAAAATATTAAATGTGAAAATAAAGTATTTAAATGACAGAATGGCAACAAACTGAATGATCAATGTTTGGGTATTGTAAATTTATGACAAGATTTTATTTATTGAATAGACAAAATTTTTGAATAATTTTAAATCCAAATAGGTTGTAGAAAAAGACTTCTGTTTCTACGACCTATTTGGATTTATGTTGATTTGAATAGAATTAAATAGTGCTATCTAATACCAATGCAACGAAAAAAACTGGAAATTCAAAAAAATGAAATAGAAGGGTAAGATAAGATAGAAAAGATACAAAATCAATAAAATAAAAAGGCAAATAAAAAACTTATTATATACTATTGACTTTGGTAGCTAAAAAGATTTATCTATACCTATTATTGGATTTGAAACAATGACTCCCACAGTATGAAAACAATACTCTAACCAATGAGTTAAGTAGATCATTTCTTATTAAAAACAAGTGACACCTATCACATCGATTGATTATAAATGGAATACTACTTATAAGCAATACCAATCAAAGAGATTTGATCATGTGATATTCACCTTGAGAATAAAATTCTCTACATGATATGATAAAAGAGTAAATACCCTTTTGGGTCCCCGACAAGAAACACGGACCTCATTTTCATCCCTATGTACTAAAATGTGACTTTTTTATAGACAAAAAAGGGTTTTTAAAAATTTGCGAGGCCAAATTGTTCACAAATCGACCCTTATTTGTCCTTTTCGGGATTAAAAAGGGCATTTTTTGTGTGAGGGCCAAAATGGGGTTTTTTTTTTTCGGGGGCCAAAAGGGTATTTACTCATGATAAAATATGTATTAAAAAATGCACAAGGGCTATAGCTGAGTTAGATAGAGCACCTCGTTTACAAGCACGCCAGTATTTTCTCATAGGAGTCCATCATATAATCAAAAGAGCTGATCTTATTGAGAAATCGATATCTTACTCCATAACTTTTAGTGAACAATAGCCTGACAAAGGGCCAAAAGCATGCCTACATCAAGATAACCCATCTTTAAAACACTTGGGTAGTACTCTTAAATTGGAATAAAAGCCTACATCAAGATAACCCTTCTTCTTTTAGGGTCTCGAGGTTAGTCCCGCTTGTGGATTGTGAAAACTCCTGCAGGAGAGGCCCCGCGATACGCGCCCGACGTAACTCGATCCGCACTCGTCAAGTCGAAAGCTCACAGTGAACCTGGATGCGAAGAAAAAAAAAAAAAAAAAAAAAACCCTTCTTTGAAACACTTGGATAGTGCTCTTAGATTAGAATAAAAACGAAATCAGAGCACATGGAGCCATCTTATCATCTTTCTTTTTCTATCAAGAAAAAAGATGGTAGATTAATTAATCTTTCTATCAATTAATGAAGAAGCCCAATACAAAAAATATGCACGTTGGGTCTGTAAAGCGCGCAATTCAAATCATTTTGATAATAATAAGGTTAATCTGTGAGAAGTTCTACTGTTCGAGTCTGTATAGCCCTAATATTCCTACTAATACTACTAATGTTTTACTTCTATTTTTCTATTTACTTACTTATTTATTATTGATTTACTTTTCTTATTTATTTACTTATTTAGTTTTACTAATACTATTAAATACTAAATAACTAAATATTAGTAGTCTAAATTCTTTATTATACTTTTAATAATAATAGATAATATCTTCACTTAAATACAACATATTAAATATTAAACAGAATATATTAAATATATTAATATTATTCTATTTTATTTAGTCTGTATGTTAGTATATTAGTATGTATATAGTAGTATAAATTTTTTATACTATTTAAAATTTAAAAAATGGATTTCTAATTTCAATTTCATTTTTATATTTAATTTCTGAATTTAAAAATTGGATATTTATTATTATTATACAATTTCAATATTTTATATTTTATTAATTTCAATAAATAGTCATCATCAATATCAATATTGAAATAGAAAATGACATGAAATTTTTTCCTTATATTTTATTAGAATATTAAAATGAAATTGATAATTAACAAAATAAAAAAGATAATTCACTTCAAAATAAAAAAAAAATGATATTTTTACTAATTCATATTAAAAAAAAAAAAAAAAGAGATTGGATTTCAATCTGGAATTACTTTTCTTTAGAGAGAATCCAAAGTCAGGCGAAAATGCAAGAGTTTTATATATATATATATATATATATATATATTCTTTGTACATTATACAAAAAAAAAAAAACTTATATGATTATATTTCTATCTTGAAGTGAGATACGTCATATGTACCGGGGGAAACAAACAAACAAAAACTGAACAGTTGGCTTAAAATTATAAACAGTTATGGCTGACTTGATAATTAATTCAACTTGAATTGACTAATAATAATTTGGTAGATTTTCCACATTCATAGGAGAACATCTATGTTTTTGCTTTACGAATATGATATTCTCTAGGCATCTTATTCCTATTTTGACATTTATAATTTCTGGAATTTTAGCCCTGAGCCAAAGAAACTTTCTAGTTATGAATCAGGAATAAAATCAATAGACGATGCTTGGTTACAACTTAGAATCCGTTATTATATGTTTGCCCTAGTTTTTGTTGCTTTTTTATGTTGAAAAGATTTTTCTTTATCTGTGGGCAATGAGTTTTGATGTATTGGGGGTATCCATGTATATAGAAACTTTCATTTTTGTGCTTATCCTAATTTTTGGTTTAATTTATGTATTAGGGCAATGAGTTTCTTGAATATTTAGACAATAAAAAAACATTGAAATGGTTATGAATTCCATTGAGTTTCCCTTGTTTGATTGAACAACCCACAATTTTGTTATTTCAATTAATTAAATGATATTTCAAATTAGTCAAGACTATCCAGTTTATGGCTACTTCTCTATGGTACTAGTTGTTGTTGCTTCATTGAATTTGCTTCCTTAATAGGATCACAGTTTGACTATGATCGTTATGGACTGGTACCACGATCTAGTCCTAGACAAGCGAATCTAATTTTAACAGTAGGCACAGTAAAAAATGAAGATGGCCCCTTCTTCAGTGAGATTATATCAACAAATGCCGAACCAAAATATGTTATTGCTATGGGAGCTTGTGCAATTATAGGGGAATGTTCGAGTCCGATTCTTATACTACATTCGGGGCTTGGATAAGCTAATTCTTGTGGATGTCTATTTGTCGGGTTGTCCACCTAAATCGGAGGCCATTATAGATGTTGTAACAAAACTTTGTAAGAAAACTTCTTAAGAAATCTATGAAGATTGAATTAGGTCTTAACAAGAAGATATATGTTTTACTACCACCCACAAGATTCATGTGGGGCGTAGTACTCATACCAGCAATTATGATCAAGGATTACTTTATCAACTATCATCTACTTCAAATGTACCCTTTGAAACATTTTTCAAATACAAAAGTTTAATATCATCCCACAAAATGGTGAATTAGGTAGGATCATTTTTTTTTTTGGTACAAAATGGGAAGAAGACAATCTTCAAAAATTTCATTGTAATAGTAAATATTAAATACTAAAACTTGTACAAATAAAAATGTGGGAGAGATTAAAAAAAAAATGCATGATCATTTGTCTGCTTGGCTAGTCAAACATGGGCTAGTTCATAGTTCCTTGGGTTTGGATTACCAAGGAATATAGACTTTACAAATAAAGCATGAGGATTGGCATTCTATTTCTGTCATTTTACATGTATTTGGTTACAATTATGTTTGTTTTCCAATGTGCCTATGATGTAGCACCAAGAGGACTGATAGCCAGTGTGTATCATCTTACGATAATAGAATATGGTATAGATCAACCAGAAGAGGTATGCATAAAAGTAGTTGTCTCAAGGAAAAATACTATTATTCCCACTATTTTTTGGATTTGGAAAAATAAATATTTTCAAGAAAGGGAATCTTATGATATATTAGGAATCTCTTATGATAATCATCCATGTCTGAAACGTATCTTAACGCCCGAAAGTTGGATACAATGTCCCTTGCATAAAGATTATATCACTCCCAATTTTAATGAAATAAAAGATGCTCATCAAATGTAAATGATAAAAATAAGAAACTAATCTGCACCACTTCTACAATGTCAGATATTCCTTCAATAGCTATTCTTTATAGATCAAACAAAGTAATTGAAGTTAAATAAAACAGAATAATTGAGGTCTTATTCATATTATTATGGATGGGTTAAATAAAAAATGTAGAGATTACAAAAAGTTTGAGTAAGGCTTCTTTGAGATTTTAAAGTTGTTAAGATCAAGGTTCTTAAACTCAGACCGGCCATTAGACCGACCGAGGTACTAGGTCAAGGGGAAGTGGGTCAGACAGAAGTCAAACCAGAGCTAATTCGGGGCCAAACCGGTGAGGAATTGAAGATTTCAGAGTTATTAATATGAAATTCTAAAGAAAATTTTAAAAATTGTTTTTTTAAGGAAAAAAAAGTGAACCAAGTTGATGCCTAAACTTTTGGACTCGTTTATCGCCTAATTCTCCAGTCCGGTCCAGGTTTCAAAACCCTGGTTAAGATACTTATTTTGGATGAGTCGAGCCAATAGGATGAACTAAATGTGGGATATCTTCCAATGAGGATTTAAACCTTAGTTTGCCACAATTTGAAAGATTAACCCTTTCCACTAGACTCAATCTAAAGATTTTATTTCAACCCGTTTAACATTTTGCCGTGGTCAAATATATTATTAGAAGTATTCAATGGTTGGCTGGGCTTGGGTTTGAAACCCTTTGAAAGTTGGATAAAGTGTCGCTTGTGGCCATTTCTTTACTCAAAGAAAGGAACAAAGCCAAAAAAAAAAAAAAAAAAAAAAAAAAAAAAAAAAAAAATAATTAAAGAAAGAAAAAGTAAAAAGATATTCTTAAAAGTCCAAGAGCTTACAAATAATAATTGGGATTAAAGCTATGCATGTGAAGGTTCTTTTCCTGGGCAATTAAATTAAGCTGAAATCATATTTGTATAATTCGTTTTAAAAATTATTCATGGCGGAAGATTGTTTCACCTTATAACAAATTTACCTGGTTATATATGTGAAATCTTCTTAGAAGTAACTAATCAATAAAAAGTAATACTACTGTTTATGACAATTAGGTAAAAGTACAATTTTAGTTAGTTATTTATATAAGGTTTTAATTTGACCCCATAATTTTAGAAAATGTCTTTTCAATCCTTTATCTCTAATGGTTACTAATAGAAAATGTTGACATTTAAATTTTAGCACCGCCAAAACATTGACAAACACTAACCTATAAAGTTTAATTTTCAAAAGAATAACGACTTATACAAAGAATCAGCATTTGAAACCCATATAAGAAATAGTTGACAATTTTAGGGAGATTAAGGAAGCTAGATAAATTACTTAATTATAACATATGTTACATAATCTATCTGAAATATTTATGAGTATAATTAAATTATATATAATTTTATAAGTCAAACAAACTAATTTAAAAAAAATGATAAATATGAGAGATAAAATAAAAAATCCTAACGGAAGTAGTATAAAGTTAAATGAGTAAATACTTACTTCAGTCCTTTTTATTATAATCAATTTTTATCCTTATTGCACAAAAAACGAACTGGTAGATTCTTATGAGTAACAAATATGATAGAATATGAGTATAAAATAGAGAGATAATGTGTAAAAATAAGTAAATAAGAAAGAATAAGTGATGAGTGGAGGATAATTAATATAAAGATGTGTATTTGATATGGTAGAAAAGAAAAAAAATAGTTTAAATTTTGAAACATGAGGAGAAAATTGCCGATAAAAAAGACTAACCCTAAAGAAAAAATTGCTTATAAAAAGAACTGAGTGGAGTATTTGTTATAGACTCATATAATGAGTTTGACAGATATGCGGCCCAGTAAGAGCTCTTTATGGCAGAATCCCTCTATAATCAGGTAAAACGCTAATCATCTTGTAACTGTGCCTATAATTCCGGATAGTACAGATAATAGAGCAGACATTTGCAGAACGTGGAGGCGTATATTGCGTGCGGGGCGAATCACAGCTAAAACCCTAAGTAATCTCTATAAATAGGAGATTACTTACCAGGTGCACATTCTCTATTAATCTATTCTAATATTCAGTCTCATTGTGCACACACCCCACTCCTTTTGGCCATCGCCATATACGTGTTGCACAGTAATCATCAGACGCTCTGTGATATCTTCCTCATAGTTATCACTGAGTAATCCTCTTCTCCTTGGTGTTTAACCGATAGACATCTTGGAGAATACATTGATCCAATATAAACCATTCATTAGTCCATTGAGCCTAGACATTTGTATTGTACTGCAGAAGATTGGCGCCGTCCGTTGGGAGAGATAAACTTTGATTCCCAAACCACTGAAAATGGCAGCAAACACCAGAAGCCGTAGTCAGATACCTCGGCAGAATCAGTTGCCAGAGGAACAACAATAGCCGAACCAGGAGCAAACGATCCAATATGAAGATTCGGTTGCTCCAGATTACAACCAAGTTTTGGTGGAGACTGAGGTGGAAACAGCTGATATTGGAACCTCTCCAGCCCCTCATAACCGAGTTATCCAGCAAGTCCAGCCGTCAGTTCAACAGCAAGACCCTCCTCATGAGTTCCAAGTTGAGAGCCCTGACATTCGCATGTTGCAATGCACGTTGGGTTCGTTACTCCGACGGATGGAGGAGATGGAGACACGTAACTGACTCCAAAGAGATGAAGATATCCGACTTATGCAGGAGGATATGGATCGCCGAATGTAGTTGCTATTGGTAGAACATTTCGGACGGGTGGAAAACCCTATTCAAAATGTAAATCGGGATGCTGCTGGCCCAAGCCGGGTTAATGAAGCAATTTCTACTCATAGAAATGCTGAAGTACCGCTTGTAAATCATGCAGAAGAAAATTTGGCTGGCCATGATCGAGTTGAGATTCCCAGAGGAGAGACTCGGAGAATGCAATTGCTAGAGGAACGTACCAGACAGCTTGAGAATCCCACACGAAACATCAACCGAGATGCTAGTGGACCCGGCAGGGTTAGTATCACAACTGTCGCACAAGTTGACACTGGTGGCCCATGAGCCGATAATGCCGAACAAGACCAGGCTCGAATCCCAGAGGTTCGAATCTCGGACCTAGCACGAGCAAAGGGAAAGAAACCGTTTGAGAGCCAAAGTCCAGATAAGGAGAATACGGTGCCTCCATCACAGAGCGTGCCGGGACACATACAGTAAGGTATGACGGAGACAGAAACCGAAGTCCTTTCTCGGACGAGATCATGATCACTACATATCCTAAGGGCTTTGACTCAAGGGACCTGCCAAAGTATGAAGGGAGCCAGGACCCGCAAGTCCATATCAACAACTTTAACATGGAGATCATGGTGAAGGGATTTGAAGGGCATATCATACCTCGGCTATTTGCGGGGACTTTGCGAGGTGTAACGTTCTCCATTTTAATTAACAAAATAACTATATATTAGTTTGATCGGTAATTTACTAGTGCTTCAACATTTAACAAAATATCCAAAATAAACGAGTATGCAAAATGAGCCTTAACGTAGCAATATACAATCATCCAACATAAACCAAAAAGACAAAAGCACTACTTTTCGCAGAAGTAGCCTAAGCTTCCGGGGCCTTTCCTGATGGACCCGCACAGGAACTATCACCTGAAAAATGTGGTAACCATCAATTCAACTTATTACGAATACTAATATGTGCTAGTGAGATGCCAAGTGGAACAATTTATATAACAAAATATTAAAAATATAATTCACCAATATCCACGTCACAAAATTTCATATCATAAATTACGTATCAGAAATTATGTATCACGGTTTTCATTAACACAATTTCCAATATGTCTCTCATCAATCCAACCGAACTGCCTTATTTCCTCCGACTAGACCCATGGGCTAAGTTACATCCATATTGGGCTTGTTTTGGTTGAGTGTTAGGAGAGCGTTGAGAGCGTTTGCGGTAGAGTTAATGAGCTTTGGAGAAAAAGCTCAACGTGGTGTGTTTGAGTTCGGCGTTAAGTTCACTGGATTTAAAGCTCCTAACGCTCAAAAAGCCCGTTAAGGAAAAAGCTCCAGAATCCAGCTTTTTCCAAAATACTCTCATCTTTTTGACGTGGGCTCGCCACTTCTACCACCATAAATCCAAACACAAATCATTATCTATAATCGACTTTTTTCCTACCGAGCTTTTTAAAAGTCGAGATACTTTTAAAGCCACCATTTCTACCGTCAACCCAAATGCCAATATCCCTTTCAAAAAAGGAAAGCTGTCACGTTGGACTTGTTTGATAAAATGATGAAAAGAAAATGGGAGTTGGAATATTTGAAGTTCAATCTTCTCTGTGTCGTCCTCCACTCAAATGATGGTGCCATGTTGCATCCAGAAGAAGCCAACTAATTCTTTCTTTTTTTTCCCTTGGAGAATTAAGAGTTTTGGGAATCATTTGGAATATTTGAAGTTGGAATATTTCCCAGGTGGCCCGACCCGGTCCTGTCTGACCCGGCTCGGTCCGAGACCATTCACCCAGACCAGACCAGACTGGTCGGGCCGAACCGGACTTCGGTGGGGGGTTCGAATCCATTGGTGTCCGGCCTCGCCTGAAAGTTTTTTTTTTTAAAAAAAAAAATTATAAAAAAATCCATTCGATCAATCTCTCATTTTTGACCTGCCAAATTTGTGACATTTCACTTCCCTTTCACTTCGTATTAATTTGTGGTTTGGCTTATAAAATTTACTTGGCTTTATAAAAGCATGCCTCTATTTTATATTGTATTCTTGTTCAATGACATGTTGTTGGAGATTATTATGGGTTTAGGATTGGATTTAAGATGTTTGCGTGTTTATTTATTGTCCATGGTGTTTCATTGATTTAATTATTGTTCTGGAAGTGGGAAAAGAAAAATTAAAAAAAAATTGGTCCTGGACTGCCTGGACTGGTCCAGGCGTCCCCTGGACGATGCAGTCTAGCCCGAAATGACTAGACCACACTCGGGCTAGATTGTCCGGTCGAGAGTCCTCTCCCGAGCACGAGTTGACCCCCGTCAACAGTCTATCCATGGACATGCCTACAAGAAACTATTGATATTTTATAAGCTTTATACTTAAAAAAATAAAAAGTACTCTGATTTAGGTAATTCTCACTAATAAAAATTCCAACGAGGGACTTTTCCTATACTGTGAGTCTGTGCTCAACACCAAATCTAAACGGTCCAAATCTAAAATTTAAAAATTATTAATAAAGATAATATCTTAACTATAATTTATTTTAAAAATAATTTTTTCCTTAAAAAACCATCAGTAAAATATTTTAGATCACAACAGTTGAAAATGTATTTATAGAGGGAGCAATGGGTCCGACTTTTCCCACGTGACGATATTGTCCTATTATTATTCTGCTCAAGGACCCCATAATAGCAAATGCGAGTCAGTCCCTACAAAGAGACTCACGTAACATCATATACAGCGGCTGCAGAAATCAGCAGGGGATGCAGAAGGAAATTAAATCCAACGAACGAAACAAATGGCACACAGGGAAGAAAAAGAAGAAGAAGAAGAAGAAGAAGAAGAACTGGTAGAGATTGAGCTGGTAGTTATATCTTACGTCCATAAGTCAAAGAACCTCCACTTTTAAGTCCCTTGAGATTTTTCGAATAACACTCTTGCTTTTCTTATTATCCATACTTGGAATTAAGAGATAATTTGAAGTAATACATGTAGAATAGTACTCTAATCTTATTTATAAGTCTAATTTTAAAGTAATAAATGCATTTTTTTAATTATAATTTTACCTTTATTAATTACAATAAACAAAAAAAAAATTATTCATATTGATTCTTAGCATCAATCATAAATAATAGTAAAATAGAAAATTTAACCCATAATTAATGAGTTAACTAACTTATGAAAGTTAGTTAATTTGGATTTATAAATCAGATAAAAGTGATATAACACGTGCCGCCAAAAACATACGAAAATGAAGTGTGTGGTATATTAGAGAGACGTACAGGTGACCTTCCTTTTCCAAACCAAGCTCACTACTTGAAGATACTCTCAAGTCTCAAGGAGCTTTCGGGTTTGAGTGTGCCAATGGGATTGGAGTAAAACTAGGATCAAAACTAAATTTTGGTTTGATCTCAAGTCCACCACAAAAAGCTTTATCGTTTTCTTTTTCCTTTCCGTGGTTTTAAAAATCTGCAGAAAACAAAAGAAAAACAAAAGGGATAGCACAGTACAAAATGGATGTCAATACGTCAAGCTGGTGGACTACAAGGTTGCTACTGATTCTGGTTTTAGTCTCAAGCTCCATTTCAGCCCATGAACACCAAAACCTGCAGATAGCAGGTTCAACAAGCAATGATCAGATGAACGAGGTTGAAGCTAATTTTCTGGAGAAAATATTCAACTTGATGAGAGCCTCATCATCAAGGTTGGGTTACCAACACACATGGCCTGTAAGTATATATAGTTCAGTGATACATTTCTGATTTACGTTTGATTTGATTTCAAATGTGTGTATATGTGTTGAAGAAGAAGAAGTAAAGATTATGGGCCCGTTTGGGATAGCGGAGGGAGAAGTGGTTTTTTGCGTCGATGGACTTATGCGATGATTTATTATCTAATGATTTATTTTGATGTGATTTGTGTTTGGGATAGCAGTAGCAGAAGTTGTTTTTGTTTGTGATGGGAAGTTGTTTGGCGTAGGCTTTTAAAAAGATAGATGAGATGGAAAATGGACCGAAAATGGCATTTAATCAAATTCCACACACACACACATATGTATTGTATAAAATGTGATAATTTGGGATAAAAATTAAAATTAAATATAAATTTGCTAAATAAAATAGTAAAATTCCATTAAATAAATTACAACACAATAAAGTCTTAAATAAATCTAAGTCCTACAAGTTCATTTCTCGATTTGATCACGAAGATCATTCATTCGTGTTGATGAGGATCTTCATCAAGTGGATCATCATTATCTTCATCACCCATATTTCCTTCTTCACTTGATCAAATTCCACATCATTTGAGAATATCTCGGATAAAATTATGTATCGCCATCAAAAACTATTATATAAAATTTCAAATTCATTGTTTGGATTTTCTCCTTCCGTTATTCTACAGCGTTTTTTTAATAATCATTTACATAAAATTTCATTTTCATTTTTTCTTCTAAGGACCATTCTCAATTTTAACAGTCCTAGCTCAGTGGATTGCCAATTGTATCAAAAACATCCCAAATCTAAATATATATCGTCCACCAATCCCCTCAGGTGAGAAGCAGAAAAACACAAATCCTCAAGAACAATAACGAAATAAGAAAGATAAAAAAATTAGTATCATAAGTATAATCCGATGATTTAGGGGTGAAGTGTCATTTTACAAAGGGCATGTGAGATCAAGTAATGGGAGATAAGCTAGGGAAGTGAACTTTAACAAAAAACCTCATCACACCTTAAAATTAATTAAAAATAAAAGCAACCCAAACACCTAAAAAATGAATTTTGTGTCTTAATAGACTTATTATCCCATCTAATGGGATAATAAGTCCATTACATGACATTCCCAAACAGGCCCTATATGTGGATGAATGGGTTTAATGTGATGCAGAAAATGAAATTTGGATGGAGGATTGTGGTGGGGACCATAATAGGGTTCTTTGGAGCAGCTTTTGGAACGGTGGGTGGAGTTGGTGGGGGAGGCATATTTGTGCCTATGCTTAAATTGATTATTGGTTTTGATGCAAAATCAGCTACGGCTATGTCTAAATGTATGTAAGATTTAAACATTTATTTTAATGCTTCTCTACTTTAATTAATTACGTACAAAACCTGGACCAAATCCCAAGAAAATAATATATTTTTTTGGTACAAGTGAAAAAATAAATTTTTACATAGTACATATATTTTGTTTTCTCATGTGCCGAACAACATCTTTTTTTTTTCTTTTGTTTTTCCTTATCAGTCTCATCTTCACCCCTAAATTAAAAAATGGATGATTTAAATTTAATATTTTATAAAATTATTATAATAATATTTCATAAATTAAATTTTTCTATGTTGTTTGTATAAATTAAAAGTTATGAATTACGTAGATCATATTTTAAAATTATTAATTTTATGTTTATGAATGATTTTATAAAATATTAAAACTCAACCATCCAATTTCGTAATATAAGGGTGGATATAATATTCTGAAAAGAAAATACGGGAGAGGAAAAAGAGACAACACAAATCCGTGTTTGTCTATGAGGATAAGTAAAGAGGTACGGATGGAGTATTTATTTTTGGATTTGGCTTTCCTCCTATACTCCTTACCATTTTTTTTCCCTCCTTTTCCCTTTTCTGCCGTTGGATTAAGATTTCAATGATCAAGATTTATTATATGATAAAAATATTATTATAAGAGAAAAGGAGGGGAATGTATGGTTAAAAAGGATGATAAATCTGGACCGTCGAGATCTTAATCCAACGGTGGAAAAAGAAAAAGGAGGAAAAGGATAATAAGAGGTATAAGAGGAAAGCAAGTCCGATTCGGGGATGGTAAAAAAATATTATTTTCGAGAAAAATAAGGCATTTTAATTTGGAAAAGTCCCATATAAATTAATCTAAAATGCTGAAATCATAGATTAGTCCACCTGATTCAACAAATTCCAAATTAGATAACGGGAGCAATTTAGGTTTTAATTAGGATATGTGAATGTTGGACTTTTACCACATTACCCTTCAGTTTTTTTTTTTTTTTTAAAATAGCAGAGTTGGTCAAGGTGGGATCTCATTCCACCATGTATATAGGGAGAATCCCAGAAAAAATCCTCTAAAATTTCAAATCAGTGATTTTCCAGTAAAATGTACTGTGAGTTTTTTTTATTAAGTGTAGTTAATCTCTTATCAATTATAGGAAACAAACCTGATTTGAGATTTTGAAATTTTAGAGGTTTTTTTTTTTTTTTTGGATTTTCTATATATATATATATAAGGTAGCTAGCTAGCCTTTATTTTGATTATGGTAGTTGGATATAACTTGAATTTTGATGTAATATGTATATGGACTTGTGTGTGTGTCATGAAGGCATGATAACAGGAGGAGCAGGAGCAACAGTGTTATACAATCTAAAGCAAAGACACCCAACCAAGGATCTGCCCATGATAGACTATGATTTGGCTCTTCTTTTTCAGCCTGTTTTGGTTCTTGGCATCAGTATTGGAGTCATTTTGAATGTCGTTTTTGCTAATTGGATGATTACTGTTTCCTTAATTGTCATTTTCCTCTGTATGTACCAACTCTAACCACACCATCTTTATTTTCTCACCTATATAATTAATTTTATATATATTATCATGTTTTTAAATAATCCTTATCGATTTCTAATGTTACTTCTTATTATTATTCAACAGTCATTTCAACTAAGGCTTTCTTAAAGGGTGTTGAGACACGGAAAAAAAAAGAAACCATCCTTAAGATCGTTCTTCATCTTCCACCTGTTCATGATGTTCTTTAATTTTCTCGTTTTTAATTTGGAACTCCATTTTGATGCATTAATTATTATTATTCCTTATTCTTATTTCAGGAGATTGTTGCTAGACAGGCGTTACAATTGAATGGTAGGTAATTAATTAAATGGGAATGAAATGATCAGACATATAAAAACTCATATATGATTGGGAGAATTAATCTACGAGTCAGCTAATTGTTTTTCTTCTTTTGATTAGGTTCTTATAGTTTTACCTGATTTAATTTGACCTGTGATTATTAGATAATGGTGAGAGGAATGAAGATGGAGGATTATACGAGGCTCTACCATCAGGTCCAAACGATGAAAATCACATAGCAAGGCCACCAGAACCAAGGAAAGAAAAGGTTAGAAAAGTTATATGTGTGTGTGTAGCTGGCTAGCTAGCTAGAGAGCACATCGTCGTATTGCGTCAGCAATATTATATTATATAATCCATAATGAAGCTATTATTATTAATTAGTTGTTTGAGAGAATGAAACGTACGTAGACGACGCATATTATGGTTTAATTTCATGCAGGTTTCTCTCATTGAGAACGTTCGATGGAAGGAAGTAGGGCTTCTTTTCGCTGTTTGGGTCATCATACTTGCCTTGCAAATTGGAAAAGTAGATACCTTAATTAACTTCCATGCTTGACTATAAATATAAATGGATAATTCCCATGCAATTTTGGTTACATAACATGTGTTTTTGGAGCAGAATTACACCGTGACTTGTTCGGCATACTGGGTATTGAATCTTCCGGTAAGTAATAAGTAATAAGTACGCGAGAGGAGAGTTTTGTTTTGACTGGCGTTTGTAAGAACGCTTCTTCTAATACGAGTTGGTGATGATGAACAGATACCAGTGGCAGTGGGAATGACATCATACCAAGGAGTGATGCTGTACAAAGGGAAGAGAGTGATAAGATCAAAGGAAGGAGCACCACCACAATGGAAAGTGCATCAAATAATACTCTATTCTACGTGTGGTGTTGTTGCTGGTATGGTTGGTGGCTTGCTTGGCCTTGGTGGTGGCTTCATTCTTGGCCCTCTTTTCATTGAGCTTGGCATCCCTCCTCAGGTAAAGAATTCATCACCGATAACTAATTTGTAAAGAATAATAAAATCAACCTGGTAGATTGAGTCCCGAAGCGATTGTCGTCATGTGATCCAGAAGTCACAGGTTCAAATTTTGGAAACAATCACTCTCTTTATGGGGTAAGGTTGCATACATCTACTTCTCCTAAGAACTCCTCCTAAGAACTGTGCACTTGCTAGGTTGCCTTTAAGAAAATTATTTATAAGAAATATGCAATATTGGTTATCTAAAATATATCATTTAATTATTTACATTAAAAACATGGAAAACCCCTTAATAAATGCAATTAATAGAGATGATTTAGATAATAATTTATAATTTTGAGAGACAAAGTGAACTTATATCTTATAATTTAGGGTCAAAAAAAACTTTTCACCACCCATAACTAATTTGTAAAGAATAATAAAGTCAGTCAGATAGAGTGAGTCTGAGTCTCAAAACAAACCTGTTCATTGCCTCTTACATTCAGAAGAAGAGTATTTTGTTTTTCTTCTCCGCCAGTTTTTGGAATATTAAGGACAAATGATATGACTATGCAGGTGTCAAGTGCCACGTCGACTTTTGCCATGACATTTTCTGCATCAATGTCCGTGGTGGAGTATTATCTTCTAAAGCGTTTTCCTATTTTTTACGGTGAGTATAGTGTATCATTATTACTGACCGAATTATATATTTTGATTATTTTCACTGCATAATAATCTATTTCCATATATATATATATATGTTCACTAAAAAAAATATTTTTTTGCAGCTCTTTATTTTGTGGGTGTATCCATTATAGCAGCAGCTTTAGGACAAAATGTGGTGAATAAGCTGGTAGCCATATTAGGCAGAGCTTCTTTGATCATTTTCATTTTGGCCATCACAGTTTTTGTGAGTGCAATATCACTAGGTAAGTGTCATTACTTAATAATTATTTCTCCCCACATTTTGTTTTTAATGTTTTTTGAATATGATTGCAGGTGGCGTGGGCATAGCAGAAATGGTGGAACAGATTGAAAAGAAGGAGTACATGGGTTTTGAAAATCTCTGCACCTCAACCGGCTAGAAATTTAATCAATTCTGTCTTTTATTTTTCTTCAAATTAATAATTTCTTCATTTGCTGGAATACGATTCTTGAGCCAACCGACCTTTTTGTCCAGTCGTACTACGCCTTTGTTTGTTTATAATGAAGATGGCTGAAAGCTAACATTGAAAGAAGGAAATTACATGATAGAGGAATTTAATCAAAAACACTCTTGATCTATTCAGATCCTTAAATGATTAGGACATACATAAAAAATTACAGAATTGGAAATACTCATTTTCGTTAAAGCATCTGCAACTTTATTGAATTCACGTGGGAGCACTCGAACATCCACCTGCCAATCCATTTTCAACATTTCCCTGGCTTTCAATACCAAATTGCTCATAGTACAACAGGAGTAATCTAAAATCATACTAACAATTTCATCAGAATCAGGCTCTGGAATGATCTTCTTTAACCCCAAATCCTAAGCCAGCTGAAGACCTTCCGCAACAGCCCATTCCTCTGCAGAATTTGCTTGGCAAACACCAATCATTCTAGTAAAACCCACAACCCAATTGCCCAGTGAATCACGCACTACACCACCACAACCTGCCATAGAAGTTTGTAATGCCATAGCTCCATCCACATTCAACTTGAACCAGCCATGTGGAGGTTTTTCCCAACCCCTCATCTGTCCACCTACTATCTGATTCGACAGTCCCTCAAAACCATCACATGAAACAAATCTATTCCAGGTCATAGACAAAACAACAACAAGATTACATGGCTTAATAAAATTACAATCAAATATACAATTGTTCCTCCATTCCCAAAGTTTCCAAATAGCTACTCCAAAAAATAATTTCCAACTCCCTTCCCATTTCCTTCCAATCTGATTGTTAAAGTTAAATACCAACCAGTCCCATAAATTTAAAGAGAAGAAAGATGACGCGTACCTTGGTTTAATTAAACTAGTCCACATGTTTCTTGCATACATGCAATCTCTCAAAATATGCAAAGTGTCCTCCAACTCTAGTACAATGATTACACAAAGTTGAACTATTCGACCATGTACTCCGCCACACATTCGTTGGCAGTTTACCTAACGAAGCTTTGCACATAAATACTCGTAATCTTTCTGCTCTTTGTTTGTGTGTGTGACTTTGACCAAAAAAAAGTTTGTGTGTGAGAGTTTGTTACAATAACTATTCTTGACGCTGGTGAAAGGCATCTTTGGAGAAATGGGCCTTGGACAAGATCTTCTTCTTTATTATTGGGCCGCATGGGCCCCATGTATGACTTATTATTTGTAAAATTAAAAAGGCTCGTTTGGTTCGATCTCATTGCACCTTAAAGTGCAATGCAATACGATGCAATGGTAGTGTAATGCAATATTAATTACATAGCTAGTATTTGGCTTAATTTTTAAATAAGGTGTAATGAGTTATTTTTTTAATAATTATTTAAAATTTAAATATCACACAACCTATTTTACCCTTAATTTAATCTTTGTAGAAAAAATAGTTAAAAGCCATCGTATTTGCTTCATTATAACCGTCACGCTACCTCATTGAGGATCTTAATGGTTTGGTGGTGGAGGCAATGATAACGGTGGTGTGGCGGTGGTGACGGTGGCAATGACAGGAGATGACAATGGTAGAGGATGAGGTAGTGGCGGCAATCAGGGGTGGCTGCAGTGGAGGTGGAGGAGGAGGTAGTGGTAGTGGCAGCGCCAACGACAAAGGTGGTGGTGGCGTGACGACGATGGAAAAAGAGATGGTAGTGGTGGCGGTGGCAAGTGTTGACGGCGACAACAATGGAGGAGGAGGTAGTGGAGGTGGCAGCAATTGTCATGGCAGTTGCGACGACGACGGTGGCAGGAGCAACGATGGAGGAGAAGGTAGTGGTGACGATGACAAGTGGTGACAACGACAACAATGAAAAAAGAAGTGGCGGCATCGGCAACAATGGAGGCTATGGTGGCGACAGTGGAGGAGGTAATGGCAAGTGGTGACAATGACAACAATGGAGGAGGAGATAGTGGCGGCGGCTGTCATGGCGATGATGACGGCAACGATGGAGGTGGCGGTGGGGGGTTGGTGGTGGTTGTGGTGTGGCGTGGCGTGGCGGGTAAATTGAGACAAGTGAAATGAAGACAAATGAGACTATAGGGTAAATTAGACTTTTTAACCATGCAATGGGGAGGGGGTGTGAATGAGGATTACAAAGTTTTTGGTAATCATTATTACCATAGTAAACTCTATTACAATGCTAAAGAACAACCAAACACTGTGTTCTTAGTAATGCAATCATAATTACCATTATAGACATGCAATGAGATTGAACTAAACATGCTCAAAATTATAAATTATTTAAATACTTTTAGCTCAGTGATCTTTAAAAATAGTACACAAACAACCAACAGGTTGGGTTCTATGAAAAAAGCTGGTTCCTTATAATATAACAATTTAAGGTTTAAATCTCTATTGGAAAAAGCACTAATATTTAGTGCCTAATAGTATAGTGGCTCCAACATAATTGTATCAAAAAACGTACACAAATATATCTTGAATGTGGTTTATAGAGACTGAAACTAAAGAAATGACGTGAGGTGTTACACTTTTCAGAGGCAAAAATGGTCGATCCTATCTGGATTCTCACTTTTCATTCTTTTCCCAATATCTTTTTATAAGTTTGTTTTTTGAGTAAATGATGGTCTCTGGCTAAATTATTAAAGTTGGGTCTTTCATGGTCTGCCATTATATACTCTATAAACCAGACGTTAGAGATCATAGTGTAGCATTTAAGTGTGTCATTAAATGACTTGTTCATAAGCAATCAAATCACATACAGCTCCTGCATATTTCACAATTTACAAAAGCATTAACTTTATTACCACAAAATGTTCACAAACTCACAAAAAAGAGAACTCAATGATAGGTGCAAGTATTCTTCTTGAACTTAATGGGTTTGGATCAGGAAGAGCTGAGAACCAAAGGGCAAGTGATTTGCTTGTAGTGGTTGGTCCTCACAAGTTTTCCAACCACATTTCCTCTTGAACGTATCTCAAACTTGAGCGTGAGTGGAACATCAACCCCTGTTAGGGACGGTGTAATAGCTGATCCAGCCCCGTATAGTGGAACCTTGTTCCCTTCCAAGTTCACTGACACAACTCTCTTACTTCTTCTTGGCTGATAATATTTCTTTAGCTGCATCCATACACATCAACAATCGATATATGTGTGTGTTATATTTTTCTTGAATTGAATTGTCTTGATGAAGTGTGACGAGTGAAGAAGCAAGTGTCAAGATTTACATAGGGTTTGTTTGAATTAACGTTGGCAAAAGTGAGTTTTATCCTAACTGAATTTTGCAAAGTAAAACTCCTTTAGTACAATATAATTCATGTTTGAATAGATTTTTATAAAAAAAGACAATTCCAAATAAAGTTGTTCGGGTGATATATTGAAAAATCAATTTTTAGAAGATTCATATAGGTTAAAAAGTCAAAAGCAAAAAAAAAAAAGTTGTTTAAACTTTAACGTGATTTTTGGGCAAAAAATCAATAGCCGACTACTATTTACGTTCGTTCGTAAAAGTTTACTCTAAAAAGTAATCGAGATTTAAATTTTGGGTTAAATACCAATTTTACCATGGAAGTATTGGTAATGGGCACTCAAAGACTTGAAAGTTTTTTGGTATCATTTTTTCCTTAGAAGTTTAAAAACATAGTAATCTTCTTGATCGGTTGATCTTGGAGTTGGATCGTTCATTTCTCTTTGTAAACTTCTAGGGCAACCTTCAAAAACATGTCAAACATTATTTCTTTTTTCATCAAACTAGCCTTTATTTTATTGTCCCACTTAGGCTATGTTAGGTTTGAGGGGAGGTTAGGGGAGGGGAAGAAATTTTTTGACCAAATTACCCATAGGAAATTTTAAAAATTACATAGCTTTTTGCATCGTTTTCCGTACATTAACTTTGTAAGCATATCACATCATGGGCATATCTAACTTTTCACACTAGGGAGAGGCACTCATCTCCCTCCCTCACCTCCAACCAAACATAGCCTTAGGCTTCCTAAAATCATTCCAAACAGGGCCACAGTAAATCAGTGTAAAACTATAAAGATGTTACTCATCTGACCAGATGCCACTGTGATATCAGTAAAGACGAGATTGATGGGAGAGGAAGAGACATGGATTCCAAAAAATGTGGCAGGGTTATACACATTCATGTGCAATGATCCATTTTATTGTGAGCACCTTTGTTGGTACTCCTGTAAAGTCTGAACCCTCCCCCACATACAGATTATGTACTGTCAAGCTCTGCAAATATCACAATTCATCTCAATTTGACAAGTTTGCTATCCATAACCACAGATTTTAAGACTAACCAGTAACCAAACTCCCCTTCTTTTCCCTTTCATCCTTCTCTTACATACCTTTAATTGCTTCAAATAACTTTATCTACTTACAACCGAAGACTTGATGCTCGTCCGGTGATATTGTCTAGTTTGATTATATTAAGAAAATTAGTTAAGTTAGTTAATATGATATACTACATTCTTTTTGTCATATATACCGGAGCTAGTATATTTTTTAAAACACCCTAAACATCTTCCTTAATTTCCTAACCGCTAATTTCCTCTTATCCTTAGTTATTGTTGAGGGAGTGTTTAGAAAAAAGATTGATAAACATAAAAAACATGTCTTATATTTTGGACCAAAATTAACTCTTTATATCTTATGTTAAAAACTAGACAGAACTTATTTTATAGACAGTTTTTGTAATGAAGAGACAGTTAATCATAACTATGAAAAAGCAGAAAATCCACAGTAAACCTTAAATTGAAGATGATGTTTTGAATTGAGACTGACCTTGACGGTAATCTCTGTTTTAAAAGGTCTCCTAGCACCCCAGATGATCAAGCAGAAGACAGTGAAGAGAGCAATGAAGCTAAACAGAGCAATCAGAGCCTGGACTCTTCTAGTGAAGGCCAATTCTTTGAGCTCGTCATATTCACCTTCTTCCATAATCACATTACACTCAGTCCAACCCGTCATTTCTCTTTCTGCTCCCTCCTTTTCTGCCTGAAGATGACCTGAAAATCCCAGAAAATCTGCTCGCCGACGAGTTCCTTGAATGCCTCCCAAAAGAAGGGTGTGAAGGAGACTCCATGGGACTATTGGATATAGGAGTCGCTTGCATTGGCGATGACTTGTCCCCATCGTGAGAATCCCTTGAAGGACTCTGAACATAGTACACTGGTTGCTTTGGAGACCTTGAAGGTGAAGAAGATACTAACCTGGTAATATCTGATTCTGATTTCGCCGAAAGCATGATGATGATGATAAAGGGGATTTCAACTAAAACCCCACTTAGTGTACTACAATATTTCAAGGAAGAGCTGACTTTGAGAATTACACGGAAATTGAGTGATACCCAGAAATTTTTTTCAATGTTTTGAACAGAAATGAATATAACCCAGAAAGCGAAACACAGAAAGTTTTGTGCTTTTTTACTGTGTGTGTGTCACTGTGTTAGTGTGCATGATGAGTGGATGGAGTGAAGAAGAAGAAGTGTGAGGTTTTTTTTTTTCCAAGTGGGAATGCCCAATGAAGAAGATAACATGCTTTTGAAGAGTAAATAAAGTAAGGAACAATGATTTGGGATAGAGAGAAGTGACCAGAACCGCATAAACGGACAGAAACAGAGGAAGTTGGCTAGGGGAGTGTCGGCAGCTTCTTTTAGTGTGTTTGATACATGAAAAATGTTTATTTTTTTATAAAAAAATTATTCTTTCTTTCTATCTATGCGTGGCATAAACTTAGAATAATGATTAAATTCTTCGATCAAATTGTAAAAAGGTTATTCCAACTTAGTGGTCTCTTATTTAAGTCCTAGGTATACAGCTGCAATAATTATTAGCGAGGTGCCCCACAATAGACCTACATTCTTACAAATTGTTTTCGTACGTTACTAGTAGTGCGGATACTTGTGGATTATTTTTTTTTGTTTAAAAAAAAGAATTTGACAAGGGAAAATTACACTCAGGTCCCAAGGAAGGGAATTAATCACAATAAAGTCCCTTGAAATCATAAAATTACAATGAGAAGTCCAGGGGACTTATGTGTAATTATTTGTGAATGTCAAATTACCATTTTGACTTCTACATGTAATTATTTTCATCTCTCACTTCCGGAAAGCCTATTTACAACAACAAATCTTAAATTAACAACATAAAAACGATATATTAACAACAACTTTTGAAAACCCGGATTTTTTCTTCTTCACTTCCGAAGTTTATTTACAACAACAAATACTAAATTAACAACATAAAATGCATATATTAACAACAACTTTTAAAAACCTTGATTTTTTTCTTCTCTCACTTCCGAAGCTATTTACAACAACAAATGTTATATTAACAACATAAAATGATATATTAACAACAACTTTTGAAATCCGGATTTTTTCATCTCTCACTTCCGGAAGCCTATTTACAACAACAAATCTTATATTAACAACATAAAATGCATATATTAACAACAACTTTTGAAAACCTGGATTTTTTTTTCTTCTCTCACTTCCAAAATTTATTTACAACAACAAATCTTTATATTAATAAAGAAAATGTATATATTAACAACAATTTTTGAAAACTTTTGCGAGATTCCCTAATCTAAAATAGGTGCGCATTCAACAAACGAATAGGATAAATCTGGGGCACATTTGAGGAATTTTACTCATAGATCAAGAGCATCAATTTGAGGAATTCAACAAACGAATAGGTTTTTTTTTTTTTTGGGAAATTGAGGCGGAAAAAACCATGAGAATCGAAATTAGATTCAACAAAAATAATTAAGGTGGAAAAGTTGCAGCCAAGAATAGAATCGAGAAAAAAACGGAGCCTACCTCGTCAAGCCGGGATTTAAGCCGTTAGAATAGAACCAGACGAGTCAGAAAGAGAAGAAGAGGCAGAGATGGATGTCGGAATCAGAGAAATGAACCAGAAGAAAAATCAAATATCAACGTCAATTCTTCGATCGTGGTTCATATATCCGCCGGTGATCTCCGTCACCCTTCAATATTCAAGTTCACTGTTCAGGCGTTCTTCTCACAACTCAAACCTTTGAATTCCTCAGGTCTTCGTTCACCGCCACACGTTTCCACCGGTGACCCTTCACCTGCCTCTCATATCCACCGATCTCCTCTCATCCTTTTTGTTCCTTTCACCATGTGGGCTCCTTCTTGTCATTACAATGTTATATAATCCCCACAATTCTATGCTTCCCCTTAGTTAGTCGGACAAGAAGAAGAAGGGTGAGTTAGTCGGACAAGAAGGGAGAGAGGAGAGAGACATGAGAGAGGAGTAGAAGAAGGAGAGAGGAAAGAGAGAAGAAAAAGGGAGAGAGGAGAGAGATAGGAGAGAGAGAGAGAGAAGGTCAAAATGGTCATTTTACATTCACAAATAATTACAACAAGGTCCTTCGGAAACACTTGCAGTAATTTCATGATTTTAAGGGACTTTATTGTGATTAATTCATTTCCTTGGGACCTGAGCGTAATTTTCCCATTTGACAAACTACCTAATCAGACTGTCGGTCCCGGAGTATTTGTCCACGTCTATTTAATTTTACTTGTTATTACTACTTTAATTTTGAAGTGAGAAGCGTGGTCTTAAGTCGAGGTAGAGCATAACTTAGGTTAATGTCTTTTTCTTTGGCTAATACTTAATGCCGAAGATACGTAAATTTTTTCAATTTTAATAATTGATGTATGATATAGATATAATCTCTTTAATTAAGAAAAATATGAAGAAAAATATCAACAATACAGACAACGTTAATAAATCTCCAAATCATAAATGTAAAAAATTACATAATGCATAAGTCAAATCAACTGATGTTGCATAAACCAAATACAACGAGTAGTGCGGTTCTTGGCTAGAACTTGAAAATCTTAATACTATAATGCTTTTCAAATCCTCCTAACCATTATCCTCATACAATAATTCTTGCTAAGAAGAACGTCCATGATGTGACAATTCAGCAAGTCACGAGAATTTAGAATATTTTATGTTACAATGAGAAAAAACATAGGGATTTAATGAAACATGACACAAGAAAGAGAGGATGTGGAGGTATTCATTATTAGTGTGAGAGTGAAAGCCTGTTTGGACTCCCAAAAAACCAGATTTTGGAAAAGTTTGTGCCAAATCCCGATTTTGTCAAAATCATTTTCCACCTAAAACTTAGGTTTTTCAAAATCCAACTTTTTTTTTTAACTTTTCACTTTTTCAAACTCATTTTGCAAAATTGTAGGCCCCACCATAATTAGAGAAACCCCAAAATACCCGCCATTATTTCCTTTAAACGTACCACCAACAACAATGTCTATATAATTTATTTATACATATATATTTGATCTAATTTTTATCATGTTACATAATTTCTTAATGGTAGAAATATAATATGTATAATATTTAAAATACAATATTTATAATATTTTTGAAATATAATGTTTATAATATTTAAAACACAACCTTATTCTTTTAAATGTAATCATACAAAAAACTAATGTCCTTTTTGGTAAATTTGACCTCTAAAAGCTATTCTGATAAAAACCCCTAAACACTATCACTTTTTTCCAAAATAATTCTCTAAAATCTATTCTCCAAAAGCTATTTTTCAAAACCTCGGTTTACCTCGTAAATGGTAAAAAATATTCTCCAAAAGTAACTCCCAAACGGGCAAAATTATATCAATGTCATTTCTATAAATTAAGAAAAATATTATTTAAACTTTAAAATTCTATTGACAATAATAATGAGATTAACGAAGAACAGTAAGAAAGAATTGACATACTTTTGAAATCATTTATTTGAGATTTTGAAGTTAAAGTGGCATTTTTTAAAAAATTGACATACTTGTGAAATCATTTATTTAAGATTTTAAAGTTCAAGTGGTATTTTTTAAAAAAATTTCTCATAAACTAACTTATACTTTTGAACCAATTTTAATTAAATAATGAATCCATTGGCAAGTTAAGCTTTTTATGGTTCGAAGGCACGTCTACTATAAATCCCACTTATGATATATTATAGTAATTTAGTGGCCAAAAAAAATTCATGTACCAACCAATAACTAGATATATAGACAACAAATATGGGAATAACTAATAACCCAATGTGTCATAATTATTTTGGGCCTTGTCTTCAAAGGAAAACAAATTAATGTGACATCAGCACTACATCATTTAAATATCATCTACCAATAAATTAAAGTTTGTTGGAAAACCATAATCACTAAAACTGATTTCATCTTAAATTAAAGCCTAAAAGGGTATTAATAGGGGTTTGCCCCATCTTACCCAATAAGAGAAAAGCCTAAAAAGGGTATAAACAAAAACAACAAAGAATTAGTTGGGTAATAAGGATGTCATCATGGAGAGGGATGGAGATTTAGTGCATGTTTGTAATGTGATTACCACTCTGGTCCTATTTATAAGTCCTTATTGACAAAAAAAAATGGTCCTAAATATAAGTCCAATTTCATGTAATAAATGAGGTTGTGACAATTTTACCCATATTAATTATACTCATGAAGATAGAGAAAGAAGAAACAGTTGAAAAATACCTAATCATAAATAAGTGTAAAGTTGAAAATTTACCCCATAATCATTGAGTTAACTACATTTCCTTGGTATGTGAGATTTGGTTAAAATGAATTTATAAGTAGGACCAGAGTGATACTTATTAAGAGATATAAGGCAAAGAGTTGTTAAAAGTAAAGGGAGAAAAAGACAAAAGAATTTTGCCCTTTGTAGTAATTTCCTACTTGGAATGTCTTATCCCTTCCTCATGACATATACACGCGCAGAGACACAGGGATCTTTCTGGGTTTTGAAGATTGGCTGGCCCTAAGAACTGCATATTTATAATTTGTGATTGTCAGAAACACCCACACACACACACAGATGTATTAGAAAAAGTTATGTTTAGTACTTAATAATGTACTACCAGCTCAGGTCCAAAATATGTTTTGTACTACAAACTATGACCCATATTGGTTCGGAGTAGTATAATATTTGCATTCTCTTAAAAGCATGACACTGAAGAGACTGTAATAGTGTAACTGTGACTGTACTTCAATCAGATAATGGAAAGCATAGATAAGATTTAAGGATAATTGAAGGATCAATGGAAAACCATAACTGCTTTCTAGTCCAAGAAAAAGTATCCAGGCCAAAAGATTGGGTTAAATAAAATTAAAAATTTGTGACAGCGACCGGCTGCATCAAAATCTTTCACCAGCCACTACTATTTGTAATGACATGAAAACAAGTTTTGCACCCTTATGTAGACAGTTCATGTGGAGGAATCAATATCCCAATAATTACTCTTCTCTTAAATCGTGGCTCCACCATGGCTTCATTGTGGCTAGTGGCTACAGAAACAAACAACTATTCATAGAGTCGGTTTGTCTTTCAGGAAGTGTCCAAACCGATCCAATGTAAAAAGTATCTATAAATTGTTTTTTTCTTAAAAAAAATTGCTGCTCACCCTAAATAACTTCAGCTTCCAATTTTTCTTAAAAAAAATTGTTGCAAGTTGGTTCGTTGGTGAAGCATGAATAACCGCTGTTACTGCCAGGTGAGAAACCAGTTTCACCACTTAGTTGCTCATACAGAGAGAACTCCTGCAGAATACATACGATGAGAAACATTCTTCAACTGGGTGCGAAGTCAAATTACCATAATGTAAATATGCTGCTAAAAATAAAGTTCTTTTTCCTCAAAATATCAGCTATCAAATTTTTCATTACTTCAGAAAAGTTGTGAAAAATATCAATTCACCGTATTGATGCTAGTGAAACTTTACATAAGTTTCATCTACATCCATGTTCTATCAAAGTTCTTGAATTTTTAAGGGTGATGTATACCAATCTCCAGAAATACTAGCCTGAACTTATTTTTCAGTCTGATGAAATGTTGGAAAAAGAAACACCTAAGAAAATTTAGAAATTAAAGTCACAGACCTCGATCAAATTACTGGACTCAAAAGTGGCTTGTTGAGGAAATGTGCCTCTAAGTTTTGGATCACAAGTTCTGCCATTGCCTTGCAAGTTTCAATGGTATCAGATCCCACATGAGGCAAGAGCACAACATTTTCAAGGCCAAATAACTGTTCAGGCACCTCTGGTTCATCTTCAAACACATCAAGCCCTGCCCCAGCTAGTCTTCCTTCAGTTAGTGCACACACAAGCTCAGGTTCATCCACGTGTTTCCCTCGCCCAATGTTGTTGAGTATGCCTTTTGGTCCCAATGCATCAATAACTTTACGATTAACAATGTGATATGTCTCTTTGGTAAGAGCACAAGCAACAATAAGGATTTCAGAATTGGCTACCAAGTCTAAGATATTGGAGTAGTACTTATATCCTGTTTCTGGTTTTTCAGTTCTTGAAAGGTAACTAACTGGACACCCAAAAGCTATAGCTCTCTTTGCTATTGCTGAACCAATCCTTCCCAAACCAATAATTCCAACCGCTCTGCCACTGAACTGAAATGCACAATATAATTCAATACGAAAATGTAGAAGATCTTGAAAAGCTAGAAATTAAACTCCACATCCTCCCACATTGCAAGAGAATTCAGATTAGAAGTACCAATGCTAAGATTATGTCAAGCAAACTTCAGAAATAGTCCAGGCATTCAGGAGCATGCATGACAGTGAGTTTTCTATTGTTCAATTGTTCAGTCAAAATTCTCTTAATGTCCAGGTATCTCAAAAAAAATAATGTACTACTACCGGTTCTTACTACCGGTTCTTAATGTAAGAGCATGTTGACTAATTTGGGCAAATTAATGGAGTTAGTTATATTCTTCCGCCCTTAATTAGTTAAATTAGTTAATATAACGTATATTCTTCCACCCTTAATATAAGAGATATTTGAAAAGTTCATTTTAATTCTAAATATAAGACATAGGTTTTATATTTGTCAATCTTTTCTTAATTTAGCCCAATTAATGCTCCCTTAATAATAATCAAGGAAAAGAGGGAATGATGAAATTAAGAAAAATAACTAGAGTGTTTTAAAAAGTACATGACATATTAACTAACCCAACTAAATTTCTTAATCTAATCAAATTAGATAAATATATTTTATATTAAGGATCAGAGAGTATTTTTAAAACATAACCACTTTCTTTAATTCCCTTATTTTCACTCCTCCTTAATTATTGTTGAAAGAGAATCAATAAGAATGAATTATGAAATGATTGATGTAACGGTCTCCTAATTTACCATACATTTAATAATTACAAAACAATTGATTAATCCATTAAGTACCGATCGAAAAGGATGAAACCAATCACAAAAGTCTACTATAGTAAAAAGGATTTAACCAAAACACTTAAAGAATGATGATGGTAGAAAAATGAAGACGTTTACCGCTAACAATATACAAAGTCAGCACATTATTACTAAAAGAGGAGGTTTACATTTGCACAATGCAAACCTACCTCCAAGCCTTCCCTAAAGATATCACATTATGAACCTTGCCTGAAAAATGGTAAAAGCAATGAGATGAGTCACACAAATGGTTTCTTATCATAATTCTTCTCGATAATATTATTAAACTTGTTAACAAGATTGACCCACCCCTCTTTACTAAAATGTGTATGAGGCCTATTACCAGCTTTAACCTCCTCAACACAAACTTTCAAGAAAGTTTTAGTATTTAAATCATTCCATTTTGCCTTCGCAGAACTGACATTCTCAAATTGTATAGATGTTATACGAGCTAGCTTCGGAGCCATTCTAAACTCAAATAAAGGAATAGTTAAAACTAGCGTGGATATCAATCAACATATATATTGAAACAAAAAATAATAGTACACTTCAAGTTAATTATTAAAATTAAATACCTTATACAACACTTTATCACAATGAATAGTGGGATTGAACTTGATTGACTTGTATTGTTCCTTGGATGCCGGCTTGGATTATAAACAAACATGCAGGTGCATGGCGTGCGTGTGGTACAGAGCCATGTTTATGTTTTGAGGCTTTGGGCTTTGGGGTTTCAAGATCCCTTGAGATTACTACATTATTGTTGAGTAGAGCCGGGAAATTGGATCGGGTCGTCGGTGAGTAGTTAAACCTGGCGCTTTTTGAGGATCGGGCTTGAAAAATAGACGAGATATTTGAAATTGGCCCTGAAAGGCCTCGGGCTTAAACGGGCTGGCCCTGGAGGGTCTCGGACCGGCCCTGCAGACCATTTTCACTGTAGCTTTTTCTTTTTCTTTTTAAATTTATTAATTTATATATATATATATTGTATTTGTTATAGAGTTATTATATTTATCCATTTAACTACAAATACATAATAATTATACTCTAATTTTATGATTTGGTTTATTATTTGTTGCAAATAAAGATTATGGATGTGTTCATGATGCGGGAGAAGAAATTCATGATATTCTTACACTCGTGGCGCTACTACTCAAAGTGAAGAACAATCAAATGTCGTTAAAATTGATAATAGTGGCGAAGATGACGATAATAATCATATGAAATCTTAATGTCATTAAGTGATATACTTTTTTATGTTTTATGTGAGTTATTTGTGAGCATAGTTTCTTTTTGATTATGAATTAGTATTTGTGTTTATTTATTGGATGATTCGTGTTGTAATTTACTAATTATATATATTTTTAAAACGGAGAAAAAATAGTTAAAATTTGAAATAATCTTGACTGGTTTCTAGGTAGGACTTTAAAAAACATATATTTTTTTACTACGCCAGCCAGGTGTGCGATTTCCAGCTCTATTGTTGAGATAACTTTTCAAACAAACATGCAGGAGTATATTGGTTGGTGACAACATCAGTGTTGGGAGCTTCATAGACAACAATTAAAAGCGTATAACCAATTAAACGGTCCTAGTGTCCCTATGTCCACACCCATGCATCTTTATTTATTGTTCTTATCAAAAGTAACAACAGTTATGTACAGTAACAAGAATGTGAAAATAAGAATCCGAGGCCTTTGTACTCAAAAAGAAACAAAAAAAAAGCAGAAACACCTGCGGATGGGTTTTAATTATGGCGCAGTATATCTATAAATCCCAACGATATAAACCCTTTACGATTTTCCATAATTCTTAACCAAGGAGAAACAGAGATATAAAATAATCCAATCTTAAATAATTTGGACTGATTAATTAGAAACCCAGAAAATAAAATCAGGAACAGAGATACAACACAAAATAATCCAAGAGAAAATAAATTCAGATCCTAGTTACACAAAACTCAGAAAATAAAATCAGAAATAGAGATACAATCTTACAATCAAATCCCAGAAGAAATCGTTTACTTGTAAGAAAGGAAAAGGAAGTATTGCCGAAATTGTTGAAGATGAAGATGGCGCGAGACGCCGCGCACGAAGGAAGGAGACGCTCGAACAAATTAAGGGTATCGGGTGTCAAAACAAAAGACTAGTCATTTATTTCTTTTATTCTTTCTCTTCTATCGCAGTAGCTTTTCTCAGAAGCTGCAAACTGTAGCTTAAAAAAAAAAGCAGAATTTTGGGATTTTTTGCTGCTTTTGTTTTTTAAAAAAGTTGTTATCCAAACCAAGGTTCTGAAACCCGGACCGGTCATTTGAACCGGTCGGGAGTCTTGGGTTAAGGGTTAGTGAGTCGGA
This sequence comes from Acacia melanoxylon, assembly GCA_019022615.1. NCBI lineage: Eukaryota > Viridiplantae > Streptophyta > Magnoliopsida > Fabales > Fabaceae > Acacia > Acacia melanoxylon. The sequence continues at coordinate 9,103,556 of JAFJYJ010000010.1, forward strand.
TCGGAGTCAGGCTGGCAGCCGGTGAGGTATAAAAAATAAGAAAATAATTAATTTCTTATCATACCAACCTAAATTTGACATACTATATATTATTTCAATATTTTGGATCAGTGACAAAATAATCATATACTCAAATATTTGTGACATATTCAGATATTCTTAACAATTTTCTTTACAACCTACATTTGACATCCACTAAGCAGAGCCAACCGAAAACAGAGAAACCACAATAGCTTCAGGAAAACCAAAAAACGAATCCAAATCAAATCCATATGACATCCAAAAGTGAAAAAAAGGAAAAAAAAATGAGGGAGATTGTTTTTTTAAAAAAGGGTCTCGACCGTGACCCGTCGGTCACCGGGTTCACCGGTCGATCGTTTTGCACCAAACCGGACCGGTTTTACGGCCGGTTGGCCGGTTCCCGGTCTGAACTGGCCGGTCCGGCACTAGCTGTGGCTCTAAGAGTCAAATGAAGTAATCTTAATTTCTGTATTAGATTTCTTTCAATTTTTTGTATATTACATATATATCTACCTCCGGTCCTAATTATAGGAGCACTTTCGTAGTGCAATTTGCATTACAAAAGTCTTTCCTATAATTAGGGACCGGAGGAGTATTATATTTCAATCTTTTATTTATGATATAATATTTTTTATTTTTTTGCCCCATGTCGTTAAAATTTAAGGTCAGGCATTTGGGTAGGCTGTGGTTGAGACAAAAAGTCCATCAACCCTTGGGATAGCTTCAAGGGTTGATGAACTTATTATAAAAAATAGTTTATGATAGAAGTCACTTTTTTCAACTATTGGAAAAAAATATTAGAGATAGATGATCCGATAAGCGATGTCTTATTAAATATACGTTTGTATGCATTCTAATTTATCTATTGTAGATTTTTTTAAAATAATAATTTACTTCTTTTTATCAAATTTAAATTTAAATTTTTATCTTCAATTATCACAATATGTAAAACTAATATATATATATATATATATATATATATATATATCTGTGCGTATGGGGTATTCGATAAGATTTATACCATTTTCAATCATTTTCCATCTCAAATGAGTTTTCAAACGCTATTTCAAAAAAGAGCCCATTTGGAAGAAAGTTCTTACATCATTTATTATCTTAAACACAAATCATATCAACAATCTTACTTTTATCCTATCTTTTGTTTGCAAAAATTCATCTAGAAAAAAGTAACTTCTACCCGCTATCCCAAACGGGCATTAACATACCACCACTCACTCCTTTGTTATTAGCATGGTTTGTGAAACCGGACCGGCCGGTTCAGATCAGAAACCGGCCGGGAAACCGGTCGGTTTAGGGTAAAACCGGACTGACCCGGTGAACCCGGACGGGTTACAAGGGTCACCAGGTCAGACTTTTTTTTTTCAAAAAAATAATAATAATTAATTTCTCCTTTATTTTTTTTTTATTTCTCCCTCAATTTTTTTTTTTTTTTTCACTTTTGGATGTCATATGGGTTTGATTTGGATTTGTTTTTTGGTTTTCCTGAAGCTATTGTGGTTTCTCTGTTTTCGGTTGGCTCTGCTTAGTGGATGTCAAATATAAGTTGTAAAGAAAATTGTTAAGAATATCGAATATGTCACAAGTATTGGAGTATATGATTATTTTGCCATTTGATCCAAAGTATTGAAATGATATATAGTATGTCAAATTTAGGTTGGTGTGATAAGAAATTAATTATTTTCAATTTTTTATACCTCACTAGTTCCCCAGTAGGGTTGACTTTTGACATGCCACTAACCTTAACCGTCTGCTGACCGGTTTTCCGGGTTTCAGAACCTTGGTTATTAGTGACTTGCCTCATTTTCAAAAGCTAAGAAAAATATTAAATGGATAATTTTTTTTAAAAAATATTTACCCTTATTTATAAAAGGATGCACACTTTCTCGCACATCTTTTTATCCTTTGGCATTTACACTTATATCTTTTCTATGTGTTCAACCAATAGTGGTTAGGCGGTAAAATTGATAAAACCTTATTTATTATCCTACAAGTATTTTGAACATAACTTTTTGGGTACAAAGTGACTTATAATAAGGTACTGATCAATGATAAATTAAACCTCGAGGATGCTTTATCGCCTTTCCTTGCTTCTGAAAAAAAAAGGATTGAGGAAAATAAACTCCCTTCAACACTTGCGCCCACAAAACAATATGTACAATTCAAAATTCTGCAAGCTGTGTTTAGCAAGGTGAGCTGAGAAAATAGATTGAGTCCGCTGGGTCAGGTTTCCTAATAAGCATGATGATTTTAGGATCAATGGGTTTCAAGGCCACCCTTTTAAGCTAGAAACTGTCAAGAGTTGACCTGTTTTATCCAGAATAATATTATTATTTTTTCACCTGAGGTGTGTTTTAACCTTTTTTATAATTATTTTTGTTCAATTTCCTTATCTATTAATTATTTGAAATTGTTTTAATCCTTTCTAAATTATATGATCAAATATGTTGCAAAAATATCAAAATATATACACATTATCAGGGATCATTTTCTACTAGCTAGTGTTCATGATAACGGTTTGATTGGTTTATTTTTATTTATTTGGATTTAGTTTGACACTAGTTGACTAATACTAGTACTTATTATTTGAATTAAAAACGTTATGAGATATTTTATTTGAATTTTGTTTATATGAAAATAAGTAAGAAAATAGTTAACATTTCAAAAGGACTAAACTCAACAGGCTACGCCCGAGCCCACAAATTCAAGAGAGGGGTTTCAACTTTAGGGATACCTTTAATAAAGAGACATTTTCAGAGAGCCCATCAAAGGCTGGCATGTAGAACCTAATAAATTTTTATACCCATAAACTATTGATATTCTATAAACTTTATACATAAAAAGTATCAATTCAGGTAATTCTCACTGATAAAAATTCCAACAAGGGACTTTTTCTATACCGTGAGTCTGTGCTAAACGGTCAAAATCTAAAATCTAAAAATTATTAATAAAGATAAAATCTTAACTATAATTTTTTTCCTTAAAAAACCATCAGTAAAATTTTTTAAATCACAACAGTTGAAAATGTATTTATAGAGGGAGCAATGGGTCCGACTTTTCTCATGTGACGATGTTGTCCTATTATTGTTCTGCTCAAGGACCCCATAATAGTAAATACGAGTCAGTCCCTACAAAGAGACTCACGTAAGGGGATGTGGAAGGAAATTAAATCCTTCCTCAAATTATTGTTCATATAACCTATCAATACGGCGGCTGCAGAAATCAGCAGGGATGTTGGAAGGAAATTAAATCCAACGTACGAAACAAATGACACACAGGGAAGAAGAAGAACAACAACTGGTAGAGATTGAGCTGGTAGTTATAACTTACAGCCATAACTCAAAGAACCTCCACTTTAAGTCCCTTGATATTTTTGGAATAACACTTTTGCTTTTCTTATTATCCATTCTTGGAATTAAGAGATAATTTGAAGTAACGCAAAGAGAGTACTACCCTATTCCTATTTATAAGTTGAGTTTCAGAGTAATAAATACATTTTTTACAATTTTGCCTCTATTAATTGAAAGGGTTAAGGTGCAAAAATGTATATATGTTTCACCCCGAGAAGCACCCAATACCAAGTTTTTTTTAGGTGTAAAAGTGATTATGTGGTTACATAATAGGTGCAAAAGTCACATGAAGTGTTGGGCCCTTGTCGGGATAAAACACATGTATATTTTTACATTTTACCCTAATTGCAATAAACAAAAATAATTTATTCATGTTGATTCTTAGAATCAATCATAAATAAGAGTAAAATAAGAAATTTAAACTATAATTAATGAGTTAACTAACTCGATCTCATTGGAATGTGAACATTAACGTTAGTTAATTTGGACTTATAAATTAGACAAAAGTGATATAACACCGCCAAAAACATGCATTAAATGAGAAAATGAATTGTGTGTGACCGTATTAGAGAGACAGAGAGACAGGTGGAAAATTAAATCATATACTTGACAATCCTTTTTCCAAACCAACCTCACTACTTGAAGAAACTCTCAAGTCTCAAGGAGCTTTCCGGGTTTGAGTGTGCAGTGCGATTGAAGTCAAACTAGGATCAAAACAAAATTTTGCTTTGATCTCTCTAGTCCACCAAAAAAGCTTTATCGTTTTCTTTTTCCTTTCCGGGGTTTTAAAAGTTTGCAGAAAACAAAAGGGATATACATTGAAGCACAGTACAAAATGGATGTCAATACGTCAAGCAGGTGGACTACAAGGTTGCTACTGATTCTGGTTTTAGTCTCAAGCTCCATTTCATCAGCCCATGAACACCAAAACCTGCAGATAGCAAGTTCAAAAAGCAATGATCAGATGAACCAGGTCGAAGCTAATTTTCTGGAGAAAGTATTCAACTTGATCAGACCCTCATCAAGGTTGGGTTACCAACACACATGGCCTGTAAGTATAGTTCAGTGATACATTTCTGATTTACGTTTGATTTGATTTCAAATGTGTGTATATGTGTTGAAGAAGAAGAAGTAAAGATTATATGTGGATGAATGGGTTTAATGTGATGCAGAAAATGAAATTTGGATGGAGGATTGTGGTGGGGACCATAATAGGGTTCTTTGGAGCAGCGTTTGGAACGGTGGGTGGAGTTGGTGGGGGAGGCATATTTGTGCCTATGCTTAAATTGATTATTGGTTTTGATGCAAAATCAGCTACGGCTATGTCTAAATGTATGTAAGATTTAAACATTTATTTTAATGCTTCTCTACTTTAATTAATTACAAAACCTGGACCAAATCCCAACTGGGATTGATCATGCAAGTACCATTTTTTGGTGGAAAAATATTTTTTTTTTGGTACAAGTGAAAAAATAAATTTTTACATAGTACATATATTTTGTTTTCTCCTGTGCCGAACAACATCTTTTTCTTTTTTCTTTTGTTTTTCCTTCTCAGTCTCATCTTCACCCCTAAATTAAAAAATGGATGATTTAAATTTAATATTTTATAAAATTATTATAATACTATTTCATAAATTAAATTTTTCTATGTTGTTTGTATAAAAGTTATGAATTACGTAGATCATATTTTAAAATTTTAAAATTATTAATTTTATGTTTATGAATGATTTTATAAAATATTAAAAAGCTGAACCATCCAATTTCGTAATATAAGGGTGGATATAATATTCTGAAAAGAAAATACGGGAGAGGAAAAAGAGACAACACAAATCCGTGTTTGTCTATGAGGATAAGTAATGAGGTATGGATGGAGTATTTATTTCTGGGGATTGTAAAAAAATATTATTTTTGCAGAAAAATAAGGCATTTTAATTTGGAAAAGTCCCATATAAATTAATCTAAAATGCTGAAATCTTAGATTAGTACACCTGATTCAACAAATTCCAAATTAGATAACGGGAGCAATTTAGGTTTTAATTAGGATATGTGAATGTTGGACTTGTACCACATTACCCTTCAGTTTTTTTTCTTTTCTTTTTTCTAATTTTTTAAATTTTAAAAAAAAAAAAAAAGCAGGGTTGGTCAAGGTGGGATCTCATTCCACCATGTATATAGGGAGAATCCCAGAAAAAATCCTCTAAAATTTCAAATCAGTGATTTTCCAGTAAAATGTACTGTGAGTTTTTTTATTAAGTGTAGTTAATCTCTTATCAATTATAGGAAACAAACCTGATTTGAGATTTTGAAATTTTAGAGGTTTTTTTTTTTTTTTTTGGATTTTCTATATATATATATATATAAGGTAGCTAGCTAGCCTTTATTTTGATTATGGTAGTTGGATATAACTTGAATTTTGATGTAATATGTATATGGACTTGTGTGTGTGTCATGAAGGCATGATAACAGGAGGAGCAGGAGCAACAGTGTTATACAATCTAAAGCAAAGACACCCAACCAAGGATCTGCCCATGATAGACTATGATTTGGCTCTTCTTTTTCAGCCTGTTTTGGTTCTTGGCATCAGTATTGGAGTCATTTTGAATGTCGTTTTTGCTGATTGGATGATTACTGTTTCCTTAATTGTCATTTTCCTCTGTATGTACCAACTCTAACCACACCATCTTTATTTTCTCACCTATATAATTAATTTTATATATATTATCATGTTTTTAAATAATCCTTATCGATTTCTAATGTTACTTATTATTATTATTCAACAGTCATTTCAACTAAGGCTTTCTTAAAGGGTGTTGAGACCTGGAAAAAAGAAACCATCCTTAAGAAGGTTCTTCATCTTCCACCTGTTCATGATGTTCTTTAATTTTCTCGTTTTTAATTTGGAACTCCATTTTGATGCATTAATTATTATTATTCCTTATTCTTATTTCGGGAGACTTGTTGCTAGACGGGCGTTACAATTGAATGGTAGGTAATTAATTAAATGGGAATGAAATGATCAGACATATAAAAACTCATATATGATTGGGAGAATTAATCTACGAGTCGGCTAATTGTTTTTCTTCTTTTGATTAGGTTCTTATAGTTTTACACGATTTAATTTGACTGTGATTATTAGATAATGGTGAGAGGAATGAAGATGGAGGATTATACGAGGCTCTACCATCGGGTCCAAATGATGAAAATCACATAGCAAGGCCACCAGAACCAAGGAAAGAAAAGGTTAGAAAAGTTACATATGTGTGTGTGTAGCTGGCTAGCTTAGCTAGAGAGCACATCGTCGTATTGCTTCAACAATATTATATATATAATCCATAATGAAGCTATATATTATTATTAATTAGTTGTTTGAGAGAATGAAACCTACGTAGACGACGCATATGGTTTAATTTCATGCAGGTTTCTCTCATTGAGAACGTTCGATGGAAGGAAGTACTGTTTGGGTCATCATACTTGCCTTGCAAATTGGAAAAGTAGATATACCTCTAATTAACTTCCATGCATGACTATAAATATAAATGGATAATTCCCATGCAATTTTGGTTACATAACATGTGCTTTTGGAAGTAATTACACCGTGACTTGTTCGGCGGCATCGGGTATTGAATCTTCTACAGGTAAGTAATAAGTACGCGAGAGGAGAGTTTTGTTTTTGTAAAGTAATGTATAGTTAGAGAAGATAGGAGAAAGAATGTAGATGAAGAAGAATCAATTGTATTAACATCAAAGAGCAATATGCTCTAACCCATAAGGGTATAACAACAAAGAGCAATAAGCTCATACAATGAGTAACCCATAAGGATTATCTCTAATCAACAAACCCTAACTCTAGAGATATCTAGGAGGGACTTCCCTCTCTAGAGAGAGAGACTCAAATTAACCTCTCTTTAACAAGGTGAGAGCTCCACAGTCTACACACTTACTTATCTCATTAGTTAAGACCCCTTATATAGACTAGGGCCTAACTAATTCACTAACCACTCAACTAACCACCTAATACTTCTAACTAATGGCTAATATACCAACTAACCATATAGTAGTCTAACAGTTTTGACTGGCGTTTGTAAGAACGCTTCTTCTAATACGAGTTGGTGATGATGAACAGATACCAGTGGCAGTGGGGATGACATCATACCAAGGAGTGATGCTGTACAAAGGGAAGAGAGTGATAAGATCAAAGGAAGGAGCACCACCACAATGGAAAGTGCATCAAATAATACTCTATTCTACGTGTGGTGTTGTTGCTGGTATGGTTGGTGGCTTGCTTGGCCTTGGTGGTGGCTTCATTCTTGGCCCTCTTTTCATTGAGCTTGGCATCCCTCCTCAGGTAAAGAATTCATCACCGATAACTAATTTGTAAAGAATAATAAAATCAACTAGGTAGATTGAGTCTCGAAGCGATTGTCGTCATGTGATCCAGAAGTAATAGGTTCAAATTCTGGAAACAGTCACTCTCCTTATGGGTCAAGGTTGCATACATCTACTCCTCCTGAGAACTGTGCACTTACTAGGCTGCCTTTAAGAAAATTAGTTAAGTTAATTATTTATAAGAAATATGTAATATTGGTTATCTAAAATATATCATTTAATTATTTACATTAAAAACATGGAAACCCCTTAATAAATGCAATTAATAGAGATGATTTAGATAATAATTTATAATTTTGAGAGACAAAGTGAACTTATATCTTATAGTTTAGGGTCAAAAAAACCTTTTCACCACCCATAACTAATTTGTAAAGAATAATAAAGTCAACTAGATAGAGTGAGTCTGAGTCTTAAAGCAATTATAGATTGTCGTTATGTGACCTAGAGGTCACGGGTCTAAATTTTAGAAATAGTCACTCTCCTTGTAGAGGCAAGGTGACAAGGTTACGTATATTTACCCCTTCTGATAACTGTGCACTTAATTATTTGTAAGAAATATATATTAGTTATCTAAAATATCCCATTTAATTATTTGCATTAAAAACATGGAAACCCCTAGATATATAAGTACAACTAATAGAGATGATTTAAAGAGTGAATTATAAATTTAAGACACAAAGTGAATTTGTATCTTCTGGGTCAAAACACAAACCTTTTCATTGCCTCTTATATTCAGAAGCAGAAGAGTGTTTTGTTTTTCCTTTCCTCTAGTTTTTGGAATATTAAGGACAAATGATATGACTATGCAGGTGTCAAGTGCCACGTCGACTTTTACCATGACATTTTCTGCATCAATGTCCGTGGTGGAGTATTATCTTCTAAAGCGTTTTCCTATTTCTTACAGTGAGTATAGTGTATTGTTATTACTGACCAAATTATATATTTTGATTATTTTCACTGCATAATAATCTATTTTTATATATATATATATGTTCACACAATTTTTTTTTTTTTTTTGCAGCTCTTTATTTTGTGGGTGTATCCATTATAGCAGCAGCTTTAGGACAAAATGTGGTGAATAAGCTGGTAGCCATATTAGGCAGAGCTTCTTTGATCATTTTCATTTTGGCCATCACAGTTTTTGTGAGTGCAATATCACTAGGTAAGTGTCATTACTTAATAATTATTTCTCCCCACATTTTGTTTTTAATGTTTTTTGAATATGATTGCAGGTGGCGTGGGCATAGCAGAAATGGTGGAACAGATTGAAAAGAAGGAGTACATGGGTTTTGAAAATCTCTGCACCTCAACCGGCTAGAAATTTAAACAATTCTGTCTTTTATTTTTCTTCAAATTAATAATTTCTTCATTTGCTGGAATACGATTCTTGAGCCAACCGACCTTTGGTCCAGTCGTACTGCGCCTTTGTTTGTTTGTTTATTGTTTATAATGAAGATGGCTGAAAGCCAACATTGAAAGAAGGAAATTACATGATAGAGGAATTTAATCAAAAATACTCTTGATCTATTCAGATCCTTAAATGATTAGGACATACATCAAAAATTACAGAATTGGAAATACCCATTTTCGTTAAAGCATCTGCAACTTTATTGAATTCACGTGGGAGCACTCGAACATCCACCTGCCAATCCATTTTCAACATTTCCCTGGCTTTCAATACCAAATTGCTCATAGTGCAACAGGAGTCATCTAAAATCATATTAACAACTTCATCAGAATCAGACTCTGGAATGATCTTCTTTAACCCCAAATCCTAAGCCAGCTGAAGACCTTCCGCAATAGCCCATTACTCTGCAGAATTTGCTTGGCAAACACCAATCATTCTAGTAAAACCCACAACCCAATTACCCAGTGAATCACGCACTACACCACCACAACCTGCCATAGAAGTTTGTAATGTCATAGCTCCATCCACATTCAACTTGAACCAGCCATGTGGAGGTTTTTCCCAACCCCTCATCTATCCACGTACTATCTGATTCAACAGTCCCTCAAAACCATCACATGAAACAAATCTATTCCAGGTCATAGACAAAACAACAGCAAGATTACATGGCTTAATAAAATTACAATCAAAGATACAATTGTTCCTCCATTCCCAAAGTTTCCAAATAGCTACTCCAAAAAATAATTTCCAACTCCCTTCCCATTTCCTTCCAATCTGATTGTTAAAGTTAAATATCAACCAGTCCCGTAAATTTAAAGAAAAGAAAGATGATGCATACCTTGGTTTAATTAAACTAGTCCACATGTTTCTTGCATACATGCAATCTTTCAAAATATGCAAAGTGTCCTCCAATTCAGTAGTACAATGATTACACAAAGCTGAACTATTAGACCATGTACTCCGCCACACATTCATTGGCAGTTTACCTAACGAAGCTTTCCACATAAATACTCGTAATCTTTCTACTCTTTGTGTGTGTGTGAGAGAGTTTGTTACGATAACGATTCTTGACGCTGGTGAAAGGCATCTTTGGAGAAATGGGCCTTGGACAAAATCTTCTTCATTCATTATTGGGCCACATGGGCCCATGTATGACTTATTATTTGTAAAATTAAAAAGGCTCGTTTGGTTCAATCTCATTGCACATTAAAGTGCAATGCAATGCGATGCAATGGTAGTGTAATGCAATATTAATTACATAGCTAATATTTGGCTTAATTTTTAAGTAAGGTGTAATGAGTTATTTTTTTTAATAATTATTTAAAATTTAAATATCACACAACCTATTTTACCCTTAATTTAATCTTTGTAGAAAAAATAGTTAAAAGCCATCGCGTTGCTTCATTATAACCGTCACGCTACCTCATTGAGGATCGTAATGGTTTGGTGGTGGAGGCAATGATAATGGTGGTGTGGCGGTGGCAACGGTGACAATGGCAGGTGATGACAATGGTAGAGGATGAGGTAGTGGCGGCAACGGGAGAGGCGCGACAATCGGGGGTGGCTGAGGTGGAGGTGGAGGTGGAGGAGGAGGTAGTGGCAGTGGCAACGGTAACGACGAATGTGGTGGTGGTGTGACGACGATGGAGGAGGAGATGGTAGTGGTGGCAGTGGCAAGTGTTGACAGCGACAACAATGGAGGAGGAGGTAGTGGCGGTGGCAGCAATTGTCATGGCGGTTGCGATGACGACGGTGGCAGGGGCAACATTGGAGGAGAAGGTAGTGGTGGCGATGACAAGTGGTGACAACAACAACAGAGAAAAAGGAAGTGGCGGCATCGACAACAATGGAGGCTATGGTGGCGACGGTGGATGAGGTAGTGGTGACGATGGTGGCCAGGGACGGAACCAGCAACTGAAATTTGGGGGGGCGAAAATTACATAATAGAACCCAAGTGTTAAATTTCAGCCTATAAAAATTTCAATACTTTCATTTTAGTCCCTCCATAACACATTTAATAGGTACTAAAGTAAAAAAAACTAAAAGTTTTATAGGGCGGAAATATAATTTTCTAAAACTTTGGGTCCTATTTTATAATTTTAGGGGGGGCGAGGGCCACCCCTAGCCCCCCAGGTCCGTCCTTGACGATGGCAAGTGGTGACGATGGCAACAATGGAGGAGGAGATAGTGGCGGCGACTGTCATGGCGATGATGATGACAATGATGGAGGTGGTGGGGGGGTTGGTGGTGGTTGTGGTGTGGCGTGGCGTGGCGGGTAAATTGAGACAAGTGAAATGAAGACAAATGAGACTATAGAGTAAATTGGACTTTTTAACCATGCAATGGGGAGGGGGTGTGAATGAGGATTACCAAGTTTTTGGTAATCATTATTACCATAGTAAACCCTATTACTATGCTAAAGAGCAACCAAACACTGTTCTCTTAGTAATGCAATCATAATTACCATTGCAGACATGCAATGAGATTGAACTAAACATGCTTAAAATTATAAATTATTTAAATACTTTTAGCTCAATGATCTTTAAAAATAGTACACAAACAACCACCAGGGTTGGGTTCTATGAAAGAAGCTAGTTCCTTATAATATGACAAATTAAGGTTTAAATCTTTATTGGAAAAAGCACCAATATTTAGTGCCTAATAGTATAGTGGCTCCAACATAATTGTATCAAAAAGCGTACACAAATATATCTCGAATGTGGTTTACAGGGACTGAAACTACTAAAGAAATGACGTGAAGTGTTACACTTTTTAGAGGCAAAAATGGTCGATCCTATCTGGATTCTCACTTTTCATTCTTTTCCCAATATCTTTTTATAAGTTTGTTTTTTGAGTAAATGATGGTCTCTGGCTAAATTATTAAAGGTGGGTCTTTCATGGTCTGCCATTATATACTCTATAAACCGGACGTTAGAGATCATAGTGTAGCATTTAAGTGTCATTACATGACTTGTTCATAAGCAATCAAATCACATACAGCTCCTGCATTATATAGCTCCTGCATATTTCACAATTTACAAAAGCATTAACTTTATTACCACAAAATGTTCACAAACTCACAAAAAAGAGAACTCATTGATAGGTGCAAGTATTCTTCTTGAACTTAATGGGTTTGGATCTGGAAGAGCTGAGAACCAAAGGGCAAGTGATTTGCTTGTAGTGCTTGGTCCTCACAAGTTTGCCAACCACATTTCATCTTGAACGTATCTCAAAATTGAGCGATAGTGGAACATCAACCCCTGTTAGGGACAGTGTAATAGTTGATCCAGCCCCGTATAGTGGAACCTTGTTCCCTTCCAAGTTCACTGACACAACTCTCTTACTTCTTCTTGGCTGATAATATTTCTTTAGCTGCATCCATACACATCAACAATAGATATATGTGTGTTATATTTTGCTTGAATTGAATTGTCTTGATGAAGTGTGACGGGTGAAGAAGCAAGTGTCAAGATTTACATAGGGTTTGTTTGAATTAACGTTGGCAAAAGTGAGTTTTATCCTAACTGAATTTTGCAAAGTAAAACTTCGTTAGTACAATATAATTCATGTTTGGATAGATTTTTATAAAAAAGACAATTCCACATAAAGTTGTTCGGGTGATATATTGAAAAATCAATTTTTAGAAGGTTCAAATACGATGAAAAGTCAAAAGCCAAAAGCAAAAAAAAGTAGTTTCAACTTTAATGTGAGTTTTGGGTAAAAAAATCAGTAGCGACCTTCAAAAACATGTCAAACATCATTTTTTTCATCAAACTAGCTTTTTTTTGTTGTTGTCCCACTTAGGCTTCCTAAAATCATTCCAAACAAGGCCACAGTAAATCAGTGCAAAACTATAAAGATGTTACTCACCTGACCAGATGCCATTGTGATATTAGTAAAGACGAGATTGATGGGAGAGGAAGAGACATGGATTCCAAAAAATGTGGCAGGGTTATACACATTCATGTGCAATGATCCATTTATTGTGAGCATCTTTATTGGTACTCCTGTAAAGTCTGAACCCTCCCCAACATACAGATTATGTACTGTCAAGCTCTGCAAATATCACAATTCATCTTAATTTGACAAGTTTGCTATCCATAACCACAAATTTTAAGACTAACCAGTAACCAAACTCCCCTTCTTTTCCCTTTCATCCTTCTCGTACATACCTTTAATTGCTTCAAATAACTTTATCTACTTACAACCGAAGACTTGATGCTCGTCCGGTGATATTGTCTAGTTTGATTAAATTAAGAAAATTGGTTAAGTTAGTTAATATGACATACTTCCTTCTTGTCATATATACCGGAGCTAATATATTTTTTAAAACACCCTAGACATCTTTTTTAATTCCCTAACCCCTAATTTCCTCTTATCCTTAGTTATTGTTAAGGGAGGATTAAAGTAAATTAGAAAAAGATTGATAAACATGAAAAACATGTTTTATATTTTGGACCAAAATTAACTCTTTATATCTTATGTTAAAAACTAGACAGAACTTATTTTATAGACAGTTTTTGTAATGAAGAGACAGTTAATCATAACTATGAAAAAGCAGAAAATCCACAGTAAACCTTAAATTGAAGATGATGTTTTGAATTGAGACTGACCTTGACGGTAATCTCTGTTTTAAAAGGTCTGCTAGCACCCCAGATGATCAAGCAGAAGACAGTGAAGAGAGCAATGAAGCTAAACAGAGCAATCAGAGCCTGGACTCTTCTAGTGAAGGCCAATCTTTGAGCTCGTCATATTCACCTTCTTCCATAATCACATTACACTCAGTCCAACCCGTCATTTCTCTTTCTGCTCCCTCCTTTTCTGCCTGAAGATGACCTGAAAATCCCAGAAAATCTGCTCGCCGACGAGTTCCTTGAATGCCTCCCAAAAGAAGGGTGTGAAGGAGACTCCATGGGACTATTGGATATAGGAGTCGCTTGCATTCACGATGACTTGTCCCCATCGTGAGAACCCCTTGAAGGACTCTGAACGTAGTACGCTGGTTTCTTTGGAGACCTTGAAGGTGAAGAAGATACTAAGCTGGTAATATCTGATTCTGATTTCGCCGAAAGCATGATGATGATGATAAAGGGGATTTCAACTAAAACCCCACTTAGTGTACTACAATATTTCACGGAAAGGGAGCTGACTTTGAGAATTACACGGAAATTGAGTTATACCCAGAAATTTTTTTCAATGGTCTTGAACAGAAATGAATATAACCCAGAAAGCGAAACACAGAAAGTTTTGTGCTTTTTTACCCTGTGCGTGTCATTTCTATAAATTAAGAAAAATGATAGAAAAATCCTATTTAAACTTTAAAATCTTATTGACAAAATAATGAGATTAACAATAACAGTAAAACATTGAAATACTTTTGAAATCATTTATTTAAGATTTTAAAGTTCAAGTGGTATTTTTAAAAAAATTCTCATAAATTAACTTATACTTTTGAACCAATTTTAATTAAATAATGAATCGATTGGCAAGTTAAGCTTTTTGTGGTTCAAAGGCACGTCCACTATAAATCCCACTTATGATATATTATAGTAATTTAGTGGCAAAAAAAAGAAAAAATCATGTACCAACCAATAACTAGATATATAGACAACAGATATGGGAATAACTAATAACCCAATGTGTCATAATTATTTTGGGCCTTGTCTTCAAAAGAAAACAAATTAATGTGACATCAGCACTACATCATTTAAATATCATCTACGAAAAAAATTAAAGTTTATTGAAAACCATAATCACTAAAACTTATTTCATCTTAAATTAAAGCCTGAAAAGGGTATTAATAGGGGTTTGCCCCATCTTACCCAATAAAAGAAAAGCCTAAAAAGGGTATAAACAAAAACAACAAAGAATTAGTTGGATAATAAGGATGTCATCATGGAGAGGGATGGAGATTTAATGTATGATTACCACTCTGGTCTTATTTATAAGTTCAATTTCATGTAAAAAATGAGGTTATGACAATTTTACCCATATTAATTATACTCATGAAGATAGAGAAAGAAGAAACAATTGAAAAATATATAATCATAAATAAGGGCGAAATTGAAAACTTACCCCATAATCATTGAGTTAACTATCTTTCCTTGATATGTGAGATTTGATTAAAATGGATTTATAAGTAGAGGGACCAAAGTGGTACTTTTTAGGAGATATAAGGCAAAGAGTTGTTAAAAGTAAAGGGAGAAAAAGACAAAAGAATTTTGCCCTTTGTAGTAATTTCCTACTTGGAATGTCTTATCCCTTCCTCATGACATATACACACAGAGACACAGGGATCTTTCTGGGTTTTGAAGATTGGCTGGCCCTAAGAACTGCATATTTATAATTTGTGATTTTCAGAGAAATCCACACACACAGATGTATTAGAAAAAGTTATGTTTAGTACTTAATAATGTATTACCAGCTCAGGTCCAAAACATGTTTTGTACTACAAACTATAACCCATATTTAGGTTCGGAGTAGTATAATATTTGCATTCTCTTAAAAGCATGACACTGAAGAGACTGTGATAGTGTAACTGTGACTGTACTTCAATTAGATAATGGAAAGCATAGATAAGATTTAAGGATAATTGAAGGATCAATGGAAAACCATAACTGCTTTCTAGTCCAAGAAAAAGTATCCAGGCCAAAAGATTGGGTTAAATAAAATTAAAAATTTGTGACAGCGACCGGCTGCATCAAAATCTTTCACCAGCCACTACTATTTGTAATGACATGAAAACAAGTTTTGCACCCTTATGTAGACAGTTCATGTGGAGGAATCAATATCCCAATAATTACTCTTCTCTTAAATCGTGGCTCCACCATGGCTTCATTGTGGCTAGTGGCTACAGAAACAAACAACTATTCATAGAGTCGGTTTGTCTTTCAGGAAGTGTCCAAACCGATTCAATGTAAAAAGTATCTATAAATTGTTTTTTTCTTAAAAAAAATTGCTGCTCACCCTAAATTACTTCAGCTTCCAATTTTTCTTAAAAAAAATTGTTGCAAGTTGGTTCGTTGGTGAAGCATGAATAACCGCTGTTACTGCCAGGTGAGAAACCAGTTTCACCACTCAGTTGCTCATACAGAGAGAACTCCTGCAGAATACATACGATGAGAAACATTCTTCAACTGGGTGCGAAGTCAAATTACCATAATGTAAATATGCTGCTAAAAATAAAGTTCTTTTTCCTCAAAATATCAGCTATCAAATTTTTCATTACTTCAGAAAAGTTGTGAAAAATATCAATTCACCGTATTGATGCTAGTGAAACTTTACATAAGTTTCATCTACATCCATGTTCTATCAAAGTTCTTGAATTTTTAAGGGTGATGTATACCAATCTCCAGAAATACTAGCCTGAACTTATTTTTCAGTCTGATGAAATGTTGGAAAGAGAAACACCTAAGAAAATTTAGAAATTAAAGTCACAGACCTCGATCAAATTACTGGACTCAAAAGTGGCTTGTTGAGGAAATGTGCCTCTAAGTTTTGGATCACAAGTTCTGCCATTGCCTTGCAAGTTTCAATGGTATCAGATCCCACATGAGGCAAGAGCACAATATTTTCAAGGCCAAATAACTGTTCAGGCACCTCTGGTTCATCTTCAAACACATCAAGCCCTGCCCCAGCTAGTCTTCCTTCAGTTAGTGCACACACAAGCTCAGGTTCATCCACGTGTTTCCCTCGCCCAATGTTGATGAGTATGCCTTTTGGTCCCAATGCATCAATAACTTTACGATTAACAATGTGATGTCTCTTTGGTAAGAGCACAAGCAACAATAAGGATTTCAGAATTGGCTGCCAAGTCTAAGATATTGGAGTAGTACTTATATCCTGTTTCTGGTTTTTCAGTTCTTGAAAGGTAACTAACTGGACACCCAAAAGCTATAGCTCTCTTTGCTATTGCTGAACCAATCCTTCCCAAACCAATAATTCCAACCGCTCTGCCACTGAACTGAAATGCACAATATAATTCAATACGAAAATGTAGAAGATCTTGAAAAGCTAGAAATTAAACTCCACATCCTCCCACATTGCAAGAGAATTCAGATTAGAAGTACCAATGCTAAGATTATGTCAAGCAAACTTCAGAAATAGTCCAGGCATTCAGGAGCATGCATGACAGTGAGTTTTCTATTGTTCAATTGTTCAGTCAAAATTCTCTTGATGTCCAGGTATCTCAAAAAAAATAATGTACTACTACAGGTTCTTACTACCGGTTCTTAATGTAAGAGCATGTTGACTAATTTGGGCAAATTAATGGAGTTAGTTATATTCTTCCGCCCTTAATTAGTTAAATTAGTTAATATAACGTATATTCTTCCACCCTTAATATAAGAGATATTTGAAAAGTTCATTTTAATCCTAAATATAAGACATAGGTTTTATATTTGTCAATCTTTTCTTAATTTAGTCCAATTAATGCTTCCTTAATAATAATCAAGGAAAAGAGGGAATGATGAAATTAAGAAAAATAACTAGAGTGTTTTTAAAAGTACATGACATATTAACTAATCCAACTAAATTTTTAATCTAATCAAATTAGATAAATATGTTTTATATTAAGGATCAGAGAGTATTTTTAAAACATAACCACTTTCTTTAATTCCTTTATTTTCACTCATCCTTAATTATTGTTGAAAGAGAATCAATAAGGATGAATTATGAAATGATTGATGTAACGGTCTCCTAATTTACCATACATTTAATAATTACAAAACAATTGATTAATTCATTAAGTACCGATCGAAAAGGATGAAACCAATCACAAAAGTCTACTATAGTAAAAAGGATTTAACCAAAACACTTCAAGAATGATGATGGTAGAAAAAGGAAGACGTTTACCGCTAACAATATACAAAGTCAGCACATTATTACTAAAAGAGGAGGTTTACATTTGCACAATGCAAACCTACCTCCAAGCCTTCCTAAAGATATCACATTATGAACCTTGCCTGAAAAATGGTAAAAGCAATGAGATGAGTCACACAAATGGTTTCTTATCATAATTCTTCCCAATAATATTATTAAACTTGTTAACTAGATTGGCCCACCCTCTTTACTAAAATTTGTATGAGGCCTATTAAAATTTTTCAACCTCTCAACACAAACTTTCGAAAGTTTAAGTATTTGAATCATTCCATTTTACCTTTGTAGAACTTTCACTAACATTCTCAAATTGTATAGATGTTATACGAGTTAGTTTCGGAACCATTCTAAACTCAAATAAAAGAATAGTTAAAACTAGCGTGAATATCATTAAAACCAAAATCGACATATATATTGAAACAAAAAAAAATAATAGTACACTTCAAGTTAATTGGTACAGAGCCATGTTTATGTTTTGAGCCTTTGGGGTTTCAAGATCCCTTGAGATTATATTGATTGGTGACAACATTAGTGTGTTGGGAGCTTCATAGACAACAATTAAAAGCGTACAGTAATGTGAACATAAGAATCCGAGGCCTTTGGTACAGAGCCATGTTTATGTTTTGAGCCTTTGGGGTTCCACACCCATGCATCTTTATTTATTGTTCTTATCAATAACAACAGTTATGTACAGTAACAAGAATGTGAACATAAGAATCCGAGGCCTTTGTACATACTCAACAAGAAACAAAAATGCGGATGAGTTTTAATTATGTCGCAGTATATCTATAAATCCCAACCATATAAACCTTTACGATTTTCCGTAATTCTTAATCAAGGAGAAACAGAGATATAAAATAATCCAATCTAAAACAATTTGGACTGATTAATTAGAAACTAAGAAAATAAAATCAGGAATAGAGATACAACACAAAATAATCTAGGAGAAAATAAATTCAGATCTCAAGTACACAAAACCCAGAAAATAAAATCAGAAACAGAGAGACAATCTCACAATCAAATCCCAAAAGCGGTTGTTTACTTGTAAGAGAGGAAAAGGAAGTATTGCCGAAATTGTTGAAAATGAAGATGGTGCAAGACGCCGTGTGTGAAGGAAGGAGACGCTCGAATAAATTAAGAGTATCGGGTGTCAAAACAAAAGACCGGTCATTTATGTCTTTTATTCTCTCTCTTTTATCACAGTAGCTTTTCTCAGAAGCTACAAATTGTAGCTTTAAAAAAAAAGCAGAATTTTAGGCTTTTTTGCTGTTTTTTTCTTTTTAAAAAAGTTGTTATCCAAACACATACATTAATTAAAAAAGCACTTAATTTTTGAAAAAAAAAATGACTTTTTTTTAAAAGAAAAAAGCCTATACAAACGGGCTCTAAGAGTCAAATGAAGTAATTTTAATTTACGTATTAGATTTCTTTCAATTTTTTGTATATTAGATATGTATTGTATTTGAAATCTTTTTATTTATGATATAATATTTTTATTTTTGCCCCCTTTGGTTAAAATTTCTGGGTCCACCACGGCATTGTGTAATTTGAGACAAAAAGCCCATCAAACAATAAAATAAGCTTAGCGGAAGAAAAAAGCTAATTTAGTTTGTTTGGGATAACGAGGGTTGATGAACCTATTATAAGAAATAGCTTATGATAGAAGTCATTTTTTCAGCTATTGAAAAAAAAAATTAGGGATAGATGATCCAATAAGCAATATACTATTAAATATATATTTGTATGCATTCTAATTTATCCATTATAATATATTTAATTAAGTACTTTAGAGTTGTTTTTTTTTTGAATAATAATTTACTTCTTTTTATCAAATTTAAATTTTTTATCTTTAATTAGCAAAATATATAAAACTAAATATATATATATATATGTGTGTGTGTGTGCGCGCGCGCGTGTGGGGTATTCAATAATATTTATACCATTTTCAGTCATTTTCCATCTTAAATGAGTTTTCAAACGCTATTTCAAAAAAGAGCCTATTTGGAAGAAAGTTACTTCTATCACTATTATCTTAAACACAAATCATATCAACAATCTTATTTTTATCCTATCTTCTGTTTGCAAAAATTCACCATCTTTCGTTTGCAAAAATTCACCTAGAAAAAGCCACTTCTACCCGCATTATCCCAAACAGGCATTAACATACCATCACTCACTCCTATGTTATTAGTGACTTGCCTCATTTTCAAAAGCTAAGAAAAATATTAAATGGATATATTTTTTAAAAAAAATATTTGCCCTTATTTATAAAAGGATGCTCGCTTTCTCGCATATCTTTTTATCCTTTTGCATTTACACTAGTTTCTTTTCTCTCTTTCCTATGTGCTCAACCAATAGTGATTAGGCAGTAAAATTGACAAAATCTTATTTATTATCCTACAAGTAACTTATATTTTGAACATAACTTTTTGGGTACAAAGTGTCTTTTAATAAGGTACTGGATGATAAATTAAAACTCGAGGATGCTTTATCGCCTTTCCTTGCTTCTGAAAAAAAGGATTGAGGAAAATAAACTCCCTTCAACACTTGCGCCCACAAAACAATATGTACAATTCAAAATTCTCCAAGCTGTGTTTAGCAAGGTGAGCTGAGAGAAAATGGATCGAGTCTGCTGGGTCAGGCTTCCAAATAAGCATGATGATTTTAGGATCAATGGATTTCAAGGCCATACCCTTTTAAGCTAGAAACTGTCAAGAGTTGACCTGTTTTATCCCGAATAATATTATTATCTTTTCACCTGAGGTGTGTTAAAACATTTTTTATAATTATTTTTGTTCAATTTCCTTATCTATTAATTATTTGAAATTGTTTTAATCCTTTCTAAATTATATGATCAAATATGTTGCAAAAAATATCAAAATGTATACACATTATCAGGGATCATTTTCTACTAGGGTTCATGATAACGGTTTGATTGATTTATTTTTATTTATTTGGATTTAGTCTGACACTAGTTGACTAATACTAGTACTTATTATTTGAATTAAAAACGTTATGAGATATTTTATTTGAATTTTGTTTATATGAAAATAAGTAAGAAAATAGTTAACATTTCAAAAGGACTAAACTCAACAGGCTACGCCCGCAAATTCAAGAGAACCTAATAAATTTTTATACCCATAAATTATTGATAGTCTGTAAACTTTATACATAAAAAGTACCAATACTCGAGGTAATTCTCACTGATAAAAATTCCAATAAGGGACTTTTTCTATGCTGTGAGTCTGAGCTCAATATCAAATCTAAACTGTCCAAATCTAAAATCTAAAAATTATCAATAAAGATAAAATCTTAACTATAATTTTTTCCTTAAAAAACCATCAGTAAATTTTTTTAAATCACAACAGTTGAAAATGTAATTATAGAGGGAGCAATGGGTCCGACTTTTTTTTTTTTTTGATAAAAAAAGCTGGCCAGAAATGTTTGAAGGGTAGTAAGAGAGGGACTAGACTAAAAGTCTAACCCCTAAATACAACAAAGAGAAAATGACTAATAACAGCAAGCTAGTTGGTCCTTCAAGACCATGTCCAAGCATCCTTCGGGACGATGTTGTCCTATTGTTGTTCTGCTCAAGGACCCCATAATAGTAAATACGAGTCAGTCCCTACAAAGAGACTCACGTAAGGGGATGTGGAAGGAAATTAAATCCTTCCTCAAATTATTGTTCATATAACCTATCAATACGGCGGCTGCAGAAATCAGCAGGGGATGTTGGAAGGAAATTAAATCCAACGTACGAAACAAATGACACACAGGGAAGAACAACAACAACAACTGGTAGAGATTGAGCTGGTAGTTATATCTTACAGCCATAACTCAAAGAACCTCCACTTTAAGTCCCTTGATATTTTTGGAATAATACTTTTGCTTTTCTTATTATCCATTCTTGGAAGTAAGGGATAATTTGAAGTAACGCAAAGAGAGTACTACTCTAGTTCTATTTATAAGTTGAGTTTTAGAGTAATAAATACATTTTTTACAATTTTGCTTCTACTAATTGAAAGGGTTAAGGTGCAGAAATGTATATGTGTTTTACTTGAAATGAGGATTCTTCTATCTCTCTAAATTTCTCTCGGCTCTCTCTACTTTTCTATACATTTCTTAGGTTTTATAACAAGTTGATCATAGTTTGCGAATTTTACGCGGACTTTTTGTGCTTGTCGGCATTCACATTGAACAACAAAAATTGATTAATGCCACTCGATTCTATTTATAAATTAATTTTTAACTAAACCTCATTTTATTAAGAGATGTAGTTAATTCAATGATTATAGAGTAAATTTCAACTTTTCCCTCATTTATGAATAAGCATTTTTCAACTATTTTTTCTTTCTCTATCTTCAAAATTTGTGTCTAGGAACAATTAATATGGGTAAAATTGTCACAATCTTATTTACTACCTTGAAGCTGGACTTCTAAATAGGACCAAATTTTTTGGTTAAAAAAGCCTTATAAATAGAACCAAAGTAATCTTTGAAAAGATCATGACCTTCTCTTGGGCCAAATGAAAAATATCATATTGATCTTTACCAAGAAGAGATCCTTAAAAGAGAGCCAAGTATAGTCGAATTTCTCAAGTTAAAACCCTCAGGAATTTAAATGCAAGGACACTTTAGGACTCGCTAACTTTCAAGACTTACAATGCGAGACAATGCAATTTTCAGTACCCTCTAATATCCCTTCTTATTCTAGAAAACAAAACTAGGTAGTACCAAAAGAAAAAAAACTAGGAATATCTCTACTTATTGAAAATGACAAACAAGTGAGGTTTCGTGCAGAATTTTATTATATATATAGACACACATATAATGACCTATATCTATCCCCTTAATTATTTTACCTATAATATGATCACGTCACATTTAACGATGGTGTAGAAAATTAGAATAAGTTTGTTCGAAAGGATTGATGTAAGTCAAAGCACACTAACAATATTAAATAACATAATTGTATGAATACTTCACACACACACACACACACACATATATATATTCATTGTATATTTGTATATATTTCAACTAAACACGACAATATAGTTAATGTCACCCTCTACTATTTTGAGTTGAGAGACGCACGGCACTTCCACACTTGTCCTAAAGTTGAAAGATGAGTCATTCGAAAGGAATTAAAACATATATATGCTTATGTCATTTTTTCCTGTTAAGATTGTATCATACATGACAGATAAGACTTATTTTTAATTATAATAAGTTTATAAATAAGGAAATAAAAAGAAAACAAATCTGTTTGACTAATGAAAGGGAGCAAAGCCAATGACTCCAATTTGCTGTTTTCACGGAACCCATTATTTCCCAAGAGCTTTAATTTCTGTGCAACACGTGTGTATATTGAAAATACGCACAAACTAAGGATGTTTCAAAATTCATATACTTCTTTCTTTCTTATATACAAAAAGTTAATTAAAAGTGTTTATTTTTGGCATTAAATAAAAAATTTAATTCACATTATGTTAGTTAAAGTGTTTATTTTGGAATTAAACAAGAAAATTTAATTCACATTATCTCTCAAATTTATAACTTTTTCCCAAATTATCCCCCTAATGAGTGAAAATAGTAAAAGAGGTTCACATCAAAAGTAGTTCCAATGTAAATATTCATATGGTATTTTAGAGAAAAATCAACATATATTTTGTTCAGATAAATAACTTAACTAATTTATTTAATATATACAAATGAGGAATCTAGCTCATATATTAAGGAATTGATGAGTATTATGTACATATTAATGATAAATCCTAAATACATCATATGAATTTTAAATAGCAGCCATGAGACTTTATTTTAAAACCTCTAGCCACAGTGATCATGTGCGTAATATCTCTCAACCTGAAATTGTAAAGAGGAAGAAAGTTCTGAATAGTCATCACCCGTCACAAAACCCTCCAAAGAGTAAATAAGTGTTTTTCAACATATACTACTCTAAATGTTCAAAAAAAAAAAAACATTACTACTCTAAGACTTTGACCTACGCTATTTATAACCTCCCATAAAGTCTTGTAGCTTACCGACTAGATATGTAACCCTAAACCAAATCTCTATTCAAGTCATGTGCGGGCCTACAATTGAGAGATATTTTATCCAATATATATTGAACATATAATATTTAAAACAATATGATAATATTCAGGATAATAGATAATATCTAGAATATTTAAGTTAATCAAAATAATAGACTAGTAATATCTAAATTATCCTTTTTATGGTCAATCAATAAACATATCTAGATACAATTTGAATAAACAATAAAAATGTAATATTATCATATTAATAAAAAAATCTAACATCTTCTCCTTATTTGCAACCTAATGTTATTTGGTGAGTCAAGGTTCATTTAAGCATGTTGTAATATACTAGTCTAGTCTATCCTTGGTGGATTACGACCCAAGTCGATTCAAGAGGAGTTATCATAGAGAGACATGAGTTCATAACAAGAAATATATTTTTGTAATTTAATAGTTATTATGTCTATTCTCATGTAACCATATACTTAAGAATTACATGCATCTATTCATTTGTGACTATATTTACACTATATATAGGATGTGGGATTAAGGAGTAGACTATTTAAATAACACAAAGAGAATAATTTTCTCCTCCTTTAAAAGATTCTATCATAAGAGTTCTCTCTTCTCTTCTCTCTTTTTGCGCCCATTTGTTGTGTAATGTGATCGGGATCTCCATCGGTGCTTTGGTTTCGTGTGTGTACTTTAGTGGATCAATCAGATTTCAGAGTCGCTGAAAATTTTTACAAAGCAATAGTACATGAATTAAGGTGATAAGTCTTCTTTGATTGATTATTACCTTCCATGCATCGCAAGTGGTATCCTTACTTAATGGGTCAATACTTCATGAATAAACCTTAATGTCTATTTGGTTCCTATTTTAGTATTAATCAATCTTAACAATCTAAATGTATACAAGTCACAAATATAGCGATGATAACTATAAACGAAATTTCATTACTTCTCATACCTCGTTTATTCCAGTAAAGGCTTAAGCCCATGTAGAGGTACAGGGATGACTTCCTATTTTTGATAGATTTGAGATATATTTTGATATATTTGGGAAGTCATCAATGCTAAATTAAAGAGATTTTGTTAAGATTTTAAGGGATATCAATCTAGATGCATTATTAGTGGATTTCAATTTAAAATAAAAGCTTTTGAGTTTAGGAAATAAATAATAGTAATAGGAAGTTTCCTAAAAAAATAAAAAATAAAAATTCAGTTATATATATATATATATTCCTTTCTTTGTTCATAATCAGGGCAGCACGAGGAGCACAATTATTTGACCTGTTGCCAATTCATTGTTTTGGAAACATTGGGGGATTGATGAAGTGGGGACCACACATAAAAGAATGAAGCAGATCACATACATGAATGGATTGAAGACGTGGGCTCCAAGTAATTGAGGGGAAGCAATTGAAGCGTGGCCCAACACGCATGAAACAAAAATTCCATATATTAAAAGAGATGCACGAATTGAAGGAAAAAAAAGTAGCATGCGCGGAGATTAGAAGAGAATTTGGATGATGAGCACGCAGGAGCCAGATAACAATTCAAGAAGCAGAGTCATTTTGTGATCTCTTCTTTCTTCTTCTTCTCTTAATTTTGGCATCTGAATTTCTTGTTTTTGTTATGGATTTTCTTATAGCCATGTGTGGCTAATTTTGTTTTCAACCTAGAGAACCTATGAACTTGTTTGGGTTTTAGAGATTATTCCCTTTGGTTAGTTTTGCTTAATTTTATTTCGGTTTATTTAATCCTGTGTTTATTGCTATTGCTTAGTGAGTGGCCACGCATTGAGCATGTTTTGGGATTTAGGGTTGAACTTGGAAGAGGGAATCTAAATTGACCTTGGGATTAAATAATGTGGAATTAAGTTTTAATCTAATTTAACGTCTAGGATAAGAATATACCTAGAAGCTCTGCATAATCAAATTAGAGTAAGCCCGATTTAAAACGCATCTTATTTAGTTGTGTGAGGCATTGCATAATTAATTAAGGTAAGTTTATAAGTGGACCGAAAGGCATTTATAGACATTAATACTCTAGATTAGCTGATTAAGTTAAGTCAAAATTAATTTAGTGGGGATAAAATCTAAGAAACCAACAAGGGATTAGTGACTCTAGGTTGTACTTCTTGATATTGGAATTTGCTCTTTTGTGAAAATTCTTTGCTACTATCCGTTCTTATTACTTTTCTTTTTATTATTGAAAACAATTATGACTCACTCAACTTAAATGAAATAAGGGAGTTTAATATCTAATCGCTAGTTAGATTGAGTCCTCGTGGGAACGATACTTTTCTTATCACTTTATTACTCGATACGACCCGTATACTTGCAGAGTTTTAGGCTTAAAGTTTTGCCCTATCAAGTTTTGTTTTGTCCTTCTTTCTTTAGCTTTTGGTGTTAATTTGATACTTTGAGATTTATTTGGTTTTGTAGGTACTTTGGTACATGGTGGTAGACCCAAAGCTACTAAAACACCACAGAAAACAAAAGGAATATCCAAGAGCTTTTGGAAGCTTCTAACACCTCATATTCAAGAGGATGAAGTAGTACATGGGCCGACTGGAAGAAATGGCTGAGGATGAAAATGATCGTTTGTGTGTCAATGATTTTCAGGGAAGACAATCTCGAGTGTATCAATCAGGAATCGAGTGCACGAGTTTCAAGCCAACAATTTTGAAATCAAGCAAGCTATGCTTAAGATGCTTGAACTCAAGGTCGGTATATGAAACGATTGGAAGATCTAATCGGCATCACGATACAATTTCTTGATATTTGCAACTTATTCAAGCGGAATGGAGTTCACTAATGGTGTGATTCGCCCGAGCTTTTTCCTTACTCTCTACAAGGGAAAGCCAAAGAATGGCTCAACAATTTGGAAGAGAGCGGCATAACCTGTGGGAGACCTTTGGAAGAAAAAGTTCGGATCAAGATTTTTTCCACATAACAAGATTGTGACGCCTTGCCCGGCTCTTACTAATTTACATCAACATTTTGGTGAACGTCTCAGTATGAGGCTTGAGAGAGGTTCAAGTTGCTTGTCGGGCAGCCACAGTCACAATCTAGAGAGATGGGTCTTGCTTCAAATATTCAGTACTCGGTTGACTCCTGAATATAAATCAAAATTAAATGCTGTCACTATTGGGGGAATTACAAAGCAAGGTAAATCATGTACGGAAATGCCTAGATGACTTATCCACTTGACTTTCTGAGCAACAACAATGACGAAGGCTGGTGAAGTCAGTTGATAAAGTTATTGAAGACCACTTCACAAAATTGACAGCAATGTTAAATACAATCAACAAGAAGGTTGATCACTTAGAAGCTCAAGTGGTAGATCTAATAATGAGCATGTGGGGGTAAATGATGTTCGCTGACCACTTGTGATTCTTGTGGAGATGGCCATGATAATGGACAATGCCTTATATCTCAACAAATTGAACCAGTGAACTATGCAGGTAACTACCGTGGCAACAACGAACAATCCCTACTCAAACACCTGACACAGGTGGCGAAAAAATCCCAACCTCTCTTGGAAATATGGAGCGACTCTTAATGAAGCATCAAGCTCTAATACGAAACAAGTGTCACCTCCTGGCTTTCATCAATTGGAAAAGGAAGTCATTCCTACCCAAGCACCCTAAATACGATCTAGAAGCAATGATAGCTCGGCTCGTAAGTTTTTTTTTTTCAATTCAAAGAGCGCTCTCGATCAAGTGCTACTAATGCAGTAAACTCATCTATCAGAATCTTCGGGTACAAATGGGACAAATTACAAATGTAAATGTTTTACAACGAGAGAGAGAATTGCCAAGTATCGTGCACTAATCACCTCGTAGAGATGGGAAAAAGGAATGCAAGGCTCTTACATTGAGAAGTGGAAAGGAGTTACCTGAGGTTCCACAACCAATGAAGAAACCCTCAGCTTCTAATGATCAAACAAATCTTATAGTCACTATAAAGGATGATGAAGAGGGTGCACAGACAATAAATGAAAAAGTCAATGAAGAGAAAGTTGAGATTGAGTCTAAACAGGATGAAGTGAAAAAGAAGGCAAACTAGGATAATCTTAAATGGGTACCACCTTTACCATTCCCTCAAAGATTTCAGAAGAAAGCTTTAGATGAGCAATATAAGAAGTTTTTGGGGATTTTCAAGCAACTACACATTAACATCCCTATTCTTGAAGCGTTAGAGCAGATGCCTCAATATGTGAAGTTTCTAAAGGAGATGTTGAGTAAGAAGAGGAGGTTTGGTGACTATGAAACCGTAGCCTTAACCGAAGAGTGTAGTGCTATTCTGCCAACAAGCTTCCTTAAACGAAAGATCAAGCAGTTTTTTCCATACCTTGTATAATTGGAGAAAAGTTTCGGGGAAGAGCATTATGTGATCTAGGATCAAGTGTTAACTTGATACCTTTATATGTGTTTAGAAAATTGCAACTAGGTGAAGCTCAACCAACTTCGTGGACACTTCGGCTAGGTGATCGAAGTTTAGCTTTTCCAAAGGGTATCATCGAAGATGTTTTGGTTAAAGTTGACAGAGTTTATTTTCCCTGTGACTTTATTATCTTGGACATCGTGATGAAGATAGAGATCTGCAGCTCGTTGTGGGAAGACATTTCCTTGCTACTGACTCGAACAACTTGATTGATGTTGAAAAGGGAGAGATCAAGTTGAGGGTGAATGATGAAGAAGTTATATTCAACATGAACAAGGCATTGAATTATCCTAGGGATGTTACGGATTGCTTCGGGGTTGACATGTTTGATGAGATTATTCAAGAGACTTTAGAGTCTTTTCTACGTAAAAGAACTAGTTGCATTCTTTGTTTTTACTTAAAGCGAGATGAGATTGAAGAAGGAATCTGATTGAATGAGAAGTTACTTGAAGCCTCTCCTTATTCTGATAAACCATCACAGCGAGTTTGAGTTCTTAGAGATTGAATCAAGGCAAACTACTTCTTTGAAGCCTTCTATTGAACATGCACCAATCCTAGAGCTCAAACCCTTACCACCACATCTTCAATATGCATATATATTTGGGTGAATATGAGACACTACCTATTATCATGTCTTCGTCCTTATTTGAAGATAAAAAAGAACGGTTACTGAAAAGTGATCATGGGCCACAAAGGCGCTTTAGGTTGGACAATTGCAGACATAAGAGGTATAAGCCCATCAATTGTAATGCACAATATACTCTTGGAAGATGATCATAAGAAATCTATCCAGAATCATAGAAGGCTGAATCCTATGATGAAAGAAGTGGTCAGAAGGAAATTATTAAATGGTTAGATGCTGGGATCATTTACCCTATTTCTGATAGCTCGTGGGTCAGCCCAGTACAATGTGTTCCTATAAAAGGGGGCAAGACAGTGATTACTAATGAGCATGATGAGTTTATCCCTACTCGCACAGTTACTGGTTGGCATATTTGCATGGATTATAGAAAGTTGAATGATGCTACAAGGAAAGATCATTTCCCACTTCCTTTCATTGACTAGATGTTAGACCGCTTGGCTGGTAAAGAATTCTTTTGTTTCTTGGATGGATATTCAGGGTATAATCAAATTGTGGTTGCTCCCGAAGATCAAGAGAAGACAACATTTACTTGTCCTTATGACACTTTTGCCTTTAGAAGAATGCCATTTGGTTTGTGCAATGCTCCTGCCACTTTCCAAAGATGTATGATGAGTACATTCTCTGATATGATAGAAGAGATAATGGAAGTGTTCATGGATGATTTCTCGGTATTTGGTGAATCATTTGAGGAGTGCTTAATCAATCTGGAAAAGGTGTTGAAGTGATGTGAAGAGACAAACTTAGTGCTTAAGCGGGAGAAGTGTCATTTCATGGTATTTGGAGGCATAGTTTTGGGTCGTAAAGTTTCTAAAAATGGTTTTGGAGGTTGACAAAGCCAAGATTTGTGATTGAGCGGCTTTCCTCCCTCCTTCAATGTCAAAGCGTAGAAAGCTTCTTGGGCCATGCTTTGGTTTCTATCATCGATTCATTAAAGATTTTTCCAAGATTTCAAAGGCGATGACTTCCTATTTTTAATAGATTTGAGATATATTTTGATATATTTAGGAAGTCGTCAATGTTAAATTAAAGAGATTTTGTTAAGATTTTAAGGGATATCAATCTAGATGCATTATTAGTGGGTTTCAAGTTAAAAGAAAAGTTTTTGGAGTTTAGGAAATAAATAATAGTAATGAGGAATTTTAAATAAATTCAGTTTTGTTATCATTATTATTATCATATATTTCCTTTTCTTTGTCGTAGGCGTAAGGACCCGAGAGCAATTGTTTCCAAATATTTGATTTGATTTGGTGCCTTTTTAATTCAATGGAATTGGACCCTTACCTAAGCACTTCACGGAGGTGTAATTTTTAAAAAGGAAAGATATATACTTGAATCAATTTGGATCATTGAAGATTGAAAACGTGGGACACAAACAAAAGAGGACGTAGAGACACATGTCATATATTAATTGAAAGGGATTTGAATCAAGAAAGAATGGATTGAAAGATAATTGAAGCACGCGGACCAAGGAGCCTATGAAAAGCAATATATATATATGAAGGAGAGAAGCGGGGATGCGAAAAAAGAGAGGCAATAGCAATTCAAGCACACTTCGCCCCGTAAAAGCAATCGATCGGGAGGAGATACGACTTTGATTTGGAAGAAAACACTAACAGCTCCCAGAGATTTAGTGTGTTCTATAGTTACTTTCTTCTTTGAATTGAGTTTCATCTTTTTTTTTTTATTATTATGGATTTTCTTATAGCCATGTGTGGCTAATTTATTTTTTTCAACCTAGAGGAACCTTATGAAGTATTACCTCTTGATTTGAATTTCTATCAAAGAAAGAAGTTTTTGCATGATATCTTGAACTATCTTGTGTGTGAAGTATTACCTCTTGATTTGAATTTCTATCAAAGAAAGAAGTTTTTGCATGACGTTGCCTACTATATTTGGGAAGAACCATTTCTTTTTAAGAGATGTATTGATTTGATTATTAGAAAATGTGTGCCCGAGGTAGAACAAGAGGAAATTTTGAATGCATGTCATGCATCTCGTATACGGGGGGGACATTATGGGGGCAAAGAACCGCATCAAAGGTTCTTGAATTTGGTTTTATTGGCTTTGCTTTGTTTAAAGATACTCACCAATTTGTTACAAGTGTGATAGATGTCAAAGAACAGGTAATATTTCTAGAGACATGAGATACCTCAATCGGAATCCTTGAGGTGGAGTTATTCAATGTTTGGGGGATGGATTTCATGGGTCCTTTCCCATCTTCAGAGGAAACAAGCACATCCGCATTTGCTATGGAATATGTGAGTAAATGGGCTGAAGCTAAGGCTTGCCAAGCTAATGATGCTAACACAGTGGTTCGATTCTTGAAGAAGTATATCTTGATAAGATTTGGCACCCTCAGAGAAATCATTACTGATGAAGGGACCCATTTCAACTACAGGAATTTCAAAGATCTCTTAGAGAAATATAAAGTGCACCACCGAATGTCACTTGCATACCATCCACAAACTAATGGTTTGTGTGAGTTGACTAACAGGGAAATTAAGAGGATTCTTGAGAAGACTGTGGGCCCAACTAGAAAAGATTGGTCTGACAAGCTTGATGATGCTTTATGGGCTTATAAGACAGCTTTTCGTACTCCGATTGACATGTCACCATACCGTTTGGTTTTCGGAAAATCGTGTCATTTACCACTTGAATTGGAATATAAAGCATGGTGGGCAATCAAGAAACTAAATATGGACCACCATCAAGCGGGAGCTAAAAGGTTGTAGCAACTGAATGAGTTGGAAGAATTCAGACTTCAAGCATATGATAGTGCATGACTATATAACGAAAGAATAAAGTGGCATTTATTACATATCTTGAAGTGCGCTTTTGAACGGGGCAGTTGGTGCTTCTCTTCAATTCAAGACTGCATTTATTTCCTAGGAAGCTTAAATCAAGGTGGTCTGGGTCCTTTCGCAGTGGTTTCGGTGTCATCCAAAAGGTGTAATTGAGGTTAAAGATGAGAGAATCAGAAATTGCTTTAAAGTGAATGGACAAAGACTGAAGCATTACCATGGTGGTGAAGTGAACCGGAAAATAATAGTTCACCACTTGTCCCCGCCTACTTAGATTGCTGACATAGTCTGGCTAAAGACTTTAAACTTAGTGCTTCTTGGGAGGCAACCCAAGGTATGATTTTATGCTTTATTTGATCTTGTAGGACCGTTGATAGCCTCGATGATGTGGTCCACTTTTGGTAGCAAGGATTGAAAGCGCAATCAAGGACAAATAGGGGAGTTTCCTTCTACTTTTCTTTGATTTGTTTTATCTGATTGTTGATGATATATTGCTTGGGAATGAGTGTTAGACTTAGTTGGATATGCATGTGATGACTGTTTGTGATAACTATCGAGTGACTGTTAGCACTTGAGCTGTTTAATTGGTGGATATTTGAAATCCCTAAAATTGGTATCACCTTTACACTTCTATTACTTTTTGTTACTTGTTTACATTGAGGGCAACATGACATTTAAGTGTGGGGGTGAGAGTATCCTTGAGTTTAACTTGCTTTGTCCTCAATTTTTTCAAAACAAAAAATCTTATGGAAGATTGATTTTATCTAGAAAGCATTGTCACAATTGGGTTAATTTGAACATGAAAAGAAATGAATTTGATTGGGAATTGATTCTATTTTCTTTGAATGTTAGTAAATAGGAAAGATTTGGTTTGTGTACTTTGCTTTAGGATGTCAAGGAACCCGTGAGGAATTTGAGCCCAAATATTCATCCTTCTAAGAAAGTACACCTATTGTGATTTTATTCCTGTAACTCACATAATCTCTTTTCAGGCGAAAAAATTCCTTTTGCATTAATAAAGATGATTTAGGCATTACCGTTTTTATTAGTTACTCTAGTAAGTGCTAAGTAATAAAAAAAAAAGAGGGAGATTGAAGGGGTTGAAAAAGAAAAAAAAAGGAGGAATAAGGACAATAATAGCAACTTCGCTGACATCTCTAGACTTGACTAAGTAACCGGGGGCACTTCATCACCAATATTGGCACTCGCGTCAAACTGTTCAGTCAAATAGGGTTATGAGTTGGGCTAAAAGCCTCTTGAGGTGCCTGTTGGAGTAACTGAGTAACCGGTTCTGCATTACCCATGTGTAGGGTCGCGTCAAAAGGGGACCTACAACAGCTCAAGAATAACATTTTAAAAAAAAGTCCCTTCATTCTTCGTATTATGTATTGAGTTGTTTGGCACTAACTAAAGTAGTTATCTATTACCAAAGTCCGTGTATATGTAATGGAATAATATAGTGGAGAATGAGATGAGGAACAAGCTTATGGTAGATAAGTTGCAATAGGTGAAAAAAGAGTGAAACACAAGCCCTTGAATACCTTGAGATTTGTTTTTAAACACTTGACTTGTGGAGAGACATTCTATTGTGATTTATCTTGGCTCGATTAATTACCTTACTACTGCATTTTTGGAAAAAGGTATCTAGAAGAAAAGTTTGATTCTTGAAAGTTTGAATTGACTTAATTTTATAGTCATTGCTAAAATATTTATGTGGTTTCTTTGAAATTGGTTATTTTTAAATTTAAAAATGGAGACAAAGATTTAATGCAAAAAGTGTGGGAGGTGTTGACTCCTATTTTGGAGGATTGAGATATATTTTGATATGTTGAAATCATCAATGCTAAAATTAAAGAGATTTTGTTAAGATTTTAAAGGATATCAATCTAGATGCATTATTAATTGATTTTAATTTAAAATAAAAGCTTTTTGAGTTTAGGAAATAAATAATAGTAATAGGAATTTTCCTAAGAAAATAAAAATAAAAATTCAGTTATATATATATATATATATAATTTCCTCTTTGTTCACAATTAGAGCGATTGAGAGCACAATTATTTGACTTGTTGCCAATTCATTGTTTTGGAAACATTGGGATTGATGACGTGGGAATCCACACATAAAAGAATAAAGCATTTGAGACTTAGAAATTGTTCCCACTAATAGTTTTGCTTAATTTTAATCCGGTTTATTTAATCTTATTTTTATCGTTATTGCTTATTCAGTGGCCACCATTGGGCATGTTGTGGGGATTTAGGGTTGAACTTGGAAGGGAATCCTAAATAGACCTTGAATTAAATAATGTGGAATTAGGTTTAAATTTAATGTGAAATTAGGTTTTAATCTAATTTGCATCTAGGATAGAATATACCTAGAAAGCTCCATAATCAAATTAAGTGAACGATTTAAAACGCATCTTATTTAGTTGTGTGAGACATTGCATAATTAATTAAGATAGGTATATAAGTGAATAGGAAGGCATTTATAGACATTAATACTCTAAATTATTTGATTACGTTAAGTCGAAATTAATTTAGTGGGAATAAAATCTAAGAAACAAACAAGGGATTAGTATCTACAGGATTTGTCATACCAATCTTTGAATTCTCTCTCTCTCTCTCTCTAAAAAGTGCTTGTTTTTATTAAATCTTTTTTTTACTATTATTGAAAACAATTACGATTTGCTCAACAAGGAAAAAAAATTTAATACCTAATCATTAGTTTGGCGAGTCTACAATAGGATGACTTTGATTTGCCACTTACTATTTTCATGACTGTACACTTGCGGTGCTTAGTTAAATTTTGGTAGCATCAAGTTTTTTAGCGTGGTGCTTAGGGGATCGACTAAAGATTTTGGTGATTAGTATTAGAAATCCTTTACTTCCACTCCTTCTATTGCTTGCATAGCTATGACCACCACAGCTTGTTGTTGTCATGATATAGTTTAATTGGCCTAGGACGAGATCCACAATCTTAAGCCCAATGATGAAATTTCTTGTCTAGATTCCTTTATACTTGCTTCAAAACACGCTATGTACTTGGCATCACCAGTAGAAGGAGCTACAAGTGTTTGTTTGATAATTCTCCATGATATGGCTCCTTCTGTTAGTAGGAAGACATAACCAGTAGTGGATTTATTTGTATCCTTACATCATCAAAATTTGAGTACCCAATCACTTCAAGATTGTCTGTACTTTTACATGTGAGCACGTAATGCTTAATTAGTACCTTGAATAGGATCACTTTGGTACCTCCTAACATCCTTTAGCACAAGCTATGTCACATCTTGTGCCACTATAAAAAAAAATTCAGCGTTTTGTAGCGGTTAAAATTGCATATTTGTAGTGTTTTTAATCGCTACAAAATACGTTAATGCGAAGATGTTTTATAGCGGTTTTCTAAAGCGCTACTCATGTAATAAAACCTTTGCAATCAAGATAACAAATTTCAAAAAAATTGGTAAAATTTTGTAGCGGTTGTTAAACCGCTACAAATATTGGATAAAATTTCATAAATTGCGCCAAATATTTAAGTTGAATTTGAATTAAAATTTGTGGCGGTTTTTAAACTGCTTTGCAAAATATTTAACGAAAATTGAAAATAAAATAAAATAATATAATTTGGTCCATTTGTTACAATATTATGTTGAAAATTTTTATTGTTTAAGTAACAAATTAAATGATAATAGTTAATATTTAAAAAAATTATTAACTTAAATTACATAAGTATAAATATTATGTAGGTATATACTAAGAATGTTATAAGGACTTATTCTCCACCTAAGGAAAAAAATTATGTTGTCCCCTAGATGATATTTGATTATGGAAAGAATGTTGTAACAATAGAAGAAATGTTGAGGAAATATCCTTAAAGTTTTGGATAAGAAAAAAAAATAGTATCAATATTATAAGAAGGAAAAAAAATAAAACATTGAAATTAAATATTTTGTAAAAGGTGGGAAGAAATGAGAAAAAGGGTGAGAAGAAATGAAGGAGTGTGTGAAATGAGGTGTCGTTGGAGGTATTTATAGGGATATGCGTAACTTTTATAGCGGTTTTAATACAGTAGCGGCTTTTCGTTTGTTTTTAGCGGTTCTCGCGCACAAAACTAAGATTTGGCATTATTATTATTTTTAAAAAAATCAATTTCAAATTTTATATTTTGTAGCGGTTATAATA
The DNA here is from genome assembly GCA_019022615.1 of Acacia melanoxylon. Classification (NCBI taxonomy): domain Eukaryota; kingdom Viridiplantae; phylum Streptophyta; class Magnoliopsida; order Fabales; family Fabaceae; genus Acacia; species Acacia melanoxylon. Next base: position 9,139,734 of record JAFJYJ010000010.1, read on the forward strand.
AAGCGCACAAATTAATGAACGTTAGGATTCGAAATATTCAAATTTTAAAACTATACGCTGTAGCGGTTTATCTACTAAAGCCTTTAAACTCATGATCGTTAGCGGGATACAAAATATTCAAATTTCAATATTACATACTTTGTGGCGGTTTATGCTCGGTTTTTGTGGTGGTTTTATGCTACATTTTTTTTGTAGCGGTTTCACGTTTGTAGTGGTTATAAAACCACTATAAAAATTCATTGTTTTTTTTAAATTTTTTTTTTCTTTCAAAATATCACATTTTGTAGTGATTATTCTAAAACTTGCTACAAATTAATGAATGTTGGGGATTTGAAATATTCAAATTTCAAAACTATATACTTTGTAGCGGTTTATCTACTAATCGCTACAAACTTCATGATCGTTGGCGGGGAAAGCAGAAACATTCAAATTTCAATATTACACGCTTTACGGCGGTTTAGCTAAATATACACTATAAATATGAACATATTTTTTTTTTGTATAATTTCTATTTGGCGATGTATTTAAGGACTTCACATTTTAGCGGTTTAACTAAAAAAAGCTGCTACAAAATGTTCACCGCCTACCCCAACCGTTACAAATGAAAAAACCCTACGTAATGCATCGTGAAAACTTGTAGTTTTCTATAACCCAGCTACAAAAATTCAAACTAAATGGCATTAATAGTGGGTTTTTTTTTATATATAGTGACTAAAAATAAACCGCCAATAATGGACTAACGCCACATTTGTGGAGGTTTGTATAAATAAACCGCTACAAAATAACGCCGCAAATTTGGGCGCTAACTTGCGCCATATTTTTAGTGCTAATTTGTGATAAACTGCTACAAATATCATTCACGAACCGGCCCACACCATTTGGATCAAGTCATCTTTGTAACAAATTTGCCATGAGTTTCAATATAAACCACTACAAATTCGCATATTTGTAGTGGTTTATTCAGCCAATAAAAATTAACTACTACGAATTAACATTTTTGGTAATGTACAAACCTACGTATACATTAAGCTTCCCTCTTGCTAAGGCATATGGGACCTTTTCCATTTCTTACATTCAAAGGCTCGTTTTTGGGACATAAACTCAAACTGAAAAAATTCTCCCTTTGGGAGCAATAGTGGGTGAACCACCTTAAATCTAGAATCATTCAAGAATTGTATTAATATAGGTTTATTGAGATAAGCTTAAAAGTCTTGATGCCTATCTCTATGGATCTTAATGCCCTTCTTTATAAAGAGGTGTCTCACCCATATCTTTCATGTCGAAACTCTTGGAAAAAAATGTTTCTCCTCTCACAATAGTAGTCCTAAGTCATTAGTTACAAGCTATATTTCATCCACATACAAAATCAAAAATACGATATTGCTTACTTAATATTATATATACATTCGTCCATGATGTTTTCAATGAAGCCACATAATGAAATAACTTTGTGGAACTTTAAATACAATTGTTGTGAAGCTCGCTTTGAATATACTTGATATAGTTAACTTGCATACCAAATGATCTTGCCTTTTGCAATGAACCCCCTCGGAGTTGCTTCATGTGTAATTCTTCCTTAAGTTCACATTAAGGGTGCGGTCTAAACATCCATTTGATATAACTACAGATCAAAGTGTCCAACTAATTCCATGATAATGTGGAGAGAATCTTTCGTAGACACGGGAGAAAATGTTTTCTTTATAGTCGATTCCCTCTACTTGAGTAAAACATTTAGCAACCAACCTAGCCTTTTAGTGATCAATGTTACTTGAGTCCTTTTGGTCTTGAAAACCCATTTTACAGCCAACAATGCCTTTACTTGGTAACTCCATAAGTTCCCAAACATGGTTTTTTTTTTGCCATAGATTTCATCTAATGTTGTCATAGCATCATGCCACAATTTAGAGTTTACACTTTGCATAGCTGTGAGTGAACATTAATGGATCATTTCCTACAATTACTTCACGGTCAAACTCGATGAATGCACTATGTAATCACTAGGTAATGCTGATTTCCTTTATCATGTTGGCCTCCTTAATACAAACTCTTGATTTGGTTCATGTTGCTTATTTGGAACATTCTTTGTCATGTCTTGTAGTTGTGTGACGGAGTTGATCATTTTGAATATGTTCCTCTTGTCTAGTATCATCAACTTGAGTCATCAATCACATCATGTTCTATGACAACTCTTATTGGAGAGATGTCTTCATTCATTGATGTTTCCTCACCATTAGTGTTAGTAATTTCCTCTATGCAATCATCTTATAAATGATCACTCCCACTAATCACATCGTTCTCAAGAAATCTTACATTCCTAGATTCTACGAGAACCTCTTTGAAGGTGGAGGACAATAGAACTTATAACCCTTAACCTTTCGGCATAGCCAACAAAATAAGGTGTAATGGTCTTAGGATCAATTTTTCTCTTGTGGTTTGTATACTCTTACTTCCACAGAACTGACCCATACTTTGACATGATTTAGACTAGGTTTCCATCCTCGGATTTCAAAGGGTGTCTTAGGCACCACTTTGTTGGAACCCTATTAAGTATGTATACGGCTATCATGAGTACTTATTCTTGAGAAGCTGGTAGTTTGGATCTACTCAACATGATCCTAACCATATCCATCAAGGTCCTATTTCTTCTTTCGAAGCTACACCATTCATATAAGGTGAGCCGATCGTAGTCTATTAATCAACTATTAACGGAGTTAGTTACATAATTTGTTTATTTGATAAGTTATAACTATTAATTCATTTGTAAATGAGTTGGTTGCTTATTTTGGTTTCATTGTAAGCTGATTACTCCTATATAAAAGAGCCTTTGTACGGACTAAAGTTTTCAAGTCAATGAGTTTTTTTTCTCGGTTTCCTATTGTTCTCGGGCCGATTTAACGTGTTATGGTATGAGCTCTCTTTCCAAAACACTTTCGCTTTCCTCTTTCCCTTTCTCCCTCGGTGGCTTTGAATTCATCGAGCCTTTTCTTATTGATTTGATTTCTCTTCAATTTCGATCGTATTTGTGATTTTTTTGATTTCACTTTCCATTTTTTCTACGATTTCAATTTCATACGTCGGGCTCGTCACTTTTGGTCTTGTGATTTGCAATTTCTTCGATTTGTTCTTGCCATGGCTGCAACAAGCTCTTGTCGTGACACCGTTACTTGTTCTCAAGATCCATAGAGTTGTTACTTTATGCATCCAAACGAAAATCCATCATTGGTGCTCGAATTTCTTCTCTTTAACCGGTACGAATTATCATCACTAGGCACGAGCGATGATGATTGCTCTCATGGTAAGAATAAACATCGTTTCATCGATGGTTTTCTGAAAATTCCGACCACCACCGATCATCTGTTTACGCATGGTAGCGATGTAACGCCATGGTCACGACTTGGATCTTACATTCGATATCTCCTTCCATTGCTCATAGCATAATTTGGCTTAATCAAGTGATGGATGTCTAGAATGATTTGAAGGAGCGTTTCAGATTAGGGTGATGCATTGAGTTGCAAAGTTACTGAGGGATGAACTCTTCCGGTTGACAAGGTGACCTTTCGTATCGATTATTTCACTAGTCAAGATTATTTGGATGGTTGCTTAATTTTCATTCGATAAGTGACTACTCTTGCTTTTCAAGGGTATTTTCACCAAGATTATGTAATTGATTTTAAAGGCTTTAATGACCAATTTTCCAATGTTCGTTCTCAAATCCTATTAATGGATCCGCTTCCATCGGTCAATAAGGTGTCTCCTTAGTTGTTCAATAAGAGAGGGACCTAACGGGTACCCGAGGTGGTGTGTAAGCGGGTAGACTCTCTGCAGAAGCCTATGTATCATCACCAATCAGTGCCTAATTCTAAAGTGTGTACCTATTATGGTAAGACTTGACACGATTGAAACATGCTATAAAAAGCATGGTTATCCTCTACTCTGATCGCTCCAGGCTTGGTGAATAATGTGGTCGCGTCTTCTCTTAACCACTTGAAATTTGGTATTTTGTCTTCAACTCCTCGCTCAATCATCCTACTATTAGTCAAGATCAATATAACCAAGTACTTGCTTTGCTTGACCTAAATCCTGGCTACTCATGGTTTGCTTCTACTTGACTCTGATGCTTCTTCTGTGTTAATGCAGCTTTCTACACTCACTTTAATTCCTAATGCGATTCACAGTAATGTATGTATATCTTGCACTTTAACCTTTGATTCTTCTAATTGATGGATTCTTGGCCCGAGTGGAGCCACTTCTTTCCCATTTGCTATTCTTTGAATACGTTTAGTTCATATTCTTCCATTCTTCCTATTCGTATCACATTGCCAAATAAATCGACCATTATTACTACCATCTACGGTCTTGTTTTTATAAATGAACATATTAGTCTTTCTAATGTTCTTTATATTCAAATTTCAATTCAATATCGTTTACATTTCTCAAATGACTAAACAATTATCTTCTTGTGTCATTTTTCTTCCTCTCACGTTGTGTCATCCACGAGGATTCTGAGACATGGAAAACGATTGGTTTAGCTAAAAATTTTCAAAGGCTTGTTCCAGTTGAATAGTCACTTACCTATGACGCTTGTATTAGCTCCTAATTTCTAGTACACCCTTAAAACCCAATTTAGTTTTGATTTGTGGCATTTTCTCCTTGGCCATTTATCTTCTTTTGTTTTGCATGTTACGAAGCGATTTCCTTTCATATCATGTAACCTATGCGGGTGCTTGTGATGCCACTTTACAAAACAAGAAAAATACCCATTTCTACTAGTGTTTCTAAGTACGATTCTTGTTTGCAATTATTACATCTTTGATATTTGGGGACCGTATCATCTTTCCTCAATTCATGGTCATCGATCTTTTTTAATTGTTGTTGTTGATTCATGTTACACACTTAGGTTTGTCTTTTAAAACAAAATTTGAAGCTTGTTCTTCTTTGCAATCAGCTTCCACTCCTTTGTGAAAATCAGTTTTCAACTACGATTAAAAAAACAAAATAGTGTTGTGGGCATAAACATCAACACATTTACATGTTGCTAGAGCACTTATGTTTTCATCTCATTTTGCCTTTATCTTATTGGAATATAATTATGCCATTTCCCATGTTGTTTACATCATCAATAGGCTTCCTCTGTTTTGAACAATGAAGTTCCATTTTTCCTCTTGCATAACACAAAACTTGATTATACTCAATTTAAGTGTTTGGTTCCCTTTTGTTTTTTCTTGCACTTCTTCTTCTCCTTAGAACTAAATTTGATTCTCGAGCTAGGAAATGTGGGTTTTCTTGGTTATCATGGCACCAAAGGTTACATTCTTCTTGATCTTCCTGCTCATCAAATTTTGTTTCAAGGCATGTTTTGTTTTATAGTCCATTTTCCCTTATACTATGGGTTCCTCCTCTGTGGACTCTTTTCCATTACCTAATACCTGCTTTTGATGAATTTGTTTTATCTGATCCTCTTCTTCTTTTGTTTACGCTACCTTTGCTTCTCCCTTTTCTCTTTGTTGTTGCTTGCTTTTGCCACTATATCTCCTATTTGATAGGTCTGTTTCTTGATTCTACCACTCTTTCACCATGTTTCCCGTGTTCGAGTCCCTATTCGCAGTTGGTAGTAGCATAGGCAACCAACATATCTAAGTGACTATTCTTTATTTCTCAACTTATCGGCACTATTTGATTATATGCAGTTCCCCTGCGTTATCCTTTCCTTTGTTCTCTCATATGGTCCTCCCTTCCTATAAGCATTTTGTTTGTTCTGTTCTATTCCTCATGAACCTCGCAATTCCTAAAAAGCATTAAATATCATGAGTGTTAGCAAGTAATGCAAAATTTCTGAAATTTTAGCTTTAGAGCAAGATCACACTTGGATTTTGATGATTTACCTAAAATTTGCCTCTTATAGGTTGCAAATGAGTGTTTCGGACAAAATTCCATGCTAATGGTACTTTGGAAGATACGAAAACCCGGTTAGTGGCAAGGGCTATACCCAAACTGAAGGTGTTAGTTATTTTGACACTTTCTCTCCAATTGCAAAAATGACCTTGTGCATTTATTACTTTTAGGATGTTGGTACCCCTGTGATCTTTGTCTTACAGGAAGAATAGTTGTCATTGTTCCTAAAGTTTTCAAGTCAATGTGTATTTTTTTCTCGGTTTTGTTGCTCTCAAAGTGATTTTAACGTGTTAACTATACCACCTCTCAAAGAAAATCCGTAAAAGGACTAGGTGCTTGTCCTTCTATCTTCACTAATGTACCTCCAAAGTACTCCTACCACCTCTATCTGATCTCACAATTTTAATTGGTTTCCCAATTTATTTTCTTTTGTAGTTTTGTATTTTTAAAGGCATCTAGTTCCTCACTTTTTGTTGTTATGAAGCAAGTATACATACATAAATCATGAGCAATCATCATTACAAGTAATGAAATATTTTTGACCACGTGCAGTAAAATCAGGACAACATATATCTGTGTATAATCTCAAGTAATTCAGAACTTCTCCTAGCCCCTTGGCCTGCTTTCCCTAATGCATTCCATACAAGAACCAAAGGTCAAGGATGGAATAACTCCATCTTTTAGTTAACCCTTGATTCTTTCAGCTGAAGATATGTCCCAATCTCCTACGCCACATGCTAATCAAATTCTCATTGGTGACACTTCGTTTAATACCACGCAAACAGATAAAGATTGAGGTAAATTAGAAATAATTTTTAATGAATTAATTATAACAATATCAATTGAAACTGAATATTTACTAAAACTCATAAGATCCTTTGAAACGTTTAATCCATAATCGAAAGAGGAATTAGACATAGAAATTAAATTTCTCTTATAGTTGAAGGAACATATAATGTCTCAAAAAGATCTAAAACATAATTATTAAAAAGAACTATCCTGAAAAGATTTTTTTCTCATTTGGGTATGGAGGCCTGCTGTTTAAAATTAAACCTGCATGGTATTTGATAAGTGGATCATGGAACCGGTATCAATCCACCAAGTGTCATCACTAACAAAAGTAAAATGAGATTCAAATACAACATAAGATGAAAGTATACCTCCCTTTTCCAACCAAGCCTTTCTCTTGAGACACTCATTCTTCATGTATACCTTCTTCTTGCAAAAGAGCACTTGGCTTCCTTTTTGTTTGCAGCTGCAACAGATCAAGGGAAGTTTGTTTTGTTTTAGTTCTTCTCATTCTTCCTCCCCTTTGGCACCAGCCTTGGAACTTTCAGCAATGTGAGCTTCCTTATGTGCAGACTTCCCATTCATCAGTAGTATAGTCTCTTCTTGAACACACATGGCCAGCAACAGTTCATCCACTGTTCATTTTCCTTAAGTGTGTTATATGGGACCTTGAAAGCTTCATAAAAGGAAAGGAATTCAATATCAGCTACACTGAAAATTGCTCAATAAGGTTCCATATTGAAGGGTTTTAGCCGAGACGAAAGGGTCCCTCATTTTCATGACATGTTTCCTTACGCGACCAATACCTAAGCCTCAAGCCACATAATTTAGATACGATGGTTCCACCCATAAGCTTATCCTAACGACTTGAATTGCTTGTCCAGCTTCCAGGTACTGTTTAGCAGTTCTGCGTTCGAGGATAACTCCTCGAATGCTTCTTTGATCCTTTGTGAATGAGCATAAGAGGTAAGCGTTTAGACCGCTCCCACTGATCATAATATAGTTTCTTGCATCTCGGTCAGTTGACTCATCAGCTGGTTTTTGGGTTCGCCAACCCTTAAGGCAAGATCCAAATCCATACAGCCGAGGTTCAATAAAACATTATCTTTTCAATCGGGATAACTAGTAATATCCAAGATCATTTTTGTTACTGACATCAGTAACAATCCTATGAGTGGTAACGGGAAATGCAAAATTATAAATACTCTCACATGTTAGTTTTGAAGCAAACACAATTACCGTGCCATGCATGCTTAAATAAAGCATGCAATTACAAATATGTATCACTAATATCTACGTGTGCACAAAAAATACTAGCATAGCATGTATTTGTCTCAAATTAATAAAACTAGAATGCAGTTATATTTCCTAATACTTGTGGGCTACCTAGAAAATACAATATCCATTCTATTTCATTATTTTCATCCTAACTAAATACACAATTATATTATCTACTTGTGAGCAAAAGGTAAGTTACAATTACATATTTAATTACGACCTATATTTCTATAATGCCATATATATTTAAAAATGTACATGCAACAAGATTGAGGATGTTGTAACTACTCCCCAAGGGAACAATCATGCTAATCACCAATATTATGTGCATTTAAAACATAAATATTCAATAACCTAATAATGAGAATTTAAACAATTTAATTTAATGGGTGAAGGGTCAATTTACCGGCATGACCTTTGCCCAGGATCATTCTGACACCACGCGACCTTTTTTAGGGATAAAATACACCGTGACGTTACGTTTTGGGTGCGAAAATACCTGCAGTTAGTTGGCCGTCAGTTGATGACGTGGCCCGACATGGCGATGATTGGACTAAAGCGGTGACGTGGAATAAAAAATTTAAAAAATCGAAAAAATTAAAAAATTATTTTTTAAAAAAATCAAAATTCAAAAAAAAATTAAAAAAATTAGAAAAAATTCAAAAATTAGCAAAAAAAATCAAAAATTGGGGAAAAATTCAAATAATTAGAAAGCAAAGTTCAAAAAATTAGGAAAAAAAAATCAAATAATTAGGGAAAAATTAAAATAATTAGAAAAACAAAACAAAAAAAATGAAAAAAGTTCAAAAAATTAGGAAAAAATTCAAATAATTAGGAAAAAATTAAAATAATTAGAAAAACAAATAAAATACCTCCGTTCAGTGGGCCCACCATAGGAAACCGTCGGCCACCGCCTTTATTTTAATTAATTCAGAAATTAATTTTTTTTTTCAATGAACAACTTACCCTAGTGCATCTTCAACGGCTGTACAGGCCTGTATATATACAATTTCTCCTCTAATAGCTTACCCTAGTGCATCTTCATGACTTACCCTAGTATTTTTTTGTTATAAAGGTCGGCTATGGCGGTGGTGGGTTCCATTCAGCGAAAGTATTTTCATTTTTTTCTAATTATTTTTAATTTTCCCTAATTTTTTGAATTGTTTTCTTATTTTTCTAATTATTTGAATTTTTCCTAATTATTTATAATTATTTCAATTTTTCCCTATTTTTGAATTTTTTCTAATTACTTCTTTTTTTCCCTAATTTTTTGAATTTTTGTTCTAATTATTTTAATTATTTTCGAATTTTTTTAAATTTTTTAAAAAAATCGAATTTTCTAATTTTTAAAATTTTGTTACGTCATTTGTCCCGTCATCGTAATGTCGCGCGTCCGTCATCGTTAACGGTCAACTAGCAGCAGTGGTATTTTTGCGGCAACGTAACGTCGTGTGTATTTTTTATCGCAAAAAGGTCGTGGTAGTCAGGTGATCACGGGAGGCAAAGGTATTGTAAAATTAATGGCCATTTACTAATTTAATCAACAAGAGGGACTACTAAATAACTGAAATTCTCCCACTATTTCATGTACACTGGAATTGCTTGAAGTATCTTCAACATGTCATAGCTCATAATTAAATCCACAAAACTCAACAATTATAATTGTCCGGAATCAACATTATAAATATTTAGACAATTTAAATAGCTCACATATATCAACTTGCCGAATTTTCAACCAGTCAAAACACATAATTTTAAGCAATTAAAATAGTATATGTAATAGAAATATATATATATATATATATATATATATATATATATATATATATATAAAATGCTAAATAAATTTGTGTGAATAATGGCTCAAAACAACATTTCTCTAGCTCTAATAATTTCTGAGAAAATAAAGCAAATGGCTTAAAAACAACACAAATAAAGCCCAGCATGAAGGTCCAGAGATAAAACAATTAAATAAACATTAGCTAAGAAAATAAAACCTAAATGCCCGAATAGCAACAAAATAATTCAGATAGTTTCTTAAGAACCCAAAAAGGTTTCCAAGGCTCATATGCTTTAAAATGATTAGGAGGCCGAAAATAAAACTAGAAGCCCAGAAATAACATTGCCCAAAAAAAATAAACCTGAAACAAAAAAATAAAATAAAGAAGAACAAAAGGCCCACAATACTCAGGCCCATAAAATAAAGAAGAACAAAAGGCTCATACTTTGAGATGTTGGGTCAGCGACCACTAATACAGAGTAGGATGTTGGGCCACTATCCCATTTGTTAGAAGGAAAAAAAAGTTAGTGGGCCGATAACCCACCATCCAATTATGAGTGGTTTTTGGTTAAAAAGTTTTTTTTGAATTCCTCAGTATCGCAAATCATGCACTTGGAAGTGGGTTGGTTTTAGGGAAGGGAATGGAAAGGAGGATATTGGTAAATTGTAAATTTAATGAAAAGAATATTCGCTTTTATTAAGAATATATTTTGGAATATTGAAAAGTTTAATGGGTATTTAGTGAAAATGAGGGAAAAAAATTCTCTTTTCTCCCACATATTTCTCTCGTAATAAAGCCAAGGTCTGGCATGGCCATGCGGAGAATTCAAATTTTTTTTTAAAAACAGCTCATAATTGGATGGGGGTTAATCGGCCCACTAACTTTTTCCTTCTAACAAATGGTTTAGTGGCCGGCAGCGTGCTACTCTACTTTGTTTTTTAGTGGCTGCTAGCCCAACATCTCAAAGTATGGATGGGCTCCACTGTCCTTTTGTTTAAATTTGGGTTTTATTTGGGTGATTATCCATATATGTTGAAATCTAAGTTTACGAAGGGAAGATGATTCTGCTGGGTTAAGCGTATTTTTATATACTGGTAAATGCATGAAAATCTCTGGCGAATTTGATTTTGAGCAATGAGGTTGTTTGGTGTGGGAAGATATATCGGAAAATATGGTCGGAATTACCAAAGTAATGAGGAATGATGAAAAATCTTACGATGAAAGAATCCCGAACGTTTAGAAGTTGTAGGCAAAGTACGGTATTTGTTGAGAAAAAAAAGTACTAGTTTTTTCACTTTTGTATATAACTATATATTCAAGACAACATTTATATCCAATACTAAGTATAGGAACTTATTAAAATTGGCTTTATTACTCATTATAAAGTATATTAGAAGAAAAATATACACTCTTTTTTTGATCTTTAATATAAAAACATATTTATGCTTGGATTTAATGATATTAAGGAAGTTAATTAATATGGCGTGTATTTTACGCTTGTCGTGATAAATGCTACCCGATTCATTCATTCCCTCTACTCCTTGATTATTGTTGAAAAAACATCAATATAAGTAAATTAGGGAAAATATTAACAAAAGTATAAACTATGTTATTTAGAGATCAAGTCATTTCACTCTAAATATGTTGAATTAGGGCCAGGAGTATTTAAATAAAATATAACTATTATATCTCTAACTTTAAAGTAATAAAAAATATTAGTTGACAATTATAAGGGTATAACATAATATAATACTTAATAATTCTTCCAAAAAATACTAAAAGAGAATCGGATGTTGTTCACCTACTGCATCTCATGGTGGTTACCAATTTAAGAAAACATTGAAGACTTCAATAGTTGTAATATATTAAGCTAACACTCACTAACCCATTTTAATTCTTATTTCTAGGTCTTTTATGGTTACCTCTTCTCCTAAAGTTCTTCATTATATATATATATATATAAAGAACCACCCTCATTAAAAATTGGGAAAATCCCTTTAAAAGAATTTTAAAAGGTGAAAAGAGACAAAGATGTTATGGATATGCATAATCTCAAATGGGTGTTAATGTCTGCGATGGGTCTTTTTGAAAATTAAAATGAAATTGATAGATGATGAAAAGAAGCAAGTGAGAAAAGGAAATGGTGGCACAAAAGCAGGGGTAGCAAAGAGGAAAGTCGAGGAGTTGGTTTCCGTCGAGAGGAAGTGATGTATGTAATTTTTTTACTCCACAGTGTTCTTCCCACCCAAGTCAATCCTAAAGCATGCTTTTTTTCATCTTCATTTGTTTAAGGAGACATTTTTTTGAAAGCTGAGTATTTGGGTTGAAGGAGGTGAATGTTGATGATAGGTTCAATAAAAAAAAATGTTGATGACGGGTGAAGGTAGGAGGAGGTTGCAATGGTGCATGAAGGTGAGTTTGAGGGTAAAGATAAAAAAGAGGGTGGACTTTTTAGGAAATCGGTTATGCGAAGTTGAAAAACCTAATGCAAATTTGTGAAACATTTGCGGTGGGCATTTAGTTTGTTTTTCTAAAGCGATGGAATAGAAAAGTTGGTGGCCCGATGCGTGCCGATTTATTTGTTACAGGGCACTTAACAAAATAGATGGAAATATTGGGTCAAGTTGTGCAAATGAGTTGTTTTGTTATTTTCATGTAGGGGACAATTTAAAAGTAATAATGAAGGTGAAGTTAAATATATTGGAGGTAGGTAAAAATGATAAAGATGGTATAAGACTCGAAGATTTAGAGGAAATCATATCCAACGTGGATTGGTCATGAGGGAGTAGTTGTGACTTTAAATATACATTTATGTTTTTACGAGAAGACATTAATTAATCTTGATATTGATGGCGAAATTGAAAATATATTTAAGTTCAAATGAAAGTAGTGCTCATGTGTTTGTATCCCATCAAGAGAACGTGAATGAACATTTGCCAATGAATGATGCGTATGTGTGAAGTTCATTAAAAAAATTGATGTTAGAAGTTGGCATTTTCTATTGAAATATTGGTAATCATTTATCAAATGTTGTAATTCTTGTATGTAGGATTAGAGGAGATTCTTCTTTGTCACCAAAAGCGGAGGTATCTTCCATGAGTCATGGCAATGATGTTGAGCCGGTGTCTTTTGAAATTGGTGGTGGGTTTCAAACTTATGAGAGTGAACATACAAGTGTTAGTGAGATGACTATTTGAAATAGTGCGAACTAATTTATGGAGTCAATCGGCATTTTCCACATGCAAATGCATTTAGAAGCACTTTATACAAGTATAGCATTGCGCACAAGTTTGTGCACAAATACAATAGGAATAGCAAGGACAAGATGTATGTCAAGTGTAAAGTAGAGTTGTCCACAGAAAAGTATGTGCAAGCAAGGTGGGCAAGAGTACTCTAATATTCGTGTGGCCAAATTCATAAAAGATCATGTCCTTTTGCTCAAGATAATTTGCAAGTGATCGGCCATGGTCTGAGATCTAGTTGACATCATCATCGTGAGGTTAGGAACCATACGAGGGGAAGCGTCCAACTAAGATTATGAAAGGCGTTGCAAAGGGAGCATCGTGTGAAGCTAACATGCAAAGCAGGCACATAGGAGCAAACGAAGGCAATGGAAGACATACAACAAATGAAAAATTTATGAATTGGTCATGTGTACACGATATTCCCAAATGAAAAATTCTTAATATTTAACCAAGTTTAACTTACCATGAACCATGCATAAAAATATGACACTTTGGTTGTCCTCCCGTATCCTTCATATCATACATTAAAGTCTTACACACAATTGACATCATGGCATTACCAAACAAAGGGTTTTGAATATCACTCATTCTATTTCACCTTAGCGATGCATAACATTAGTCATACATACCGTGTGCCATATTCTTTGAATTCCCTAAGTGATACAACCCCAGTCTTGAGTGAGTTCTTCATCCAAGAATATCCAATCAATGATACTGTCAAGTTATTTCAAATGCAACGTCAATTTGGTTATGACTTTATATGTTTTGGTTGTATAATCGGGTTGCATTGAATCACAACACATTAATACTTATAGTTAAAACCTATGGACCCTCCCAGTAATTTGGGACACAATATTGAAAAAGGTTTCTTGATCATCTATTGGCCTCTCCTCTTTTGAGTCACCTTCAACACTACAAATGGAAATGTAATCGTGCATTTGCATGCTTCTTTGATCTCTACTATTGTTATTTTCAAGTGGTTGTTCCATTACTAACCTCTCTTTCCCCTTCCCCTTCATCATGCGAGACATTGAAATGGGGGATATATTTAATGCGGATAAGGATTCATCATCCCCCTTCATTAGGCTCTTTCCCGCTCTCCCTGCGTCATCCTACTTCAGATTCCTCTACATCATCATCATTACCACCCTTTTTGCTTCTTCATCATCATCATCCTTCCCTTCTTGTGCCTCTCAGCATCATCCCCTTATTAGGACCCTCTACTATCATCATCATCAAGATCATAATCACCCTCTCTATCTTCATCATCCAGGATTAGTATCCTCACATATCATACCCTACATTATCCTCACGTGCATTTTATCAACATAACAAAAGGGGCTTTGTCATCAATGGTCACAATAAGGCGTTTGCTATGATTTTCCTTCCTCTCTCGTGCAATCTTCACATTCATTAACTCCTTGACCACTACATTGATAAGTTGATTTAGATTTTCATTAATAACTTTCATGTTACGTATTCAAATCCCTCGACTCTGCACTTGAATAACATAATTTAATTTGTCCTTTAAATCGGCTTAATCATGTATAAAGAATACCAAACAACGCACCTCTAGGGTCTAAATAAGGCAATTTCTCTCTCTCATTAGTGACGCCCCTTACTTCTTTGCCCTCCATGATACAAAATACTCATATTGCTCGTCCCTCTCTTTTTTTCACCATTTAGTTGATCTTCTCACTTAGTCTAAAATTCAATAGGGATGGTGGACTAATGTTGGACGGTTTGTTTCAATGGAAATTTTCCCAAAAGATAACTACATCATTGAATATATAAGGTTATTATTCTCAACGTTAATCATAAAGTAATATAAATGGAAAAACTTACATACCAGCAATAAATAGAGGCAACCATCGACATTGCAGGTCCCTTCCCCTTCATTCTTCTTCCTATAGACTTTTACATAATTGTTCATTTCCTTCCACAAGACTTTGATCATGTACGTTGCCAAGTCATGTTTCAAATCTATCCATTGTGCAACATATGACTCTCAACATCCGGTCACATGACTCCACAGGTTAGGGCTGTAAAAAAAGCTCATAAGTGTACATCACAAACATAAACTCGAAGTTGTCCCCCGGTAGCCTAGATTTTATGTGCTTCAATATGCTCGGTATGTTTCTTTTTCCCACATTCCCTCTTCAACCATTCATATATTGGATCAAAATTCTCCACGTCCACATTCACCTAAGTTCATTCACCAGGCATGCTAAGCAACTTCTCTCCCATCTTTTGCTTCTATTTCTTGTGTCTTCCCATTTATCTGAATTGATTTGGTGGGTCATATGCTCTAAGCATGGACACAAGCAGGATCTGGGGAAGTCTATCCAATTCCACCTTGACAAATTTACAAATCGAGCTCTTTTAACCTCTCCTTTAAATTTTCATTATTGTTATTAAAATCCACCAATGATCTAAATCCTCCTAGTGAGTGACAGTATGAAGCGACACTTTGATTTTGCTCTTGTTCTTTTCCACCTTGATTGCTTAGCTTTTCGAATTGTATTCCTTCTTCTTATCCTCTAGCGGCTCCACGCCATGCCTTTCCTGTGACCTTACTTTCATTTGTCATCTTTTTCTTCTTTACCCCAAGTTAGCCACAAACTCATTTCTAAAGAGCATAAACCCACTATGTCTTGGTTTCCTCTTTACTACTTTGTCTTTACACATTTGCTCTTTTCTTTGCTATGGTTTTCATGAGGATCGCTTAAATTTCATAAGTTCACATCGAATTTCACAACTAGTGAAGATTCAAAATTCTCCACATAACAACAAAGTTTCACAAGTTCTCATAAAATTTAGCGTTGAATTACATTTTCACAACTACAAGTCAAAATTTCCCACATACGAAAAGCGTTTCACAACCCGGATCACACATTCACAAGTTCAAATGCTATTTTCATAAGTTAGCAATAAAATTTCACAAGTTCATGTCATAATTTCACACTTACCATTCAAAATTCTCCACATAACAACATTTCACAAGTTCTCATAAAGGATTCACAACTTGCCAACAAGATCCGAACTAAGCACTCCATGCTGACGATTTCAAACCCATATATAATTCTAGTAAAACCTAATGTTTTCTCAACATTTCCTAAACATTATCTAAACCTATCCACTTTGAAGCAAATTTCTAATCAATCGGACAAGCAAACATCAAACTCATTTTTAGACCCATCGACTTACCCAACAGCGCCTAAGACCAATTTAACCACTAACACCAATTTCACCGAAGTGTTGAACACCTTTGTCCGCCAACCCAAAATAGGGCAAAATCCCAACCCAATCTCACCGGTCCACTCTTCTTCCTCCTCAATCGAAGAAACCAACTTCACACTCAATCACTCTCTCGGTGTGACCATACCGCACCTATCACGTGGCAATTTCCGCCCTCAATAATCGGCAACTCGAAATGGGACGGTTCGGTAGTGACGGTTTTTAAATGAAAGGAGAGCCAATATAACGCCTAAAGTCTCTATTATTTATTTTAAAAGTCCAAGGGTTAATTATGTCATTTCATTTTCTTTTGGATCACCTTTTTTTCTTTTCATGATTTAGAAGTTCTTTTTAAAGGGATTTTCCTATTATATATATATATATATATATATATATATATATATATATATATATATAGAAGAAAATAAATAAAAGCATCTAAGTAATATGAATTAAACATGGTATCAGAGCTAGACTCAAGTCAATATAGGATTGATATGCCAATGGCTAGGCTTGTATGAGTGAGTGTAATGTCTACGTCAGCGAAGGAAAGCGAAAAATCACATATAAAAGTACGGAATCGTGGGGTACTTAGATGTTATAAATGATATCAAAGTTAGAAGCCTTTTGCAAATGAGATTGGACTGACTTTGCCTGAGGTAGGCGAAAAGAGTATTGCAAATGATGCCCAGCACTGGCTTTGCCTACGGCCATTCGTCCGCTCTTAACATGCTTCTTCTTATTGCAATAGAATCTATGGAGAATATCGTGATGCCTCCAGAGATTGCAATACTCCACCATTCTTTGAGGCGAACATGCTTAGTATTTCAAATGATGCGCCATAGGGCACATAGCCCTGGCTTTGCCTACCGCCGTTTTCGACCTCCTATGGCACTTTCGCCCGCTCTTAACTTGCTTCTTATTGCAATATATCTTACTATACGGTGCAATTATAAAGCAGTTGTTTTTTTTTGGAGAGATTAAGGAAGGCTAAATGTGCCTAATCATTTTAAATATGTTGTGTTTTCTTAGATTATATATTAATTTATTGGTCAAACTATTTAGTTTGAAAAAAAAATAAAAATAAAAATACTCTAAACTAATTTAATTAGTTTTATTGTCTCCGAAAAAGTATTTAGGTCTTATAATTAAGACCGGGAGAATACCTCATTTTTCAAATACCAATTTGAGATATAATATCTCAACAAGCTAAAATATTGAAGAAAGAACAAAATAAACAAAATGAAGCCTGTAGTGTTCATTTAAAAAGAAGTCATACAGCAGGCATTATTACCTTTTTCTCATCTAGGCCGTGACCCAGCTTTGGTTACAGACTTACAGCCATAGCATTTTGTTCGCTCTGAACGGGTTGTAGATGCTTCTAATTATTGTAATAGAAGCTCTGGAGAGATTGCGAAACTCTAAGTGATTCTCGCTAATTATAAGATTAAATTGATTTTCTTTTGGAGAAATTAAGAAATTGAAGCTAATTAAATTATTTTTTTAGAATATTTTTATTTTTCTTTAAATTAATTAGTTTGGTAATAAAGCTTAATATCTGATCTAAGATATCTGACATATGATATAATTAAGTAAACTGTTGCTTGTTAATGCCGAAAAAAGTATTATTTCGGTTTTATAATTAAGGCCAAAGGTAGTCCTCTGAATGATCAGTAACCACTAAATCGGAGGTGTCCACTATGTATTTTATAAATCTGACATATATAAAATATTAGTATAAGATATAATATCTCAATATAAAAATATTTCAAATACCAATATGAGATGTAATATCTCAACAGGCTGAAATATTGAAGAAAGAACAAGAAAATAAACAAAATGAAGCTTGTCTCGTTCATTCAAACAAATGCATTGTTACCTCACCAAATATTTTCTCCATTTAACATATCTGTCGATGCTTGTTTAAATCCAGTTTTTGGCCAAAAAATTTGGTCATATTTATAAGTTAATTTTGACCAAATAAATGAGATTGTGACAATTTTACCAATATTTTGTACCAATGAAAATAGATAGAAGAAAAAAGTTAAAAGGTGTCCAATCATAAATGATAGTAAAGTTGAAAATTCTGCATCATCGTTAAATTTCACCTCTTCTTGGTATGTGTGTTTTGATCAAAAGGATTTATAAATAGGGCCAGGAGTAGTATCGTATTAAAATGTCGATAAAAATCACTAGACAAAAATGCCCTTACTTAGTCAACACAATGATAATTAATAAATGTTGAAAAACAGTAGTAAATCTTAGAATAATATATGTTAGAAATTATATAAAAAAATTGTTTTAAAACAGGAATTATAAAAGAAATATTCATAGATGTGAAACTAAGTTACAACTTAATTATTATACGTATAGAAATCATCTTAAAAATTTATAAGTTATTGCAGTTCTTTTATTTTTTTATGGAATTATATTCAAGGTCGGATGCCACGTAAAAGATTAAAGTAAATAATATGTGATGTTTCGTGGGGAATTAAATAAGAAAGATTGATCCGTCGAGAGTATCCAAAGCATAATTAGTGGCGATATTTGGTTTTGCAACCAAATATATATATGGTTTTAATGTTTTTGTTTTTTGCTGAGAAACATTTTTATCAATTCCCTTCGCGTAAAAGTGGGTGGGTTAGTATAAAAGAAGAGAAGAAAATATTAGTAGGAACCACTCACTTTTATGTGAGTGTAGTAAAAAAATATGTATGCGTAAAAGCGAAAACTGATAAACCTTATATATATATATGAGAAATCATTTGTCTGTCCATGATGCTCTATATAACTTGTTCGGTGAGTAGCGTACGACATCGTTTGGTCGTGAAGAAGCTTGAGTAAGACAACGTAGCGCACTCAGTTTTTGTTCCCTTGGATAGCGCGACACCTCGTTCTTTCTTCGCCATTTGCTACTTTGCAACGCATCGGAAAACGAGGAGGCCTCGTTGTTGAGAGCAGTATGAGTGCAAGCCGGAGGTCAGTGAATCTTGGGAAGTTATGAATGGAGATCTTGGAAGCGTGAAACAAACTTACTGATGTTCAGGTGAATGTTCTCCACCTCCAGCAATGCTTAAACTGCTTCCAAAGGCAATTTGCAGGAATTTAACGAGGGCAATAAATTTGAATCTTAGAAAAAAAAAAAAGAATTTTCATAATTTCATAAGAAAAGAAAAAAAAGAATTTTCATAATTTCATAAGAAAAGAAAAAAAAAAGAATTTTCATATAATAATATAGAAATCACATTCATATAATAATCTAGAAATCATAATAGAAATAGAAAAGAAATAATTTTCATATAATAAAATCACAACCAAAAGGGAGGTTTATGATGATTTTAAAGTGTTTTATACTAGATAATCTAGTATCCTTATGCATGAAGATAATTAATTCGGTCGTTGTGGTCGGACTCTATTATGGATTTATGACCACATTCTCCATAGGGCCCTCTTATCTCTTCCTTCTCCGAGCTCGGTTTATGGAAGAAGGAACCGAGAAGAAAGTATCAGCAACAACTGGTTTTATTACGGGACAGCTCATGATGTTCATATCGATCTATTATGCGCCTTTGCATCTAGCATTGGGTAGACCTCATACAATAACTTTCATAGCTCTACCCTATCTTTTATTTCATTTCTTCTGCAATAATCACAAAGACCTTTTGAATTATGGATCCACTAATCAAAATTCAATGCGTAATTTTAGCATTCAAAGGATATTCCTGAATAATCTTATTTTTCAGTTATTGAACCCTTTCATTTTACCAAGTTCAATGTTAGTCAGATTAGTCAACATTTATATGTTTCGATGCAACAACCAATTCTTATTTCTAACAAGTAGTTTTGTTGGTTGGTTAATTGGTCACATTTTATTCATGAAATGGGTTGGATTGGTATTAGTCTGGATACAGAAATTGGTATTAGTCTGGATACAGAAAAATAATTCTATTAAATCTAATGTACTTATTCGATCTAATAAGTACATTATGTCAGAATTGAGAAATTGGATGTCTCGAATCTTTATTATTTTTTTATTTATTTCCTCAATATACTATTTAGGGAGAACACCACTGCCTGCTTTTATTTTCAATAAAAAACTGTCAGAAATTCAAGAAGGAGGTGAAATTGATAAAAAAGAAGGAGGTGAAATTGATAAAAAAGAAGAAATAGGTGAAGAATCTCTTTATGCTTCTCTTTTTTCGGAAATTATTTCTGCTTCTCTTAGAGAAGAGATTTCGTACGAAATCGATGAAAGAGAGATCTTTCGATTGGAAAAACCTTTTTTAAGGATGATTTTCGATTATAAACGATTCGATCGTCCTTTGCGATATATAAAAAATGATCGATTTGAAAATGCTGTAAGAAATGAAATGTCACAATTCTTTTTTCATACATCTCAAAGTGATGGAAAAGAAAGAATATCTTTTACGTATCCATCTAGTTTATCAACTTTTCTTGAAATGATGCAAAGAAAGACATCTCTCTTCACAACAGAAAAACTCTCCTATGATGAATTGGATAATCATTGGAGTTCGATTAATGAACAAAAAAGAAACAACCTAAGTAATCAATTTCTAAATAGGGCCGAAGCTCTAGATAAGGAATTTTTTGCTTTGGATGTACTCGAAAAAAAGATTAGATTATGTAATGATGAGACTAAAAAATACTTACCTAAAATATATGATCCTTTGTTGAACGGACCCTATCGCGGACGAATCAAAAAAAGTTTTTTATTCTCAATCAAGAATAAAACTGACACAAAAAACTACATTTTGATAAATAAGATTCACGCCATCCTTCTTAATATTAATACTGATTATCCAGACTTTGAACAGAAAATAGATAGATTTGATAAAAAATCATTATCAAATGAAATTCGTTTTTTTTTTAACTTGATCAGTCAATTTTCTGGAAAATCAGTATCCAATTTCAATTTTAAAGGACTTGATTTATTTCGAGAACATGAAAAGATGGATTCCGAAGCTAAAAAAGAAAAAATGCAATTTATACTCGAGGCAGTTCTAACTGATGCGGACGGTAAACCACTTATAAATATAAAAGAATTTATTGGAATGAAAGAAAGCAGTAAAAAAGTTCCTCGATGGTCATACAAATTCATTGACGAAGAAGAATACCTGGAAAGCAATGGTACAAGAGAAGATTATGAGATTTGTTCAAGAAGACCCAAACCACCTATAGTAATTTATACTGAGACTGATAACTCAGAGAATGCCGATGCTTATACGTATCCCAAGGATACTGAGAATTCTGATGGAAAAGAAGAATTTGCTTTAATAGATTATTCACAACAATCGGATTTTAGCCGAGACATAATCAAAGGATCTAGACGCGTTCAAAGACGTAAAACTGTTATTTGGAAAATCCTTCAAGCAAGTCCACATTCTCCTCTTTTTTTGGACAAAATTGACAAATCCTCTTTCTTTTCTTTTGAGATTTTCGAGCCAATGAAAATCTTTTTTCTAAATTGGATGTGGAAAAATAAAAATACAGAATTGACAATTTCGGATTATACAGAGGAAAAGAAAAAGACAGAGGAAAAGAAAAATAAAAAAGAGATTAAGAAAAAAGAGGAAGCAGAGCGTATGGAAATAGCGGAAGCCTGGGAAAACACTCAAAATGCTCAACCAATAAGAAGTCTTTTATTAGTAACCCACTCGATTATTAGAAAATATATTCTATTACCCTCATTGATAATAACTAAAAATATCGTTCGTATACTATTATTTCAATCTCCCGAATGGTCAGAGGATTTAAAGGATTGGAATAGAGAAATGTATATTAAGTGCACCTATAATGGCGTTCCATTATCCGAAACAGAATTTCCGAAAAACTGGCTAACTGAGGGTATTCAAATAAAGGTCCTTTTTCCTTTTCGTCTGAAACCTTGGCACAGATACAGATCTAAGCTACGATCCCCTCAAAAGGAAAAGGATCCAATGAAAAAAAAAGTGAAAAAAATGGATGATTTCTTCTTTTTTACAGTTTTCGGAATGGAAGTAGAACTTCCCTTTTCTTCTTCTTACCGAAAGCGACGTTCGTTTTTTGATCCCATTTTTAAAGAACTTAAAAAAAGAATAAGAATTTGGAAAAAGAATTTTTTTCAAAGAACAAAATCTTTTATAAATATCACAAAAGAAAAAGCACAATGGATCATCCAAATTATTCTATTTCTAAAAGAAAAAAGAAAAAAACTATCATTATCAGAATTGAAAAAAATAAAAATATATGAATTGAATGAAATTCAAAAAGATTCAACAAAAAGTAAGAGTAATCCAATGATTTACGAATCCACCATTCCAATTCAATCTAGTAATTGGACAGACTGTTCATTGACAGAAAAAAAAATAAAAGATCTGAATGATAGAACAAAGAAAATCATAAAACAAATAGAAGAATTTAAAAAAGACAAGAAAAAAGGTTCAGAGAGAAATATTTGTTCTAAGAAAACAACTTATGATGATAAAAGATTAGAATTACAAAAAAATATTTGGCAGATATTACAAAAAAGAAATGTTCGATTATTCCGCAAATCACATTATTTTTTTCAATTTTTCATAGAAAGGGTATATATAGATATCTTTCTATGTATCATTAATATTCCTAAAATCAATGTACAACTTTTTCTTGAATCAACAAAAAAGATTCTTAATAAATACATTTACAATAATGAAGCAAATGAAGAAAGAAAAAGAAGTGATAAAAAAGATCAAAGTCTAATTCACTTTATTTCTACTATAAAAAAATCAAATTGTAATATTAGGAATACGAATTCACAGAATTTTTGTGACGTATCCTCTTTGTCACAAGCATATGTATTTTTTAAATTATCACAAACCCAAGTTATTAACTTAGATAAGTATAAATTAAGATCCCTTTTTGAATATCATGGAACACCTCTTTTTCTTAAGAATGAAATAAAGGATTATTTTTTTGGAGTACAAGGAATATCTCATTCCAAATTAAAACATAAGAGCGCTCCCAATTCTGTAATGAATCAATGGACAAATTGGTTAAAAGGTCATTATCAATACGATTTATCTCAGAATGAATGGTCTAGATTAGTATCAGTATCCCAAAAATGGCGAAATAAAATGAATGAACGCCATGTGGCTCAAAATAAAGATTTAACCAAATATCATTCATATGAAAAAAACGGATTAATTCTTTACAAAAAACAAGAAATAGACTCATTAACAAATCAAAAAAAAAAATGAAAAAACAATATGGGTATGATCTTTTATCATATAAATCTATTAATTATGCAGATAAGAAGGACTCATATATTTATGGATATAGATCGTCATTCCAAGCAAATAATAACCAAGCGATTTCTTATAATTGCAACACGCGTAAAAAAAAAAAATTGGATATGACGGATGATATTCCTATCAAGAATTATATAGTAGAAGGTTCTATTCTAGATATGGAAAAAAATCTGGATAGAAAGTATTTTGATTGGAGAATTCTGAATTTTTGTCTTAGAAATCAAATGCATTTTGGGGGTTCGATCGATACCGATTATTATTTTACGCTTCATCAAGAAATAAACCCATCCAATAACAATAAAAAAAAAAACCTTTTTGATTGGATGGGAATGAATGTAGAAATACTAAATCGTTCTATAGCGAATCGGGAATCTTTTTTCTTATCTAAAAATTGGATATCTTATAATGCATATACGAGTAACCCATGGATCATCCCAATCAAATTCCTTTTTTTGAATCTTAATGTAAATCAAAATGTTAGTGAAAAGAAAAAGATCACGGAAAAGAATAAAACAGAATATGCAAGTCAACTAAATCTTGAAGCATCCCTTTCAAAGAAAGAAAAAGATGTTAAAGCAAAGAAAGAAAAAGATGTTAAAGCAAAGAAAGAAAAAGATGTTAAAGCAAAGAAAGAAAAAGATGTTAAAGCAAAGAAAGAAAAAGATGTTAAAGAAGATTATGCAGGATCCGACATAAAAAAGAGTGTAAAAAAAGATAGATACACGAACAACATCGAAGCAGAACTTAATTGCTTCCTAAGAGGGTATTTGCCTTTTCAATTGAACTGGCGTGATTGCTTAAATGAAAGAATAATAAATAATATCCAAGTATATTGTCTCCTGCTTAGACTGAAAAATCTAAAAGAGATTGCTATAGCCTCTATTCAAAGAGGAGAACTAAGTCTAGATATTATGAAAATTAAGAATCAGAAGGATTTAACTCTTACAGAATTGAATAAAAATACGGAATTGATAAAAAATGGAATATTGAGTATCGAACCAACTCGTCTGTCTAGAAGAAACCACGAACAATTTAATATGTATCAAATCATAGGCCTTTCGTTTATTCATAAGAGAAAGCACCAAATTATTAAGAAATCCATTACAAGAACAAGAGATCAAAAGCTGACTGAAAATAAAGAAAAAAAGAATTATGATTTGCTTGTTCCTGAAAATATTTTATCCGCTAGACGTCGTAGAGAATTGAGAATTCTAATTTGTTTCAATCCTAAGAATAGAAATAGTGTGCATAGAAATAAGGCATTTTACAATGAGAATAAAGTGAATAATTGCTGTCAAGTTTTGGCTACAAGTAAAGATCTTGATAGAGATAAAAAAAAACTAATTAATTTAAAGTTATTTCTTTGGCCAAATTATCGATTAGAAGATTTAGCTTGTATGAATCGCTATTGGTTTGATACCAATAATGGCAGCCGTTTCAGTATGGTAAGGATACATATGTATCCCCGATTGAAAATTAGTTAATCTACATTTTTCTTTTTTTTTCTATTTCTCGTAACATATCTGATATGTTACGAGAAATAGATGCACATACGCATTGTCTTACCCTCTATTCTGAGGCACGATACTAATTCAATGATATATCCTACCCATTAGATCTATAACTGAATCTTCTTATTTGAAGTCTACAATTTTGCTTTTGTGAATGCATAAATATAGTATTTTTTGTATACCTATTTGAATTGGGATGATTAATCAAAATTTATTTGAAAAATCAGGAACTCTTAAGAAAATTAAGATTATTGTATATACCAAATTGAAAATGAGTGTCATTATTATTACTGATCAATAAAAATATCTAGACTCTATAAAATAAAAAAGGGGGGGAAAGACAAGCTTTCATTTTTTTATGGTAAAAAAATCATTTATATCCGTTATTTCACAAGAAAAAAAAAGAAGAAAACCCGGGATCGATTGAATTTCAAGTATTCAATTTCACCAATAAGATACGAAGACTTACTTCACATTTGGAATTGCACAGAAAAGACTATTTATCTCAAAGGGGTTTACGTAAAATTCTGGGAAAACGGAAACGACTCCTGTCTTATTTGTCAAAGAAAAATGGAATACGTTATAAAAAATTAATTAATCAGTTGGATATTCGGGAGCCACAAACTAATTAATTTAAAGAGTCGTTTTGAATTATTCGATTTATTAGATCTTGAATCTTGATGAACTCATTTTTGTTTTAAGCAATTCATGGAAGAATGAATCGAGGAAAAACCTATGAATGCCCCAGCTACAAGAAAAGACCTCATGATAGTCAATATGGGTCCTCACCACCCATCAATGCATGGTGTTCTTCGACTTATTGTTACTCTAGATGGTGAGGATGTTATTGATTGTGAACCAATATTGGGTTATTTACATAGAGGGATGGAAAAAATTGCAGAAAACCGAACAATTGTACAATATCTGCCTTATGTAACACGTTGGGATTATTTAGCTACTATGTTCACAGAAGCAATAACCGTAAATGGACCGGAACAGTTAGGAAATATTCAAGTACCTAAAAGAGCCAGCTATATTCGAATAATTATGTTGGAGTTGAGTCGTATAGCTTCTCACCTACTATGGCTGGGACCTTTTATGGCAGATATTGGTGCACAAACCCCTTTCTTCTATATTTTCAGAGAAAGAGAATTAATATATGATCTATTCGAAGCTGCCACAGGTATGAGAATGATGCATAATTTTTTTCGTATCGGAGGGGTAGCGGCTGATCTACCTCATGGCTGGATAGATAAATGTTTGGATTTCTGCGATTATTTTTTAACAAGGGTTGTTGAATATCAAAAACTTATTACGCGAAATCCTATTTTTTAGAACGGGTTGAGGGAGTAGGCATTGTTGGTGGAGAGGAAGTAATAAATTGGGGTTTATCAGGACCAATGCTTCGGGCTTCCGGAATACAATGGGATCTACGTAAAGTTGATCATTATGAATGTTACGAGGAATTTGATTGGGAAGTTCAATGGCAAAAAGAAGGAGATTCATTAGCTCGTTATTTAGTACGAATTGGTGAAATGGTAGAATCCATAAAAATTATTCAACAGGCTCTGGAAGGAATTCCGGGAGGGCCATATGAGAATTTAGAAATCCGTTGCTTTGATAGAGAAAAGGATCCAGAATGGAATGATTTTGAATATCGATTCATTAGTAAAAAGCCGTCTCCGACTTTTGAATTACCGAAACAAGAACTTTATGTGAGAGTTGAAGCCCCAAAGGGAGAATTAGGAATTTTTCTAATAGGGGATCAGAATGGTTTTCCTTGGAGATGGAAAATTCGTCCCCCGGGTTTTATCAATTTGCAAATTCTTCCTCAGTTAGTTAAAAGAATGAAATTGGCTGATATTATGACAATACTAGGTAGCATAGATATCATTATGGGAGAAGTTGATCGTTGAAATGATAATTGATACAACAGAAGTACAAGATATCAATTCTTTTTCCAGATTGGAATCTTTAAAAGAGGTGTATGGAATTATATGGATACTTGTCCCTATTTTGACTCTTGTATTGGGAATCACAATAGGTGTGCTAGTGATTGTATGGTTAGAAAGAGAAATATCCGCAGGGATACAACAGCGTATTGGACCTGAATACGCCGGTCCTTTGGGAGTTCTTCAAGCTCTAGCAGATGGAACAAAACTACTTTTCAAAGAGAATCTTATTCCATCTAGGGGAGATATTCGTTTATTCAGTATTGGACCATCCATATCAGTCATATCAATTCTAGTAAGCTATTCAGTAATTCCTTTTGGCTATAACTTTGTTTTAGCTGATCTCAATATCGGTGTTTTTTTATGGATTGCTATTTCGAGTATTGCTCCCATTGGACTTCTTATGTCAGGATATGGGTCAAATAATAAATATTCCTTTTTGGGTGGTCTACGGGCTGCTGCTCAATCGATTAGTTATGAAATACCATTAACTCTATGTGTGTTATCAATATCTCTACGTGTGATTCGTTGAGACAGAAACTTTTCCATGCTCCTTTCTTTTCGTCTTGATTTCTTTTCTTCTTTATAGGAAATTGATAGGAAAGGGGTAGAAAAAATGGAATAGATATCCTGATTTTTGATTTTCATTATTTTTATTCGGAATTCGGATTGATGAACTAAATCAGATAGTTATATGAGTGAAATAAAACAGCTTCCATTTATTCATTATTCATTGATTTAATATTCTAATATTCTATAATATTCTCTAATTTTAATTATTAATTTAATGAAATTGAAATTCAATATCAATATATTTAGTAATAAAATTCAAAAAATAGATATATATTTATAGATATATATTTGTATTTTGAATATAGAATATTGATATTTAAGAATATAATAAACTATTTTAATTTAAACTATTTAATATAATATTAATATAAAATTCTTTCAAATTCTTAATATCTTAATATATATATATTATTAATATATATATATATTATTAATATATAATATATTAAGATATAATATAATATATAGATATAGAATTAATATACTATGATTTGAATTTCATTTGAATCTGCAGTAAAAATATTGAGTCTCATTTTCTATGTATAAGAATTAAGTGAAAAAAAAAATTATAAACGGAAGAAAGCGTTTACCCCAAAATTGGTTGATTAGTCATCCTGTTTTGAAGCGGGCTCAAAAGACCAACCTTATTGAGTTTTCACTATCGTTTGTATGAATTACCATACATCTATTACCATAAGGGGAGATTGATAAAAAATGCGTGGATGGTTAGAAACACCAAGATACACAAGGGATTAGTAATGGAGATTATGTAAATTCTCCAAAAGAGCATTTCCGCATAATATAAAAAGAATACAAATTGGGGCTTTAAGTTGGTAGAAAAAATCAGGCAGTACTCCCCACAATTCCGATCCAGAGTATGCTCCTATCCACTCATTAAATAAATAACTATCAGAAACGAAATAATCCTTTAATTTTTTTTTAAGTCCCTTTTTGTTTTGCACATAAAAAAAAGAAGAATAGGAACGAAAAAAAAAAAACAAAAGAATAGAATACAATAAAAAAAAGAGGGATCCCTTTTGATTCTTTCTTATATCCATATTCATGGAAATACAATTTATGTCATAATTCATAAACTAATGTCGAATTTTTTTTCGTAATCAAAAACGACGGGTTATTGAGAATTCTAAAGGAGTATTTTATTGAATTGAAGAGTTCAATTATTACTCAACAAATTCAAATTATTAAGGGATGAGATCAATTCGGAAGTACCTTTTTTGTATTTATTATTATAACAGACAGAATTCAATTGGTCTAATTCAGGACCGTCCAATGGATTTGAATCCTATCTATCCTAGGGATATATCAAGATAAATAACCGGCCCGGTCCCTTAGATTTATTTATGACCTTCGAGGAGCCGTATGAGGTGAAAATCTCATGTACGGTTCTGTAATAGCGATGGGAACAGTAATGTTATCACCGACTAGGATTATCTAACAGTTTAAGTACAGTTGATATAGTTGACGCGCAATCAAAATATGGTTTTTGGGGATGGAATTTATGGCGTCAACCTATAGGTTTTATCATTTTTCTAATTTCTTCCCTAGCGGAATGTGAAAGATTACCTTTTGATTTACCAGAAGCAGAAGAAGAATTAGTAGCAGGTTATCAAACCGAATATTCGGGTATAAAATTTGGTTTATTTTACGTTGCTTCCTATTTAAACTTATTAGTTTCTTCATTATTTGTAACAGTTCTTTACTTGGGCGGTTGGAATATCTCTATTCCGTACATATTTGTTTCTGAGCTTTTTGAAATAAATAAAACATGTGGAGTTTTTGGAACTACAATTGGTATCTTTATTACATTAGCTAAAACTTATTTGTTCTTGTTCCTTTCTATCACAACAAGATGGACTTTGCCTAGGCTAAGAATGGATCAATTATTAAATCTTGGATGGAAATTTCTTTTACCTATTTCTCTGGGTAATCTATTATTAACAACTTCGTTTCGACTATTTTCACTGTAAAAGATTGATATTCAATATTCATAACTTGTCTCAAACAAGAGAAAGAAACAAAACAAAAATATTCATAGATATTCACGATATGTTCCTTATGGTAACTGGGTTCATGAATTATGGTCAACAAACAGTACGAGCTGCAAGATACATTGGTCAAAGTTTCATGATTACCTTAGCCCACGCAAATCGTTTACCTGTAACTATTCAATATCCTATGAAAAATTAATAACATCGGAACGTTTCCGCGGTCGAATCCATTTTGAATTTGATAAGTGCATTGCTTGTGAAGTATGTGTTCGTGTATGTCCTATAGATCTACCCGTTGTTGATTGGAAACTGGAAACTGATATTCGAAAGAAACGATTGCTTAATTACAGTATTGATTTTGGGATCTGTATATTTTGTGGTAACTGCGTTGAGTATTGTCCAACAAATTGTTTATCAATGACTGAAGAATATGAACTTTCGACTTATGATCGTCACGAATTGAATTATAATCAAATTGCTTTGGGCCGTTTACCAATGTCAGTAATTGACGATTATACAATTCGAACAATTCAATTCAAATAAAATTCTGTATTTCTATTTAGATTTATAGAATTTTATTAATAATATAGTTTCTAGTTTCGAAATAGTTTCGAATACTCGTTCGTATAAAGAATTAGATTCGTCCTATAACTGTACCTAGATGAATTCACACTCCTTAGGATTTAATTCAATTAGGAATTTAGTATATAAAATTTTTTCCTGGTCGTATCAATAAGGTCATGAGATTTCAATTTATTTATCTTTTATTTTTCATCTAATGGATTTACCTGAACCGATACATGATTTTCTTTTAATCTTTCTGGGATCAGGTCTTGTATTAGGAAGTCTAGGAGTAGTATTATTTACCAACCCAATTTTTTCTGCCTTTTCGTTGGGACTGGTTCTTGTTTGTATATCTTTATTCTATATTTTATCAAACTCCCATTTTGTAGCTGCAGCACAGCTACTTATTTACGTAGGAGCTATAAACGTTTTAATCATATTTGCTGTGATGTTCATAAATGGTTCAGAATATTACCAAGATTTTCATCTTTGGACCGTTGGGGATGGAGTTACTTTGGTGGTTTGTACAAGTATTTTTGTTTCACTAATAACTACTATTCCAGATATATCATGGTACGGGATTATTTGGACTACAAGATCAAATCAGATTATAGAGCAAGATTTGATGATAAATAATAGTCAACAAATTGGAATTCATTTATCAACAGATTTTTTTCTTCCATTTGAACTCATTTCAATAATTCTTTTAGCTGCTTTGATAGGTGCAATTGTCGTGGCTCGCCAGTAAGAATAGAACTAGTAATATCAATCTAAATTCCATTTTGTTCTATTTATTTTATCTCCATTTCCTTTGAATTTTACATGTGAATGGGAAAGTGAAAGATTGTTTATGTTTAAAAGAATTTTCTTATTCGACTTATTACCAATATCTTCTTTTTGTCTGTACTTGTTATATTCTCTAGTCAATCGAATCTGTTGAAGTGTTGTTCATATTGAAATGAATCCAAATTGATAAGGAGTTGGTCAATGATGCTCGAACATGTACTTGTTTTGAGTGCCTATTTATTTTCTATCGGTATCTACGGATTGATCACAAGCCGAAATATGGTTAGAGCCCTTATGTGTCTTGAACTTATACTGAATGCGGTTAATATAAATTTCGTAGCTTTTTCTGATTTTTTTGATAGTCGCCAATTAAAAGGAAATATTTTTTCCATTTTTGTTATAGCTATCGCAGCCGCTGAAGCAGCTATTGGACCGGCTATTGTTTCGTCAATTTATCGTAACAGAAAATCAACTCGTATCAATCAATCGAATTTGTTGAATAAATAGTATTAATTAGAAAAATTGGAATTTCGAATATTGAAATTCGAATATTTATCAATTCAAATTCGCATGTATGATAACGTATGATCATGTTTGCGAAAACGTAAGAAATCAAAGTATCTTGGCCCTCTGTTATGAATTGATCCAGAGGTAGATTGATTAGAAAAATTCTGGTAAATCATTGATTCATCTGGTGTCGAAATATATGATTCATTTACAAGTTTACTAGATCGAAAATTGCTGATGTTCAAAAATTAATAGAGCCAATGTCTCATTCAGTAAAGATTTATGATACATGTATAGGATGTACTCAATGTGTCCGAGCCTGCCCCACAGATGTATTAGAAATGATACCTTGGGACGGATGTAAAGCTAAGCAAATAGCTTCTGCTCCAAGAACAGAGGACTGTGTTGGTTGTAAGAGGTGTGAATCCGCCTGTCCGACAGATTTCTTGAGTGTTCGAGTTTATTTATGGCATGAAACAACTCGAAGCATGGGTCTAGCTTATTGATACGTTTCAAAAAACCACATACGAATACCTTTTTTTTACTGACAAAAACCCGTGCTCAAAGTGGAAAATATTTTTTTTTCCATTTTGAGCACGGGTTTTTCTGGCCCAAGTGTATCTTATTTTTACCACGAATTTTTTTCCTTGGTTAACAATAGTTGTAGTTTTCCCAATATCCGCGGGTTCCTTAATCTTCTTATTTCCCCATAGAGGAAATAAGGTAATTAGGTGGTATACTATTTTGATATGCTTAATGAATCTCCTTATAACAACCTATGCATTCTGTTATCATTTCCAATTGGACGATCCATTAATCCAGTTGACGGAGAATTATAAATGGATCCAATTTTTTGATTTTTACTGGAGATTCGGAATAGATGGACTCTCTATAGGCCCTATTTTACTGACGGGATTTATCACCACTTTAGCTACTTTAGCGGCTCAACCGGTTACTCGGGAATCCCGATTATTCCATTTCCTGATGTTAGCAATGTATAGCGGTCAAATAGGATCATTTTCTTCTCAAGACATTTTACTTTTTTTCATCATGTGGGAATTAGAATTAATTCCTGTTTATCTACTTTTATCCATGTGGGGTGGAAAGAAACGTTTGTATTCGGCTACAAAGTTTATTTTGTATACTGCGGGAAGTTCCATTTTTTTATTAATGGGAGTTCTCGGTATCGGTTTATATGGTTCGAATGAACCAACATTAAATTTTGAAACATCAGCTAATCAGTCGTATCCTGTGGCACTGGAAATAATATTCTATATTGGATTTCTTATTGCTTTTGCTGTCAAATCGCCGATTATACCCTTACATACATGGTTACCAGACACCCACGGAGAAGCACATTACAGTACTTGTATGCTTTTAGCCGGAATCTTATTAAAAATGGGAGCGTATGGATTGGTTCGAATTAATATGGAATTATTACCCCACGCTCATTCTCTATTTTCCCCCTGGTTAATTCTATTAGGCGCAATTCAAATAATCTATGCAGCTTCAACATCTCTTGGTCAACGTAATTTAAAAAAAAGAATAGCTTATTCCTCCGTATCTCATATGGGTTTCATAATTATAGGAATTTGTTCTATAAGCGATATGGGACTCAACGGAGCCATTTTACAAATAATTTCTCATGGATTTATTGGTGCTGCGCTTTTTTTCTTGGCAGGAACGAGTTATGATAGAATACGTCTTTATTATCTCGACGAAATGGGCGGAATGGCTATTCCAATGCCAAAAATATTCACGGTTTTCAGTATCTTATCGATGGCTTCTCTTGCATTGCCGGGCATGAGCGGTTTTGTTGCAGAATTGATAGTTTTTTTGGAATAATTACCAGTCAAAAATATCTTTTAATGACAAAAATACTAATCACTTTTGTAATGGCAATTGGAATGATATTAACTCCTATTTATTCATTATCTATGTTACGCCAGATGTTCTATGGATACAAGTTTTTTAATAAACCAAACTCTTTATTTTTTGATTCCGGGCCCCGAGAGTTATTTATTTCGATTTCTATCCTTATACCTGTAATAGGTATTGGTATTTATCCGGATTTCATTTTCTCATTATCAGTTGACAAGGTCGAAGCTATTCTATCTAATTTTTTATAGATAGTTTTCATGAATAAATGACTAAAACCAAAAAATTAAAGAGAGCAAAAAATCCTATCTTTTTTTAATAGTGTTCATTGTACAATGAAAAAAATCTTTTTAGATTAAGATTAACTTAAAAAAAAATGAATTGGAATTGTAACCGGATACGTTTGGTGTTTGTGAGAACCCCTTGAATCACTACATTACTTGATTTAAAGGGTTCTCGACGGTTTGGTTTATGCGAAGTTTTCTTATACTTTTACTTAATATTATATTCTATTTTCTTATCTATTGTATTTTATTAAACTATAAATATTGAAATATTGTATTTGTATTTTATTAAATATTAAAATGAGATATTAAATAAATTAAAAAGGAAATTCAATATATTAATATTTATTAATATAAATTAATAAAAAGATTAATGCATAAAAATATAATTGATATCTAAATATCTATATAATAATATATATTTAGAATATTTATTTAATATTTCGTTTTTATTTAGAATAAAAATAGAATATAATTTTTATTTTAATATGTTTAATATGTATTAATATGCATAATATTAATATGCTTATTATGTTTGTATTTGTGAGGCCCCTTACTCGTTTTAATTCAATTAGATGTAAATGAACCATAACTATGTAGTCCGATTCCTAATAGATTGATCCCAAAATAACATATCCAAATTATAAGAAAGCCCATAGAGGCCACTATTGAAGAATTTATACCTTCCAATCTTTTATTTTTTCTAGTATGTAAATAAATTGCGAATATGGTCCAAGTAATAAACGCCCAAGTTTCCTTTGGATCCCAATTCCAATATGATCCCCAGGCCTCATTAGCCCATACTGCTCCCGAAAGAATACCTATGGTTAAAAAGATAAAACCTAGACTAATAATACGATAACTCCAACGATCCAATTGTTGAATAAATTGAGATCTGTAATAATTTCTATAAGAAGCAAAAGAAGTGTTTCGTAAAACATTGTTTCTTTCGTTCATGTATTTGATCTCAGCAAAAGAAAATGAGTCATTCAAAAAAAGATTATTGTTCTTACCAATCTTTCTTATTATGACTTTTCGAAATGTAATGACTAAAAGAGCTACTGATAATAATGATCCACATAAAAGAGCTGCATAGCCCAATACCATCATACTTACGTGCATCATTAACCAATGCGATTGTAGAGCGGGTACTAATATTCCGAATTCATGCAGTTCGGTTAAAAGACCCGAAGTCGCAAAGCCTTGGGTAAAAATAACACTTGGTGCTATTATTGTGCTTAAATGGGTTTTAAGCTTTTTAAAACCAAAACCTGGAATTATATGAAAAATGGAAAAACCCCATGAAAGAAAGATTACTGATTCATATAAATCACTTAATGGTAAATGGCCCGAAAAAATCCAACGAGTAACTAATAATCCCGTTATACAGAAAAAAGTTACTATCATGCCTTTTTCGGACGAATCATATAGTACTACGATTTCATTGACTAATAGGGTTAGCAAACGAATTGCAATTAAAATGGATACGACCGAAAAGGATATATGAGTTAATATATGCTCTAAAGTTGAAAATATCATATAAAAAAAAGATCTCCTAATTATATGAACGGAAATCGGGAATTGAATTCATTATAGGACTTACTCTTTTAGAAAATAAGATGCCATGCCGCCACTCGGACTCGAACCGAGATGCTCTAGCACTGCTTCCTAAGAGCAGCGTGTCTACCGATTTCACCATAGCGGCTTGCTCGAAATCATAATAAACGATTTTGAGTCAATCGTCGAGATTGAAAGAGTCGATTCAAATGCAAGATTTCTTTCCGAAATATCCAATTTTTGAAAGAAATCTTGCATTTCAGAAACCGAAACATTAAAGAATTCTAATTTAAAAAAGCCAATTCCAAAACAAAAATGAGGTCAATTTTCTATTGAACAGTTGAAAACATTAACAAATAGAGATTTTTACTTAAATCTTAATCTTCTCTCATTTTGATTTTTTGTTTGTATAAAAATATCTATAAGATATAGAAACTAAAAAAAAACTATCCAAAAAAATAAAAATGAATATAATTTAATTAATATATATAATATAAAAGACCAAAAAACCAATAATCTTCAAAGGATTTCAATATATATATACGAAGCTCTTTTTTTTTTTTTTTAATTAGACTATTCTTTGAGTCCAGCTAATTCAGATTATTCAATGTTTGTATTTGTTGCACAAAAAAACTTTTTGAGTTCCCCGTAGAAAGAGATTTCGCTAACGAAAAAGCTTTCAATGCTACCCAATTTCCCTTCTTTTTCCAAATTGTTTTCCGAATCCTTTTTTTTGATATAGAAGTGCGTTTTTTTGGAGCTGCCATTCCAAAATTAGACTAGTTTGTTTATTGCTATAGTTGGATGTGAAAGACATCTATTGTTCAAAATGAATTGTTCTTTAATTAGATTAGACATATATCTTTCTTATCTATTTGTTTTTCTAAATTAGACTATTTATTCTACTTCATAAGGAATGTGGATTTGTAAAAATAACATAGTCTTTTTTTTCCTAATAATCGTTTATTTATGTAATTCTTACAAAAAAACTATCCTTTTATTTTATATTAATATTATATATTTATTTCTATATTATATATCGTTCCATTTTTTGGATTTATCCATGGAATAAAATCCATCAAAAAGTTTTAGAACCCAACCCTTATCTTTATCCCGCTTACTTGGTCGTTAAAAAGATAGATGATTTTTAAAAATCATCTATCTTAATTCCTTTTTTAGTAAACTGTTGAATATCATAACCTTTTTTACAAACTTTTTCCAAAGATATATGTCTTTTTCTTGAAATGGAAAATAATAAACTAGTGCCAAAACAAATTAATGATTCGGAATCAAAAAAAAAGTTGATTTTTCACTAGTAATTTGGTCATATCATTTGACCCATTTTCACTTCGTACTTTCAATTATTGGAAATATTGGACAAAAATTAAGAATAACGAACTGTGGATAATTCTATTTTTTATCTTAATTTTCTTTTTTTATTAACTGAACCTTTTCAAAAGAGATAAAATTGGCGAATAAGAAACAAAACTCATTAAGAATCCATTTTTTCTTTTTTTTTTTGTATGGAATATACACATAAATTTTCATGGATCATACCCTTCATTCCACTTCCAGTTCCTATCTTAATAGGAGTGGGACTTTTCCTTTTTCCCCGCGGCAACAAAAAATATTCGCCGTATGTGGGCTTTTCCTAGTGTTTTATTATTAAGTATAGT
The DNA here is from genome assembly GCA_019022615.1 of Acacia melanoxylon. NCBI lineage: Eukaryota > Viridiplantae > Streptophyta > Magnoliopsida > Fabales > Fabaceae > Acacia > Acacia melanoxylon. Next base: position 9,176,539 of record JAFJYJ010000010.1, read on the forward strand.
TATGATTTTTTCGGTAAATCTGTCTATTGATCAAATCAATAACAGTTCTATCTATCAATATGTATGGTCTTGGACTATAAATAATGATCTTTCTTTAGAGTTTGGCTACTTGATCGATTCACTTACTTCTATTATGTTAATATTGATTACTACTGTTGGAATTCTGGTTCTTATTTATAGTGACAATTATATGTCTCATGATGAAGGATATTTGAGATTTTTTGCTTATATGAGTTTTTTTAATACTTCAATGTTGGGATTGGTTACTAGTTCTAATTTGATACAAATTTATATTTTTTGGGAATTGGTTGGAATGTGTTCTTATCTATTAATAGGTTTTTGGTTCACACGTCCTATTGCGGCAAATGCTTGTCAAAAAGCGTTTGTAACTAATCGGGTAGGGGATTTTTGTTTATTATTGGGAATTTTGGTCTTTATTGGATAACAGGTAGTTTGGAATTTCGGGATTTGTTTGAAATATTCAATAACTTGGTTTCTAATAATGAGGTTAATTTATTATTAGTTACTTTGTGCGCCTTCCTGTTATTTGGCGGTTCAGTTGCTAAGTCTGCCCAATTCCCCCTTCATGTATGGTTACCGGATGCTATGGAAGGGCCTACCCCTATTTCCGCCCTTATCCACGCTGCTACTATGGTAGCGGCGGGAATTTTTCTTGTAGCCCGCCTTCTTCCTCTTTTCATAGTTATACCCTCCATAATGAATGGAATAGCTTTCATAGGGATAATAACAGTAGTATTAGGAGCTACTTTAGCTCTTGCTCAAAAGGATATTAAGAGAAGTTTGGCCTATTCTACAATGTCTCAATTGGGTTATATGATGTTAGCTCTAGGTATGGGCTCTTATCGAGCCGCTTTATTTCATTTGATTACTCATGCTTATTCAAAAGCATTGTTGTTTTTAGGATCCGGATCCATTATTCATTCAATGGAAGCTATTGTTGGATATTCTCCAGATAAAAGTCAAAATATGGTTCTTATGGGTGGTTTAAGAAAACATGTGCCAATTACAAAAACTTCTTTTTTAGTGGGTACACTTTCTCTTTGTGGTATTCCACCCTTTGCTTGTTTTTGGTCCAAAGATGAAATTCTTAATGATAGTTGGTTGTATTCACCAATTTTTGCAATAATAGCTTGTTCCACAGCAGGATTAACTGCATTTTATATGTTTCGGATCTATTTACTTGTTTTTGAAGGGTATTTAAACGTTAATTGCAAAAATTTTAATGGAAAAAAAAATAGCTCATTTCATTCAATATCTTTATGGGGTAAAGAAAAAGAAGCGAAAAAAGAGATGCATTTATTATCTTTATTAACAATCAATAATAATGGAAGGACTTCCTTTTTTCGGAAGAAGACTGATTCACATCGAATTGATAGAAATCAAAAAAGCATAACATGGCCTTTTATTGATATACCTATTTTGAAACTAACAACACCACTTTTTCCTATCCCCAAGAATCGGAAAATACTATGTTATTTTCTATGCTTGTATTAATACTATTTACTTTGTTTATCGGGGTTATAGGAATTTCTTTCAACCAAGAAGGACTCGATTTGGATATATTATCAAAATCTTTAATTCCATTTATAGATCTTTTACATCCAAATTCAAATAATTCTGAGAATTGGTATGAATTTGTCACAAATGCAACATTTTCGATCAGTATAGCTTTTTTCGGAATATTTATAGCGTCCCTTTTCTATAAGCCTTTTTATTCATCTTTACAAAATTTCAACTTACTTAATTTATTTTCAAAAAAGGTTTCTAAAAAGATTGCTGCAGATAAAATAAGAAATCTCATATATGATTGGTCATATAATCGTGGTTACATAGATGCTTTTTATAGAATATCTTTAATTAATAATGTAAGAAGATTAGCTAAACTAAATTCTTTTTTTGATAGACGAGTAATTGATGGAATTCCCAATGGGGTTGGTATTACAAGTTTTTTTCTGGGAGAAGTTATAAAATATGCAGGGGGTGGCCGAATTTCTTCGTATATTTTATTGTATTTTTTTTATGCATTAATCTTTTTATTAATTTATATTAATAAATATTAATATATTGAATTTCCTTTTTAATTTATTTAATATCTCATTTTAATATTTAATAAAATACAAATACAATATTTCAATATTTATAGTTTAATAAAATACAATAGATAAGAAAATAGAATATAATATTAAGTAAAAGTATAAGAAAACTTCGCATAAACCAAACCGTCGAGAACCCTTTAAATCAAGTAATGTAGTGATTCAAGGGGTTCTCACAAACACCAAACGTATCCGGTTACAATTCCAATTCATTTTTTTTAAGTTAATCTTAATCTAAAAAGATTTTTTTCATTGTACAATGAACACTATTAAAAAAAGATAGGATTTTTTGCTCTCTTTAATTTTTTGGTTTTTCATTTATTCATGAAAACTATCTATAAAAAATTAGATAGAATAGCTTCGACCTTGTCAACTGATAATGAGAAAATGAAATCCGGATAAATACCAATACCTATTACAGGTATAAGGATAGAAATCGAAATAAATAACTCTCGGGGCCCGGAATCAAAAAATAAAGAGTTTGGTTTATTAAAAAACTTGTATCCATAGAACATCTGGCGTAACATAGATAATGAATAAATAGGAGTTAATATCATTCCAATTGCCATTACAAAAGTGATTAGTATTTTTGTCATTAAAAGATATTTTTGACTGGTAATTATTCCAAAAAAAACTATCAATTCTGCAACAAAACCGCTCATGCCCGGCAATGCAAGAGAAGCCATCGATAAGATACTGAAAACCGTGAATATTTTTGGCATTGGAATAGCCATTCCGCCCATTTCGTCGAGATAATAAAGACGTATTCTATCATAACTCGTTCCTGCCAAGAAAAAAAGCGCAGCACCAATAAATCCATGAGAAATTATTTGTAAAATGGCTCCGTTGAGTCCCATATCGCTTATAGAACAAATTCCTATAATTATGAAACCCATATGAGATACGGAGGAATAAGCTATTTTTTTTAAATTACGTTGACCAAGAGATGTTGAAGCTGCATAGATTATTTGAATTGCGCCTAATAGAATTAACCAGGGGGAAAATAGAGAATGAGCGTGGGGTAATAATTCCATATTAATTCGAACCAATCCATACGCTCCCATTTTTAATAAGATTCCGGCTAAAAGCATACAAGTACTGTAATGTGCTTCTCCGTGGGTGTCTGGTAACCATGTATGTAAGGGTATAATCGGCGATTTGACAGCAAAAGCAATAAGAAATCCAATATAGAATATTATTTCCAGTGCCACAGGATACGACTGATTAGCTGATGTTTCAAAATTTAATGTTGGTTCATTCGAACCATATAAACCGATACCGAGAACTCCCATTAATAAAAAAATGGAACTTCCCGCAGTATACAAAATAAACTTTGTAGCCGAATACAAACGTTTCTTTCCACCCCACATGGATAAAAGTAGATAAACAGGAATTAATTCTAATTCCCACATGATGAAAAAAAGTAAAATGTCTTGAGAAGAAAATGATCCTATTTGACCGCTATACATTGCTAACATCAGGAAATGGAATAATCGGGATTCCCGAGTAACCGGTTGAGCCGCTAAAGTAGCTAAAGTGGTGATAAATCCCGTCAGTAAAATAGGGCCTATAGAGAGTCCATCTATTCCGAATCTCCAGTAAAAATCAAAAAATTGGATCCATTTATAATTCTCCGTCAACTGGATTAATGGATCGTCCAATTGGAAATGATAACAGAATGCATAGGTTGTTATAAGGAGATTCATTAAGCATATCAAAATAGTATACCACCTAATTACCTTATTTCCTCTATGGGGAAATAAGAAGATTAAGGAACCCGCGGATATTGGGAAAACTACAACTATTGTTAACCAAGGAAAAAAATTCGTGGTAAAAATAAGATACACTTGGGCCAGAAAAACCCGTGCTCAAAATGGAAAAAAAAATATTTTCCACTTTGAGCACGGGTTTTTGTCAGTAAAAAAAAGGTATTCGTATGTGGTTTTTTGAAACGTATCAATAAGCTAGACCCATGCTTCGAGTTGTTTCATGCCATAAATAAACTCGAACACTCAAGAAATCTGTCGGACAGGCGGATTCACACCTCTTACAACCAACACAGTCCTCTGTTCTTGGAGCAGAAGCTATTTGCTTAGCTTTACATCCGTCCCAAGGTATCATTTCTAATACATCTGTGGGGCAGGCTCGGACACATTGAGTACATCCTATACATGTATCATAAATCTTTACTGAATGAGACATTGGCTCTATTAATTTTTGAACATCAGCAATTTTCGATCTAGTAAACTTGTAAATGAATCATATATTTCGACACCAGATGAATCAATGATTTACCAGAATTTTTCTAATCAATCTACCTCTGGATCAATTCATAACAGAGGGCCAAGATACTTTGATTTCTTACGTTTTCGCAAACATGATCATACGTTATCATACATGCGAATTTGAATTGATAAATATTCGAATTTCAATATTCGAAATTCCAATTTTTCTAATTAATACTATTTATTCAACAAATTCGATTGATTGATACGAGTTGATTTTCTGTTACGATAAATTGACGAAACAATAGCCGGTCCAATAGCTGCTTCAGCGGCTGCGATAGCTATAACAAAAATGGAAAAAATATTTCCTTTTAATTGGCGACTATCAAAAAAATCAGAAAAAGCTACGAAATTTATATTAACCGCATTCAGTATAAGTTCAAGACACATAAGGGCTCTAACCATATTTCGGCTTGTGATCAATCCGTAGATACCGATAGAAAATAAATAGGCACTCAAAACAAGTACATGTTCGAGCATCATTGACCAACTCCTTATCAATTTGGATTCATTTCAATATGAACAACACTTCAACAGATTCGATTGACTAGAGAATATAACAAGTACAGACAAAAAGAAGATATTGGTAATAAGTCGAATAAGAAAATTCTTTTAAACATAAACAATCTTTCACTTTCCCATTCACATGTAAAATTCAAAGGAAATGGAGATAAAATAAATAGAACAAAATGGAATTTAGATTGATATTACTAGTTCTATTCTTACTGGCGAGCCACGACAATTGCACCTATCAAAGCAGCTAAAAGAATTATTGAAATGAGTTCAAATGGAAGAAAAAAATCTGTTGATAAATGAATTCCAATTTGTTGACTATTATTTATCAAATCTTGCTCTATAATCTGATTTGATCTTGTAGTCCAAATAATCCCGTACCATGATATATCTGGAATAGTAGTTATTAGTGAAACAAAAATACTTGTACAAACCACCAAAGTAACTCCATCCCCAACGGTCCAAAGATGAAAATCTTGGTAATATTCTGAACCATTTATGAACATCACAGCAAATATGATTAAAACGTTTATAGCTCCTACGTAAATAAGTAGCTGTGCTGCAGCTACAAAATGGGAGTTTGATAAAATATAGAATAAAGATATACAAACAAGAACCAGTCCCAACGAAAAGGCAGAAAAAATTGGGTTGGTAAATAATACTACTCCTAGACTTCCTAATACAAGACCTGATCCCAGAAAGATTAAAAGAAAATCATGTATCGGTTCAGGTAAATCCATTAGATGAAAAATAAAAGATAAATAAATTGAAATCTCATGACCTTATTGATACGACCAGGAAAAAATTTTATATACTAAATTCCTAATTGAATTAAATCCTAAGGAGTGTGAATTCATCTAGGTACAGTTATAGGACGAATCTAATTCTTTATACGAACGAGTATTCGAAACTATTTCGAAACTAGAAACTATATTATTAATAAAATTCTATAAATCTAAATAGAAATACAGAATTTTATTTGAATTGAATTGTTCGAATTGTATAATCGTCAATTACCTGACATTGGTAAACGGCCCAAAGCAATTTGATTATAATTCAATTCGTGACGATCATAAGTCGAAAGTTCATATTCTTCAGTCATTGATAAACAATTTGTTGGACAATACTCAACGCAGTTACCACAAAATATACAGATCCCAAAATCAATACTGTAATTAAGCAATCGTTTCTTTCGAATATCAGTTTCCAGTTTCCAATCAACAACGGGTAGATCTATAGGACATACACGAACACATACTTCACAAGCAATGCACTTATCAAATTCAAAATGGATTCGACCGCGGAAACGTTCCGATGTTATTAATTTTTCATAAGGATATTGAATAGTTACAGGTAAACGATTTGCGTGGGCTAAGGTAATCATGAAACTTTGACCAATGTATCTTGCAGCTCGTACTGTTTGTTGACCATAATTCATGAACCCAGTTACCATAAGGAACATATCGTGAATATCTATGAATATTTTTGTTTTGTTTCTTTCTCTTGTTTGAGACAAGTTATGAATATTGAATATCAATCTTTTACAGTGAAAATAGTCGAAACGAAGTTGTTAATAATAGATTACCCAGAGAAATAGGTAAAAGAAATTTCCATCCAAGATTTAATAATTGATCCATTCTTAGCCTAGGCAAAGTCCATCTTGTTGTGATAGAAAGGAACAAGAACAAATAAGTTTTAGCTAATGTAATAAAGATACCAATTGTAGTTCCAAAAACTCCACATGTTTTATTTATTTCAAAAAGCTCAGAAACAAATATGTACGGAATAGAGATATTCCAACCGCCCAAGTAAAGAACTGTTACAAATAATGAAGAAACTAATAAGTTTAAATAGGAAGCAACGTAAAATAAACCAAATTTTATACCCGAATATTCGGTTTGATAACCTGCTACTAATTCTTCTTCTGCTTCTGGTAAATCAAAAGGTAATCTTTCACATTCCGCTAGGGAAGAAATTAGAAAAATGATAAAACCTATAGGTTGACGCCATAAATTCCATCCCCAAAAACCATATTTTGATTGCGCGTCAACTATATCAACTGTACTTAAACTGTTAGATAATCCTAGTCGGTGATAACATTACTGTTCCCATCGCTATTACAGAACCGTACATGAGATTTTCACCTCATACGGCTCCTCGAAGGTCATAAATAAATCTAAGGGACCGGGCCGGTTATTTATCTTGATATATCCCTAGGATAGATAGGATTCAAATCCATTGGACGGTCCTGAATTAGACCAATTGAATTCTGTCTGTTATAATAATAAATACAAAAAAGGTACTTCCGAATTGATCTCATCCCTTAATAATTTGAATTTGTTGAGTAATAATTGAACTCTTCAATTCAATAAAATACTCCTTTAGAATTCTCAATAACCCGTCGTTTTTGATTACGAAAAAAAATTCGACATTAGTTTATGAATTATGACATAAATTGTATTTCCATGAATATGGATATAAGAAAGAATCAAAAGGGATCCCTCTTTTTTTTATTGTATTCTATTCTTTTGTTTTTTTTTTTCGTTCCTATTCTTCTTTTTTTTATGTGCAAAACAAAAAGGGACTTAAAAAAAAATTAAAGGATTATTTCGTTTCTGATAGTTATTTATTTAATGAGTGGATAGGAGCATACTCTGGATCGGAATTGTGGGGAGTACTGCCTGATTTTTTCTACCAACTTAAAGCCCCAATTTGTATTCTTTTTATATTATGCGGAAATGCTCTTTTGGAGAATTTACATAATCTCCATTACTAATCCCTTGTGTATCTTGGTGTTTCTAACCATCCACGCATTTTTTATCAATCTCCCCTTATGGTAATAGATGTATGGTAATTCATACAAACGATAGTGAAAACTCAATAAGGTTGGTCTTTTGAGCCCGCTTCAAAACAGGATGACTAATCAACCAATTTTGGGGTAAACGCTTTCTTCCGTTTATAATTTTTTTTTCACTTAATTCTTATACATAGAAAATGAGACTCAATATTTTTACTGCAGATTCAAATGAAATTCAAATCATATATATTAAATATATATATTAATTCTATATCTATATATTATATTATATCTTAATATATTATATATTAATAATATATATATATATTAATAATATATATATATTAAGATATTAAGAATTTGAAAGAATTTTATATTAATATTATATTAAATAGTTTAAATTAAAATAGTTTATTATATTCTTAAATATCAATATTCTATATTCAAAATACAAATATATATCTATAAATATATATCTATTTTTTGAATTTTATTACTAAATATATTGATATTGAATTTCAATTTCATTAAATTAATAATTAAAATTAGAGAATATTATAGAATATTAGAATATTAAATCAATGAATAATGAATAAATGGAAGCTGTTTTATTTCACTCATATAACTATCTGATTTAGTTCATCAATCCGAATTCCGAATAAAAATAATGAAAATCAAAAATCAGGATATCTATTCCATTTTTTCTACCCCTTTCCTATCAATTTCCTATAAAGAAGAAAAGAAATCAAGACGAAAAGAAAGGAGCATGGAAAAGTTTCTGTCTCAACGAATCACACGTAGAGATATTGATAACACACATAGAGTTAATGGTATTTCATAACTAATCGATTGAGCAGCAGCCCGTAGACCACCCAAAAAGGAATATTTATTATTTGACCCATATCCTGACATAAGAAGTCCAATGGGAGCAATACTCGAAATAGCAATCCATAAAAAAACACCGATATTGAGATCAGCTAAAACAAAGTTATAGCCAAAAGGAATTACTGAATAGCTTACTAGAATTGATATGACTGATATGGATGGTCCAATACTGAATAAACGAATATCTCCCCTAGATGGAATAAGATTCTCTTTGAAAAGTAGTTTTGTTCCATCTGCTAGAGCTTGAAGAACTCCCAAAGGACCGGCGTATTCAGGTCCAATACGCTGTTGTATCCCTGCGGATATTTCTCTTTCTAACCATACAATCACTAGCACACCTATTGTGATTCCAATACAAGAGTCAAAATAGGGACAAGTATCCATATAATTCCATACACCTCTTTTAAAGATTCCAATCTGGAAAAAGAATTGATATCTTGTACTTCTGTTGTATCAATTATCATTTCAACGATCAACTTCTCCCATAATGATATCTATGCTACCTAGTATTGTCATAATATCAGCCAATTTCATTCTTTTAACTAACTGAGGAAGAATTTGCAAATTGATAAAACCCGGGGGACGAATTTTCCATCTCCAAGGAAAACCATTCTGATCCCCTATTAGAAAAATTCCTAATTCTCCCTTTGGGGCTTCAACTCTCACATAAAGTTCTTGTTTCGGTAATTCAAAAGTCGGAGACGGCTTTTTACTAATGAATCGATATTCAAAATCATTCCATTCTGGATCCTTTTCTCTATCAAAGCAACGGATTTCTAAATTCTCATATGGCCCTCCCGGAATTCCTTCCAGAGCCTGTTGAATAATTTTTATGGATTCTACCATTTCACCAATTCGTACTAAATAACGAGCTAATGAATCTCCTTCTTTTTGCCATTGAACTTCCCAATCAAATTCCTCGTAACATTCATAATGATCAACTTTACGTAGATCCCATTGTATTCCGGAAGCCCGAAGCATTGGTCCTGATAAACCCCAATTTATTACTTCCTCTCCACCAACAATGCCTACTCCCTCAACCCGTTCTAAAAAAATAGGATTTCGCGTAATAAGTTTTTGATATTCAACAACCCTTGTTAAAAAATAATCGCAGAAATCCAAACATTTATCTATCCAGCCATGAGGTAGATCAGCCGCTACCCCTCCGATACGAAAAAAATTATGCATCATTCTCATACCTGTGGCAGCTTCGAATAGATCATATATTAATTCTCTTTCTCTGAAAATATAGAAGAAAGGGGTTTGTGCACCAATATCTGCCATAAAAGGTCCCAGCCATAGTAGGTGAGAAGCTATACGACTCAACTCCAACATAATTATTCGAATATAGCTGGCTCTTTTTAGGTACTTGAATATTTCCTAACTGTTCCGGTCCATTTACGGTTATTGCTTCTGTGAACATAGTAGCTAAATAATCCCAACGTGTTACATAAGGCAGATATTGTACAATTGTTCGGTTTTCTGCAATTTTTTCCATCCCTCTATGTAAATAACCCAATATTGGTTCACAATCAATAACATCCTCACCATCTAGAGTAACAATAAGTCGAAGAACACCATGCATTGATGGGTGGTGAGGACCCATATTGACTATCATGAGGTCTTTTCTTGTAGCTGGGGCATTCATAGGTTTTTCCTCGATTCATTCTTCCATGAATTGCTTAAAACAAAAATGAGTTCATCAAGATTCAAGATCTAATAAATCGAATAATTCAAAACGACTCTTTAAATTAATTAGTTTGTGGCTCCCGAATATCCAACTGATTAATTAATTTTTTATAACGTATTCCATTTTTCTTTGACAAATAAGACAGGAGTCGTTTCCGTTTTCCCAGAATTTTACGTAAACCCCTTTGAGATAAATAGTCTTTTCTGTGCAATTCCAAATGTGAAGTAAGTCTTCGTATCTTATTGGTGAAATTGAATACTTGAAATTCAATCGATCCCGGGTTTTCTTCTTTTTTTTCTTGTGAAATAACGGATATAAATGATTTTTTTACCATAAAAAAATGAAAGCTTGTCTTTCCCCCCCTTTTTTATTTTATAGAGTCTAGATATTTTTATTGATCAGTAATAATAATGACACTCATTTTCAATTTGGTATATACAATAATCTTAATTTTCTTAAGAGTTCCTGATTTTTCAAATAAATTTTGATTAATCATCCCAATTCAAATAGGTATACAAAAAATACTATATTTATGCATTCACAAAAGCAAAATTGTAGACTTCAAATAAGAAGATTCAGTTATAGATCTAATGGGTAGGATATATCATTGAATTAGTATCGTGCCTCAGAATAGAGGGTAAGACAATGCGTATGTGCATCTATTTCTCGTAACATATCAGATATGTTACGAGAAATAGAAAAAAAAAAGAAAAATGTAGATTAACTAATTTTCAATCGGGGATACATATGTATCCTTACCATACTGAAACGGCTGCCATTATTGGTATCAAACCAATAGCGATTCATACAAGCTAAATCTTCTAATCGATAATTTGGCCAAAGAAATAACTTTAAATTAATTAGTTTTTTTTTATCTCTATCAAGATCTTTACTTGTAGCCAAAACTTGACAGCAATTATTCACTTTATTCTCATTGTAAAATGCCTTATTTCTATGCACACTATTTCTATTCTTAGGATTGAAACAAATTAGAATTCTCAATTCTCTACGACGTCTAGCGGATAAAATATTTTCAGGAACAAGCAAATCATAATTCTTTTTTTCTTTATTTTCAGTCAGCTTTTGATCTCTTGTTCTTGTAATGGATTTCTTAATAATTTGGTGCTTTCTCTTATGAATAAACGAAAGGCCTATGATTTGATACATATTAAATTGTTCGTGGTTTCTTCTAGACAGACGAGTTGGTTCGATACTCAATATTCCATTTTTTATCAATTCCGTATTTTTATTCAATTCTGTAAGAGTTAAATCCTTCTGATTCTTAATTTTCATAATATCTAGACTTAGTTCTCCTCTTTGAATAGAGGCTATAGCAATCTCTTTTAGATTTTTCAGTCTAAGCAGGAGACAATATACTTGGATATTATTTATTATTCTTTCATTTAAGCAATCACGCCAGTTCAATTGAAAAGGCAAATACCCTCTTAGGAAGCAATTAAGTTCTGCTTCGATGTTGTTCGTGTATCTATCTTTTTTTACACTCTTTTTTATGTCGGATCCTGCATAATCTTCTTTAACATCTTTTTCTTTCTTTGCTTTAACATCTTTTTCTTTCTTTGCTTTAACATCTTTTTCTTTCTTTGCTTTAACATCTTTTTCTTTCTTTGCTTTAACATCTTTTTCTTTCTTTGAAAGGGATGCTTCAAGATTTAGTTGACTTGCATATTCTGTTTTATTCTTTTCCGTGATCTTTTTCTTTTCACTAACATTTTGATTTACATTAAGATTCAAAAAAAGGAATTTGATTGGGATGATCCATGGGTTACTCGTATATGCATTATAAGATATCCAATTTTTAGATAAGAAAAAAGATTCCCGATTCGCTATAGAACGATTTAGTATTTCTACATTCATTCCCATCCAATCAAAAAGGTTTTTTTTTTTATTGTTATTGGATGGGTTTATTTCTTGATGAAGCGTAAAATAATAATCGGTATCGATCGAACCCCCAAAATGCATTTGATTTCTAAGACAAAAATTCAGAATTCTCCAATCAAAATACTTTCTATCCAGATTTTTTTCCATATCTAGAATAGAACCTTCTACTATATAATTCTTGATAGGAATATCATCCGTCATATCCAATTTTTTTTTTTTTACGCGTGTTGCAATTATAAGAAATCGCTTGGTTATTATTTGCTGGAATGACGATCTATATCCATAAATATATGAGTCCTTCTTATCTGCATAATTAATAGATTTATATGATAAAAGATCATACCCATATTGTTTTTTCATTTTTTTTTTTTTTTGATTTGTTAATGAGTCTATTTCTTGTTTTTTGTAAAGAATTAATCCGTTTTTTTCATATGAATGATATTTGGTTAAATCTTTATTTTGAGCCACATGGCGTTCATTCATTTTATTTCGCCATTTTTGGGATACTGATACTAATCTAGACCATTCATTCTGAGATAAATCGTATTGATAATGACCTTTTAACCAATTTGTCCATTGATTCATTACAGAATTGGGAGCGCTCTTATGTTTTAATTTGGAATGAGATATTCCTTGTACTCCAAAAAAATAATCCTTTATTTCATTCTTAAGAAAAAGAGGTGTTCCATGATATTCAAAAAGGGATCTTAATTTATACTTATCTAAGTTAATAACTTGGGTTTGTGATAATTTAAAAAATACATATGCTTGTGACAAAGAGGATACGTCACAAAAATTCTGTGAATTCGTATTCCTAATATTACAATTTGATTTTTTTATAGTAGAAATAAAGTGAATTAGACTTTGATCTTTTTTATCACTTCTTTTTCTTTCTTCATTTGCTTCATTATTGTAAATGTATTTATTAAGAATCTTTTTTGTTGATTCAAGAAAAAGTTGTACATTGATTTTAGGAATATTAATGATACATAGAAAGATATCTATATATACCCTTTCTATGAAAAATTGAAAAAAATAATGTGATTTGCGGAATAATCGAACATTTCTTTTTTGTAATATCTGCCAAATATTTTTTTGTAATTCTAATCTTTTATCATCATAAGTTGTTTTCTTAGAACAAATATTTCTCTCTGAACCTTTTTTCTTGTCTTTTTTAAATTCTTCTATTTGTTTTATGATTTTCTTTGTTCTATCATTCAGATCTTTTTTTTTTTTTCTGTCAATGAACAGTCTGTCCAATTACTAGATTGAATTGGAATGGTGGATTCGTAAATCATTGGATTACTCTTACTTTTTGTTGAATCTTTTTGAATTTCATTCAATTCATATATTTTTATTTTTTTCAATTCTGATAATGATAGTTTTTTTCTTTTTTCTTTTAGAAATAGAATAATTTGGATGATCCATTGTGCTTTTTCTTTTGTGATATTTATAAAAGATTTTGTTCTTTGAAAAAAATTCTTTTTCCAAATTCTTATTCTTTTTTTAAGTTCTTTAAAAATGGGATCAAAAAACGAACGTCGCTTTCGGTAAGAAGAAGAAAAGGGAAGTTCTACTTCCATTCCGAAAACTGTAAAAAAGAAGAAATCATCCATTTTTTTCACTTTTTTTTTTCATTGGATCCTTTTCCTTTTGAGGGGATCGTAGCTTAGATCTGTATCTGTGCCAAGGTTTCAGACGAAAAGGAAAAAGGACCTTTATTTGAATACCCTCAGTTAGCCAGTTTTTCGGAAATTCTGTTTCGGATAATGGAATGGAATTATTATGTGCACTTAATATACATTTCTCTATTCCAATCCTTTAAATCCTCTGACCATTCGGGAGATTGAAATAATAGTATACGAACGATATTTTTAGTTATTATCAATGAGGGTAATAGAATATATTTTCTAATAATCGAGTGGGTTACTAATAAAAGACTTCTTATTGGTTGAGCATTTTGAGTGTTTTCCCAGGCTTCCGCTATTTCCATACGCTCTGCTTCCTCTTTTTTCTTAATCTCTTTTTTATTTTTCTTTTCCTCTGTCTTTTTCTTTTCCTCTGTATAATCCGAAATTGTCAATTCTGTATTTTTATTTTTCCACATCCAATTTAGAAAAAAGATTTTCATTGGCTCGAAAATCTCAAAAGAAAAGAAAGAGGATTTGTCAATTTTGTCCAAAAAAAGAGGAGAATGTGGACTTGCTTGAAGGATTTTCCAAATAACAGTTTTACGTCTTTGAACGCGTCTAGATCCTTTGATTGTGTCGGCTAAAATCCGATTGTTGTGAATAATCTATTAAAGCAAATTCTTCTTTTCCATCAGAATTCTCAGTATCCTTGGGATACGTATAAGCATCGGCATTCTCTGAGTTATCAGTCTCAGTATAAATTACTATAGGTGGTTTGGGTCTTCTTGAACAAATCTCATAATCTTCTCTTGTACCATTGCTTTCCAGGTATTCTTCTTCGTCAATGAATTTGTATGACCATCGAGGAACTTTTTTACTGCTTTCTTTCATTCCAATAAATTCTTTTATATTTATAAGTGGTTTACCGTCCGCATCAGTTAGAACTGCCTCGAGTATAAATTGCATTTTTTCTTTTTTAGCTTCGGAATCCATCTTTTCATGTTCTCGAAATAAATCAAGTCCTTTAAAATTGAAATTGGATACTGATTTTCCAGAAAATTGACTGATCAAGTTAAAAAAAAAACGAATTTCATTTGATAATGATTTTTTATCAAATCTATCTATTTTCTGTTCAAAGTCTGGATAATCAGTATTAATATTAAGAAGGATGGCGTGAATCTTATTTATCAAAATGTAGTTTTTTGTGTCAGTTTTATTCTTGATTGAGAATAAAAAACTTTTTTTGATTCGTCCGCGATAGGGTCCGTTCAACAAAGGATCATATATTTTAGGTAAGTATTTTTTAGTCTCATCATTACATAATCTAATCTTTTTTTCGAGTACATCCAAAGCAAAAAATTCCTTATCTAGAGCTTCGGCCCTATTTAGAAATTGATTACTTAGGTTGTTTCTTTTTTGTTCATTAATCGAACTCCAATGATTATCCAATTCATCATAGGAGAGTTTTTCTGTTGTGAAGAGAGATGTCTTTCTTTGCATCATTTCAAGAAAAGTTGATAAACTAGATGGATACGTAAAAGATATTCTTTCTTTTCCATCACTTTGAGATGTATGAAAAAAGAATTGTGACATTTCATTTCTTACAGCATTTTCAAATCGATCATTTTTTATATATATCGCAAAGGACGATCGAATCGTTTATAATCGAAAATCATCCTTAAAAAAGGTTTTTCCAATCGAAAGATCTCTCTTTCATCGATTTCGTACGAAATCTCTTCTCTAAGAGAAGCAGAAATAATTTCCGAAAAAAGAGAAGCATAAAGAGATTCTTCACCTATTTCTTCTTTTTTATCAATTTCACCTCCTTCTTTTTTATCAATTTCACCTCCTTCTTGAATTTCTGACAGTTTTTTATTGAAAATAAAAGCAGGCAGTGGTGTTCTCCCTAAATAGTATATTGAGGAAATAAATAAAAAAATAATAAAGATTCGAGACATCCAATTTCTCAATTCTGACATAATGTACTTATTAGATCGAATAAGTACATTAGATTTAATAGAATTATTTTTCTGTATCCAGACTAATACCAATTTCTGTATCCAGACTAATACCAATCCAACCCATTTCATGAATAAAATGTGACCAATTAACCAACCAACAAAACTACTTGTTAGAAATAAGAATTGG